>OY292321.1:2500-1341511 GCA_958496145.1 Heliothis peltigera
CTAACCTAACCTAACCTAACCTAACCTAACCTAACCTAACCTAACCTAACCTAACCTAACCTAACCTAACCTAACCTAACCTAACCTAACCTAACCTAACCTAACCTAACCTAACCTAACCTAACCTAACCTAACCTAACCTAACCTAACCTAACCTAACCTAACCTAACCTAACCTAACCTAACCTAACCTAACCTAACCTAACCTAACCTAACCTAACCTAACCTAACCTAACCTAACCTAACCTAACCTAACCTAACCTAACCTAACCTAACCTAACCTAACCTAACCTAACCTAACCTAACCTAACCTAACCTAACCTAACCTAACCTAACCTAACCTAACCTAACCTAACCTAACCTAACCTAACCTAACCTAACCTAACCTAACCTAACCTAACCTAACCTAACCTAACCTAACCTAACCTAACCTAACCTAACCTAACCTAACCTAACCTAACCTAACCTAACCTAACCTAACCTAACCTAACCTAACCTAACCTAACCTAACCTAACCTAACCTAACCTAACCTAACCTAACCTAACCTAACCTAACCTAACCTAACCTAACCTAACCTAACCTAACCTAACCTAACCTAACCTAACCTAACCTAACCTAACCTAACCTAACCTAACCTAACCTAACCTAACCTAACCTAACCTAACCTAACCTAACCTAACCTAACCTAACCTAACCTAACCTAACCTAACCTAACCTAACCTAACCTAACCTAACCTAACCTAACCTAACCTAACCTTTTTTTTTTTTTTTTTTTTTTTTTTTTTCGGGGGGAAATCCTCATGGACTATCCTCCGCCTGGGGAGAGGCGGAGGGGGGTGACTCTTACCGGCTAAAACCACCCCGGTGTCTCCTCGCACGTGCGCGCGGGGCCGCGGGAATCCAGATTCTTCCGCAGCCCCGCACTAGTGCTGGCCCAACTGTCCGGGCCTCGCCTCCTGCACGGGGTAGTGAGGTGTTAAACTACCCCGTGCATCGTCTCAGAGGCGCGCGCCGACACCCGCGCGCGCCTCCGCCTCGGGTCCATCGAAAAGGGGGCGGGGACTTCCCCAAGTCCCTCACCCCTGGACCCGTTTATGGGGGGCGGAAAAGGGCGTTGTCCGCCCTTCTCCTGCGCCCGGTGCGCCTTCTGCGGCCCGGGAAGGGAGTCGTGATTTCCCTCTCCCGTTCCGCAGATTCCTTCTGCGACATCACGTCCTCGCAGAAGGACACCACCGCGTCCCACGACTCTGCCCTACCGACCATCTTCCGCACCACGGCCGGCAGCGACAGGTCGTCTCCTACCTCGTTTGTGAGGGCACGGCGCTGCTCCTCCCAAGCCACACACTCGGCGAGCGTGTGTTGCGCCGTGTCCTCCCCGCAATGGACGCAGTGGTGGCACCGAGCGTCCGGCTCCCTGTCTATGCGGCACAGGTACTTGCCGAAGCAACCGTGCCCCGACAGCACCTGCGTCACCCTGAAGGACAGGGAGCCGTGCCTTCTCCCGAGCCAGTCGTCGAGTACTGGCCGGATCGCCTCGACGGTAGCGAGGCCAGCGGTAGGGCGCAGAAGCCTCTGCCGCCATTCCGCCACCAAGACCTGACGGAGCTCTTCTCGGCGCAGCGCGATCTGACGCTGCACCGGGCTCGAGCCCCGTGCCCGCTCTTCCTCGCGCCATCGGTATAATGACGCGAGTACTTTCGCCTCTAGGTCCCAGGGCGGGGATCCGGCCAGGACGCAAGCCGCCTCGTAGGAGATCGTGCGATACCCGCGGACGACTCTGACGGCCATCGCCCTCTGCGGTTTGCGCAGAATGGCGAGAGTACTGGCCGTCAGGTCCAGCGCCCACACAGGGGCCCCATACAGGGCCATGGATCGCACGATTCCCACGTACAACCGCCTACAAGCGGCGCTCGGGCCCCCCAAGTTGGGAAGCAACGTTGAAAGCGCGCCCGCTGCACCCATCAGCTTGGGCGCCAGCCGCCGGAAGTGGGGTCCGAATTCCCATCGGCTGTCGAGCACCAATCCCAGATACTTCATGGTGGACTCGACAGCTATCCGGGCCCCGCTGACCACGATGTGTGATCCCGGCGCCGGCGCACGTCGGGGGCCATGAAACATTATGGCCTCCGACTTGTTCAGGGCCACCTCCAGGCCCAGGCGCCGGATGCGGTTCACCACCTGTGACACCGCAGCCGTGGCTATCAACGTTGCTTCCCTGTGCGAGCTCCCCCGGGCTGTGACTAGCGTGTCGTCCGCATAACACGTCAAGTCGGCGCCCGACGGAAGCTCGCCTCTCAGCACCCAGTCATAGCCGATGTTCCACAGGAGCGGTCCCAAGACCGATCCTTGCGGAACACCGCACGACATGAGGTGCCGACCGGCACCGTCACGTCCCCGATATGTGACGCATCTATTTTGTAGATAAGCCCCTACCGTGCGGCGGAGATACGGGGGCACGCGATGGAAAATCAGTGCCTCCCGAATACAACTCCAGGGTAGGGTGTTGAAGGCGTTGGAGATGTCCAAAGACACTGCCAGCACCACCCCACCCCGGGACACCGTCTCCTCCGCCAGGGCCCTCACGCGCATGATGGCATCTACTGTGGAGCGCCCCCGACGAAAACCAAACTGGTTGTCGTCCAGGTCCGGCCCCTCTCTACACAAGTGGCTGACGAGGCGGTCTGCGATGATCCGCTCGAACAGTTTGCCCACCTCGTCGAGCAGCACTATGGGCCGATACGCGGACGGCGAGTCCGCGGGGCGCCCCTCCTTCTTGAGCAGGACCAGCCTCCCCTCCTTCCACACACTGGGAAACTGACCCTGCTCAAGGCATGCCATGAAGAGCCCTCTCAGCTGGGGCTCTAGCTCCTTTAGAGCTAGGACGAGAGCTCGACCTGGAACCCCGTCGGGTCCGGGCGCCGTGTTCTTCGCCCGGAGTCGCGACACGGCCGCTCTCGTCTCTGCTTGCGTCACCTCGGGGACATCGGTGCTCTCCTCTTCTGGAGAGTCTGTGGCTGAGGGCGAAGCCATCGCCGGGGGAACGTGTTCCGCCCGTTCAGGGAAGAGGGCCGACACTACCGCCTCTAGCAACTGGGGTTGCATGCTCTGCACCAGTGGGGGCGCCCAGGGGCGCAACTTGCCCCGTACCCAACGGTAGGGGCGCCCCCACGGATCCCGATCCAGGGACCCCAGTAGCTCTTCCCTGGCACGCGACTTTGAGTCGCCAATGGCCAGCCACAGAGCCTCTTTGGACGCGCGGTACACCTCATACAGCGCGTCCTCCTCGACGGAATCCCGTCGGCGTCGTCTCCGGTATCGAGTGTACTGGCGGCGAGCCGCAACGCACTCAACGCGCAGTTGCGCGATCTCAGCGGTCCACCAGTACACCTGGCGCCTTGCGGACTGTTGGCGGACGCGGGGCATGGACGCGTCGCATATCTGCGTCATCGCCCCGCGAAACGAGAGCGCCACCGCTTCGACGTCGACGGGGCCGTCCGTCGCCGACTCCCAATTCCAAGACTGGACTAAGGCGGCTTCCTCGAGTAGTTCCTTGTCGATGCGCTTAAGCGCCCAACGCGGGCCGTCGTTCATCGGGGTTGTTGGATGGCGGCCGCTCGCGGTCTGGGCGGAGATGTCGAACCGAATATACCTGTGGTCCGACAGTGTCTCCACCTCCACGGCGACTCGCCAGTCGTGGACTCGGCTGGCGACAGAGGGGCTAGCGAACGAGACGTCCACTATCGACCCGCCCCGCTGCCGCACGCACGTATATTCCGAACCCCGATTCAGGACGACCAGACCGGTCGTCACCGCCCACTCCTCCAGCACCTCGCCCCGAGAGTCAGTGACCGGAGATCCCCACGCCGATGACTTGGCGTTGAGATCCCCGAGTACCAGAACGGGACGATGGTGATAGCGGCCTACGACGGCGCCCAACTCGACAAGGAAACCCTCAAAGTCGGCGAGACTCTTGTTGGGGGAGAAATACGCCCCCACAATGACGATACCGCCCGAGATCGCAGCAACCCAGCCGCGACCCCGGGACGGGTCGGTCAGAGCCCCGCCAATAATGGCCACCAAACCATCAGCGCACCCCAGCCAGTTGTCACGGGCGGGGATGAAGTACGGTTCGGCGACCACAGCCACGTTAATCGACCACTCTGCCATGCTCTGGAGTAAGAGATCCTGAGCTCTGGCACAGTGGTTGATGTTGCCCTGGAGGAAATGTAATTGGAGCATTATTAATGTTCCATTTCCTCGGCAACGGTCCTGGGCCGGGAGTCGGCCGCTGAGCTATCAGCCTGCGGGGGTTGCGAGGTTTCCCCGGCAGGCTTTGCACTCTTCTTCTTTTTCTTGGCCTTGCTGGCAGGCGCGCCACAGGCCCCTCCGCCCACTTTGTGTCCCGCTGGCCTTCCCGCAGCCGAACACAAGCTGCAGTTGAACGCTGCGGAACACTGGGCCGCCTTGTGGCCGGGCTGACCGCAGCGATAGCACAGGTCGCTACGGTCAACCTCGGCGGTGCATTTTATCCGGACGTGCCCCTTCTCCAGGCACCGGAAGCACCGCAAAGCCCGGGGCTGCAGGAGTTTTACTCTCGCTGCAACCCAGCCCACCAGCAATCTGCCGCTTTCGGCGATCTTCTTCGCTGACGCCACAGGGCATCGAACCCAGACGACGCCGAGTCCGGTGGCGTCGGCGCGTATATCGCCGGCCCGCACCTTTTCTGGCGGACACACTCCGTCTCGGGAAACGGCCGCCACCACCTCCTCAGAGGTCACGGAGTCGTCCAGACCAGCAATCCGCACCTCTGCAGTTTTCACTGGTCTGGAGACCCGGACGTCCTCAGGGTTGAGGACCTCCCTCATCTTGGCGGCCAGAGCGTCCGCCTTTTCGGCACTGCCACTCGCAGCACCAGCCACCTCGAACAGCCGCGCACCCGTGGCAGTCTGCTTCAGGGTGACGGACTGAAGACCAAGATCGGATAACTTGATCTTGGTCTTGGCCTCAGCAATGACCGTCTGGTACGATACGCCGCGCTCCGCAGCTCCAGGCTGTAACGTGAGTGTCACAGCTTCGGAACGCGGTGCACGTATCGCCGGTCCTTTGCGACCGCCTTTGGCAGTCTGCCGCGCAGGCTGCTTAACCGCCTTTGCGGTTTGGCCGGGGGCGCGCGCTGCTGCCGAGGCCGCCTTGGCGGCTTTGCGGGCCTTCTTGCGGCCCACGACTGTCGCCCAGGTCTCACCCTTAGACCCGGCAGTCGGGGGCTGATCGCTCGTCGGGGCTCCCTCCGCGGGCTTTTTATTACCCTCCGCGGGCTTCCCTTTCCGAGGCGCAGGTCTCGGCGGCTCCTCAGCCTTCCTCCGTGTATCGGCCGCAAGGGGCGGACGGGTGATTTCCGCAGGGAGGCGCCGAGAAATCGCCTCCATGCGAGCATTCACCATGCTCCCGCACTGGAGCATGCAGAGCCGAACAATGCGCTCAACCTCGTCGTCGGTATGAGCGCTTGTCGGTCTCGGTGCGGGAGCCGGGGCCACTACCGGTGCGGCGTTGGTGGACATGCGTCGCTGCTGCTGCTCGCTCAGCGCAGCGACTTGTCGTCGAAGCTCCTCCATATCACTTCGAAGGCGGCTGTTCTCCTCCTGCAACTTTGCGACCTCATCTGAGGCCGTCCTGTTGAGGAGGACGCCGACCGCCTCCTTGATGTCCGCGGCAGCCTCCTTCAGACCGCGGGTGAACGTGCCCTTCAAGCTGCCTGATTTGGTGGCAACCTTCAGGACCAAGTCCACCCCGTCCAAGGCCATCTGCGTTAGGGCCACCGCTGACGGTGCACCCCCTTCCGCCGCTAGAGCAGCGCGTCGCTCGCGTGCGCGTCGCGCCATTTCCGACACTTCGTCGGCCGCAACTGCTTTACGCTGCTCTCTTCTGGTGGCATTGAGCTCCGCCTTTGAGCTCCCCAGCGAGACAGAGCTCTCGCCACCAGGAAACCTAACCTAACCTAACCTAACCTAACCTAACCTAACCTAACCTAACCTAACCTAACCTAACCTAACCTAACCTAACCTAACCTAACCTAACCTAACCTAACCTAACCTAACCTAACCTAACCTAACCTAACCTAACCTAACCTAACCTAACCTAACCTAACCTAACCTAACCTAACCTAACCTAACCTAACCTAACCTAACCTAACCTAACCTAACCTAACCTAACCTAACCTAACCTAACCTAACCTAACCTAACCTAACCTAACCTAACCTAACCTAACCTAACCTAACCTAACCTAACCTAACCTAACCTAACCTAACCTAACCTAACCTAACCTAACCTAACCTAACCTAACCTAACCTAACCCGAGTCTGCTGGCAGCCACGACCGCGAGCGCCACGTTTTTTCCACGCTCCGCAACTTAAAATCGGAAAAAAGGGTTTTTTCGCGCTACCATACAAGTGTTTGGTATCAGTGTACGCGTCTCAACGAGGAGATCAACATAGTGGAAACCGCGCAGTGATTGGAGAAAGTTTGTGAAAGTTGTGGTCGAAAAACGTGATTTCTAAGTGTTTTTGTGCAACGCTGCAGCAACGAGATCGACGACCCCCCACTTTTTTGGGGTCGTTACAATCGTCTTCGAGAGGCCTATCAACTGGGCTATATTCGGGATTTTTCCGGTGAAAACTGCCGACGTAATCCCGGACTTCCTGTTTTCCACGTGCCACCGATCTCAACCTCCAGCACAGCTGGACAGGCGTGTGACACATCAAAAGAAGCGTCTTGTCAAGGCGAGTCTTTTGACACCAAGATCAGGAAAATCGGACTACCCTGGACGAAGCTGCACCCCCGCAAAGGTCGGCAAAATTGTTAAATTCTTTGGTGTCGTTTTCCCCGAAAACTAAATCGGTAACCCCCTATTTTTATAATTGTGTTGCATAGTTTACTACCCTTATTACATTTTTCCAAATTTTCAGATTTTTTGACCGAGTAGTTTTTTCAAAATTTCGAATACAAAATACGCTTAAAAATTCAAAACTTTAAATTTAATTACTCCACCCCTTTAATATCTAAATTAATAACATTACTTGCATCAAAACAATACTATTAAAGGTCTTTTATAAATACCATATTTTAAAATTTTTGAAAAATTTAATTTTATACAAAAACAAGGACAATTGTTGTTACTGAGGGAGTACGGCACCAAAAAGAACCCTTAAAAAAGGGTGAAAACATTATTGCGCGCAGACTTAATTTAGTTCATTAGATAGTTTAGGTCCTAGTGAGTAACGTAGTTTTTAAACTATAATTTTTGGAGCGAAATTCGAGTCGCGGTGCGAGTTAGCGTTTTTGTTTACTAGCGGCAAAAACCGCAAAACAAAGTTATCCTCGACATCGCGATTTGAAAATCGACTCCTTCAGTTTTGAAAATTTTGTATTTTTGTTAATGTAACCGGGTAGGGCTTGGTCAAAAACCACCCCCCACGTTTTTAAATTTTTGATAAGACGCTTTTTAACATAGATATTTAGGCCTAAACTTTCAAAAAAATTCCAAACTTTTGTTTACATGTTCTTTGTTCTTGATGACTATAATTACTCCTAATTATAAGGTTATAGTAATTTAAAAATATTCTGACCACATCACTGTGTTTAGAACGCCTAGGATATAGGAAGGCCGGTTTTCAGGCTTTTTTCAGACCTGAAAATTCTGAGTCCTGAAAACATTGTGTGGGGATAGTGGAGGTTGAGCTGGACATAGCATCCGAAACCGCACCTCTCTCTGACTTACGGCTGCGGAGATACAGCCGCTCGAAGTCAGCATTTGACAGCTGGGCGGCCATCTTGGCAAACTTCGACCGGACATAACTCCGCACTCCGGGGTCCTAGAGGGCTGGGGTTTTCTTAGCTGTGCTTGGCGAGTCAGCCTCCACTCGGCACACAGTGTTTCAGGCACTTTGTGGCTGGAAGTTTCAGGACCCTGAAAATTGCCTGGGACGGTACAGCGGGTCAGGACAAGCCGAACGAGCCCAAACACGGGCGTTCTACGACCACCGTAAGGAAAGATATCCGGGGTCAGAGATCGACTTGACAGTTCTGCAACTGTCAAACGAATTTCGGACGCCGATAACTTCCGAACCGGAGGTCGTGGAGGGCTCTGGTTTTCTTTAGGGGCAAAGGCAGCACCCCCTCTGCTCTGCTAATAGCATTTCAGGAGCTTTCAGGAGCAAAATATTTTTTCAGCTGAAACCCGTGTCAGGTTATAGAGCTCGCCGAGCCCAATCAGGAGACCCCGAACACGGCAGTTTTTGGACGAGTGGTTCGGGAGAAACCCGCGGTAACTGAATTCTGGCCGCCATCTTGTACTGGCGTCCAGAACTTTGAACCGTGATTTCTCCGGAACCCCTTGGACTGGAGTAGTCGTGTTTGGGCTCAATCGAAAGGACTTGGGGAGACCTATCTCAGGGTTGGAACAGTTTGACTCTAGCTAGAGCTCAAAATTATTTCTAAAAATTTTTTGTTATGATAGTAGGCTTCTGAACACAAAAAAACTCAGGGCAATCACGCCTTTTATCTTATACAAGATAGTCACTAGGTAGAGCAAGACTCTACCTACAATTAGTTTATATTATTTATAGTAAGTTCTTGACTCAGACCCCCCTATACAGGGCCTGACACACATACATACTAAGTGACAACGTTCCCCGTTCCACTCTTTTAAAAACGTACACTACTACACACACACCTACATTCACAAACACCAAAACATGTTCCGTACACCAACGACCTCTAGCGCTGCAAAGAAAGCCATGACTCCCAGCCCCACAACTTCGACCGCAGAAGTGTTGGACGCTGCCAAGACCTTCATTAAAAGACCAAATACTAAAAGGAGGTCAATTGACAACATGGACCTGTACAATAAGCAAAAACAGAATTATGCCACTCTGCCGAGTGAGCAGCTCCTCCAGGAGGTAATGAAAATCTTCGAGGACATACCAGATAAAGTGAAGGAGTACCCTCAGATGAGGCGCGACATAAAGGTCTTTTTGGAGGTGCAATCGGATAGGGGTATCCGAGCCATCTTTGAGCTCAGTCGGCGAATACAAGGCTTAGAAGCAGAGGTCCCCAAAACTCGGACACCAACAAAAACCGCGTCGTCTAATAGGGAAGAATTTATTCTCAAGAAGCTGGGAGAGGTGGAAGCTACTCTAACCTCACGACTAAACGACATGGAAATAAATCTAAGAGCTGACATAGTAGGACTCCACGATGGAAACGACGACCGAGGCTCCGACATGATCGACAAGATCATTGATAGGATCGACGAGACTAAGGTGACCGAGGAGGTCAAAGTTCTTGATCAAAAGCAGGCTCTTATCGTAGATCTAATCAGTGATGTTGCCGGTGGTGTCGCCGCCACAAAGGAGATGATAGACCAGGTCGCAAAAGCTCTAGAAAACGAGCAACAAACCACAGTGAGGTCATATGCAAGCATCGCGGCAGCTAAACCCGGGCGTCGACCGGCACTTCACTCGATGGCGGTTACACTTGAAGGCAATCTTGAGACTGCCGACGAGGTGCTCGCGAGAGTGAGGAAGGCGGTCGATGCCAGGAGTACTGGCCTCAAAATAAATAAGGCTCGGAAGGCCAAAAACAGCACCGTCATTCTGGGTTGTGACACGGAGGCGGAATTTGAGAAGGTGAAAGGGGTGATTGAAAGCCGGGGGGATGGGTTAATTGTGGCACCCATGAACAATAAGAACCCACTCGTCGTCCTAAAGGACGTATTTTTAGATAGCGAGGACGACGAAATGATTAAAGCGCTATATGCGCAAAACCAAGATATTTTCATGGGTTTGCCACAAGAAGAAATTGAGTTGGGTATCAAGTACAAAAAGCGGACTAGGAACCCCAAAACTGCGCACGTTGTTGTACAAGTGAGACCTAAGGTATGGCAGAGGATGACGGAGGCTGGAGCACTCTATCTTGACCTGCAAAGGGTTAGAGTGGAGGACCAGTCACCGCTCATCCAATGCACAAAGTGCCTCGCTTACGGTCACGGCCGGAAATTTTGCACTGAGAGTGTGGACAGATGTAGCCACTGTGGAGGACCGCATTTACGCGAGAAATGCGCTGACTTCCTTGCTGGCATTGAACCACAGTGCTGCAACTGCTCGCACTCTAAGCTGCAAAGAACCGACCACAACGCATTTAGCACCGAATGCCCAGTGCGTAAGAAATGGGACTACTTGGCCCGCGCAAACACAGCCTACGATTGACTCACACACTCAAAACATCGAGACACACACAATACACATAGCAACACACAGACATATAGATATAAAAGTATATAGTTAACATATACCCACATATCTAAAACACTCACATAAATTCCATATAAACACAGATTACAAACACACACAATAAACAAATAAAATAGTAAAGAAAATAAATAGATAAGAAAAGTCAATAAATATATATATCAGATAGTATATATGTATATTATTGCAGAAACGAAACTGTCAGTTGAACAATAAAAAATGGAAGAAACATACATGAATGAGTCAAATAGTAAACAACAAAACGTTTGAAATTTTCTTACACGACATAACATACTTTTCCCAATGAGGATAAAATTGTTAAACAGAATTACAAATAACTTTAGTTTAAGAACATACTTGTATACCCTAGATGTAATGATAACATAAATGTACTGTTAAAATTAAGTATAAGTTGAAAAAACAGATTATTAAATACTAAACTTAAGTAATAAAAGCAACAAACATGTTTGAAATTATTTTATACGAAATGAACTTTGCCAAATGATGCTGAAATTGTTAAGTAATAAAAAGAAATAAGTTAAGGCCTAGAACATACTTGTATACCCCATATGAAATGTATAAAACAAATGTACTGTTAAAAAGTAAAGTATAAATTAAGATTAAAACATTGAAAAAGACTGTTAAATTAAAAGTTAAGTGAAACCTAAAATAAAATTTGTACGACAGATTATTAAAAACTATAATTACTTAGTAAATAAAAATTTGTATAAAATGATAACTGTAAACAAACATATTAAAGGAAGTTGCAATGTTTATTAACCCCACTGAATAAAACTTAAAGTAGATAAAAGTAGCGGGAGTCCCACCCGGCATTGAAAGAAAGCTGACGAATGAAAGAAGACCCAGTATGAAGCATGAAAGTGCGAGAGGCATAAAAGCGAGAACTTGAGTGAATGAGTAACACAGTTTAATAAGGTCCCGTTTTTCCATGAACGGGGAAAAGCAGAGAAAAAAAAAAAAAAAAAAAAAAAAAAAAAAAAAAAAAAAAAAACCTAACCTAACCTAACCTAACCTAACCTAACCTAACCTAACCTAACCTAACCTAACCTAACCTAACCTAACCTAACCTAACCTAACCTAACCTAACCTAACCTAACCTAACCTAACCTAACCTAACCTAACCTAACCTAACCTAACCTAACCTAACCTAACCTAACCTAACCTAACCTAACCTAACCTAACCTAACCTAACCTAACCTAACCTAACCTAACCTAACCTAACCTAACCTAACCTAACCTAACCTAACCTAACCTAACCTAACCTAACCTAACCTAACCTAACCTAACCTAACCTAACCTAACCTAACCTAACCTAACCTAACCTAACCTAACCTAACCTAACCTAACCTAACCTAACCTAACCTAACCTAACCTAACCTAACCTAACCTAACCTAACCTAACCTAACCTAACCTAACCTAACCTAACCTAACCTAACCTAACCTAACCTAACCTAACCTAACCTAACCTAACCTAACCTAACCTAACCTAACCTAACCTAACCTAACCTAACCTAACCTAACCTAACCTAACCTAACCTAACCTAACCTAACCTAACCTAACCTAACCTAACCTAACCTAACCTAACCTAACCTAACCCGCCTTCCCCCGCGAGCGCCCGAGCGGATAACACGTGTCCAACCACGTTGCGCTAACCTCCCGCGCCAAAAAGTGCTTGAAAAATTGTTAAAAGTGGTAAAAGTTGCGCGTACAATAGCGTGTTATACATCAAAAGTTGCGCAAAAATACGGCGCATGTGACAGTGAAAGTTTTGTGAGAATCGAACAATTCAGTGAAGTACAAAGTGCAAATTAGTGCCAAAAAGTGTTAAACCAAAACTTCAAAAAATCACGCTGCTCGATTTGTCGCGGTGACCCCCACGTTTTTTGATTCTCCCGGCAGCGTCTCGACGAGCCGCAACTTTTGACACCGCATCTGGAATTTTCCCGCCCCAGCGGGCGGAAATATCGCCAAAAAAACAAGTGTCACGTGTTTGCTGAGCCACGCTGCTGGAGGTGCTGGACGACATCGAGCGACGGATTCCGAAGCTCCTGTAGACCACATAAAATTAGGCGTTTAGAGGAATTAAATAGGTTAGTTAGTTTTTAAGATATTAAAATTTTAAAATTGGGCCAATTTTCAAAAAATCCTAGACGCTGAAAACGATCGACGACCCCTAGTTTTTAAATTACTAGAAAATTGGTCTTATTACAAAGTGTAAAATAGCAAAATTTCAAAATTTTCTGTATGTTAGTTTTTAAGTTACGGATTTTTTAAATTTAAGGGTTGTAGCAAGGGTATACAACGAACCACCCCGGAGCAAAAATTTTAATGTCAAAAATTTTTAAGTAAATTACTCAGTTTATTCCATTCATTTCTATATTTTTAGTTTTCATTTTTGTATTTCTTTTTAAGTGTTTCTTATAAAATTACTTGTTTTTCTATTTTAAAAAATTAGGGGTTGCAAATACTTCGATTTCTCCCGGTTAGTATTGTAGATCAGATCAAGACCGCTTGTACAATACCAAACACGGATAGTTTATGTTATACACGTAAGAAGATATAGCATTTTAAAAAGTTGGGCAGTAATCTGAAATACTAGGGCGTGCTTCCGCCCTAGACCGCCCAAACTTTCTTTCGGCAATAACTTCGCCAAAAATAGGCCTAGAAAGCTCGGATTTCTTTTCTTAACAGTGGCTTGACCTCCCCCGTCTCCTCCCCTCCCTTCTACCCCCCCTTACCTGAAATCTTTGAACTTTCGATTTAGACCCACGACGGCATAGAACAAAGTCGGGGAAGAAGTTTGACACCCCGCACGCCCCGATAGGACTGGTGGTTTCGGAGATATATGACTTGAAAATTCGGCGGCCATATTGTTCCGCCATCTTGATTTTCTTTAAACACGTATATCTCAGGAACCAGAAGTCGCAGAGCGGTGTGGTTTTCTTTGTAGAGGTTCCCTCAGAGTTCCCCACCCCCCTCCCCCCTTCTCTGACAAATCCCATTTTCAAAAATTTTTTGTTCCAAATACTATCGGCGGAGGTACAACTCACTGTACCACTTAGTGGGAAATTTATCCCGACTCTCTGCGTCGACCAGGAGCCGAGATAATCAATATTTTGACAAAGTGATCCGCCATTTTGAAAATTTTCAATCCAGGCGTTCTCGGCAACCGTGCATCGTAGAGGGACGCGGTTTTTTCCCACTATATGCGCTTGCTATGCTCTTTAGGAAAGTGGGAAGGGAGTGACTCTACATAGAGTCAATAAATTTTTTTTTTGTTAAAAAATTTTAGACTTAATGTACAGGGACACGATTCTAAGGAATCTGAATTATTTCTGCTCTTAGACATTTTACTTTAGTTTAAGTATCGTTGACGGTTTAATCTACACTTCGCCATCGACCCCCATATACAGGGTCTGACGGACGTAACAACAAGCGACAATTTTCCCCGTTCTGCTCGCAGAAGTGCACTCGAACATTACACACTTGCACATACTATACACACCACCCACACAATGTTCCGCACACCCACAACCTCTGGTGCCGCCAAAGTAACCACCACTCCAAGCCCCGCTGCTTCTACTGCAGTAGCGCTGGACGCTGCTAAGACATTCATCAGGAGGCCAGAAGCAAAGAGGAGGTCGCTAGATAACATGGACGTGTACAAGAAGCTGCAGCAGAACTATGCTGTGCTACCTAGCGATCAGCTCCTCCAGGAGGTCATGAAGACCTTTGAGGATATACCGACAAAGGTACAAGCGTATCCTCAGATGAGGAAAGATATAAAAGTCTTCCTGGAGGTGCAGTCAGACAAAGGCATCCGCATTTTATTTGAGCTTAGCAAGCGGCTGCAAAGTCTCGAAAATGCGGCGCCAAAATCAAGATCGCCTGTACAAGAGTCATCCTCGCAAAAACAAGAACGCATTATTAAAAGACTGGCAGAGATGGAAAACACGCTAACAGAGCGGCTCAATGAAATTGAGACAAGCCTTAAACAAGATATTACAGAATTAGGTGACGCCAATGATGACCGAGGCTCTGACATGATTGATAAGATCATCGATAGGATCGACGAGACCAAAGTACCCATTGACCAAATGACCGAGGATCTTAAAGTCATGGGTCAAAAGCAGGCTGTACTCGAAGACTTAATCGGTGGTGTTGTCGATCAAGTCGAAGCAACTAATGAAAAATTAGAACGGGTTGCAAAAAGACCAGACATTGACCTCACTGCCCTCCCCACTGCAAGATCATATGCCAGCATCGCGGCAGCCACACCCAGGCATCGACCGGCACTCCATTCGATGGCGGTGACCTTCGAAGGTAATCTAGAGACTACCGACGAGGTGCTCGCTAGAGTGAAGAAGGCGGTCGATGCCAGGAGCACCGGCCTCAAAATCAACAAGGTCCGGAAGGCTAAAAACCAAACCGTGATACTGGGCTGCGATACGGAGGCAGAAATGGAAAAAGTGAGACAAATGATAGAGAGCCGGGGGGATGGGTTAACCGCGGCGCCCATGAAGAATAAAGACCCACTCGTCATCCTCAAAGATGTCTTTTTGGATAGTGAGGACGACGAGATAGTTAAGGCGCTTTACGCGCAAAACGACAATTTATTCATGGGTCTGTCCCAGGATGAAAAACAGATAGTGATAAAATACAAAAAGAGAACAAGAAACCCAAAAACTGCGCACGTGATCATCCAAGTGAGGCCCACGGTATGGCGGAGGATGACGGAGGCTGGAGCCCTCTATCTTGACCTGCAAAGGGTCAGAGTCGAGGACCAGTCTCCGCTCATCCAATGCACGAAGTGCCTCGCGTTCGGCCATGGTCGAAAATTTTGCACCGAGAGTGTGGACAGATGTAGCCACTGTGGAGGACCGCACTTGCGTGAGAAATGCGCCGACTTCACTGCTGGAAACGAACCACAGTGCTGCAACTGTTCGCACTCTAGGTTGCAAAAGACCGACCATAACGCGTTTAGTGTCGAATGTCCAGTGCGCAAGAAGTGGGATTACTTGGCCCGTACAACCACTGCTTATGTTTGACTCACCCACACAAAGGAATAAAACATACACACTACACTCAACAACACACAGATATAAAAGTATATAATGAATATATATGAATATATCTAAAACATGCACCTAAACACCGAACACAAACACAAAGTAACAAAACTTGTGACTGACAAAGAAAGAACCGGAATAAGAAATGACAATACACATATATAAAATAGTATATATATATTATTGTCAAACACGTAATAAAGACGAATAAACAAAAACTGAGGAAGATACATATACAAAAGTCAAACAGAAAACAATAGATCCATCACAAAATCTGAATAAAATCGTTATCAAAAAGCACCCATTAAAAGAAGTAGAGAGTAAACTATTTTACTACTGGGAAATATATAAGTAAAATGATGACAACAGAGTGAGAAAATAAATAAATTGTTAGCCTTGTGGCATGTGAATACTAGTACTATAATTAAGTAAATTGAGTAACCCTAACATAAGAATAAGTTCAATTGTGAAATCTGTAGTTTAAGTTCAAAACTGTAATCCCTAGCATAAGAATACCCTTTTTGACAAAAATGTATTATAAGTTAAATACATTAATTGTAAACCCTATATATAAGAAAATTTGTAAACAAACCGTAAGTGTAAGCTAACAGATGTAAACGTAAACAAGAAATAAGAAAGAGTAACTTTGTTATAAATACTCAATTTTGTCAAAGTAGATATAAGAAGAAAATGTTTTATGGAAATAAATTCAAACACGTGAAAATTTACAACCCCAAGAAAAATAAAGTAAATAGAGTAACTAGCGGGAATCCCACCCGGCTAAGAAAGAGAGATATGATGAATGAAAGAAAGATCCAGTATGAGGCATGTAAGTGCGAGAGGCATAATTGCGAGAACTCGTATGAATGAGTAACTTAGATATACAAGAGCCCGTTGAGCTTACGAACGGGGAAAAGCACAAAAAAAAAAAAAAAAAAAAAAAAAAAAAAAACCTAACCTAACCTAACCACGGATAACTTTGCAATTAATTGTCGTAATTTCGCGCGGTTTTCGGTGTTAATCATCTTATTTTGGCTCTTGCCAAGCCCTAGACGTGTCTTAAACAGTCTAGGTGCGATAAAATTGTCATTCCGTAACATTAGCTTTGTTCGATTACGTTATTTTCATAAAAACCCGTTTTTTCTTAGTTTATTAGTAATTAGTTTCAGTAATTAGTGATTCAACTTTGCTTACCTGTCGGGGCTGTTGTCTAGATCGCCTTGTGTGACTCGAACCCACCAGCTTCGGCACGGAAATCGTAATTCTGCTTCAATAACTGTCATTTTTCACCTGAAAAAACAGTTATTCGACCAAAACTTTAAAATATTGTACTACACTTACCTTTCATATATATACCATTGGATAGCTCTCGCCGAGACGCTTCCAACGACACCTCTCGCGTGACGATATCTTACACGAAACGTGAGAAATTGCCACATCATCGATTTTCATACATAGCAAAAGTTTACTTATAGGGAACAAAACCGCCATACATCACGGATAACTTTGCAATTAATTGTCGTAATTTCGCGCGGTTTTCGGTGTTAATCATCTTATTTTGGCTCTTGCCAAGCCCTAGACGTGTCTTAAACAGTCTAGGTGCGATAAAATTGTCATTCCGTAACATTAGCTTTGTTCGATTACGTTATTTTCATAAAAACCCGTTTTTTCTTAGTTTATTAGTAATTAGTTTCAGTAATTAGTGATTCAACTTTGCTTACCTGTCGGGGCTGTTGTCTAGATCGCCTTGTGTGACTCGAACCCACCAGCTTCGGCACGGAAATCGTAATTCTGCTTCAATAACTGTCATTTTTCACCTGAAAAAACAGTTATTCGACCAAAACTTTAAAATATTGTACTACACTTACCTTTCATATATATACCATTGGATAGCTCTCGCCGAGACGCTTCCAACGACACCTCTCGCGTGACGATATCTTACACGAAACGTGAGAAATTGCCACATCATCGATTTTCATACATAGCAAAAGTTTACTTATAGGGAACAAAACCGCCATACATCACGGATAACTTTGCAATTAATTGTCGTAATTTCGCGCGGTTTTCGGTGTTAATCATCTTATTTTGGCTCTTGCCAAGCCCTAGACGTGTCTTAAACAGTCTAGGTGCGATAAAATTGTCATTCCGTAACATTAGCTTTGTTCGATTACGTTATTTTCATAAAAACCCGTTTTTTCTTAGTTTATTAGTAATTAGTTTCAGTAATTAGTGATTCAACTTTGCTTACCTGTCGGGGCTGTTGTCTAGATCGCCTTGTGTGACTCGAACCCACCAGCTTCGGCACGGAAATCGTAATTCTGCTTCAATAACTGTCATTTTTCACCTGAAAAAACAGTTATTCGACCAAAACTTTAAAATATTGTACTACACTTACCTTTCATATATATACCATTGGATAGCTCTCGCCGAGACGCTTCCAACGACACCTCTCGCGTGACGATATCTTACACGAAACGTGAGAAATTGCCACATCATCGATTTTCATACATAGCAAAAGTTTACTTATAGGGAACAAAACCGCCATACATCACGGATAACTTTGCAATTAATTGTCGTAATTTCGCGCGGTTTTCGGTGTTAATCATCTTATTTTGGCTCTTGCCAAGCCCTAGACGTGTCTTAAACAGTCTAGGTGCGATAAAATTGTCATTCCGTAACATTAGCTTTGTTCGATTACGTTATTTTCATAAAAACCCGTTTTTTCTTAGTTTATTAGTAATTAGTTTCAGTAATTAGTGATTCAACTTTGCTTACCTGTCGGGGCTGTTGTCTAGATCGCCTTGTGTGACTCGAACCCACCAGCTTCGGCACGGAAATCGTAATTCTGCTTCAATAACTGTCATTTTTCACCTGAAAAAACAGTTATTCGACCAAAACTTTAAAATATTGTACTACACTTACCTTTCATATATATACCATTGGATAGCTCTCGCCGAGACGCTTCCAACGACACCTCTCGCGTGACGATATCTTACACGAAACGTGAGAAATTGCCACATCATCGATTTTCATACATAGCAAAAGTTTACTTATAGGGAACAAAACCGCCATACATCACGGATAACTTTGCAATTAATTGTCGTAATTTCGCGCGGTTTTCGGTGTTAATCATCTTATTTTGGCTCTTGCCAAGCCCTAGACGTGTCTTAAACAGTCTAGGTGCGATAAAATTGTCATTCCGTAACATTAGCTTTGTTCGATTACGTTATTTTCATAAAAACCCGTTTTTTCTTAGTTTATTAGTAATTAGTTTCAGTAATTAGTGATTCAACTTTGCTTACCTGTCGGGGCTGTTGTCTAGATCGCCTTGTGTGACTCGAACCCACCAGCTTCGGCACGGAAATCGTAATTCTGCTTCAATAACTGTCATTTTTCACCTGAAAAAACAGTTATTCGACCAAAACTTTAAAATATTGTACTACACTTACCTTTCATATATATACCATTGGATAGCTCTCGCCGAGACGCTTCCAACGACACCTCTCGCGTGACGATATCTTACACGAAACGTGAGAAATTGCCACATCATCGATTTTCATACATAGCAAAAGTTTACTTATAGGGAACAAAACCGCCATACATCACGGATAACTTTGCAATTAATTGTCGTAATTTCGCGCGGTTTTCGGTGTTAATCATCTTATTTTGGCTCTTGCCAAGCCCTAGACGTGTCTTAAACAGTCTAGGTGCGATAAAATTGTCATTCCGTAACATTAGCTTTGTTCGATTACGTTATTTTCATAAAAACCCGTTTTTTCTTAGTTTATTAGTAATTAGTTTCAGTAATTAGTGATTCAACTTTGCTTACCTGTCGGGGCTGTTGTCTAGATCGCCTTGTGTGACTCGAACCCACCAGCTTCGGCACGGAAATCGTAATTCTGCTTCAATAACTGTCATTTTTCACCTGAAAAAACAGTTATTCGACCAAAACTTTAAAATATTGTACTACACTTACCTTTCATATATATACCATTGGATAGCTCTCGCCGAGACGCTTCCAACGACACCTCTCGCGTGACGATATCTTACACGAAACGTGAGAAATTGCCACATCATCGATTTTCATACATAGCAAAAGTTTACTTATAGGGAACAAAACCGCCATACATCACGGATAACTTTGCAATTAATTGTCGTAATTTCGCGCGGTTTTCGGTGTTAATCATCTTATTTTGGCTCTTGCCAAGCCCTAGACGTGTCTTAAACAGTCTAGGTGCGATAAAATTGTCATTCCGTAACATTAGCTTTGTTCGATTACGTTATTTTCATAAAAACCCGTTTTTTCTTAGTTTATTAGTAATTAGTTTCAGTAATTAGTGATTCAACTTTGCTTACCTGTCGGGGCTGTTGTCTAGATCGCCTTGTGTGACTCGAACCCACCAGCTTCGGCACGGAAATCGTAATTCTGCTTCAATAACTGTCATTTTTCACCTGAAAAAACAGTTATTCGACCAAAACTTTAAAATATTGTACTACACTTACCTTTCATATATATACCATTGGATAGCTCTCGCCGAGACGCTTCCAATGACACCTCTCGCGTGACGATATCTTACACGAAACGTGAGAAATTGCCACATCATCGATTTTCATACATAGCAAAAGTTTACTTATAGGGAACAAAACCGCCATACATCACGGATAACTTTGCAATTAATTGTCGTAATTTCGCGCGGTTTTCGGTGTTAATCATCTTATTTTGGCTCTTGCCAAGCCCTAGACGTGTCTTAAACAGTCTAGGTGCGATAAAATTGTCATTCCGTAACATTAGCTTTGTTCGATTACGTTATTTTCATAAAAACCCGTTTTTTCTTAGTTTATTAGTAATTAGTTTCAGTAATTAGTGATTCAACTTTGCTTACCTGTCGGGGCTGTTGTCTAGATCGCCTTGTGTGACTCGAACCCACCAGCTTCGGCACGGAAATCGTAATTCTGCTTCAATAACTGTCATTTTTCACCTGAAAAAACAGTTATTCGACCAAAACTTTAAAATATTGTACTACACTTACCTTTCATATATATACCATTGGATAGCTCTCGCCGAGACGCTTCCAACGACACCTCTCGCGTGACGATATCTTACACGAAACGTGAGAAATTGCCACATCATCGATTTTCATACATAGCAAAAGTTTACTTATAGGGAACAAAACCGCCATACATCACGGATAACTTTGCAATTAATTGTCGTAATTTCGCGCGGTTTTCGGTGTTAATCATCTTATTTTGGCTCTTGCCAAGCCCTAGACGTGTCTTAAACAGTCTAGGTGCGATAAAATTGTCATTCCGTAACATTAGCTTTGTTCGATTACGTTATTTTCATAAAAACCCGTTTTTTCTTAGTTTATTAGTAATTAGTTTCAGTAATTAGTGATTCAACTTTGCTTACCTGTCGGGGCTGTTGTCTAGATCGCCTTGTGTGACTCGAACCCACCAGCTTCGGCACGGAAATCGTAATTCTGCTTCAATAACTGTCATTTTTCACCTGAAAAAACAGTTATTCGACCAAAACTTTAAAATATTGTACTACACTTACCTTTCATATATATACCATTGGATAGCTCTCGCCGAGACGCTTCCAACGACACCTCTCGCGTGACGATATCTTACACGAAACGTGAGAAATTGCCACATCATCGATTTTCATACATAGCAAAAGTTTACTTATAGGGAACAAAACCGCCATACATCACGGATAACTTTGCAATTAATTGTCGTAATTTCGCGCGGTTTTCGGTGTTAATCATCTTATTTTGGCTCTTGCCAAGCCCTAGACGTGTCTTAAACAGTCTAGGTGCGATAAAATTGTCATTCCGTAACATTAGCTTTGTTCGATTACGTTATTTTCATAAAAACCCGTTTTTTCTTAGTTTATTAGTAATTAGTTTCAGTAATTAGTGATTCAACTTTGCTTACCTGTCGGGGCTGTTGTCTAGATCGCCTTGTGTGACTCGAACCCACCAGCTTCGGCACGGAAATCGTAATTCTGCTTCAATAACTGTCATTTTTCACCTGAAAAAACAGTTATTCGACCAAAACTTTAAAATATTGTACTACACTTACCTTTCATATATATACCATTGGATAGCTCTCGCCGAGACGCTTCCAACGACACCTCTCGCGTGACGATATCTTACACGAAACGTGAGAAATTGCCACATCATCGATTTTCATACATAGCAAAAGTTTACTTATAGGGAACAAAACCGCCATACATCACGGATAACTTTGCAATTAATTGTCGTAATTTCGCGCGGTTTTCGGTGTTAATCATCTTATTTTGGCTCTTGCCAAGCCCTAGACGTGTCTTAAACAGTCTAGGTGCGATAAAATTGTCATTCCGTAACATTAGCTTTGTTCGATTACGTTATTTTCATAAAAACCCGTTTTTTCTTAGTTTATTAGTAATTAGTTTCAGTAATTAGTGATTCAACTTTGCTTACCTGTCGGGGCTGTTGTCTAGATCGCCTTGTGTGACTCGAACCCACCAGCTTCGGCACGGAAATCGTAATTCTGCTTCAATAACTGTCATTTTTCACCTGAAAAAACAGTTATTCGACCAAAACTTTAAAATATTGTACTACACTTACCTTTCATATATATACCATTGGATAGCTCTCGCCGAGACGCTTCCAACGACACCTCTCGCGTGACGATATCTTACACGAAACGTGAGAAATTGCCACATCATCGATTTTCATACATAGCAAAAGTTTACTTATAGGGAACAAAACCGCCATACATCACGGATAACTTTGCAATTAATTGTCGTAATTTCGCGCGGTTTTCGGTGTTAATCATCTTATTTTGGCTCTTGCCAAGCCCTAGACGTGTCTTAAACAGTCTAGGTGCGATAAAATTGTCATTCCGTAACTGAAAGGAGCAGCGGCAACTCGGCAGGGCCGTGACTCCTAACTTTTGACTGTTTGTTGACCACAGGTACCAGGGTGAATAAAAAGAAACAAGAATTTTCTCCTTGACTGACTGCGGAGTGTTGGTGATGCAGGGTGACGTCTTGCTTGTTCAGATGTTGTAATTGAAGTGTATTTTAGAGAGCAGTGGCGCTCTATTTAAAGCCCGTCTTGCTTGTTCAGCGATAGGCGAGACGGGGTGTTGTCGCTTTTGAGTCGACCAATGGCAGCGGTCGGTGTTTTATCGTGTATGTGTGTGTTATGATTGCGTGCGCAGTCCTTTATTTAGACCAATCAGAATCTTACAACGTTTCTCTTAATAAATCTTAATAACAATCGGAATCTTATAATATTTCTCTTAATAAATCTTAATAACAATCGGAATCTTATAGGATTGTACAGAGAGTTAATTATAAAACAAGAATAAAACAAGAATAAAAGAAGGATGAAACTTAAACATCTACGGCTTATGTGCTATGTAAACAAGAATAAAACTTAAATAACTACTTCTTATGTTTTTTACATACAGGTTTCTTATATACTAAGCTGTTATTTACAATCTCCCCCTCGTGCGCGAGCACCAGAACGTTTTATTCTGTGTTTGTGATCACGATGAGACGAGAGGCTGGACGACGCATTAAACCAGCAGCTGTGCGGATTTCTGTGACTCGTACTCGTCCATCTGGACCTGGGTAAGTTTTTACTACTTCACCTCTAGGCCACACTCCTCTAGGCATTGTGCCGTCACATATTAGAACGATGTCACCGATTTTCAGGTTCTTATGCTGTGGGTTGCCTAGGCGGGGCATGAGTAGTGGTTTGTAT
Source organism: Heliothis peltigera (assembly GCA_958496145.1). Classification (NCBI taxonomy): domain Eukaryota; kingdom Metazoa; phylum Arthropoda; class Insecta; order Lepidoptera; family Noctuidae; genus Heliothis; species Heliothis peltigera. The sequence continues at coordinate 25,654 of OY292321.1, forward strand.
TCCGCCGACCAGCGGGCCCAGAATCTGTCCGCTAATGTTTGCGCGGCTTTCCAGGAGTGATTGTCTGCTGGCGTGTCTTTATACGAGCCGAAAGGTGTCATCCCACTTGAGCGCCCAATTAGAAAGTGGTTGGGTGTTAAGGCTTCTTCATCTAGGTTGGGGTTCACCGGGGTCAACGGCCTCGAGTTGATCACGTGTTCTGCTTCTAAGGTCAAGGTGTGCAGCACCTCGTCGGTAGGATACCTTTCTTTCAGCGTGACTCTTAGTGCTGTCTTTACTGATCTGACCATGCGTTCCCACGCGCCGCCCATGCTGGGTGCGCCAGGTGGTATTCTTTTCCATGTGATTGATTTTTCGGATGCAAAGGCTTTTATTGCGTCGTCGTTACTTTGTATGGCGTCAGTGATTTCTCTTTCAGCACCCACGAAGTTTGTCCCGTTGTCGCTGTATATTACAGTTGGTGTGCCGCGACGCGCCATCATTCTTCGTAGGCTCATGATCATAGAGGAGGTAGTTAGGGATGGTACCAGCTCTAGGTGCACTGCGCGTGTGGTGAGGCACGTGTAGAGTGCGCCCCACCTCTTTTCCAGCCTTCGACCGACTGAGACGATCATGGGTCCGAAGTAATCCACCGCGGCTGCTGTGAATGGCGGCTGGTTGTTCGTCAACCTTTCTGGTGGTAAGTCGCCTAAGGGTATTTTTGAGGGGATTCCCCTATAGGTTCGACACCATTGACATTTATTACATATGTAGCGTATGACGCTGCGCAGTCCTATTATGTGATATCTTTGTCTTAGTTCATTCATGACAGTTTGGTGATTGCCGTGATTGAACGCTGCGTGCGTGTGATGCACTAACAGCTGCGTAAAGCCTTCTTTGGCATGTAGGACTGGCAGGTGATGTTTTTCTTTTACTCTGCTGTCAAGGCACAGGATCCCGTTGCGGTCGAGCTTGACATGGAGTTTGTAGAACGGTGACTTCTTCGGCGGTCGCCGTCCAGCCTCTATGGTTGCGATGTCTTCGGCGAACGAGTTGTACTGACTTCTCCTTGCGAGCAGTAGCTCTGCCAGCTTTATGTGGCTTGGTGCTAGTTCTTTGCTTGTGATTCTTTTGAGTAGTTTGGCTTTGAATACCTCAGCGGCGAGCAGAACGGTGGCAGCAACGCGTACTAATCGAGTGTATTTCGAAAATCGTTCTATCTCGGGTAAGTAATCGCTAATATCATGCCTAATCACTACGTGAACCTGTTTAATTGGTCTCTCTTCCCCTGAAGGGGGCGACGGCGTTGAGACTTGCTTTTCCTGCGGCCATGTCGCGGGGTCGTTTCTGATGAATTCTGGTCCCGTAAACCACCTATGTTCAGAGCTGAAGTTGACTGGTATGCCCTTGGTGGCGTCGTCCGCCACGTTTTCAGCGCTAGGTACCCACTTCCAGTCGGCTGGAGTGCTCGTACTTTCAATTTCAGCTAATCGGTGTGCAACGAACGATTTGAATGTGCGCGGGTCTGACCTTATCCAAGCTAGCACTGTTTTTGAGTCTGACCAGTAATGACACTTGATTATTTTGTAATCCGATTCGCGCCTGACCGATTCGGCTAACCTGGTACCTAACACTGCCGCTTGTAATTCTAAACGCGGTATTGATATAGGTTTTAAGGGAGCTACTTTTGCTTTTCCGGTTATAAGTCTCGATGTTTTGACGCCGTCTGTACCCGTGCTTACGTAATAAACTGCGGCTGCATAGACTTTTTCACTTGCGTCGCAGAAAATATGCAAATTTCCCTCGGTAGTGGGCGGGGCAGGTATGTACCTGTTTATTTCTAGATTTTTTAATAATTTTAGGTTGTTTATGAATGACATCCACGTCACGTGATTTTCTTTAGTTATGGGTTCGTCCCAACCTATGCCGCTGCGCCATATTTCTTGTATGAGACACTTGCCTATCATCGTAATTGGTGAGACTAATCCTAGCGGGTCGAATACCGACATGACCGCGCTGGTAACTTGCCGTTTGGTAGGTAGCGTTTCGCCCTGTATGACGCTAGCGGGCGTGCTTCTGAGGTTGACGTTGAAACCTAATGTATCACGTGCGTGGTTCCAAATTAGACCTAATGTTCTTTCGGTTTCGCTTTTTCCTAAAGTAGTGGCGTTACTACTGCGTTTGTCTGTGACGTCACTTATTACCTCGGGCACGTTCGATGCCCAGCCGCGTAATTCGAACGATGCTTTCAAGTGGACTTGGTACATGGCATTTATTGTTTGTCTAGCTTTGTCCGCGTCGTCGAAAGAACCGAGGTAATCGTCCATATAGTAGTTGCGCACCGTGGCTTTAGCGACTTCCGGGTATGTCAGACTGTGATTTTCTGCGTTTTTATTTTTCACGTAAATGGCTGTGCATGGCGACGACGCTGCACCGAATATTAATGACGTCATTCTATATTCTTGTGGTGGCCCTATTCGGTCTTCGCCCCTCCATAAAAATCGCAGACTATCACGGTCCGATTCAATTGTTTTTATTTGCAAGAACATTTCTTTTATATCGGCTACTACTGCTATTCGACCTTCTCTGAATCTAATTAAGACACCGAATAACGACTGAAGTAGGTCTGGGCCTGCTAAGAGCGCGTCGTTTAAACTTTTGCCCCCGTATTTGGCTGCTGCATCGAAAACTAGGCGCATTTTTTCCTTCTGCGGGTGTACTACCGGGAAATGAGGCAGGTACCATGCGCGTGGCGATGTGGCCGGGGTGTTGATCGGCTCCGCGTAGCCTGCCGTTATGAGGTTGTCTATTTGTTTATTATATTCGATTTTTTGTTTTGTGTTTTTATCTAACTTATTTTCTAAGTTGTATAGTCGACTGAGAGCTTGTTTTTTGTTGTTTGGCATTACCTCAGCGTCTGTTCGCCATAATAAACCTGCCTCATATCGATTATTGTCTATTTGTTTACAAGTTCTTTCTAGGATTGTTAGAGCGCGCTGATTTGGGTCGGACTTCGGTTTACGCGGTTCTATTCCTAATGATTCTATACTAAAGTAATCTCTGATTAATGCTAGCGCCGGATCTTCGGGTTGTGTCGTGCGCACATGGTTGACTATTGCTACTTGTCGTCGCGGACGCGAGTTTTGTCCGTGTAATACCCACCCTAACTTGGTTAACGATGCTACGGGTTGATTCTTATTTCCAGTGCGTAATTGTCTCGACGTGATTAGATGCCAGTTGTCCTGGCCTATGAGTACAGTCGGTCTGGCTTTCTCGTAACAGAGCTCGTCTTCTAAGTCGGTTAAATGGCTACACTGTCGTACTAAGTCTCTGTTTACTTCCTGAGGAGACAAATTTAGTTTGTTTATGGTGCTAGCGTTCATCGTTTCTATGTTTCTATTGCATAAACCGCGTATTGATAGTGTGACATGGCACGACTCCGTATCGTCCACTCTACAACCTCCTACTCCTTCTAATAATAAGGGCTGGCTGCGGCCCCTGGGCACTACGCTATCCGCCATTTCTTGTTCAACGAGCGTGAGTGTTGAACCTTCGTCGAGTAAAGCGTACGTGTTGGTTGTGCCTACGGGTCCACTCAGTTCTACTGGCACTATTTTTAAGTAAGTATTGGACGCGCGTATGTGATTTATCAAACTCACATTGCCGTGGTTAGGTTGTGACGCGGTGCCGCTGCCATGCAATAGCTTATGGTGTGACGCTTCACACTCGTTCACTCCGCAAGGTATATATTTACATTTGAACATTCGCCCGTGCGAGTTGTTCAGGCATCTGAAGCATAGTTTATTTTGTTTGGCTGTATTCCATCTTTCGGCTACTTCGAGTTTACTAAAGTCCGCGCAACTGGCGGCATTGTGAGAGCCAGAACATATCGGGCATTTTTTTTCAGTTTCCGCCGGCGTTTTTGTTTCTAAGCGTGGTGGGCGTGTTTTTTGTTTATTTTGCCCTTTTTTGATTGGCGGTTTGCTCGCCGCCGCTACCGTTAGCCGGGGCGCGTTATACTCGTCATCAGATCTTTCGCATGAGCTGTCGTTCTCGTTATGGCGTGTCGGTTGTTGCATCCGGTTGCGGGCCGTGTTCACGGCGCGTGATTTAGGTTTATTTTTCCTATCGTCGCGCGCGGTTTCGTATGCGAACATAGCACTGCATTGGTCTGCCATAACGTTTAAAAACCTAGCTAGTAATTCTAACTCTGGCGCTCCGGTGCGTTCGGCTCTAAACTCGTACCACTTGTACTTTAAGATGGTGCTGAGTTTTTCAACTATACGACTAACTAGCTCCGGTGAATACAAATATTGTGGTTGATTTAATGATTTAATTGCTGCCACTGTATTTGATACTTTGCTCGCGAAGCTTCCTACACTGCGCCCGTCTTCCGTCATGCGGGGCATACGTTTTATGTTTTCTATTTCAGAGAGGACGAGTATCTCTGGCCTGCCGTATCGCCTCTCTAAGGTATCGATTACTTCGTAGGGATCTGTGACTGTGAACAATAGCGCCCTAACAGTTTCACGAGCCGCGCCTCGAAGCGCTTTCCTCAGTCGCGCTACGTTTTGTATGTCAGTGAACATTCCCGACGTGTCATTGAATACTGATTTAAACGACATCCATTCTGATATGGTGCCGTCAAAATGTGGTAAATCGTGGATGAACTTAGGTGCCGCATGGTCTGCCTTTCCGGAATTTACTGCCTGCACGATTGCGCTGGCCAGCATAGCCATGTCGCTAGTTTCTTTTAGCGGCACGTCGTCGCCAGCGCGCGGTTCTTTCCTAGTGCTGTCGAGTGGCCGCGCGTCTTGTCCCGGGACTCGAGTTCTGTCTAATAATGCTGGCCTACTGTTTACGTATTGCTCCGTTATCCAACCTGCTACACGTGACCTATCTGTTCTGGGTGGCTGTTCCGCGTCGTTGGAACTTTCCAGCTCTAACCTGGCTATTTCCAAGCGACTCATGGCAGCTGCGGATGCCGCCCTAGCTCGCGCTAGCTCGGAGTTATGTAATTCTAATTCGGCTTTTAACATAGACATTCTACTGCTTGCTCTGTCCGTGGGGACGTTAACTACAGTGCCCGGCGCACTACCTAGTATGTTCACGTCGTCAACTGGTGCGGGCCTATCCTCGATTGGCGTGTCGCCCCTATCGATTGTACGCGTGCTGCTTTCACCGGTCGTGTCCTCTGTGCCGGTGCCTTTACTCCACGTATTTGTCTCGGTAGACGTAGTCTGGCCGGACGATGATGTGGGGTCTGTAGCAGGCGTGCTCTTGCCTGAACGCAACACACGCGTTTTCTCCATCTCGCACGAGGGGGGCCCTAACCCTAACAATTTACTTAAGACTAACACTTTCACTGCACTTTGAATATCTTCTTCACGTTCCTACCTTGCCTATCAGCCTGGCCGGACTCCTACCGCGGTGATGCCGGGCCAAGAATGGGAACGAGTAAGGAAAGGAGGGTGAGGAACCTCTCGGCAGAGGGTGCAGGCGCTCACGGGTGCATCAGAGTGCGGGGGGAAATTCCACACTCGTCGTTGCGTACCAACTTGTGGTCCCAGAACGTTACCGCACCGTACCGACGGGGTCTGACTGTTGCACCTTGGGGTAGGTGAGTGGAGTTGTCAGTTCGTCCACTATGCTTCCGTACGTATTGCAGGGGCCTTTATCACCGCTAGGTGGCCACGTACGTATATGATGATTGCTTCCAAGTAATTGGCAGTGGTAAGCAAGCCACCACCAACACTCGCGCGTACTTGTTTCTTTCTTCTTTCTTCTGAAGGCTAGAAGCAGCAGGTTTCTTCTGAAGACTAGAAGCAGCAGGTTTCTTCTGAAGACTAGAAGCAGCAGGTTTCTTCTGAAGACTAGAAGCAGCAGGTTTCTTCTGAAGACTGGATCTGGAACTGATGCAGGGATCCGGCTCGAAGGACCATTGAAAGGAGCAGCGGCAACTCGGCAGGGCCGTGACTCCTAACTTTTGACTGTTTGTTGACCACAGGTACCAGGGTGAATAAAAAGAAACAAGAATTTTCTCCTTGACTGACTGCGGAGTGTTGGTGATGCAGGGTGACGTCTTGCTTGTTCAGATGTTGTAATTGAAGTGTATTTTAGAGAGCAGTGGCGCTCTATTTAAAGCCCGTCTTGCTTGTTCAGCGATAGGCGAGACGGGGTGTTGTCGCTTTTGAGTCGACCAATGGCAGCGGTCGGTGTTTTATCGTGTATGTGTGTGTTATGATTGCGTGCGCAGTCCTTTATTTAGACCAATCAGAATCTTACAACGTTTCTCTTAATAAATCTTAATAACAATCGGAATCTTATAATATTTCTCTTAATAAATCTTAATAACAATCGGAATCTTATAGGATTGTACAGAGAGTTAATTATAAAACAAGAATAAAACAAGAATAAAAGAAGGATGAAACTTAAACATCTACGGCTTATGTGCTATGTAAACAAGAATAAAACTTAAATAACTACTTCTTATGTTTTTTACATACAGGTTTCTTATATACTAAGCTGTTATTTACACCGTAACATTAGCTTTGTTCGATTACGTTATTTTCATAAAAACCCGTTTTTTCTTAGTTTATTAGTAATTAGTTTCAGTAATTAGTGATTCAACTTTGCTTACCTGTCGGGGCTGTTGTCTAGATCGCCTTGTGTGACTCGAACCCACCAGCTTCGGCACGGAAATCGTAATTCTGCTTCAATAACTGTCATTTTTCACCTGAAAAAACAGTTATTCGACCAAAACTTTAAAATATTGTACTACACTTACCTTTCATATATATACCATTGGATAGCTCTCGCCGAGACGCTTCCAACGACACCTCTCGCGTGACGATATCTTACACGAAACGTGAGAAATTGCCACATCATCGATTTTCATACATAGCAAAAGTTTACTTATAGGGAACAAAACCGCCATACATCACGGATAACTTTGCAATTAATTGTCGTAATTTCGCGCGGTTTTCGGTGTTAATCATCTTATTTTGGCTCTTGCCAAGCCCTAGACGTGTCTTAAACAGTCTAGGTGCGATAAAATTGTCATTCCGTAACATTAGCTTTGTTCGATTACGTTATTTTCATAAAAACCCGTTTTTTCTTAGTTTATTAGTAATTAGTTTCAGTAATTAGTGATTCAACTTTGCTTACCTGTCGGGGCTGTTGTCTAGATCGCCTTGTGTGACTCGAACCCACCAGCTTCGGCACGGAAATCGTAATTCTGCTTCAATAACTGTCATTTTTCACCTGAAAAAACAGTTATTCGACCAAAACTTTAAAATATTGTACTACACTTACCTTTCATATATATACCATTGGATAGCTCTCGCCGAGACGCTTCCAATGACACCTCTCGCGTGACGATATCTTACACGAAACGTGAGAAATTGCCACATCATCGATTTTCATACATAGCAAAAGTTTACTTATAGGGAACAAAACCGCCATACATCACGGATAACTTTGCAATTAATTGTCGTAATTTCGCGCGGTTTTCGGTGTTAATCATCTTATTTTGGCTCTTGCCAAGCCCTAGACGTGTCTTAAACAGTCTAGGTGCGATAAAATTGTCATTCCGTAACATTAGCTTTGTTCGATTACGTTATTTTCATAAAAACCCGTTTTTTCTTAGTTTATTAGTAATTAGTTTCAGTAATTAGTGATTCAACTTTGCTTACCTGTCGGGGCTGTTGTCTAGATCGCCTTGTGTGACTCGAACCCACCAGCTTCGGCACGGAAATCGTAATTCTGCTTCAATAACTGTCATTTTTCACCTGAAAAAACAGTTATTCGACCAAAACTTTAAAATATTGTACTACACTTACCTTTCATATATATACCATTGGATAGCTCTCGCCGAGACGCTTCCAACGACACCTCTCGCGTGACGATATCTTACACGAAACGTGAGAAATTGCCACATCATCGATTTTCATACATAGCAAAAGTTTACTTATAGGGAACAAAACCGCCATACATCACGGATAACTTTGCAATTAATTGTCGTAATTTCGCGCGGTTTTCGGTGTTAATCATCTTATTTTGGCTCTTGCCAAGCCCTAGACGTGTCTTAAACAGTCTAGGTGCGATAAAATTGTCATTCCGTAACATTAGCTTTGTTCGATTACGTTATTTTCATAAAAACCCGTTTTTTCTTAGTTTATTAGTAATTAGTTTCAGTAATTAGTGATTCAACTTTGCTTACCTGTCGGGGCTGTTGTCTAGATCGCCTTGTGTGACTCGAACCCACCAGCTTCGGCACGGAAATCGTAATTCTGCTTCAATAACTGTCATTTTTCACCTGAAAAAACAGTTATTCGACCAAAACTTTAAAATATTGTACTACACTTACCTTTCATATATATACCATTGGATAGCTCTCGCCGAGACGCTTCCAACGACACCTCTCGCGTGACGATATCTTACACGAAACGTGAGAAATTGCCACATCATCGATTTTCATACATAGCAAAAGTTTACTTATAGGGAACAAAACCGCCATACATCACGGATAACTTTGCAATTAATTGTCGTAATTTCGCGCGGTTTTCGGTGTTAATCATCTTATTTTGGCTCTTGCCAAGCCCTAGACGTGTCTTAAACAGTCTAGGTGCGATAAAATTGTCATTCCGTAACATTAGCTTTGTTCGATTACGTTATTTTCATAAAAACCCGTTTTTTCTTAGTTTATTAGTAATTAGTTTCAGTAATTAGTGATTCAACTTTGCTTACCTGTCGGGGCTGTTGTCTAGATCGCCTTGTGTGACTCGAACCCACCAGCTTCGGCACGGAAATCGTAATTCTGCTTCAATAACTGTCATTTTTCACCTGAAAAAACAGTTATTCGACCAAAACTTTAAAATATTGTACTACACTTACCTTTCATATATATACCATTGGATAGCTCTCGCCGAGACGCTTCCAACGACACCTCTCGCGTGACGATATCTTACACGAAACGTGAGAAATTGCCACATCATCGATTTTCATACATAGCAAAAGTTTACTTATAGGGAACAAAACCGCCATACATCACGGATAACTTTGCAATTAATTGTCGTAATTTCGCGCGGTTTTCGGTGTTAATCATCTTATTTTGGCTCTTGCCAAGCCCTAGACGTGTCTTAAACAGTCTAGGTGCGATAAAATTGTCATTCCGTAACATTAGCTTTGTTCGATTACGTTATTTTCATAAAAACCCGTTTTTTCTTAGTTTATTAGTAATTAGTTTCAGTAATTAGTGATTCAACTTTGCTTACCTGTCGGGGCTGTTGTCTAGATCGCCTTGTGTGACTCGAACCCACCAGCTTCGGCACGGAAATCGTAATTCTGCTTCAATAACTGTCATTTTTCACCTGAAAAAACAGTTATTCGACCAAAACTTTAAAATATTGTACTACACTTACCTTTCATATATATACCATTGGATAGCTCTCGCCGAGACGCTTCCAACGACACCTCTCGCGTGACGATATCTTACACGAAACGTGAGAAATTGCCACATCATCGATTTTCATACATAGCAAAAGTTTACTTATAGGGAACAAAACCGCCATACATCACGGATAACTTTGCAATTAATTGTCGTAATTTCGCGCGGTTTTCGGTGTTAATCATCTTATTTTGGCTCTTGCCAAGCCCTAGACGTGTCTTAAACAGTCTAGGTGCGATAAAATTGTCATTCCGTAACATTAGCTTTGTTCGATTACGTTATTTTCATAAAAACCCGTTTTTTCTTAGTTTATTAGTAATTAGTTTCAGTAATTAGTGATTCAACTTTGCTTACCTGTCGGGGCTGTTGTCTAGATCGCCTTGTGTGACTCGAACCCACCAGCTTCGGCACGGAAATCGTAATTCTGCTTCAATAACTGTCATTTTTCACCTGAAAAAACAGTTATTCGACCAAAACTTTAAAATATTGTACTACACTTACCTTTCATATATATACCATTGGATAGCTCTCGCCGAGACGCTTCCAACGACACCTCTCGCGTGACGATATCTTACACGAAACGTGAGAAATTGCCACATCATCGATTTTCATACATAGCAAAAGTTTACTTATAGGGAACAAAACCGCCATACATCACGGATAACTTTGCAATTAATTGTCGTAATTTCGCGCGGTTTTCGGTGTTAATCATCTTATTTTGGCTCTTGCCAAGCCCTAGACGTGTCTTAAACAGTCTAGGTGCGATAAAATTGTCATTCCGTAACATTAGCTTTGTTCGATTACGTTATTTTCATAAAAACCCGTTTTTTCTTAGTTTATTAGTAATTAGTTTCAGTAATTAGTGATTCAACTTTGCTTACCTGTCGGGGCTGTTGTCTAGATCGCCTTGTGTGACTCGAACCCACCAGCTTCGGCACGGAAATCGTAATTCTGCTTCAATAACTGTCATTTTTCACCTGAAAAAACAGTTATTCGACCAAAACTTTAAAATATTGTACTACACTTACCTTTCATATATATACCATTGGATAGCTCTCGCCGAGACGCTTCCAACGACACCTCTCGCGTGACGATATCTTACACGAAACGTGAGAAATTGCCACATCATCGATTTTCATACATAGCAAAAGTTTACTTATAGGGAACAAAACCGCCATACATCACGGATAACTTTGCAATTAATTGTCGTAATTTCGCGCGGTTTTCGGTGTTAATCATCTTATTTTGGCTCTTGCCAAGCCCTAGACGTGTCTTAAACAGTCTAGGTGCGATAAAATTGTCATTCCGTAACATTAGCTTTGTTCGATTACGTTATTTTCATAAAAACCCGTTTTTTCTTAGTTTATTAGTAATTAGTTTCAGTAATTAGTGATTCAACTTTGCTTACCTGTCGGGGCTGTTGTCTAGATCGCCTTGTGTGACTCGAACCCACCAGCTTCGGCACGGAAATCGTAATTCTGCTTCAATAACTGTCATTTTTCACCTGAAAAAACAGTTATTCGACCAAAACTTTAAAATATTGTACTACACTTACCTTTCATATATATACCATTGGATAGCTCTCGCCGAGACGCTTCCAACGACACCTCTCGCGTGACGATATCTTACACGAAACGTGAGAAATTGCCACATCATCGATTTTCATACATAGCAAAAGTTTACTTATAGGGAACAAAACCGCCATACATCACGGATAACTTTGCAATTAATTGTCGTAATTTCGCGCGGTTTTCGGTGTTAATCATCTTATTTTGGCTCTTGCCAAGCCCTAGACGTGTCTTAAACAGTCTAGGTGCGATAAAATTGTCATTCCGTAACATTAGCTTTGTTCGATTACGTTATTTTCATAAAAACCCGTTTTTTCTTAGTTTATTAGTAATTAGTTTCAGTAATTAGTGATTCAACTTTGCTTACCTGTCGGGGCTGTTGTCTAGATCGCCTTGTGTGACTCGAACCCACCAGCTTCGGCACGGAAATCGTAATTCTGCTTCAATAACTGTCATTTTTCACCTGAAAAAACAGTTATTCGACCAAAACTTTAAAATATTGTACTACACTTACCTTTCATATATATACCATTGGATAGCTCTCGCCGAGACGCTTCCAATGACACCTCTCGCGTGACGATATCTTACACGAAACGTGAGAAATTGCCACATCATCGATTTTCATACATAGCAAAAGTTTACTTATAGGGAACAAAACCGCCATACATCACGGATAACTTTGCAATTAATTGTCGTAATTTCGCGCGGTTTTCGGTGTTAATCATCTTATTTTGGCTCTTGCCAAGCCCTAGACGTGTCTTAAACAGTCTAGGTGCGATAAAATTGTCATTCCGTAACATTAGCTTTGTTCGATTACGTTATTTTCATAAAAACCCGTTTTTTCTTAGTTTATTAGTAATTAGTTTCAGTAATTAGTGATTCAACTTTGCTTACCTGTCGGGGCTGTTGTCTAGATCGCCTTGTGTGACTCGAACCCACCAGCTTCGGCACGGAAATCGTAATTCTGCTTCAATAACTGTCATTTTTCACCTGAAAAAACAGTTATTCGACCAAAACTTTAAAATATTGTACTACACTTACCTTTCATATATATACCATTGGATAGCTCTCGCCGAGACGCTTCCAACGACACCTCTCGCGTGACGATATCTTACACGAAACGTGAGAAATTGCCACATCATCGATTTTCATACATAGCAAAAGTTTACTTATAGGGAACAAAACCGCCATACATCACGGATAACTTTGCAATTAATTGTCGTAATTTCGCGCGGTTTTCGGTGTTAATCATCTTATTTTGGCTCTTGCCAAGCCCTAGACGTGTCTTAAACAGTCTAGGTGCGATAAAATTGTCATTCCGTAACATTAGCTTTGTTCGATTACGTTATTTTCATAAAAACCCGTTTTTTCTTAGTTTATTAGTAATTAGTTTCAGTAATTAGTGATTCAACTTTGCTTACCTGTCGGGGCTGTTGTCTAGATCGCCTTGTGTGACTCGAACCCACCAGCTTCGGCACGGAAATCGTAATTCTGCTTCAATAACTGTCATTTTTCACCTGAAAAAACAGTTATTCGACCAAAACTTTAAAATATTGTACTACACTTACCTTTCATATATATACCATTGGATAGCTCTCGCCGAGACGCTTCCAACGACACCTCTCGCGTGACGATATCTTACACGAAACGTGAGAAATTGCCACATCATCGATTTTCATACATAGCAAAAGTTTACTTATAGGGAACAAAACCGCCATACATCACGGATAACTTTGCAATTAATTGTCGTAATTTCGCGCGGTTTTCGGTGTTAATCATCTTATTTTGGCTCTTGCCAAGCCCTAGACGTGTCTTAAACAGTCTAGGTGCGATAAAATTGTCATTCCGTAACATTAGCTTTGTTCGATTACGTTATTTTCATAAAAACCCGTTTTTTCTTAGTTTATTAGTAATTAGTTTCAGTAATTAGTGATTCAACTTTGCTTACCTGTCGGGGCTGTTGTCTAGATCGCCTTGTGTGACTCGAACCCACCAGCTTCGGCACGGAAATCGTAATTCTGCTTCAATAACTGTCATTTTTCACCTGAAAAAACAGTTATTCGACCAAAACTTTAAAATATTGTACTACACTTACCTTTCATATATATACCATTGGATAGCTCTCGCCGAGACGCTTCCAACGACACCTCTCGCGTGACGATATCTTACACGAAACGTGAGAAATTGCCACATCATCGATTTTCATACATAGCAAAAGTTTACTTATAGGGAACAAAACCGCCATACATCACGGATAACTTTGCAATTAATTGTCGTAATTTCGCGCGGTTTTCGGTGTTAATCATCTTATTTTGGCTCTTGCCAAGCCCTAGACGTGTCTTAAACAGTCTAGGTGCGATAAAATTGTCATTCCGTAACATTAGCTTTGTTCGATTACGTTATTTTCATAAAAACCCGTTTTTTCTTAGTTTATTAGTAATTAGTTTCAGTAATTAGTGATTCAACTTTGCTTACCTGTCGGGGCTGTTGTCTAGATCGCCTTGTGTGACTCGAACCCACCAGCTTCGGCACGGAAATCGTAATTCTGCTTCAATAACTGTCATTTTTCACCTGAAAAAACAGTTATTCGACCAAAACTTTAAAATATTGTACTACACTTACCTTTCATATATATACCATTGGATAGCTCTCGCCGAGACGCTTCCAACGACACCTCTCGCGTGACGATATCTTACACGAAACGTGAGAAATTGCCACATCATCGATTTTCATACATAGCAAAAGTTTACTTATAGGGAACAAAACCGCCATACATCACGGATAACTTTGCAATTAATTGTCGTAATTTCGCGCGGTTTTCGGTGTTAATCATCTTATTTTGGCTCTTGCCAAGCCCTAGACGTGTCTTAAACAGTCTAGGTGCGATAAAATTGTCATTCCGTAACATTAGCTTTGTTCGATTACGTTATTTTCATAAAAACCCGTTTTTTCTTAGTTTATTAGTAATTAGTTTCAGTAATTAGTGATTCAACTTTGCTTACCTGTCGGGGCTGTTGTCTAGATCGCCTTGTGTGACTCGAACCCACCAGCTTCGGCACGGAAATCGTAATTCTGCTTCAATAACTGTCATTTTTCACCTGAAAAAACAGTTATTCGACCAAAACTTTAAAATATTGTACTACACTTACCTTTCATATATATACCATTGGATAGCTCTCGCCGAGACGCTTCCAACGACACCTCTCGCGTGACGATATCTTACACGAAACGTGAGAAATTGCCACATCATCGATTTTCATACATAGCAAAAGTTTACTTATAGGGAACAAAACCGCCATACATCACGGATAACTTTGCAATTAATTGTCGTAATTTCGCGCGGTTTTCGGTGTTAATCATCTTATTTTGGCTCTTGCCAAGCCCTAGACGTGTCTTAAACAGTCTAGGTGCGATAAAATTGTCATTCCGTAACATTAGCTTTGTTCGATTACGTTATTTTCATAAAAACCCGTTTTTTCTTAGTTTATTAGTAATTAGTTTCAGTAATTAGTGATTCAACTTTGCTTACCTGTCGGGGCTGTTGTCTAGATCGCCTTGTGTGACTCGAACCCACCAGCTTCGGCACGGAAATCGTAATTCTGCTTCAATAACTGTCATTTTTCACCTGAAAAAACAGTTATTCGACCAAAACTTTAAAATATTGTACTACACTTACCTTTCATATATATACCATTGGATAGCTCTCGCCGAGACGCTTCCAACGACACCTCTCGCGTGACGATATCTTACACGAAACGTGAGAAATTGCCACATCATCGATTTTCATACATAGCAAAAGTTTACTTATAGGGAACAAAACCGCCATACATCACGGATAACTTTGCAATTAATTGTCGTAATTTCGCGCGGTTTTCGGTGTTAATCATCTTATTTTGGCTCTTGCCAAGCCCTAGACGTGTCTTAAACAGTCTAGGTGCGATAAAATTGTCATTCCGTAACATTAGCTTTGTTCGATTACGTTATTTTCATAAAAACCCGTTTTTTCTTAGTTTATTAGTAATTAGTTTCAGTAATTAGTGATTCAACTTTGCTTACCTGTCGGGGCTGTTGTCTAGATCGCCTTGTGTGACTCGAACCCACCAGCTTCGGCACGGAAATCGTAATTCTGCTTCAATAACTGTCATTTTTCACCTGAAAAAACAGTTATTCGACCAAAACTTTAAAATATTGTACTACACTTACCTTTCATATATATACCATTGGATAGCTCTCGCCGAGACGCTTCCAACGACACCTCTCGCGTGACGATATCTTACACGAAACGTGAGAAATTGCCACATCATCGATTTTCATACATAGCAAAAGTTTACTTATAGGGAACAAAACCGCCATACATCACGGATAACTTTGCAATTAATTGTCGTAATTTCGCGCGGTTTTCGGTGTTAATCATCTTATTTTGGCTCTTGCCAAGCCCTAGACGTGTCTTAAACAGTCTAGGTGCGATAAAATTGTCATTCCGTAACATTAGCTTTGTTCGATTACGTTATTTTCATAAAAACCCGTTTTTTCTTAGTTTATTAGTAATTAGTTTCAGTAATTAGTGATTCAACTTTGCTTACCTGTCGGGGCTGTTGTCTAGATCGCCTTGTGTGACTCGAACCCACCAGCTTCGGCACGGAAATCGTAATTCTGCTTCAATAACTGTCATTTTTCACCTGAAAAAACAGTTATTCGACCAAAACTTTAAAATATTGTACTACACTTACCTTTCATATATATACCATTGGATAGCTCTCGCCGAGACGCTTCCAACGACACCTCTCGCGTGACGATATCTTACACGAAACGTGAGAAATTGCCACATCATCGATTTTCATACATAGCAAAAGTTTACTTATAGGGAACAAAACCGCCATACATCACGGATAACTTTGCAATTAATTGTCGTAATTTCGCGCGGTTTTCGGTGTTAATCATCTTATTTTGGCTCTTGCCAAGCCCTAGACGTGTCTTAAACAGTCTAGGTGCGATAAAATTGTCATTCCGTAACATTAGCTTTGTTCGATTACGTTATTTTCATAAAAACCCGTTTTTTCTTAGTTTATTAGTAATTAGTTTCAGTAATTAGTGATTCAACTTTGCTTACCTGTCGGGGCTGTTGTCTAGATCGCCTTGTGTGACTCGAACCCACCAGCTTCGGCACGGAAATCGTAATTCTGCTTCAATAACTGTCATTTTTCACCTGAAAAAACAGTTATTCGACCAAAACTTTAAAATATTGTACTACACTTACCTTTCATATATATACCATTGGATAGCTCTCGCCGAGACGCTTCCAACGACACCTCTCGCGTGACGATATCTTACACGAAACGTGAGAAATTGCCACATCATCGATTTTCATACATAGCAAAAGTTTACTTATAGGGAACAAAACCGCCATACATCACGGATAACTTTGCAATTAATTGTCGTAATTTCGCGCGGTTTTCGGTGTTAATCATCTTATTTTGGCTCTTGCCAAGCCCTAGACGTGTCTTAAACAGTCTAGGTGCGATAAAATTGTCATTCCGTAACATTAGCTTTGTTCGATTACGTTATTTTCATAAAAACCCGTTTTTTCTTAGTTTATTAGTAATTAGTTTCAGTAATTAGTGATTCAACTTTGCTTACCTGTCGGGGCTGTTGTCTAGATCGCCTTGTGTGACTCGAACCCACCAGCTTCGGCACGGAAATCGTAATTCTGCTTCAATAACTGTCATTTTTCACCTGAAAAAACAGTTATTCGACCAAAACTTTAAAATATTGTACTACACTTACCTTTCATATATATACCATTGGATAGCTCTCGCCGAGACGCTTCCAACGACACCTCTCGCGTGACGATATCTTACACGAAACGTGAGAAATTGCCACATCATCGATTTTCATACATAGCAAAAGTTTACTTATAGGGAACAAAACCGCCATACATCACGGATAACTTTGCAATTAATTGTCGTAATTTCGCGCGGTTTTCGGTGTTAATCATCTTATTTTGGCTCTTGCCAAGCCCTAGACGTGTCTTAAACAGTCTAGGTGCGATAAAATTGTCATTCCGTAACATTAGCTTTGTTCGATTACGTTATTTTCATAAAAACCCGTTTTTTCTTAGTTTATTAGTAATTAGTTTCAGTAATTAGTGATTCAACTTTGCTTACCTGTCGGGGCTGTTGTCTAGATCGCCTTGTGTGACTCGAACCCACCAGCTTCGGCACGGAAATCGTAATTCTGCTTCAATAACTGTCATTTTTCACCTGAAAAAACAGTTATTCGACCAAAACTTTAAAATATTGTACTACACTTACCTTTCATATATATACCATTGGATAGCTCTCGCCGAGACGCTTCCAACGACACCTCTCGCGTGACGATATCTTACACGAAACGTGAGAAATTGCCACATCATCGATTTTCATACATAGCAAAAGTTTACTTATAGGGAACAAAACCGCCATACATCACGGATAACTTTGCAATTAATTGTCGTAATTTCGCGCGGTTTTCGGTGTTAATCATCTTATTTTGGCTCTTGCCAAGCCCTAGACGTGTCTTAAACAGTCTAGGTGCGATAAAATTGTCATTCCGTAACATTAGCTTTGTTCGATTACGTTATTTTCATAAAAACCCGTTTTTTCTTAGTTTATTAGTAATTAGTTTCAGTAATTAGTGATTCAACTTTGCTTACCTGTCGGGGCTGTTGTCTAGATCGCCTTGTGTGACTCGAACCCACCAGCTTCGGCACGGAAATCGTAATTCTGCTTCAATAACTGTCATTTTTCACCTGAAAAAACAGTTATTCGACCAAAACTTTAAAATATTGTACTACACTTACCTTTCATATATATACCATTGGATAGCTCTCGCCGAGACGCTTCCAACGACACCTCTCGCGTGACGATATCTTACACGAAACGTGAGAAATTGCCACATCATCGATTTTCATACATAGCAAAAGTTTACTTATAGGGAACAAAACCGCCATACATCACGGATAACTTTGCAATTAATTGTCGTAATTTCGCGCGGTTTTCGGTGTTAATCATCTTATTTTGGCTCTTGCCAAGCCCTAGACGTGTCTTAAACAGTCTAGGTGCGATAAAATTGTCATTCCGTAACATTAGCTTTGTTCGATTACGTTATTTTCATAAAAACCCGTTTTTTCTTAGTTTATTAGTAATTAGTTTCAGTAATTAGTGATTCAACTTTGCTTACCTGTCGGGGCTGTTGTCTAGATCGCCTTGTGTGACTCGAACCCACCAGCTTCGGCACGGAAATCGTAATTCTGCTTCAATAACTGTCATTTTTCACCTGAAAAAACAGTTATTCGACCAAAACTTTAAAATATTGTACTACACTTACCTTTCATATATATACCATTGGATAGCTCTCGCCGAGACGCTTCCAACGACACCTCTCGCGTGACGATATCTTACACGAAACGTGAGAAATTGCCACATCATCGATTTTCATACATAGCAAAAGTTTACTTATAGGGAACAAAACCGCCATACATCACGGATAACTTTGCAATTAATTGTCGTAATTTCGCGCGGTTTTCGGTGTTAATCATCTTATTTTGGCTCTTGCCAAGCCCTAGACGTGTCTTAAACAGTCTAGGTGCGATAAAATTGTCATTCCGTAACATTAGCTTTGTTCGATTACGTTATTTTCATAAAAACCCGTTTTTTCTTAGTTTATTAGTAATTAGTTTCAGTAATTAGTGATTCAACTTTGCTTACCTGTCGGGGCTGTTGTCTAGATCGCCTTGTGTGACTCGAACCCACCAGCTTCGGCACGGAAATCGTAATTCTGCTTCAATAACTGTCATTTTTCACCTGAAAAAACAGTTATTCGACCAAAACTTTAAAATATTGTACTACACTTACCTTTCATATATATACCATTGGATAGCTCTCGCCGAGACGCTTCCAACGACACCTCTCGCGTGACGATATCTTACACGAAACGTGAGAAATTGCCACATCATCGATTTTCATACATAGCAAAAGTTTACTTATAGGGAACAAAACCGCCATACATCACGGATAACTTTGCAATTAATTGTCGTAATTTCGCGCGGTTTTCGGTGTTAATCATCTTATTTTGGCTCTTGCCAAGCCCTAGACGTGTCTTAAACAGTCTAGGTGCGATAAAATTGTCATTCCGTAACATTAGCTTTGTTCGATTACGTTATTTTCATAAAAACCCGTTTTTTCTTAGTTTATTAGTAATTAGTTTCAGTAATTAGTGATTCAACTTTGCTTACCTGTCGGGGCTGTTGTCTAGATCGCCTTGTGTGACTCGAACCCACCAGCTTCGGCACGGAAATCGTAATTCTGCTTCAATAACTGTCATTTTTCACCTGAAAAAACAGTTATTCGACCAAAACTTTAAAATATTGTACTACACTTACCTTTCATATATATACCATTGGATAGCTCTCGCCGAGACGCTTCCAACGACACCTCTCGCGTGACGATATCTTACACGAAACGTGAGAAATTGCCACATCATCGATTTTCATACATAGCAAAAGTTTACTTATAGGGAACAAAACCGCCATACATCACGGATAACTTTGCAATTAATTGTCGTAATTTCGCGCGGTTTTCGGTGTTAATCATCTTATTTTGGCTCTTGCCAAGCCCTAGACGTGTCTTAAACAGTCTAGGTGCGATAAAATTGTCATTCCGTAACATTAGCTTTGTTCGATTACGTTATTTTCATAAAAACCCGTTTTTTCTTAGTTTATTAGTAATTAGTTTCAGTAATTAGTGATTCAACTTTGCTTACCTGTCGGGGCTGTTGTCTAGATCGCCTTGTGTGACTCGAACCCACCAGCTTCGGCACGGAAATCGTAATTCTGCTTCAATAACTGTCATTTTTCACCTGAAAAAACAGTTATTCGACCAAAACTTTAAAATATTGTACTACACTTACCTTTCATATATATACCATTGGATAGCTCTCGCCGAGACGCTTCCAACGACACCTCTCGCGTGACGATATCTTACACGAAACGTGAGAAATTGCCACATCATCGATTTTCATACATAGCAAAAGTTTACTTATAGGGAACAAAACCGCCATACATCACGGATAACTTTGCAATTAATTGTCGTAATTTCGCGCGGTTTTCGGTGTTAATCATCTTATTTTGGCTCTTGCCAAGCCCTAGACGTGTCTTAAACAGTCTAGGTGCGATAAAATTGTCATTCCGTAACATTAGCTTTGTTCGATTACGTTATTTTCATAAAAACCCGTTTTTTCTTAGTTTATTAGTAATTAGTTTCAGTAATTAGTGATTCAACTTTGCTTACCTGTCGGGGCTGTTGTCTAGATCGCCTTGTGTGACTCGAACCCACCAGCTTCGGCACGGAAATCGTAATTCTGCTTCAATAACTGTCATTTTTCACCTGAAAAAACAGTTATTCGACCAAAACTTTAAAATATTGTACTACACTTACCTTTCATATATATACCATTGGATAGCTCTCGCCGAGACGCTTCCAACGACACCTCTCGCGTGACGATATCTTACACGAAACGTGAGAAATTGCCACATCATCGATTTTCATACATAGCAAAAGTTTACTTATAGGGAACAAAACCGCCATACATCACGGATAACTTTGCAATTAATTGTCGTAATTTCGCGCGGTTTTCGGTGTTAATCATCTTATTTTGGCTCTTGCCAAGCCCTAGACGTGTCTTAAACAGTCTAGGTGCGATAAAATTGTCATTCCGTAACATTAGCTTTGTTCGATTACGTTATTTTCATAAAAACCCGTTTTTTCTTAGTTTATTAGTAATTAGTTTCAGTAATTAGTGATTCAACTTTGCTTACCTGTCGGGGCTGTTGTCTAGATCGCCTTGTGTGACTCGAACCCACCAGCTTCGGCACGGAAATCGTAATTCTGCTTCAATAACTGTCATTTTTCACCTGAAAAAACAGTTATTCGACCAAAACTTTAAAATATTGTACTACACTTACCTTTCATATATATACCATTGGATAGCTCTCGCCGAGACGCTTCCAACGACACCTCTCGCGTGACGATATCTTACACGAAACGTGAGAAATTGCCACATCATCGATTTTCATACATAGCAAAAGTTTACTTATAGGGAACAAAACCGCCATACATCACGGATAACTTTGCAATTAATTGTCGTAATTTCGCGCGGTTTTCGGTGTTAATCATCTTATTTTGGCTCTTGCCAAGCCCTAGACGTGTCTTAAACAGTCTAGGTGCGATAAAATTGTCATTCCGTAACATTAGCTTTGTTCGATTACGTTATTTTCATAAAAACCCGTTTTTTCTTAGTTTATTAGTAATTAGTTTCAGTAATTAGTGATTCAACTTTGCTTACCTGTCGGGGCTGTTGTCTAGATCGCCTTGTGTGACTCGAACCCACCAGCTTCGGCACGGAAATCGTAATTCTGCTTCAATAACTGTCATTTTTCACCTGAAAAAACAGTTATTCGACCAAAACTTTAAAATATTGTACTACACTTACCTTTCATATATATACCATTGGATAGCTCTCGCCGAGACGCTTCCAACGACACCTCTCGCGTGACGATATCTTACACGAAACGTGAGAAATTGCCACATCATCGATTTTCATACATAGCAAAAGTTTACTTATAGGGAACAAAACCGCCATACATCACGGATAACTTTGCAATTAATTGTCGTAATTTCGCGCGGTTTTCGGTGTTAATCATCTTATTTTGGCTCTTGCCAAGCCCTAGACGTGTCTTAAACAGTCTAGGTGCGATAAAATTGTCATTCCGTAACATTAGCTTTGTTCGATTACGTTATTTTCATAAAAACCCGTTTTTTCTTAGTTTATTAGTAATTAGTTTCAGTAATTAGTGATTCAACTTTGCTTACCTGTCGGGGCTGTTGTCTAGATCGCCTTGTGTGACTCGAACCCACCAGCTTCGGCACGGAAATCGTAATTCTGCTTCAATAACTGTCATTTTTCACCTGAAAAAACAGTTATTCGACCAAAACTTTAAAATATTGTACTACACTTACCTTTCATATATATACCATTGGATAGCTCTCGCCGAGACGCTTCCAACGACACCTCTCGCGTGACGATATCTTACACGAAACGTGAGAAATTGCCACATCATCGATTTTCATACATAGCAAAAGTTTACTTATAGGGAACAAAACCGCCATACATCACGGATAACTTTGCAATTAATTGTCGTAATTTCGCGCGGTTTTCGGTGTTAATCATCTTATTTTGGCTCTTGCCAAGCCCTAGACGTGTCTTAAACAGTCTAGGTGCGATAAAATTGTCATTCCGTAACATTAGCTTTGTTCGATTACGTTATTTTCATAAAAACCCGTTTTTTCTTAGTTTATTAGTAATTAGTTTCAGTAATTAGTGATTCAACTTTGCTTACCTGTCGGGGCTGTTGTCTAGATCGCCTTGTGTGACTCGAACCCACCAGCTTCGGCACGGAAATCGTAATTCTGCTTCAATAACTGTCATTTTTCACCTGAAAAAACAGTTATTCGACCAAAACTTTAAAATATTGTACTACACTTACCTTTCATATATATACCATTGGATAGCTCTCGCCGAGACGCTTCCAACGACACCTCTCGCGTGACGATATCTTACACGAAACGTGAGAAATTGCCACATCATCGATTTTCATACATAGCAAAAGTTTACTTATAGGGAACAAAACCGCCATACATCACGGATAACTTTGCAATTAATTGTCGTAATTTCGCGCGGTTTTCGGTGTTAATCATCTTATTTTGGCTCTTGCCAAGCCCTAGACGTGTCTTAAACAGTCTAGGTGCGATAAAATTGTCATTCCGTAACATTAGCTTTGTTCGATTACGTTATTTTCATAAAAACCCGTTTTTTCTTAGTTTATTAGTAATTAGTTTCAGTAATTAGTGATTCAACTTTGCTTACCTGTCGGGGCTGTTGTCTAGATCGCCTTGTGTGACTCGAACCCACCAGCTTCGGCACGGAAATCGTAATTCTGCTTCAATAACTGTCATTTTTCACCTGAAAAAACAGTTATTCGACCAAAACTTTAAAATATTGTACTACACTTACCTTTCATATATATACCATTGGATAGCTCTCGCCGAGACGCTTCCAACGACACCTCTCGCGTGACGATATCTTACACGAAACGTGAGAAATTGCCACATCATCGATTTTCATACATAGCAAAAGTTTACTTATAGGGAACAAAACCGCCATACATCACGGATAACTTTGCAATTAATTGTCGTAATTTCGCGCGGTTTTCGGTGTTAATCATCTTATTTTGGCTCTTGCCAAGCCCTAGACGTGTCTTAAACAGTCTAGGTGCGATAAAATTGTCATTCCGTAACATTAGCTTTGTTCGATTACGTTATTTTCATAAAAACCCGTTTTTTCTTAGTTTATTAGTAATTAGTTTCAGTAATTAGTGATTCAACTTTGCTTACCTGTCGGGGCTGTTGTCTAGATCGCCTTGTGTGACTCGAACCCACCAGCTTCGGCACGGAAATCGTAATTCTGCTTCAATAACTGTCATTTTTCACCTGAAAAAACAGTTATTCGACCAAAACTTTAAAATATTGTACTACACTTACCTTTCATATATATACCATTGGATAGCTCTCGCCGAGACGCTTCCAACGACACCTCTCGCGTGACGATATCTTACACGAAACGTGAGAAATTGCCACATCATCGATTTTCATACATAGCAAAAGTTTACTTATAGGGAACAAAACCGCCATACATCACGGATAACTTTGCAATTAATTGTCGTAATTTCGCGCGGTTTTCGGTGTTAATCATCTTATTTTGGCTCTTGCCAAGCCCTAGACGTGTCTTAAACAGTCTAGGTGCGATAAAATTGTCATTCCGTAACATTAGCTTTGTTCGATTACGTTATTTTCATAAAAACCCGTTTTTTCTTAGTTTATTAGTAATTAGTTTCAGTAATTAGTGATTCAACTTTGCTTACCTGTCGGGGCTGTTGTCTAGATCGCCTTGTGTGACTCGAACCCACCAGCTTCGGCACGGAAATCGTAATTCTGCTTCAATAACTGTCATTTTTCACCTGAAAAAACAGTTATTCGACCAAAACTTTAAAATATTGTACTACACTTACCTTTCATATATATACCATTGGATAGCTCTCGCCGAGACGCTTCCAACGACACCTCTCGCGTGACGATATCTTACACGAAACGTGAGAAATTGCCACATCATCGATTTTCATACATAGCAAAAGTTTACTTATAGGGAACAAAACCGCCATACATCACGGATAACTTTGCAATTAATTGTCGTAATTTCGCGCGGTTTTCGGTGTTAATCATCTTATTTTGGCTCTTGCCAAGCCCTAGACGTGTCTTAAACAGTCTAGGTGCGATAAAATTGTCATTCCGTAACATTAGCTTTGTTCGATTACGTTATTTTCATAAAAACCCGTTTTTTCTTAGTTTATTAGTAATTAGTTTCAGTAATTAGTGATTCAACTTTGCTTACCTGTCGGGGCTGTTGTCTAGATCGCCTTGTGTGACTCGAACCCACCAGCTTCGGCACGGAAATCGTAATTCTGCTTCAATAACTGTCATTTTTCACCTGAAAAAACAGTTATTCGACCAAAACTTTAAAATATTGTACTACACTTACCTTTCATATATATACCATTGGATAGCTCTCGCCGAGACGCTTCCAACGACACCTCTCGCGTGACGATATCTTACACGAAACGTGAGAAATTGCCACATCATCGATTTTCATACATAGCAAAAGTTTACTTATAGGGAACAAAACCGCCATACATCACGGATAACTTTGCAATTAATTGTCGTAATTTCGCGCGGTTTTCGGTGTTAATCATCTTATTTTGGCTCTTGCCAAGCCCTAGACGTGTCTTAAACAGTCTAGGTGCGATAAAATTGTCATTCCGTAACATTAGCTTTGTTCGATTACGTTATTTTCATAAAAACCCGTTTTTTCTTAGTTTATTAGTAATTAGTTTCAGTAATTAGTGATTCAACTTTGCTTACCTGTCGGGGCTGTTGTCTAGATCGCCTTGTGTGACTCGAACCCACCAGCTTCGGCACGGAAATCGTAATTCTGCTTCAATAACTGTCATTTTTCACCTGAAAAAACAGTTATTCGACCAAAACTTTAAAATATTGTACTACACTTACCTTTCATATATATACCATTGGATAGCTCTCGCCGAGACGCTTCCAACGACACCTCTCGCGTGACGATATCTTACACGAAACGTCAAAAAATGCCCCACCCACCCGCCCTTTAGTCGCGCTTAAGCTGTATATAGGAAAAGGGGGACTACTTCCGGTCCAATTTTTCGAAAAATTTTTTTCGACGGAATCGGTATCCCGGTGGCGTCCCGGTACCGGTGCGAACACTCTCGCTCTCACCGGCCTCCCGGTTCTCTATCAGGGACCGCTTAAACACCTACTTCTGCGTAATTTCTGACCTAAAAACCACTCATCCTCAAGCATTGTGACTGCAGCACCGACTAACTCAAGCTATTCTCAGCAAGCCCTTCTTTTCCTCTATCAAGACCCTCATCTTCGGACCAGATAGCCCTACAGCCCGCGTTTTGGTGCGGGCTCCTGTTAACACCGAAATGGCACCCTCTAGTGGCGAAATCTCTCTGCCGGCGACTGCAGCAGATGCAACCTGCACGGAGTCGTGCATAAGCACACTTAGCAGACTCGCTGAGTGCATCACGGCTGCAATCGCGGAAGGGAAAAGCGTTACTGCCGTCAACAAGCGGCTAATTACGTCGGCGGCGAATGAGATTCGTCGCGTCGCTGCTAAAATACCCTCCTTCTCCGTCCCGCAGGAAAGCTGCGCGCCCCAAGACGGAACTCTGCGACAGGAGATAGCTACTTGTGTGCGCGAGGAGCTAAGCAAGCACCTCGCCACAATTGCGACACCACTTGTACCCGCACCGCTACCCAGGACGTACGCCCAGGCCGCTAAGGCTCCGGCTCCCCGCCCAGCGACTAAACCACCTCCACCTAACAAACCCGCACTCATTGTTGCGCCGCAGGGCGACAGCGCGTCTCAAACACGACAGGATGTCGTGCAGTCGTTCAAAAACGCAGTCAATTTCCGCACCACCTCGTACGCACCGTCCAGAATACAAGCGGTGTCCAACAATAAGCTGCGAGTTGAATTTGAGACTGAGCAACAGCGTGACGAAACACTCAAAAAACTAGAAAAGTCCTCTCACATTACTGCTGAACCGGCTAAGCTGCTGAGACCCATGATCATTCTCAAGGGAATATCACTGGATACTCCATCAGAAGAGCTGGTCGACGTCATCCGCGGCCAAAACGAAGAACTGTCCGCCCTCGCGGTGGACAGCGACGACTTGCGGCTCGCGTTTAAGCGAAACAATCGCAACCCCAAGCTATACAACGCCGTCCTCATCGCCAAGCCGGCAATATGGCGCAAGGTGATGGAGATGGGACGAGTCTGCGTGGACTACCAACGCGTCCACGCAGAGGACTTCCCTGCATACCTGCAGTGCAGGAAGTGCCTGCAGTTTGGGCACATACAAACAAAATGCACTGCGTCTCAATCACCTTGCGCATACTGCTCGGAAGAGGGGCACTCTCTCAACACCTGCCCCCTGCGAGAGAGAAAGGGCGCTCCCAAGTGCTGCAATTGTGTGCAGCACAATACAAAATTCAACAGTAATTATGACGTCGGACACGTGGCCACTTCCAACATTTGCCCGCGAGTAAAAGCCATCAAGACCAAAATAATTAACCGCACTGATTATGGACAAGCAACAAATTAAAATATTGCAGTGTAACATCGATCGATCCAAAAATAGTCTTCACGAATTTTTCACATATTTTTACAACGGCCAATACGACATCGCCTTACTGTCCGAGCCATATATAGGCTCTGGCAAAGAGGTCAAGCCAATTTCCGGAATTGACATTTATCAATACTCAAGAGGTTCTAATGTAAAGGCTTGCATCCTAGTAAAACAAGGGCGCTGTGTGGTGCTGGGGGAGTCCAGCCTCTCGACCGCCAATCTGTGCGTCATACAAGTACAGACTGGGCACCAGAAACTTTACCTGGGCTCGGCTTATGTGGAACCTAACGACGACACATCCTCCACACTAGAGGCTATCGACTACTTCCTCAAAACCACATCGCGTTACAAGTGCATACTTGGAGGTGACTTCAACGGCTGGCACCCCGCATGGGGAAGCGCCAGATCAAACACAAGGGGAAATGACGTAATGGAGCTAGCCCAGAGCAACGACATGTACGTATGCAACATCGGCGACACTCCCACATTCGAGACTGTGACACACGGGCACGATCGATCCTCCATCATAGACGTGACCCTGGCGTCAGGCCTTGCCATCGATAACGTCAGTCTGTGGAGAGTGAACCTTGAATGCTGTACGACGTCACAACACAATGCCATTGAATTTCACGTTAACACACTCAAAGCAACCACATGCGGAACAGGAAACACTTCGACCTTCATGTTCAACAGCAAAAAAGCGGACTGGGCAGCGTTCAGGGACGCCGTGTTACAGGAGATTGCACTCTCCGACGTATTAGAAAGCGATATAGCCAATCTAGACACGGAACAACTGGAGTCTCTCATTAGTCAGATAACCTTGATAATACGGGAGTGCTGCAAGAAAACTATGCCTGTGAGAAGTGGCAAGGCCAAACAAACACCACCTTGGTGGAGCGACAAGTTACAGAGGCTCAAAAACGAAGTCATCAGTCTTCATCGGCAAATACACACCGCAAAACGAGCTGGTCAACCTCTCGAGGCCCTGCTACAAGAGCAACTCACAAAAAAGAAGGAGTACAGCGACGAAATCAAAGCTGAATCGACAGCAAACTTCCGCAAATTCTGTGAGCTGCAAACCAAGGAGAACGTGTGGTCTCTGACCAACCGTCTTCTAAAAGAAACCACGGCAAGAAGACCCCCCATAACACTCAAGATCGGAGACAGCTACACTGCAGATGCGAACGAAACTGCAAATGCATTACTCAAGCATTTTTACCCAGACGATACTCAAGACCAAACACCAGAACAACACCAATTGCGCGCGGAATTCCAAAACACCATAGTTGACACACCGGACGACCTCCCATTCACAGAAGACGAAGTTCTTGAGCAACTAAAATATATGAACCCAAATAAAGCACCCGGTCTAGATAGCCTCACTGCAGATATCTGCCTTGAGTTCACAAAAATCTACCCTCACCTCATAACAGACCTAATGAACAGATGCCTTTTTCTCCAATACTTCCCGAGGGCATGGAAGGAGGCCTATGTCAAGATCATCCCCAAGCCGGGAAAAGACGACCACACTGATTTAAAATCTTTTCGCCCCATAGGCCTCATACCAGTCTTCGGGAAACTATTGGAGAAACTCTTCATCAGAAGAGTAGTCCACCATGCCGAAACTAAAAACCAATTAAACAAAAACCAATTTGGCTTCCGCGAGCAAAAGAACACAACGATGGCCATCGACGCGGCTCTCAAACACGTCCGACAGGCGAAACTCGACAAAAAACTTGTTGTCGCAGTTTCGCTTGACATACGGGCGGCGTTTGATAACGCGTGGTGGCCCGTTCTCTTCCGACGACTGCGTAAGCTAGACACTCATAAAAATATTTATGGCCTCATAAAGAGTTACGTGCGTGACCGCGTAGTGACGCTGGACCATGCAGGAGTCCGCGCACGGAAAGCACTATCAAAGGGCTGCATCCAGGGGTCGGCGTGTGGCCCCGTCCTGTGGAACATGATCTTGGATGACCTCCTAGACATGCAACTGCCGGCGGGCTGCCACATGCAGGCCTTTGCAGATGACGTGCTGCTCATTGTTAGTGCTGATAAGTGCGAGGAACTGCAGCAGGTCACCAACTCAGTGTTACAAAACATTAGCGACTGGGGGAAGGAAAACAAACTAGAATTCGGCGCTAACAAAACGCAAGTGGTGGCATTCACGTCCAAGGCCAAGACCGTGAATCTCATCATGGACGGTGTAAGCTTGCCCTTCGTGCCCCACATTAAGCTGCTGGGAGTCATCTTAGATGAGAAACTGACCTTCAGGCAGCATCTGGGACATGTGTTAGGTAAAGCCATTCGGATATTCAACAAACTATGCATGTACGCAAGGCCCACCTGGGGCACACACCCAGAGAACACCCGTACCATTTACTTACATGTCATAGAACCTATTATCACCTACGCCGCGGGTATATGGGGTCAAGTGGCAGGAAAAAAGTACGCTCGCAAAGAGCTTGCCAGCATGCAGCGAGGCTTCGCACTGAAGGCCATCCGCGCCTTCAGAACAGTCTCCACCAACGCTGCTCTGGCACTGGCGCAATTCATGCAGCTCGACCTCAAGATACTCGAGGTTCACCAGATAGAACAAGCTCGCCTAACACATGTCACTCACTTTCTGCCAGAGGATGTTCAGTTAGAAAAACTCACACCCATCAGGGAGCTATTGCATCCAGCGCTCCGTATCACCCACACTGACCTTAACCATCAGCAGGACGATAACGAGACTCACCGCATATACACCGATGGCAGCAAGCAGGACAGCGGTGCCGTAGGCGCTGCTTTTGTGTGCTTTGACCCAGGTGGGTCAGAACATCCCGCCATAACCAAGAAATTCAAACTCCACAACTCCTGCACGGTCTTCCAGGCGGAGCTTTTCGCCATCCTGGAGGCCTGCAAATGGGCGACATCGAAACACTACACAAACACCACAATATACACAGACTCACAGTCATCACTCACATCAATACAAAACAGAAGCAACACACACCCACTAGTTACACAAATACACAAAATAATACACACACATCGCGACACACAAAATATCTCTCTCAAATGGGTCAAGGCACACGACGGCAACCTTGGGAATGAGGCCGCGGATGCGGCGGCAAAACTGGCAGCCCTGCTTCACAGGACGCCGGACTACAGCGCATTCCCAATATCCTTCGTAAAACGGAAATTGAGGCAGGAGAACCTGGAGCGCTGGCAGACGCGCTACACATCCAGCGAACAGGGACAACACACCAAAACCATCTTTCCAAAATTGTCCGACATCGCATACTTCCGCAAACACACAAACACACACTTCCACACAACACAAATACTCACCAACCACGGCTTCCACAAATCTTACCTGCACCGCTTCCACATCACATCCGACGACTGCTGTCCCTGCAACACTAACACACCCCAAACAGTAGCGCACCTGCTGAAAGAGTGCCCCAGATTTGCGGCGGGACGAGCACAGCACGAAGCGTTGTGCTCGTTCCTTAACGTCGACCCGTACAGCTTGCCAGAGCTGGTCAGGAAGGAGGAAGCCCTGGCAAGCTACACGAGTTTTGCGAGCCACATATATGGCAACCTGAAAACATACAACGGAACCTAATAAGAAAACTCAGTCACATAATATAATTGCATATATATACATATATTATATTTATTTAAATCTTATATCTATTATATCTCTCTTATATATAAATTCTCATCTTCTAATACGTCTAGAGATATCCCGTAAGTGACATTAAAAGTTGTGGCAGCAAACGTATCCAATCGCGTTTGCTGCCACAATAAACTCATTGTGACATAATCACACTAAGATAAAGAAAACAAAGTTCAATAAAAAAAAAAAAAAAAAAAACCTAACCTAACCTAACCTAACCTAACCTAACCTAACCTAACCTAACCTAACCTAACCTAACCTAACCTAACCTAACCTAACCTAACCTAACCTAACCTAACCTAACCTAACCTAACCTAACCTAACCTAACCTAACCTAACCTAACCTAACCTAACCTAACCTAACCTAACCTAACCTAACCTAACCTAACCTAACCTAACCTAACCTAACCTAACCTAACCTAACCTAACCTAACCTAACCCAGTAACCGATCGATAGCGACACATACAACATCAGCTCCGCGTAAAAAAATCTCTAAAATTAAACGCGTTGAGATAAGTAAGCGCAAAGTGTTTAGTGGGTTTCGTGTTGTGCCAATAAGCCCGGATACGTGTGGGCAGATCTCTGTGACAGCGGAAAACGGAACAGGAAGACCAGGACTTTCGGGAGCATTTACTCGAAACAGGTCAGTGGAGTCGTTTTGCCTACATTCACCGAGGAAGGCCCGGCGGAGACCTATTCAGCGACACCAAATTTATAGAAATCGGAGCAAGGAATCGGGAGTTATTAAGAATTGAAAATCGCCAAACCACGTGGTGTTAAGTGACAAAATAACCTCACTTACGGCCGCGTGTTCAAAACACCACGAGGCGCCATCTCTCCCAGCCACTACTGGAGACTCCGAAGCCGGCCGAGGAATCCGCCTACAGACCAGCCACCTCCGCGACGACTCCACGACTCACCAGCAAGGAAGCCGTGAGGGAACTCCTGAACCCTGCATCCGACCTACCCCGAGTTTGGGTTCGTTCTACTTGGAATCTCTGGATCAAGCTAGAGACACCAGGGAATCCATCCACCACCCTCACCCCCCCTCTCTCTTCCCCTCAACAAATACCTCACCCCCCCTAAGCGCAACTTCATCCCCTTTTGGCCGAAGTACCCCGAGTTTGGGCTTAAACTTGTTAGGGAGACCCGACAAGTCGATTGGCCCTTCCTGTTTACAAATTTACCCTCACCCCTCCCCCTGCGTAGTCTACCTCACCCCCTCATCGTATCTTCCTCCCCTTTTGTCCAAAATCTGTCGTGTTTGGGCTTAAACTTGTCGGGAAGACCAGACAAGTCCATTGGGCCTTACAGATTAGGCACCCCTATTAAACCACCCCCTCACCCCCTTCATCAACCCCCCACCCCCCAAACCTCACCCTTCACCCCTCAACCCCCCACCCAAAACGACACACGAAGCTTCCCCCCCCCCCCGCCCCTCAGGGTTACCTCACCCCCCCGAGCCATATCTCTGGATTAAGAAGAGATAGACCCACCGAGTTTGGGCTCATTTTAATCAAGAAGACAAATCCAGACGATTGGCTCCAACGGAATCCCCGAAATCCTTCAGTGGAACGCCAGAGCACGGGCAACAACACCAGCACCCTCAGCAAGCGACGTAGCAGAGGCACCTTGCACCAGGACGATCTCGCTGGACACCACCACCATCGCGCTCAGCCCACAACATCGGGCCCCTATCGTCGTCGGACTCCTCACACGACAGCGGACGCAGCACACCAGCGGAAGCATCTGTGAGTCCACCGCAAAAAGTATAAATTAAAAAAAAAAAAAAAAAAAAAAAAAAAAAAAAAAAAAAAAAAAAAACAACAACAATAACAACAACAGCTACCAACACCGTAGTTCTTGTGTAGTACTAGTAGTAGTTAATAATTTAATTTAAGTCATCTTTGTCACTCCCTCTATACCAACCATGTCGTCAAAATCAGCACCCCCCCGCAAACCGACCACGGACGCAGCGCCAAAGCTGACGAAATCCCTACGGGAAAAAGCGCTTAAGAACAGCGCCAAGTCAGTGGCGTCCGAAAAGGTGGCGTGTCCATCAGAGCCGCCGCAGGTCCCGAAAGCGATATCGGAGCCGGACGTTATGGCCATGTCCGACACATCTGCCGCTAACCACACTGTTCCCCAAAGATCACCGTCGGTACCCGAGACCCAGGCAAGGGTCTTGGAGAGCATTATACAGTGGGAGCAGTGTGGAATCTCCCCCCCCCATCACATAATATCAGATGAGGAGAGCTCTCTGGCATCCTCCGCAGGCCAAATAGGACGCCCCGAGAGGAAAAGCCTCCTCTACCGCACCCCTAGGAGAGGTACAGGAGTGGAGATGGACCTGGCCACAAGGGAGGCAAACATGCTTCTCCAAAAAGGCAAGGACGCCCTGGAAGCAGCGGGGAATATGAAGCGGGAGTGCAAAGCCGTTGCACACGAGTGCCTGCAGGGGCTCTATGAAACAGCCCTATCTCTGGCAGACTCCAGAGCGCGCCACAAATTTAACCTCGAGAAGGAGCGCTCTCGCCACGCACAGGAACTGGTGCGTGTCGAGAGAGCTCACACTCGGGAGCTGATGGCGCTGAAAGTCGATCTGTCGCTGATAGCAACGAACGTCTCAGAGACAAAAAAAGAAACTAAAGGCATACGAGAGTGGCTGGGCCATGAGACCCTTGAAGCCTTAAACGGCATTAAGGAAGTCAAAGAAGAGGTCAAGGT
This sequence comes from Heliothis peltigera, assembly GCA_958496145.1. NCBI lineage: Eukaryota > Metazoa > Arthropoda > Insecta > Lepidoptera > Noctuidae > Heliothis > Heliothis peltigera. Next base: position 58,918 of record OY292321.1, read on the forward strand.
AGCAAATGTCAGGGCCGCAAGAGAGTACGAGAAGCTCAGGCAGGACAAAGAAAGAGCACCGGGCGATCCCAAATGTGACCTCATGGGTGAGGGTCTGTCCCGCCTAGAAGCCTCAATAACCAGCATTTCCAACCAGCTGGACGTACTCCGCAAAGCCTTCGACAGAGCTAAACTTGACCTCGCACAGCCAAAAAGTAATCCCACCAGCCAACTCTCTGAGACGGAGCTATTAACTACGGAAAAATTCAACGTGGAGATGGAGAAGCTGCAGGCCCTAGTCCAGCAACTAATAAATAGGCCTCAAACACCACCACCACCACCACCACCACCACAACCAAACCTCACAAACCAGCTGAAGCCGATAACGGAGAGGCTCGAAATGGTGTCGGCGGATATCCGGGTTCTGCGGGACAAAGAACCTCCCATTCAAGCTCCCCCGATGCAAAACTTGGGCGCGGAACTCGCGGTTGAGGAGGTGAAAAAGACCCTCCTCAACATCGAAAAAGGGGTAGCGGACCTGGGCAAAGTGGAGAGACCAAGCCCACAACAGCAAGGCCCGAAAACCTTCGCACAGGTCGCCAGTACGCCGAAAGCCCCCAAGCCAAAGCCGGCACAAGCCAACCACACCCTGATCGTCTCGTCGACGGACCCCCAGCACACTGGGGATAACGTCATCGAAAGGATCAGGGTCGCCCTGGACCTCAAGACCAGTGGAGCCCGCGTCGACAATGTCCGCAAGGCGCGGAACCAAAAGGTAGTCCTCAGGTGCGCCAGCAAAACGGACCTAAACCTGGTTAAAGACCAGTGTAGGCTAAGCGGAGGGCTCAAGGTCCAGGAGCCGAAACCCCAGAACCCCTTGGTTTGCATCAAAGGAGTTCTGTCTAGCTACAGCGACGAGGAGATCATAGATCTTTTAAAAGCGCAAAATAAACATCTTCTGCAAGACGTCGCTGTGGAAGGACAGACCGCCCGAGTGCGATACAGGAAGCGAGCAAGGAACCCTCACGAATGCCACCCCGTCATAGAACTGTCCCCAAAGCTCTGGCAGTGCTACACGCAGGCCCAAAAAGTCCACGTGGGCATAAAAAGATGCCCTATTGAAGACCAGTCCCCCCTCGTCCAGTGCACAAAATGCCTTGGATATGGTCACAATAAGACCTTATGCAAGGCCGCCAAGGAAGTCTGCAGTTACTGCAGTGGTGCCCACAACGGGAAGGACTGCCACACCCGAGCTGAGGGCAAGCTGCCGACGTGCACGAATTGCAAAGCGGCACACAGGACAGGCATCGACCTGGCACACACCGCGTTCAGCGAAGACTGCCAGGAACGACAAAAGTGGGATGGAATAGCGAGGTCACGCATCTCGTATTGCTAAGGGCGACCAAGAGCAAACACCAAGTAGCCAACCAGTCACCCCCGAAAACACGACAAGACAGACAGCGAGATTGAAGTTCATCCAAGTCAATCTCCAACGCTCCAAGCTGGCCACGGAAGAACTCCATCTGGCAGCTCAGGCAAAGGGTGTTTCAATAGCACTTGTACAAGAACCCTACGTAGGAAGGACAGGTGTCATGAAACAAAGCCCAGGCACGCAAGTCATCCAGTGCAGCCTCAGCCGTCAAAAACCAGTCAAAGCGGCAATCATTGTCTTCGGAAACAATTTGGAGGTCATTCATGACCCCCAGCTTGTGTCCGAAAACATTGCCGCGGCTCTGCTGAAGGTGGGTCAGCTCAGACTCGGAGTGTTATCCGTCTATTTCGAGGGTGACCAGGACATCGAGCCGTACCTCTCCCAAACACACACTACCATGAACAAACTCAACACACACAACACCATAGTCGGAGGCGACGTAAACGCGTGGAGCCAATGGTGGGGAAGTGTCTCAGAAAACCACCGCGGGGCGGCGTACAGCTCCTTCCTCGATGAGCGAGAACTTCATATCCTCAATTCGGGACAAACGCCAACCTTCGAGACCTACAGAGGAGACAGGTGGTGCACGAGCATCGTTGACGTGACAGCATGCAGCCTGTCACTGCTAGGCAAAATTGAAGACTGGCAAGTCGACAGGCGGCTGACAACGTCTGACCACAATGCGATCACCTTCTCAATGCGTCTAGAAAAAGCCTTGGAACCCTTAAGGCCTATCTCAACACGCATCTACAACACCAAGAAGGCAAAGTGGTCCGAATTCAGTGCACACTTCAAGACCAGCCTGGCAGAAAACGACATCACACGAGCCAGAGTCTCGCAAGTCTCGAACCCTAACGATCTGGATGAACTCATCGGACTGTACACCCAGTGTATCCACCGCTCATGCGAGGAAGCAATCCCAAAATTGGGCTTGCCCAAAGCAAATGCAAAGCCCCCCTGGTGGAATCCATCTCTGGACCGTCTCAAAAAAGACGCAACAACAAAGAAGAGAAGGATTCGAAACGCAGCCACAAGTCGTAGACACTTCGTCATCCAAGAATACGTACTGGCCAAGAATAAATACACCGCTGCAGCCACCGAGGCTGCCACAGCCAGTTGGAAGGAATTTTGCTCAAAACAAGACCGAGAGAGTATGTGGGACGGCATCTACAGGGTATTAAGGAAGACGGCCAGAAGACAAGACGATATGCTCCTGAGGAACGCGGCAGGTGAAACGCTCAGCCCGGAGCAATCGGCGAATCTGCTGGCAGAAACCTTCTACCCCGACGACTCAACAGATGTGGAACAGCCCTACCACACGGCACTCAGAACACTTGCGAAGGAAAAGAACCCTCACGGACTGTCAGCCGACGATCCACCCTTTACAGCTGCGGAGTTGGAAATGGTCCTTCAAAACCAGAATCCTAAAAAAGCTCCCGGCCCGGACGGATTAACGGCAGACATCTGCATAGCGGCAATAAACTGTGATAGGGAAATGTTCTTAGCGATGGCCAATAAGTGTCTGTCGCTATCACACTTTCCGAAGCAGTGGAAGGTCGCGCACGTGTGCATACTTCGCAAGCCGGGGAAAGACGACTACACAAACCCAAAATCGTACAGGCCAATAGGACTGCTATCGGTTCTTGGAAAAATAGTCGAGAAACTCCTCGTAGGCCGCCTCCAATGGCATTTCCTTCCAACACTCAACACGAACCAGTACGGATTCATGCCACAGCGCGGTACCGAAGACGCCCTCTATGCCCTTATAGGACATATACGTTCCGAAATCAAAGCCAAAAAGATCGTGGTTTTGGTATCTCTGGACATAGAGGGCGCCTTCGACAACGCATGGTGGCCAGCCCTCAAAAGACAGATGGTCATCAAAAACTGTCCCAAAAACATCTACGCCCTCGTAGCCTCATACCTGGAAGACCGGAAAGTCAGGGTCAACTATGCCAGAGCATCTAGCGAGAAGGACACCACGAAAGGATGCGTCCAGGGCTCAATCGCCGGACCGACGTTCTGGAACCTTATCCTAGATTCACTCCTACATCGAATGGCAAGAATGGGAGTCTACTGCCAAGCCTTCGCAGATGATGTTGTCCTTGTTTTCTCAGACTTTGCAGCAGGTCCCCTGCAGCAATCAGCGAATGAGGCACTAGACATGGTATCGAAATGGGGAGTATACAACAAGCTACGTTTCGCCGCGCACAAGACCAACGCGATGGTGCTAACGAAGAAGCTTAAGTACGACCTTCCGGTACTCCACATGTCTGGTACGACGCTGAACCTGGTCCAAGAGGTCAAGCTGCTGGGTCTTACAATAGACTCCAAACTCACCTTTAACGCGCACGTGTCTGCAACCTGCAAAAAAGCCGCAGATATCTACAAGCAACTGGCGTGTGCGGCAAGGGTGACCTGGGGTCTGAACGCAGAGATAATAAGGACAATATATGTGTCGGTGATAGAGCCTATCGTGCTGTATGCAGCAAGTGCGTGGGAGCCTGCGGCTGAGAAACTGATGACGAAAAATCAGTTTGACTCACTGCAACGAGGCTTCGCACAGAAGATCTGCAAAGCATACCGTACGGTGTCTCTGACATCGGCACTCATTCTGTCTGGCCAACTCCCCTTAGATCTCCGGGTAATCGAGGCCGCAACCCTTTTTAAAATCAAGAAGGGTCATTCCCAAGAGTTCTTACCGCCGGGCCGAGAGCTGGAGCGAAATGTGCACCACTCCAAAAATCCTCACCCGGCGCTACTCACAATAACAGAGTACGCACGACTAGAAGACTGGACTCCCGAAACCCAAGAAACCCACGAAGTAATCGGTCCTCAGATCTACACCGACGGCAGCAAGATAGAGGGGAAAGTAGGGGCTGCCCTAACGTGGTGGGAGAATGGGAGAGAGTCCAGCTTCGGCACCTTCGGCCTGGAGCCGCACAATACTGTCTTCCAATCTGAAATGTACGCTCTCTACAGAGCCGTCAGAATGGTGAAAGAGTGTAGGACGCCCTCCGTAAGCATCTTAAGTGACTCGAGATCGTCACTTGACCTGCTGAGGAGTCCGTCTGTAACACACCACCTGGCACTTCAGATAAAGAGCTGCGTGCGAGATATCAGAGAGGAAGGCAGAGACGTGAAGTTCTTTTGGCTGAGGGCCCACGTGGGAACTCCAGGGAATGAGAGAGCAGATCAGCTGGCCAAGGAGGCAGCTCTGTCAGAAAAGGTAGCGGAGTACGACAAAGTCCCCGTATCGTATGTAAGAAGAAAAATACGGGAGGGGACTGTAAGAAAGTGGCAAGCGCGATACGAATCCTCCAGCACAGGAGCGGTCACAAAAGTGTTCTTCCCAGATGTCCTTGCGGCAAAAAGAATACTGAGAGAAACTGTCCTGACACCGAGACACATTCAAATCTTGACCGGACATGGAGGATTCTCAGCGTATCTGCACAGATTCCACCTGAAAAACAGTCCCTCGTGCGTCTGCGATCCCAACTGCGACGAAACAGTCTGGCACCTGCTTTTCGAATGTCCAAGGTTCTGCCACGACAGAATGGAACTGGAACATAAGATCGAAACCCAGTTAAGCCAGTCCACACTCGTCACCATCATCGAGAGACCGGCTACCAGGAAACCATTCCTTGCGTTCGCGAGCAAAGTAGCCGTCGTCGCTGCGGGCGCTAACAAAACGGCCGATACTCCGCAAAACCGACACAGAGCAACATCTGAAATCACCACAACCACAGCCACTATACTCGCCACCACCACAGCTGCAACCACAACACAAGCGACAACTACACAAACCATAACCAATCCACCAACAACCACACAAACATCAACCACACACACGAGCACTACGCAAACAGCCACCACACATGCAACAACCACACTAACAACAATCACACAAACCACAACCATACAAACAACAACTACACACACAACAACTACAGAACCTACCACCACACAAAGGACGACACAAAGACCAGCCACCAGTCAGCAGTCGGCTCCAAGCACCATGCCCATCGCGCAGCTTTTGGCACTCGGAGGAGATGGAGTGCCAGGCATAAGACTGCGAGGAGTTGCCCTGTTCATGAACAGAGAAGCGGAGAAGCTAGGTATAAGCTTCTGCGTAGGCTCGAGTCGAGCCGGAGCTCGAATAACCATCGCACCAGGCCTCGCTGCTCTGATCAACGGATGCACTGCCAAGACCACCATGAAAGGCAGTAAATACCATGCACTGCCTCAAATGGAAATAGCCTCTCACCAATGTCGACTGCTGCGAATCAAAGGGAAGACGATCGCACTGCTCGAGTGGAGGGAGGAGACTCCATTCGCTCAGGCATGCTCACTTCTCCAAAAACTCAGAGACGCAGAAGAAGACACGCCAGTCAAGGCCCGCACCATCAGTGTCGACGCGATGGCGATTGGATGGGAAAGAGGAGACGTCGCAGACCGATTCGGCTGTTTAAGAGCCTCAGAACACCACGAGGTAGTAGTTTACGAGGACAGAGGGGAAACCTTGAGTTTCCTCAAAGCCCCCGGAAACTCAACAGCTGGCGCGACGAGCCCCACAACAAACCCCACCATGCAAAGCGGGTCCGAAAGAGCCCAGCAGAAGGCAGCCGCTGAAAAAGCCACAAAGGAGCAGAGCAAAACCGTCAGCAAAGAGGAACGCGCTCGGGCGCGGAATCGCCTGAAAGCCATCAGCACCTTCCTCACCGCCCTGCTCCCGTCCACCAGCCGCGCATCACCAACAGCGAAACAGGAGGCAGCAGTGGAGAGCTTTTTCCGAAAAAAGCCCAAAGATCCAGAGCCGCCGAAGCCTTCGCCTACAAGAGCCGAAAAGGGGCAAGTCAGCCCACCGATCCTCGCAACCAGTTCAGGCACCACGGACCACGTTAAGAGCGCCTTCCTCGAGTACGTCGCAATTGTGAGGGCCACAAAGGAGGTAAACCTCAGAACTTGCGACAAGATCATGCTGACCTTCCAGAGGAAATCGGAGGGTCTGCTGAGGGTACTGCTCGAGGAAGCAGAGGCAGCAGTGTACGACAACGCCACATCTCAAGTCATCGCGGGGGAAATGACGGGGTCGTACATGGCTGCATTCAGCGCGAAGAGCGGCTTCGTGGCCCTGGACGAGAAGGAAACGGAGCGAACGGGCCAACTCAAATTTAAAGCGCCACCTGACGACCCGATAGTGGTTACCGCTAAATGCACCAAAATCATGCTGGAGGATAAGATCCTTGGAATGGCACAGACCGTTTCTGGAGCCTCTGACTCCTCAGCATCGATGGAAGCTTGGGCGGTACCCAGTATCAGGTGGGTAAATGGAGTGCCGGGATGCGGCAAAACTACCTGGGTGGTGAAACACTTCGACGAGAGGAAAGACGTCGTGGCCACCACGACGACTGAAGCTGCCAAAGATCTCAAGGAAAAGCTTGCGCGCCGCTTGGGAGATCACGTAAAGACCAAGGTGCGCACTATGGCCTCAATATTAGCCAACGGGTTCAAGTCAAACGAGAAATGTCACCGCTTGACGGTTGACGAGGCTCTCATGAACCACTTTGGGGCCATAGTCATGGCAGTTAAGTTGTCTGGTGCAAGCGAGGTGGTCCTCATCGGAGACGTGAATCAGCTACCATATTTGGACAGAGAGAACCTTTTCGAATTAAGGTATACCCGTCCAAATCTGGTGACTGGCATCACCCAGGAGCTGCTGTGCACCCACCGAAACCCCATGGATGTGGCCTTCGCACTCAGCGAGATATACTCCGGTATATACTCATCAAAAACGTCGATGTCGCAGGTACATTCCCTGAGAGTGAAGAGTTTTACAGGGGCGCGAATACCGACCGCCGCACAAAACACCCTATTTCTGGTTCATACGCAAGAAGAGAAAGCTTCTCTTATGAGTCAGGGATACGGGTCCGGCGAAGGGTCGCGCACCTTAACTATTCACGAGGCCCAGGGACTGACCTACGACAGCGTCGTTATCATCAACACAAAATCCAGGAGGCTCCAAATCCACGACAGTGTCTCCCACGCGGTTGTGGCAGTGTCAAGACATACGGTCAGTTGCGTCTACTACACCGATGACGCCGACGATGCCACCGGCCGCTTTATAAAGAAAGCGATGGATGCGCCAACAAAAACGGTCGTCGACTACAACCTCAAGACGGCCATGCAGCATCGAGACGCCACTGTCATGGTACCTCTACTGGCGCTTGCGAAATCCCTGGTCGCTAGCAGAAAATGAGCCCAAACCTGTTCCCCAACACTATCACAAGCCCAAAATAAATGTAATAGAATTAAGTGTCAAGTAAGTGACGTGCTGTAGATACTAATTTCCCGATTTGGCATCAACAGCACGCCATTTACCTAAACGTATGATAGTAATAACGTAGTACGTAATTAACGCATGCAAAAGTGAACAAAAAAAAAAAAAAAAAAAAAAAAAAAAAAAAAAAAAAAAAAAAAAAAAAAAAAAAAAAAAATTATTTATATGTAAATGCGGTGGACTCACATAGTTTTTAGGTTAAAAATTAGTTTTTAAGTTAGAAACTAGTGAGGACATGACGACGATGCACTATAACAACGTGTAGAAAATTATATTTTTATTAAATAAAGGCGCGGACCCCCAAGTCTGCGGAAATGACAATGCCCTGTGATGACGGGTGCATCTATTTAAAAAAAAAAAAAACCTAACCTAACCTAACCTAACCTAACCTAACCTAACCTAACCTAACCTAACCTAACCTAACCTAACCTAACCTAACCTAACCTAACCTAACCTAACCTAACCTAACCTAACCGGGAGTCTGCTGGCAGCCACGACCGCGAGCGCCACGTTTTTTCTGCGCTCCGTCGCCTAAAATCGTAAAAAAGGGTTTTTTCGTGCGAAAATATAAGTGTCATATATCTACGTGCGCGTCTCGTTGCGAACAACGCAATCGTGAAAACCGCGCAGTGATCGGTGAAAGTGAGAGAAAGTTATGCTCGAAAAACTAAGTTTTAAAGTGTTTTTGAGATACGCCGCACAAACCGGATCGACGACCCCCCACTTTTTTGGAGTCTAAATAATCCTCTCGTCAAGACCTATCTTCTGAACCATATCCGGGATTTTTCCCGTGAAAATTGACGAAGTTATCCCGGACTTCCGTTCTTCCACGTGCCACCGAGCTCGACTCCCAGACTATCTAGACAGGAGTGTCGCACATCATTGGAAGCGTCTTCGCAAGACAAGTCTGCTGACACCTGGATCATCGAAATCGGACCACCCTGGACGGAGCAGCAGCTCTTCAAAGGTCGGAAATTTTAACAACTTCTTTGGTGACATTTTCCCATAAAAGTAAATCGACAACCCCTAAATTTTTTATTTGTAAAATTTATAAAATTATTTATAAAATTAAAGTATAAAATTCAAAAAATTATTATTGTCTTAATTGACCCCCCCTATTAGTAAAAATAAATTTATTTTTGATAATATATACATATTTACAGAACCTTTATCAGAATACGTAGTAAACATTTTGGAAAAATTAGTGTTTATAAAATTACAAACCGTTTTTGTAGTCACTGCGGGAAGGTGTCACCAAAACAACCCTTAAAAAGAGGGTGAAGTCATCGTTGCGCGCAGACGTAATTTAGATTTTAAGATAGCCTAGGTAATAGCACATAAGTCAGTTTTTGAATTGTAATTTTTGGGTTGGTTTTCGAGCTGCTAGATTAGTTAGTAGCTTTGTTTACAAGCGGCAGAAACCGCAAAACAAAGTTATCTACAACATCGCGACTTGAAAATCGACTTTTTCAAAAACAAATAATTTTAATTTTTGTTTATAGGATTGGATAGGGATTGGTCAAAAACCATCCCCTACGTTTTAAAATTTTCAAAAAGTCAATTCTATAACCTAGATATTTCGGTTTAAACTTTTAAAATTTATAACCTCGTTTGTTTACATGTGCTTTCGACTCAGTTGTTTATGTATTGTTCCTAATTAGGTATTAGGGATTTGTAGTTTTAAATCATATTGACTGTTTCTGTCAATCAGGACTGTTTTCGAACGCTCAGGGAGCAAAGTCGTCGACCTTCAGGAGTTTTTCAGACCTGAAAATTCTGAGTCCTGAAAACATTGTGTGGAGATAGTGGAGGTCGAGCTGGACACAGCACTCGAAACCGCACCTCTCTCTGACTTACGGCTGCGGAGATACAGCCGGTCGAAATCAGCACTTGACAGCTGGACGGCCATCTTGGCAAACTTCGACCGGACATAACTCTGCACTCCGTGGTCCTGGAGGGCTGGGGTTTTCTTAGCTGTGTTTGGCGAGTCGGCCTCTACTCGGCACACAGTGTTTCAGGCATTTTGTAGCTGGAATTTTCAGGACCCTGAAAATTGCCTGGGACGACAGAGCGGGTCAGGACTAATCAAACTAGTCCAAACACGGGCGTTCTGCGACCACTGTAGGGAAAGTTATCTGGGGTCAAAGATCGACTTTGACAGTTCTGGAACTGTCAAGCGAATTTTGGAAGCCGATAACTCCCGAACTAGAGGTCGTAGAAGGTTCTGGTTGATTTTAGGGACTAGGGCGGTACCTCCCTCGCCCCCTTCATAAGATTTCAGGAGTTTTCAGGACCAAAAATTTTTTTCAGTTGAAACCCATACCACGAGACAGAGAACGCCGAGCCCAGTCAGGAGACTCCAAACACGACGGATATCGGACCGGTGGTTCGGGAGAAAACCTACGATAACCAAATTCTGGCCGCCATCTTGTATTGGTATCCAGAATTTTGGGACGTGATTTCTCCGGAACCCCTTAGGCTAGGATAGTCGTGTTTGGGTTCAATTGAAAGGGCTTGAGGAGACAAATCTTCATGTAAAGACAAAACGACTCTATGTAGAGTCTAAAAAATTTTTTTTGATTTTGATTTTTGTAAAACAAAATTGGCTCCTGAAAGCTCAGAGCCCCCGGAAATCCCTAACTATTGTCATACAGACTAATAACCAGGTAGAGCAGGGCTCTACATAATTTTATTTTTTATTTTTAAATAGTGTTATATACACCTTGACACTGACCCCCCTATACAGGGCCAGACATACGTTTTTACACTTGACGACTTTCCCCGCTCTATTTGTACTACACACTACAACACACTATCACACTCGCACAAACATTTAAACATGTACCACACACCTACGACCTCTGGCGCTGCCAAAAAACCCACTACTCCCAGCCCCGCTACTTCACCCGCGACCGTGCAAGACGCTGCTAGGACGTTCATAAAAAGACCTAATACGAAGAGGAGATCACTCGACAATATGGACCTCTATAAAAAACAGCTGCAGAACTATGCTGTGCTACCGAGTGAGCAGCTCCTCCAGGAAGTGATGAAGACCTTTGAGGATATACCCTCAAAGGTCCAGGAATACCCTCAGATGAGGAAGGATATAAAGTCCTTCCTGGAGATTAAATCAGACAAAGGTATCCGGGCTATTTTCGAGCTCAGTAGACGGATCCAAAGTCTTGAAGCAGCGGTCCCCAAAACGCGGTCACCCTCAAAAATACTGTCGTCCGATGGGGAATCTAATATCCTATTAAAACTGGGAGAAGTGGAGAGAACACTGACGACGAGGCTCGATGAAATGGAGGGCGCTATCAAACATGGGTTCACAGAACTCAACGACCTAAATGACGACAGAGGCTCCGACTTGATCGATAAGATCATTGACCGGATCGACGAGACTAGAGCCGCAATAGACAAAACGACCGAAGGCGTCATGGGACGAACGCAAGCTCTTCTCGACGATTTGGTCGGTACTGTTAGTACAGTAGCTGGAGACGTCATCGAAGCCAAGAAACAAATAAGTGGAATTACAGAGGGACTGACAACAGGAAGTAACACTGCTCCCAAAACATATGCGAGCGCCGTAGCAGCCAAACCCGGACGTCGTCCGGCGCTGCATTCGATGGCAGTGACGTTTGAAGACGATCAAGAGACTGCTGAAGAGGTACTCGACAGGGTAAAGAAGGCGGTCGACGCCAAGGGTACCGGCCTCAAAATTAATAAAGTAAGGAAGGCCAAGAATAGCACAGTCATATTGGGCTGTGACACAGAAGTGGAACTGGATAAAGTAAGAGAAAGGATAGAAAGCCGCGGTACCGGGTTGATCGTAGCACCCATGAAAAACAAAGACCCACTCGTCGTCCTTAAGGACGTTTTTATGGACAGTAACGACGACGAAATGCTTGTAGCCATTTATGCACAAAACACAGAAATTTTCATGGGCCTACCACAAGAGGAGAAGGACTTGAAGATTAAATATAAAAAGAGGACCAGAAATCCAAAGACCTCCCACGTTGTCATCCAGGTAAGGCCAAAGGTATGGCAGAGGATGACGGAGGCTGGAGCCCTCTACCTGGATCTGCAAAGGGTCAGGGTGGAGGACCAGTCTCCGCTCATCCAATGCACGAAGTGCCTTGCGTTCGGCCACGGCCGTAAATTCTGCACCGAGAGTGTGGACAAGTGTAGCCACTGTGGAGGCCCGCACCTGCGCGAGAAATGCGCCGACTACACCGCGGGAAATGAACCGCAGTGCTGCAACTGCCTACACTCTAGGATGCCGAACACGGATCACAACGCTTTCAATGTCGAGTGCCCAATCCGAAAAAAGTGGGACTACCTAGCGCGATCAAACACAGCATACATATGACTCACCCAGTCAGTGGAACGCACACAGAAGACACACAAACGCACACTCACCAACACACCGACACACACACACACACATATAGATATAAAAGTATATAATTAATATATATGGATATATCAAAAATGGAAACAAACACTGATCAAATACACAGTCAACTAAACAAAAACAGCCTAAGAAATAACTCGCAATAAGAAGTGGCAATAAGTATATATATTAAAGTATATATATATTATTGACAAAGAAGAACAAGGAGAGAAACAATTAAGCAAAAATAACACTACCAAACAGTCTAAACAGCAATTAAAAGTTATCACAAATAAGTTAATATTATAATAACCATAGAAAACAGTTAAAAACACATTGTTATACAATAGCAATAAAAAAAAAAAAAAAAAAAAAAAAAAAAAAAAAAATTGTAACTAGAAATAAGAACCCGCATTGTTAGCAAATAAGTAGAATCTAAGAATTCTGTAAAAAGTTAGAACAGATAATAAGTTCTAGACAAATAATAGTATATAAAACGGTACTGTAAGAAAATAGATGCTAAGATATATTAAAGCTACATATATTGTAAGTTGTATACTGCCAAATACAATAGAAATTAAAAGTGTGCATAAGTGTAAGAAATCGTATAGCCAGAAAATAACCAGTTAAGAATAAGAATAATATGTATAAGATTGAGGATAAATAAATTGTGCAAAAGCACTAAGAAAAATATATGATAAGAAAACAATTGTATTGTATCTTACATATAATATAGTTAAGAAATTAAAACATGTATGAACTTAATGGTTACAATAAAAGGACACATAAATAGTAAAATCATTCCCCCAAGCAAGTAAAAATTAGAAAAGTAGTCATAGTAGCGGGAGTCCCACCCGGCAAAGAGAGGAAAGTGATGGATGAGAGAAAGATATAGAATGAGGCATGTCAGTGCGAGAGGAATACAAGAGAGAACTAGAATGAATGAGGTACTTAGAATAATAAGGTCCCGCCGAGCCCATGGGCGGGGAAAGGCAGAAAAAAAAAAAAAAAAAAAAAAAAAAAAAAAAAAAAAAAAAAAAAAACCTAACCTAACCTAACCTAACCTAACCTAACCTAACCTAACCTAACCTAACCTAACCTAACCTAACCTAACCTAACCTAACCTAACCACCTTATGGAGAAGACTGACAGAGACGTCTGCTGTGTACATAGATATGCAGCGGATCAGGGTAGAAGATCAATCTCCCCTGGTCCAATGCTCCCTGTGTTTAGGGTATGGACATGGCAGACGCCTCTGTACAGAAAAAGAGGTAGCCTGCAGCCACTGCGGCGGTCCACATCTGCGCAAGGACTGCCCAAAAGCAAAAGATGCTCACGCTCCTCCGTCATGTTGCAACTGCACCAAAGCCGGACTGGATGGAGCGGAGCATAACGCCTTCAGCTCGGAATGCCAGGTAAGACGCAGATGGGACGCAATTGCCAGGGCAAAAATAAGCTATTGCTAAAGGCGCCGCAGTGGACACAAAGATCTACAAATTTCTGCAGGCAAACCTCCAGCGAAAGCAACTAGCAACGGCTGAGCTGCTCGAGGGTGCATCATGGACGAATGCGGCAATCGCAATCTTGCAGGAGCCGTACGTGGGTTCTGTCCGGAGAATGCGCAACTATAGAGGGTCTAGAATTTTCCAGGCCTCGGAAGACGGAGAGGGCACTGTTAAAGCCGCCATCGCGGTTTTTGACCAGGACCTCGACGTTATACAGTGCCCAGAACTCACCACACATAACATCGCAGTGGTGAGGATCCGAACTCGAGCCTGGGAAATAGCAGTACTATCGGCATACCTCGAACCGGACAAACCCATGGGACCGTACCTGGAGCACCTACGAGCAGTCCAGCGGGCGCTAGGAAGTCGCAATGTTATCGTTGGGGGCGACTTCAACGCCAAGAGCTCGTGGTGGGGGAGCCTAACGGAGGACAGTAGGGGCGAGGAGCTCTGTGGAGCCTTAGATGAAATGGGGTTGCAGGTACTCAACAACGGCACCTTGCCCACCTTCGACACCATCCGAGGGGGCAGGAGGTACTGCAGTCATGTGGACGTGACAGCATGCTCGGCGGATCTTCTCTGCCTGGTGGAAGGCTGGAGAGTGGATGAAGGACTGACGAGCTCGGATCACAACGGCATTAAATTTAGTCTAAAATTGGAAAAATCTTTCGGTATAAACATAAAAACAACAACTAGACTTTATAACTCTAGGAAGGCAAACTGGGTTCAGTTTCATGAGAAACTGGCCCAGTTAAAAGTAGAAAACAATATCACAAAAACAAAATTTGAAGAAATAGTAAATACCGCCGACCTAGAACACAACATAAATACATATTTGGACATAATAAAAACATCATGTGAAGATACAATACCAAAATTAAAAGCAGTTAGAAAAATTACCTTGCCGTGGTGGTCCGAGGAACTCGCCAGCCTGAAAAAAGCAGTCGCCACTAGGAGGAGAAGAATCCGCTGCGCCGCTCCAGTCCGCAGGCAGGCCGTCGTTGATGAGTACCTGAAACTAAAAACAGAATACGAGGCCAAAGCTAAGAGTGCCCAAACTAGGAGCTGGGCAGAGTTCTGCACTAAGCAAGATAGGGAGGGGATGTGGGAGGGCATCTACAGGGTGATCGGCCGAACCACTGTGAGGCACGAGGACGCACCCTTGGAAAAAGAAGGCACTCTCCTGACTCCGGCGGAATCCGCATCGCACCTGGCTGAAACTTTCTACCCAAAAGATCTGGAGGAAACGGACGAGGACACACACCGAGTCACCCGACGTTTGGCCTTGCAGGTAAACGAGGGGGGACATGATGATACGCATGACCCACCGTTTACCTTGCATGAGCTCATAACCGCGGTGTCCTCGTTCAACCCTAAAAAGGCGCCAGGTGCGGACGGCCTCACCGCAGACATCTGTCAACAAGTCATTCTCCAGGACCCCGGGGCGTTCCTTGCCCTGGCTAACAAATGCCTCAGCCTGGGCCACTTCCCCACGAAGTGGAAGGAAGCCACAGTCGTGGTACTGAGGAAGCCGGGCAAGGAAAACTACAAAAGCGCCAAATCGTACAGGCCTATCGGCCTTTTGCCTGTACTAGGTAAGGTCCTGGAGAAGATGGTTGTCACGAGGCTCCAGTGGCACCTAGTGCCGAGGCTGAGTACCCGCCAGTATGGCTTCATGCCCCAGCGCAGCACCGAGGACGCCCTCTATAATCTGGTGAACCAAATAAAGGTGGAAATAAAGAACAAGAAGTTGGTCACCCTCGTCTCGCTAGATATAGAGGGCGCCTTCGACAGCGCTTGGTGGCCAGCCATTAAGGTCAGACTGGCGGAGGAAAAGTGTCCGGTGAATATTAGGCGGCTACTCGACAGCTATCTTGTTGACAGATGTGTGCGACTCAGGTACGCCGGAGTCGAACACTACAGACAGACCCAAAAAGGGTGCGTCCAGGGCTCCATCAGTGGGCCGATCCTCTGGAATGTCCTCCTAGACCCGCTCCTCAAGGAGCTGCATGGACGAGGAATTTGGTGCCAGGCCTTTGCCGACGACGTGGTTCTGCTGTTTGCCGGTCACACAGCGCTAGAGGTGCAACGACATGCCAATCCCGCTCTCGGCTTTGTTCAGGAGTGGGGTGTCAAAAATAAGCTCAAATTTGCGCCGCACAAAACGTGCGCAATGCTGATAACTAAAAAGCTCAAGTATGACACACCGCTCCTGAGCATGGGCGGGGTCGACATTGGCATGTCTCGCGAAATAAAGATCTTGGGCCTTACTATAGACGATAAGCTGACCTTTAACACCCACGTCGCTACCGTCTGTAGGAAGGCCCTAAACATCGCGAAACAACTGCAGCGAGCTGCAAAAATCAGCTGGGGACTGCACCCTGACGTCATCCGCGCGATTTACACGGCAACGGCAGAGCCCGTCATATTGTACGCTGCGGCCGCGTGGTCACCCGCCGCCGAAAAAATCGGTGTCCGCAAGCTCCTGAACACTGTGCAACGGGGCTTCGCTCAGAAAATCTGCAAGTCCTACCGCACTGTCTCCCTCAACTCAGCCCTCTTACTGACCGGGTTACTGCCTCTGGACCTCCGCATAAAGGAAGCAGCCGGCCTATACGAGGCTCGCAGAGGGTCAACCCGGCAGGTGTTGGGAGACAGGGAGGTCGAACGGGTGGTGGGATTTGCAGAGCTGCCACATCCGGCCCTGCGTATGGACCTGAGGTTCGAGTGCCTCGATGACTCTGACCTGGTAGACCAACATAATGTGCAGACGCTCAGAATTTTCACAGACGGAAGCAAACTTCAAAACAAAGTCGGTGCTGCGCTGTCCATTTGGGACAGCCAGGCCGAAATTCGAAATAAGAAGCTGAGTCTGTCAGCGTACTGCACAGTCTACCAGGCCGAGCTTCTGGCCATATGCAGGGCGACGAGCGAGGCCCTGAGGAGCGGGGTAGGGAGCTGCGGTATATATAGCGACTCGCGTGCAGCGTTGCAATCAATAACCAACCCTGGGTCCATGCACTCCCTCGCAATCGAGGCGCGCCGAAACCTCAGCGCGGCCTTGACCCAGGGCAAAGATATAACCTTGTACTGGATCAAGGCCCACGCCGGCATCGATGGCAACGAGCGCGCTGACGAACTTGCCAAGGAAGCGGCACTCTCGAGTCGGAGGAGGCCCGACTACGATCTGTGTCCGGTTTCATTCGTCAGAAGTCAACTTCGTAACGAATCGCTCGACGAATGGAACCGGAGATACCGGGCGGGGGAGACGGCCTCCGTCACGAGAGTGTTCTTCCCGGATGCGAGGGAGGCCTATCGCCTGGTGCGAAAGATACAACCGCAGGGAATTCTTACCCAGATCTTCACAGGCCATGGGGGGTTCGCCCAATACTTGCATCGCTTCAAGTGTCGGGGGAGCCCGTCATGTGTCTGTGACCCTGCGGTTGAAGAGACTGTCCAGCACATAATTTTTGAGTGCCCAAAATTCCTCCGGCAGCGACATGACCTGGCTCAGGAGAT
This sequence comes from Heliothis peltigera, assembly GCA_958496145.1. Taxonomy (NCBI): domain Eukaryota; kingdom Metazoa; phylum Arthropoda; class Insecta; order Lepidoptera; family Noctuidae; genus Heliothis; species Heliothis peltigera. The sequence continues at coordinate 76,086 of OY292321.1, forward strand.
AAATCAAGCAGTGGAGCTAGATGGAGCAGCCAGCCTCACCAAGGAAAGGAAATCTAGACAAAAATTCCTAGAATTTGCACAAAACATCTGCAAAAGTGTTGTGGAGGGAAACGCATCTGCCCAAACAGGTGCACTTCCTTTCACAACATAAACCGATTTCCAATCAACACGACAAAACAAAACGATAAAGCAGATCAATGTCCCTGATTATGTCAGGGGACTAAAGACGTACCCATGATGGCGGGTGCAATTAAAAAAAAAAAAAAAAAAAAAAAAAAAAAAACCTAACCTAACCTAACCTAACCTAACCTAACCTAACCTAACCTAACCTAACCTAACCTAACATTCTGAAACCTACCATGGTGCAACCTAACATTCTGAAACCTACCATTGTGCAACCTAACATTCTGAAACCTACCTATAGATACTGTTGCCCTGCGAGGTTTCATCGCTACGGCCGAACTATTCGGTTTAGTTTAACCTCCCTTGTACCTACAGTAGCGTTCGCCCGCGGCTCCGTCCGAGTGTAAGCCTGTGTGTTATTTTCGTTTATATTTATACTAGCTTCCGCCAGCGGTTTCACCCGCTTTCTGAGGGAAGTACTTTCCATACCCGGATAAAAAGTAGCCTATATGTTATTCTGATGTATAAGCTATATTGTGGTAAAGTTTCATTCAAATCCATTCAGTAGTTTTTACGTGAAAGAGTAACAAACATCCATACATCCATACTTACAAACTTTCGCCTTTATAATAGTAGTAGGATAGCCCGTTTTCGCACCAGTAGATACAATACAGAAATGGTGGTGTACCCTCGACGCTCTGACGTCTCCATCTTCATCAATTTGAGACTATCGCGAAGGTGATATAATTATTAAATACTAGCTTCTGCCCGCAACTTCGTATGCGGATGCTATCGCTTATGCCAGCCTGTTTAATCAACATGTTGTAGTTGTTCCAGATCTTCAATTTTTATACATCAACAGAGAGTGCTCGTCAGACTGAACAACTTTTGCTAAGACGCCGTTATTCTATATGTAATGTTGTAGCTGGGCTCTTGGAGTTCCACGACAGCTGTTCCAGATCTTCAAATCTATTCTCGCAGCAGAAAATGTTCGTTACGTCGAACAGTTTTTGCTATCGCAGCATTTCTGTATCCCTTATAGTTAAGCTGGTCTATTGCGGTTCTTCATCAGATGCTCAAGTTTCTAAGATAATTTATAGCCTGTATGTTGCCTAGACCTAACACATATACAACAAAAAAAAAGAATCATTCAAATCTGTACAGTAGTTCCGAAGATTAGAGTGTACAGACACGGTATTTTTAACCGACTTCAAAAAAGGAGGAGGTTATCAATTCGACGGTATGTTTTTTTTTTAATTTTTTTTTGTGTTTGTTTTTACGCGATTTCTCCGCCGATTGTGGACCGATTTTCAAAATACTTTTTTTATTCGGTGGTCCCATTGCCACCACTTCCGGATCTTATGGTGGAAACCCTGAGAAATCGAAGGCAACTCTTGAAAATTGTAGGCATGCATAGGTTAAAAAATAAACTATTCCGGTATATATCCAATGACACTACAAATCAGTGAAGGTTTAGAGCTGGCCTGATGATGGAGATGACAGATATTGGAGGGAACTCCACAATGGTATGTGTCAGCTACCTGGTGTTTGAGCTTATTTAATTCGTGCTGATGAGAGCTTTACACCAAGATAAGTTTTGATTACCATGCTGACCTGATGATGGAGACGGCAAAGAATTAAGGGCACTTCTCGACGGTATGTACAAACCACCTTGTGATTGGGTTTGTAGTATTCGTATTGACGAGAACTTTACACAGATATGTTTTAATTGCAACTGTGGGTTTGATGATGGGGACGAAATACAGTTCATGGAACTCTTGAACGGTTTATGGCTGTTTAATGAGAATTTACCACTAACTTGAGCTATGATAGCTTTCACAGATATGGAGTGTGTAAATGGATGACGACACACGATTTTGGACTTTGACACTAAAAAACTAAAAATAAAAAAACCGGCCAAGTGCGAGTCGGACTCGCGCACGAAGGGTTCCGTACCATTATTTATATAAACTCAATATTCGGGGAAGATTTCAAGCGTCTGCCTCTTGCCGTTATCAATATCGAGTAAAAAACGAGCAAAAAATCATGTTTGTTGTATGGGAGCCCCCCTCAAATATTAATTTAATTTTAATAAAATTACTTATTTTTAAAGCATGTAATACATTACATATTCTGTGAATATTTCAAGCATCTACCTGTTGCCGTTATCGATATCGAGCAAAAATTACCAAAAAAATCACGTTTGTTGTATGGGAGCCCCCCATAATATTTATTTTATTCTAGTTTTCAGTATTCGTTGTTATAGCGGCAACAGAAATACATCATCTGTGAAAATTTCAACTCTCTAACTATCACGGTTCATGAGATACAGCCTGGTGACAGACGGACGGACGGACGGACGGACATAGGAGCGAAAACAATAGGGTTCCGGTTTTACCCTTTGGGTACGGAACCCTAAAAATCACGTTTGTTGTATGGGAGCCCCCCAAAATATTTATTTTATTCTAGTTTTCAGTATTTGTTGTTATAGCGGCAACAGAAATACATCATCTGTGAAAATTTCAACTCTCTAACTATCACGGTTCATGAGATACAGCCTGGTGACAGACGGACGGACGGACGGACGGACAGAGGAGCGAAAACAATAGGGTTCCGTTTTACCCTTTGGGTACGGAACCCTAAAAACGCTCTAGAAGTCTGTGACAAGAAGTTGCAGCTTGTATTTATTTGGACACCGACTTCTGGAGCGCTGTACTTAAAAGTTATTTTTTTCGCTTTTTAGTGTTTTAGAAGTCGGTTTTCTTTTTTGTAAAAAGTTTACTGTTTTATTATATGATGATAGAAGTATTATAGATAGGCATAAAATGTTTTTTTTACACGAAAAATAAACTTCTTTTAAAAGCATTATTTAAAAATGATTAACTCAATTTGTTAACTCCCTTTTACTTGTAAAATATTTTCATAGATAACATTTTCCGCTTGACAATTGAGCCACTTACATGAGTGGGACACCACTTACAGAGGGATTCTTTGGGGTTCCCGAACAGGGAGGAACATACTTGTGTATATCACGATAGTTTACAGCAACTGCACTAGGTACACTAGGTGCGAGGTGGCGACGTCGACAAGAGGAGGACGTACTAAGAGGCAGCGGCCCGATATCCTTGAGGCCGCAGAAACGTCTTCAGCTCGGCGACTCGTGAGGCGCCTCATCAACCAGAGAGGTATTCAACACTGGACATTCTACAATACACTCCACACGTTGATACCAGATCCAGAGGGCTGATGCTGGCGAGCGACATCGGTAACCTGCAGAAGGAGGCTGCCTTAGTTACCGTAAGAAGCATGCTGTAGTACGGCTCGTGCATGGACGCCGCATATCGCATATCGCATATCTTTGTAATTCATACCTACCTTAGCACTCACGAGTAATGTAGCTTTCCGCCATACAACATTTTAAGTCGGTGCGTTACTTACGGAGATTACCCCCTACATGCAATCTTACAAACGAATTTCACCTGTTTATATTAATGCTATAGTATAGACTATACGCCCTCGAAATGTTACACCGCAGGGCAGTAACTGTGCGCACTCGAAGCTGCAGTAGCCGACGACAACGCGTTCAGCGCAGTGGCCCCTACGAGAACACTGCGCAGTGCGCTCACATCAACAAAGCGATAACAGCAGACAAATAAACGCATATATACTAAACAACTTTGCCTATACCAAAAACACATAGCTACGCACGAACAAATACACACAAACCGCAAATTCGTGCCCCAACAATCAAATAATATATCGACGATAAATAGAAAAATAGTGAACAAAAGTCAATAAATGTAGATACAATAAATATTTACCTATGTTTATAACATATTACTGTACTACAAGTAAAGTAGTAAGTAAACAATATATATGTAAGAATTGTATTCAATATATTGCTTTTCGTTATCAAAAGCAAAAATGTTCATTAAGCTAAATAAAGCTGAACACACTGGAAACAAGTATTAAGGCAAAGGCGTCTCCTCGACTCCCTGTACCTAGTCGTCATCATCAGTTCAGCTTAAGCCTTTACTTCTTTTGTTGTGTCATAGCGAGGCTTGCACCTAAATATCAGGTTTTTATATGTCCTCGATTTCAAAGGGTTTCAATCATCAGATCCTGGATTTGATGACAATGGGACCATTTCGTAACTCCTTCGTATTTAGGATTACTTAACTTTCCACCGGGATGAATGTTGATTGCCGTTGAGGGTTGCGTGATAGTACAGTTAGCAAACATTTAAAGTAGACTTCACGGAACTCCTTGTGGAGAAAAGGGTTATGGCAGCTACCATGTGTTTAGTATTGTATTGATGATTCTATTTATGTGAGTTAAGACCACTAATAGCAGATATAAAGTGTGTAAATCGATCACAAAACACGATTTTAGACGTTGGCACTAAAAAGATAGAAGCAAAAACGGTTTATATACAACTGATAACTACTACAAAAAATAAAATCGGCTTCTAAAAACACCAAACATGAAGAAGTCTTGTATCGCTGTAGAAGTCGGCGGCGAACTAAACGCAGCTGCAGCCCGTACACATACACTTGGATAACAATTTACAAACGGAATAGAAAACACGCTCCGATTTTGATCGGCATTTCCATCAACTGTAAAAAAGTACTTATATTGACATAAGTACAATAGTTAGAACTAGGCCTCTCGGACTTGTTTGTTGATATTATAGAACATTTTTAACCGACTTAAAAAAAAGAGCGGGTTCTCAATTCGGCCGGTAATTTTTTTTAATATATGTACACCTATTAATCCAAGGTGTCTAGCCCGATTAGTGTAATTTTGAGATGCAGTATACTTGCTATTTGGTCCCATATTAATTTCATCCAATTTGGTTTAGTACTTTTTATTTAGTGACTATTTGTTTGATTTATGTGGATGATGTGTTTATGGATGATGTTATACCAAATCTTTACTACGAATTACAATTAAATACAAGTGGGCATGAAACACAATTATGTATGACGACAATTTACCATAAATATACGAACTAATTAAAAATTACAAACTCTTTGACGGTATATGGCTGGTTAATCAGAATTTCCCACAAACATGAGTTGTGATAGCTATGGCAGGTATGGAATATGTACCCATGGACTTAATATTATAGGTATAAGTCCATGTATGTACCTAAATGGATGACGACCTGACGACACACGATTTTGGACTTTGACACTAAAAAAATAAAAATAAAAAAACTGACTTCTAAAACACTGAAAATCAAAAAAAGTTTTAATTACATCGCTCTAGAAAGCTCTAGAAGTCAGTGTCCAAATACTGACTAGAGCTGCAACTTGTCGACACCGACTGCTAGTGCGATGTAAGAAGTTTTGTTGTCCCGTCATCGATACTCTCCGCAGCGTACGCGATTAAATACATTTTGACGCTGATTTCTTTACACCTTGGAGTGGTTTTAATAAGAATTTCTAAGGTTTTCTATTCTTATCTAGATATAAATATAGCCTATGTCATTCAGTGATAATGTAGCTTACTAATGAACTCGGTCCAGCAGTTTTTGAGTTATTTAAAAATACTCTTGGCGTAGTGTCTGTGTCATCTGTGTGGCCTTCCGACGTTTTATTAAAAATGTTGCTGTCAGTTTGTAGCAGTTGTCAGATCAGGCCATCAGTCGGTCGCGTGTGTATATTAGTGCAGCTACCTGAGACAAATTGTGTCCACAGTCGGTCGGCGAGCACGACACAGAGCGGCCGCAGGAGCATGGTGATGTGACGCGGGCCTGCCGAGCCGCGCGCCGGTACGCGGGCCTCGCGCCTGCCTACTTACCCGCAGCATTTCATTTTAATATCGGTTGAGTACTCGCCAACCAGCCACAACTATGTATCATTTATTGTGTTCTGTAAACTCGCGTGATTCGATGAGCTAACTGGCTACACCTGCCTGGGGTACTGTTCGAATTCACTCAAACGACAATCATTAAATAGCCAGATCAGCCAACATAACTCAAACAAAATAACTGAAATTCAGCAGTGCAGGGGCTGGCTGCTCACTCTTGACCGGTGTTACACGACTGCGCCACACAAAGGAAGGTAATGTGATATCAACATAAGAAAGTTTCACAAAAGCCGCCCGGACTCTGGAAGTTGTGTGGAAGAAGTGCTCTCCGCACGTATAGCAAGCTCGAGATGCGATTGATCTCTGTTAGATCGTGCCGGCCTTCATACGGTGGCCGCCCTATAGAGAGTGCACCTGAGCTGGCGCATATACTTGTGCAGTGCACATAGGTAGGTGTCCTGGCGTGCCCTGCGCAGGTGGCACTGCTACAAAGGCGCGCGGCCGAATATGCTTCGTGACACGTCGCCGCCGTTAGCACGGCACGCACAGCAGGCACATGGCCGCTGTAGGGCGCCACAAACATACAGGAGCTGACAGCACGCCTTTACGTCGCGCGGTATTGCACTACTGCTGTCTGCAGCTACTTGCAACAAAACTGCTTGCAAGTCGTGCACGAGTTGGTATATCGTACCGGCCTGGTTCCCACTAGCACAGGGTGCCGCAAGCAGGGGTCGCGACAAACAAATGGTTGCTATGGGTGTGCCAACACTTGATGTCGACTGAGTGGGTGAGCGAAGGCCTCCACGGCCTAGCTACGATTATAATATCATTAGTTGAATGTATTTTTAAGCGACTTCATAAGAAGCAGGAGGTTTTATGCGTCGCGCCGGTTTTTTGTTGCGGCCAGAGTGCCGACCGCGCCGAGCTGTACTGCGCCGGCCGACCTGCACGCCGGCACGTTATCGTCCGCCGGCTACGGCTAAGTTGGTCAGCAACGAGTGTCACTTGCATTGCAAGCTATTACCCAGAGCCGATGATGATATTACAGTAAACTTACTGAAAACTGAAACAAATTTCAAAGAATGCCCGACTGCGTAATGTTTTTATATTTTTTTGTTTTTTTACCAGTAGAACAGTCGCAGTCGCGGTCGGGGCTGTTCTATGGAACAACGTCCCGCCTAGCTGTATGCATCCGTGGGCCGCAACTGCGATCTTGTCTCTTTTTAACGCAGAATCGATTTTTTTTAGACATAGTATTTTTCTAAATAACACTCACCCGTACATAAGTTTGCGTAAGACGACACGAGAGCTCCTAAAGGGAATATTTTTGTGCCGTGTTCGCATCACTTTACTGGCCGCCGCGCGCCGCAGCGCGACTCTCGAACGAGTTCCGGAGACTAGCGCGTGTAAGCTAACTGATCAGATTATTTGTATAACCATCGCCTGGTTTGCGAATTGCGATCCGCGACTTGTGCCGTGCTAGCCTTACGGCTCTGCACCTACGGCCTGACGGAGAGGTTGTAACGGTACGAGGCGCCGAGGGTCGCTCCACAAATGCCAACCGCGGCGCAGTTCGTGGACGCACAGTTAACCACTTGTATTAACAGTGTTCTCGCATATTTAGTGGTAGTAGGCTAGCACATCATCGCGCTACGTTTACGTAAGGCACCACTTACAAAATAAGCAATTAATTCTTGACAAATAAACATATACATACACAAACAAGCGAGTGAAACCAGGAGTAGGGATATTGGAATAGAAGATTGCTAATGTGAGCTTACTTTATTAGTGAAAAGTGAAGGTGTGCAAGTAAAGCTCGGCCGTAAAGCTGTCCGGGAGCAGCACGCAGTTGCGCGGGCGCAGCCGACGCGTACGGCGGCGCCCGCGCCGGTGCTGCGCGCCACGTGACGCGCGTGACGTGTTGCAGCCCCCCGCGCGCCCCTGCCCGCCGGCGCGCCGCGCGACGCCCACTCGGCCGCCAGCGCACAGTCGGTCCGCCGCCGGCACCTGGGAGACACGTGCGCGCGCCGCCAGCCGCCCCGGCCGGCTCCACACGTGACTGACGCCTTTCGCGCGCAATATGAGCTCCGGCAAGAGGAAGCTCTCGTTCCTCGGCTTCGCCCCGCAGGTGAGTCTCGCCCGGAGTAGTCTTGCTACTGCACTGCTCACATGATTACCTATGATGCTACATTGATTAGTTAATAAAATGCATATTGCATTGCATATAAACACAACAAGCGGAAACTTAAACGCATGCTACGTACGCAATACGTGTGAGTGAAATATGTCGCGCGCTGCCGCCGCGGGCTGTCGGCATGCGCACTATCGCGCTATCTCGGTGATGTCCTGTCGGGCCGGCGGCGCCCGCGCAGCGCCGGCCGTAGGCACTGCCCGCAGCCAGACTGACGTGTACAAACTCCCAAACCTATGTTTTAATTAAATATCATTGTCAAAACAATGTCGTAACCTGTCGTAAACAATGCCTTTCATATTTCCTTTTTCAAAAGCGATGATATTCGTGATTGAGGTAGGCACAGGAGGCTCTGTGTACTGTAGCACCCTGTGTCCCGGGTGGATGAGGCGCCGCGCACCAGGACTCCTCCGTGGTCGAGTGATGCGCGCTCGCCGTCCGTAGGTACATGACGCGCCCGGTGTACAAGGCAGACATAGTAGGGGTGTAACATCTGTAATCGTTTGCAACAATGCGAACAGCGAAATTCATAGATTTATTGCTAGTGCGGCGCATGGCCAGCGAATGTTATTGCTCACGAGCGACTTGTAATGCTTCCGACTCCACATCTCGCACGCGGTGCGTACCACACTTGGGGGAGGTTTAGTTCAGATCGAACCAACAGAGAACAACGAACATTCTTTCGCATCGTTAAAACATTCCTTCCCTATAAAATAATTTTACCGTAATCAGATGCACTGCAAACACTCAAACACTGTAACAATGCTCACTTGATGTACGGCACTGTACTGTTTCTTGGAAATGTCTTACGTGTTCACTAGCAACCACAGTGTTGGCTTGACCGAGCAGTCAGCATTCGGTCGGCTCATTTCATTCTAGCTGTCGCTGTACACACTAACTAATCACACCCCCACGAGTACTGTAGATCTCAAATCAGTGATGGCGATATTAATAAGACCATATAAATAAAAACAAAACCTTATTTAAAAATTGGGAATATATGTTACCAAAGCTGGCACAGTCACCCAAGTGACGACGACGGCAGCCCACTTCTCAGGGATCCTTTTTCTGCAGGCTTTACAAAAACCGGCTTCCCAATACATGCATGACTTTAAATTCTAAATACACTAAAAAGTAAAGTAGCTTTAGATTCAGTGCTGTACTTCACAGCCGGTGTATGACCAGCACCGGCCGGGGCGGGGGTGCTCCACTGCGCCGTCAGCAGTGGGGCCACACAAACTGCGCAAACCGTTTGGTAGGGCGACATGCCTTCAAGTGAGGCAGCCGTACGGGACGTGTTGAAGCGCAACATGGATCGCAGTTATTGCAAAACAAAAAGATCAATTCAAATTATATATCATATTAAGCCATTTTATAAACAAAGAAGGCAGTGCAGGCGCCGCGCGTCTTCATATAATGTTCCTGATTCGCTCTTTTGTGTGGGAGCCCTTAAAAATAGTTGGACCGCAGCACCTTTTGAGAGTTCCGTGATCCAATTCATTTTAAAATAACTTGTTAACCCTAAAAACACACACACTGTATGGTACTGATTGACGGTATAGTAAACCTTTTTCGCATTTATAAAATTAAAATCGGATGAATAATTCTCAAAGGATTTTTTTTTACAATGTTTACAATAATACTATACTAGATATACTTTTGCTATACTCCTGTAAGCTACGCGGTCTAGTAGATGGGGAGCAGTTCCTTAGACACTCGGTTATTGGTATACCCGTGAGATTTATGCTATCCTGGTATTTGGTTGTGTGCTGTCTGTTACTTACTAATCGCGATTTCACTCGCGTCTTACCCGTAATAAAAAATAACCAAGATATAAAATCAATAATAAATTATTAAAAAAAAAACTATTGCAATATTTAAAGTGAAGCTTTAACAAAGTAAAGTACTGATGTCGAATCGCTGAAAATTAAAATAGTTTGTGCGATGACAGCTTAGGACACTTTGTCTGTTGACGGCCGACCGGTAGCACTTGACGCCGACTAACGTAAGTTTCTCACACAAAATTATGCATTTTAAATATATTTTATAACAAGCAGCAAGCAGCCGGTACCTACCTACTGCAAAGATGTCCTCTACATATAACCGTCAATCAGTAGGACCATACAGTACAAACACCATTAGACACATTCTATGTGATAGATGCAGCTGTGGTTTTTAGGATTAACAAGTTATTTTTAAATGAATTGGTCCATGGAACTCTCAAAAGGTGCTGTGGTGCAACTAGTTGCGCGCAGTGGGAGCACTGCCCCGCACCGGCAACAGCAGACACTACACTACTGCCGGATATGTTAAATTAAATACATCATTAAAACGTTTTGATCGAAATTCCAAAATAAATGAAACTCATATTAAATGGTTGCCACGTCACCACAGGAAGTGACTCTTCCACGGAGGAGTGCCACAAAACGTTAAACTCATTTGTGAGACTTCCTTGAGTGTGTGTCCTGTATTTCTTGCAAAGACTGACTAAACCAAAAGAAAATGATGACCCGCACATTTGTTTGCTCCACCCCACCAGCGAGCTATACCAAATGGTGTCGTCGCACACAACAATGACGTCCAAATATAAGTTAAACAATACTTGGAGTATAACCACAACTATCCACCGCCCCGCGTCTATGTAAGAGACATAGATTCTACACGACAGCAAACAATTCGCCAGTAGTTTTCTGAGGTCTCCTTGCTCCTTTCATTTCTATTTTCCCACTGCACGATTTGATTTCGATTTCCGCTGTACGATCGAAGCCCATAAGTTTTCTATCGGGTTTCAGTGTACAGATCTGTCCAGCCAGGGTATGACCGCTGTATCGCTGCGTCGCGGCTCGCCGTAGACAGCTCATCAGCTCGGTATACGGCACGGCACCTGGTAGCAGACTGCCCGTCAGATACCCATGCCCGTGCAACAGCCGAGATTCGTCTAGACCTATAATGGGGTCCTTTATACATTATCTTTGGTGTGTATCGTACGAACACACCAAAATCGAAAATTAGGCCTCCTATGGTGGCTCGATCTGCTACATTTTTCGCCGTTAAATACTATAGTATTCGAATCGAAATTAATATAATTCTGTACAAGTTTGAGGCGTACTTCCTTATCGAGCCCTTGGCAGAGCAACTTTTGCGAGACGTCTATAATGTAATCCCATTGCGTGTAATGGCTTCTTATCGCTCTCGGACAAACATCATAATTATAATTGGGTGAAATGATTTGTTGACACAAAACCGTTTCCTTCATATTGCCTTCTCGTGTGTAATCTCTGCGCGTCATTGAGAACACGACGGCGACCACAACTACACTGTCTCTGTGTACGTGAGACGACGCGATATCCCCAAACATTGTAGCCAGCTTCGTGTTTGGAAAAAATTGTACTCTTTCTGGCATCATAGACTAAGCTAGTCATTAAAGATAATAAGATATATGTACACAATATATTTTAACCGGAATCTGGAATACTGGCAGGTTGAAACAACAAGGAAGGAGGTTCATCAAACATTGACCTAGCACGTAACATTCTTGTTGGCGTGATAATTTTGAACTTTATTCATGAGTAACTCAAAATGATTTCCTCTCACTGAAGTCTCTTTTGTAACAAAGTTTAAAACAGAACATATTGCACGTGCTCACAAATACACAACCGTCAAAATAAGCCCAAACGCGTTACTTGATACCGCTGAGGATTCCCTCAGCACTGGTGTCTCCTTCCTCTCAGGTCAGCTCCAAGCTTCACTGTTTTGCGGGTCAAGCTTTACGCGACGTGTGCCTTCAAGTATCGAGATATTTTCTCGATATCTCTGGACTTCTATGTTCGGATCAGGATCTGATGTGCATCGAACTACTAAGGGAAATTAGCTTTCAAACAAAAAAACCTCAATGCGCTGAATAAATGACGAAAGTTTTCAACTGTCTAACTATCAAGTTCATGAAGTATACAGCTTGGTAACAAACGGACAGACAAGTTTTAGTAATAGGGTCCCGAATTGCTCTGTGACTACAGAATCCTTAAAAAATGAAGAGTTGACAACCTTGGTCTTTTTGCAAAGACGGTTAAAAGCACGCTTGCTTCCAAGTCCAAGCTATCCAAGTCTAAATGCTCTGCCTCGGGGTGTTGTCCCATTAACATGTAGAACTATGGGATCCTGCTCTTCAAGCTAACTTAACTCGACAATGTGTCAGGGACATGGTATGCCATGGTAGGAAGAGATAATCGCAAGAGTCGCGCCGGCGCGGGTCAGGGCGCCGGTGACTGATCGGGCGCAGGGTTAGTTCCGCTCGAAGGCGCGGGCCGCGGCCGCGGTCACGCCGCGCCGCCCGCGCGCCTGCCTCTCAGCACTGCCAGCGGCTGGTGGCGCACGACGCAATACCTTACGTATTCGTTAGCAGACCACATCCATCTGAATAACCATTTCATACCTTTCTATAAGAGACTACCCTGAGCAGATCCCCATTGAACGAAAGTCACAGGGAGACAGTGACAACTGACTGACACAAATCGGGTTTATCTGAAACAGTTTATATACTTAGGAAGTTTATATTTTTATATTTTTACCTTTTTGGGTACTTCATAAACTGTTTCATTTTAATATAAGCGTATACTTTACTAAACCATCAGTAAGTAGTAATTTATACAAAAAACGCACAGACTTTTTAAAAGCAGCTGATATTATGTCTTTGGAGATTTGATTATGCGTTCGTCTTTCTGGGTTTGCGCGGCCACTCATATCACTCAGGTATTTTGAAAGAGCATGAGCTCTTACAAGGGCTCAGAATGGCAAACTGCGCGCCAATCTCAATATGTTTTGGCCAGAAGTGTAGCAGCGACGACTCGTGCTCTGCGCGTGTCGTCAACAACGCCGGCGCCTCCCGCGAGCCGAGCGCGCCAAGCGTTGCTGGGCCTGGTGCCTGGCCCGTCGGGCGTGACTACTTAGTTGCGCGATCTAAGTTGTTCTGAATGAGTTGCACTAGAACTGATAGTACCGTTACCGCGGTAACCAATACCACCCGTAGTCTGGGATAATGTCAAAGCATTTCACGCGAACACAGCGCGCGGCAACGTCGGCGTCCGTCGGCAAGTCTCAGTAATAGGGACCCGCGCGTCCATGCAAACATACACTTTTGTGAAAATAATCATTATTTTTGTAAAACAGTAAAATATAAAACCACAAACTAGTTATTTGAATGTTTCAGATATGAGGTTACGTGTAAAAAGTGTTAATACTCTAGTTGTAGTGTATTTTTATTGCCTACGACTTTCCCGTGTGACTTTTTATGACTTGTAGTTTATCTACGTGGTAACTTCGGCACCATCTGTAAAGAAAATTATACCGATTTCCTAAATACTCTCATTTCCCAAATTCCAAATTCTGTAAAAATAATGTTTTATAAAACATAACTACTTTGAATAATGAGGCGAGTGAAACGCTCTTCATTGATCTAGCACAACTATGATCAAGAATCTCTTCTGCCCCGATCTCTTTCCGCGCTGTGGCCAGTCTCGCCGACCACGCACCAATACCTACTTACAATGTTGCTGTGATGAAACATTGCTTTTTAAAATATTAGGTAATTCTAATGTTGGTAATTTAGAAACATGAAAACTAAAAATAGTCAGTTGTTTGTGCCAAGTGCCGACAGAAAAAAGTAGTGTACGAAAACGCCACAAGCAATGATCAAGTGCAGCGCGAGGTCACGCCCGCGCGTCCCGACGGCCGGCGCGGCTACGCGTAGCATACTACGGGTTAAGCAAGCCAGCCGGGACAGGCGCGGCGTAGTGCCGTAGCCGCTCCTGCTACGAGCTACAGCCCGCGCTCCCCTGCCCGTAGCCCGTAGCCCAGCCGCGCGCGTTTCACGCTCGGGTCCTCAAGCTATGTTGCGCCCGCGCCCTCCGAATATTATATTCTCACGGTGCGGGATCGCGCTGACATATTATTGCTGTCATAGCTATGAGACGTCCAAATTATCCATAACCAGAGCGGTGTTCGTCGTATCCGCTATCTCGTCTACACAATCTAGCGGATATACTTAATAAGATAAGTAGAGGCTCTTTTTCCAAAATTAATAATAATCGTTTTTTATTATTAGGTCTCCAAGTCCACTGTCGGTATTATTATATTTGCATTAAAATGCGATCAACTGTAGGCGAGTGTCCCCGAGGCGAGCGGAGCTAGGCAGCAGCCCAGCACCGGTGCGGCGGCTGACAGCTGCCAGGACAGTGTGTGCGCGCGACTTAGCGCGTCGCCTGTCACGTCAGTCAGGCCACACGACTCGAGTAGTGCCGGCACGGGGCGGGCCGCAGGGCGCGCAGCTAGCACGGCCGCACCACTACCTACTTCCTTATCAGATTGTTGTTATCGAATAATAAAATTAAAGGTTAGCGCTTGATACTGTAAAATCCGTAAAAGCAGTGTTAATGACAGTTTCGCTTGGCGCGTCGTGACTGCGATAAGCATGCGGTAGTCCGGATCACGGAAACGTACCGACACACTTAATTCAGGGACGCGTCCCTATCATTCAGGTAGTCGTTATCTGCTTGTGGAAGGCAGCTCGATATTGTTAAGGCGCGATACAGATAGATATTGTTGTTTACGCGAAAATTATCGACTCGCAATCGACTGCGGATAAGATAAGCAAGAAGCCGACGTGACGCGACCTCGCGGCTCACGCGCCGCGCGCTCGGCCCTGGGCGCAGGGCCCGCGCGAGCACTTCCACTTCCACGAGCCAGGCTCCGCCCGGCCCCGGCACGCGATGCGTACGGTTCCAGTCTGCCAATCGGCAAAGGTTTACACGACGCATATTATGTTTCATCCAAAATAGGTTCTGCCGATTAGCAAGAGAGCGTGACAAAGAATAATATGTATGATAAGATTAAAACCTACATGGAAGGGGAAGTGTTACAAAGCCTGGTCATAGCTCAAAATCAACAAATGATGTCAATGTCGAGCAATGCTCAGATACTATAAACACATTACCCTGCTTGGGTACACAGTACCTACGACGATAGAGAAACAGAGCTTTTTTGCTGTTCACGACAAAAAACTTTAAGATTATGATTTGATGATTCAAATAATTACGTGCCTCAATCCATCAATCAATGGCATGTCGTTTTAATGAAAACGTTATTTATCACAGGTGTGTAGTGAGATGCGAGTGTGTGCGCAGGCACGGACGGATCGCTTCCACTTATTATTATTTAATTGGATGGCGTTTCGAATCAATAATGTGGCGCTGAGTCACAGCTCACGGAGCGGCGCGGCGGCGGCGCGGGCGCAGCGCAAAGCCTTCTGCTGCGCACGTCCCTCCGGCAGCTGCGCATAACGTACCGAGCTAGACATGTAGTCTGGCTCGTGCGACACAGCCTGCGCCAACTGTCGAGGCGAGGGTCCCGAGTTCGATTCACGCACACTCGTAATTTGTGTCATGAGCATGATTTTTTGGCTGTGATCATGGCGTTATAATTATGTACTTATAAATTATATGTCCATAGTTTATCAGGTGTGTTGGCACCTATAATACAGGCAAATCAATAGCTTCAGGGCTGCTAGGTTCAGGTACGTAAAGCACAGCTTAGTCTCTGCTTGTGAATAAGCCTGCTCAGCAAAGAGAAGTCATACATCTTCTGTCAGGCAGGCAGGCACGCGCTGCTTCATTCTGCCAAGTGAGCTCTCCGCAACAATGCTACCTCGCAACCAGCTTAACCTATGGATTGTTTCGTAGTCCTGCAATGTAATTCTGAACAGATAAAACAAAATAATCTTTTAGGTATATGTATTACATAATGTTGACATCAAGTGACAGTATATCTGTGTCGGAAGTTGGTATTACGCTCTGAGTGTCCAGAGGAGAAACCGTCTAGATCGATTATGTCGCAAAAATAGAACTTTACCTATTCATCGAGCCAAGTTTTGGACAAGATCCACGGTCTCGGATAACAAACGCAGATGATTAGCCGCAAATACAAAGGAAGTCATTAGTATAGAAATAATGACGTTATAGAACTCGCATGTTTAATCTCAATAGTAGCACATTAGTTATGATTCGGAGGTTACGCAAGGCGACCTTCGCGCGCGCGGCTTGTCTCTGTGCGAGCTCCACCGCCGCCGTCGCGAGCGTTTCGCGTCTCCCAGCTGCTGCACAATGTGCCTCAAGTGAACGCAGAGCAGATTGGGTGGGTGCTCTAGCAGTGACACACGTAGTCGCTTGTCGCTAACGACTCAATCGTGGTCAGCTGCTTGGTGGTCGGCTCGAGTGGACTACTGATGACCGCGTCCCCGCAGTGACGTCACGAGCACTTGGAGCTCTCGGCTGAGTTGCGATTGGCGTACCTACTTTATGTTGCAATATATTTTATTGTAAGTAGCTTATTGCTGATACCTAGCCTAAGGTACCTACTCAGATGTGGGTACAAAGTCCACGTTTTGTTGTTATGGTAAACAGATGCTACCCGCGGCGCGCTCAGCATCTATAAGTATATTATTAATAAGGCAGTCGGTTTCCTGTGTCCGAGGGTGCCTACTTCTTCCCGCACAGGGATAAATTAATTGTACCCTATTTAGAACTGCCTTTATTACCATTACAACAATTCGATCGAAACAATGGAAAATAAATTTGGTTCGGTTCAACCGAGCCACGGTAACAGCCAAGCGAATAATCAAAAACATACACAATCGCATAACATTGGGCCGCCCGCGGCAGGCAGCGCGTCGCAGCTGCAGCGCCTTGGTGCCTTATTACTCGACAATAAATTCATCACAAACACACGCAAACGCGTCTAGTTTCAATTGTATTATTACTTGAATACTGGATGATTCATAGCCGTATCATTTATAGATCAGTAAGTGAAGATGGAATAGCAAAGTGTATGGTAAATGTTGAGTCGGCGTTGTCGCGTAGTAACGCTTTCGCGGCGATAGGACGCGCGAACGTAACGTCAGCACGCGAGTGCAGGCGCCACTGCAGCTGGATTCGTTTACCATTACATAAGGGCCCGGCAGCGAATCATGTACGTACCTACTTTTTGAACATGAAACGCCAACCGCAAATTGATCCCGAGCTGTCCCGAGCCGCGCTGCCCCTATTTGGCAATGGAAAGTCTTTGCTAATGCAAAAATTATTTACTCTCCTTGTCCTTCTCCAGTCTGTGATTCATCGAATCTATGGAGCAAGTCGCTTCTCGCTGTCTGTCAGTTTGTCTCTATGTATAGTGTGCGACTCGCCCTTTCCGCAGTCCGCCTCTAACTTGTATTCCGAACCGAACGTAGCCGCGGGTACAAACCCGCAACCTCGGTAGAATTTTATTCCGTTTGAAGGTGGTAGACTAGCTATACATTTGCACTAAGATAAATGCCCGATGTTGTTTTTAATGGACCACCGTATTTTCCTTGAGGAGTATTTTTTAGTATACTTAAGTATTATTTATCCACGTGCGAAGCTGGTTTTTCGCTAGTCTGATTATAAACGTTAAAAGCCCGCTTTGGGTACTTAAAATACCAGAATGTTTAGCAGTTAAAGTCAGGGTAGTTGAACGCACTCGCGCTCCTGTGGTGTCGTGGTGATAATCCACCTGTGTTCCGAATTCACAGTTGAGCGAAACTTGCGAATTTACGATTACAGCGCCATCTATTAGGTGAGTACTATTTGATAAGCTTAGTTAAATCTATGACAGAGAAGATGGCTGCCTGCTTATAAGTAAGAACTTAAATTAATAAACGTTGTGGTATGTATTAATTTCTCTATAATAATCATGATGTGCTAAATTATAAAAAATATCAGTTACGAAAAAGAAATGATCCGTTCTCAGCAAAACTAGATGGCGCTGTCGTGCTACGAGAAAGATTTAGTATTTATTTACTAGCTTCTGCCCGCAAGTTCGTATGCGGATCCTATCGCATATGCCAGTGACTACGAGGTCGGCAAAATCGAAGATTTTAAACGTCTTATTCTCGCAGCAGAAAATGCTCATCATGTGGAACAGTTTTTGCTATGGCAGCATTTTTTTCTCTTATAGTTTAGCTGGTCTGATGCGGTTCTTCACCAGGTGTTCAAGTTTCCAAGATAATTTAAGGCCGATATGGTGCCCATACCTAACACCTAGATACAACAAAAAATAATCATTCAAATCTGTCCAGTGGTTCTGAAAGTTAGCGCGTACAGACACGGTATTTTTACTGTTTTATTAAGTATATGTATATATAGCTAGTATATATTATTAGATATAGATAGATATAGGTCGCGTTCTCCAAGATAGTTTTAAAGTTAAATTCGACTCCGTGGGGAGCGCTGCTGTCAGTGTAAGTAGTGTTGCGCCATAAACCGCGGAGCCTTTGAATTGTAAATGTCAGAGCTGCCTGAGTAGGTAGGTCAGTGGCAGCAGGACGCTGTGGCCGCAACTCGCTGTTCCGAACATGACGCTACCTGTGGGTACGTATGGGACACCACGATCACCGCATTTGCGGATCGTGGTGCGAAGCGTGCACGGCACCAACTATATCTGGAAGTGGCGACTTAGATATTTGTTGCTTGAGTATAGAGCGGGCATACCTTCCGGATTGGTTGCAAACTTCTGGCATCGCCTTCGTATAAGAGCCGTTTGGCAGACTGGGGCGCGCTTGATGCGCGTCGCACGCGCGCTTGGCCGAGAATACTTGACGCGGCTCTTTCGCACTCAGCGTCCATTCATATTCAAACAGGAGCCTACGCAACCTCGTTACTATTCACAGATACGCTGCCTGACTGTCTCCTCATAAGCCGTTCAATATCAACGAAGCCAACAAAAATAACATTTAGCCTTGTTCGCCTCTAGGCAAATACCATGGAAGGTAGTCAATACGACATAGCATCGTCCACACTATCATTATGGTTCAAGCAACGTGCCGCCTGGGCCGGTATGTCGTACGGCAAGCGAGCGCGAACTACCAGCCGTTACCCTGCAGATCGAGATGACCCGTAGCCAAGACGTCTTTCTATAATCTTGAAAGAAAAACAAAAACATCCTCGTCTTCTAAATACAAAAAGGCTGTCTGTCTAGCTACAGGTGTCAGCTGTGTTTATTTCGCCACCGACTTCTAGAGCGATGTAGGTACTTTAATATTTTTTTGTGTTTTTAGAAACCGATATAAATTTCTTTGTAAAGGAGTTACAATTTTTTACCTTTTTGGTGCCAAGGTCTAAAATCGTATTGTGTCATCGATCTGTACATTTTAAATCCACTAATAGTTGTAACTCACATAAATAGTAAATCTCGGAGTAATCGGTGTACATACATAGTAGATATGTTACGGCTAATACCCGAAGTGCGGCTACACCTAGTTTTAGCCGGTTAGAACTAGGTGTAGCCACTCACTCTTGGTTACACCTAGTACTAGCTGATTGTTTTCGGGTAAAACTAGTTCTATCCTTCATCGTGCCGGCTACAACTAGGTCCAGCCATTCCCTGTTGGATAAAACTAGGTCTACCCGATATCATTCCGGCTAGAACTAGGTCCAGCCATTCCCTGTTGGATAAAATTAGGTCTATCCGATATCATTCCGGCTAGAACTAGGTCCAGCCATTCCCTGTTGGATATAACTTAGATGCGTACCCCGTCACGCCTTCCGCCCCGCGTCACACTCATAGCTCACAGCATCTGCAGCAGCAGCGCGGGGTGGAGGGCGTAGCAAGGCACGCGCCTCTGCAGGTTGAGAGCGCCAGGTACTGCTGATCTACTGCAGGTCTACTAGCGAGTGTGACTCACAGCGTCTGCAGCAGCAGCGCGTGTCTTAGTTTTATCCAACAGGAATTGGCTGTACATAGTTATAGCCGGCACTCTATCGGCAGAGCTTTTTTAAATATAAAAAAAAACACCCAATACCAAGAAACGTAGAGAGTTTCTTTATTCTTATAAATCACATTGTTTTAATAAACACAAGTTATTAGGAGTACAATTTTTAATATAATAGGAACAATCAGGATTTTTTAACAACAGACAATTTGTTGTATTTTATAATTTAAAGATATAAATCACACTTTTATAATAACAGGGATTGTCTGCACCTAGTTCTAGCCGGAATGATATCGGATGGACCTAGTTCTATCCAACAGGGAATGGCTGGACCTAGTTGTAGCAGGCACGATGAAGGATAGAACTAGTTTTACCCGAAAACAATCGGCTAATACTAGTTTTAACCAAGAGTGAGTGGCTACACCTAGTTCTAACCGGCTAAAACTAGGTGTAGCCGCACTTCGGGTTTTAGCCGTAACAGATACATAAAGAAGAAGGATTGAGAACTTCCGCCTTTTTCGGAAGTTTGTTAAACATTTTCGAGTAATTCGCGCACCCCGACGCGGATGGTATAGCCTTCCGCAATAAATGTACTTACTGTCTACCGCAGAAACAATTTTTCAATTCGGTAAACAAACAAACTCTTCAGCTTTGTAATTCAGTGAAGAGTAGGCTCCGAGCCGGCTCCACACGTGACGAAGTCGCCAGACAGCTGCTCAGCAGCACTCGGGGACGCCGCGCCCGCATTCAAATGATGATACGATGATTCGTGGTGGTCTAGTGTGGTCAAAACACTAGTAACGCACCAACTTTCAAGTACGAGTCTTCTCTAAGTTATATCTACATCATATGTGTTTATCTTGTACATCATCAGCGACTTAATAAAGTCTGAAATCGCCAATCCGCTTTGAGCAAGCGCGGTGTTAATCGCTCAATCCCTCTCTGTATGGAAGTACCTAGACAGTAAAAAAGCAATCATTTAAGTCCGCCACCGTAAGATATCTTTTCTCGTGCAAGAAAATTTGGTAATACGTACATAATATAATGTTATAAACTAAAGGACGTTGGATACAGCGAGATCCAATGTGTTTTAGTTTGCAGCTAGTGGACGGACTATAGATAGGCATTCGTCGGAATCGTGTATTAATTTAAGAATGATCACGTATGCATGTATGCGGGTGATTTGATACGAAGTGGCATGTCCAAGGAGATATCGATTGGTGTAGCGTACACAGACGAGGCGCGCGCGACTAGTGCGGCTCCATTAGGGTCAAGTGAAACCATTGTGCGGCCCGTGGCGCCCCTCGCTCCGTTCATTAAGCACCACTGTTTGGACACTTTCAACTTGAAAACTATTCAAGCAAATAGGTATATTCCTTAATACGTAATTGATTCAAGAATCGCGTTTGCTCCGGGATACAAAATGTTGCTGATGGCCGATAATTTAGCTAAAAAGTTCGTTGCCGTTTCACGCAATACGCTACTATTTCACAGCGTTGAACAATACTGAAATAAAGTTTCCGACTGCTTGTTGCCAAACCTATCTTAATAAATGTTATTTTTAGATTTTCCCTTATTTCCAGTTTAGCCTGTTTCAATAATTTTCGCGTCGTGGTAGTCCAGTCAGCTGCGGGTTTGCTCGACTTGATCACGTGGGTCTGCTTGCGGCGCGTATTTTCTTGTGATTTGTTAATATCCTGAATGCAATAACCCATTCGAATGATTCAATAAACAAAAAGAATCTTGCTCCTCCACGGTTCACTAGTGCTCATAGATCTCTTATTATATTTATAACTAGCGGTCACCCGCGGCTCCGCCCGCGTGGATGTCGGTTTTCGCGACAAAAAGTAGTCTATGTGTTATTCTGTTGTATAAGCTATATTGTGGTAAAGTTTCATACAAATCCATTCAGTAGTTTTTATTACTTCTGGAAAACAACAAAAATATAGTTGTAGCTCGTAGGTAATCGCTCTAGAAGTGGGTTGGTCTAGCTAGGGGTTGCAGCTGTGGTGTGCCCGATTTACCTTAAAGTGCTTTGTTCTTTTTTAACCGACTTCCAAAAAAGGAGGAGGTTCTCAATTCGGCCGCTATGTTTAGTTTTTTTTTTATGTATGTACACCGATTACTCCGAGGTTTCTAGCCCGATTTGTGTAATTCTTTTTTGTTCGATGCAGTATACTTGTCATTTGGTCCCATAAAAATTTCATCCAATTTGGTTCAGTACTTTTTATTTTATGAGCATTTGTTTGATTTATGTGGATGATGTGTATGTGGATGATGTTATAAAGGGCCGGTTAATGAGAATTTCCCACAAACTTGAGTTATGATAACTATTATAGAAGGTATGGAGTGTATAAATGGATGACGAAACAAGATTTTGGACCTGATAATAAAAAGATAAAAATAAAAAAAATTTACAAAAAAATAAAACCGACTTCAAAAACACTAAAAAGTGAAAAAAAAAGCTTTTAAGAACATCGCTCTAGAAGTCGGTGTCCAAATAAATACAGTATTACAGTTGCAACTTCTTGACTTTTTTGTAAAAAAAAATTATTGCTTTTCAGTGTCAATTGATCAAAATCTTGTTTTGTCATCTACCTATACATTGCATGCCCGTTATTATTGTCAAAACCCATATAAACGGAAAGTTCTCATGAACACGAACCACAAAATTAACTCAGAAACTTTGAAGATCTGGAACAACTGTTGTGTAACTCCAAGAGCCCAGCTTCACCATATCACAAACAGAAATGGCGTCTTAGCAAAATGTATACAGTCCGGCGAGCACTTGCTGTTGACGTAGAATAAAAATTGAAGATCTGGAACACATGTTCACATGAAAGATAACATATTTAGAAATGACATTCAGCACAAAATATTTGCTCTGATGAGCACTCTCTATTGACTTATAAGTAAATACTGTAGATGTGAAACACCTGTTATGGAACTCCAAGAGCCGAGCGATACCATCAAACCTATCGGAATACCGAATAACGTCTCCGCAAACGTAGTTCAGTCCCATAGGCATTTCAGAAACATTTGATAAGTGAATATACCTATAACTTATTGAATCAGGCGTTACTTTGCGGAAATCCATTACAATAAATGTTAGAAAAGAATAATATCTAGCTTTAATTCCGCGAGACAAAAATCCAGCATTGGGTGCAGGATGCACATGCAATACCGCCCTCCCGCCCACTCACACAAGCAAAGGAAGGGAAGATACCACCCTCCCTCATGCACCTGGACACGGAGAAATGGCAGCAAGCACGTCTGCGTGCGGTGCGCGACATCGAACGTCCCGCTTCCAGGCGCCACAAAGCTCACAAGCTTGTGGCGCAAAGCTCATAACAATCCGGAAATGATAAAAAATGAACTGCGCTTGCGACTAGTCCCCATTGACACAAACAGCTGCAATGAGTATACCGACGTTATGGCGAGCCTCGTAGTTCCGAGACTTGGGCACTGGTTCGCAGTTCCCTGTACATGTATTGTTATGAAATGGATCACGCAAACGATAACTTGAGCGGACAATCTCCTGAGGCGTCCCGCGCCACACACACTGCGCATGTAGCGCTCCGTCATGGCTTCAACTTATTTTGTTGTTGTTTTTGGAAGCTCTCTTGTGAGCTCACTGCATTGCTTACGTGCCCACTACTACATAAGTTCTGTTAAATCCTATACCAAGCTGTCCTACACCGCTAAGGGCGTGTGTTGTTACTAGCTCACTGCTCAGGTGCTAGCCGAGTTCTTTATTATCATCCTCCACTTGTATTTGGGGTCGGCGCAGCATATTTTCTTCTTCCATACGTTTCTATCAGTACAAAGTAGATGAACGACCTGCTAAGTATTGTTAATTAACTATTGTGACAAATACATAGAAAAAAGCACCATTAATACATATGTATGTGGTCAAGTTATAGGGTGCATACTTATTTTGTTTGTTAAGCCTCCACTGTCCCACAGCCGGGCAAGGGCTTCCCAACTTGGTGTCCAAAAGTCCCGATCCTATGACTGGCCCCACTAATGAGGAAGGTGGACGTTCAGCTCCTGCTGCCATCTTTTCTGGGGCCGCGTGTCGGCTGACGTGACCAGCCCAGTCCCATTTTAAATTTGGCACTTTCCGGCCCACATAGAATATTTCTGTTTCGGAATGTACAACGTGCAACTTCAATAAAATGCAAACTCAGCCTGGACTGTGCAGGCAGCTGTTGGTCAGGGCGGGTCGACTGAGTACGCCCTAAGGACATTCGTGTTATTGCTTCATGGAACATGGTTGTTGCGATTTTGCGACTAAACAACCCGTAAACCCGTATAAACTTTAAAAAACTTAAAAAAGGCTTTAATTTGAACGGGCTAAAAAGAAGAAAAAAATCTCTTTCAAATGATTATCTTATAATCTCATTATATAAAATGTATGTGATAATAAAAGCTTGTCGCGCAATTTAAGATTAGTCCCTTATGAAATGTGTTTTACAAGTACGTTTGTACAAGTACTTAATTAAATTCAAATTAATAATATAATAACGTTAACAGATCAATTCATAATTAAATTGCGCGACAAGCTTTTTTAATTTATTTTTTATTTATCGCTGGCATCATTGTTTCGAGGTTGTTTGCCGATTGATTTCGAACAATCCACATTAAAAATAATTATTCCCCTATATCTTGGATGATCCGCCATAGTGGGTATAAAGTGAGGTCACAATATTTCAAGTTACTCTCAATGATCCCTTTTATTTGATACGCATATTGCAGAAGTGTAGGTATTAAAAATAACTGTTCGGCCATCTTAGATGATAGAATAGCGCCAATTTATTTTTTAAGTTACTCTCAATAAGCCCTTTCATTTGATACCCGTATTGTTGATATGCATTAAAAATAACTATTCCACCATCTTGGGTGGCTCGCCATATTGGATTTAGAATGACGTCATATGACATATCGTAGAGATTACCTGTGTATGCATGAGCGGGACACGCCGACTTTATGTTAGCGTGGGGTGCTTGTAATGCGACTTGTGAGGTGTGAGAGTATGTATAACGGTGGCACCCTTGCAGACAGCGGGCGAGGACGAGGTGCGGCTGGACGAGGAGATGGAGCGCGTGGTGTGGGGCGAGGGCGCGCCGCGCCTGCCCGCTGCCGCCGCCGCGCCGCGCCGCGACTCCGCCGCCCCGCCGCCGTACGCGCCGCCCGCGCCGCACGCGCACCCCGGTAAGCGTCACCTCTGCCTGCTGCTGCCTCATCGATAACTACCTTACTGAAATACACCACACTACCTAGTAGTAAATATCAAAACGGTTCTGAACTGTGTGACATAAATTCTATTAAGTGAAGTTGCTTATGGCAATCCGACTCGGATAGGGTTAGGAGAGAGGCAGAAGACGGCACAAAGGCTGAGTTTTTAGTGGGTGCAAGCCCCACACAACCTCACCGTCTCCCCGGGCGGTGTGTGTATGCGTCAGGCATTTTTCTCAGCTGGAAAAAAAAAGGTTTAAACCACCTGACAAAGGAGCTGCGCGCAGCAGGGCTGCGCCGTAGTGCTTCTTGGCGGGAAATCATTAAGGTAATCGTATTCCGTTATGGTCTTGCGAATATTATAGTTTTTCTTGACGTGCGCCCACTTCGTTGGGCGGTAAACATCTTAACTTATGATCAAACTATGTGTGTGGTTCGGTTAGTGCTGAGTGCCGACTGCCAAGGGAGGTTTTGTTTTTATTGCATACGGAGTAGCACTGCGCACGGTCAGCACTAGATTCCCGAGCCCCGGGCCTGCGTCGTCCTCACTGTTTGGTTAGCAAGCCGCGGGAAGCGCTCAGCGCTACACTTCCTATAGATACCTTGTTACTGACACTTCGTGAATGGACGCCCGGCATATTGCGATTTGGTCCCGTGCATCGGAGAGCACGTAAATGTCGGTCCTGCGCCTGATGTCTCTACGGTCGTGTCGGATTTCCGTTCCATCGGATTATGAGAGTGAGGGAATAGAGAGTGCACCTGTGTCTGCGCGAATGCTTGTGCACTATAATATGTCCAGCGCAGCTGGCTGATCTCCATAAAAGAGAACGGCCGCCGTAGCCGACAATCGGCCTGGATGCCATCATTTATGCAAATTGTATTTTTATGATGTTTTTGTGATCATAATAATATTAATATTGTTGTTTAAAAATTGACCAAAGGTAGGTACATCGAAAATACTTTTTTAACTCATAAAAATTTTCATCTCCCGAGCCTTTTTCCCAACTCTATGTTGGGGTCGGCTTTCAGTCTAACCGGTTTCGGCTGAGTACCAGTGTTTTACAAGGATCGACTGCCTATCTGACCTCCTCAACCCAGTTACCTGGGTTAGACTGACGTCAGACTTGCTGGCTTCTGACTACCCGTTACGACTGCCAAGGATGTTCAATGACAGCCGGGACCTACAGTTTAACGTGCCATCCGAAACACAGTCGTTGGTGTCCAAGATATACATAGAAAGTACATACAAACTTAGAAAAGTTGCCCGACCTGGAATCGAACCCCCGCCCTCACACTTGAGAGGTTGGCTCTTTAACCACTAGGCCACCACGACTCTAAACTCATATCTCATAAAAACTTTATCTGCTAAAATATAAAAGATAGAAATATGATGTCGTGTGTTTTTTGTAGAACTATTCATTGCCATAAATTGTTTTCAATTATACATAATAAGGTCTCACAAAACTAGTGCACCATATTTAATAATTATTATGCTTTCCGCCTTTCTAGACAAAAATTGTCACAGTTCGGCTAATACGTAGGATATTTTCATAATTTATTGCCTACAGCACCACGAGTGATGAAGCTTCCTACCAGTGAAACAATTTTAAAATCAGTTCTCAGCACCTCTGGATTGGATATCTGGATATAACTCTGGATATATGTACATACAATTTTACAAACAAATGTGACCATTTTTAATATTAGTATAGATTTACCTTTCATTTCATTCGCAGAAAGCTTGGGTTTTGATTTCCTAAATAGCCTCGGAATTTGTGGCCTGAACTGCACTCACACATTTGCTTTGAACAGACTGCCTAAGCAGACCGGGACGCTGCTAGCCCGCCCGCCCGCCGCCGGACATCCCGGGACATGCCGCACCATGCGGCCTCGGGATCCGGGAACGCGTTCCCGGCCTACTATTTAAAACATTGATAATTTATGTGTGGCATTCGTACAGGATAAGTTTAATTAAATGACCGTTCCGTGTGCACTGCATACGAATGTACAGTGCCAGCTGCTGTCCGGGCTGCCGGGGACAGTGGCGTGCTAACGCTGTGTGTGTGCAGATGGCGGCAGCTCGCTGAGCGGCTCGGAGGTGTCGCCGCCGCCGCCGGCCAGCACAGGCTCGGAACACCAGGTGAGTGGATCGATATAGTCACCGAAGGCCGCGTCGCGCGCCGTGCCAGCCGCCGCGTGCTTCATTCATGTAAACACGCTCGAGTGGCGCGCCAGCATGAGGCGCTCGCTGTCCACGAGCGTGCTCGTGCTGCGAGCGCAGACCAATGAGAGTGGTGTGTGTGCGCAGATGTCGGGCGGCGCGTGGTCCGGCTCGGGCTCGGGCAGCCCGCGCGACCACGACGAGCGCCACGTGCAGTGGGACGGCGAGCGCGCCGAGCAGGCCGCCGCCGGCCGCGACGACCCGCTCGACGACGCCGACGACGAGCGGCGCGCCATGCGCAACATGTGAGTGCACACGCACGGCGCACGTTCATCATCGTTGTACAAAAAACAACACACTTTTTGTTTTTCTTCTCGTTGCGCGGGTACATACGTAGGCAGTGAGGTGACTGATCACCACCATGACGTGGGATCGCTGTGGTGGTGTGGTCAGTCTACAAGAATACCTTAATTAACTGGGTAACTATCCTACTTTTGAATGAGATGTATGAAGATGAAACTTTTCACTAAAAATAAAAACGATTTCTAAAACCACTAAAAAGCAAACAACCTTTTGAGTAATTTTTGTAGCTGTATTTATTCGACACCAACTTTATTTTGTTTGTAAAAAGTTTTAATTTTTAGTTTTTCAGTGCCAAGGTCTAAGATAGTGTTTTGTCAGCGATTTATACACTCTTTACCCACTCACATCACTAGTTGTCACAATTCACATCAATACCAATGAGCTCAGCACATGATATATAACACACAAACCGTTGAAAACTTCCGTGAACTCTAATTTGTCCTTATCATCGAACCCTCAACGTCAATGGCAATCAGAATTTATCCTGGTGTAGTCTCATAGATACAAATAAGATACGCCCAAATACGAAGTAGTCAGTACATACCCTTAAGGAGTTCCTTCGACTCTCTGTCGTCTCCATCATCAGCTCAGCTCTAAATCTATAAATGTCAAGTTTTACCCCAGGTAAACCTACTATTTTCAAGAGATTGACTCGATAATTACACCTTACTAATCCCATTTATAAGTATAACCTTTAAAGGTAGCATCAGTCGAAGTTTAGAGATCATCCTTGACGTGTTATAGAAGATGGACGACTAGTTCTCTCACAACAGCTGCCACATGCTACACTGCGCTCTTTGGCATTATCTTGTGTCGCCGACACCAACTCGATACCCTCCATATGATAGAGCCCCCAACAACATGTTCACACTTTTGGCACAAGATTTTGATAAGGAGGACAATTTACTTAAGTATAGGATGTTCGCGTGCTGCCCGCGCTGCAATAGTTCAGTACGAAAATAAACAAACTCATCAACAAAGTATGTACTCGTGATGGTATACTTAGATTACAAAAGTATTGAAACAAGGAATAGAATAATGCGAAAAAAAAAGTAAAACGACTTCTAAAAACATTGAAAAACATGTCATTGAGTTGAGGATGTCAAATAGGCAGGGGACTGGAAGCCGACCTCAACATAGCTTGAAAAAGGGCTAGGCAGACGATGTGGCATGATGGAATAAATGGTTTCTTTGAGAAGAACCGTTCGAGGAAAGATAAGTAGAGAGCTGGCAATACGGCGACAGTGGCGCGGAGCGCGCTGTCATCGCGGCGGCAGCGCGGAAGTGCCGCTGGCCGTTGCTTACTACTGCGACAGAAATAGATTGCCTTCTGACATTGGCATTGCCGCGCGGGCTCGTCGGCTCGCCACTCGCGGCCGCGGCGCCGCACGCTCGCCTGCGCCCGTCCGGCACCGCGCCGCCACCGCCATGCCCGTCACGTACACGCGCGCCTCCCAGCTGGAGCACCAGCGGTGAGCCCGCATGCCCTCTCAGCCGCATGCCCCACTGTCATACCCGTCCGCACTGTTCAGCGTGCCGCCGCGCTCCAGGCACGGCGGCGGCCGCGGCCACAAGGGCGCGACCTTGCGCACGGCACATCGCGTGGAGACGCTACCCACCCCGTTCAATCATTTCATGTTTGTTAAATGTCAATATTATGTATGTACATTTTGTACATACCTGGGCGATATAAAACTGATAAGTACAGTCAGGGGTAGTCAGTTAAAAAAAAAAACTCAATTAGTCGAATAATTGTTCTTCTGATAATTAAACCATATCACTGTACAGGTAGATTTAAAATGTTTCTAGTAGCTTTGTGTGAAAGGGTAGCAAACACGTCGAAACATCCATAAAATCTTTAGCATATGTACATAGTTAATAATGGTAAGATGCAGCATGGAATAGAGAAATCGAGATAAAATAAATGGTCGACAATTCATGAAAATCACTGAATTTACAGATACCCATACAATCTTTTTGCTTTTAAATGATGTGTATTGTAATAAGTAGATGGATTACCCATCAGCAGATCTATTCATTAAGTCCGCACGGTCTCCGTGACTGATCACTGCACGCTATGTATCGTTTTAATTTGATTTAGGATGGTAATGACTTCACGTTAGTAACGGTTGTTGTTGATGTCCATCGAGACAAGAACTAAGTATCGAGGCTGATGACTTGCTGCCCGACATATACATACGTAGCGGTGGTGTAGTATAACTCAGGGTTGTATGCAGCAAGCACCTGCACCCGCACAAGCCGCGCAAGTACTCGCTGCAGGAGGCGCGCGGCGCGGCCGAGCGGCGCGTCAGCATCGAGCCCGTCGACGAGCCGCTGCCCGAGGCCGACGCCGACCAGCTGCACGCGCACCGCAGCGACGACCCACGCGCGCTGCGCCGCCACAAGATCCAGCCCCGGGTGCGTACAGCGCTGGCGCGGGCGCCGCATCCCGCCCACGTCTCTTTGCCTCTCGCCTCTATCTCCGGTCTGCTTGTCGGTTCCAGGGTTCCACGGTGCACGTAGGCCGCAAGGATGGCGGCGATAAAGTGCAGAACATATTGTCGGACGCTGCCTACAAGAAGATGTATGACCACAGCCCGCACTCGGTAAGTTAATGGGGGCAGGGGCGGGGCCTTGTGGCGGGCGCGGGGCTGACAGTGCGTGTGCGCAGGTGTTCGTGCAACTGGACGAGCTGCTGGCCACGGAGGACGGCGAGGCCGAGTGGAAGGAGACGGCGCGCTGGATCAAGTACGAAGAAGACGTGGAGGAGGGCTCGGCGCGCTGGGGCAAGCCGCACGTGGCCTCCCTATCCTTCCACTCGCTGCTCAATCTGCGCCGCTGCCTCGAGACTGGCGTGGTGCTACTAGACCTGGACGAGAAGGACTTGCCCGGCGTGGCTTACAGGTACGCGCCGGTCCCGGCGCTGGCGGCCCTGCCCAGCGCTCGAGGCTCGAGCTCACTTTGCGTGCGCCCACAGGGTGGTGGAGCGCATGGTCGCGGACGGGCTCATCGAAGAAGACGACAAGCCGGTGGTCATGCGCTCGCTGCTGTTGCGCCACCGGCACGTGCACGACGACCGCTTCCGCTTCTCCATCGGCGGGCGCAAGCACTCCTCGTACACGAGTCTGCAGGTGAGCCGCCCGCGTCGCGGCCTTCGTGACCGCGCCTTGCCTACCTCATTTATCAGCGTCCGATAATACTACAAATGTTATCGGATTCAAAAAACTTTATAAAAATATAATAAGTACTTAGTGATAAATTAACGAGATTATCTGTTATGTCAGATAGCGGTCCTATCTATCGAATGCTACGTAGTGTAATCCAAGGCTTAGCACGTGCTGGCCCCCGTGCGTGCGGTGGGTGAGCGCGCGGCTGCTGGTGTTGCAGTCGCTGTGGCTGGAGGAGGGCGGCGCGGCGCGCGCGCGCTGCTCCGTGTGCAGCGCGCAAGCCGCGTGCCGGCGCCACAGCGCGCATCTCATCGTACGGCAGTCCGCGCCCCCCGTGCGAGTGCGCCCCTCCCCTCCTCTTCCGCTCATCAACCCTCTATCATCCGTCCTCTATCACTCAGGTCGTCCCCTCGATAGTTAGTTTCGTCATCGTACGGCCGGCAGACGTAGCGTCGCGATTGACGATCATGTATCCTTGTGTGATGGCATCACTTGAGTGGTTTGTTGTTGGGGCTGACCGCGCGGCACAGCCAGCCGCCGCGACAGCGCCGGCCGTGCCAGACGGTCGCGGCCAGCGGCTCTCACACGTCCGGGACTCACTCGCTCTACTCGTCTAATCTTACAGATGCTTCATTTCAATTAGATTCTGGGATGGAATAAGCTAGCCAAAGCAGCTAATGTATTCAGAGGTTTTCTTTACTATTGGTACCGAAATAGTGACTGCTTCATGAGTTACGACTGAGATAGATGTAAGTAAGCAGGCAGTGTAGGGTGGAGAGGAGTGAGCCCGGCACGTCGCGGAAGGCGCTGGCCCAGCTGCCCCGAGCTATGCGCCAGTCGCACACACGCACACGAGTGCAACACACACGCAAACCTCGCGCCTCGTTCGTGATCACTTACACTCCAAACTGTGTCTCATACATTTACAAGAACCGCTGCCAAATGTTGGGAATTTGCCACGAGTAGGTATTTGGTAACGCGAACCGATAGTAGGTATATTGTTGTCCTACGACATTACGTGTGCAGCATGTGCCGCAAGGCAAAGCGCCCACTGCGCCAGTCTTAGCCGCGAATAATATACCAAACTATTAGCTCACGTTGGTACAGCACATTATGGAACCAACCGATAATGTAGGCCTAGGGAGCGCCTCACACACCTACATAATTATGTTGTATACGACTCCTAATTAATGACATGCATGCCCAGGGCAGTCACACAAAACACAAAGTTATATACACTACCTACTCACTAAAATACATTTTCGTAGTTGATTTTCCTCACGGATTTGAAAAAGCTGTATCTCCAAGGAAAAGTTTCCCATGTCCAAAGTAACTACCAGCAGTTGTAGGTTCCAGTGGCTAGTATTCTCATTATTTAGTTTTCATTATTTTAGTTTATGATATTTTCTAAGTATTTTTCCTGAAATAACCCCAAAGATACGAAAGAAAGAAAAACATGAACTACAAAAATGATCTCGTCAATTTCTCGCCAGAAAGAGTGGGTTCACGCGCGGATCTTGTATATTTGCACGATGCATGTGATATTCTTCATAATGTCATGGTAAAGTATCGTTGGATTTTCCCGATTGCTCGAGCGTACTTACAGTGAGGGCCTTAGGGGCTGGTCAACAGGGCGATTGCCCGGGCCATTACAATTTTAAAACCTTATTTTGAATTAACCCTTAATAGCTTACTAAGGTTATATAATTATGCATTCAAAGCTTTTAGGGTTCCGTACCCAAAGGGTAAAACGGAACCCTATTGTTTTCGCCCCTCTGTCCGTCCGTCCGTCCGTCCGTCTGCCACCAGGCTGTATCTCATGAATAGTGATAGTTAGAGAGTTGAAATTTTCACAGATGATGTCTTTCTGTTGCCGCTATAACAACAAATACTGAAAACTAGAACAAAATAAATATTTTGGGGGGCTCCCATACAACAAACGTGATTTTTTTCATTCATTTTTGCTCGATATCGATAACGGCAACAGGTAGATGCTTGAAATATTCACAGAGTATGGAATGTATTACTTAATTCAAAAATAAGTAATTGCATTAAAATTAAATTAATATTTGAGGGGGGCTCCCATTAAACAGACATGATTTTTTGTCTGTTTTATAAATAATGGTACGGAACTTCTTCGTGCGCGAGTCCGACTCGCACTTGGCCGGTTTTTTTTATCGTTTAGCAGTCGGGTCAGGTCGGGAGACCGGTTATAATGTAGTGGTCCTCCATCGTTAGGGAATTCCCGTGTCTCATTTGGAGCGTATAAACTCTGTCACCTAAGAGTTAGTTTGCTTGCGGTATGAGTTCCAAAACCTATGCTGCAACATACATATCTTTGTATTATAGCAATGGATAACCAAAGTCTACAAGATCATTTTGTTTTGACTGGGCACAATTGCTAAAACCTAGCCACTAGCCACTTGACACAACTATACGAGTACGCTCATCTTCCTCGGAGACGCACTTTCCTGAAAATCCCTGAAGAAAATATTTTTGTGAGTAGTGTACATGAAAGTATTTTGCTGATCAGACCAGACCTGCCTAGGCTATTGGTCGGTCTTCAACGAGCTAATGCTTCTTGCTAAGCCAATCAAATTATTTTAATGTAATTGGACGCAAAGCAATATTTGGTTCTTCTCTCTACTGTCCCATAAAGCAAAGTTGTCTACCAAAGGGCAATAAGCATTTGTCCGGCTCATCACCCAACAAGATGTGTTCACTCGCGGCACCACAAGAGACTCGCGCACCTAGCCTGGACATCAGCTCTCTTACATCAGAGAAACTCGTGTAATTAGCCTGGCCATGGCCACAGTTTGATGTAAATTTGCTTAAGTCATTGAATATTATAGTTCAAATACGCTTGCACAAAATTCATAATCATTCTGAATATCCTTTTCGTATGTTTCAATAAGCGGATATTGAATTACTTTTAATGCTTACGCAGCTGCCATTTGAAACTGTGTTCCTGGCCAAAGCAAGACTGCTATTTATGAGCCATGTTCGTGCTTTTCATTTTGTTTGAAATTTTTGAGCATCCCCGTTTCGTTAGTAAAAGTGTTATTCATGAAACACATACATAATGTAGCTAGCATGTAGGTGATTAACGTTGCGTGTGTGCGTGTGCATGCGAGGGTGCTGACACAGGCGTGTGTCGCAGAACCTGGCGGACCCGAGACGGCGCCGCAGCTCATATGCGCTGCCCCTGGAGCGCGCCGAAGTGCGCAAGAAGTCGTCGGCGGGCGGGCTGGACCTGCGCGAGGTGGAGTACTTGGCGGGCGTGGACGCGGCCGCCGGCTCACAGGAAGAACTGCGCCGACCACACAACGACTCCATCCTCAAGCGCATCCCCGGCGACGCCGAGGCCACCACCGTGCTCGTGGGCGCCGTGGGCTTCCTGGAGCAGCCCACAATCGCCTTCGTGCGCCTGGCACAAGGAATCCTGATGCCGTCCATTACCGAGGTGCCGGTGCCCGTGCGCTTCATGTTCATCTTGCTGGGGCCCAGCGGCGCCGACCTCGACTACCACGAGGTGGGGCGCTCCATTTCCACACTAATGGCCAACCCCGCATTCCACTCGATCGCCTACAAGGCGGACGACCGGCGAGAGCTGCTGTCCGCCATCAACGAGTTCCTGGACGACTCCATTGTGCTGCCGCCCGGTGACTGGGAGCGCCAGGCGCTGCTGCCGTTCGAGGAGCTGCGCGCCAAGAGCGAGATGATTCGCCGGCGTAAGCGGGACGCGCTCGAGCGTAAGCGTGCGGCCGGCGAGGCGCCTGCGCCGCTCGACGAAAAAAAGGCGCTGCTGGCGGCCGAGGCGGGGCTGCCCGGCAAGGAGCCCGATGACCCGCTCAGGCGCACCGGCCGTCTGTTCGGAGGTCAGTTGCTATCCCATCACAACAATTCAATTCAAATCCAATACTAGGAAGGTAATGTCGTACAAAACTCAAACATTGCTTTGCAAGAGTCACGACTGCTAAGAAGGTTGTTTCTTTACTACCTCACTAGGATCGAAACCACAAAGTTTCACCTCCCATATAGCAAGTGCTCCATAGGTCTATCTGTTACAAACGGATGTCAATGTAATTAAGTAGGTGAGGGTGGCGCGCACACAGACAGGGAAGGCTCACTCGGGCTCGGTTGCAGGCGTGGTGCGAGACATGCGGCGCCGCTACCCGCACTACGCGTCGGATTTCCGCGACGCGCTCAACGGGCAGTGCGTGGCGGCGGCCATCTTCATGTACTTCGCGGCGCTGTCGTCCGCCATCACATTCGGCGGTCTGCTCGCCGAGAAGACCTACGGCAACATCGGTATCTCCGAAACTCTGGTGAGCCTCCGCGACCATGTTCGCGTGCAGGGCTCGGGCCCTTACTACTCACACTTATTCAGCTCTTTTCAGCTTATGTCCAATAAGAACAAGCGTTCGCGGCAATCAAGTAAAAAATAAGAACAAAATGTTGCTTTCAGCGTTCCGTGCTGCACACATGGTTGGTTTCCTTTTGTAACATGGGTCGCAATACTTCCACAATCTTTCAATTTAATATATTCTTTAACCAAATTTCTATTAAATAGAAAAAAACAAAGGACCCACAGTCGTTTTCATTGTAATTTTTTACGGTTTTTTTTCTATTTCCTCTACTCGACAAAAATATAGCGCTTAGAACTGTCCATGTCGGTTGCAGCATTTTCAGCTCCGTACGTAGTAGACAGAAGCAAGTTAGCGGCGATTACACTCTTCGCCGTATACAAATACGGCTGATAGCTGTAGAACTGTATAAGTGTGACCAAAATCGTTCAACGAAACGCGAATAGAGCTGAATGAGTGTGCGTAGTCCCTAATCGGCATACCCGTCGAATGTCAAACGAACAACAAGTACATACGAATCTGAGACCTCATGGATAGCAGTGGCTACTAGACTAACGAGGCAGTTTTATACAATAGAAATACAAAAGAAGTTCCCTTAAACTTAAAATAAGAAAAACTTACTTAATTCTTTTAATGTGAAGAAAAAAACAAGAGTAATCTGTGGGCACGGCAGTGCCCTAGCCAAGTCTCAAGCAGATAAAATATTTACATCAAACCCAAAAGAACAAACTACGTACAGATATTCTGTACTTACACTATGTTAACAGTGACCGTTGGCCCAATGTTAGCCCTACTTCCTTATCCCCGTGGTTAGAGTAGTATGTATCTGTTTGTCAAAAAATCCTAGGGCAACTATTTGACTAGAGGCTTCTTTATATTCGGATATGAGGAGTAGTTCCCTCGAGTAGCGAATAAATTGATGCAATGCATATAAAGTACCTACACATGTAAGAGGGGCCCTGGTCCACAGGTGTTTACTTGCGCGGGTGGCGTGCTGTTCGCGCTGCTGGCGGGGCAGCCCATGATGATCACGGGCGCCACGGGCCCACTGCTGCTGTTGGACGAGTCACTCGCCAACTTCTGCCACTCGAACGGCTTCGATTTCCTGACTGCGCGTATGTACTGCGGCTTTTGGATGATCGTCATCGCGCTCGGAGTCGCCTCCGTCGAGGGCAGCGTTGCAGTCAAAAAGATCACGAGGTAAAGACTCGGCTTTCGTCGGTCGCTAGCGCCAACAACGGCTTTGACTTCGGTTAGCGATTGTTTCATGTTAATGTGCAGGTTCACTGAGGACATCTTCGCGTTCCTGATCTCGCTGATCTTCATCGGAGAACCGGTGACGAGCTTGATCAACGTGTTCCGCGCGCACCCGCTGGGTATAGACTACTCATCCCCCAATGTGACGCTGACGAACGTGTCCGTGGTGGAAAACTCCACGCTGCCGGGTATGTAGCCGACAGCAGCATGGCTCATAATCTGTTTGTTTAATAATCCAACAAAGAAAGGAATGTCTTGGAAATCTTATCGACTAGGTATTCGTTCCCCTTGTATGCAGGCAACGCAACGCTGCCGGCGCCTGCTACGATGCCGCCGCAGCCGAACACTGCCTTGTGGTGTACCATGCTGACGCTATCCACCTTCATCATCGCATACTACCTGCGCATCTTCCGCAACGGCAAGTTCCTGGGCCGAAGCGTGAGTACCCTCCCCCCAGTCCCCGTCTGAAGCACCTCCAGTGCCATGTATAATACATATTGAGGTGTGTGTGTATGTAGGCGAGGCGTGCGCTGGGCGACTTCGGCGTGCCCATCGCGATCGTGCTGATGGTGGGGCTGTCGTGCGCCGTGCCTGTGTGGACGGAGACGCTGCGCGTGCCCGAGGGGCTGAGCCCCACGGCACCGCGCTCCTGGTTCGTGCCGCTCAACGACGGCCTGGCCACCATTCCCGCCTGGGCCGCCTTCGCCATGGGGCTGCCGGCGCTCATGGTTTACATCATCGTATTCATGGAGACGCACATTGCTGAGTAAGACGCCGCCGCTTAACTTTGCGCCCAGCGACAGCTTGTTGTTGCTCTAAG
The DNA here is from genome assembly GCA_958496145.1 of Heliothis peltigera. Lineage (NCBI taxonomy): Eukaryota > Metazoa > Arthropoda > Insecta > Lepidoptera > Noctuidae > Heliothis > Heliothis peltigera. Next base: position 113,363 of record OY292321.1, read on the forward strand.
TGCTACGCTATACGTAAATAAAATAGCTCGCGTTTTTTCTGACCTCATATTAAAGTACCTACATAATTGTTTGAAATTGTACTAGTATAAACGATCGTTGGCCGGTTAATAACATATAATAAGTAAATAAAAAAACACTGACAGCGCTGTTAAAGAATTTACTCTACTCTCTAAGAATTAACTCGATGCCAAAATCATTTATTTCATTGCCTTTACACGCAGTACGCACTTATTTATGTTCGAAAGCTTCCTTCGAGCACGCGTAAGGCGACCTAACAAGTTCAAGTGTAATATGTCTCTTTTCTTTACACAAGTACCTTTAAACATGGAACGTTTAGATAGTGCACTGTGACGTCTTGTCAAACGATTAAACTTGATCCGTGTTGACCAGTGAATGTTATAGCTAGTTGTTATAAATGCAGTTCAGTAACTGATCAGAAGATGAATCTAGTCAAAAGAGAATGCATAAAGCTTAACGTATGCGAATGGCGAGCTAGTGCGGGGTGCGGGACGCGGGACGCGGGGCACAGTGCGTGACGGTCGCGGCTGTTCGCAGATTGATCATCGACAAGCCCGAGCGTAAGCTGAAGAAGGGCAGCGGCTTCCACATGGACATCGTGATTATGTCGACGGTGAACGCGCTGTGCGGCCTGTTCGGCGCGCCGTGGCAGTGCGTGGCGACTGTGCGCTCCGTCAGCCACGTGTCCGCACTCACCATCATGTCCACCACGCATGCGCCCGGTGACAAACCACACATCGTCGAGGTCAAAGGTAACCCAGTACGACTGACCTTTTTGTGAGTACCTGTTCCGCGTCCTCAGACTACCCAGTCAGTTTCAAGTTGTATCCTACGAGCCCCGACCCACCTGAACCTATACCTTCTAGGTAACCAAGACTTAATCTAAAAAAAATTGCTATCTTATTCAGATAAAGTAGTACGTAAATAGTCAATAGAGCCCATACAGAGCACGTCGGTCCCGGATTACAGAGCAGCGGCTGACGGCACTGCTGGTGGCGCTGCTGGTGGGCGTGTCGGTGCTGGCGGCGCGCTGGCTGCGCCTCGTGCCCATGGCCGTCCTGTTCGGAGTGTTCCTTTACATGGGCATCTCGGCGCTCGGCGGCATCCAGTTCTGGGACCGCTGCATCCTGCTGTTCAAGCCCGTCAAGCACCACCCGCAAGTGCCGTACGTCCGCAGGGTGCCGACGCTCAAGATGCACCTGTACACGCTCATCCAAGCGGCGGGGCTGGCCGTGCTGTACGCCGTAAAGTCGTCGCGCTTCTCGCTCGCCATGCCCTTCTTCCTGGTGATGATGGTGCCGCTGCGCATGTCGCTCGTCTATCTGTTCACGCCGCTGCAGCTCCGAGCGGTAACCATAAGCTCATTGTGGCTATTTGTTCCCTTTGTGTCATAGTAAAGGTATAAATAAACGTAGCTACACGTGGTATATATATGTATTACAGTTGGATGGCGCCCAGAAAGATATCGACAAGGACGACGAGCCCGACTTCTACGAGGAAGCTCCGCTACCCGGCTAGAGCACGTGCTCACCGCTGCCGGCGCTCGGCGCGGCTTGCCACTGGGCGTCATGGCGCGTCATGGCGCGTCATCGGCGCGTCATCGGCGCGTCATCGGCGCTCGCTACCTGTGCAATACGTCGTCATGTACCTACATTCTACTATGTAGCTGACAATCAATGGATATCAATGAATACTTCATTCGAATCTGAACAATAACTTCCAATTAGGTACTATTGTAGATGCATATAATGCAGTAAGTAAGTAGGTAGATGAATATTAACATGTTCACAAATTATTTCAGATTAGGTAGGTCTATGTTGACTGCCTATCAATATATATAAAAGAGATGCGCTAAGGATCTCAACGCACACGAATAGACAATATTATGTGTATTGATGACGCTTGTTTTGTGTGCCGAATACTTGGCCATGCTACTTTTATTAGTTACATTCTAAGCTAAGCAATAGGTAGGTACCCATATGATACGGCGCGGTAACCATTTCTAATTCGTATAGCAGTAGAGGTGTCTTCGAAGCGCACGCGCAGGCGCCGCAGACACCGCCTCGAGCATATCACCAAAGTCGACTTCGATTTAGAAACAATAATGATTTCACCACAATATCTAATAATATGCGGGTATAACGGACTCTTTATATATACAGACCAGACTGAGGAATTCCGGAACGAGTTCAAGCATAATTTTATCAAACGATTTCTTTAGTTGGCAGACCGATAGAAAAGTTGTTTTGTATAATAGTAGGTGGAGCGCGTCATCGCACTCACTCGGTTGTTATTGGTCTCGAGTCTCGCGCCACACCACGTACAACCGTATCCTCCCTCGCACAGAGGGCGCCTGCTCTCGGGGACGTTGTCTTCACACTGATATTTGCTTCTTGTTAGAACTTGTAGGTAGGTAAGTGTTTTGCTCAATAAATATGTAATTTCTTGAAATGGTTATATATCAGTCCAGTCACAATTGCCAAGTCTCGTAGCTACGTCGACGTCGACTACAGTACGAAGGGAGCAACAATATGGAAGTTACGTGGGTGCGCCAGCATGTTGCTCTCCCGCGTATGCTAGTGTTATTAACTTAGTCATTATACAATATATACATATATCCGCTACATATACTGATGAGCCATATAATAATTATGGACCAAAATATAATTATTTATTATAAAGTAAACCTGCCATGTGCATGGCTAGAACTAACTACCCGTATCGACTGTCAAAGATGCTCGGGGAATTTCCATTTCATTGAAATTTTCATTCCAACACGTCATATGATGCGAGTGGCTTCGTGCATGGTGCAACTTACTATAATAGGTCGGTTGACAATTTAGTTTACATCAGTCTCAAAGTGACTCGTAAAGTCTGTCGAGTGAGGCTGTCGCCGCGCCTCCCATATCATATCGCCTCCACTGGCTGGACACTGCATCATCAGCAGTACAGCCACGCGGCGGGCCGCCTCAGATGGGTGCACTTCATTTTCTTAATTTATGCGTCAAACGTACTCTTTTTAATTGAGTTTTAAGACCTTATTACATATCAAACCATATAGTTATATTGGTGTTATATAGACTTGGCGGACGCGCAAGTTGTATGTAGTACGGGTTGACGTTGCGCTCGATTTTCGTATTGGTCACTAGCAGTTTGGTGCAAATGTTAAACTTAAGTGTTTTGTTAGTTTTCTTGGTCGACAATTAATGAAATAGCTTAGGACGGTATACATAGTGGCCGATGTGCAATTGTAACTAGATATAGTATGTTAGAGTTACACTGTAGATATATGGTAAGTTAAGGGTTGCTTTGGTATTCATGTAAGTTGAAATATTTATTACGTACTTAAATGTTATTTATTTCTTTGTTAAAATGTTGACTAAATAAACATGTTAAAAACTGTAAGCGCTTTTAATATCCACCCAGCACCAAAACGATCTCTCTTTGAAGGAAAATGTCTAACCAAAAAGCTATTCTATTTGAGTCAAGTTTTTACTGAGATAGATAAGGTATTGTAGAGTAATATGCACAAACATTCAAAGCTCATGGATTAGAGTCTGGTTCGTGACTAAAGCGCAGGCCACACCGCCAGCTGGCCCGAAGCGAACGAAGGAAACTATACAAACTACACGAAATTTGGCGAGTTAAACTATGGGGTTCACACCGAAGACTACGGACAGACGAGCGACGGGCGGAGCGCGCGGTGCGGGCGAAGCGGGCGAACTAAACAAACAATAAATACTACACTGCTATTCGAAAGACGAGCGTCGACTAGTCTACTCGAAACGGGGAAGACGGGACGGGCTGGCGGGCGAGCTAAGCTAGCGAAGCGCGGGCGAACGAGGTGAACGAGTAGCGGCGCTCGAATCGTCGGATATTTCGTTAGCTTAGCTCGTTAGGTTAGTCTTAGTCGGTCGCTCGCGGTGTGAACTTTAATACATTAATACACGATTATCCCTGTATACACTATGGAAATGTACCCAAGGACAACCCCCGGTTTGTGCTAAACTATTGCTAACTATGGAAGAAAAACTATGCTAGTGGACTAGGGAAGGGAAAACTATGGGGACTATGGCCTCTGCCGATGACAATGTAGTAAATACATGTAAAAATCAGCAGGAGGAGACTCGCCAGCTCACTTACCGGCCCCCCGGGAACTAGTCGCTAAGTCGCAACTAGGGGGCAATGGGGACGTGAGCGGCTGAAGGGTGAGCTTGCCTCGGCCGCCCGGCCGGCTTTCTACCCAGATCACGCGCCTTAAAACCAGCATCTAGCCTGGGTCCAGCATCTCGACAGCCGGAGGTGAGGGACAGTATCCTCTACCTGGAGCACTCGGTACCCGCAGGGTCGCTACTCCCCGATATCCGCCTCAGATTCTTCTCTTGTCTCTCAAGCAGACCGTCAAGTACAACATATACGCCCGTGTATGCAGCCTTCCTTGATCTCTCCAAGGAATTTGACCTGGTTAGGTTTGATATTTTCTGTGTATATCAGGTCAAATGGTTAGGAGAATTTTCTGACGTGTACAAGTTGCAGTGTGGTGTCAGACAGGGACGCTTAACTTCCCTATCACTCTTCAACTTGTTTATGAACGGGCTTACTGTTGAGCTGAGCGACATTGGAGTTGAGATGGACGGACGACCTTATAAAGGTCGCCCGAAGACGCTGGATGCAGGTCGCTTCCAACCGGTGTATGTGGAGATCTAAAGGGGAGGCCTATGTTCAGCAGTGGACGTCTTATGGCTGAGATGATGATGATGATGAGTGACATTGGAGTAGGTTGCTCGGTTGACGGTCAATGTTTCAATAGTATTAACTATGCAGATCACATGGTGTTGCTCAGCTCAGCCCATAAATAGCCGCGCTCAGGAATCTAGATAGGCTCGGGCTTGTAGATAGGAGTGTTCGAAGAGTGTGCGAGGGTGCACGGGCTGCGAAAAGCGAGCTATTAATTTTTCAAGCCAGAAATCGTAAACCATATCTTCCAATGGCATCCGTTCTGCTCAACTCTGTCGCTCTTCGAAGAGTCAGAATTTTAAAAGATGACAGAGGTATTGAAAGGGAGAGGAGGGCGATGGCGGTCCGCTGTAACACGTTGGCACGCAGATTTTCGAGGTGTAGTTTAGAGGTAAAGATCGTCTGTTTAAAGCATTCTGTCAAACTCTCTACACCTGCAATCTGTGGGTCCGCTACACGAAGCGGCCATCAACGCGTTCCGGATACAATATAATAACGCGTTCAGGGTGCTGGTGGGGCTTCCACGCTACTGTAGTTCCTACGTCATCCATATTTCTAATTACCCAAAGTGAGTCGACCTGGTCGACCCACTGTCATTGTGCTTTCATTTTCACGGTTTTTTTTTTCTATTTCTTCTACCTACTCGACAAAAATATAGCGCTTAGAACTGTCCATGTCGGTTGAAGCATTTTCAGCTCCGTACGTAGTAGACAGAAGCAAGTTAGCGGCGATTACACTCTTCGCCGTATACAAATACATCTGATAGCTGTAGAACTGTATAAGTGTGACCAAAATCGTTCAACGAAACGCGAATAGAGCTGAATAAGTGTGCGTCATCATCATCATCAGCCTTTTTACCGTCCCACTACTGGGCTCAGGCCTCCTCTCACACAGTTATCACTTTCGTCAGCGTTTTCCTTCAACTTTTAGTCACTTAGAAAAGTTGCATTGGTATGTACTGGCCTGACCAGGAATCGAACCCGCACACTCATACTTGAGAGGCTTATGCTTTTGCCACAAAGCCACCACGACTTATAATAATAATAAAATAAAGCCCGCAGGGCATCTGAGGCGGATGTCGGGGAGTAGCGACCCCGCGGGTACCGAGGTCCAGGGAGAGGATACTGTCCCTCACCTCCGGCTCGCCGGAGTGAACCCTGAAGGGGGACAGGTCTCCCGCCTCTGGCTTGCCTTCATTGGCCGTCCAGAGTGGAGTTGCTAGAGCAATGCTCGGAGGGTGAATGCCTCGGGTAAGTGGCGAGTGGGCACAGAGATGCTGGACGCTGGCCTGATGCTAGTTTTAAGGCGCGTGATCTGGGTAGAAAGCCGGCCGGGGCAACCTCACCCTTCAGCCGCTCACGTCCCCGTTGCCCCCTTGTTGCGACTTAGCGACTAGTTCCCGGGGGCCCGGTAAGTGAGCTGGCGAGTCTCCTCCTGCCATTTTTACATGTATTTATTACATTGTTATCGGCAGGGGCCATAGTCCCCATAGTTTTCCCTTCCCTAGTCCACTAGCATCCCATCACAATAACCCAAGTAGATTTTCTTCCATACTTAGCAATAGTTTAGCACAAACCGGGGGTTGTCATTGGGTACATTTCCATAGTGTATACAGGGACAATCGTCGGTTTTGTGTCACAATTACATATATTAAAGTTGTCTCAAAAGGGCTTCAGCGTGTTGGCTTCGGCCCCACGTTCGCCTTCTAAAAATCCGGGACTCTGTAGTCCCGTGGTCTAGTAGAGACATACAAAAATTAAATAATAAAACTCTAATTCAGACCAAAATTACAGTCCTTATTAAAACAAAGAAAAAGATAAACTATCAAATAAAAATAAAAATTATATTATTTTAAATATCTGAATGACGCTGAATGAGACGTCATCCAGTGCCATATAATGGGACTCTGGAATCTGTCACACTGGGCTGTTGGAGCTGTCGCGCACTCGCCGCATCAGGGATGCTATCCGCGACCTTATAAGTGCAAAAAATCTGGCACCCTTCTTTCCGCAAACATCCTGGATGCACTGCAAAAGCGCGGCAGCTCCAGCATCACCCTAAAAGCGTTGCTGTACTGGACTCGTAGAGCATTGTACGAGCGTTTGGTGTAACCGACCCACAGGGCGCACGTGTACAGAGATTGACAGTAAGCTCTGAATAGTGCGATTTTAACATCATCTGTACATCGCGCAATCCTGCGAGCCAGCATGTTACACCTCGCTGCCAATGCTCTACGTTCCCGCTCCAAATCCGCATCGTCCGACAGATCATCAGTGTGCGCAATCCTTTACAATAAATACAGTTCATTAAGAAACCGTCCAGTTTAAGTTTCTGACTAAAAGACTCGGGTCTGACGTCGGTCATGAATAAATAATAAAAAAACTTTTGAAATGATTACAATGTCTGTGGCATGAAGCAACAGTGCTGCCCTTGTTGGGCAAATCCTAAAACTAAAAAATCGACGTCAAACAAACATGTCAGTCACACACATAATGGCGGTGGTTGTGTTATTTTTTGTGAGTGTTCCATTCCGGTAATGTGTTTTCATTTTCGACAAACAGTAAGCTGTGCAGTATGCCCGTTGGGCGGTTTCCTTAATAAATCTGATCACACAAAGAACACTTACTTGAAGTGAGATTGCGGTCGGTGAGAAAGATGGAGGTTGAGTAGGTCGCGTTGGCGGTGTTATTGAATTAGCGCGTGCAGCAGTGGTGCCGGCGCCGCGATGGGCGCGCAGCAGGCCAAGGAGCGCGGAACCGCCAGCGGCGCGTCCATGCGCTCGGCGCGTAGCAAGCCGCGCGTGCCCAAGGACCCCCGCATGCTCGGCTCCAACATATTCACCGAACACAGCGGTGAGCACCCTCCTCGCACTACACGCACTCACATCCCTATTTATTTTGTGATTGCAGTATGCCATACTTGTGCACTATTTGTGTTCCTATCATTTTAGACGAAAACCTGCAATAGTTACTGGCACATAAAATAGACTCTAGTATTCAAGTAGCTATTTGTCGTCTAAATTGCAGTTATCTTGCTTTTTATACCATCAGCTTGAGATTGGTTTATAATGTTGCTCTCTTTCATTGTACCCAAAACAGCCGGTGGCATTGTACTTTGCAACTGAAACTGAACAATGACCCCAAAGTGTGCGAAACTATATTGTCTGCCACCAGGTGACCAGCAGCTCATTTATTGACACGCCAACTGCCTGGCCTTTGCAGCAATGTTTACATCAATCCATTTCTTATAGAACAGAAGGAGGAAGTATTCCTAATATAGCATTTTAATGCTAGCTTTCAGAAGGGCAATGCCAAGCCTCCATAGTGATTTAGGCCCTGAGTGCCCACAAGTAAAAGCGAATGTTAATAATAGTATGCCCCACAAATAATACATATATTGACAAAAGAAAGTTATTGTGTGTGTTTTTAATGTGCTCTACATCAGTATTAAAAGTTATTGAAAATTCTTCCTACATAATATATTAAAACTAAATATACAGACAGATACAGATATCTTCAACAAGTTCAGAAGAATCATTGAAACAATAGCTATTCATCTAAATGTGGTGTTCTTGCCGTTGAAGTCCAAACCAAAAATGACATTCATCACCCTGGCAGCACTTCTATCAACACAACGCTCCCCTAGACTGACAGTTGTCAAAGCTCATTCCATTTATTTATTAATTTTAGATAGTTAAAAATAAGACACTATATTGGTTTTCAGTTTATTAATTTTATTAATAAATAAAATGCATTGGAACTTATATAAACAAAAATCAATAAATAAAATACAAATATCAAATGACTATTTTGCAACAAATCTTAATTTTTTCCGGATATTAAATTGGCAACCTAGCAACAGTCTGTTTATTTCTTTATATCGTTTCAATATTTGTTTTTACTAAACAATATTCCTGACTTGTATTGCATCATGAATAGAAGAAAATTTAATTGTGTAAAATTTACATTATATTTTTTAATTAATTTAATTTCTTGGGCATTGCATAGCCTGAAATCGGCATTGCTTTTTGATCAATAGTCAATTTCCTGCTAATGGGGTATGAAGTTTATAAATGGATGATAATGACTTTGAACATTTCTTTGAACTTGGCACTAAAAACAAAAATATGAAAAAAAAAACCTCTTTGTTACAAATGTTGGGTAAAACAACTTCAAAAAATACTAGGCTTCACTGAGCACCGCACAGAGTTGCCGTGTGCAGCTTCTGAGTATTCACAATAATTGTTATGTATGTCCTTATGATAGGCAGAACAAATTCTCCTGCGCCCATCCAATGACAAAGTTACCTCTCACTCTACCTAGTTATACATTGGACAAACAGATGGCTGCTATCTATCCTGACTTGCTGTTTGATCGTCCCGCCCGATATGAATCTGATATCTAGATCTCTGGTTTATAGTGTGCCTGTGCTGATGGCGTCCACACATATTTGGTAATCCATGAGCAGTTGGTGATATGAAAACTGTCGCACAATCATCAATAATCACAATGTAAATACTAAACAGAATGTTGCTGCGCGTGCAAGTTTTGCGTTGCATTACTTATTGAGCCACTGCGAATTTCTATGCCATATTTTGCTATTGCAACTTAACTACTATTGATGACTTTCGTTAAACGTCTAGTAATGGAATTACACCTTGAAAGTGTGACGCTGCTCTTTGTCGCAGATAAGGAAATACTCACTCAATGTAACAAAGATAACAACACAAAGTAATATTTACTTCCTCCTGTTTAGGTAAAAGTTTTTGGAACTATTGCTTTTTCTTAGTTTTCTTTTAATTTTTAAATCATATAATAATTAGCAAGTGCACAGATTAGTTGATCCCCAGAAGATACCTGAAAATTGATTTTCTATAATTTCATAGTCATCTTAATTAAGCCATTCTGCTGCCTGTAACATAAATATTATTTTTTACAAAATTGATTGCACTTTATTTTATAATAGATATTCATTAAATGATAATAAAATGACGCGTATTTTCATAAATAACTTTAGCCTGAGATGGACTTGATTAGAATACAAGCGTATAACCACGTATAACCGTAGGGTCGATCATGTATCTGGTAAGGTGAGCTGGGCGCATGCGTGTAAGGTGTAACGTGTGCTGAGTGCGGCTGTTGTTGCAGAAGCGCTGCTGCAGAGCCGGCCGCTGCCGCACATCCCCGACCTGCCGGACGGCGAGCCGGCGCCCGGCACGCCGCAGCCGCTCGACACTGCCAACAGGTGACGTTACATATCGCTGCCATCTGCTCACGTAGCCATTGCAACACACGTACAGATGATGGTTAGCCTACTGATTAGTTTGACATTATAACTTGACTAACGGTTAAGTTATTGTACCTTAGGCAGGTCTCACCAAATTCGTCAACTGACAATCAATCTGGTATTGGATATCTATACGCTAATTATATGATTGTGAAACGGGCTGCAACATCACAGGCAAGTACGAGTATGTACAACCCTTCTAGGCAGGCGGGTAAATACACACAGCATCGCCCTGCGTGCATCGAACCTTACGCTTGCCCATGTTGTACGTGGCTGCATGGTGTTCGACTGCATCATAAAAGTACGCTGCAGATAATAGTAGGCTGGGTCAGCTTAGTGATAGAATCAGCATCGTGACTTGAGGCGGTGTGTTGCAGATGGACCTCCAAGGAGAATTTGCTGGCGCACCACGAGGAGGACGACCCGCAGCTGTTCGTGGCGCTGTACGACTTCCAAGCGGGCGGCGAGAACCAGCTCAGCCTCAAGAAAGGTAATCCTAGCTCTACGCTCCGTTATATCTAATTGTGTTCCGTTTCGCAGTTTGTATCCATCCATCCATATCCAACCAACTGAAGGACCAAGTTTACCTCCGACATAACATGTCGTTTTTCTTAAAACAGCGATTGACTATGAATTTTCACATTCACCAAAGAAAAGTAACCTTTTGGACTTGGTAAACCGGCCTTTTTGGAAACCGAGCTAGGAGAGGTTGTTTTTAAAGTAGGGCGACGTCATACAGGCTTATGTCTTTAACAATTCACTTTCTTATTAAAGAAACTCACATTTGTATTAGAACTTCAGAATGATCAAACTTTAGATTTTGTTAATTCTCTATTTTCATTAGTTTAATTTTCGTAATTTATTAATTACAAACGTTTTGCGGATAAAAATACATATACAATATTAAATGTTATGCGATGATGTATAAACTATGAAAACCTCACAGAATGTTGACAATGCTAGCACAGACCGACCGGGTGCCTTCAGCAGATAGTTGTCAGACCTACCACACGTGGTACTGTTTTCAGTTGTTATTTTTTAGTAAAACTTATAATAACTGTAAAATTGAACGTTGTTTTTAGTTGAATACGCTGTCACGATGAAATACTCGCTGATGACATGGTCTGCAGTTATGTGTAATGTCTTACTGCATCGCTGCATGCTGTCTTTGTATGTACGTTATTGCTACTTTGGGAACAATTTCGCGCATTCGGATAAAAGGTAGCTAAAGGTAGAGTATTCCTCGACAAACAGGCTGTTTAACACAGAAGTAATTTATTCGGTCGGACCGTTTTTGAGATAAGTGCGTTCAAGCAAACAACAAACGCTTTAAGTTCGCTCTTTACTCGGGGCGACGCGACATGTGTATGCGCTATTATTGACTAGAATCGCCATATTCTTGTTAGCAAGGCTCCTAGAGAATTACTTGGCGAATTTCTTATAAGTTGAACGGCGCATGAAAGCTGTCACAAATTATAGGTTGAGGAAAAAGATTCTTCACATTTTTTAAGAAAATTCAAAACATTTTTTAATATTGTTTATTTACGTTTAACTAAAGTATGTATGTACCATTTTGTTCGATAACCTTTTGCCATCTTGTAGGTAGGGACATGATCCCATTGCTATAAAAATTTTGGGACTTCTCATCAACATACCGCGACAAGTGGATTTGGCAGTACAGGTGGAAACCTGAAGGTGCAAGGTCAGGACTATACGGCGGATGCATTAACACCTCCCAGCCAAACTCTCTTAATTTTTGCTGAGTGGCTATAGATGTGTGAGGTCTATCATGATGGAACACCTCACCCCTTCTAAAGATAAGATAAAAAAGTCATTTATTCAAAGTAGGCTGAAAATCAGCACTTTTCGAAGGTCAATTCTACAAAAGACAGGCCCAAAAACGCCCGCCCTTCACCACTTCCTATGTGTTATCGCTGGGAAGAAGAAATGGTGGAACAAACTCCCCAGCAACACAATTCTGTCTGTATGGTTTGAAGAACCGATTTTATATAAAACAAAGTATACATATACACAAAGTATACATAACAATACATGAAGTAATAAATTCACTAAATATCTAACCATGTTGGCTAACACACATCTTTCTACCCATACCTATTAAAAAAAATAAGTATTATTAACTCAAGCAGCTAGAAAAAAAACAGGTTAAATATATTCTATTGCCTCCATTTGGGCCCACCAACATGTGTAAAGGTTTTGTGAAAACGGTGAACTAGGACCACAATTCACAATACAAGTAAAGCAAATCTGTTGATCAATTCCGGCCGCTTTCTCTCAACTTCTCGCTTTAATCTAATCAGTTGTTCGCAGTAGAGTTCAGAATCGACAGTCCTGCCTGGTGGTAATAGCTCATAATGAATAATGCCCTTCCAATCCCACCACACACACAACATCACCTTATGAAGCCTGACCGACCTTTGACCACGACCTTGTTCGCACGTTCTTGTCGTACGTGATCCAGATTTCTTCACCAGTTATCAGCTTCTTTAAAAATGATTCGGTTTCATTACGTCGTAATAAAGAATCACAAATGAGTACATGTTGGAAGTCGTGGTGGCCTAGTGGTTAAAGAGCCAACCTCTCAAGTGTGAGGGCGTGGGTTCGCTTCCAGGTCGGGCAAGTACCAATGCAACTTTTCTAAGTTTGTAAGTACTTTCTAAGTAAATCTTGGACACCAATTATTGTGTTTCGGATGGCACGTTAAACTGCAGGTCCCGGCTGTCATTGAACATCCTTGGCAGTCGTTACGGGTAGTCAGAAGCCAGTAAGTCTGACGCCAGTCTAACCAAGGGGTATTGGGTTGCTCGGGTAACTGGGTTGAGGAGGTCAGATAGGCAGTCGCTCCTTGTAAAACATTGGTACTCAGCTGAATCCGGTTAGACTGGAAGCCGACCCCAACATAGTTGGGAAAAGGCTCGGGAGATGGAGATGGATGAAATGAGTACACGGTTCATTAGGTTTATTTCAGTGAGCTCGTGAGGTACCCAAATATCGAGCTTTTTTGTGTACCCAGCTTTTATCAAATGCGCCAAAACTGTTTTGTGGTCAAGTCCCAGTTCTTCAGCTACATCGTAACTACTGATATGCCGATATTGCTCCACTTTTTCGAAAATGGCATCCATTTTATCCGTAATAGGTACCAGAGCGAGGTGCAACTTTGACATCAAAATTTGTGCTACTCTCACAGACACTGCACTAGGTCCATAAACATCGCAAATTTTTTTCGCGGCTTGCGTTGCGTTTTTACCTTTTTTGTAGTAAAATTTTAAAATGTATCGAATTTCTTCGTTAGATTCATTCATCTTGACAATACGAAAAACAAATTCGAATTTGGAATTATGTTCTTGAAAATTGTAACTTTCAATTATACCAAAACCAGCCAGATACAAATACTATAGGCAAAAAGATTTTATTACAAGTTCATACATACTATAATGCGAAGAGTTTTTCCCCAAGCTAATATATTGTAAAATAATTGGACAGATATTGAGTAGAGGACCGGTGTCGCATGTTGCAGGCGAGCAGGTGCGCATCAAGAGCTACAACAAGAGCGGCGAGTGGTGCGAGGCGCACACGCTGTCGGGCGGCGTGGGCTGGGTGCCCAGCAACTACGTCACGCCCGTCAACTCGCTGGAGAAGCACTCGTGGTACCACGGGCCCATCTCGCGCAACGCCGCCGAGTACCTGCTCTCCTCCGGCATCAACGGCAGCTTCCTGGTCACTATCCGCTCTTATAACATATCTATTACATGGCTATGCTGTGTCATACTTGACAATCGCCAACTTTAACCATATTTGGTAGCAATATGGTTAAAGTGTTTGTGTGCCCTCAGGGCCCACGCTACATGACTTGATGGTCTGTTAATTATTTTGACACGTAATTAGTTTGATGTTATGCTGGGTCTGCTGTCTGAGTTGTGTAGAGCAAGTGCGCGTGTGCAGGTGCGCGAGTCGGAGTCCAGCCCCGGGCAGCGCAGTATCTCGCTGCGCTACGAGGGCCGCGTCTACCACTACCGCATTAACGAGGACTCGGACGGCAAGGTACCGCTCTACTGTGCTGTGTACACTCACTCACTCACCTTTTCCTTTATTTTTAGTGTTCCATTTTAAGACATCATCAAAAAAAGGTAGTTAAGAGCGCACGTCTCTTAGCATGTAAGAAGGATACGGTACCACGTTGTAACGATTGTTTGTGCGCAGGTGTACGTGACATCGGAGTCAAAGTTCGGCACGCTGGCGGAGCTGGTGCACCACCACTCGGTGGCGGGCGACGGGCTCATCACGCAGCTGCTGTACCCCGCGCCCAAGCGCAGCAAGCCCAGCGTGTTCCCGCTGGCGCCGCCCGACCACTGGGAGATCGACCGCACCGACATCGTCATGAAGCACAAGCTGGGCGGCGGCCAGTACGGCGACGTGTACGAGGCCGCCTGGAAGCGCGGCAACATCACCGTGAGTACCCGACGCGAGTGCGCGACGCGTCTCGGCCGCGCCTCCGGTCGCTGTATCCACCCACGCGCTTGCTATCAGGTGGCGGTCAAGACCCTCAAGGACGACACGATGGCGCTCAAAGACTTCCTGGAGGAGGCGGCCATCATGAAGGAGATGCGCCACCCCAACCTGGTGCAGCTGCTGGGCGTGTGCACGCGCGAGCCGCCCTTCTACATCATCACGGAGTTCATGTCGCGCGGCAACCTGCTCGACTACCTGCGCACCGGCAGCCGCGACTGCGTGCCCGGCGCTGTCGTGCTCATGTACATGGCTACGCAGATCGCCTCCGGCATGAGCTACCTCGAGAGCCGCTCCTTTATACACAGGTACATGTCATCCGCGCTTATAACTGCATCCACACTCGTCTACGTTACACGCTACACTTAAACTGGTGACAATAGTTACATGGAAATGTATACGTACGTGACTATCGACTATATAATTAGTAATATAATATAGCTATTATATATACATAATCGCCAATGAAACATCTGCTTATGGCAGGTCTACAATATCTAGAAGATTGCACGAAAGGCGACATTGTGAACTGTGACACCGTGTGTCACTTGTACATTGTGAATTTTGAAACAAGCTAGCCGGGCAAGTGTAGTACAAACCTAATATGTATCTTGTTTTAATATTAGACTCTAATAATTTCTTCTCAAAAATAAATTCAATATATGTATATACACTTAAAGTGAGTTGTACGAATTTATTTTACTCTTACCTTCGTCACAGAAGATATTTTCCCGGACCAAGTAGTGGACACAGAACAGAGTAATATTTATTGTTGTAGCTCATATGTAGAAACGACTACAACTTTTATATCTCCACATTGGTGGGAGCCTAACATTTTGAAGTACAAACTTCCAACACCCCATTTTAGGGAACAGGGGGCGAAAGTTATATTTATGTTTTTTTGGGTGTATACTATAGGTACTTAGATTACATACCAGATTTCGGCTTTCCTTTTGATGATAAGCAATGTGTCAGTGTCGTAACGAAATTGGTGAATTTGAGATATCAAGAGAATGTTAAGTAATAGAGCTGCTCAATAGTGACTGTTTGTTGAAAAACTATTAGGCATTGACATCGTATCCTGAGCATGTGAACTAGCTGCTACATCGGAAACGACGATACACTTCGAGAACAGGTAGCGTAGGTAGCGCCCGTGTGGTGCGCTAGGCTCGCCGTGGCGGCAGACAGGCCCGGTGTCGCCCTGAGCCTGTGCAAGCGGCCTTATCGTCTCTACCAAGTGATAAATATCAATTTAAATTACGTTGTCGTTTTGTTGAACCTTCTTTTCTTCTTGAAGTCGTGCTGGCTAAGTGGTTAAAGATCCAGCCTCTCAATCAAAGTATGAGGGCGTGGGTTCGATTCCAGGTCAGGCAAATACCAATGCAACTTTTCTAAGTTTGTATGTACTTTCTAAGTATATCTTAAACACCAATGACTGTGTTTCGGATGGCACGTTAAACTGTAGATCCCGGCTGTCATTGAACATCCTTGGCAGTCGTTACGGGTAGTCAGAAGCCAGTAAGTCTGACGCCAGTCTAACCAAAAGGGATATTGGGTTGCTCGAGTAACTGGGTTGAGGAGGTCAGATAAGCAGTCGCTTCTTGTAAAACACTGGTACTCAGCTGAATCCGGTTAGATTGGAAGCCGACCCCAACATAGTTGGGAAAAAGGCTCGGGAGATGGAGATGTTTTGGTGAACCTTCTTTTGTAGGGCGTTTTGTTATCCACACAGCGAATTGGGTCTTCCCGCCATACCGAAACTTTAAGTACATGAAAAATAAACAATGGTATATAGCATGCTGTTTTAAATTCATGTGCTTATTATTATTAACCTTTTAGATAGTAGCGACATATTCCTTCATTCGTCGTGATTCTCATCGGTGAACTTCGGGGCATTAACTAGGACTGGCTTATATAATATTACCACAAGTGCGCCCAGTTGGACTAGTTTGGGAGGCAGACAACTATGCCAGCCATACGTATAATAGGGAATATGCATTCAATTTAAATTGGTCTCAAATATTTTTTTCTGAAGTCTTTATTGTCTTAACATTATACTTAAAAGGTAAAAGTAAAAGATGTAAATAATTATTTTAATACATAAGAAACATGCATATTCCCTATTGGTTGCGAACAGACGGTAGCGCTGAGTACCCATGTGAGAGAGTTTTGTTCCGAGAGGGCTTCACGACATCATGTATATACGCAATTGTGCACATTTGAATGTATATCTTTAGCGTCCATATCTAATTGTAAAGGGTAGTCAACCTGTGTTGGGTACCTACTAAGAAAATATTTATACGTACATCGCGGGTATACTTTCTTTGTTCAAAAGTACGCTTGTAAGATTCCTCTGTCAGTCGACGGTTGCCTGGTTACTGAATGTGAAAGACGAAAGTGGTTCGCCACATCAAAGCGGGAATAAGGATGAACGTGAATTGTTTGTTTGGCTTTTATTAAAATACATTTTAGTTTGAAATAATGTAACTCGTTACATATAAGACATTACAAGAAATAAAAAAATTGCGAACTCTGGCATTGTTCTTTAGACATTTAAAGTTATGTTTGGGGAGTCCACAAAGTGATCGTCTCCACCCAAGCAAGACGCGGCAACAAGGTTCCGATGTCGCGGGTGCGCGCACTTCGTTATGTTTGCTAAAGCGAGTTACCCAAACAGTACCGGTGGACTGTGGCCTTAGGTGCCGAACTAGCGCATGGATGCCACACAGACAACACGTTTCTCCATGCCGAATGTTTTCCTTGAAATGTTTACAGGTAGAGAGGGCTAGTTTGGTATTAATGGTAACAGCAGGGATTCTCATTTTTGTTTATTGGATTTTCAAATGCAGACACATTAAAATAACACACGCCTTGAACTAATGCAGATTGTTTGCCTGGACGCAGTATACAGTGTGCGTATTGTGTGCGGCAGGGACCTGGCGGCGCGCAACTGCCTGGTGGGCGAGAACCACCTGGTGAAGGTGGCCGACTTCGGGCTGGCGCGCCTGATGCGCGACGACACGTACACGGCGCACGCCGGCGCCAAGTTCCCCATCAAGTGGACGGCGCCCGAGGGGCTCGCGTACAACACCTTCAGCACCAAGTCCGACGTGTGGGCCTTCGGCATCCTGCTGTGGGAGATCGCCACGTACGGCATGTCGCCCTACCCCGGCGTCGACCTGGCCGACGTGTACCACATGCTCGAGAAGGTACGTCACCGTCCGCGCGTAAACAAGCCGGCGCACCATTGTTTGCACAAGTTGTTGACGCATTCGATAATACACAAGCCATTCAAACAAACAATAAATAATCTCATAGTTTATTAAAATAATAATTGAAATATAAAAAACAAACGAATAACGCGCCCGTCCCTCACCCCAACAACTCCGATTAGTTCAACAAAGTGTGTTAGTTTCAAAACAACAAAGTACTCTACGTTTTTGCATTTCTTAGAATGGAAACTGGTTCGGTAGTTTAATAAACACGTTGCGTAACACGGTCCCATTGTGCCGGGCGGCACGCGCGCCCCGGGCGGCCCGGGCGGCGCGGCCCGGCTAGCAGTGCGACGCGTCCGTGCACAGGTGCTTCTTGCACAGCGTGCACTGCGGCCGGCTCACCGCGATGCGCGAGAAGATCTCCGACGCCGACAGCTCCTTGCTCAGCTTGCTGCACATCGAGTACGACACCGTCTTCTTGGAGAAGTCCTTGGCGGGCACGCACGTCCGCGCGCGCACCGGCCCGATCTCCTGGCCCGTCTCCACTGCAACACGCGAACACGTTACCGCCTGCGCTCGTGCCCAGTGCGCGGCCGCACGCGACTCACTCACCTAGCTTGGCGGACTCGGAGGTGATGACGATGCACAGGAACGCCATGCCCGGGATGTAGCAGTCGATGTTGGGGACCTGTGCAGACGGGCACGTTACTGAGAGGCGGCGCGAGCGCGGCCGCGGGCGCGGCTTCTACTCACTGTGATGTTCGCGTAGTCGGGGTGGTCGGGGTCCCAGCAGCCGGGGTGGTCGAACGATAGACAGTTGTAACACTGGATGCCCTTTGTGGTTGGAGACACGAACTTCTTAGGCTTCATCTTTTTGTGCTTGCCTGAAATATGCAAATAATAGTAATCATTTAAATTTTCAAATTAAATTCAAAAAGGATATCCTTGTTTTGATATGAGAGCGAACGAGCGGAATGTGAACGCGCGAGTGAGAGCGGGCAGGCTTACCGAGCACCGCGACCGAGAAGAGCAGGAAGTACACGAGAGTGTTCTTGAAGGCGATCATGTCGGAGTGCGGAGCGGCTGCGACTGCTGCGGAGAGAGCGCGCGCGCCGCGTTTATACCCGGCGCACAATGCGCCGCGCACAGGGTGCTCGCGCTCGTGGCGCCGCGCCGACGCCCTTCGCCGCTTGCTCATTATCAAATCACTATGGAAAACGCAAAAAGTCGAAAGTTATCGTTAGCTGGCGTCAGGCTCTTTCCTCGACCTTGTTTACTAAACACTTGCTGGCACAGCGTACAACTTTGTGTAAACTGCACACACTAATGTAAACCGATGCTATTATTTCCGCAACGGAATGCCGTCTAATGTTCTCATAGCTAACCAACTATAAACTAATGTAAGCCCTTAATGTTATTACATTTTACAATAGCGGGAGTTCCCAGGAAGCACTTCCGATGTTGATCATTGCATATCCTATGTCAAGCGTTCCCATGACACATTGATCTCGTAACAATTCCGCTAAACAGCAAATCGCATCCCGCTGTATATGCAGGCGGTGAGTAGCGCTGCGTTTGTTTGTATATATTTGTAAGCTAATTGTTTATGCGGCGGTCGGCGCGTACACTAACAGCTCAGTAATGCGCACGCACCTGCGCCCGGGCGGCGGCGGGGGGGCGGCCGCCACTGCGGAACAGTGAGTGGGGCCGGGCTGCCCTGGCCGCGTGCGCCGCTCTCTGTGCGCACCTCATCCGGGCCCTTGTGTCTGCACTCAAGCTGACCAGCGAACAGCAGCGCTTCTGTAGCGCACACTCAAATGTCACCTACTGCACAAATGTGAGGATACTCTAGCACAAATACCAGTCTACTGCTAGTACACGGACAATCTCCACAGTCTGGAGTGATCTCTTGGCACATGGGTGTGCGACTAGGTAACGTGTTACCAAGGGGAATCGTTCGCAAGGGGCGCGGCCGCAGCCCTTGTCGTGATACCTCACATCTCATCTGTGATGTTTCCTAAACATAATGCAGTATTTCTTTTAGTGAGGAAACTAAAACATAATTCCTGATCTGAAAGCATCGCTACTGACAAGTACAATTGTTATCATTATAGGTATATACAAGAAAGTTTTGTTGGTGGGGAGGTAGCTTAGAGCCAGGAGATGGACATAGTTGTTTATCCCCATACGAATACGGGTAGAAGATTCCCCGGGGCGCGGGTGGAACCTACTATGTTTTACAATTTTAACAATCCTTACTTCCGTACTAATATTAAAAATGTCAAAGTAACTGTCCTGTCTGTCTTATCACACCAAAACTACTGAACCGATTTAAATTTGGTAGACAGGGCCCGCGAAAGTCGGTACCGCGAGGAACAACTACAAAAGGCAGCACCAAAACGGCCGCCCTTCACCACTTCCTACGCGTTATTGCTGGATAAACAAATGGTGGAACTAACTCCCCAGCAACACAGTCTTTATGGTTCGAAGAACCGGTTTTGTACAAAACAAAATAATAACACATCAAGTGTCAAATTTAATTATAAAATTAACCATGTTCGCTAACATCTTTACCTTCAACACCTTCCAACCCATACCTATTGAAAGAAGTACTTCCTCAAGCAGCTTCCTCCATTTGGTGCAATAGGTAAAGGTACATAGTACATAGCTTATGCGCACCAACACGACCCGCGGGCACAGGCTGTACACGGCACTAAGGTACAAGGCTGTGCGATGCTGCGCCACTCGACTCGTGACCGGACACGTGGCGGAACTAAACATTTGTCGACTCAGCCCGAGTCCTGGGTGTATAAAACAGATGTCTGTTAGGTTTATTCCGGTTGTTAAACGGAACTGGGAATATGAATTCTTTAACTAAACGTATTAAAAATTAAAACAAGCGCACATGAAACGTCTGTTTAGCTTTCTAGTAATTTTACCTACAAAAAAAATCCGCACTGCCAAAAACGCACCCTTTCAATAATTTTCCAGAGGCCCGACGAAATATGATGAAATATGATAGTATCTCATTTGTCGAGGGAGCCTATAGGCTACTTATTTCTGTCCGGCTGCGCAGAATGGTTCACTAGCGCTAGCGGAAGCTAGTATACATATAATCCTGATTGCCGGGTCTGGAGCCACACACGGCACTGGAGAGATGCGCCCGTGTGAGCGGGCCAAGTGTTCACAGTGATGGGAGACATCTAATATCGATCATCCAACTGCTGAATCGATTCTGACGAGACTGGCTCTTTTCGATTCTGGCGAGATGGCATTTCTTCAGAAATTCCATCTTAGGGATATAACATACATTTGTTAAAATGTGATAGAGACAAATCTTACAAAAATATTATTGGATGCCTACAACAATAAGGTGAAATTAGTAGAATTAGCTGTTTTTGAAAGTGGCTTGAAATGATGCTATTAAGACATTTTAAACAAAACTACAATGATATTTGTATAGATTGATTAACAAACAGGCACCGTGTCGAAAGAAAACAAAATGTTAGTGGCGATGTCGTCAGCAGCATTGTTGTGGTAAACAATGCGCGATTGTGTGGTGCGCAGGGCTACCGCATGGAGTGCCCGCCCGGCTGCCCCGGCGCCGTGTACGAGCTCATGCGCGGCTGCTGGCAGTGGAGCCCGGCCGAGCGGCCCAGCTTCCGCGACATCCACCACGCGCTCGAGCACATGTTCCAGGACAACTCCATCACCGAGGGTAACCCCTTCCTACACTACGTAGTATATTATATGCCCCGTCATCCAATGCATTCCGCTTCGACATTTGGAACACTATTGTCATACGAATTATCGAAAACTCGCTGCCTTTTCCTCGTGTCTAAAGATAATGTCAATGTCGCAGCCTATAGTTATAATAGTCGCAGACGAGTCAGTTGAGTGCCCACAAGCGAGCCGAGCAGGATGTCTAATACAGATGCTCTGTGTCATTTTCTAATAGGGCGACCACAATTTTTTCGTTACGTGGGACAATATTTATGTAAAAGCCGCTAAAAGTATTGAATTTTAAACAATTGTTATCGCACGTTAGCAAAATCCTGCTCACTCGCCGGAGTTGCATTCAGAATTCTATGTCGAACTTTATGTCATGGTATAGAGCGGTTGATTATTTTATGAAATCATGACAAAAATAGAACAAACCTATACGTATCAATATCATTTTTTTAAATTATAATCAAACATGGCTAAACAAAATTGTTTCTTGCAATTTTTGTTAGAGGCCAATTTTCAAACTTGCTTTAGTATCATCAAAATTTTATTTTTGCTAGTATTTCGAAATGAACTACGAGATAATTTGGTAATAAATATTTTTCACTGTAATTTATTATTTGGAATGAAAACGTGGGCACCCCATTAGCTTACATCGCAAGACAAGCAGCCATCATGACACATTCAATAGGTTGCCAGAGTAGAAAATAATTATATTCCCATCTAAAAAAATATATGCATGGGTTTTAAGAAATGACAGGTTAAAAAAGATGTAAGTTATAAAATAATATCTAATTAAATATTATCTGAATTCATATTAAAAAGTTAAGCTTAGATTTAATATAATAATTTACTATTTGTCTGAAATAATTTCTACCACTTTTAACCAACTACCACATTTTTATCGCATGGCAAGATTTAGAAAGGGCAAATGGCCTTCCATGTAGCTATCTCACTCGGCTCGTTTTGCCTGCTTCAATCCTGGTAGCCAAAATTGAGTCTTAACACAATAACTTAAGGTGTATTTTTGTAACATCAAGTTTTGATAGAGCTCAGACCTGTTAGATAGGTAATATTAAGTCCATGTTTTTCTTTTCTTCGATTGACATAAGTCTACAAGTGATTATATGCGAGTTGACAGGTCGCGCCATGCTCGGGCAGAATACACGTTGTCATTGACAGAAAGAACTTTGTCTTTTCTTGACTGAATAGATATAAAATCGCCATGCTAAGCCTGTTGGAGTCATTTTTCACATGTATGACATATTGTATGACATATCAGCAAAATAGCAACAAACGACTCCATAATGTACCTTTTGTTGCTGCGACTTATATTGTGTATATCAGTCATCATCGGCGTGGTACAGTCGAAGAGCTGTTTGATTGAATAGCTACTGAATAAATAGGTAGGCTAGGTAACTGTGAGTGTCGCGTGTTGGCCGCAGAGGTGGAGAAGCAGCTGCAGGAGGGCGCGTGTCCGGCCGGCACGCCGCAGATGTCACTCAAGAAGGCGGGCGCGGGGGGCGGCAGCGCGGCGGGGGGCGAGGCGCGCGCCGTGCAGATGCGCCGCCCCACCAACCGGCGCGGCAAGCAGGCGCCCACGCCGCCCAAGCGAACCAGGTGCGCCCGCTGCACCCGCTGCACTGCATGGAGCGCAGTATGAGTACACTAGCTGAACGAGCGAAGGGATATATGTGAGCCGTGTTATGTTGCAGCCTGCTGTCCTCGTGCAGTTCGTTCCGCGAGTCGCAGTACGCCGCCGACGAGCACGCCGCCGACGACGCGCTCGCCTCGCTCAACGGTCAGTGGCACAGTCGCACACTCGCACGCACACGTAGGCACAGTCGCGCGCGCCGCCGACCGGGACCAATCCATTTCAATCACTTGTATAGTATTTCGCTAGATGATGATCTCGCTGACAGTTCTCGGTTCCCGTGCCACGCGCACCTGCTTTAAACTCATATCTCGAAACCAGCTTCTCAGATCTTATTCAACTTCCCAAGAAGATTATCAATTTGAAGAAGGCAAAATGCAGCTTAGAGAACTCATTACCGGTTCTTAGTGGGTACCGCGTGTTTGGGCCTATTTTATTTATATTGATAAGGACTTACACCATCGTGGGTTATGACTGCCAATACGGGTATAAAAATATAAAACAAAAGCATTGAAAAGTTTTCTTTTACATAAAAGTTAATATGACAGAGGGGCATTATATTACACTACGTATCGTATACTATACGTGTTTAGTATTTATTCGATACGGTATACCTACAATAAAATATTTTTCAAATAAACTAAATAGCTTACTATAAGAGTAAAACGCGACCACCCTTTGTAAATAAATTTTACTGACTAGATACACATTTAGGTAATAAAGCGGCAACGTCGCACGACCTATGCGTTTAGATATAATCAGCTGTTATAAAAGACTAGCTTCCGCCAGCGGTTTCACCCGCTTTCTGAGGGAAGTACTTTCCATACCCGGATAAAAAGTAGCCTATATGTTATTCTGATGTATAAGCTATATTGTGGTAAAGTTTCATTCGAATCCATTCAGTAGTTTTTACGTGAAAGAGTAACAAACATCCATACATCCATACATCTATACATACAAACTTTCGCCTTTATAATAGTAGTAGGATACATCCTGTCCAAACAGGGCAAAAACTTAAAAAAATCATTTTCGACTAGACTAAACTACTCATCATCATCATCTCAGCCATAGGACGTCCACTGCTGAACATAGGCCTCCCCTTCGATCTCCACACATACCGGTTGGAAGCGACCTGCATCCAGCGTCTTCCGGCGACTAAACTATTGCTCCTTTAATTGATTTTTGGTACAGAGCTTGAAAATGGTACCTACCTAGTATAGGCAGTAAAAAGGAAAGCCCCTCTGTCGTATCAACTTTGTATAGTGTTGTTACAGCTACCAGACCGGCTGGGCTGGTATCATCCTGTCTTTAGTCAAAGCCATTCATATTTTCATATTTGTTATCTTTCATAACATCATGTTTTACAACAGTACAGTTATATATTTTGCTTTACTTATACATACATATACAGAAGTGAAAGGGAAGTCATTTATAACTTTTAGCTAATATCATTAACAATCGGCCATGGGATTAGAGAACGACAATGTCGTATAGAATAAATAAAAGGAAGTAACAGTGGAACAGCACGCGCCACTGTCAAGTCAGTTGGCGATGCCGATGCCGTGTCCCTACGAACATTATGGATATCAAAAGTACCTTTCCACACTGACAACATATTACAATTAAGTCTTATGTATGTGTACGTGTTTTTGTGTTTGTTTACAACTTTGTTTTTCTTGTTTAAAATTTGATCGTTAGTGGTTGTTTCGGCCAACCGAACGTTACGTAAGGTGTTGGAGCGGGTAGAGATTCTATATAACTTTGTCAATCTTACTAGTAGTATCGGTAATGAACTGTCAGGGATATTATCGTACATCGTAACCCGGCAACTTAATGAGTCACTCTGTGTGGAAGCGCCGCACGCGGTTGCTACAAAGTGTGTCAGGCGGCAAGCATCTGAGTAGCTGTAATATATGCACGCGCTGCTCTCCATCTGTCCGTCCGTCCGTCACCAGGATGTACCTCATGACGTGCCAGTAGCACAGATCTGTCGCTGTAACAGCTAATTCTGAAGCTACAATCTAATGAGACAGTATTTCAGGGCTCCCATATAACACACGTGAGTTTCAGGCACTTGGGCTCACAAAAATACGAGTAGTTCCTCGTACAAGTATTGAGGATATTATAAGTCTTAGAATAAATAATAAAATTAGAATACACTTAATATTTAGGGGGGGGGGGGGGGGGTAGCTGATTTGCAGATAATAGTACGGAAAGCTTTGTGCGCGAGTGTGACTCGTGAGAGATATGGTTAAGGTAGGTACGGCCCGGTCGCTCCCCGCGTGACGCTGGCGCGCGTGTGCCGCCAGGTACCGTAGCGGCATTGTGCGGCATTGCCTAACTAACACGTTGTGTACTTCATCAGTTTAAACTAGCATTTTCTGTTTGTTGTCCGCTCGCTCAGGTGTATAGCGATAGGTTGTCACATGTCGTAAGTATTGACGAGTTTCGGTTAGACAGTGTACCTTCCATATTTACCTACTTGTATTTGTTTTATCGTTGAACTTGTGGATTACCACGTAGATATAAAGGACGATGTGGACGGGATCTATTACATAGTGTGTCCGTCCGCGACGGGCCGAGGCGAGCAGTGGCACCGGCCCGCCGGCAGTAGCGCGCGTGCATGCCCCGCGCCGCCCTCTGTGCCGCGCCGCCGCGCCGCCACGCCCGCACTGCGGCTCGCGTGTCTACCTACGTAAGGAACCTTGCGGAACTGGTTGGCAGGCGAGCGTGGCGCGCGGCACGGTGGGCGACCGTACATTTCTGTTTACTTCCATATTTAGGTACTTAATTAGTTTGTTAGCACTCTGCTTCTGTTCGTAGTTACCTATGTTATGACGAGCAGTTGTCCGGCCGGCCGAGGGTCGCCCGCGCCACTGCTTGTTACCTCTACGTAGTAGTTATATTATCGAGATCTGGTAGCGTTTTATCTCATTACCTCACTGTTCTCATATAACAAAACTATTAAAATTATATTTTTATTAACTACGTATGTGTCTCTATTGCATTTACTTACTCTCGTCTCAATGTGGAAACAAAGTTATTGACCACATCATGCAGTTGAATGCAGATCGTTTGAGCACTTAATTAAGTTCATTACAAGAGTAAGTAAGCAGTGCAGACACAGCGCTGTCGATCATTTGTTGAGTGTGGGTGTGGCAGGCGGCGCGCGCGGCCGCGAGGCGTCGTCCGAGGGCTCGCTGGCCGAGGCCACGCCCGACACGGACGAGTCGGGTGGCGAGCCGCGCCTGCGCAGCAAGCGCCGGGCGGCCCGCGCCGCGCCCGCCGCGTCTCCGCCCGACGCGCCGCCCGTGCACGTGGCCGCGCTCGAAGTGCAGAACGTGAAGCGTGCCATTAACCGCTACGGCACGCTGCCCAAGGGCGCGCGCATCGGCGCCTACCTCGAGTCCATGCGCGTGTCGGGCGGCGCGCGAGAGCCGCGCGACGAGGCGCGCTCGCTGTCCCCGCGCACGGCGCGCGCCATGCCGCATATGATCCGCTCCAACTCGTCGGGCGGAGTGACGGCGCCTGCGCCGGCGTCACCGCGCGCCGCCCGCGCCGCACCATTGCGCTGCCTGGCCGACAGCCCCGCCAAACCGCGCCCACGCTTGGCCGAGCTGGAGTTCCCACCACCGCCGCCTGACCTGCCGCCGCCCCCCGAGGATGCGCAGCCGCCACCGCCTCCGCCGCCGCCCGACTGCTGCCCGCCAACCGTCGACCGTGACGATCTCGCTAAGAAAAACATGAAGGAGATGCTGGAGCTTAAGCTTGTAGCGGAGATCAAGGAGCGCGCCGACAAAAAGCACCGCCTCAAGGAGTCGCCGCCGCCTGACGAGCTGCCCGACGCCAGCGCCGGCTTTGGTGATCCGGTGACAAGGCTCGTGTGCGAGCTGTCCGAGAGCCTCAACCTGGAGCCGCGTCGCAAACCAGAGCCGGCTGCGCGTCCACAAGACGACGCTAGCCATACCATGTCGCCCATTGATCTTAAAGCTAGTCTCAGGAAAACTCCCTACAGCAATAACCTCGATCAGAAAATTTCAGACAACAAAAATAATACTGACTTTAAATCCCAATTAAAGAAAGTGGATACAAATAAAAAGACGCCGCTTGCTGCCAAGGACCCGGAGGCGTCGGGTCGCGCCATCATAGACTTCAAGTCGCGGTTGCGGAAAGTGGAGAGCGGCGCGGCCGCCACAAACGGCACCGGCAAGAAGCCGGAGCGGTCGCCGGACGAGCCGCGCGACGAGGCCGGCTCGCTGGACACCAGCGGCGGGGACGACGACGACAAGCGCCGCAGCACTGGCAGCATCAGCAGCCTCAAGAAGCTGTGGGAGAGCAAGGAGACGGACGAGCGCCTGAGCCCCAAGGCGCGCGCCGCCCCCGACGCGGACGCGTCGCCCGAGGAGCGCGCGGGGGCGGCGGGGGCGGGGGTGGCGCGCGCGGGGTCGCGGCGCCGCGAGGACAAGCCCGCCGTGCCCAGCAAGCCGGCCGTCAAGGGCAAGCCGGGCAAGCAAGGCATCTACGCCACGCCGCTGCCCGCCGCCGACGACAGCGACGCCGACCTGCTGGCCGCGCTGCGCACCACGCTCGACTGGTGCACCAACGAGGTACGCACCGCATTACACGCCCGCATTTTATTTGTTTTGACTACCTTTGCCCCTTTTTATACTTAAAAAATAATAAGTTCTTATAAGAGCGCTATTTTCTTAAAATCTGGAACTTGATACTTAAAGTTGTGTCTTAACCTGTAAAACTGTAAGGGTCTATTTCACCACTTACCATTAAGTTCCAGTTAGTTTATTTGGGTAAATAACATCATACGTATTCTGTTCTATTTTAGGATGTATTTGGTAGGTAAACTGATGCTAAGTCTCCGTAAGTTCACACTATCATATAAGTTATACATGTAACAAATGTCAAACATTTATAAAAGAAAACTATTCTTGTCCAGTCCTGAGTTCGGCTAGTTAATAGTTGCCGCATGCACAGTTACTGTTCGTAATTAGTCGTGATGACGTCAGTTCCAGGGTTTTATAAGCAAAGGATCAAGTAGGATGTCGTCATGGAGAGTTCGTTGTTTGTTTGTCCGTCCGTCACCATTCATCAGGCTGTATGATATGAACCATAATAGTTGGCATTTGCACAATCTGAAAACTAGAAAAAAAATATTATTATTTTAGCTGGTTTTATAAAATAGCAACTTTATGTATAAATATTAATACTTCGTGAGCAAGTTCGACTCGCTTTTTAATAAATGATTTATAATAATGTTGTGTTGAGGTGCGGCGCGGGTGCGGCGGCGCGGCGGGCGGGCGCGGCTCGCTGTGGCGCCTGCAGTCGTCGGAGCGGCTGGCGCGGCTGGGCGCGGCGTGCGGCGCGGCGGCGGACGCGCGCCGCTGCTCGCCCGCGCTGCGCCTGCAGCTGCGCGCGGCGGCTGCGCGGCTCGAGGCGGAGGCGCGCGCGCTGGCCTCGCCGGCGCCGCCCACGCATCACCTCGCCGACGGCGTCGAGCGCGCGCTCAAGGACCTCGCCGACATCGTGCACAGGTACCACGCCATTGCTTCAACACAACCTTCACTCGTTAAAAGTATTTTTTGTTTTGAATACGAAATCGTCATAGCGGTAATTTTGGACAAACCTCAACTCTATAATCTACAATAGCTTTAGCTAATACACAATAACACATAGGTATACCTAAATTTGAGCCTTGAGTTTACCATAATTAACAAAATCTACAATCCTTATCCATCCACAATGAACTTCCGAAATTAATCCTCATATTTTATAAAGCATACATTTTATTAAGAGGACTGACCTATTTATTTAGTCAAAGAATCAACATTGCCATACATCGTGGCAATACGACCAGTCCCGGGCACATTACCGGATAATAGCGACACTGGATGACAGTAGCTAATGTCACTATGTAAAATAATGTTGCCACATTTTAAGTAATAGTGATGCGTTCAGTTCTCGATCAATTAGATGAATGAACAATGAGTGTTAATAACAAGATATAATGTTCCTCACACATTCACACAACGTCATCTAGTCCCAAACTAAACAGACCTTGTTCTATTGATACTAGACACTACATACAGCGCCATCTAGTTCAATATGAAAAAGCTGTCCTGCATCGCACAAACAGAGTTACAACGTCATTCAACATACATAGAAGAATCCGACAACAACTGTCGGGGGGTAGCCCGCCAGACTAAACACCCTTGCGGGAAATAAAAACCTTTCCGCCCTGGTCATCGTCAGCCCCAAACGCACTTATATACTTTTCTTTTGTAAATACATACATATTATATTGCAAAAACGTGTTTTATCCCTGAATTTCATCCAAATTTCTTTGTTGTTAGGGCTATCGCGTAAACTTAATGCCGACTTTATATTGGTTTTTCGAAATAACGAGGTAATATATTATGTTTTTTGATTGTTATTCGAGTGATTCTAGTAAAACATCCTACAATAGGATTTCTTAATACATAGTTAACGTTAAAAAGGCAATATTCATGTAAATAATAGAAGATTTTTACCTATAATTCTTATATTTTATTCCTCTATAACTACATAATGTATTGAAAATAGGACAGTCGTACAAGTTTCCTCGCACTGAGTAAAGGTAGTATTCAGAATACGAGGACGTTACGTACTCTAACAATATAGTTGTTTCGATATCAGTCGG
The DNA here is from genome assembly GCA_958496145.1 of Heliothis peltigera. Lineage (NCBI taxonomy): Eukaryota > Metazoa > Arthropoda > Insecta > Lepidoptera > Noctuidae > Heliothis > Heliothis peltigera. The sequence continues at coordinate 143,218 of OY292321.1, forward strand.
TCGGCACACTAGCTAGTCACTAGGCAGTCGAGGGAATTTCATGAATTCAGAAACAAATTTTTCATTCATTCACTTTGTCACAACACTATTTTTATTTCAAGACAACACAGTAAACGTCAGCTAGCTTCGTCTAAATAAAAATACGACCATACTTTAACGCCTAATGACATGCGAATATTTTTGCATGTGAAATTTCTGATTTATATTAGTATTTTATAAACTTATATCTAAGGTGCTATAAAAATATCTTCCACGACCTCAATGGGAGGTAGTATTGTGTTTATAGATTAGTGAAGTTAACTTAGAGATTGTCATATTCAAAATGTACGTATAAATTGTGAACCACGTTATACAGAGCAGAGTCAACGTTAAATTGAAATAATTGCACCGGGGTATGAAAGCTCTTCACTATAGTTATCTATATTATACATAGATAGTTATTTATACATATAGCTTATACCTACCGTTACCTTACGTATTTATTTAAATTGTTTATGTACAGAAATATAAATACAATAGAATGTGATTTCCGCCGATATAGCGATTCTAAGATAAAGCAACAAACCCGTACGTTCATACCTCGACCTTCCGTCGACGTAATGACTTCATAATTTGTTTTATATAATTTCCACAATAGGCTTTCTCTATGACCGTCCATGCTGGAGTTTCTTTCTCATATATAGGTATATTTACTTGTTGGCACTTAATTATTGGAGTCTATTTCTCATATATGTATACACTAAAACTATAACTTAATTTCCGAAACTTTTCTATAAACATAAATATGATCCGAGTGCACATCTCGGTGACAGTGACAGGACTTTGTTTCGCAAACTTTTAAAAATTCTCCAAGCAAAAAATCCGGCACGCCGATAGCGACAGAGAATATTATGTTTTGTCTCAATTTTCTTCCGTATTTCGTGTATTGTATATGCTTCTCACTTCCACACTTGCCTACAGTCTCTTGGTTACATCTATAGGTGTATAATCTAATAAGGGTAGAAGACACATTTGACATTGAGCTGACATGCTGAGCATGCTGTAAAATATTCAACGTCAAAGTTGTCAAAACGGCGTATTAATTGCGCCACCAATAAAACCATCTTTTAAGATAGGTAAACATATTGTCATATACGCAATTCTGTAAAAACTTACGTTTGTACTCGTTTTTCTAAGAATCTTTTTTTTTTAAACTGCCTATGCATTGAACGGCATGTACGAAAAGCACACTTGGAAATAAATCATAGATGCTCAGCTAGATCTTGTGTGCACGGCAGAATTGCTTTCATTAGCATTTCATGTGAAATTTGTGTTTTGCAGATAATCTTAAAGCGACTGCAGCACAGCCCAGCATTGCACGGAGTGTAACCGATCTCAAGCGAGCCAGCCAGCTCGCCCCGCGCGCCTTCGGGGCTGCCGCTAGGTAGTCAGGTGTTTGTTTATCAGTGCCAAATGTTATTAAGATAGGTGTGCACCGCTGTGACATGGCCACCCAGTAGTTCGGCGGCGCCGGTCGCCTACATTCCTCTAGACGCGGTATATACTTTCACTTAGATGTATACACAGACTCACCTATGTACTCCTTCGTTAAGCATTTACTTATACATATGTAGTTACTTTACATATTAGAAGACTCGTTCTACTCGGACCAATAACGACGCTTGTTATGATTTGAGCTCAAGACTGTCTGGCGATTGGTTTGTATTGGCCTATTTGTATACTTAGTCAGTAGCGTGACCGGGCCATCACTGTGTTTTGATATATTCCGTTCTGGCGCGAATTGAATACTATATATTATGTTATGATATGAGCGATCAAATAAAGTTGTCAAACATTTATTATTTTAAGTTAGCGTACTGTGATACGGCTTATAATGTAATAATATTATGCTCAATATTTTCCTTAATATTATTTGTATTAATTGAAATTGTAAGGTATTTTTTAAGATGACTATATATTGCGATCGGTAAAAATTGTATTAATACGAAATCATTTACATGAACGTTGTATGCAGAACGTCAGTCGCGCGTCGCGGCCTCTGTAACACGTGTATGCTAGTCTTTATTATTACAATAAATGTACGTAATTATGTAAGTTCTCTATGATAGGACCGTGTACAATCATTCTAGCTATTTTAGTATTGAATGTATCATGAAGGTTTTGTATTAGCTGCCCGAGGGCAGGAGCTCGTGGCGCACTGAGCGTGACCGCGGCCGCCTCGCGACTGCCTTGACCTTGTTTGCTTTGTGATACCACCACAGAACATCAGGCAAATAACATTCAGCGGATCCCGTGTTGTGCTCTATAAATGTACGCACCTATGATACATGCCCATACAATGCCAGAAGTATATGTATACGCCCGTATACGAACATTATGAACCTCTTTGAACTGGTTCCGAACACTCCAAAGTATGAAAGTAGAGGAATTTTGAAATAATCAATTATGATGTTTAAGGCACTGGCTCGATATATAATCCCATAATTTGTGGTGTAAATAAATAACGGCTCCGTGTAAGATTGCGCCGGGAGCGCTGTACGTAAGGCACGCGACGGGCACGCTTCAGTGCCGCTCTGTACTTAAGGTAGGTTTAGATGAAGAATATCTTCGGCCGCTTAATTTACGGCGCGTCAAAATGCTAAACCACTTTTGACGCCATTTTCTTGCGTCATGCCGCGATCATTGCTTTGAAGTTTAGGCGTCTTAAAATAGTCTCCGTCTAAACGTACCTTCACTGTGGACACCGCTCATGTCGGGCGCACGCTGCCCGGGCCGGTTGTCTTCAGCTCAGCTTGCGCAGTATGTATCCATGTTCTCACACTGGTTCGTTATCCTCTTACTTCCCTACTATGATAAGTAATAGAATCCAAAGATACAAACCAGATGTCCAATTGTAATGGAAATAAAATGATTTCTTTAAGAGACTGTCTATCATTTGTAACTCCTTTTCCAATAGTCCAGACGCTCGAGACAGCGCACATACGGGTATTTTAATCATCTACGCGGCCAAAAGTCAGAACAACAAAGTTAAATGCTACTGAATTCGAGTACCTGAGGCAGGGGACACTCCAACGGACCATAAGCCGCCTTCCCCACCCCTCTGTCTCAACTCAGTCGGTACTTGACCATCGAACTTTGTGTACGTGTCAGTTATCGGCGATGTTTAGAAAGCGTTAACATTGTGTGCTAAGCAGCAGTTTTCTGTGTTAACTTGGTGCAAGGAAGCAATGGATTCGGAGACTACAGGTATGTGGCAATCTATAAATAATATATTTAATAAAATTTGATTCCGTTTAATATATTTTTAATGATCGCTTAGTAATGCCTAAAATGAGAGGATTTAACAACAAAAAATTATCTTTAAAGGTGTATTTGTTTTATTATCGGGGTAGATCCGGCTTTTTTTGTCATTTATATTTAAAATACAGATTCTTAAGTAACGAATGCTGTATAAACTAGGCGCGGATACACTAAGCAGAGAACTTTGATCTTTTACAGTCGAAATTAGTGAAATATTAATTTATGTTTAAATTTTGTTTTAGGTTCAGGTGCTACCTCTGGAGTGAGAATAGTGACTAGTAAATCACTCTGAAAAGATGAAGAATGAAAATATAAAAAAGAAAAACTATGTTTTTTGAGAGACCACCTTTTCTCTCAAGAAAACCTTACTGAAAGTCAGTTACATAAACTGAAATACAATTTTGCACATTTCAAATCAGAAATTAAGCAAAGGTGGATTAAATCGCACAAAAAACAAGAGGTTTTTTTTAAAAAACAACCATCTTTGGCTTGAAGGTACTTTCGAAATTCCAGTCACAACTACAAATCGTCAAGGTCGCCATCGTAAATCATTTGGTAAATCTAGCGAAAGGAGCAAAAGAAGAAAAACGGAAGAGATCCATTCCAATGTCGAAGATGGTGTTATAGTCCACGCAGCTCAAGTAAAAAGAAAATCGGGAAAACGTAATGCTTCCCGCGTACTCCAAGATATAATAAGCTCTCCGACTCGTGCAACGAAGTACAAAAAAGCTTTTGATGCCTCTAAGTGTGGAAAATCATCGCGTGTAATATTAATATAATCATGTGTCATAATCATCATTATGTAATATTAGTGTAGGCATATGGCTAAAAAAAAATTAAATAAAAAAAAATATTTTCATTTAATTTTTTTTTCTATTTATGGAAATTGTAAAAAATAAGATTATTTACTACTGTTTATATTGCGCTTGTTTTATTTTCATCATTCCCGACTCAAAAACTCAAACAAATGTTTTTGGCCAGCTAAATTAACTAAATACCCTATGTGCAGCGGTCCAACCGCCCGCAAACGACTAAGTACTTTAAACTAACGGTTCGCAAATATCCCAGCATGTCATATTCATGTTCGTGTCACAGGCGGTGTTCTCCTGAACAGTCTCGTGAATACCTATATCGATAGGTATAGTTCTCGCAAAACTCAGCAGCAGTCCACATCTGAATTGAGCACAATATGCGCCGCTCCGCCATCAGTGCCGCCACCTATTCGCGCGACGCTAATGCATACAAAATCATGAACTGTTGTACTGTTGTAATTCAACCTGACACATACAACATTTCACATGTTATACATACAAACCTGCTAATGTCTACTGTACCTATACAGTGATATACGTAAGGCTGCCTTTTAAGTTCTGTCGTTTGCCAACCTGATGCAGTTGGTCAAAAAAAAAACATGCCATTTTTATCTTTTTGAATCTAGAATTCTAAAACAAAAGACTGTTTTCTGATTGGTCGAATAGTTTCCCCGTATTGCCTCCTCAAAAGTGACAAGTCGGTTGAAAAACTGGAAATGAGGAAGGAAAATTTTCGTGCGATAATTTGCTACCACTTTCATAGGAGGTTATTGCAACTTCAGTGCTTTGAAGAGATCACTTCTGTGTTTAGTGATGCAGGACCATGTCTGAGGACTGTATAACGCTAATATTTAGAATTTCAACGTGGACACTCTAGCCTCAGTGACAATCCCGGTGAAGGTTGTCCAAAAACCGCCATGACGCAGGAGAATATCTAAGCTGTGCGACAGCTAATCCTCGGAGATCGCTATGTGACATACCCTGAAATAGAGGCATTCGTGGGCATTTCAGGGACCACTGTCCAAAAAATCCTGCATGAAGATCTTGGTGTAAGAAGGGTGATCTCTCGTTGGGTACCACATTTGCTTAGCGACGAACCAAAACAGCCTGAGTTAGTTGGTGTCGCAAAACTCTGTAGCTATTCAACCTAGCAGAGTCAATGTATGTTTATAATATGGTTAGTGGTGACGAGTATTGGATATATGCTTAAGATCCAGATTCTAAGCAGCAATGAACTGTCTGGGTCTTCCAGCATGAGCCAAAACCGACCAAAGTCATACGCCCACGGAGCACTTCAAAAAGAAGGGTTGCATCGTTTGTGGCAAAGGGTGATTACGTCGCGACTGTTGTGCTGCAAGAATGCAAGACGGTTACCGCTGACTGGTATAACACTGTTTGTTTGCCCCAAGTCATCACCGAATTTCGAAAAAACAAGTGAAGACTACGTATGATATTGTACCATGACAATGCAAGTTCGCACACCGCTCGCCTAACAAAGATGTTTTTGAGCACAAAAATGTAGAAATTTTATATCACCCCCCTCACAGTCCTGACTTAAAGCCCTAACAAATATTTTACTTTCCCCAAAATTCAGCAAATTGTTCGTGGTCAACGTTTCAGCTCACCTGAAGAAGCTATTGTCCCATACAAATCGGCCATTTTGACTACCCCCACTTTGGAGTGGAATAAATGTTCAAAAAACTGGTTTAAATGCATGAAAAAGTGCATTAAATATCCCGGAGATTAGAGAGTTTTTTTTAAGATTTCTAACAAAAATAACATTCGCATTCGTTTGGCTCGCGCCGTTCTTTCATTTGTTTCATTTAATTTAATAAGGTACACTAACAGCTGTTATTTAAAAAGAATAAGGACTTGCAAATGGGCTTATACAGTTGCCAATTATATTGTAGGTGAACCAACATTTATAAATATAAGTGATAACTAAAACTGAATAGAACTAATATAGAGTGGACAACAATAATGATGAAACAGATTTGAACCGGAATGAGACTAAACTTATTAAAAAACTTAAAATTTTACATAAAGAGATAAATAAAGATACAAACAAGCAATAAATACAATTATACATATTTATGGATCGATATGACTGATCCCATGGGTTTTAAAGATGTTCGTAGAATTATGGTATAAATGTCAACATGTGGGTTATTAACATAGACCATTTTACTGTTTATTGAATTACTTATTACGAGATTGCTACCATGTACCGGACCGTCGCGGAGTAAGTCCGTGATCATGGCGCATGGCGCTTGAAACGGTGCCAATAAAAAGGTGCATGGTAGCAAACTCGTAATAAGTAATTCTAATGTTAGTGACAATGAAAGTTTAAATCAACATTTTCAGTAAAAAAGAAACACAAATGGGAATTTTGTGATTTTGAGAGTAATTTATTTTGAAGTTATTCCCAATTTCAAACATCGCGAATTTGGAACTCACTGAAAATTATGTATGTATGCATATTTTGTAACCTAGGATCGTACAAAATGAAAATATCGGCAAGATATTCTTACATTTTGATATTCATTCAGTTAACAAAACTATGTACTATAGAATATAACGAAGGTTTTGTCACACTAACATGAAATACATATATTATTTTATATTTTACTAGCGGTCGCCCGCGGCTCCGCCCGCAGTGATGTCGGTTTTCGCGACAATAAGTAGTCTATGTGTTGTTCTGATGTATAACCCATAGAGAACCCCCGCGGCTACGCCTGTGTGGATGTCGATTACCGCTACCAAAGCCTAACTTTTGTCGGGATGAGAAGCTCGCGCTCGGACCTCCCGCCTTATTATACCTACCGGCCGACCCGCGTCGAGCGATTTCTATGATTCTTTTTTTTATAGAATATATGTAATAATGTTATCTTTTGTTAATTAGGGATAAGCGAGAATATTATAAACATAAGAATAAACAAATCAATAATAAATAATCAGAAAGCTTCGAACTACTAAACTATCGGGAGTTATACGTGGTATTGAGAGTCAACCATTAAAGATAGACATATGCTGTAGTGGAATATTTTTTAGATAATTTTATGTAGAACATTTTCGTCATACATGATTTCTATGTAGCTTTAACCATTAAGGCTGCACACGCGTCGAAAACTTAAAAAATGGTGTAACTTCTCCCGTTTTCCCAACATTTTCCTTCACTGCTCTGCTCCTATTGATTGTAGCGTGATGAAAAGTATACTATAACCTGCCCGGGAGTATGAAGAATAATTGTACCAAGTTTCATTAAAATCCGTCCAGTAGTTTTTGTTTCTATAAATAACATACAGACAGACAAATTTTACTGATTGCATTTTTGGCATCAGTATCGATCACTTATCACCCCCTGATAGTTATTTTGAAAATATATTCAATGTACAGAATTAACCTCTCTACAGATTTATTAGAAGTATAGATTATTATCTGAATTCTACATCGGCCAGCTAGCGGGCTGGTGTAACGTGGCAGGCTGAGTGCCGCCATATATTAGTATTAGTAGTATTGTTTATTGCGCGGAAAATACAAAACGAAAAGAATCGCATTTACATCAACATGTTCGCAAAATCGCATTTATTCGATAAATTTGAAAAATCAGTACACCTATTGATTATCTATTATTTAAATACAATGAATGCCTATGTCCCATTGTCACAGCACAGCAATGATTGTACTCATATTAATTATTTCAGAGAACCTTAACATCTACGAAAACAGTACTAATACTGAACAACTCATGGTAATGAAGTATCCCAGAAAAAAGCGAAGACAATATATTAGAAGTTTCCTGGGATTAGAAATATTACCAATCTTTGTTATTTTGTTATAAACCATGGATTGATGGCTGCACACATTTGCTTTCCACAAGCTGGATGTTCAACTACACCTTAAAGATATACAATTCTAAACATACATACAGAAGTCAATACACACATTTAGGACAAAGATGAGCTTCTGTCTTTAGATCTAAGAGCTATATACCACAGTAAGTCAGTATGGGCCAGTATCTTCTCACAAATGATGTTGACAATGCATAAGGCTAATGGAGGCTTTGGTTACATACTAACAAGTTATGAAAGGTAATACTTAGCACAACTGCGGTTGTAGAACCAAGCTTAAATACAATCCCAAAATGATAGTAGCAACAAATTGAACTGAAAGAGTATATACTATATTTAAGCTACTAGCAAGTCATTTTCCAATCAAAAACAATAATTTCTGACCATGTTCAAATAATTACCTAAAAATAAAAACAAATCAGTTTGTGAGAAGGGACTGCCCTAGAATGTATCTATGTATCTACGAGCTATAAATAGAATCTATGATTGTATATTTTTGTGACTAAACATAGTGTGTATATATGGCGCCACCATCGGGGGGACTGCTGATGAAGATTCAGGCACTTGTTCCTTCTCCTTATTATTCTTTGTCTTTCTGAATTGGAAACCGTTCTTCCTGAGAATCTTCCTAAGAGTCTCCCTTGACCCTTTAAAATTAATTTCTTCTTTTAAAATCTGAAGGAGTTTGTTAATAGTGGGCACCTCCTTCTTGAAAGCATAGAACTCGTGGATCTTCCTACGAATCACTTGGAGGTCATACTCATCAACTTCTATTTTGCCTTTTGTCCTGACACGTTTCTTTGGTGTTTTTTTTAAAGTCTCAGGGTCCAGCAGACCCTGTTCCACCAGCCTTGCTTCTTTGACGATGTTTAAAACTGTGCGTTCAGATACACCTGAAATAGTAACCTTTCAATGAAAATCTTATCTAATAAACAAAATATTAAACTTGTGTATGCATAACGAGGGCTTTCTACTATAGAATAAAAAGAATTTGCTGACGCATCAGGTTTAAATACGTAACTGCATCCAGGGTGAATATAAATCCATTTAAGCAAGCAAGTATATTTTATGACTTGTGCAGTACCTTTTTATGTCACCTTTCAATCGGAAACCTAGGATTATTGTTAATATTAAAATTGCATAGCTTGCACTGCCCAGCAGTTTTTAAACAATGAAAGTATTGAAGGGGAATAGCTTGTGGCTAGGTACCAGCCATATTGTATTAAAACAATCGCCAGTGCAGTGCTTTGCAGCATCCTACATTACTAATATATTTTACATAGTATTGAAATTGGACAATTGTTTTTATGCTGTTCCTTGATGTAAACATCCAGAGAGTATGATATTCTATAGTAATGATAACGTGATATTGCAATTAGTAAAAATATACACAACATGACAGCAGCATATTATATATTATTATGCCAATATAACGCCCAATAATGCCTTCGCACGTACAAAATTGTTATGAAAACAATCTCAATGATTATAGACCATTAGATTTAGAAAATTCGCTGAATTTAATGCCCAAAGGATAAAAGCTAAAAATATTCATGTTTAAACTACTTTCATATATTAGTTAATAAACAAATAAATTATATATGATAGCAGTACAACACGGTATTCTAGTGATAAAAAAATAACAGGAGTACAAACCTGTAGCGGCAGATACTCTCACGTACACTTTACTTAAAGGTATTATTGGCACTTGCATTCGTTTTTCCTCATCCATAAACTCCTTTACTTTCAATATTATCTCCCGTACTTCGGTGGTGATGTTTTTCGGCATTTTATAATAATAATGTGTTGTATTTTTCAAACAAAAACAAAGAGCAAAAGCTCAATGATGGCGACTATTTTTGTGATTGTCAGCTTGACGTTTTGCTAAAGATGGCTGCTCCAGGCTTATTATAAATATGGCGGCGTTGTAGTTTCGGATAGGCGTCCAGGCGTCCATAATCATGATCATGTATACAATTGCCATAAATATGTTTACATGAATATATATATATGTCTGAGATGTCTATACATGTACTGCAGGTTCATAATATAATGAGGTCTATAGTTTATTGTATTTTTTTTTGTAACCAGGTGGCGCAACTTGAGTTTTGAGTGAGTGACACGACTCAGCCGTTCTTAGATTCGTAACTCATGTTTGCCATAATTAGGCCCAGCTTCAGAGGTTACGGATAGCCACTAACTACCAGATAAATAAAAAAATGGAACATCATACAAATTGTGTATGAAGAAAATATTGTTTAAACTTTAAAGGTTCTTCAAACCAACAGACAGACATGTGTTGCTGGGGAGTTTTTTGCGCCACTTCTTCTTCCCAGCAAAAACACAGGAAGTGGTGAAGGGTGGGCGTTTTGGGGGATGTCTTTTGTAATATTTGACGTTTAACAAGTGCTGTTTTACAGCCAAGTTTGAATAAATAAGTTTGAGTTTGAACAGAATTTGTATGAATTTATCTGCCAGATAAACTATTTGAAACTTATCAGCTGCCTGTGAAACTGGCCCTTAATCTAAGGTATTGCTAATATTCGCAACAAAGAAATAATCTCGAGTGAAACGACCCACAAACATTTTTTTTTTCGTGGGAAATCATCAAATGAACCCTTCCGCTGAGGATGCAGTTAGAGGGAGTGTCAGACTCTTAGTGACTAAAACCCACTATGTTCCTTCTGGAGGTCCCTGTGTGCCAGGGTCACGGTAACTCTTGCGAACAACCCGCAGCCCGGGCAGAACCCACAAACATCAGTTTTGTGTGCGCCGTGCAGAGCGCATGCCTCGCAATGTGTGGATCGACCTTAATATTATATATTTTTACTACCTACTACATAATTATAATTATATTTTTTATGTACACACGTCAGTGCATCGAGCCACTAAAATCTATCAAATTTCTTTAATACATTTTGTACTTTATCGCTGAGGCGTATGGTTCATATTACATTGGCAAAATTTGTCAGTTTCGGTAGCTGGATGTGCTGGCGTCTGTACGTAGGCACGTTAGTCACCTAACTCCTCCTGGATGACTAGACGACATTTTCAGAACGAGGACACTTTTTTGAGAACGAGGGGCTGCTTTACTCAACCTTGATATTGATAATCATTACAGAATTTATGGTGCTTCTTGATTTGGTTTGCAGTTAAAGGAAAGCTAATGATAAGTTAGTGGCCACTTTACAGGCCCTCCTGTAACAGGTACGGGATAAGGTGACTCGGAATCTGGTATCAACGGCAATGGAAATACATACATATATTCATATGAATGTTAAAACATTTATTATTGAAACCAAAAAACAAAACAAACCTGTGAAAATAAAAGTTTAGCGCCAACTTAAAATAACTTTGAACCTATACGTATTTGTAAACAAAGTTGTAACCCTATTATACAAATAATCTAATTCAATGATTTGATATCATGATCATAATATTATGTTGGGGATGAGAGTCGAGTAAACATATTATTCCGGACGAGGTTCGCTCAGTTGAGACTCTCGACGTGACGAGATCAGATTTACCGTAGCGTTACTGTATTTCTGTTTTAATCGCATTTTTAATAACGAAAATTGTCTGCGGTGATTCCTCATTAAAGTCCTGAATTTGAATTTTTCTAAAAGCAGTATCTGGAACAAATTACGAGGCAGTCAGAAACCTGCTTGGAACATAAAAAAAACTTACAAAAAAGAAAACCGACTTCTAAACCACTGAAAAACATTTAAAAAAACTTAAGTACGTCGCTCTAGAGGTTGGTGTAGAAGTTGCAGCTGTATTTATTTGGACACCGACTTCGAGCGACTTAAAAGGTTTTTATGCTTTTCAGTGTTTTAGAAGTCGGTATCATTTTTTGTATAACAAGATTTTTATTTTTAGCTTTTAGTGTCAGGGTTCAAAATCGTGTGTCGTCATCCATTTATACAATCTATGTCTGCTATAGCTATCATTCATATCAGGCATGTGTCCGCCAGTGGGAAATTCTCATTAACCTGCCATAAACCGTTAAAGAGTTCCCTGAACTGTACTTCGTGTCCATCATCAAAGCCACAATTGCAATTCTCGGTGTAAAGCTGTAAATAACAAGGTAGTTTTTAAATAGCTACGAAGTGCTCTCAATTCTTTGCAGTCTCAATCATCAGGTCAGCATGGAAATCAAAACTATTTCGGTGTAAAGCTCTCATCAACACGAATTAAAAAAGCTCAAACACCAGGTAGCTGGCTCGACTCTCTGTAGTCTCCATCATTAGGCCAGCTCTAAATCTTCATTGTTTTGTAGAGTTATAAGATATATACCTGAATGTGTAGTTTTTACCCCATGCATGCCTACAATTTTCAAGAGCTGCCCTCGATTTTTCAGGGTTTTTACCATCAGATCTGGAAGTGGTGGCAATGGGATCACATGGAAAGTATCACCTTTTGAACAAAAAAAAAGAATTTAAAAAATCTGTCGACAGTAGGCGGAGTAATCGCGTAACAAACCTCCACTTACTTATGTGACAACTATGAAACAGACAAAATGAAACGGTTCGCTATACTTGGATGTACATATGTCAGGCCGCTTCAGCCGTCTGTATCGGCTGCTTGAGGTCAGTAGTGTTATCATACATGTGCAGATGACATACACCTATCAGAATATCCCATCCAAGTGCGGAACACTTTCTTACAGGCTGATGTCGAATCCTTCTCTAACTCGTGGGACTTGTGACACTGGATATAAGTTATTATTAGAACTTACGTTGCACGCCGTGATAGCAACTACAAAGGACATGCACAATTCTTTATCGGTAACGAGCGACAGTGCTCCGAAGTAATCGCCGTCGATCAGATGTCCTTGTTCCTTACGATTTTCTGAGTACACCGCAAGGACGCCGTTGTCAATAATCATAAGACCCTCGGATTGGACCCACGCCTACAATAGAATAATTAATTAGGACGACCTGTTATACATAAATATAGGGTGCTTCAGTAAGACTGCACTTTTTCATTTTATAAAATAAAAATAAGTATTTTGTGAGAGAGAAAGTTGTGATATTGTAATATACTTATTGTTAAGGTAACATGTTCCGATTAAGTATGGACTAAAATATCCGAACAAAAGACCCCCGGACCCCGAGTCAACCGATGTATGACGGGTAAAGTAAAATGGTTTTTTCAGCGTATTTCTGTTTGTAGTCATCATCGACTTTTTTATTGTCTCACTGCTAGGTACAGACCTCATCTCAAAGAGATGGATTAACACAGAGAGAGACAGGAAGGAAAGGAGGAGGACACAATAAAAAGAGACGATGATGACTATCTCCTCGCAAGCTCAATGCGCTTTGGTTAATTCGAAATGTTTTTCTTCACCTTTAATCAGTCTTTGATGTCCAAGATATGGCACTCATGCTTGAAATGCTGGTGCTTGAACCACCAAGCCACCATGACTAAGTACAAAAGTCCAAAGTCCGAGCATTAATATTTTGTGGCTTACCTCAGACACTATGTCGTTGCTCAAAAATACTCGCTCTTCCAGCAGTAGGGATATTTCTTCTAATACTGGAACAGACATATCGCAGAAGAAAGGCATTCTCAATAAAACCTGGAAGTAGCGACCTAACTTGACTTCTTTTTTCAATTCCTTCGGTAAAACCTTCAGTAACTCGTTGTTCAGTTCGACTGATTTCAATTGCGTTGGTCCGAAGTCAAAATATTGTTGTACTTTGTCACACACTTTGTCAGATATCTGTTGACTGTTTAGCATTGTTAGGGCACGATTCTTCAGATTCATTAGCGCATCCTTCGAGTACACAACGCGATTCACCACCTCATAACATTCCAATAGAAACCAGAAGTAAAAGAATTTATTCAGTATATAACCCAATAATGCGGCGAATTTATCCAAATAGTAAATGTGACCCCTGACCCCCAAACTAAAGAGAAGTGAAGGATTTAGAATCCTGCTTATTTCAAAAGTGATATACATGTAGTTGGGCTCAAGTTTGAGATGCACCTGGCTGTACTTGAAGCCAGATCGAAGGCCCAACAAAGAGGTCGGCACTACTGCGCCTTCATTAATGAACACAAGGAAGACCATCACGTCGCTGATGTCGTAGTACTGACACAGAGTCATAATACTGACCACTGCAATCCGTAAGAATTTTATGAGACTCGTTCTGCTATCTCCGCGTCTCTCAGTATAATACGAAGATGTTTCATAGATCCTGTATAGGCTAAAGGCACTGATAATCTTTAGGACGCTTACGAATTTATTGGCCTTACACAAACCGCAAGATGCATTGGATCCGTACTTCAACAATAAGATCCAATGCAGAGGAATGGCTGACACGTAATGTATGAACAGTTTCGTTTTGCAGAAGTTGAGCAGGCACCGCTCCTTGTCTAAGATCACTCGCTTAGTCTCGTGGTTAATGTATCCAGTTTTGAGGGTGATGTATAGATCGGCGACGATGATAAGTTCGAGGAAAGCTCCGAGGTAAAACAGGAACATCGGAAGGTCGTCGAAAATGAACGTGGATGTGAATCTGAACAGAATCTTATTAATGATGAAGACGTGCAGAATTAGACAATCCCAAAAGTTTCTGAAAAGCAAAAATTAAAATATTTGGTTCAGTGAGTCATCTTAGGGGCGGAGTTGTTAATTTATGAGCAAATGTCTTCTGCATTGAGCAGGTCAAATATAAACTGACAATAAGACCAATATTTGAAATTACCTAAATTTGCTCATCGGATGGATACGACTTTTGTATTTCCGAAACTGCTTAAATCTCTCGATCCTCATGGCGTGCGTGCTGTTGTAGAAGCCAGTAGTCTTTCCAGAAGTATAGGACAGCAGGAACAGGTCGTTCCACCAGCGAGCGATGCGGCTCGCGAAGCCGGTGTCCGCAATATCCGTCTCCAACACATCTTGCTCGGGGATGATAAGGCAAGTGTGGTGATAATATGAATTGTCAATTTTACGGTTAGCATACATAGTTAAAACATTGAATCAACACTTGCTCAATCAGTATCTTTTCAAACTTGTTTGCTTAATATTCGTTCAATAATGGTCAATAAGACATCCATAGATTAAAACTAAGACAGACAGTAATTCTCTACGATAGTAGACAAATGAGTTAGGTTAACATATTAACCGACCTACATTCAAGTTTCATAAGGAACAATCTAACTTATACAAATTCTTGTAAGAAGAATCCGCGTACGAAGTCGTGGGCAGAAGCTAGTTTATTAATAAACTAGCGGTCGCCCGCGGCTCCGCCCGCGTGGATGTCGGTTTTAAAAGTAGTCTATGTGTTGTTCTGATATATAACCCATAGAGGACCCCAGCGGCTACGTCTGTGTGGATGTCAATTACCGCTACCAAAGCCTAAATTTTGTCGGGATGAGAAGCTCGCGCTCGGGCCTCTCGCCTTATTATACCTACCGGCCGACCCGCGTCGAGCGCGGCAACGACACGGGGCGATGGCTGATTAGCGTATTTCATGTATAAGTTTGGTATTTCTATACCGATTCCTATGATTCTTTTTTTTTATAGAATATGTAATAATGTTCTCTTTTGTTAATTAGGGATAAGCGAGAATATTATAAACATAAGAATAAACAAATCAATAATAAATATAATCAGAAAGCTCCGAACTGCTAAAGTATCGGGAGTTATACGTGTCATTGTGAGTCAACCATTGAAGATAGACATATGCTGTTGTGGAATATTTTTTAGATAATTTTATGTAGAACATTTCCGTCATACATGATTTCTATGTAGCTTTAACCATTAAGGCTGCACACGCGACGAAAGCTTAAAAAATGGTGTAACTTCTCCCGTTTTCCCAACATTTTCACTTCACTGCTCTGCTCCTATTGATTGTAGCGTGATGAAAAGTATCCTATAACCTGCCCAGGAGTATGAAGAATAATTGTACCAAGTTTCATTAAAATCCGTCCAGTAGTTTTTGTTCCTATTAATAACATTCAGACAGACAGATAAAAATTTTACTGATTGCATTTTTGGCATCAGTATCGATCACTTATCACCCCCTGATAGTTATTTTAAAAATATATAAAATGTACAGAATTGACCTCTCTACAGATTTATTATAAGTATAGATAGATTAATTCGTTTCGTTAATATCCATCGAATAGTTGTAGTGTTAAAGAGTAACATACACACATACACACACAATCTATCGCTCGCACTATAAGTACGGATATGATGTGTTAGCCTGCTGTACAAAGAAATACTCAAGGCATTCAGGCAATATTTTATAGTAATCAATAACTGACTACAACAGTGTACATGCTTTGTGATATGGAACACGTGGAGTCGCACCATCGTCAACACTAACAAGATAATACAATATTCACAGATAACACAAGTTACTCAATGATTCAACTGAAGTACACTCAGCTATTTGTGTCGTCGCAAGAGAACTGAAGCAGCGCCAGCTACAGCGGGCTGGTGGCCGAACCGGCCGCAGCCGCGCCTCACTTATTGAGACGATCATTTCCTTTCATTAAAATTTCCATTTTAAGTAGTTCAAAGAGCTGTGGGTGGGCCCGCATATACATTCTGAAGACCAGCTTCCTCAATACCAAGATCTGCAGAACAGATAATTATGTTATAAGTACCAATTTCATGAATTATTTTTCGGTCTTTAACACATAATACAAGAAATAAATTACATAGCATAAACTGTAACTTATAAGGTACCGCGAAGCAACATTACATGAAAAATAATGCATAATGCATCGCTGGCTGTCGCTTGCACTAGATCCGCAGTTTGTATTAAAATATGCAGAAAATGAATAAAAGCTTACAGTGCAATCCGTAACGGCTATCACAGAGGACGAGCACACTTCCCTGTCGGTGACTAGAGACATGGCTCCGAAGTAGTCGCCGTCGATCAGGTGGCCCAACTCTTCATATAACCGCGAGTATACTGCCAGGATGCCATCGTGTATAATCATCAGACCTTCGCCTTGCCCCATAGCCTGAGATGGTAGTGAAGCTTTTGAACTTTAATATCAAATACGGTTATTGAAAAATATTATTATAATTTAAGATAGCGAACTAAAAAGTCGTTTTTTTTTCCGCTCACTTCATACGCGCAACCTAGCGACACTGACATAAGCCTCGCTGGTGTGCAGTTCCCGGCACTAAACTAACAATAAACAACAGGTACGGGTTAGTTCAATTGCAAAGCAACAGGAACTGCTCATCAGAAACATTTACGCAATATTTTATTTTCAGAAGGGATTTTAGTATTGAAAATAATAAATAAAAACCGGCCAAGTGCGAGTCGGACTCGCGCACGAAGGGTTCCGTACCATTATTTATATAAACTCAATATTCAGGGAAGATTTCAAGCGTCTGCCTCTTGCCGTTAACAGTATCGAGAAAAAATGAGCAAAAAATCATGTTTGTTGTATGGGAGCACCCCTCAAATATTAATTGCATTTAAAAAAAAACACTTATTTTTAAAGTAAGTAATACATTCCATATTCTGTGAATATTTCAAGCATCTACCTGTTGCCGTTATCGATATCGAGCAAAAATGAACAAAAAAATCACGTTTTTTGTATGGGGCTCCCATACAACAAAATATTTATTTTATTCTAGTTTTCATCTGTGAAAATTTCAACTTTCTAACTATCACGGTTCATGAGATACAGCCTGGTTACAGACGGACGGACGGACGGACGGCAGAGGAGCGAAAACAATAGGGTTCCGGTTTTACCCTTTGGGTACGGAATCCTAAAAAACAAAGAATGCTTATCAAGCCTAACGTTTTCAGTAGTGTTTAATGAGACTGATGTTGATTTAGCTTACAAAACTTCCCATGACAATAATTGTTCTTTTCTTTAATTTATGCTTCCCTAAAGTAAAAATTAAAATGTCGAATAAGTCCCAAATAGCAGATTGGGTACCGAAGGGTTTGAGAATAAGTAGTGAACATAAACGGTTACTAAAGTATAAGTATTACAATAATAAGTCAGACACTATATAATAACAGTGTACGCATAAGTACCTACTCCAAAATATTTAAATCTTGTATCTCTTGCTCGAGTCAAGAATACTTGATAATTCGAAAAATAAATGTAAAACTGCTTGGTCACTTACAAAACATGAATCGGAGTGCTTATGTAATACTCAAACGATACCAGGCAACATTAAACGTCAACAATAATACTTTATCTGGTCCTGACAAAATAGCTAACGTATTTAATAATAATTGGCTAGATCTAACAGATAGGTACAATGATGAACTACGTCTTACACTTAAGGAAGATCTACCCGCCACTTTATTTCTTAGACCTTGCGATTGCAATGAAATACAAAGGTTACTTTCTTTAAATGATACAAAAGGTGTTGGTTATGATGAAATCTCAACACGAGTTCTAAAGTTGTGTTCATTAGAATGAGCACCAGTGTTATGGCACTTAGTTATCATTTGTAGAAGGACGTTTTCCTACTCGCCTAAAAACTGTGATAGTTCTAAAATTGATAACTGCAGGCCAATTATATACTTATTTATGCCTATAATCTCAAAACTTTTTAAAAAGATTATGCACAAGCGAATATCTACTTTTTTGGGAAACATAATGTCCTCAACAAAGAGCAATATAGATTTCAAAAAATAAACTACTCTTGCTTGTTTTAATTTAATAAAAACTATAGATAATTTTGATGATGTCAGGAAAAGAGTATCTGTAATGTTTTTCAAAAGCTATTAACAAAAGCGTTCGATTTCGTTTCGCATAAACTATTGCTATCCGACTTTGAACGTTATGGCATCCGTGGTCAAGTTATTGAGAGTAACTTAAAAAAATTACGTTATTGTAAATCCAATATGGCGGACCATCCAAGATGGCGTACTAGTTATTTTTAATGCACTTCTACAATATGAGTATCAAATGAAAGGGGTGATTGAGGGTAACTCGAAATACTGTGGCCTCATTCTAAATTCTAAATTTCAATATGGCGGATCATCCAAGAGAGAGGAATAATTTCTCTTGAGGCATTGTTAGCTTTATTTACAATGTAGTGTACGTGCTTCTCATAAGTAAGCTTGGAGTCATGTATCACACCTAATTCTTTAAGTTATATTCTTCTTTAAGTTTGAATCTTTCTTTTTTTGCTTTGGAGTGAAAGCGCGACAGACGGGCAGAATTACTTTTGCATTAAGTAATAATATTAGTAAGTTTAATAAAAGCGTACTCACCATGGCAACAATGTCATGTTTTAAATAGACTTTCCTCTTCAGCATAGTTACCAACTGTTGTAAGACTGGCACCGGCCACTGTGTGAACAAGGGCAGCCGCATCATCATGTTCAAGTAACAGTTCTCCTTGATCTCATTCCTCAGTATTTCTGGCAAACTCTTGTACAGCTCGTTCCTAGTCTCCGTTACCTTCACCACTGCTGATTTGTACTTGAAGTAGTCTGAAACCTTGGTGCTCACCGAAGCAGAAAGTTGGTTGCTAGCTACGAAGTTAATGGCTTTTTTGTTAAGTTTAATTTTTTGATCACTCGAGTACGTGAGGGCATTAACAAGTCCAAAACACTCAATTACACTCCAAGCATAGAACACCCATGACAGAGTGTTTGCACACAATGATAGAACGGTATCCCAATAAAAGAATGAGTCCATTTCAAAGGAGACGAAGGGCAAGTATATCGCTAATTTTATCATGAGTGCCACTTCCACGGCCAATAATTGGAGATTTGGTACGGTTAGTGCATACTTCATTGCCAACTTTAGTGACAAGAAGGAAATCGAGGTAGCGCCGGTCGAGATGTATGTCAATATACTAAACACTTCCGTCAGTTCCGACACCTGGAGCATACTTATGCCGCCTAACACAAAAATTCTTAAAAATCTATATAAATACTTGTTCAGTAAAGAACGCTGTTTCCGACACCAGTAAGACGAGGTCTCAAAAATCCTGAACACGGCGAACACACTGATAAGCCTAAGAACACAAGTGAACCTGTTACTCTTGCACAAGCCGCAGGCTACGTTGTGTCCGTATCTGAGGAACAGAAGCCAATGTACGGGGATGGCCGCCGCGACGTGGAGGAACAGTTTCTTGCAGCAGAACTTGAAGAGTGACTTCCTCGTGTCTAAGACAACTCGTCTGGTTTCTTGGTTTATGAATCCTGTCTTCATGTCTATGTACAAATCTGCTATGATAATACATTCCAGACATACTCCGGAATAATAAAAATAATACGACAAGTCATCATAATACATCGACGCTGTAAATTTCAAAAGTATTTTATTCAATATTAATACGTGTAATATCAGCCAATCCCAGAAGTCTCTGAAAAATACAAAAATAATAATAAAATAATGTCTTCCTCTGCTTTAGCAGCTATGTGAGGGTCACATTGTGTTTTAAGCATTGATGGCAGCGTGACCTGCCGTGCAAGTAATGATACTTTACGTGCTTATTTGGTACAAGTCGAGGAATACCTGAAGTAACTCATGGGATGAATGCGGTGGCGATGATTGCGAAATTGTTTGAATCTATCCTGCCTCATCGAATACGAGCTCGAGTAGAAGCCCTTCGACCTCTCGCACGAGTATGACAGCAGAAACAGGTCGTGCCACCATCGGCGGAGGCGAGCGCGCCCACTCCTGCCAAGTATTTCTACATCCAAGAC
The DNA here is from genome assembly GCA_958496145.1 of Heliothis peltigera. Classification (NCBI taxonomy): domain Eukaryota; kingdom Metazoa; phylum Arthropoda; class Insecta; order Lepidoptera; family Noctuidae; genus Heliothis; species Heliothis peltigera. The sequence goes on from OY292321.1 coordinate 163,845, forward strand.
ATCCTTTTCGGGTAGAACCGTACAGTTATGTTCATGATAAGACTCTCGATCGCCATAATAAGTCATTGCTAGCAAATATATGTAGATAATTATTGTACCACACGGTTCTGTAATGCCAGCCTGGCCGTTTCACCGAAATACTACTAAAGTGTACTACAAAGAGAATACAAATACCATGTTGGTGTACTAAAGTTTGACAGACTAAAATGACTCAACAATGACTCAATTTTAGATGAGCACTGTACGTAACGTAATGTAGGTACAAAACTTACATAAAAAGAGGTCTCATATTAAAATCCAAAATATTCTTATGTGTGTCAAATCAAACAATATTAAGTCGCATTGACTGCATGTAAAGCGAGGGGGAATTGTAGAACCTGAGGGAGTGCAACTCTCAGATTCTATAAATCTGAGATCACTCTCCGCAAATGATACATACCTGGGTATGGCGGAGGGGTTAGGCATCAATGTGACTGACATGAAACAATCATTACAGGAGCGTTTCTTTGGCCGTCTGAATAAGGTCCTTAAAAGTTCCTTGTCAGGCGGCAATAAGGTTGGGTCATGCCGGTCCTGATGTACTCCTTTGCCATACTTAAGTGGACTCAAACCGAATTAGACACCCTGGATAGGAGAGTCCGGTCACTGCTGACCGCAGAGCGAATGCATCACCCACGATCGTCGGTAATGAGATTGTACATCCCACGGAAATGCGGAGGACGAGGCTTTTTAAATGCTAAGACGCTCCACAACCGTGAGGTGTACAATCTTAGGGAATACTTACTTAAAAGCGACGTGGGTATGCATCGAGATGTGGTAGCAGTGGACAAAGGGCTCACCCCGCTATCGTTGGCTAATGAGAACTGGCGCAAACCTGTGGTACTAACTACCAATAATCGCAAGGAGGTATGGCAAAGCACACGGACGCTTTTTCGGGGCTCTACATGGTCCCGATGTAGACTTCAAAGCGTCCGTATCTTGGCTACGCTTCGGTGATCTCTTTGGAGAAACCGAAGGTTCTGTCTGTGCAATTATGGACGAAGTTATCTTAAAGAATAACTACCGGAGATATATCATGAAAGACGGGACGGTTGACATATGTCGGGCATGTCACCATCCGGGTGAGTCTATCAGACATATCATATCTGGTTGTTCTCGTTTAGCTAACGGCGAATACTTACACAGGCATAACCAAGTGGCCAAGATTATCCACCAGCTGCTTGCTCTGCAGTACAAACTTGTAGATCTTGAGGTACCGTACTACAAGTATGTGCCCGACCCAGTTCTCGAAAATGACCATGTCACGTTGTAATGGGATCGATCTATCATCACTGACAGGACTATTGTAGCCAATAAGCCTGATATAGTGGTGATAGATCGATTGACGCGCCGCACGATGATAATCGATGTTGCCGTACCGCATGACGAGAACCTCGTGAAAGCTGAGAAAGAGAAACAAATTAAGTATCTCGACTTAGCACACGAGGTTGTCGCCATGTGGGATGTCGACACGGCTATCATCGTGCCGATTGTCGTTACGGCCAATGGTCTAATGGCCAAGAGCCTCGATCAACATCTGAAGAGGCTCTCGTTAGGCAGCTGGATCAAGGGACAGATTCAGAAGGCAGTACTCCTTGAAACAGCACGTATTGTGAGGAGTTTTCTGTCTCTGGGACCCTAACCACCGGTAGCTTGGACCCTGTTCCCGATATCGGTGGTGACCTATTTTTTAGATTTTTAAATGTTTTTATTTTTAATGTTAATATTTAAAAATAAAAAAAAAATATGTATAAAAATAAATAAATTGTCAATATAATATGTTTTAAGTGTAAGTTGTAATAAACACCTACACGCCTACCTGAAGACTTGACCTCAAGGTGTTTCTTGCCCACCTCTCTTGACGTACGTAACGTACTCAGACCATAATCAGAACATTTGATAAGCTGTCCCTAGAATTTAAATTCCCATTTTTCTTGGTGAACTTCATAAATAGCAACATCGCTTAAGAACCCGCAACCCTGCAACCCTGCAACCTCCCGCAACTCTGCGCTATTCTGTCAGGTCTTAGTGTCAGGTACTCAAAAGCTCAAATGTCAAAGAGAATACAAATATCAAATGTCATCTATGGATAAAACGGATAAAATTCTGAAAAGGTTATTTCTTCAAGTATATTGTATACTCTTTGATTTTCTTATTTAGGAATAATTAAAGAATGTATAATGAACATAAAATCCGAGATTCATATTATCACCACACTTGCCTTATCATCCCCGAGCAAGATGTGTTGGAGACGGATATTGCGGACACCGGCTTCGCGAGCCGCATCGCTCGCTGGTGGAACGACCTGTTCCTGCTGTCCTATACTTCTGGAAAGACTACTGGCTTCTACAACAGCACGCACGCCATGAGGATCGAGAGATTTAAGCAGTTTCGGAAATACAAAAGTCGTATCCATCCGATGAGCAAATTTAGGTAACTTCAAATATTGGTCTTATTGTCAGTTTATATTTGACCTGCTCAATGCAGAAGACATTTGCTCATAAATTAACAACTCCGCCCCTAAGATGACTCACTGAACCAAATATTTTGATTTTTGCTTTTCAGAAACTTTTGGGATTGTCTAATTCTGCACGTCTTCATCATTAATAAGATTCTGTTCAGATTCACATCCACGTTCATTTTCGACGACCTTCCGATGTTCCTGTTTTACCTCGGAGCTTTCCTCGAACTTATCATCGTCGCCGATCTATACATCACCCTCAAAACTGGATACATTAACCACGAGACTAAGCGAGTGATCTTAGACAAGGAGCGGTGCCTGCTTAACTTCTGCAAAACGAAACTGTTCATACATTACGTGTCAGCCATTCCTCTGCATTGGATCTTATTGTTGAAGTACGGATCCAATGCATCTTGCGGTTTGTGTAAGGCCAATAAATTCGTAAGCGTCCTAAAGATTATCAGTGCCTTTAGCCTATACAGGATTTATAAAACATCTTCGTATTGGATCCAGAGTGGTCGCTTAACAAATAAGTTTTATTTCTTCAAATTGATAAGGATTGCAACTATCAGTGTTGTCACTTTATGGCAGTTTTATGATCTGAGTGACGTCGTTACTTTATTTGTGTTTATGTGCAATGGATACGTTGTAAGTAATTCCATGTTAGCCATCAGAACCGTCTTCAAGTATAGCGACATTTTGGATAAGCGGTTGCCTAACTTGATTCTCGTATTGTATGATATGAACAGGATTTTAAAAGCTTTAATTCTATTTAGCCACGGAATCAGAGAGAGAACATATTATTTGGACAGATTTACTTCTTTGATTGGATATGTCCTTTCTAATTCATTTTACTTTTGGACTTTAATGGAGTGTTTTTCCTTGGTAACCCGCCTTATGTACCCAAGAGACTCAATAATGAGATTGAAGAATAGGGCCATGACAATGATATCATGTCATCAGTTGTCTGACGACTTGAGTTACAAAGTACTACAGTATGTTGACTACAGACCAACACAGTTCAAAGCAGTGGAAAAAACCAATGAGTTATGGAAGACACTTCCAGATGAATTGAAGAAAGAAGCCAAGCTATGTCGTTACTTGAAGACAATAATGCGAATTCCTTTCTTCTCTGATCTGTCGCTGCCTTTACTCGAACAGATTACCATGTTGCTGGAGGAGAAAATATTTTTACGTAATGATATCGTGGTAGAGGTAAGATACAGACATATCAGTGCCATTCTTTATCGTGATGCCAATTCATATCCTGAGAGGGAAGTAAGCACGAAAACATTTTAATCTAGCTACTACGATCGCCTGCAATGAATGAAGTTTCGTACTTATGTTGATTATAAATAGGAATAAACCCAAGACTTTCAGAGTTATCAAAAATAACAATAGAATTCGTGCAAAATGTAATATTTCTGGAGCCACTAACAACACACTACACACTACAAGCGGTGTTGATGCTGAATCATATAGATACATTAGAAAAATATCTTGCTTAGTGTTTGCTACCTGACGATGCACCTGGGCTCTGATAATGACGCTAACTATTTTCAGGCGTGGGAAAAGGCGGAGGGCTTGATGATTATAGATAATGGCGTCCTGACAGTGTACTCCGAGACTCGGAAGGAACAGGGGCATCTGATTGACGGTGATTACTTCGGGGGACTATCTTTAGTTACCGACAAAGAGCTCTGCACGTCCGTGGTGGTTGCTATAACTGCTTCTAAAGTGAGTACATAACACCCGTTTCAAAGAACACTAAGTGTACGGCCACAGTGCACGCTCTGTTTGACTGAGGCAACTTTTGATTACATATCTATTAAAGAGAACTGAATAAGACTGAGCAGAACTGATTTTCACATATCAGATTAAATCCTTCCAGAAAGCTCGTATCGCTGCAAAATACAAACTGGTTTGAAGTTGCACACGACACGCGACGCCCTGCTCGAGGCAGACATGCCCGCTGCTGCGCACGCTCCTCCCGGTCGACACTCAGGCTGGCCACTACACGTAGCATGTTGCTTGCATGCATGCATGGGCTGCACGCCCCGCTCGACGTTCGAAGAGTGCGTGCACTGTGACCGTGATACAAAGGAAGACTTTTATCAAACATCCCATTCCGATATTTGAATATCCATAATCCATATTTGAATTTCAATTTTCTTATTTATTCCCAAATTCGATAATTAATTTCATATTTCAGTATGATAAAACGGTCATGAATATGATAAACTCAACATTGGTTTTGTCGCCCGAGACGCTTCTCTAAATTGTTTATTTTTGTGAGAAGCATTTTTAAAACATGTAGATACAATAACCCGACAGAAGAACGATTCACACACATCTCTTAAAATTTCTTAATCCGAATCTCTTAAAATTAAAAATAAACTGTCTTTGAAGATAATTTCCAGAACGTGAATTAACCTTTCATCTTAACTAACATTTAAAGTTGGTATTAAGAATACTGCTCGTTAGGACGCTACAGAGACGTAATCCTGTGAAGACGAAAAACCCCCTTTCTTCATAAAACACGATAATCCTAAACCATGATGAATCGAATGTATCTTAATTAATATTGACGGAGTTGAATTATTAAAGTTGAAACTGTAAACTTGTAACTGGACGCAAATGTAAGAATCCTGGATCTGGGTGAAGTCGGGTTACGACGAACTGTGTACGTAATGTACATATGTATAGCTGACATTAATTGCATTGCACATTACCAATGAAACTAGAGGAAATTTCATCGAGTTACTGAAACTAGAACATTTTGTTACTAGATCCTGCTGCTACAAAAGAACCTGTTTAGGAACCTGATGAGGGATCATCCGCAGCAGTTCTCCGAGATGAAAATACTGCTCAAGAAGAGATACAGCAACAGGAGGGATCATCTTAAAACTTTGAGCGCAACAAAACAAGCGAACTGATCTGAGCGCATCGCCCGAAAGATGCTGATACCCATCAATGCGGAAACTTATGTTCTATAAAATTAATAAAGGTCTACTCAATTTATTCGACTAAAGGAACTTTGTCCCCAAAGGGCAAGTTACACTCTCAACGAGAATCGCGTGTAGAGGAAGTGTCGGTCACGTGGGATACGCCTAGGACACGCTTTTACAAATTGTAGAGCTCGTTAAACGGGTTCCGACACGCACCTTCGATGGCAATCATCCTTATTTTGATATTGTGATCGATAGGCATATCGACATTTGCCGGTTTTTCAAACCATAGTTTTGTAGCATGCGTTTTGTAACATCCTTTGAGTTATTGTATGTGTCCTTAGGCAATTTTAAGTTATGTTATCAAATAAGTATGTAACTAGTTTTAGGTTCCGCTAGGTATTCTTAGTTTGTTATCAGTAATAAACGTATTATTTTCTGTTTTTTCAATATATTGATTAGTGTAGGTACATTGGGTGTGTCATTTGTGTACAGTTGTTGCAATTTGTTCGCGGCCCACTGTCAAGTGCCATGAGAACGCCTTTCCTCATAACTATGACACTACATAGTTCAATACCAAGAAGTCTTCGAATCGGCCAGTTGCAGCTGAGCTACACCGAATCATAATGCTGAACAAACATGACCAGTCAACGGTTCTCAGTTGCTGTAATCGATGATTAAGAGCCATTACGCACTGTCGACTGGTCGCCAGCGACTCATTCCCTCGACGAGCGTGACAGGCGATAGACCGGCGACCAACTAAGGGTTGAACCACATCTGGCAGCACGGAATCGCCTTTTTCCGTCGCCCTTTCTCTTTCTGCCGCTTAGAACTGCCATTTGCTAGACCGAGACAGAAAGCATAATGCGATAGCACGCGGCGGAATCCTCGAGGCGATCGGCTTCACGGACAAAATGCAATGGTCGGCAGGGAGACTCCGGAACGCTGAAGCGCGCGATAGCATGCTAACGCATCCTTTCATCGCCGATCACTTGCTATCGCCTATCACTTGCTGCGCGTGCGATCGCCTTTTTTGTCTGCGGAATTCGACAGCGCGCGTTCGCATACGGCAGCATACTGCAGCACGTGGTAGCACAGACGGAACAAATGCGATTCCGTGCTGCCAGATGTGGTTCAACCCTAAGAGATCTGTTGATGATGATGATTACACCGAGAGTCAGGTAATATTAAGTCCATGCCGAGAGTTTATAGAAAGACATTCCAGTTACTTGACAACAGTCAGTGTGTCAGTATTAAAAAGAATAAATAAAAACCAGAGAGGATTGTCCTTTATATTTTTATACCCCAGGGCAATAACTAAATTCCTGCTGGCTCAGCATGGCAACCGTACAAACGGTACAAACAAGTTTTATCTACCGGAGAATGGACGTTATGTCAGATAACTAAAAGATTGACGTAATATTTCTCTTGATACGTAGAAAAGAAATGTTTCTTTCTTCGATCAACAAAGGATCAACATAAATCTTCAAGTGACTATTAGGCCTCGTTTACGGAGACGCGGGGCGTCCCGCGTCGCGTGTGGCGTGGCGTCTCGCGGCGCGTCGGACGTTTCTTCTGTTTACGGTGGGGCGGCGCGTGAAGCGGCACGCATCATCGCACGCGTAAACACAAACATATGATAACTAGTGGTTTCGTTTATGAAGGAGCGGGGCATACGGATTAGTGGTTTACGGCGATGCGCCCGCCGCGTAGTCCGCAGCGGCGCACGCGGCGTCGTCCGCTGCGGCGCCCGCTGCGGCTACCGCACCCGCACCTCTCCTTCCCCTTCCTTGCCGCGTCCTTCGCGGCGTCAACCGTCGCTTTAATCCGCCGCGTCTTACGCGGCGTCACCCGTCGCTTCATCCGCTGCGTCCTTCGCGGCGTCGCCCGTCGCTTCATCCGCCGCGTCCTACGCGGCGTTGCCCGTCTCATGCGACGCTACAATTCAAACAAACGCGAGCAAAAACGCTTCTCCTTGAACGCTCCATACATCGGCGTATGTTTGTGTTACCGGCGGCCCGCTTCGCGCACCGCGCCGCCTGACGCGTCGCGTCTCCTTAAACGAGGCCTTATGCAAGTTGACAGGTCGCGCCATGCTCGGGCAGAAGCTCAGGCAGAAGACAGCAGAAGACAACATGTTGACATTGACAGAAAGAGCTTTGTCTTTTCTTGATAGTATAGACATATAATTGCCATGCTGAGCCTACTGAGGTTAAAAAAAAGTCTACGAGATTATTTTAGAGGGAATGGAGTACGGCGCGGTTGTACCCTCATTAAAGAAGTGACATTTATGATGAAGACTTCCAAAAAAAGGAGGAGGTTCTCAATTCGGCTGTATGTATGTTTTTTATTTAAAGCTTTTATTTAACTTGCTGTGTATGTACCTACATATTATGTTACGGTGGATTCTTCGAAGTGAATTTTGAAGTATGTACATAGTACATAGATATCTTCAACCGATTTTAATTTTTTTTTATGATTGTTACTCGATTTCTCAAAGACGCCTCGACTGATTTGAAAAATTCTTTTTTTATTTGAAAGGGTATGCTTGTCATTTGGTCTCATTGTCACCAGGTCAGGACCTGGTGGTGGAAATCCTTAGAAATCGAGAGCGTTTCTTGAAAATTGTAGGCGAGCATGGGGTAAAAACTTGATATTTATGTGTATATCTGATGAGACTATAATACTATGGAGGTTTAGGGTAAATCTGATGATGGAGACGACAGAGGATCGAGGGAACTCCTTAACGGTACGTCTTAACTACATCGCGTTTGGGCTTATTTTATTCGTGTTGACAAGATCTTTACACCGTGATGGGCTGCCAGTTCAGTACTGTTTACTCCGTAATGTTTGATAGCAGCTACATATTGTTTGGACTTATTTTATCGTGTTGATGAGGACTTTGTTGGTGTAATCAGTTGCAGCCATTACCCATGTACTATCAGGGGTAATATGAGTGCTAATGGAAGCTCGATGCTGATGATAAGTACGAATAAGAAGTGTAAAAGTAGATTTCTTAAATTTTTGACTAGGAAACTAAAAGCAGAAAATAAAAACTTTTACAAAAAAAAAATAAAACGACTTCACAAAAAAAACATTTCGTCAAAGCTCTAGAAGTCGGTGTCTCGAGGCTGTTATTTAGTTTGTCACCGACTTCTAGAGCTTTGACGAAATGTTTTTATTTCCTTTTTAGTGTTTTGTGAAGTCGGTTTCAATTTTTTTTTAACTCGCAAAGAATATTTTACATAAGTAATATATTATTATGTTATAAGATAGAATTATTTATATACAAAATTTACTATAATAAAAACTACTTAAAACAAATGCGCTGTACCTAGTAAACAATAATAACTAATAAATAATAAATTAAAAGAAAAATCTTTTTTTAAAAAGCTTTTATAGTCCGCCATATTGGATTTAAAACAACGTCAAGTTATTTTTTAAGCCGCCCTTTGATTTGATACCCATATTGTTGAAATTCATTAAAAATAACTACCCCGCCACCTTGGACGGTCGATTTAGAATAACGTCATATAACGTATCTTGCATTGTCATCAAAACTGAACGTGTATACAAAATTTCAGGTCAATCGGTTGAAGATATCTACTTCAAAATTGCGTTCAAAGAATCCTCCGTAACATACATACACGGCAAGTTAAATAAAAGCTTTTAAAAAGAATCGAACAGCTCATCCCAATCGCTATCTACTGGGAGCGTGCCCAAGAAGCTGGCAGTATTGCCAAGTTGCCAGTAATAGCCAGCCTTTTGGTCACTGGAAGCGTCAACCAGCCGCTTAGATAGCTCTTTATAAAGACTTGGAGCAGTCGGACACCACGACCGGAAGGTTTCAACCCCAAACGGCTCGAAAATATAGTTGCCAATGAGGACACTATACTTTCGTCGATTGAGGTGTTCGGCAGCTGCGCACCACGCAGAACTTGCAACATGGGATGACGCAAGAGTATCCACACTGCTGTCGGGGCACGGTTGCTTCGGCAAGTACCTGTGCCGCATAGACAGGGAGCCGGACGCTCGGTGCCACCACTGCATCCATTGCGGGGAGGATACGGCGCAACACACTTTTTTATGTTGAATGAATAAGTAAAAAAAAGTGCAAAATAGAGGATCTTGTGTGGATGTCGATTACCGCTATCAACTTTTGTCAGGATGAGAAGCTCGCGCTCGGACCTCCCGCCTTATTATACCTACCGGCCGACCCGCGTCGAGCGCGGCAACGACACGGGGCGATGGCTGATTATCGTATTTCATGTATAAGTTTGATATTTCTATACCGATTTCTTTGATTCTTTTTTTTATAGAATATGCAATAATGTTATCTTTTGTTAATTAGGGATGAGCGAGAATATTGTAAACATAAGAGTGAACAAATCAATAACAAATTATCAGAAAGCTCCGAACTGGTAAACTATCGTTAGTTATCTATACCTGTTATTGTTAGTCAACCATTAAAGATAGACATATGCTGTTGTAGAATATTTTTTAGATAATTTTATGTAGAACATTTCCGTCATACATGATTTCTATGTAGCTTTAACCATCAAGGCTGCACACGCGACGAAAGCTTAAAAAATGGTGGCTAAAGAGATGCTGAACCATTATTTTACTTTTAGTGAACATTTATTTTCTGATTGTACACCCTTTAAGCTACTTCTACTACTTACTGCATTTGCTTTTACCAGTTGTTTATAGTTCTACAACTAATACCACGTTTCCATACAGCACGATGCTGCTTAAGGTGGTTCCCATTTTACATGCAATGTCGCCATACTCCTTTCACACTCTATGCTTTAGTGATTGCTCTGAGTTGGAAGCGAGTCATTGACATTAGACCTTAGGATTTGACATAAGATTCATTTTTGTGTCAGTTCTCCATAGCGTGTCATAAATATAATAGTTACAATAAGTTAGCAAAAATGCATGACTACAGCGAATTTTTTGATTCTTACCACTCTCATAATTGTTTAATATTACCCGAAAAGGACGTGCTGGATGTAAACATAATTGGCAGCAGCCGCACCGCGCGCTTCAGGCGCTGGTGGCACGACCTGTTCCTGCTGTCGTATTCCTGCGACAGGACACACTTATACGCTAGTTACAATTCGTTAAGGGGGGACAGGTTTAAGCAATTTCGTAAATACCGGCATCGCATACATCCCATGAGTAAATTCAGGTACGAGTCAACCAGCTAACAATAGGTATTTTGACAACAGTACAATATGATTTAGCCAATGAAAATAATATGACAATAATTGTTTCTTTTTGTGTTTTTTTCAGAGAATTCTGGGATTGGATAATATTACATGTTTTCATCATGAACAAGATTCTTCTGAAATTCACTTCGTCGTTCCTGTACGACGGCTTGCCAGTGTTTGTATTTTACTGCGGCGCTTTCTTTGAACTTATTATCTTTGCAGACCTTTACGTCAACATGAAGACAGGATTCATTAACGTAGAAGACAGACAAGTCGTTCTAAGCACAAAAAAGTCTCTCATTAATTTCTGCTCCAAGAAACTGTTCCTCCACGTCGCGGCGGCCATCCCCGTACATTGGCTTCTGTTCCTCAGATACGGACACAACGTAGCCTGCGGCTTGTGCAAGAGTAACAGGTTCACTTGTGTTCTTAGGCTTATCAGTGTGTTCGCCGTGTTCAGGATTTTTGAGACCTCGTCTTACTGGTGTCGGAAACAAAATTCTGTACTGAAGAAGTGTTTCTTCAAGATGATGAGAATCTTTACGTTAACGGCCATTACTACGGGCCAGTTGTATGAGTTGATTGATGTAGTCAACTTGTTAGTTTTCATTGAGTCAAATTCCGTACCGCTTACCATGACATCCAAGAAGTTGCTGCTGAGGTACCGCCTGAATGGGACTTTTCCCAATCACCTGTTTATGGGCGTCGAATTCGGGCACATTGTGGAATTGTTTAACTACTTCCCTTATATCGATTTCGATAACATCGAACATTTCTACCTGAGCACTCTTCCAGCATTAATTGCTTACTTTCTATTATACGCATTTTACGGTTGGAGTTTTGTCGAATGTTTTGAACTAATCAATGCTGTCACGTATACCAACGCAAAAAATATGAAAAACAAAAAGAAAGCGTTGAATTTTTTGGAATGCAACCAACTTTCTGCTTCGTTGGGGGATAAGGTTGCAGACTACTTCAAGTACAAAGAAGCTATCGTGAAGGTAACGGAGACTAGGAACGAGCTGTACAAGAGTTTGCCAGAAATACTGAGGAATGAGATCAAGGAGAACTGTTACTTGAACATGATGATGCGGCTGCCCTTGTTCACACAGTGGCCGGTGCCAGTCTTACAACAGTTGGCGGTGATGCTGCAAAGGAGAGTCTACTTAAAAAATGACATTGTGTCTTTAGTGAGTATGCTTGCGTAAAACCAGCACATAATGCTGTTAGTATATAATATTTTCATTTCGAAGCTAGTCGTTATGGTTATCTTAACCTGATAGTCTCCTTAGGTGGCTTCATGAGCGCGTATGTACTGCATCCGAATACTACTTTGAGTTACTTGCTCTCAGCTCACTGATCTGATCGCCACCGAAATCAGATTTAAATGTGAGATAATCCGAATTATTTCATAGCAAACGGTACATCGCCCAGCAGGTCGGAGCTTAAATACCAATTAAAACGCCTTTGCCTACTTCAAGAGTATTAATAAAGAATTAAACGGGTGCACATTTGCTCTTAACCTACAATCTATAATATTATAATAAAATTGTAGGAAGGTCAAAACTGTACATTGAATATTTTTTTTAAATGAATACTTGGGGCACGATCTACAATCGATATAGAAGCCAAAAATATAGTTTTTAGAATTTTTGTCTGTTTGTCTGTATGTAGGTATGTCCGAGATATTCTCAAAAAGTACTGCATGGATTTACTTCAAATTTGGCATGAATATAACTAAGAGGTCGGGTTAACATCATCTCCCGAGCCTTTTCCCAACTATATTGGGGTCAGCTTCCAGTCTAACCGGGTTCAGCTGAGTATCAGTATTTTACAAGAAGCGACTGCCTATCTGACCTCCTCAACCCAGTTACCCGGGCAACCCAACACCCCTTGGTTAGACTGGCGTAAGGCTTCTGGCTCCCGACTACCGTAACGACCGCCAAGGATGTTCAATGACAGCCGGGACCTACAGTTTATCGTGCCATCCGAAACACAGTCATTGGTGTCCAAGATATACTTAGAAAGTACATACAAACTTAGAAAAGTTGCATTGGTACTTGCCTAACCTGGAATCGAAGCCACGCCCTCACACTTGAGAGGTTGGCTCTTTAACCGTTAGGCCACCACGACAGGTCGGGTCAACATATAGGCTACATATTATCACGCTATCACCTACGGGAGAGCAGCTGTGAATCTTTATTCTAATACCTGCGCGGACGACGGCGCGGGCAACAGCTAGTTTGGAGTAAATATGTAGGTAATAGCACAAGCCGCGGTCAATGCTCAATTGATTCCTCTCGGGACTCGATCTATTTCATATTATTTTAAATTTAAATTTCCACATACATTCAGACAAAGTCATCTAATTCCAAATTGAGCGTTTGTGTTGTAAAAGATTGCAGTCTCTGGAAGACAAACCTAAACCAGTGTTCGTATCAGAGAACCTCACCCTAAAAATGTTATTTTATAAAATGTTATTTTCTCAATGTTTACTCCCAATATTATGCAACTCGGTCAACCTTTGTTTTCTCAATGTATACTACTAATATTATGCTACTTGGTCAACCTTTGTTTTCTCAATGTATACTACCAATATTATGCTACTTGGTCAACTTTTGTTTTCTCAATGTATACTACCAATATTATGCAACTCGGTCAACCTTTGTTTTCTCAATGTATACTACCAATATTATGCTACTTGGTCAACCTTTGTTTTCTCAATGTATACTACCAATATTATGCTACTTGGTCAACCTTTGTTTTCTCAATGTATACTACCAATATTATGCAACTCGGTCAACCTTTGTTTTCTCAATGTATACTACCAATATTATGCTACTTGGTCAACCTTTGTTTTCTCAATGTATACTACTAATATTATGCTACTTGGTCAACCTTTGTTTTCTCAATGTCATCATCTCCCGAGCCTTTTCCCAACTATGTTGGGGTCGGCTTCCAGTCTAACCGGTTTCGGCTGGGTACCAGCGTTTTACAAGGAGCGACTGCCTATCTGACCTCCTCAACCCAGTTACCTGGGCAACCCAATACCCCTTGGTTAGACTGGCGTCAGACTTACTGGCTTCTGACTAACCCGTAACGACTGCCAAGGATGTTCAATGACAGCCGGGACCTACAGTTTAACGTGCCATCCGAAACACAGTCATTGGTGTCCAAGATATACTTAGAAAGTACATACAAACTTAGAAAATTTGCATTGGTACTTGCCCGACCTGGAATCGAACCCACGCCCTCACACTTGTGAGGTTGGTTCTTTAACCACTAGGCCACCACGACTCTTTGTTTTCTCAATGTATACTACCAATATTATGCTACTTGGTCAACCTTTGTTTTCTCAATGTATACTACCAATATTATGCTACCTGGTCAACCTTTGTTTTCTCAATGTATACTACCAATATTATGCTACTTGGTCAACCTTTGTTTTCTCAATGTATACTACCAATATTATGCTACCTGGTCAACCTTTGTTTTCAAACCGCTACTTTTCCCACTTCTTTCAAAAAGGCTATCATACATCCTATCTTCAAGAGTGGAGATGGGAACGCTCTATCACAAAATGTAAACTAAACCCAAACGTTGAAGAACTCGTACCAAAAACGGAACCTTCAGTAAGCGCGGAAATGATGGTCGAGAGTATTGCTCATACCTTAAGGCACAAACTAAGTTACACCTCAAAATCTAACTCGTATGAGGTAAAAAGAGAAAAGAATGTAGCCATAGCAACTGTTAAAGTTGTACGCCAACAGTGATAACACTGACAAACAAACCGTAAAACTAGTCACTCCAGAATATTTTGAGACTGACAGTAAGGATACTAAACCGAAAGATAACAAAGGTCTAAATTCCGTAGAGACTATTCGCCCCGACAAATTCTTCGTGCTGCAATGGCTGCCAGCAATGTGACCAATAAATGGCTATTAAAGTCCAGCAAACTAAAGGCACAGGCGATGTGCCTAGGTCCGATAGTTTGAAAGGAAAACCGTGCCAGCTGTGAAGTCACAAACAATCACCCCGCCGGCGGAGTGCTCGTGAGAGTCAAACGCACAATGAGCACACACGCTAAAATATAATAATTTCAACGAAAAAGAACCAATATATGCTGTAAATGCATATAATCCGAAGTATACTGACAAATTTAACACCCAAATATGTATTTCTCAGGAACCATTGGGCTTGTTTACCCTTTTAGGCTAGATTGCAATATATTTAGTAAACAAATTGAAAAAAAGGGAACCATTCTGTCTAATGTTACCAGCATGAAACACTCGTCATGGAATTTGAAGCTCATAAGGGTTGAACTACATCTGGCAACACGGAATCGCATTTGTTCCGTCTGTGCTACCACGTGCTGCAGTATGCTGCCGCATGCGAACGCGCGCTGTCGAATTCCGCAGACAAAAAAGGGCGATCGCACGCGTAGCAAGTGATAGGCGATAGCAAGTGATCGGCGATGAAAGGATGCGTTAGCATGCTATCGCGCGCTTCAGCGTTCCGGAGTCTCCCTGCCGACCATTGCATTTTGTCCGTGAAGCCGATCGCCTCGAGGATTCCGCCGCGTGCTATCGCATTATGCTTTCTGTCTCGGTCTAGCAAATGGCAGTTCTAAGCGACAGAAAGAGAAAGGGCGACGGAAAAAGGCGATTCCGTGCTGCCAGATGTAGCTCAACCCTAATATTGGCTAACTAAAGACGCGTTAAGTCCTAGTGGTTAAAGCACCAGCTTCTCAAGTATGACTGTGTGGGTTCGATTCCAGGTATTTTCATTCATTCATTCCAATGCAATTTTTCTAAGTTATATGCACTTTCTAAGTATCTTGTATCTAAGTATCTTGGACACAAATGACTGATTAAAGGTGAAGGAAAACATCCCTAGGAAACCTGCACTATATAAAGTCTGAAATTACTAATTCAGCATTGAGCAAGCGTGGTGATTAACATTTAATCCCTCTCTGTGTGAGAGAAGGCCTGATGATGATGCTGATGAAAATCAGCCAGAATAACTAAGTCATCATCATTAGTCTTTTTGTTTCCCGGTCGAGTCAAATATTTGTATGCATGAACATTTCCAGCTAGAAACGAACCTGCGACCTTTTGCGCGGCAGGCGGATACACCAACTATTAAGGCATCTAATTGTCGTTGCGCTCTTTTACTACTTAACTTTGCAGGCTATGGTCCAAGGGCAAGGTCTGATGATTATACACGATGGCATCCTGGCAGTATACTCGCGGTTATATGAAGAGTTGGGCCACCTGATCGACGGCGACTACTTCGGAGCCATGTCTCTAGTCACCGACAGGGAAGTGTGCTCGTCCTCTGTGATAGCCGTTACGGATTGCACTGTAAGTCATATTTACAATCGACACTCTCGCTGGACTGTTCCCACAACTATAGACATGTAGTGTATATTTTCCTCGAACAAATACAGTAATTTATATAATTTTTCTATTATTTTATTGGTTGTGGACGTGGCAAAACTTAAAACTCACAAAAAGGTTCACACACACCTGTTATTTTTTGTATACATATAACATAATAGTCGCTGGAACAGCAAAAATGTTATCCGTCTGTTCTGTAAGGAGACGATACGAGTAACACTTCAGCAGACTAACGTGACTTATACTCAGAAATAGAAAACACAAACGTTTTGCTATTTTAAAATATGTAGTAAATAAACATTGTTGTTTTTAGTTAGACGAGAAGCCAAGTTCAATTAAAGGAATTGACTAGCCAGCGCTGACTGTGTCGTTACACTTACCACTTGGTTCCACTTTTGACCCCTGCAACGATCTGTTTTTAAATATTTCTGCCTTTTCCAGATTTTGGTTTTAAACAAAGTGGACTTCAGAATACTAATGCAGGATCACCCACAACTCTTCTATAGTTTTAAAATGGACGTGAAGGCAAGAAAAGGCCGTTTCGCTAGCTTTGACGTCGCTGCGGGAAGCTCTACAATCAACCTGCACTAGCTGATGCCACCCTGCATCCAAATTGCAAAAAACGCGTGTAGATTAAGTTTAATTATTGTGAAAGCCAAGATTGTGTTCGGCGTGAGCTGAAAATAGTTACGGATTGACAGTGAACTGATGGTGTTCTTGCTAAGTAATATTGTCGACTTGAGCATTATTAAATATTTCATAATTGCTTTGAGTCATTTTTGTTATACTGATCCATTACTGATCTATTCAGATATCCATAACGAAGATTGTATAATCACAACGCTAAAAAGCAAGCAGAGGCTGGCCATAACCCAAAAGCAGAATCTATTTTTATTTGAAGAGATTCCAGCGTGTTCCTCCTACACCATACAAGTGTATGACAAGACAAGACGACAAGACAAGATTCAAAACCAGAACTCTCTTAGAAAGGACGAAATATCACATGTTCAGAGTAAAATACTTTTTTTTCTTTTTTCAAACTGTTCCTGGGGGCGGAAGCTATTGTTTTCGAAGTAAACCCAGCACTATAAGACAAGATTCAAGACCAGAACTCTCTTACAAAGGACGAATTATGTCATGTTTAGAGTATTTTTTTAAATATTTTCAAACCATACTTGCGGACTCGTTAGTCCGAAGGCACAGAATAAAAAAACAAATGGGAGTTTTGGTCAGAGAAGTCTTCAATGATGTACAGACGGAAGCACATCCAGTCCTAAACTATTACCACCGTCACCGCGCTGAGGTACTCTCAGCTTAATGTGTTGTTTTTTAATTAAATAATGATTCTGATCTTCGATTTTTATAAGTCATCAGGAACTGCCTATCAGACCGAACAACTTTTGCTAAGACTGCATTCCTATATCTTTGATGGTGTAGCTGGGCTCTCGGAGTTCCATAACACGTTTTCTAGATCTTACATTTTTTTACGTCAACAGAGAGTGCTCATCAGGCTGAAAAACTTTTGCTAAGACGTCATTCTTATACCTTTGATGGTGTAGTTGGGCTCTTAGAATTTCGTAACAGATTTTCTAAATGTTCAATTTTTTTTACCGTCAACAGAGAGTTCCGTACCCAAAGGGTAAAACGGAACCCTATTGTTTTCGCTCCTCTGTCCGTCCGTCCGTCCGTCCGTCCGTCTGTCACCAGGCTGTATCTCATGAACCGTGATAGTTAGAGAGTTGACATTTTCAGAGATGATGTATTTCTGTTGCCGCTATAACAACAAATACTGAAAACTAGAATAAAATAAATATTTTCGGGGGCTCCCATACAACAAACGTGATTTTTTTGTTCATTTTTGCTCGATATCGATAACGGCAACAGGTAGATGCTTGAAATATTCACGTTTGATGTTATTATACATATAAACCTTCCTCTTGAATCACTCTATCTATTAAAAAAACCGCATCAAAATCCGTTGCGTAGTTTCAAAGATTTAAGCATACAAAGGGACATAGGGACAGAAAAAGCGACTTTGTTTTATACTATGTAGTGATGGTACGGAACCCTTCGTGCGCGAGTCCGACTCGCACCTGGCCGGTTTTTTTCTAAACCCCCCCCTCAGTTATTATTTTTGTCAATATATCAAATGTACAGACACGGATTTTTTACTGTTTTATTATATGTATAGATATAGATATATATATACATGTCAAACTAGTTTTTAGTATAAGTATTGTCTATATTTTGATCCCGTAAGTACTCCCTGACACTGTAATAACATTTATTTATTAGGAGTTTGTGTAGCTTCGACTTGCATTGGTAAAGTTTTGTCAAAATCGGGCAGCTTGCTATATATATAGGATGCCATGCAATTAATACTTTGGTTAATTAGTGCTGTTTTCCCATAATGAATTGATGTCATTTGTGTATTTGTTTTTGGATTGTGGATTTTATTTCCGCCAGTTGCATGACGATCCGAACAACGAGAATTATCATGAGTGGAACCACGTCTTTGTTCACATTAAATCTTTGTAAACTTATCCATCAAAGTGTGCAGTGCCAATGTAAACAATAGTGTCGCATTCGGTACCTTCATGTTCGTCAGTATCAGACGGTAAATTGCTTGAGTTTAGGACCTCGATCGCATTCTGCAAGACGTCAGCTCGAACTGACAATGCTTCGAATTGAATTGCAAGTTTCAGCTTTAATTCAGTAGTTTGTATGTTGTTAAGTTCACCATGTTCCGTAATACTACTTAAATAATTTTTGAATTTTGTTATCTGACCCTTAACTTAACGACCTTTTTACAGTTAACGACTTGTATCTACAGTATCGTTAGGCATTGTGAGTACACACTCACAAAGTATTAAGTTCAACAAATAATCAAAACTTTAACGAGTGAATACTCTAATAATTAAACAACCTGGCTCGCGCTCCTCGATTCGGCGACTCCTGGCAGCCGGGAGTCGGTTACGCTCGCACAGCTGACTGCAAACGGCGAGGTAACTGATGATGCACTCGACTCGGCGCAGGTCGACCATCTGACCAAACAAACTATTAGGGAACGTAAGCGACTTTGACTCTGTAGACTGAAAGATGTTTCGTCGACTTCTTGAAAATATTGGGTTCTTTATTTTAAGAATAATCTACAATTTGAAATAAATTAACGTTAGGGTTAATGACTTGCAAAAATTAAGTTAATTATTGAACAAACAAAATATATTTTACTCGTAGGTAGGTTGACAAAATAAAAAAATGGTGATGCAATTTTGAAGGAAACTTTAGGTCTATTTAAAACCTTGATTTGCACAAATGAATTTGAATCCCAATAAACAGCCAGGAACGATAATGAAATGAATTTGTATTGGGTGATGCGAACATTAGGAAATAGGAACGAAACGGCACTTACCTTTTTTTTTCGTGGGAAATCATCAAATGACCCCTCCAGCTGAGGGTGCAGCTGGAGGGAGTGTCAGACTCTTACTGACTAAAACCCACTATGTTCCTTCTGGAGGTCCCTGAGTGCCAGGGCCGCGGTATCTCTTACGAACAACCCGCAGAAACGGCACTTACCTGATTTCACAGAAAATAATAATATTACTCAACCTAAATCGCGTAAAGTGAACACATTAACTGATTTATCTTCAATAATGCATGATGAAAAGCATATTCGACACGACTATGATGAGTACCAGATAGGAGCTAGAAGATATATGTAAGCTTGTAAAATAACACACTTTTTACACGACAGTATTATATTAATCACCCTAAATAGTTCATATTTAAACATAACACACACAGAACATAAAACAGTTATTTATTAACACTTACCTCATTTCAAATACACTCAGCACTGATGGCACTGAGCTCTAACAACGCCCTAGTGAATTTTTCAACATCGTTCGGTCTACTCGACGTCCGTACGTCGTTGTAAGGATCCAGCAGAATACCAGCGTCAGGTATTCTGCCTAACACGTGCTGAGCTGGACTCCCATTCGGTGCAAACTTAAGACATACCGCACCACGTCGTCATAATATATACTTTTTTGTTATAATATCTTTGTACCCACTTTTATTTTTATTTTTTCTATATCTTTGTCTTTTTATTTGTACTGAATAAATGTGTTATCTATCTATCTACCTATCTAAGACGCATATCTCAATATTACGCAAGAAAGTCAGCAGTTCTGTAATGCTCTGTACAGATGGCTGCAATAGTAAACATCGACGCTTCACTCCCGGCCTACCACGGCTTCGCTGCCTCTGTCTTACGGAACGAGATAATCTCTTGGGGAAACTCGACAGATAATGCGACGGTTTTTAAAACTTTGCTTGGACTCCACTGACTCTTGTAAACCGATCTTTATATCGCATACAATTCGAACACTTTCTTCACTATACATATTGGACAGCACTAATAATTTGTATGTGGTAAAAAGGAACAGGCGCAGATAGAGTGTGTCTACATAGGGCAAAAACAACTCCGGCAGGAAAAAACGTACTATATGTGGCGCCAAAAATATATAATAATAAAATCCCCTAACGATATTGAAAATTGTAGGTACCTACTGTAAAAATATTTAAAAATAAATTGAAAATGATTCCGACCAACAAATGTTATTATACTATTCAAGTATTCCTTAACGAAAATGATTTTAATATTCAATTGTTTTTAATCAATATTTGTAAGGTTAAGTTGTTTTTTTATCTTTAAATTATTTAGTCTATATTTAGATTTACTTTACTTTTATTTCTCTTCATACTAATTTGATTATAACTAATTTTAAGGTATTCGTATAACAATATCTTACTTAAAAATTATTTTGACTTAATTTTATTAATTTTGTACGCCGGTGCCACGGCAAAATAAGTTGTATGTAGGTACTCAACATATATTATTAAACATCTTGCTACCTACCATGTTTTAAGCAAATAAATGATTTGATTTGAAAATGAGACATACAAGCATACTTGCCGTCCATACATAATACTTAGCTCGTGGTGGTACACCGAACGAATCAGAATTGTATTTTCATCTAATTTCATTAAAATGCGCATTTGCAACAGAGAAATGTCCACTCGTGCGACGTGACACTCTATTGTAAGGCGCTTGTACGAAGTTACGTAACATGTACTGTTGTCTTGTCTGCCTGGACAAATGTTCTCATCTGTATTCGGCAATTTATTAAGAACTGTTTGTATTTTAAATTGAAATAAAACCTGATCCAATGAATAGAGTTTATCCAGCAGCACGCGTAAGATATGCCCCGTGGGGGAGACACCTAACACCATAGAACATATACGCTCAACCATACAAGGAGTATGGACTTTAAAGAATCCTAAAGGCCACTTTGGTTTAAGGACTGTCCCTACGGTAAATTGCCCTTGCCCTTATTGTCTAGCAGCACGTCATATTGCATAACTGTGCTTTATGCTTATAGTATCAGTCACATGCAGACAGACAGACAGACAGATGACTGACGTCTTCCTATAATGGTAGCGGGTCCTAATTAAATAAAATGTGATACAAAACATTTTTTAGTTTTGACATTCATCATTCAACGCTAAGCCGAGTGTATCCATAATACGTGCAGCAGGCTTAGCATGGCAACCGTAGAAACAAGTTTTGTTTACCGGAGATTGGACATAATGACAGAAATGTGATAGATTGACATAAGATTTCTTTTGACATTTTTTGAAGTAATTTTTCTTTTCTTCGATTGACATAATGCTACAAGTAATTATATGCGAGTTGACAGGTCGCGCCATGCTCGGGCAGAAGACATGTTGACATTGACAGAAAGAGCTTTGTCTTTTCTTGACAGAATAGATATAAAATCGCCATGCTAAGCCTGCTGGAGGTAGGTTCGTCGGGATGCGGGTCAAACCGCAGGCGCGTGCTAGTGGCTAATGGAGTTCTGAACCCATTTGAACAATCTGTTCAATCTATGCGATCAGCGCCTCTAGCCATGATTCTGAGTCTGCGTTTCAAATGCTCATGACTCCTCGACATTGAAAATTGAGAATGTGAATTCACGGATTTCACTTCGAATGGCACGACACGAGAACGTTTGGGGACATTGCAACGTGTGACTCGGTGGTAAAATTTTATACTTATGTTAACCTGCATTTTATTTATAAGCGATTGAATTTCTCATTTGTGACACAGTGAGGAGGTATAAGACTTTGTTTTATCAGGAAGTTGATCCGCAGTCCACTGTGGACGGTGTTCATATTCAGTACTTGAAATTAAACTTTCAGGAACATGATTTAAATACGTATTATTAAATAATAATAAATTATTAAAAAATATACGTAAATACGGATTATCGTATTTCATGTATAAGTTTGGTAATTCTATACCGATTACAGATTTCTAAGATTCTTTTTTTATAGAATATGTAATAATGTTATCTTTTGTTAATTAGGGATGAGCGAGAATATTATAAACATAAGAGTAAACAAATCATAACAAATAATCAGAAAGCTCCGAACTGCTAAACTATCGGGAGTTATACGTGTTATTGTGAGTCAATCATTAAAGATAGACATATGTATGTTGTTGTGGAATATTTTTTAGATAATTTTATGTAAAACATTTCCGTCATACATAATTTCTATGTTTCTCATTAAGGCTGCACACGCGACGAAAGCTTAAAAAATGGTGTAACTTCTCCCGTTTTCCCAAAATTTTCCTTCACTGCTCTGCTGCTATTGATTGTAGCGTGAAAAGTATACTATAACCTGCCCAGAGGCATGAAGAATAATTGTACCAAGTTTCATTAAAATCCGTCCAGTAGTTTTTGTTTCTATAATCAACATACAGACGGACAGGCTGACAGACAGGCAGACAAAAATTTTACTGATTGCATTTTTGGCATCAGTATCGATCACTTATCTCCCCCTGATAGTTATTTTGAAAATATATTCAATGTACAGAGTTGACCTCTCTACAGATTTATTATAAGTACTAGCGGTCGCCCGCGGCTCCGCCCGCGTGGATGTCGGTTTTCGCGACAAAAAGTAGTCTATGTGTTGTTCTGATATATAACACATAGAGGACCCCCGCGGCTACGCCTGTGTGGATGTCGATTACCGCTACCAAAGCCTAACTTTTGTCGGGATAAGAAGCTCGCGCTCGGACCTCCCGCCTTATTATACCTACCTGCCGACCCGCGTCGAGCGCGGCAACGACACGGGGCGATGGCTGATTATCGTATTTCATGTATAAGTTTGGTATTTCTATACCTATTTCTATGATTCTTTTTTTATAGAATATGCAAAAATGTTATCTTTTGTTATTAGTGACGAGCGAGAATATTATAAACATATGAGTAAACAAATCAATAACAAATAATCAGAAAGCTCCGAACTGCTAAACTATCGGGAGTTATACGTGTTATTGTGAGACAACCATTAAAGATAGTTGCTGTTGTGGAATATTTTTTAGATAATTTTATGTAGAACATTTCCGTCATACATGATTTCTAGGTAGCTTTAACCATTAAGGCTGCACACGCGACGAAAGCTTAAAAAATGGTGTAATTTCTCCCGTTTTCCCAACATTTTCCTTCACTGCTCTGCTCCTATTGATTGTAGCGTGATGAAAAGTATCCTATAACCTGCCCAGGACTATGAAGAATAATTGTACTGAGTTTCATTAAAATCCGTCCAGTAGTTTTTGTTCCTATTAATAACATACAGACAGACAGACAGACAGACAAAAATTTTACTGATTGCATTTTTGGCATCAGTATCGATCACTTATCACCCCCTGATAGTTATTTTGAAAATATATTCAACGTACAGAATTGACCTCTCTACAGATTTATTATAACTATAGATAGATATAAGATAGATAGATATAAAAGATGATTTGTGTTAGGAACTATTCTACTCAAAGGACGTAAGGCTATGTACCATGGAAGAGAAACAAACTTACTTTTAGTTCATCACAGTGCAAACAATTTGCTATATTTTTTGTTGTAACCTGTTGGACTACAACCTCCCGATTGGAGGATGACGGCACATTCTCAATCATACAAATAGTTCTGAACACAAAATGTTGTTTGCAAATGGACTCAATGCGAAACGAGGTGTCAATACCCGGGTTGGGCCTAAAGCGATATAAACCTAGTCTCCCTGGCGTCACTACTTTTGCACTTACACTACTCATAGCATTTGTACCCGACATGAAAAGTATAGCGCTAAGTAAAGCTGACCCAAAAATTGCTACTCACTGCAATTTACATCGGGGCCAAAGTGCAAAAAATCGTAAGTTTTTATGTAACATAATTAAATGTTAAGGTAATTATATAATTAGTGATCACCGACATTTCGAGCAGATACCCACTGTAGAGTACAGATACATGTTACACAAACGCATACACACATGCACGTATGTGTTTCACCAGTGCGCGTACGCACCGTACCAGAGCCAACCTTGCCACTGTTGCGTAAGACCGGAACACTTTCGGCTTGCGGTAACACCGAGATCATACACTTGCGTATAGTATCTGCGCTGTGCTGCGCTGACCGTCAGCTGCCTGCGTATTCTGGGCTCCTGGTACTTACATAGACACCTGCTGTGGATGTCGTCAGTTCATAGAATGTGCCAATCATCATGTCGAATACCTGCAATATAAAATCCGATGACGGCCAAAGTGTCAGTAGTAGCCTGAGTGATTTAGTGTCAGTTGTCACCGTAAGTTAAAGCTGAATCTGGTCCTGGCTGGCGTTTTGTAGAGAGTAGAGCTTATGCATGCAATCGTCTAGATATTTTGATCTTTTATTTGTTTTTCATCGACGGTGCATCTCATGGAGAACCAAAATTTGGTTCTCCATGGTGCATCTAAATTAAAGCTTTGTGCAGTTCAACTTTGCTTACTTTTCTTTCTTACTTACTGTTACTTAAGAAGGAACAAACGTATTTCTCTAGAAAATATTTCAAACGTGATTGAGAATGATACATATAAATGAACTGAGATGGCATTATAAATGAATGTCTGTAGAAGCGATAAAGGATTGCTCCCCCTGGACGCGGCCCCGATGCCGCTCATAACATTTCGTTGCAACATAAACAAAATACGAAAAATCACTATTACGTAGTACATCGGTTAGATATAGTGTTATTGGAGCGGCGGCAATGATATATCGCTGTAACATGACTTGTGCGGTGACGAAACTGTGCTCACAGCCAGTCAAGTGTCATAGTCTGCTGATTGACATTCCGTAACATCGATTACGTTCGATTACCCGGGGGTAGTTGGCCCAATTTACTTTAAGTGCGTACTAATACAGTGTTCGGAGATAATGCTCAGGACAATTTTACACTTGATGATTTACTAAAATTAGTTAACAGACTGCTACCGTTCCTATTCATAGCGCTGGAGACACATAGACAGTGCGGAGTACTGTCCTCAGCCATGATACATCAACTGCGTGACGGTTGCTTGCATCACATGCATCTGCGGTCGCAGTCTATGCCTTTATCATCCATAGGTACGCTACGCGACCACCATCAGCACCAGCAGACACTATCAGCTAAATTATACTAACTTATCTAATATACATAATTATTTAAAAGCAAAAAGTTCGCCTATATCAAAAACGTCTACGTCGGGAGACCTCTCAGCTGGATGACCATGATGATATTTTGGGCATACATACCTATCACTCTAAAGTTCACTAAGTTATTATTTTTTTTGATAATAGAGATCTTATATTTTCACATTATGATAATGTTCTACTAATTTGGAATCGTGATTAGTTCATATGTCGTGCAGCACAAACCATATCCCGGTTTGCGCACTAGTGGCCGCCGCGTCTACGGTGGACAGAGCAGGGTGTCGGGTACGAGTTTACCGTGACTCATTCCCGCACGAGGTATCGACGATTTCGTCACCACTACTACAAACTTTATTTCAATATAAACGACCGTTTTCCCCAAACGTTCCTAGAATTAAAATGCTGGTGTTACGTAGGTAATATGTGAACTAATCACAAATGTTGGCCGCTTGGGCCGCTGGCGATCATTGCAACAAGATTATGTTCAATGTCAAGGCAACCATAAGGCTACTTTGATTCCATAAGTTGCCTAAATCAATCCGTATTGCCGTGACTGATTGCTGATCTGGCTCTGATAAATGAGGCTCCAGTAACTGATAGCGTTTGCTTCGCGACTCCCTGGTGTTGGATGCGAATCATTGCTGTGGCTTTAGACACACAGCAGCGTGTTTCATAATTACGTCTGTGGCGATAGTGGGTTACATACATACCTACTTAAATATTGGGGAACAAGGGAGGGCTGTCTGGTCCGGCATGGGGGAACACGGCCCAATGACTCTCAAAAGAGGTACTCTGCACTTAGGTCTATGATATTTACCAGACATGTTAGTTTTCGTATGCTAATGTAATAAAAACTTGTTGGAATTTGTGTAATAAATAATTATTACCTTGTTGTTATTTGTGTCTTGTTATTTAACTTGTACATTGAGTATTTGAAGTTTTATTTGCGTCGTTAGCGTAATGCGGTAATAGATGACGTCCCCATAAGCACACCGAGCCACAGGCAGACAGAAACACGTTTCCATCAAATATTTTAACTTTGGACTAATGACTAATCGAAAGGCACCATCTCACGATATTATTATCTAAAAAAAGGAAACCTTATTAAAATTATAGTAAAAATCACGTTGAATGGAGTCACTAATCGCCTCACAGGTCAATAGCCTGCGTTGGAAGTGGAATCATACCAGCTAAATATATGTACATATGTTCATGTTCACTCTCAATAACTTACAAGTCAGCCGAAATATCTTACCCGTGACCTTCACGCGAAACATGAAGTTATGAAATTATTCATAATTTTAACCCAGGTTTAACAGTTGGATACCTCTGGACACTGAAGGTTAGTGAAACTACTGTAAATGGCTGTTAGTTTCTAGACTTTTGATTATGCAATTCTATTTTAAGTATTGAGTCGAACATAGAACTACCTATTGTGCATTTGGTGATGGTGCTGTTATTGTGGGTTTGTGTTAAACTATTGCATTCCTGTTATAAAATGATGGGGATAGTAACATTTACCTGGAAATGTATAAGGAGAATAGAAAACGACTTCGATATTCCTCGTTACAGTACTTTATGAAGCCGTTACGGTCTTCGTGAGTAGAAAGACAAGTTTTATTGGTTTCTTACGTGGTCCACCTTGGAGTTTTCCACTGCTGTCTGGAAAGTTCAATACAATTGGACAGGCACCCGTCGGGATACTATTTATTTATGTTTGTTTTGGTGGTCAAAGGCACCAATTGTTTGTGCAGTGCGTTACAGACTACGTCGAGATCGCGTTCCTTATCATTCGCCACACTGCTACACTAAGTTTGGATCCCTTTACGTGAGAGGTTTTGTTTTCACACAAAGAATAGCAAAATTTATCCTTATCGCCATTTATTACATTATTATAAGAATAAAAAAATAATAATTGTGGTTTATATTACTATACAGGTCATTTCTGCGAACAAAAATACCCGGTTCCGATGGACGCCGCGCCGGTGATAAGCAAATCCAGTTGAGTCTACCTATAACTTCAGGTATTGTTTTCTAAAAAAAAGCACTCTGTCTGTCCAGCGGATACAATGTCATTACATGTTCCGCGACAGTGTCGATCAGGAGTTTGTGCGTCGGCCGCCGCGCCCTAACGGAAATGAACAAAAAAATCACGTTTGTTGTATGGAAGCCCCCCAAAATATTTATTTTATTCTAGTTTTCAGTATTTGTTGTTATAGCGGCAACAGAAATACATCATCTCTGAAAATGTCAACTCTCTAACTATCACGGTTCATGAGATACAGCCTGGTGACAGACGGACGGACGGACGGACGGACAGAGGAGCGAAAACAATAGGGTTCCGGTTTTACCCTTTGGGTACGGAACCCTAAAAAGAAGGATTGTGAAGTTACTCGATTGTCATGTATGATGATGACTTTTCCTCAGTTACACGTCATCTTAACGCACAGGCGGTTTGTCTAAGCTACACATGATTGTGTTTCTGCTTAACCTTTTGAGAAAATCCGGCGTCATTTAGTTTATTATCCTTTGTAAATATGAAATAATTGAATTTCCAATAGCTCTTATGTTCAATAAACTCTAATAGGAAAGGTATTCAGCTTTTGTCGCGTTCCGTTGAAGCGGAAAGCGAAATAATATTCTCGAGAATTACCTTTGAAGCATAAAGCACTTCATTAAGTAAGAGCACTGGATATGTGCTATCTGCACTAGGTTCAGTAAAACTATGCGTCGGATTTCAATGAATTACACTATAATCAGTGCCTATTTTTAGTGATTTCACCTTTATACCAAAACGACTTCAAAAATCTCCCTCTGACGCGTCCATCGCAACCTTCGCACTTGCGCAATTTATAAAACAATGCAAGTTTTTCTTAATAGATTTTTCATAATTTTTAAATATTTATAAAATATGCCATAGGTTGAATCTCAGAATAGGTAATGACCAGCAAATAGCTATTATTTTGTTAGGATACACTCATTACAGGAATGTAACTGTAGTCAGACTCGTTCAATATTCAGGAGTCGGTGGACATTGGCTAAACCAAAATTAGATATAATTAGGAGTAGTCCGTGTCTGCTTGAAATAGCCATGGATGGAAAGGTCTATAAAATGCCTTGAGTTAGACAATAGTTCGATTGAATTTGATTATTTCACGCGTTTCGCCGTACTTAGTGATCAAATACTTCAATTCAAAACTGTAGCTCTGGTCATGTTTTAATAACTCGATTAATAAGTTGGCATTGCTATATAACTTTATTTTACTTTTTCGTATAAATTACAAAAATATTACAAACCACAAAAATTTTAGCATTTATTTGTAAAATATGATCATGTAGGTTACTAAATGAGTGCAGATGCAAGTGATGTTTCGTTATGGTTTCACCAGGTGCGCCTACATAAACGTTATTTATTGCTAACTTAGATAGCCATCTGACCGCAATAGTCACTGCGCGCGGAACCTATATCGCGTTACACGTAAATATCATTTCACGTTATCGTACAGTATATTCATTAAGCACGAAATATAAAATCATTTGTCGTCCGAGTTTGTCGCCGCCACCCGCGTCAAGCGCGGCTGCCGTCACACAAAAGTAATCCTTACAGCTTGATTCCGCGACGGCGCGATCACTTATTATTGTATTCATGTATAAGTTTGGTGTTTCTATACCGATTTCTATGATTCGTTCTTTATTGAACAGGTAATAATGGTAACTTTTTAAAATAAAATAAAAAATAGAAAGCTCCGAACTGCTAAGCTATCCGGAACTACACGTGTTATTGTGAGTCAACCATAAAAGATAGACATATGCTGTTCTTTGATAATTTTATGGAGAACATTTCTATCATACATGATTTCTATGTAACTTTAACCATTAAGGCTACACACGCGACGGAAGCTTCAAAAATGGAGTGACTTCTCCGGTTTTCCCAACATTTTCCTTCACTGCTCTGCTCCTATTGATTTTAGCATGATGAAAAGTATACTTTAACCTGCCTAGGAGTATGAGGAATAATTGCACCAAGTTTCGTTAAAATCCGTCGAGTAGTTTTTGTTTCTACAAAGTATAAAACATTTTACTGATTGCATTTTTGGTACCAGTATCGATCACTAATCAGCCCCTGATAGTTATTTGAAAATATATGTAAAGAATTGACCTCTCTACAGATTTATTATACCTAAGTATATAGATAGTACCTATAATAAAAAGGCGATACATACATACATAGCCCAATACATAAATCCTTTGCAGACACATCTAAAATAATATACATATGTAGGTTATTAGTAGTTTCGACACAAAAAACTAACTCATAAATTGTAGGCAGAATTGCTTGTGTTTTTTTTATGCAACTGCTGTGAGTCTAGTGATGTAATTCGATTTAAACATAAACATGATTAAAAGAGTGCTATATAAATATTTTTGGCATATGAATACATCGCGACGAAACATTAAAATATGTGAGAGGGTTTGATCACACGGAACTGCGATCGTAGTTGGATGTCAATTAGAATATAATGAAGCAACAATGACCGATAACAAATGACACTATTCATTCATTACAAAGCTGAACGAAAACTATTGTTTCTATCACATATACTGCTAATGTGAATAATCAAGCAGGTATGTTACTTAGTGATGGGAACACAAACATTACTACTACGAGTACATGTAATATAAACGGTTGAAATAAAGGGAAACATGCACATGAACGCTTAAAAGCATTAACCGCTTCCCTTGACAGTTCTGCTTTGCCTGTTAAGGATATAATGCGTAATGATAATACACATACAACCAGTTTTGTTCAGCTCGCAATTCGTACCAGGTCACGAGGAAGCGGCGAAGACTAAACCGGCTCAATTTCATTATTGCATTATGAAATATGACCGAAATGCAGCTTATTATATTATTTCGTTATTATTTATTATGAAAACTTTAATAGTTTGCGAGTGGAATTATTTAGCACGAAATATTTTTGAGATTAGATACGAATGTCACATAATTCTTGTTTAATAACAAATTGGTCATTTGTGGTTTCGTTACTTTCTTTGGTCTATAAATTGGTATCAATATTATTATCATATTGATGTGTATTAATTTTCATTTCTAGATATGTGCTCGATAAAGTAGGTAACTAAGCGTTTGACGAATATTTATTAAAAGTGCACTTTGTGCGATCATACAATTTTTAAAGCAAATATTTAGTCATATTATGTGACTAAATAAATACGATACCTACTTTTAACTGGATTATAAAATGTTTACTGTAAAAACTCGTCGAACCAAGCAAATACACTAAAAGCGTATATATTAATTTTCGTCATGAATCAAAAGGAATATTAAGAAATGTGTGTGTCAAACAGTGTGAGAGACAAAGTACCTCTGCCATTTAGGCTGACGGTGCTAAAGGTTCAAAGATCAGGATAAAGTCAAACCTATTAAACTATTGCAGGCGAGCGTGACGTAAGAAAAGATGCAACTTAGCTTAGGTGCAGGAAGATAAAAGGATTGTGTTTAAGACGTTGCTAGAAAAACATTCAATGTTTCAATAACTTGTGATCTAACACCAAAGAAAGCTTACTTAGTTAAGCAGAGTAAGTCTTCCCGAGTCATGACGAGTTCAGCGGCCTTCTGAGATGCGCCTTGGTTCTTTTATGTCAATTTTTATCAAAAAATGTGAATTTTGAGTCAACATGTAATTTCTTTTCACTTAATTATTGTATGCCCCAAGGGCGGGACATAGCTAACCATAGTTTATTTATTTAAGAAATGTATTATGTACGTACCTATGATCCACAATAAATATACTGAATTGAATTGAAGTGTCAGTGATACTGGAAGTACCCGTTGAACATACAAGTGCAGTGGCGTGAATATACGGAAAGTTTCAAGTGGGCACGTTGTTGTGCGCAGATCCGACTAAATGTCTATTGAACAAGTCGAATATATCTGTGGTAATGTTTTAGGACAATTCGTTCAATTGAATGTTCTCAATACTTGATTGTCCTGCCAAGAATATTGTACAGAGCTACCCGAAACTGTCAAATTTTCCAAATCTTCAGCGATGTGCTGGCGTCTGCCTACAACTCATTTCAACACATGGAACTTTTTACTGCAATATTGAGATTTTCCTCTCTGTGGAGCGGAGTCGTGGTGGCCCAGTGGTTAAAGCACCAGCCGTTCGAGTATGAGGGTGCGGGTTCGATTCCAAGTCAGGCAAGTACCAATGTAACTTTTCTAAGTTATACGTACTTTCTAAGTTTATCTTGGACCCAATGACTGTTTAAAGGTGAAGGAAAACATCTCGAGAAAACCTGGACTATAAAGTCTGAAATCACCAACCCGCATTGAGCAAGCGTGGTGATTAACGGTCAATCCTTCCCCGCGAGAGAAGTGGCTTGTGCCTAGAAGTGGGACGATAAAAAGGCTGTGATGATGGTGATACGGAGCATAGCCTGTTTAATTTCGATGACCAATATCCAAGATCGTTAGGAATAAAATAGTGAAAGTGAAACTAGCCGAACGGCCATTTCTATAGTGTAGGCGTCGTTTACACTGTGTTCATTGAATAGGTACTACCGAAAAGTCAAAAATGTAAATTCTTTCACCATCGTCACCGCGTCACGGAAACGCACGTGCGGCTTTTAGTTAAAACCTTCAATTTAGCAAAACTTTGCATGAGTGTGTGTGCGAGGCGGTCAGTATTAATTATTATAGACGATGAACTCGCATGTCATGAATTTCTGCTTTTAAACCAAATTGAAGTTCTAGATTATAAGCTACCGGTATTCTCATCGACTTTGCAGTTTGCACCGTTATATGGAGGGCACAAACTTATCGGATTCTTTGAGATTGTCCTTGTTGTATGTTAGAATGACTTATGTACCCTACTATAAAGTCTATTTGATATTGAATTAAAGTCTACGTTGCCTTGTGAAGGAAATACTCTTTGACGGGGCATTAATTAATTTGATATAGAAACTTCAAAGAGTTTATAGGCTTAAACATTGTTTATTCTCTATTAATAATTAAAGCATTATGCAAACATTATATATTACCGGGAAGATTAGTCTGCTTAGCTACATGTAATATGTTATGCAAGCTAAGCTAGGTCAGGTACATACTGTTAAGGCAGTTATAAAGTGACTTCATTGCAGGTATATCAGGCCTCTCCTGATCAAGTACAATAAGAACGGAAGCAGATCGCACTCTCGTGCGACTGGCCACTGGTCCGCTATACGTTAAGCAGTCGCATAATAACTACGGTTTTCGGAATGTTTCTAGTCTTACTTCTGTCCAAATAACATTTCGGTGAGCTCTTGAAGTTCAATTTGGTCTGAAGAGGACCTATCCATTGCATCACTAACCTGTCTTCCTCTTCCACACTCTAAAATAACATTACCCTTAACATAGATGAAGTAGCGATCTGAAATTACACAGCAAATGAATATAAACTTAGACGTAGTCAGCTGAGCCGGCCTTGTATAAGGACCTTAGTCTGGCGAGAAGTGCGGAGCATGTCTCATAAATGATGTATAGAGTATTACATCAAGTTGTAGGCCCCGCAGTCCGCACCAAGCGGGGCGTCCGTCCGTCTGTAGTGCGGCTGCCCCGTCAGGTGCGTGATGACGTAAGCAAGCAATCAGGAAGGCGCTTGGCATTCCAAGGTGTTGGCTGGAGACTACATCAGCATTGTAATAAAGGACTTTTTGTTTTGCTTTGGAGAGATTTGATGCAGAGTTAGGAGGTAATAGCGTTGTGTTGTGGATCCTGTGGCAACATACAAAATTGCTTTCTGACTGAAAATTTATACATTTTCGATTAATTACAAACTTATTACTAAATATATACCTACACACCTATAAAACTAATATAATAATATAAATTTACTAATAAAGAGCGTCAAAAAATTTATACTGATTTTTAACCACTATGTAGCTCTCGCCGAACTAGATGGGCCACACGAGAGCCTGTGCTCCTAACTGAGTTGCGAGTCACAATAAACTAAATATAAACAAATAATAGCTACACCTAACCTACCAATAAGCAGGAACTTTCTAGAGCCTTACAACTAATCTTAAATTTGACCAGAGTTGTTTGCCATGATTATTTGCGAAATCCGCCGTGAACGGAATGGCCTGTGTTTGGAATATTTATCAGTACACATAGTGACAATTTCCCATTATCATACAAAAGTACCGAAAAAGAAAACGATTGAGCGAACGCCTGTTATTTGGCAAAGAATCGTGATATCACGCACTCGATCGGGGATCACGCATGGGGACAATTTCCTTTAAAATCGCGAAATGAAAAGAAACGAAAATTGTGAAGTATGTATTTAATTAAAAATAATTTATTCACCTCATGCTGGAATATGAGAACGCACCCATGTTCACTATGTTACACTTCTTTCTTTGTGTTGTCACATCGTCTGCTCAGTGATGTTTTCTATAATACACGTGTGGCATTTTTATTCAAGTTCAAGTTATTTATTTACCAAACCCAGATATTTCCAACACCTTAGGTACCTATCAAAATACGCAAACCTACCCAGTTATGCACCTCGAGTATTTTGGTCGGAAAATAAAGAATATTTGATTTTCCGACCAAAATACTCGAGTTGCATAATCCAAGCCTTCGATACCTTGATGGTCGCCATCTCAAAAGTGTTGTTCTCCTAGGTTGGTGGTCGTGTAACCTAACCTTCCCTCTAATAACTTGTGCGATGCAACGTACACTTTTTTTTTAGAGAAAATTATTTTAACCTATATATATTATGTCTAGAGCAGTTTTTAGTACATAAACAGCGTACCGAACACGAGCCACGGTCTTGCGATGCGGCAGTCGTCGTTATTGCGTGGAACGAGGGTTGGCGCCTGGACCGGCCCCGGCGCCGCGGCGCGTCTTTACGCGCGGCACTAGCGACAATTTACAACACGAATGACAATTTACGAATACATCGCGCGGCACGTTTTGCGCACCGCTCACTCGACTTCGTCAACCTTTTCTTTTCTAAACCATTGTTGTTATCATTTCAACCCAAATATACAGGCCACTAAACCCCATAGCCCACATCCGCTGTACCTACGCGCGACACACTGACAAACGCGTCAATACGCTTTAGATAGATGCATGCTACTTGCTAGAGTGAGATCCGCCACAACGCAAACTGATAATCACATAATTAGCTTTTAATAATGCTACAAGACTTATGTAATGTTGTTTTTATGGCGGAAAAAAGTTACATAACTTGTATGGGATTGATCTTAATACTCATTTGATAATGGTAAACTAAGCCGATGGACAGGCATTTCTTTTTGTTCATAGCGTAATGATTATATAATTATATCACATAAAGGTAAGAAAGTATAACCTACTACTGGATTTTTTTTTTGATATACGAATTTTACTCTACATACTGCAACTTGAAATCTGAGAAATTGGTAAAAATATTATTAATAGATAGCCTGAGAAATTTCTTGTTAAATAAAGCAACGGTATGTTGTATATAAACATTATTTAAGAGGAATCCTTATCAGGTTTCACTCAAGTTACCTGCATAAACATGTAAAACAAATTTATTCATGAACTCAAAACGACTGCACAGATTTTCAGGCGCTTCACCAATAAATAGAGAAGTTATTTGTGAGGAGGGTTAGGGATACAGGGACACAGGAACACAGGCCTCGCTAGTTGTAATTATTTATTAGTTCAAATGTTAGACATTTGACCATCGGTCACAAGTGATAACAAATTACAGAGCACTCTGTATAGTTCCGCCTATCGTTAGAATCGGAATTGCATCCATGGTGACTGGTCATAGCTCGAGGCTTCAAATATTGGTGTCAAGAGGTACCCATCAATTTATTCAATTTAGAGAAAGTATTATTTTCTTAACGATTGCGGAAAATGTACAAAGCTAAACATTATGGTTTAAATTGCGTTGTGAGGGTGACATTACATGGTCAGTAACCACTTGGCTATTAACTGCAGTTGACACTAATGCGAGGTACATGTTTGTGCAACCGGTGGACTTCTCATATAAACCTGTAAGCCTTATTTGAAATTTAAAGTATTATAGCACCCAGTGTAAATAAGTACCTATGTTTCTATGATATTTTTTTTGAGACGGATCATTACAAAACGTATAGTGAGTGTTACCTCTCCGTACGTCGTATGCACATTATAAGGAACATAAAACATACACCAAACCAGTACACAACGCAATGCAATAAGAAACGCTTATAGTAATGCAAAGAGAACAACATTCGCTTGTAGCATACGTATCACGCTCGCAGTGCATTCTGTGCTGTAGAATTGTCTTCGCTAGAAATGTAATGCCATCCAAATTGAAGAAAATAAAAACAATAAATGAAGTAAACAGACAATATCAGCCGGTACACATTCACAGAAAGACATTTCCAGAACGCGTCCAGTTGCAGTGCCTTCAACAACGATTTCCAATAATGATGACAAATGTAGCTTGCTTATCATTGATACCTTTATATTCTTTTTAAGAATAAGATAAAATAATACAGATAAAAATAGAATATACTAATAATACAATATTTTAATCTGTTTGAAGAGAGATCGTTAACTTTATATACCAAGTTATCGATAAAAACAATAGAATAATACAACTCGAAATATGTACTTATATATACCCGCGTCCCGTAGGAGCGAGGTGTTCCGCGCACCACTCTACAACGTTACCTGCAGCCTTCCTCGACAAATGGGCTATCTAACATTCAAACACTTTATATCAGTAAACCTTATTTTCAATAGCTACATGTTTCACTGCTTAAACGCTATTTACGGACCTCAAAGTCTATAACCATGTATTCATTAAAAAAAATACATTTAATTATATTATAACCATGTCAGATAGGAACTAAAACACAATATCTAAATAATGGACAACAAATTTAATGCTTACCAAGAAAACAACGTCAGTCATCAAATAATTAGAAATTTCCATATTTCATTTGTATTTGTATGTAATACGAGTACATGCTTGTTACTTATAATTATCTAGAACAGAATGTCTTATTTTTGTCAATCATCGATTACAACGGCAAACTTTGCGGCACTTATGGACACAGATAACCTCACATTGTCACCTCAAAAACATAGACCGAAAGAAAAGTAAATGCTCCGCTCTCGATGTTTCACCCCACCTGTGGTAACCCCACCCGCATATAATGTCGCCTTTCTACACCCAATGTTACCGCGCGAGCTACCTTTCTAAATGCGTCGGGTAAATCGGGCTAGTAGGGATGGACTAAGGGGCTAGATTATGCAATTATTGGACTCGCAGACCAACGAGTATATAAGCTTGTGATACGTTCAGAGGAGTAGAAAGTAAGCCAGTCTTGACAGGCAAAGTGTAATACGGAATCAGTCCAGCCAACCCAAGCAAGATGTACGCAAAACTCGCTGTGAGTTTATACAAAAAATATATTTTTTATTGCATATGTCAAAAAAGTTTTCCCGCCTACTTAGCTCTTAAAGTTTTTTTGTTGTTGACGCGGCTTGTGAAATATGTGTTCGTCAGTGTTCCATTTTAGTTCCGTGTTTTTATGTGCAAAGGCAAATTAATTTTTCAACAACAAAAGAAGTTTAAATTATGTTCATCCCTTAATATTATATTGTAACTAAAAGACAAAGTGCCATTTCTTCAAAAGCATATTTCATCAGAAGAGATATTTCCATCAGTACTAAAACAAAACTGTTTTATTTGACAGCTTATCTCCCTCGTGGTCGCCGTCGTCGTTGCCTCCCCAACTCCTGGTGGTGGCGGACAGTAAGTACACCGTTGCAATATTATAAACAACTTTTCGACAATCTAAACTATAAAACAATAATGTTATACAAATGAGTATTAAAAACAAGAACAAAGTCACATTCCAATCTCAGATTAAATAAAAAAGAAAACAATCGTAAATTCGCAACGCATGTCGTGACGCAACGAAACAACTCAAGTTCAACGACAAAGCAATAAAATTAAAAAATAACGGTATTCGACGTTTTAAAAATAAACCGTCCATTCATAGTTCGACTGCAATTAGAATTGGTTCAAGTGATATTATTGTTCCGTTGTGTAATAGTCAAGGTCGTGACGTAATGCTATATTTTCACGGAGCGGATTAGTAGGTAATAGCACCTGCCACCTGACGAGACATTGTTATTTGTGTTGGGTCTGATTCAGGTGTTATGTGTTTTGAGACAATTTTTAATACGCATTTCATAGAATGTTGATAAAAATACTGAAAATGAGAGATAAAACTAAACGAGAAGACCATCTATTGATCTCCAGGCGTAGGCTGATTGTTTCATTAATTTTGAAAATTAATAACATACAAAGTAAAACGTAAATTATCTTCCGAACACAGGTGTCCTAAACATCTTCGATATTATTAACTACAATTTTCACAGTCTGCTTACTAAAATCTGAAAAATCATTTACAAAAACAGATACAAGACTCGGCGCTTAGATTTTTTGTCTATGGTAGAAACTTTCTATAAGGTGCTTTGACTATTGTAGCTATTTAGCTAATCCTTATTGTATCTGTGTAACTATTCATTATCACAAAAGGGCCATTCGTCTATCAAAAACTTACTGAAAACCATCTGGCTAGCTTTATAACCACTATGTTGGAGTTGGCATCTCTAGTCTAACCGGCAAATGCAGGTGAGTCCCAGGGAGTACCTTCTATCGATCATTTTCGTCATTCTCCTTTTGCATTCTGCCCATATCACAATGTTATTTGGAGTCGGCGACCTCTTCTTTTTTATAATTCTCTGTCATACCTCAGACGTATCCTTTTCAAACAAGCCATCTCCCTTTCATCCGAACTTCTAATCATCTCTCATAAGTACCTGCACTTGGTAGCATGCTTTCCGAGTGATCATTTGTCATCTATGTCGCTCAGCAAGTCTAGCCAGATGCTTCAAAGTGAGCCTCTGCATTTCACACTCAATACGGCTGAACTCCTTTAATTAAATGTACATCGGCAGTGTTCGATTTGTTGATTGTTTCCGCTATTATTGTCCTTAGTGCGGTTAAGTAATCTTTATATTTCTTTTGATCAAAGTATTTCCAAGTACAGAGCCAGTGCTTCAGTATTGTGTATATGAGATGTAGTAGGGAATACAACAATAGAGGACTTGTATAAGTATTTAATCATTATCCTGATGACCCTTTAATGTCTTCGCATTGTATTCAAGAAGTAAATTGATCGATTTTTGGCCGTTAAGATCAAGATTACTGTTAAGTGTAATGTTTACAAAAGAACTGCTCATCAGCTAAAAATGACAATTATATCGTCAGTCCCAAAAAACGGTTACTACTTGTACATAAATGCAGTTAAAACGCGGTTAAAAATAAAGAAAGATTAACTTGCTTTCCCACCAATTTCGTGAACGGAACTACTTATTTTGCAAATTACGTAAAGCATACATAATATTTTGATTCGATCAATTACGTAAGGCTCATGAAAACGTCCGATTTTAATACATAAGTGGTATTTATAAGTTTATAATAAAAGTGCTCATTTATTGGCACGGTCTCTCGTTTGAGGTAACTGGACTCTGTACAAATGTGGGCATCAACAAACTGCAGTGTTCAAGTGCTCAATAATTCAGAGACTAAGCGAATGTTCCAGATTTATATAGCCATAGCAATTGGTCGCTACTTCATCCCTATTGTGATTTTATTATGAAGCTCATGTATCCTTATAGCGAATATGTTATTATTCAAAAATAATAACTAATGTAATAATAAAATACAAAACTTTGTTGTAAACTCATGAGACATAACTTTGGTGCTTTGATACTGATTCCCGAATTTTATGAAACTTAGCATCGAGATTGATGACTATAAAATCGAGTAGAACTGCTACTTATGTATGTACTAACTACTGCGTTAGCAACCCTAAGGCCAGATAGGCACTACGATTTCATTTACGCGACGCGATTTGATAACCCATTTGTACAAGCAATACTTTGGCAGTGTGCGCCAGGCCTAAACCGTATTCAATCTTAGTAATAGTAAGTTAGTATTACTATAATGTAAGACTAAGTACAACCGGTTAGTCGTTATGTAACCTAACTGGACTTAGTATCGGACGCTTTCTGGACATTTCTCGATTCGATTTAGATAGTCTGTAATAATAAAGGAAATAGGATGTTTTTACTGTTTATAGACTAGTGTGAATGTAGGTTATGTGTGTATGTATGTCATCAATTATGAAGTCTCTGATAGACTATGCATTTTCTAATGTCATATTACAGCTTCTTGCTCGGACCTAAGAGTAAATCTCTAGTTGATTTTGTAGTATGTTAATTAACCGCAGTACCCCAAGCAGTGACATGGCACGTAACACACGAACAGATTCCAGTCAAAGCAAATGAAACGTATGAACATGTGCAATTACAAGCGCTGTCATTGCCGAGTATCAATACCTGTATTGACTTTGATAGTTCATTTGATTGTGCTCGTTGAGGGCGGTACCGGATCCACGCAATACTAAGTGCAACCTGGAAATCCGGATAAGCCGCCGGCCATCCCGGATGTCCGGCAGCAAAGCCGACTCCAAATGAAGATGTAATTATCGAAAACTCCATCAGTTATTTTAATTAAAACCAGTGTTAATTTACGTGTATGCTTATTTGTACTATCAGTGCAGCGTTCGATTTAAATCAGATATTTAATCAGTAGGCCCAGGGCTCAGAGCTGCAAGCCTCATTTTGGTTAGAGGTGCATATAATATTCTTGGATGCTGCTATGATAACAAACCTGAAGCAGGTGTTACATCCTACAGTAAGAAGTCCAAAGAATTGTAATGTCAACAAATGTTCGTTCACAATCCATCGATACATTCAGTTTGGATTGGAAATGTAAAAGCTTTCAGCAGTTCCGCATATAGATCATATTCTATCTATTAGTGAAAGTTCGGACAGTGGCCGCATTCTGAGATGACTTGTGTCTTCGAACACTCACAGTTTAATGTCACGATCTACGACGTAACATAATGCTGTACGAGTCTTCTAATCATTGTGAAATTATAGGTGAACTTTAGCATCATCATTTCAAATCAGTCCATTTTCTGTACCTATATACTTGTTGAGGGATTCCTGGATCTCTGACCCAAGGAATCTTTTGCTTGAGGTACATATTGATGATATATAATAAAGCCTAGTTAACGTCATGCCCCGGTACTCTTGGCTTGCATTATAATAAAACGATAATAGCGGAGTTGCAACAGAATATAATTCATAATTGAAGTACTAAATCTAAATAAAATAATTTTTTTCATGGGGTTGGAGGCTCAGGATGTTGGAAAATTTCCATAGTTAGATCTAAAACAGTTTCTTTTGTTCTTCTTACCTTGAGAGTATTCTCCGCTAAAACTTTCTCCAAACATCAAACTTCAAAGTTTTCTTCTTTATTTATTTTGCGCAACAACGTAAATATAACTTTTTTATGAATTCGTTATTTGGTTTGAAAAATAAATACTGTTTTGCGCAGTTCTTTGGTTTTCTAAAGGTCAATTATACAAATTTTACAAACTTTATTTAGAGGGAAACCTAACAAATATTTATTGTTACACAACTAACAAGTCATACAGAGAAATTAGGGGAACTGCTTATTTAGCTACTTTTTAAATTTAGCTAAACGATGACGCCCGGAAAAAAATGGCGAAACAAATTCTTAGAAGAAACGAAAATTAGGAAATAAAGACCACAGAATATTGTTTGTATCCTCATATGCTGTATCTTTAAAACAATGACGTAGTCTAATATATGTGATATATCCGCCCCCTGTATCACCTATTTTCAGAAGGAAATATGTTCATTCTGATGACAAAACAGCATAATTCTCAAGTTTCATCAAAATCCGTTTTCACAAACATACACACGTCCGTACACTTGATGACGTGATTGTGCCACTCTATAGATACGCAGCACCAGAGTGACCTACCACAAATCTTGGCACAGGCCCGCATACAATATTCGGGCTAACATAATGACACCGAGCATCGGCCGCTGCAATAGTAACATTAAAAATTACTCTGGAACGTTATTATGAAGTTTCTAACTACTTTTATTAGTCCGAGTGAGATGTAATCATACACAATGGTTATTGCATAACCCATCGTTATTGTACTTCGTGTTCCATACGAGTGCTACTGGACCACCATATTTGTAACCATTCATGGCTAGCACTTAGTACAGCTTGTGAACCGTAAGGCGCTCCTAAGCATGTTGAACTGATTTAGATAATATCTTCTACGGAGACAACTCGAATAGGGGCAGATGGATTTTGGAAGGACATGATTGAAGCAAATAATTTGATCTCCAAATTGCAGTCTCCATCATCAACAAGAATCTCCCCAACGAGTACATGTGCAGTGACCAAAATGTCACGCATTATATAATGCCTCATTAGTAAAGTCAGGTGCACATTTACATCACAGCAAGTCGCTCCCCAATTACGGTTGCATCATGTAGAAATGGTGCGTTTTCCCTCGCATTATCGAATTTACTACAGTCGGGGAAAGCAAGTCATTTGTAAGCGTAGGACATAGTCGCAGCGTGTGATTGGCTAATCTTGCTCATCGTGAATACGCTTGTGTTGCAACTACTTTTTTGTACAAGTTTTATGCGATTCGTGTGCGTGTAGCTTTACTTGTTCGGAGTTTGATTTCGTTTTACTGCGAGTGGTGACGGAATATCACTTGAAATGAGGACGATCGTCATTTATATGTATTACTTGTTTTTATTTTTAATTTTAATTAATTCTTATTTGTAAGTTGATGAAGTAATCTTCAATCACGGTTGTTGGTGCGCAAACATGCGAACATGTTTTCTAGGTTAAATACTTTTCCGCTCGAGTTTTACGAACCATTCGTGTCATAAGTATAAAAACATAATGTAGGAATATCAGTATTATCAGTGTTAACAGCTTCTTACAATGATGGTCAAACATTTTCTTAAGTTTCTCAACGATCAATATTTGTTCCGTCTTACTTTCTTGTGTAATTACAAGCAGAATTTTATTTACATACTTACCTCCTATTACCGAGTTAATAGGCGTTCACCCAATAGTGTCATCGAATAAGTAAA
Source organism: Heliothis peltigera (assembly GCA_958496145.1). NCBI lineage: Eukaryota > Metazoa > Arthropoda > Insecta > Lepidoptera > Noctuidae > Heliothis > Heliothis peltigera. The sequence goes on from OY292321.1 coordinate 206,605, forward strand.
TACTACTTTTCTTAAAGAGGAAACGTAAATGCAATAAAATTATAACTTATGTTTATGTTTCCACGACTGATTTGTTAGTTGTGTCATAAAGTTATCCATTACATACTTACATCACACTTGTCTTAAAAATACTTTACCGTTGTTTTGTTGACTTCACCGTGTGGTGGCTACCAACGTGCCATGGAGCCATTTTCATAAAGAATTCATTTCCACGTCAGTCCTTGATTCGCTGTAGCCAAGTATCTATAGTTTAATACTCATTTTTTACTGTTTCAATAACTTTTTGACCGATTTATTTTCCTTTATTAGTGTCCTCACAGGACACAACTACCTATATGCTCTGAGACTGACTGGTATGTTTCCCCCGCAGCCACAAGCACGTCACCATCCACGTGCCGTACAAAGTCCACACTATCCACCACCACCACGTGTCCAAGGTCCACGTCCCAGTCCACGTACCCGTAGTGAAAGAGGTACAAGTTGTGAAGGAGGTACCGGTGATCCAACATGTCCCCGTACCGGTTTACAAGCATGTCCCTGTACCAGTGGTTAAACACGTGGAAGTGGAGAAGAAGGTCTTCGTACCGGTTCATCATGAGGAGCACCACGGTTGGGAGGGCGAGTCGCTGTCGCACGGCTGGCACTGATTGGGGAATCTTGTTTTTAGGTTTTAAGGTTGGTTGGTTTTTAATTATTACTTAGTAGGTACGTTAGCACTTGTTTGTTATTTACCAGTCAGTTGTCGTGTGCTGGCATGAGTGGGTACTTGAACCGTATGAATTGAACTACTATTTAACCAATCACGCATTTTGAAACCGAGAAGACTATGTTTCCATCTCAAGGAAAATAGAATAAAAACATACCTATTGTGCTAAAATCTGGTTTATTAAGTTATAAAAACATTCACCTTGTTGATATAACACACATTCTAACTCTCCCTCAGGAATCTTAGAATAAGAACTACACATCGAGGATATAACAAGCAGCTACTTTTGTCGCGGCAAGCTTACGAAGTCATCCGAACACACCCGAAGATTCACGAAGCTGGCAATACCTCAAAATCAAGAAGATTATAAAACACTCCTATCATACACTATATTATTATATTTTATGGTGAAAGTAACTGTCGGCAGTTATAGAGGCTATTTTTAATGTGATTTAGACTTGATAAAACATTTACTGTAAACTAGCTGGCCCGGCAAACTTCGTACCGCCTCTTATTATTTAGACCTTCCCTGGATCTCTACAACAATTTACATGCAGAATAAGCTAAATCGGTCCAGTCATTCTCGACTTTCAGTGAAACTAACGAAGTAAAGGCACAGCCAAACAAAAGCTAAAGTTATAGGTACCTATGGGAATCACATCTTGTCACGTAACACAGTGTATGCTAAGTATGTTCTATAATTGCTTTTATATTGCTAATCTCATAATTCTGTGTATAGGATACATAAAGTGCCTTTTCTTAAGTAATATTTTTTGTAAATATTGTAAAGTGTTAATACCATAGAGTTAACCCCACACCGTGTCACAGTATTTATAAACAAAAGACATCATCAGACTACAGAAATATTCAATAGTTACCATAGATATAAACTGCTATTGTGTAAGAACCAAAGAGAATACAATTGATGTGTTATTTTTTACGAAATCTTTGTTTAATTTATACACTCCTTACACCCCTACATATCCAGTCGCTAACATCACAAAGGTAGCACCATAGCCACGCCATGCGCCGGTACTCACGTAAAATCTATAAAAACATCTTTTTGATTGTAAAGCTGTAAAACTCAAACTGGGATACAAATTTATTAAGTAATCACGGGATTTTTATTTATTTACGGGTAAATTATTTAAGGATTTTGGTTTCATAGTATTTAAGGTTGTGAACCTTGAAGATAACCATTTTTTACACACTGGAATACAATTTTAATGTTTCATCCGTTCAAAATAATTTGACCATAAACTAATAAGTGGTTAAAAGTTAAATCGAAAATAATGTCGTAAAGTGTTTACTCAAAAAATTACAATATAAATAAAACCCTATGGCGATGTTGTTCGTTCAATAGTATCATAATAAACTTTCACATCAAAATACGTTACACTTTATGTACCTATCATTAGTTCATTAAAAAATATATATATTAAAAACTCCACAGATTTCCATCAAATCCAAAATAGATTTCCTGAATTTAAGCTAGATAAGTGAACTAGACTAGTGAATTTAGTTCTCTGGTCGCGAAGCAAATGAGTTCGTATGTCGTGAAGGCCACCACGCTGGTCATCTGAGCTTTGTAAACCGTCACGGTCCAACCTCTGAAGAGCCCCTTTAACCCTTCATACTTGTACGCAAGGAAGAGGCACTCCAGTAGCTTGGTGCACCTTATCAACTTCTGGGCTTGCGTCGGCGTCTTATATTTCTGACTTGTCCTGTGGCTCTGAAATTATTTTATAGATGATGACAAATATTAATAACTCTGCCTTAAGAATGTCCGAGAATTAAGAAAATACTGCACGTGTACTGATAATGTTTGGGAATAATTTGGAATTTGAAATAAACAACAGAGAAAGCCATATGTGAGTTGAAATAATTGTGTGAAACTTGATACCACCAGTAACAACAGGCATGGTTAAATAAGATAATGATGGCGTCTCCAGAGTGGTTACAGTGAGACCAAACAATAATGCTATAAATTGATCGTTCTTGCAGCACTTCTCTTTGCATACAAGCTGCATACCAAACAGTTGCAGTTGCAGTGTTGAACACCCAGGAAGTCCGGCACTTACTGCCAATAATCACAATGTTTGTATGTCTGTCCATAGTCAAGTCGGACATGTTCTTATAAGACTGTAGTTACGTTACAAGTTTCCTGCTTCGACAAAAACCTCGAGTATTCGTGTTCAAGAGAAATGGGAGAAAACAGTCGTTTGTCGGTTTGTAAACTTAACTACATAGTTATTGTTGTTAGAATTGTTGTAATGGAATGCAACCATTTTGTAATTCCTAATTTTTGACACTTGTGGCGCTACTCTCTCTTGTTAAAACCTTTGATCTCACATTGAACGTTGAAATTAAATAAACTTAATATTTTATTTAAATACCACAACCAAGCATAATCCTTCAATTGTGTTATGTACGATAAATCTGTAAGTATAACATTGAACACTGGCAGTGCGGACGTACGACTATACGCGTACGCAGGCAAACAAGAATTGGCTTTATTTTAAATACACCAGTCTACACTACGGATATACCCTGGTTTCAATAAGTGTTTCTCTAAGAGCAGGCTTCATATTAGCGCATATGTATATTAAGTTTACACAACACGAGATTCAACGCTATTGCATTGCGCAATATACAAGCTGTTGTTTTGCATCCTCGTCAAAATTTCAGGTGGTTGTCATAAAAGACATAACAATAATTGAAAGTACAGTTCCGGGCAATAACAAATAAGCGTTGCTTTTTTTGTTGTTGAAATTTAACAGATTTTCAATTCAATACAAAATTAAGAGAATCTATGCAGACTACGCACACAACGACAAGCAGCTGAGTGCGAGTAATGACCTTAGCGACCGGTAGCAACAATTTTACCTACTTTTATTTCGCAAATCACCCACATAACTGTCATTAGTTTAGTTTGATAATTAACTCATTTTAAGCATCAGTACGAGCGAGTATAATACGGAATCTTACTAATGACAGTACCAACGCTAGACGCCGTTAAAAGTTCACTGACCTGCTATCAGCTGAAAAATAATTTTGCTTTATTCCTATCGTTTAGCTAAACATTTCATAGTGATTTTGTTTTTGTTTGTGTGGATTAAATTGGTTGATTTTAAAATTTCCTTCCTACTTAATGGGCTTAGGACCGGCAATAACACGTATACCGATATACTATACTCCATTTGTTTAGGTAGTTAACATAATGTTCACAAAAACAAACAAATACACGTGACTCACAAAAGCTAAACCTGTCATTTCAAATTTTTTGGCTAGACCAGACTCAGGTACACACATTTTTCCAAAATAAGAATTAAAAAAAAGGAATTTAAAAACCAATAACAATAAATGACGATTACGAAATAATAAAAATAAATCAACAAAATTACGAAACGTTCGATACCAAAAACAACGACGACTAAATATAAGACCAACCACTTCAGTTACACGATTAAACGGTTACACGAGTCACAGTTATACGATTCAATTTAGCAACTTTATCCCATTTGTTGTATTTTCTAAACTGTTTGGGGTACCCCTCTTATTGGGATCTTTATAGAAGACCGATAACAAAATTGCAATTATATTATAGAAGACAGATTACAAAACGAAAACAAAGATACCCTAAAAAAACTTTTTTAAACTACCTAAATAAATGGAGTATACGTATAAAATTTCCGTGAACAGCCGGATGGGTCAACGTAAGGCTCTCCACTTATGGATGGCATACAGGCGAACCATTTCCACCAATTCGACATGTCGTCATTAGAGAACAAAAATCCATAAACAATCAGTAGGCAAAAATGAGTAGGCTAGATATGTTAATTGACAATATCACAGACATATTTATAATAAATGTTACAGAAAGCGACAATATATACATAAAATAAATAAAGATTTTTTGAATAAGCCGCTTTTTTCCAGGCTCATGTTTCGTATGCCAGACTCTAATTTTGCAACGTCACTATTTAGTACTTGTCATAACATTGCAATACTGAAATTGTTTAATCTGGAATCGAATTAAAATTCCGAGCATAGACGGTAAAATATTTTTTATAAATTAAATACTTAGCGATTAGAAAAATACCAGTATAGAATACGTATAAAAAAAATTGAATTGTATTTGAACTGTTTAGTGTACAGAATAATTTTATTTGCTTCGTTTTATTTTTTATTTAAATAAATTATTAGTTTTAATAACAGCAACACCAAATGTTTTAACTGGATTGAATTTTGACTTTTTTGACATTTTGTTTGTTCAATTCAAATTTCAAAATTCAAAACTTTGTTGTTTTATTTTGCTTGTTCGTTGTAATTTTTCGTATATTTTATATATCTTTTTACAAGTTGGCGCTCATTATACGAATCATGATTTTCCTCCTTCATAATACCGGAACCTATCTGGCTTTGAATTTGAACACCGATTACTGCTTTTATGATCTACTTGGCGATATTCATATTCATATTCTTTATTGCATTCCATAATGTACATAAGGTGGAAGATTACAAAATTATTGTCACAATTATGGAAACTGATGGGCACAGCAAGTTAGAAGAGAGGAAGGCATTTAATGTAAGATAGTATAATGAGTTTATATATATATATATTAGTTTGTAGATAGTATAATTATACAATATATATTTTTAGTTATTTGTTATTTGGATATTATCATACAATAAGTAAGTATTTACTTAATACTATAATTTGACTGATATTCTATTCTATGTATACAATTTAATTGGAGTTATATATACCTGGACTGCTGACTTTTGCCTTTCGATTTAGTTTTGAGCTACAAGATGCCGAAGAAATCGCTGTTACGTTGCTATTTTGGGTGTAAAAATGATGGTAAGTTGGAAATATGTTATAACTAACCAAATGTAATATAAAGAGACTAAAGTGGTGCTGACAAGCTTTTAATTCATATAAATCTTCCTGACCAAAGAACCAGAGATCTGCGGGTCATCTTAGGCAGAATATTTATAATAATAAACAATTTTTTAAGTCAGCACAAAGCCTTTCATTCAATTCAAAAATTTAGGGCCAGTTTCACCGGTTACGGATAAGTTCCAGATAGTTTATCTGATAGATAATTTCATACAAATTTTAATTTATCTGGTAGATAGTAGCTACCCGTAACCAGTGAAACTGGCCCTTAGCCATCTAAATTCATCAATTTAGTATACTTTGTAAGGCCTTCTTAAAGATTACAGTAGTCTGTTACTAGAGTGATAATAATTTTTGCAATATTAATCAATTTTATAAAATAACTTTAGCAGTAATAAATATTTTGATGAGACAATATTACTTGCATAGTAATCTGTTCTAATGACAATGTTTCATCCATTATCAAGCGACACGGGGTGACTTATTACTTTTGTTTTATAAAGTAGATTAATATTTATTGAAACATGTTTTTGTAGAAATTTAATGTAACCAACAAATGAAATGACTAATATTATTTTATTTTTTTCAGGATATAAAGTGCTTCCAGAGGAATGTCAGGGGACTGCAGACTTCTTACTTATATTCAATAAGTTGTTTGATAGTTTTAATGGTCATTCTTACACATTATCAGATAAGTTACGCAAGCAAGGCTTGAAAACTAACTTCCCTCATTTCCAACTAATGATTTGATTCATATTTTAGAATCAATTAAATTTAAATCAGTAGTAATAAAAGATGGTTCTGAATCAATAAAATATGTAGCAATTCCTTCTGTCAAACATTGGATCCAGTATATAAAAACCTTTCAAGAAATGTGGCATTATTTTATTTCTATACATGATGTAAAAAATTCAATCACTCGCAATTTTAATCAAGATCCCTTAGAGATGATTTTAGTGGCTTTAGAAGTAATGGAATAAGAAATATTGCAAGAGTGTTTTATGACGATCAGGAGTTGATTTGCAATCATTCAATTACGAAATTGATTATACTTAATAATCTTTATTTCATCCAAATGAAAGATTTGTTAATTTAATTACTGAAATTTTGTATGTGGCTATTGACAGTGACAATTATAGCCAAAGTTTCAGAGCTTCAACATTTTTGCATAAGTGCTATTATCACGTCATTTCGATGTGTTACATCCTCGAGACGCGGAAATCAATGAGGATTGCATTTAACAAACATAACAACTTCGAGGATGTATAGAGATGGCAATGTAAAGATCTTATACTGTTCGAAGTACGGCTTGCAGCTGTCAGTTACCTTCAATTTGAACATCAACCTCAGGCATCTTTTTTGAGCTCTAAAAATTGATTCCCAATCCGTGGAATTGCCCCAGAAATCAAGCCATACCTAAGGATAGATTCAATTATTCCATAGTAATAGTAGGCTATTAATAATGTATCTGCATTCATTGTTTGTGTTAGTCTGTATAAGGCAAATGCACTATTGCTTACTTTTTTAGCTAGGTTTTCTACCTGCTGATCATGGAATTAAAAAATTAATTCCGTGATCAGCAGGTGGCGCTTCTAGTACCCGAAAAATCCTACAGGGAGTGCTGGTGTACTAATTTTGCAAAAAGTTTAAAGTTATTAAGTGTAGCGAAATTTTCCGAGCTTTTCCCTTCAAAGATGTTAATCATTTTAGTGGGTTATTTTGTACCTTTCCACTAACGAAAGCAACCGTAGCCACTAAAACCAAAATTTGTTCGCTAAAAGGTAAGTCTTAACTAAACCACCAGATTCAGTGGAAATTCTATTAAGTTTGGGCAACACGAGGGGTCGCGCGCGGGAGCGTGGCACATGGCGCATGCGCGGGAGAGCGCCCGCGCCGTGATTGGTTGGGATTGATTACTTACCTACGAATTTTGTGAATAGTCGTTGCGTATGCGTTGTGTATGAATGTTTGCGTTTGTGTGTGTGTGTGCGTGGAAGCGCGATTATAGGGCTAGTTACAGACGCGCCGCTTTTAAATACGGCTGGTTCACACTTACGGATTTCAGAAGTATAATATTTTATTGTTGATTTGGGTCGAGAATCATTTGCATAATTACGTCCTTAAATTTGACAAAACAACAGCTTGTATAAATAGGCCTCAATTCAGTTCCCTGACTAATATAATACCTGTTTGAAAGTCATTAGGTACTACGAGTATTACAAGTATATTGCAATAACAACGTACCCCGATCTGCAGCCTCCGTTTCGCCAGATCAAAGGGGTAAGTCACAGACTTGGAGATTAAGCCAGCTGCAGACCCTGCAATAGTGCTAGCCAGCATAATGTTCTGCGGCTTGTGCAGGTTACCCTTACTGCATTCACTCGGGGGACATGGAGCGAACAGGCTAAGAATAAGAGGCTGAACGAAGTTGAATACGGAGAATGATATTCCAACTTGAGGACCCATCTGGAAATTAGACATCGAATTATTTGTATATAAATAACATAATGTAACATGTTGTTTCTTCTGATATTGTGAGCTGTAAGTGTTATCACGTAAAGAGCCATAATTCACCTGAACGTCAACAGTCGCGCACGCGGCATGGCCTACCCATAGCTTCAGTGTGACGCACTACAGGTACTTTTGAAATGCGTTTCACTTTCAACTGCCTTTTTATATTTTTCATTATACCAGGCTGGAATCAGTTACCCACAAGTTTCCACCTCTATACAATTCAAAAAACTTTCCTTAATACCTAACATCTTCAGGTTCAAGCTCACCTGCAGCAGTGAAGCACTCAGACCCTCGTAGAAGGCAGCTATCCCTCCGTATCTGTACACCGCCATGGCGCCACGGAGAACACTGCGGTATTGGTCTTTGACCAACATTTGTCGAACGCGGATCACTTCCAGAGGTATCACTATTGTTGTGCATACACATCCAGCGACGACACCACATATGAAGTGTTCCACATTCCTGATAAGCAAAATATACTGATTATAATTTTAGTAGACTACATAAATTTAAGCTACGAGCTAAGAAATAGATAAAGCGCCTACGAAAAGGATACTAGCAATCAAACGTCGTTCTTCTGTAAGTTTCCGACAAAACACATCTAGGCGCAATTCTTATACTCTTCAAATAAAATATCGTAAGTTTCAACTTCCTATGCATACTACTGAGTATCATGAGGAAATAGCAACTGAGCTGTCTATTTGTATTCACGCGAACAACTCAAAGTGGCGTTCATGAGGATTTTACCTATGTGTAGAATAGTTTTTTAGGAAGGTCTATTGCTTTACAATAATACTTACTTGTAGCGAAACTCATGTGCAGCTAAGCTAGCGGTGTACTTTGTAGTGAGTTCGTACACGTAGAACTGGCTGCTGACGGCCAGTATTGAATGGAACTGCAATATACACAAACAAAAGTAACTGCATAAGAAATAACATGTTAAAGAAGCAATATTCTTCAGTAGATATGTAATGAGCCCGTGTTTCCAAAATGTATAATAATAGTTCAAAACTATCACGTACGTGACGACTTACACATGCAATTCAAAAGTCTCCGTGGTCCGCGACTGCAACTGATAGCAAACTATCTGACAGGCGTCATGACTATTGCGACATTCGCGATTTCTCTCTTTGTTTTAGCTTGTTTTAGAATCCGTATTCCAGCGGTAAACAAGGCATTATAGTAAGATTTGCCATAAGAAATTATATAAAGTTTCCATACCTGACCCAATACGTGGCCATGCCAGAAAGCTGTAACGCCTTCCTCCCAGAATATTCTCCTCGCGACCCTGTAGAACACGTTGCTCCGTTTAGGTTTTCTCAGCAGCTGGGACCGGATTTTAATGACATCCATAGGCTGGGTAATGAATCTGGTTGTGACCCCAGAAAGACAACCAGCGACTAGTTTCTCTTTCTGGGTCATGGAATCATTAGCGTTGTACCCGACCATGTTATATGGAACATGATGGGCTGTCCTAGATGTAGTGTGCACATCCTGTAGTTTCCTCCATGAATTTCTTATATTGTTTCACTACGGAAGTATTTTAGGTTTGACATGATTTTGACATATTGGTTGTACAGATAGTAAAGCATAGATAATATAACTTTGTTGTGAAGAGCCCTCAGGACTTCCGACGCGAGCGACCGAACTCCAGACCAGCACAGCTGCTCTGTCTTTGAGTTGAAGTTGCCATTTTAAGACATAAACCAAGAAAATTTTAGAGTTAAAAGAAATATTCAATACTCCTCAAGTTATAGAACAGTGCACTATAGATGTGGCACTTTTGTGGCGCATTAATAGGTCACGTTTAACTTGATTATAAAACCTCTTTTTGTTAATGATCGGAGGACAGGAGATAGAAATCTAAGTTCCTATTCTGGCCAGCTGCACAGCGGTCTCGGGCAAGGAGATATAATACCTATACGCGGTGTTGGTGAGGTTCGTTGCGAGTACGAAGGAGGTTGCTTGTGGCAGATGGATGGTCATATGGTATAGGTACGCCATGGTATGAATTTGAATGTGCAAAACAGTAATGTAAAAATGAACCTTATTAATTTGTTTCAGTTTATATCAGTATTAGCGTCCGCCAGTGGTCTCGCTCGCGTATCCGCGCCGGCGTGAAAAGTAAAAGTAGCCCGTAGCCTTCCGCGATAAATGAGCTATTATTATAACTTAGAACATTTTGGGCTCAGGGCCTTAGTGAGGTAGTTCCATGTATGTAGATACAACCCTCACATGTGTCTGGTCTGACAGGAAGCCGACGCCGACCCGAACGTTTTTGGGAAAAGAGAAGGTAAAAGATGATTTATAAATTTAGTTCAGAAATTTCTATCCAAATAAAATAGGTAGTGAAAATTTTCGTGACAGTTGTTTGCAAACACATTTATCATAGTTATCGATTTTTTGATTAGACGCATAACAATAGAGCCAGCTGGGGATTGCCTATTGACATTGCAGATGAGGTCAAGGTATTTCCGCGATAACGACAATGGACTAAATTATTATAATGTCATACTTAATGTAATAAAGCTGAAGAGTTCGTTTTTTGTTTGGTTGAACGAGCTAATCGCGAGAACTGCTGATCCGATTTCAAAAATCACTGTTAGATAACTCATTAAGCGAGGCAGGAGCGCACAAAAAACAGCTTTATAGCACATCAAGTGACTATAAAAATTTGGTTAGTTTAATTTTACAATTTTATCTTTTATTATATAAGGTGCTATAAAAATATCTGCCACGGCTTTAATGGAATGTTGTGTTGTGTTTATAGATTACAATAGTGAAGATTAATAAATTACCTATTGATTATTTGTTATATATTTTTTTCATACAGACAAGTACGCGTAAATTGTGCACCATGTTGTGCAGTGTAGAGGCAATGTCAAATTGAATTTACTGCTCCGGGGTACGAAACTTCTTCACTATTATAATCCATAAACACAATAGGTACCTACTACCTCCCATTAAAGCCGCGGCAGATATTTTTATAGCACCTTATATTTTATTTATAAAATAAATTTTTTTCTTCTATAAAATTTTAATATCAAGAATAAACAGTTTATTAGCGGTTAATAAAATTAAAAATTTAGCTTCGAATGATTTCAATGATTTTTTTTTGATAAGTGAATATTGAAAAGTGATAAGCTATATGCGTGGCTATATGCTATTAATCAATAAAGTTTGTTTTTATGATATCGCTATCAGTAATAGATTAGCGAACCTTCAGAGGATAAACTAAAATGTTTTCACAGCCAAAAATCTATACAAGTACAGATGAATATAGAAATATCTCGAATAAAAATGAGGCCAAGTAAAGTTTTAGAGTTTTTAATGTCAATGTAAATACTCCTATTAAGTAGTAAGCGCATCAAACTGATATTATGTACCTATACACCGTGACTTTAGTCGCTTACAAAAGCAGCCCAGTTCCTGTATCTAATGACCAGTAAACGTTCATAATAAAAAAAAACATGAATTTATGAGATTTGAAAAATAAAAAAAATATTCGTTATTATGACGCAAGACGTAGTTAGGAGAAAGAGTGATATGCTCGAATCGTGTACTGGTAGGTATACTCTACGGTTTGATATGTTAACATTTTTAGCGTGTTTCATATTTCTAATTTTTAAAATTATTATTAATGATATAAAAATAATAATCGCATCTAACTAATGGTATTTTATGTCGGATACTTAAGGTGGACCACGTTTGTAAGACGACTAAAAAGTCACGTACTACTACATTATTAGTACTACATTAATAGTTTGTATGTGGATGGATCTAGTTACTCTTTCGCGCACAAACTATTGAACAACTACAAACAAACTGCAACTACAATAATATATATGTACATTGGTTCGAGTGCTGTAAGTAGTTCGTTCACGCGGGTGAATCCGCGGGAAACGGATAGTTGTAATATAAAGAAAATTCGATCAATTTACAACAGCAGTGTAATGGCACAAAATGGCCGTTATTCAATTAACCGGCCAGGCTAAATAGAGTAGTAGTAATCTATTACCGTACTACATTAATAGATTGCAAACTAATTTGATGGCGCTTTTGTTATGAAAGCTGGCGAAAATGGACGTTGTGTGTTAAGTCTATTTTTGTTGTAAAGTTTTGATACAAATTATATCCTACTATTATTATAAAGGCGAAAGTTTGTAAGTATGGATGTATGGATGTATGGATGTATGGATGTTTGTTACTCTTTCACGTAAAAACTACTGAATGGATTTGAATGAAACTTTACCACAATATAGCTTATACATCAGAATAACATATAGGCTACTTTTTATCCGGGTATGGAAAGTACTTCCCTCAGAAAGCGGGTGAAACCGCTGGCGGAAGCTAGTAGGTGCATAAATGTTATTAAACTTATGAAAATAATTATTATGTGAAAGATTTTTTCGTTTATGAAGCTTTACTGAGTCACTGAGGTGTAAGTTGGTGGAGAGGATGCTTACACTTAACGAAGGTTGAAGAACGGCTTCCCATGGTCGGCGATTACAACACAAGTTACTATAGTTAGGTACTTAATATTTTAACTTATTGGAGTTCCTTTCATTAGTGAAACAATATTATAAATAATATTATTTTTAGCTATCGTCCATAAATTCCCTAACTCGATAGCCGAAAACCAGTAGTTTTGCCAAACCCCCAATTTGGTATAGATACCAGGAACATAATAAACCAATAGAGGCATCGTTTCGGCCACCATAGCGTCACAACGTTGTCCCATAGCGCACGTGCCCGTAGTGCTTTGTAATTAATAATTTTATTATGAGTGCGGCCGACGATGGGGGACTCAAGGAAACGACTAAGGTACGACTGGAATTTTTCATAAAAATATATTTTATGGCCCACTGTGTGGCTAGGTTCGCGGCCCAACACCTTGCACTATACAGCATGCACTTTCCTAACCGAAACAGCAGTGTATTGATCGTTATTATGCATTCCTTGAATTTCGTATGCTCAGCTATACTGTGTTTTGCGATAATTAAATGAATATTATTAGAGAAGCTCTTTACATGCGCTTAGTTTTAGTTTTCTCGGAATGAAATACACAAAATTATTTCTCATTAATTATTTCCTGTTTTCCTAAAAGGTAAACAAAATTGTAGTTAAATGATAATACCTGCAAATGTTCCATTGAAAATAATTGAAATGTAATGCCACGTTTCTGCGAATGTACATTTAATTTAATTTTCTCGTAATACTTGGTATATTGTAGCTGGCATTTATTATGTTGCACGTATGTATGTAGCTGGTCGTCGAAGAAGCTTCATCATTCAACAATCTGTCGCAGTGCACGTTGCATAGCAAACTGTGCATGATGATGTGTTGCAGCCGTTCGCCGTGCTGCAGCGCGAACCTGCTTGTTGCTCAGAAAATCTTTTTAATATAATATTCCTCCCACATTCATCGTCACACAACGTCATCTAGTCCTATTTTAGACAATTACTTATAATTATACTGTTGTAAATATTATACATACATATTATACCAGACCATATTAAGTCAAACACCTATGTTCATGCACGCACAACGTTTGACTTATGCGCGAATCGAACCCGCGACCTCCGTCGTGCGTAGCAGGCAGATTCACTGCCTACTATGCTATCTGGTTGTCGTCAATCTTTGGTTATATGACGAACATTGTATTTAATGATATTCTCGAAGAACAACTTTTAACCGACTTCTACACAACTAAGTGAGCAGTAAGTTAAGTCATCACAAAAGATTGACAGGCCATGGCACATGCTGGTACAGTTCCACTATTCGCTCGTTGCTCACTAAATCCCATTCAATGTAAAATTACAACCGTAGAACTGAGGCACAAACTATCGCTCAATCGCCAATACCAAGGATTTTTTTTGTGCTACAATAATTCACATTCGAAGTAGTAGTAGTTCAGCGATGACGTAGATGTTGTTTGCATACGCGCCCCTAATACGAGTGAAATGAATACGGCGCTGGGGTGGTCGGTGTGAGAGGAGGAACATTGTGAAAGTTTGAGAATTTTAGCACTGAAATCGCTTCTGCAATAACTACTGAAATGTGCTTCTGCGTATGTGTTTTTATTACCGACTAGACCTACCGAAAGGAAGGTTACGGTTTTATATAAGTGAAAGATATGCTGTGCGATTTTCATGTAATACCTATTAAGTACCTGTCGGTCGTGCGATTACTGGCTACACCAGAAGTAGCAGAGGATAATCCCACACAATCTGAAACGGCTATAAAATACTCTGCTCACGTTTCGAAACTTACAAGACGCAATTATTCGTACACCAAACCGGGAAACGAACCTGTGGCCTTGAGCTGGGAATGCTACACTGTCGAACGTAGAACGATTGGATACTTTATCGTGTAAGTTTTGGGCAGTTTCTGGAAAGAAAACTTTACTTCGTGAAATAAGCCACTTTATGAAACGTACCCATAAATGCTATGAAAGTACAATTGAATGTACGCTAGCACATCAAGTTACCCGAATCTGTCAAATTTTCTCAGTCAACTTTGAACCATGTGCTTCAGCGAAATAGCTGAAAATGTATTAAGGACATGTGACAGATTGTAATAGCTAATAGCTTTATGTGTTACACTTTGCAGACGAAACTATAATTTTTCTCCCTCACCTTCCGAGTACTCCCTTATACTTAGTCGCCCTTCAATTAAGAGGATTACCTGTTATTTGTTTGGCAGCCATGTTATTTTGATAGTTTTCAAAAGTTAAATAAACCATTGGTTTGGTTTTAGGGAGAAGCCAGAGTACAGATTTACATGGATATGGAAAAACTATCTACAGCCTACTTTCTGTATGGGAATATTTACGAAGTACAGATTGATGATTAGAATCAAATTAAATGAAACCTTATACTCTTAAAGCTGCAATTTCAAATCTTCTTATAGCATGGTTCATGATCAAATGACTAGTTAATTTGATAATTAATGCCTCCACGACAGTTATATTGATAAAGATATTCCGTAGCAGATCTATATCAACTGGTATTCTACGAATTTTGTTATAATTCTGTAATTGAAATAAATGTAAACTAGTGCGAATCACACGTTTTCAACAAATTATGTTATAATTATAATAATAGTTGAATGTGCACTTGTAATGAGATTATTTGATGGGTTTCCAGAAAATAATATATTTTACCTGAAATTATTTGAAGTGTTATTTATTAAAAAAAATTATTACACCTGAGATTTTGAATTTCGTTTCTCTAAATGTAGATGTCCCCATTATGTGCTCTCACAAATCCACTTCTGCTCTCACAAACATATCATAAACTAAAGCAAATTCGAATGTGTAATTACTTGCTCAATACAAGTTCAACGTCAGTATTAATCATTGGCGTGCACAAATTGGCCACCATATCAGTGGGGGTATGATGGCTCGTAACACAAAAGAGCTATGCCAACTAATAGCAGTTGCTAATGGCCGAGTACACCGCGCGCTAAGGCTGGCTCTGTTAATTTGGCCTCCAATGTAATTATGTTAGGACAGATTTGGTGAGTAGGTTATGAGGCAAATTAATGTAATTGCATGACTCCAAATTGTTGGCCTCACATGTTGCTTACTTCTGACTCTTTTCTATCATGAATAAAAACCTTACGCAAGCAATAAAGTGCGAAAAACTGACTTCTAAAAACAAATTACATCGCTTCAGAAATTGTTGGCCAAGTAGCATTTCAGTAACTGAAATTAATATTTTTGGTTTTAAAATATCTTGAACGCAGCCCATCGCGCGAAACAGATTGTTCGCACAAAACAAGTACCACTACACTCGCTTGTTCAGCCAGCTCGTAATAAACATAATTTATTTTCCGTTACCAGCCATTTAATTAGCGCCTTAGTAAATGTTAAAGCAAAACGCTGCTCATTAAGAGCACTCAAAAGCATTTAAAATATGCAGTTTCTCGCCTGCAATATTGTCGTCGGTAAAAAGTTTATGAATAAATAAATACGTCCACTATTTATATAGCTTTTTTATTGCTAACTCACTTGGGAATTGTTCATATTATGTAGGTACGCTCCTGTTATCAAATTGATAAGGCTACTTAATTGGATCCCTACTTTTAACATCAACCCACTCCTAACATTTGTTTATTATTATTTAAGCTTAGAATGACTACATATGAGGAAATGATGACTCAATATTGTTTCTGTCCTTTCAGTCATGTTCAACAAGGTACAGCCAGCCCACCAAGGCTAAGAGTCCGGCCGCTCGGTCCCCACATCTCCTGCCACCCATCTATAATGACACCGCAAGTTCTTCAGGTACCTAATCGTATAATAGAAGATCAAAATTAATTGTTTAAATCTTTAATTTAAGACTCAACAAGACACCAAGTCGCAGATAATACTAGCCAGTCGCTCTCATCACTATGTCTTAGAGTAGCTGCAGGCCAGAAGTCCACTACGCAAAGGAACCAAGACACTATATTTTATCGAGACTGATCATTACTAAATGCATTATAATAATGATTTCTTAAAACAGGCCACAACCTGCCCGTGTACCAAGCGACTCAAGACAGAGGCTGGTCGCGTTTCCACAGCGGCTGTCGGCAGAAGCACTCCATGTACCTGGACTGGAGTGCAGTGAGGACCGACAAGAAGTCTGGTAGGATTACTAACTTTATCACTAGGGTTTTAAGGTGGAAATCCGCCAAACCGAATAGGTATAAAGAAAAGGTAGCGAAAGTCATGTTCACGCATGCTATCGTTCACTCATTCATTACGGTAACAGCGGTCTGCATAGATAGCCAGGGTTCATTATCTTCAATATTTTGTGTTACATATGAACACTTGTCAATTTTTGCATTTCTATCGTAATGATTGAGGGATGCAACAAACCTACCTTTTCATTAATCTAAAATGTTTATTATATTACATAATAATTATTTTAGCAACAAAGCGCACTTCATTAATGCACTGCTTCTGCATCGATTGCCACGTAATATAATTAACGATGACTCACTTTAAAGTACTTCACATGCAATTAGAATGAAAATATTCGTGCATTCACTATAATATATAAATAAATTGCATGCATTAGAACATACATTAGAACAGGAATGCTACAAAGCTGCTAAATAAATATTGTTCTATAATCAATGGTTTTGTTGTTGATCGTGGTTTTTCTTGCAATTAGTTCCTTGTCTAAAACTACAAGTTTGAGTTCTGAGTAAAACAAAAGAGCACCCTGAAAAAATTGTTTTGATAACTCTTAAATATCTGAACAATATTTGAAAGTCGAATAGAATAAATAAAAAATAAAGTCAAAATCAAAATATTTTACCTATTCAAATTAGGTTTATAAATCAGCAGTTTTTTTTTCATTATGCCGTTCAGTAATCAAAACACAAACGAACAGATTGCTATATTTATGTGCGACGACAATTAACTTCAACTGATATTGGATTCACCCATTGCAAGTATAAGTTCGTAATAACAATTAAATATTTTTCATTGTGGGTGTAAGGGTCAGCACACATTGGCATTTGAATTTTTTAGCTACTAGGATTTATTTTTCTAGAAATGGTAGGACAAATGTTTAAATTAATATAATATATAATATAAACTTGAAATTGTTGTGACAAAGAAAGATAATGAATTATTGTACTACTACTGCGTGGCCAGACAGCTACATTCAGACTGAGCAAGACACGACACCACGAGCGCCGTGCAGTCGCGAAGCATATTGTCTGCCGTCAGACAATCGCTCGCGATTGCCGTTGAGTCCTGCCCCTAACTGCAATATTCGTACGTTAAACACTAACTCAATTATCCTATATGAAATTGTTCACTCAGGTGGAAAAACTAAAGGATTTCTACGGATCGGCAAATTGGAAAACCAAATAACTGAGTTTTTTGACATTAACAAGATTTTAATGAACGGCTCGCAGCTATCCGATGCAGCGATCGGAATGTTCAATATCAATTATTGTCTAAAAATGAAACTAGTTTGTTTAGGCCCGGTATTCGGTCTAATTGAAGGGAAAACAATTTGTATCTATTAGTTTTGATGGGTCTCGACAACTTTATTGGAAATGATTATTCTATGCATCCAATGGAACTGGAATTCCTGAACTGTTTTAGAGAGCTATTTCAAATTTGATATGTGCGTTATTAGATTTGAGCTCTTCAGACATCTATTTTTCAGTTGACTACACATAAGCACATACATATTTGTTCATTCGGCTATGCGTGTAAGTGGCTCTTACATGTAGTTAGCAAAAAGCTATTGCTGCTTTTAATTAAGCACGAAAAAATATTAGTTCATCAAATTTTGTAAGTGTAGATTTAGGATTGTGTTGCACGGTACTCCTACGATTTGAAGAAGGTGGCGGGAATGCACACGGGCTTGGCGCTAATTGGGGGATGCTATGTTCAGTGGACGGCATTAGGCTGATATGAGAATGAAAGCCGTGCATTTTTAGGGTGTTTTTAGATTATAGGCTTGATTTTATTTCTTGAATTGAAATTTTATCTTGCAGGAAACATCCCAAAGAGAGGCAAAGCGAGATCAATGACATCTTTTAAAGGTATCTTCTAAAATTACATTCAATATTAACGGTGCATAAATAAACAAAAACTTACGATTGTTAATTATGACAATTATCAATGTGTCAATTCAGCAATGTGTGCCGGGCCTTGTGGCTCTTCTCTCTTATTCCCGATAAGTACCCATGAAGCTTATCATCATCAGTCTTTTTATTCCGACTAAGACAAGTCTCCGCTCGTACGAAAAAGGAAAAACAAGTCACTATTATTAAAATGTGAATAAAACTATTGATACAGTCTCTAAATATTGATTTTTCATTACAAAATAAGTTGTATTGCATCGGTCAGTGAGTCAGTGAGTGACAAAATGGTGTACCTTTGATCGACCAACTCGTAAACTATTATAATTATATGACTAATTATATAACTCTCGGTCTCACACATCCTAAAATCCTAGCTTTGTCCATCGGAGCTAAAGGAGGGGTAGAAACAGCCGCGAATCGCTTCGAGAAAAGATGGTACGCCCGTGCCCGCTCTGCTTGAGACTTTTCTGGGGCACTGCCGTGCCCTCAGATTCGCGACAGTAATCCATGTTTGTACTTGTAGAGTAAGTTTAAGTTAAATATTTTGATATTTCCACAGATGCAGAAGAACAAGAAGTGGCCGAATATTTGGAAAATAATAAAGATTTCTTAGATGCCTACATTATAGAGCGAGTACCTGCCGAGGTACTAGAGAAATTGTTGCACAAGAAAATGAAGCGGAGTTTCGTAAGTAAAGTGTTTTCAGTAAATTAGAGATAGCTGTTTATATTTGGTTCTATATTCATTTATATTTGCTGTCATATGTCATAACATCCTTTATCGTCCCACTGTTGGGCACGGGCCTCCTCTCCCACGGAGAAGAATTGAGCGTTAATTACCACGCTTGCTCAATGGTTGGTGATTTCAGACTAGTCCAGGTTTCCTCGAGATGTTTTCCTTTACCTTTAATCAGTCATTGGTGTCCAAGATAAACTTAGAAAGTACATATAGCTTAGAAGAGTTACGTTGGTACTTGCCTGACGGGGAATCAAGCTAGCACCCTCATACTCGAAAGGCTGGTGCTTTAACCACTACGCCACCACTTTTATCTTCATTACTAGAAAATATTACAAGATTTATTTCCAGTGTCGTGTGTTAATCGTCTAGTTCAGTAAAAACTGCGGGTCAAAGTATATATGAAATATATATGTCAACTATATATGTACATATCTTTTGTATCTTATAATATTCTGTCTTCGTTTCAGATCAAACCAGCGACGCCCAATCACAGACTGGTGGTTAATTGTAAAAAACTAGATAATTGCAAAAAGGACATGTTCACAGTAAGCACTGAGTTGTTGATTTTCTCCGTATAGTGCTGTCTGTTACTGGACATCGGATTCGAATTCTTCAAACCATTGTATAAAACATTGTAAAATAACCAGTAAAGCATTGTATCTTCTCACAACCTCATTTTTCCTTAAAATATATGTTTCTTATAAGTTTAAATCGAAAGCTATTTTTTACTTTATAGTTTTATTAATATTACGCTAGTTCTAACAAAATAAGTTAAGTCGTTTACAAAGTGAGTGATTTAATAAAAAGTACATTCCAGGATGTTCTCCGAGTTCTCCAAGATGAGCCCAACGAGCACGCAGTTGTGTGGCAGCTGGCGGACTACATGAGCCGCGCACTGGGAGTCGACGCGTACCGCCTCTACAAGCTGTACCCTGATCATCCAACCTTCGTGCAATTCTTTGTGGTGGGTTAAACTCTGTGGGGGATAATTTGTAATTATAGTATCGGCGATTGGGTTTGTTGGAATGCAAAAGGATTTAAGAGCAAGCCTTAGTGTTTTGTGATTGTTCCGTGACCCCTTTCTGCTTCACAGCCTGAAGGATAGTTTAATGATACACTCATGTCAAAAATAACAGCTTTTAAATGGAATGCGCGTTCCAAGTAATTCGTTGTTGACAAATCTGTTAGTTCTCTGTTATCTCTGACTTATCTGGGTTGGTGATTTTGTGTTTTTATTGAGGGGTGTCTTCTTCCAAATCCCTATTGAAGAAAATCTCATTACATATACAGTAAAAGTAAGAAAATACAATCCAAACTTACTTTAGAAAAAAAAAATAAGAGATCAATTTTACAGCAATCTCAAGACAACATACGGAGTCTGGTACGAGCATACGCAGACGAAGTACGTCTCGTACTAGAAGTAGCAAAAGCCGGTGCGTGTCGACGCGTGTCCAGAGTAGCAAACCCAAGAATATTCCCGGAGACTCCAGTCGCGTTGTTTAGATATTTGGGAAAGAATGTGGTAAGTATCGTTAGTCTTAAATCAACAGTTATGCCCTTCATCTCTAAAAATGTTTCTTTGAAAGAAAAAGAAAAATGGAAAGAAAGGACCCTTGGTAAATTCAAGCTGTTTATGCTGGGATATCCTCGATGAGATCATTCGAATCTGATCAATACTTTCACAAACCTTATTACAATTTCAGAAGCAAGCCAACCACGTGATGTACCAGCCAATCCTGACGAAGGACGGTAAGACAGCCTACGTCATAGAGATGTGGAGAATCAAGAACAAGTTCAGGGACACCGATGAGGAGGTCAGCTCAAATTTCCTCGTGCTCGGTAGTCTGGCTCTGCACTACTGTAACATGTACCTCGACAAGAAAAGGGAAAGAAACATGTCCGATTTTCTTTTGGATGTTGTTAAGTAAGTCTATTGTCATCTTCGTCGTCATCATTCATCATCATGTGGCTTTTCCCAACTATATTATTCTCACACACTACTTTTTTAGATTTATTATTCAAGTAATTACTATTTCTTTTTATGATTTCAGAGCTATATTCGAAGAAATGGTTTTACTAGACCAATTAATTAAAAGGATTTTAGAATTCGCCCAGCGCCTGGTCCATGCAGATCGAGCATCACTCTTTCTGGTGGACTACAGGAATTTCGAGCTGGTCTCCACAGTGTTTGACTTGAAGTATGAACCAGGGCATGATAGGGATATGGAGAAGAAAGAGATCAGGATGCCAATCAACCGAGGCATCGCGGGACACGTGGCGTTGTCGGGTGAAACTATGAACATTCCCGATGCATATTCTGATCATCGGTTTAACAGGCAAGTTTGTAGAATTCGAATCGCGTGTTGAGCCATCACAGTTCTCGGCAGACAAATTTTGGCCCTGAGGAATCAGCAGTAACGCCACGCACCTAAATACTAAAAAACAAATCTATGCAGTATTGTTCTTTTGTACATTTTGACTATGGTGAAGTCATGTTCACAGAAACTCTAAATATCTAGGATATAAACTACTAATTTAATACTCAACTCACCATAAGCTGATTTTTTATTGGCATTAAATAAAGATACAAACAAGTCGACATTCACGTAAATATTCTAGTAATTATGCAAGGGAACTAAATATGCGTGTTAGCGTGTAACTTTTTCTGTTTGTTAACTGTTATACGAGTATCATTACCTGTCGTTGATTTCAAAATAACTTACAGGGAAGTTGACGAAACTACTGGCTACAAAACCATTAGCATACTATGCATGCCGATCAAGGTCGAAGGCAGAGTCATTGGCGTCGTCCAGATGGTCAACAAGCGAAATGGCGACCACTTCGATCGCGAAGATGAAGTATCTTTCGAGATATTCTCCACATTCTTTGGCTTAGCCCTTCACCACGCCAGGCTTTACGACAGGATCATGAGGAAAGAGCAAAAGTATCGGGTCGCTTTAGAAGTCCTAAGCTACCACAACACATGCAGAGAAAACGAAGTGATGGCTATGTTGTCTGACCAGGAACCAATATCCATTAACCTTAACGAGTTTTATCTGGATCCTTACAAATTCAGCGAGTTCGAGAAGTGCAAATCTGTCATCAAGATGTTCAGCAACTTGTTTGATTTGGCCAACTTCGATATAAGCACGCTCACGAGGTTTGTGTTGACAGTTAAGAAGAACTACAGGACGGTACCGTACCATAATTTCGATCATGGCTGGACAGTTGCTCATACGATGCATGTCATACTGGAGAACGATTACCAAAAACGCTTCAACTATAAAATGGTAAGGGTCTATTATGATTCTGTTTCTTTTTATACAACTGTAGCCAACACACGTAAATCCACTTGTTGGAAATTAAGGCTGCTGATCAATCAATCTCTTTCAGCGCTTAGCGTTGTTCGTCGCGTGTCTCTGCCACGACTTGGATCACCGTGGCTATACCAACAAATACATGAGCGAGATAGCATCACCCCTCGCAGCGATGTACACGACCTCGACTCTGGAACACCATCATTTTAATATAACAGTAACCATCCTGCAACAGGTAAGTGTCCTGATGATTTGTTTATCTACGTATTTTTAAATTGTCGTAAGGTCTCACTGAATATGTATTTAGCTCAAAGATTGACTTTTGCAGGATGGTCACAACATCTTCTCACACATCTCCAGTGAGGACTACAAGGAGATCTTGGGCTACATCAAGCATTCAATCCTCGCGACGGACCTGGCTGCCTTCTTCCCTAATCTGGCGAAGATCAACCAGCTCCACGAGGGCAAGACTCCTCAGTTCGACTGGGAGATACAGAGTCATAAGTATGTGATGTATTGCTTATTTGATTTTGGTTGGTTTATTCGTGGTTGGTTATTGTTTATAGTCTTCAAATAGGGTTCAATCTTTAATTCTGATAATATGTATTTGTCTTACATTTATTGACTTATATTCCCCGATTCTTCTTCTCAGGGAATTAGCTATGGCGATATCCATGACAGCAGCTGACCTGTCGGCCTCCGCTAAGCCCTGGTACATTCAGATCAAGACCGTGAAAGTAATTTTCGAAGAGTTCTACGATCAAGGAGACAAGGAGAGAGCTGCAGGGCGAGAACCCATTCCGATGATGGATCGGAATAAACCTGATGAGCAACCTTCTAGCCAGGCAATGACTTTACTATCCACATAAAACTAATTCATCATTATCAGCCTATCGCAGTCCACTGGACATAGGCCTCTCCAAGTGCACGCCACTGAGATCGATTTCCAGCTTCTCGCATCCAGCTCCTAAAACTAGTTATACTGTATTAATTGCCAGTTTTGCAGGAATTTGTCCGAAACTATCTGCCAGATCAACTATCTGGAACTTATCCGTAACCGGTGAAATTGGAAGTAAATATACTTTTATTATATAGGATTTTTAAGTAATTACTGACAAAGAACTATATCGATCATTAAATTACTTCACCGAGGACTGGGTGTCCTCTATTTCTTTAAAATAGATATAGTCGAATAATGATAATGTAAACAGGAAACTTATTTATAGGGTCAAAATACGAACGTATATTTTTAGATGATAATAAAGACATTTCCTGTTTTTCTTCCGTTAAAAACGGGTAGTAACAATGATTGCAAGAAATGTGTCAGTAATAGCCGTACCTAAAGATAAATAAGAAAGAAATTTGTGTAGGAAAACATAACGTCGCCTCCAAAAAGGCGAGCTTTTGCGTCTAACTGGTTAAGTGGTGCTGACAGGGGGATATTATATCCTTGTTCCTGTTATGAGATTTACCGCTGCGTGACTATCCTAACGTACCGTAGCTGTTCTTAAACGGCTGAATCGAATTGGATACGATTTTCTTTACTTGAAGGTTGGTTTTTCTTTCAGTGATTTTTTTGGCCTGTTTCCAAAGTGATTCAGCCGTTTAAACGTTCTTACCTGTGTTGTCAGCCAAAACTAAATTGAAAGTAAAAAAGGAACATCATTCATAACATTTCCTTTAGGGAAGGAAATGTACCTATGTATAATGTTATGAAATCTTTGTCAATATCACAAAAGTTCATAGTAAAAACGTTCCATTAAATAAAAAGCTAACAGAAATTAAAGATTTGCAGAAACTGATTGAATGACACCCGCCATAATAATAAAAATTTAATTATCAAGAAATATGAACTCGTGTACCTAAAGGTAGTTTATCTTCGAAATGAGCGTAGTATCAGTTATATCAATATTTTACGATACAAATATTTGTGTATCGATAACCACATCAAACAGATCGAATGCGAAAACCTTCGATTTCCACATAAGAAGCTTACGTAAGGAATTTAAACATGAAAACTATAATTTCAAATGCTTCTCAATGTACTTTTTTATGGTCTCTTTACAGGTGGGTTTCTTGAGCCAGATCTGCATTCCCTGCTACAGCATGCTGTACCATATCCTGCCTCACACTCGGCCGATGTACATTATGGCTTTGAAGAATCTTGAAAGATGGAAGGACAGGGCTGACAACATTGAAAAATCTAAATTAGATATTTCTTTCATTACTTCGAAGTCGGTAAGTGACGACGATTCTGATATCACTCCTGTTGGGGACGAAACTGAAGAGAAGATACCTAAAGTTGAGAAAACGAACGGCGAAGCGAAACCAAAACTTAAGATAAAAGACGAATTATCTCCTGTAGGCGAAGTCGTGCATGAGTCCCTTTCCTGGGAAGAATTTGAAGAAGATTTAACAGAAAGTAACCAGCTGCATAGTAGTGGCATTTGGAAGGACATAGATGGCGCCACCTGGATCGATGAAGAGGGAGTAGTAGTTCAAAGTAGGACTATGAAATCTATTGTTGATGAGGAAAATGGGGAAAAGGATGATCAATTAATAGGTAGCATGTAGTAAATGTTACTGTTAGTGCTTAGGTTTAAAGATAGATAATTAGTCTTACAGTTATTGGACATTTTCTTACTGCAAATAACACTAAATGTATTTTGATAAAAAGTACAAATTATACATGAGAATATTATATATATATATATATAATAATATATTATGTAGGCCACTATTTGTCCTGAAATCAAATCGAAGATATCGTTGATCAGCTAGTTATGTAAATAAAATTATTTAAACTTCATAAAATTGTGTTATTTTTACAGGGTTTCTTAAAGAAATTAATTCTTTCTAGATTTAATTTGTACATTAATTCCTTTGTATACGGCTTCCCAACCTAAGTCTAGTCGGTATTCTAGGTCTACAAGCGCTATATTCCAAGAAAAAATCGTTTGATGTAGTTTATGTAGTTCGTAACTAATATGATTTTCTTTAAAAGTGTAATATCGTTTAAGAAATATAAAATTAAGGTTGTGTAGGTACGTTTTGAAACATGAATATAGCATCTCGATTTTTATGGTTCCGTACCCAAAAACATGAGACTTTTTTCAGGATGTTTTTATGTGAAGGGTGGGCGTTTTGGGAGCTGCCTCTTGTTTTTGACGTTCGAAAAGTGCTGATTTATCAGCCTAATTTAAATAAACGAATTTGAGTTTGAGTATGTTGGCAACAGAAATACCTACATCATTTCTGAAAATTTCAACTTTCTAGTAGTATCAAGGTTCATGAAATGAAGCTTGGTGAAAAATGGACTGTGAAATCTTATTTACAGGGTCTCCTTTTACCCTTTGGACGGAACCCTAAAAAGAAACAGCCTTAATAAATTAAAAGACTGTTTATTAACTCAAATATTTAAATCTGAGCGCAGCGCCTTTTAATATTTTAACGGTAACTTGCTCTTCGAACTTTGTAAGGGGATCCGCGTTTTTCATTTGAAGTTAAAATACATTAACACCGGAGTTCGTAGGATTCTGTAGATTTAATGATACTTTAGCAAATATACTTACCTCTTGCAGTGTCGCTGAAAGAAGTTTAAGGCTTTAGTTTAATATAATGGAAAAGTCTGGTGTTTCAAGGAAGCAACATTTTTACCTGTGTAAATAAAAAAAGGTGGAAAGTTCTAGAAAAGAGATTTTAAATCCATCAAAATGTAATCTAGGTTATTATCTTTTGGTAGTTCCTTTCAATAAAAATGTTGCGAATCGCAGACGTGTGCAACTTTGTATAATTATTATGCCATTCGCTTTGGATTTGAGGCAACACTTTCAGTTTTGGGATCTGAAAATATTAAACACACACAAGGTTTAAAACTCAATATATTTTACGTGGAAAAAATAAATTACAACAACAATTTAACAAATAACATCAAGGTATTTCTGTCACAGTCACAACCATTTCACCGAAGTGAACAAAATCGTCAACTATTTTCTGAATAAATGCATTTTTGGAACTCTCAGTAACAAGCTAACAGTCAGATCTTCTAAGCCATCGTCACTCCTCCTTTGCCGATGTCCTGTGCTTTGAGATCGTAGAACGACAAGAAGAAGCTGGAAAAATAGATTTACCTATTAAGCATTCATTTCTTTATTAACTTTAATCAATTTTAAATATCAATATAAAAAAAACAAGAACTATCGCCGTCTCAATCATTCACTATCTTAAGTCTTTGAAGACATAAATGTATTTATAGTATCTTAATATTTTATAGTGTTAAAACAGGAATATCAATACCGGATTAAGCATAAGAATGAAAACCAAAGTAAATTGCTTCAATCCTAAATGAGTACGAAGCCCAATCACGCTACGCTAATAGAGAGTCAGTCGCCTGCACTTGAAAAGGATACAAGTGATATAATCCTATCAAGCTTCATCTCTCTCACAGAGAAAGTGCAAAACTATGGCTCGGAGCAGACGGGCCACTGATACCAGTTGCCGTCGCCCGCCACCGCC
Organism: Heliothis peltigera; assembly: GCA_958496145.1. Lineage (NCBI taxonomy): Eukaryota > Metazoa > Arthropoda > Insecta > Lepidoptera > Noctuidae > Heliothis > Heliothis peltigera. The sequence goes on from OY292321.1 coordinate 233,897, forward strand.
ACATTTGTAACATCAACATCGTCATCATTAACTACTATGATGGGGTTCGGCTTCCTGTCTACCTCGACGCAGCTGAGTCACAATGTTTTACATTGCCTACTTGACTACCTCAACCCAGTTATCTGGGCAAGCCGATACTTGTGATAAGTCTGATTGTAACGTGGCCGGTTACCCACTTGCGCCGACCCTTTGTCATGATATTATCCCCCTTTGTGACGATATTATCCCCCTTTGCACTCATTAACAGCCAAGTGCGCCAGAGCCAAACGAGAGTCGGATGGCATTTGATTAACATTACCCATGACACAAAGAGTGCGCTCATCCGTACGGTTGTCAATCCGTTTGTACGAAGTATTGAAATTCGCGGTCAGTCCTTGCTTAAGCTACAAAATTACGAAAGCGCGCTTGTAGCTCTTTCATTTTAAGGTGCGAAATTAGTTTTATTTTATTTAATAAAAAAAAATGACAACATCTTGTAAATTACATAATTTACATAGTAAATGTGCAACAAGTAGATGCTGGCACATTGAAGTTATGGAAGAAAAACTAGTCATTCAAGGGAGTACCTTTTTATAACAGGTAACAGAAGTAAAAAAAAATGTTTTTACGAAAAGCGTTAATCTTAGACGCGGCTTAGCTGATTTGGGTGCCGTGGTAGGGGCAGCGCATATACCTACGAGTGTGTAACGCATATTATCAAGCGCCACGCTGTCACCTGTAGATGAGCAATGAAGCATTGTTTCTGTTACCGACTCTGTAACATCTTGTAAAACTGTCAACATCATGTTATAGACAGTTAGCTACCGTATTAAACACAAAAGTGGTGATTCTTTAGATTTTAATGTACTTACAAATCAGGTGGGATTCCAAGTTCTTTCTCGATAAAAGCAGTGACTTCCTTGGTGATAATTCTGTTCTCCTCCAGGCCTAGGTTGCCGATAGACTCCAGGGTGGCCACAGCGCTGGGCGTGGACGTCTCACCGGCAAAAGAGATTTGGCAATCACCTGACACGACGCATAGGAATTTCTGGAAAATAATAATATTTGCTAATTAAGGGAGTCTAATATTGCTGTATCAAAAGTCGGAGAGCTGTGTCATATTCGTTTGGCAAGTCAGTGATAAATTGTTTCCCTTATTTTTACTGGTATACCGAGGGTATTACAAAATCCAAGTTTTCCAAGTTTTTCAAGTTTTCCAAATTCTAATTCGGGATAGATATTTTATAATTAACAGTGACGTGTATCTAATGTTAAGTAGTCTTTTTTTCAATCATTATATTATGAATCATTGACTTCAGAGTCTCGGTGCCATTTTATAGGGGCCCTAATAATGCCTAATTTTAGCATTTTCCGATAATTTTGTGTAGCGCTAGATGAATAATACTCGAGAAAAGCTACCAAGGTTTCTGTTTCAGGATTGTTTAAGTTTCAGTTAATCCTCAAAACCAATAATCATTATTAGGAGTACATAGATTGAACTCACCATTCGCAATTAATTTGAATAAATAATCAAAACATTCTTGAATTTCATTTAAATTCGTTACGCACTGAATATAAAAACACAATTACATCACAATACCTAAGTTAAATATTATCTATATCTTATTTATATCCTACTAATATTATAAAGGCGAAAGTTTGTAAGTATGGATGTATGGATGGATGGATGTATGGATGTTTGTTACTCTTTCACGTAAAAACTACTGAATGGATTTGAATGAAACTTTACCACAATATAGCTTATACATCAGAATAACATATAGGCTACTTTTTATCCGGGTATGGAAAGTACTTTCCTCAGAAAGCGGGTGAAACCGCTGGCGGAAGCTAGTAAGTGACATAAATAACAAATTCGCTTTCGCTCACAATGTTATCACTGTGTTTACCATTTAATATTGTCATAATATTTATCTCACGTTGCAACAGGCGACTACAATATTATTATGGACAGATAAACGTAATAACTATTACTTACATCCTCAGGTTTCCTGACAACCCTTGATAGCAGGGGCAGGATTTTGTTCACGAAATCCTTGGGTATTTGATTAATTGGAATATTAGTTAAGATCTTTAAGCAAGGCATGTTTGTGCGTGCTGTCTGTCTGTGTGCCCCAGCGCTACTGCTGCTAATGGTTCAGTGATACGCGTAACCGGTGTTATCATCAATGTGAATTCAAGGGCAACGCTTATCAGTACATTAACACATTACTTTTAGGGATGGGCCGGTGATGATGATCATTGTCCCTTATTTGTTGTTATTTATGTTCTGTACTTTGATGTATTATTTTCGTAAATGAGAAAAGAGAGCGAGATTAATGAATTTCTTTCTTTGGTAATACTGAAACGCGCACGCGCTCTATGCGACAATAATTGAAGTGTGGAAAGGTATGCGTCGCGTGGATGCACTAGAAACCTGTGTCCAAAGTGGACCTAAACATAGAATAGTAAACTTTGAAATTAAATCTATTTAACATTTACGACGTAGACGTATGGAATAATAGATACATAATAATTGAAATTAACACAAATTACTATAACTTGCTATGAAATGAACTTATTTATTGATGTTGTCTAACAGATTCTATGAAAACTTCACCATTTTGCTGAGGCGGTAGTCTAGTATGTGTGCACCCCCAGCTTAAACTTAAACGAGTACTCTCGCGGACACTTCCCTCCCTGTGTTCACAAGTGAGCTGGCTACGAGCACCCCCGCACGCCGGCCGCGTGGCCTCACTAATGCAAGGTAGTAAAACCGGCGTGCGGCGCCGCTCCAATTTCAATAATTAATTGTAATAACTAAATTTTATATTTCGCGGTGTCTGATAGACTACCTCGTCACATGCAGAGGGCACACATCTCAGTGGCATTACGGGACTTAGCTACAGCCCAACGTTCAATTTTAAGAGTTGTCCTCGATTTTTCTGAACTTTGACGTGACGCACACGGCACACTCGTTCATATTATAAATTACAATTAAAAAATAATCCAATTTCGACACAAATATTATCTTCAATTTTGTGATTTTTTGTGTGCTCGATTTTGACAAAACAGCTTATTAGACTTTCTAAGCCATCGCTGTAAACTTTTTTTTTCAAGGGTCTAGAAGATTTATATTAATTTATTTTTGTCGCTGTAAACTCATCCGTCAAACGTTCATCCGTGTTAGGGCTACAGTGCCACAGACTGACGGACGAACAAACCTTCTTACAAATCCTTCGAGGCGTCCTCGAAGAATCGCGGAACAAACACAAAAAAACAACACAGTCGAATATAGATCCTGCTCCTCTTATAGAAGTCGGACGAAAATGTTCGCCAGCGCTCCATCGGCATGTCTCGGCCGTGACGTCATAGAAACGCTCTCTCGCTTCACAACTGAATACAGGTTCCGAATAAAGCTTTGACTGCAAACTAATTAAGTGGACGTCAGAACCAGTATTCAAAATATCTCTTTGACAGGTAAATCTTCAATCAAAAATCTCCGTAGGGCTTTTGATACGGACGTGCTGACTCAATTAGGCCCCTAAATGCATATGTCGGCCCCCTCGCCACCCCTCTAAGCTGGAATTCGCCCCCCCTAAGCTTCAAACAATTTGATACCCACCTGTGCGTATTCATAATTTGCAGACTGCCAATTATGTCGGTGAACGAGATTTTAGCTCTGTTTGTTTATCTTGCTTGAGAGGCTTTACTGCCTACACCTTAGAGTTAGTATTTCGTTACACATGGCTACTGTGTAATTTAAGAAGAAAATTTGAATGAACCAAACATGATTTTGTTTCAACGATATTCACAATTTTGTTTTTGCTTGGCAACAATGCAGAGATTTTCACTTCTCGTATTTTATACTAAATTAAACGTTTATATTAAACATCAAGCCATGGAAACACCTCAATAAAGTAAGCATTACATTAACACGGTAGGCAGTAATACATTGGCCACCCCTGCTAACATTCAATTTATACCCCTGCTCACATGAGTGGGTTGTATAATCAGTTTAATTGTCTGTCTGACAAGACTGTTCATTATTTTTTGTGTGCTGCACGAAATAAGGTTTGTTATTGTTATAGAAGCTAGAGTTTAATTACTTATATGTGTACTATTACTTATAGGCCTGTTAGGATTTATACGAATGAAGCCATTTTTATATGCCCCTGGAACGAGTGTCGATTGACTATCGTAAGTTTAGTATCCCCGAGTTTCGGGCTACAATTAACCAGCATCGAACGCAGGTGAGGCCGCGGATAGTACTAGAGGCTAAATCTAAGTATGTTTTAATTGATCAATTAATACTTTCAATACTGGAAAGTTGTTTTGATAAGGAACCGCTTGCAATCCACTAACAGCGAATTAATCGTTCAATATGTCAATTAGTGAAATTGTATACTATTAGCTCTAATCACTTTAAAATTATTATTTTCGCTGGCTAATTGGCGAAAGAAAACAACAACCCATAGAACTAACAAAGATGATAAAACACTATGAGAGAGGTATGATTTCACAATACATCGGCTAAACAGATTAAGGTAATATTTACTATAAAGTAGATGATACCTTTTTTATTTGGTTACGCGAGTGTAACTAAGTTTACCACATCTGGGAGAACATAAAGAAGGACGTTTTGGCATGCTACTGATCAGTGATTTGATAAGCTGCAATTTACCTGGAGCGTGCCTACAATTTTCGAAGGTTACCCTCAATTTCTCAAGGTATCAATCATCAGATCCTGAACACAATGAGACCATTTGGGTAAGTATAACCTTTCAAAACAAAAAAAGGACAAATCAGTTATGCGCAAAAAAACACAAACATCGACAACACAAAATGAGAACCCTGTCCTTTTTGAGAAGTCAGTTAAAAAGATCAACATTACCTTTCAGACTACTCATCCTGTGGGGTGAGAGGAGGTGAGGTAGGAGGGAGGGAGGGGGGGGGGAATGTTTGTCTGCCTCGTCGAGACGTAAACAAAGGGACTCTCCCTCAAAATTTCCGTAGTGACATTGAACTTGAAGTATGTCAAGGGCAATTTTATATTAGGGCCTTATAATTCAAGGATGAAAACATTCGATCAATTGAGATGAACTGTTGTTACGTTTGTTGTTTTCTTGTTTATTTATATTTGTCAACTACTTTCTTAACATCAGAGATTCATATTTTCGCCGATTGTGGAATGACTTAGATGATTCATGTTGAACTTATTCTGAATCGGGGGTTTATCTTTTTATTCTTTTCAATACAGATTAGGAATGTGTTACCATCTAGCTTCTAGATGAAATACACGACGTATTTTAAAATGAAATTGAAAACTGAGTTAAGAATGTAAACGAATTTCACCAATTAATTGATTCCACACAAACAAACAAAATGCGAGTTTCAGAAACATTGAAAAGTGAAATTCAATTAATTTGCCATCGAGACGCGGTCCGTGCTTTACAGTTCACTTAGCGTTTGTTTGGTGCACAACTTTGTCATTTTACCAATTAATTCAACTGCAACAAAGCGCAACTTGTTTTACTGCGTAATTTAAATATTTTTGTGTTTCATTTTTTAGCACACGGTCGTGTGTTATACGTACCTAAAGTTTATAAACTGGCCCGCGGTTAATTTCTACGATTTTGTAATTTGCTATACACGAGTTAAAAAGAAATAATAATAGAATAAACAAAGTTAACCCGCCTGCATTCAAAATTTCAATATTTAAATTGAAAAGACAGAACTTTTCCATGGAGCATTGGTTTTTCTAGATACGTGTGTCGTCATTTCGATAGCGTCTCCAGAGTGTTAAAGTGTCTAAGGCATTAGGTAAGGAGGCGAGAGTCGTCCGTGTTTTGTGGTCTGTGGTAATGCAGTTATTACATCTCTGGACGATGAACTGACCACGTCGTTTCAGGGAAGTGCGGGTCATTTATCCTAATAGCAATAACACAAGCGTGGAACTAACTGTGTCAGACATTCACGGGATAATGGCTGATTTTGAAATACAAACCGAAGTGTTATGAGATATTAGTTCGAATCTGGAGCAGTGGCATAAGGCGGACTTAGAAGAAACAGATACAATAGATTCCAAATTCTTGGAAAAACCTCGAGCCTTTTGGGAAGAGCTTAATAAATTGTTATTAAGATATACGTTAAGACACAGTCAACAGTTTAATTACTTACTACAGACTTTAATACTGTATACCAAAGCGACCTTTCAACTAAATTAATATCAAATACCTGTAGCAATTCAGACGAAGAAAAATAATCCGCGTGCGATGGAACGCGGCAGAACCGGGGGCTTTGTTGGAGACCTATGTCTATACCTACTAATTTTACATAGCTAAAGAGTTTGTTTTGGGTGAACGCGCTAAGTTCAATTACTACTGGTACAATTTGGTAAATATTTTTTTAGGTAGCCCATTTATCGTGGAAGCCTTTGTGCTGTTTATCTAGGTGGCAAGGAAGTTCCCATGAGATGCGAGCAAAACCAAGCCAGACGCTAGTCTAGTAGTAAATTGGCAATTTAGCCTTATAATTGTTATGACGTTGTCACAAGCGATTACGTATCTTATCGTATGCTCGAATAAACAAAATATATCATACTATTATTATAATGTAAATAAAACTGTTGATACAGTCTCCAAATATTGATTTATCATTACAAAATAAATTGAACAGGACTTGGCTACGATATGATCTCAAAACCTTTTAAGCTGAAAATATTGCATGGAATTACTTGGCTTCTCTTTACAATCAATCTGCCTAGCCTTTTCCTAAGCTATGTTGGGGTCAGCTTCCAGTCTTAACCGGATGCAGCTGAGTACCAGTGTATTACGTGGAGCGACTGCCTGTCTGATCTCCTCAACCCGATACTCCTTGGTAAGACTAGTTGTCAGACTTTCTGACTACCCGTAACGGTCAAAGATGTACCTACTAATGACAGCCGGGATCCACCATTTTAGCGTGCCTTCCGAAACACGGAGGAACTTGTCATGACAAGATGGTCACCCATCTACGGACCGCGCTAAACGTTGCTTAAACTTATACTTAGCCACGAGCTCCTTAGGACTTAGAATTAAGTATAATAAATGATTACTTCAGCAAACTATTAAATCAATTAACAGGTAGCAATAACTATAAATAAATACTATAATATTGTTACATTTATTTTAGTTTCAAAGTGTTACTTCTTGTATAGAGGGCGCTGTCGATGAAATATTTTTTTTTATACTTGCTGTTCAGCCTAGGAGGCCGCGTACTGCTTAACTGGCCTTTCCTGTGGGTACCTAAAGAGAAGAATTTTGATGATCGGTCAGTGGATTACATGGTAAGGCCACGCCCGCTCTGCTTGAGACTTCTCTGGGGCACTGCCGTGCCCTCAGATTACAAAACGGAATAGTAATAATTGTCTATTTATCATTTACAATCAAGTGCTTTTAGTGCAAAACGCTTTAAGCAGAATTAAAATATTGTCATATCATTGTCAACTGAGTTATCGGGTTATCGGATCGATCCGAGAGTACACAACAAGTAACGCTATCTGAAGAAGTAGGTATATATTGTATTTATTTAAATTTTGACCGTTTGGAACCTAAAGTCACAGTTTGACATTTGATAGAGGGTCATTAATTTGATGATTTGTCATCTCACAAAAAAACAAAGTTACATAAGAAAACATTATTTTTTTATGCAATGACTTGGTCAGATGTGATCCGATTTTGGAAATTCTTTATACTCGTAGAAGTCCTGTTTGTGATTTGATTTGATTTTGGCACACCACTCGTGTTCGATGATTATGGATAGCATCGACTAAAACTGTCAAAATTTTTTTTTTGCTTTTTGTTAAGCAAAGTTTGACTGCCCCTGAAAACATAGTAGATGATGAATGCTCGTTGCACATAGTATAGAGTAGGTAGCAACATGAAGCTGGTGTTTTCAGTTGTTACCTGGGAGCTGTCGATGTTAAAATTCCACGTGAGAATACCTATGACCTCAGTACCTATGACTTCAAGGCAATAATTTTTCTCAAGCCGAATGAACACAAGCTACATCTATTGTGAAGGTTCTATTTGCGACTTGTGACCATCAGCATGGAATGTGAGAAGCACACAAACAACAGATCAGTCTTGGTCTCCTAGACTTGTTTTTGCGCAGTACCGCACTGGCCTCGCACGGACACGAAGACAGATTACTCTATTAGTCATTGCATCTCAGATTGCATAGGCTGCCTAGGCGTTACATATTGCGAACCTGATAATATAGCACTTTATTATAATATTGTACCTATAGAAACATGTAAGGTAGTGAATATACTGAAAACATTAAGTAGAATATCACAAACCTACTACAATTAAAGCTCCCTGTTAATCTCTAAACCTTTAGGATCCGGGCAGTAAGATTAGACAACATACGATACCTACTATAGCGTAACAATGAGATGATCATTACTCACTAATTTCATTTGTTATGCAATGCCTGAAACATTACGAGGCTGAGTATAGGCTATTTTTTGCTGATATGTGGGTAGGTATAGGTTGTAATATTTCACGATAAAAAGTAACGCGCACCCCGGTGTTGTGACCAAGTTAGATAAGAAGCAGCCAATATTTTAAGTAATGCTCATTTCTGTAGAAATTATTAGAGTAGAATGTGAATCAATACTTTGCACAACAAAAAGAAAACAATGATCATCTATTATACCACATTTATGTAAGAGTTTATCTCCCGACAACTTTAAGGGGGCTTGGAACAGCACAAGACGCTGTGCGGAAACCATTTTCAGGTAGCAGCCGACGGGGAAGGTGCGTGATGCACACCACATGCACTGGTATTGTGCTTGGTAATTAGTTACGAGCCAAGGTCAAGTGACAAACAAGCAAAACGAAAACTCATTTGACTGGCTAGAAGTGGGCTTAATGGTCCTGTACCTAATTTAGACGTTCAGCAAATTTCTGCCTTTCAAAATGTAATATCATGTTCGTAATAGAATAAACGCTTGAAGGAACTCCTACATAAATAGATGGTGCAATTGTAACACCTACATCATTGCCATAATGCTTTTGAAAGGCGTTGCGTTTATAGAAAAATATTTAGATCGCAATATAAATGTATCACTACCTTCAAATTATAATGATTGCTATAAATAATAAAAATAGTGTATAAATAAAATGTAATATGATATAAAAAATTTGTTTATTCGAAGCAAATATGTATCTAGAAGCAAAAATAGGCAACATGTAAACACAAAACCAGGAAAAGGTTTCAATAACTTTCATTTTAAAAACATTTTTTTCAATTTCATATTTAACAGTTTTTAAAACAAATTTTGATATGATAAACAATTGCTATGGTGCACGTAAATACTAGGGTGGAGATTGGTTTGGAGTAAAAGGCTTCTAAAATGCTATGAATGTATATTCTATTATTTATAGTTTCAGGCGCAGTACCAACATCTTATTGTACGTAGGTATATAACTGTATTGTAACAAGATAGGCAGAAGACCTTATAAAGTTCGCCGGAAGATGTTGGATGCTATGGTGTGGAGATCGAAAGGGGAGGCCTATGTTCAGCAGTGGACGTCCTACGGCTGAGATGATGATGACGCCCCATCTCAAAGGCCAGAGCTTGGCGCACACTTGGTAGCACACGTCTATTTCTATTCGTTTAGCAAGTACCGCGTAATCACTAGTATATACTTGTTTTCAGTACCTAAGTTTTGTTTTTTATTGCTTTGTAAATTCGTAGTTTTTTTTAATATGTATTTTATATAATTTTATTGACATTATACGAGCAGCATTATGCGATGCCTAAAATGGTTTGAAGTTGTTTCATAGATAAATAAATAAATCTCATCTCGCTTCGTAACGAGCGACCTCGGATCGTACCCGTGACCGTGTGCCGTAAGGATCCTTAACTCTTCGGAACAAACCGCTTGTTCAGAATAGGGAAATTGTATCGTGCGGTCTGCGCTGTCAAGATACACACGAGAGCCGGCTCGCTGTCCACCGCTGCACCTCATGATGGAGCGGTATTACTGTGCCTTGTGTGTCTGGGTGTAACTTCTTGCACTATTGGACTTACATACGCCAACTAAGTTTACTCATTCCTGTATGAATGTGTAAATAATGTAATTAAAAAAATCCAATTTGCGGATAATAATTATAGATGTATGCATGTGTGTGTATCGTTTCTATTACCAAGTTTTATAAAAAAAAGTCTCCAAGGGCCTGTTTCACCACCAACGAATAAGTTCCAGATGGTTTTTTGATAGATTGTTTTATACAAATTCTGCTATTCGGATTCGAAACTGGCCCTTAGAGTTGCTAGTATATGTACCAAACAAAATAAGTAGAAGTTAATAATGCTTGGCATGTGTATGACATGTATTGTTGAGCTGTCGTTATCTGTGTTTTGTCGTTTCCCGTACAGTCTGACAATGATTATAATTCTACTTTTATGTCTTTTACTTTCAGCCTATGTCTAAATAAACAAAAGAAGAGTCACGGTTGCTTAAAGCGACGAATAACTACATTATTTACGTATTTTAATTCATAGCAAAAACTGTATTTTTCGATGACGAGAAAAACATATTTTTTGACCATCGACATTTTATATTTTTTACAATACTGTACACGAACGAACGAAACTTTTTCGTATTTCGTTGTCGATTTCAGCGTCCCGTACTTTTTTGTAATTGAAATACAGAAATATTTCGTACCGAACGTTTGGTTGGGTTTGGTGGGCGAGAACCTTATCTACCGATTTACCTGGTTTTATTTGTTCATAGAACAGGACACTTCAAAAGTGAAGGAGGTATGCTATCACGCTTTAGACTTATCTCATTACGTATATAAAGGCGCCAAGTTTTTTTCTGTCCTACGACTGTAGCCGACTAATAGTGTGCAGTCTGCGCGGGCGCACGGACATTGCAAATTTACGTACCTACTGCAACTAAAAAATAACTAACAAGTAGGTGCCACAACAGTGTCTGTCTCCATAGATATTATCATTTAATTTGGAGGGAGAACAATGGACAATGATTACGTTTGTAATTGCTTGACTAAAATTATGATTTGTTTATTTTCAGGTGTTATGAAGACTGGTCGGCCAGTCTTCCTAGTGAGTTTTTGTGTTAATTTGATTTTTGAATAATTTCTTTGAGATGACGAAGACGAAGTCCGTTAATTAATGATCAATTGCGTTAGGATAGGCAATTTAAAAACTTTGAGTGCACTTGACCTGTTCATCAGCTTATAGGTACAAATACTTCATCATAATCATTTTAATTTTTCGAATACAAAACAAGCCTAAAATTAACTTAAAGGTTAGACTTTCCTTATTTTTGGAAGTCGGTCAAAATTAGATGACATAAACAATCAACGTCACAAAGTTCTTAAATCTGCATCTAAACAAATATCGTCATCAACATTTCAACAAATGCAGTAAACTTACAAATCATTGAAATAATGTGAACATAAGTGCTTAGGTATCAGACAATCTAGTAAACACATCAAATGTAAAATCCTATCAAGTGTAGTCGCGTGCTGCAACTTGCAATTTTTCACACGCATTTGTATGTTTCAATAAAGTTTTCGAAACTGGTGGACCGCACCCAACCCGCTTACGAAACTCTACAAAGCGGGTGTTATTTCTAAAGATTTTTAAGGTTCTGTAGTAAGCTGTACTGCTACACATCCGGTTCATTGGCTCTCATGTCTGTACATTTGACTGTCACATCAATAGGAGAGTAAACTGTTCGGTGCAGAGGTCGCAAGCGCATGCCGTGCTCGCGGTCTTGAGTGAGACTGAAATCACTTTGTACTTTGTAGGTTTTAAGAATTATTAAGAAGCTTAGAGTCTGCATTAGCGTTCTGTTATGTACTTACAAGGTACATAATAATCTAATTTGGAATTAAGTACCTATTATTCACTATAGAGATGAGTAATCAAAACTTATTTATTTCATTTTCTTGAATATTAATGATAAATGATATTTTTTTCCAAATAGGTTAATAAATAAAATGTGATTTAATTAGTACTACCATACGTATACGTATACAATCAGTAAGGATTGTATGTTTAAAAAAATAGGAGAAGAACCATCTTCACAGGAGTACGACTCGCACTTGTAAATGTGCAAGCGGCTGGAAAGCGTGCCCTTACAGTAAACCTCTGTGACAACACGTGCAAATGCACTTAGTTTCATCGAACTGGGTACGGATTACAATATGAAAAATATGAAATACTCGTACCAGCAAACCTTCGTTTTATTTCATGTATTTGCAAAAATTGTTTCGTTTGTCTTCATCATAAGCCACTATTGCCAATACACTGCGCCTGCGTCTTCCATCGCCTGCGGACCTTGCAAGTGACACTTGAAAATTTCAGTGTATTTTCATGACGATTTTTACTTTATTAAGACGAAGGCACACTCAGAATGTACAAACACATAATGATTTTAAACATCCCACAATCTTACGCAAATCGCAGCTTATACAGTTAACCTATCAAAGAAATTGTCAATTCACATAATCGACGATATCTAGAGAAGTGCTTCACTGATTTCGATGTAACTTTCACTTGAAGATGGCGCGTCTTCCCGGTTACCTCTAGCTAGGTCAATCGTTGTGTAAGGCAGGATTTCCTGTGGAAACCAGTCAGTTACACGTCTGTGACCTATGCACCTAGGTTTATGCGAAAGGTGTGTATTTAACGGAGGTTGCAATTGTTCACCCCGACAGATGAGACCCGCTGACACATTATGTAATTTCCTTTGGTAATAGAAGTGGTACAGGAAGGCAGGCGGTATTTCTACAGCCTGTTTAGAAGATGAGGGACGATTTGTTGTTCCTTGAAAGTTTTATTGCTTGAGTGCAGGACGTTGTATAGTATTTTTTTAATTTAGTGAATCTCGTTATGGATTAAGTACTCGTACGAACTCGTGGCTCATGCCTCATGGCTCAGCGATTAGAGACGTCACTTTCATCTCGTGGTTTGATCGTCCACGCTGAGAAATTCATAAAAGAATGTGAGCTTTTTTTCACGATGAAACTGAACATAAAACACTAAATCGAGTTACGCTAAGTTTAAGTTATGTTAACTGGTGGAGAAAATAAAGTAAATACTAAATACAAGTACATATGAAGTCATGGCCATTTACGGACTAGTAAGTGGTTCTTAGTATAGTTGTTTACTCCTCCTGCTAATTTCGATCACGATAGACTTCTACATAAATATAAGAATATGTTGTACAAAACGCACATAAGCGTCCAGTCACGATATCTTTCACAATTCTTCAATTCAGTCATAGTTCCGACCTTGGATGACTCATCAAATCATCGATCTAAGTAAACACGACTCTAATAGCTGGTTGATCACAGAATTGTGAAAGCCTGTTTGTCATTTGTCTTGCCAAATAGGCTGAGCAATTATTACGTACTCGCAAGGACATTTTATATCCTCAAAATCAGTAAGTGAAAAGAGCTTTTAGACTATTTGTTTGCTCACTGTAGATAGCTAATGTTTTGTTAGTGCATCGAGATTGGGGTAATCACTGCACTGACAAGCAATGCAAGTTTAAGACTTTTTCAAGTTTTAAGATAAGCTAATCCGAAGTGCAGCTGCGATGTGGTCATGTGTTGTTGGTACGGTTATATTCTCTACATTTTTTACTACTATATTGTTTTTTTTTTCTGAGCCAATTTGAGTACTCAGTATATTACTTTCTCTGTAATTTCAGGAGACAGGTGTGGGAAAAGAGTGATTTTCTCCTGCGAAAGATCTCTGCCTGCAGTCCGATTAAAGCTGCATCCAATTGCGGTCACTATTCTAATAAAATTGAAACCAAATTAGAATTCTGTTAATCCAAAATTTGTAAGACGTAGAAAATTCTCAGTTCGTTGCTCTGCTGCGTGTCACAGGTTCTATTCCGGCATGAAACACCAAACATGTAGCTGAATCTGGATTTTATGTAATGATGAATCGTGTCTTTATTGTACCTATGTGCGTTTAATAACTAGTAACTCCTGACGTAGATGTTTAGTTAAATATTTATAGAAATATTTAAATGTTTTTTCTAAAGTACATAAAAAGCACTCGGTAAAATATTGTTATGATGCGAAGTACAGTGAAGCACAAAACTGATAGCGTAATATAATATTATCAAGTGGTGCTAATACTCAACTAACGAGAGAACAAGTCGGCGCCTAAGAGCGGCGCTCCAGCAATTATGTTCTTACTGATAAAGAAATAAGATAACTTTGTTTGTCTGTTTATGGGGCTTCAACGGTAACACATACTAATAAATGTTTTGTTTCATTTTGTGTCACCACTTCATTAAAGTTATCTCTAAAGAGCTTCGCGGTGTGGGCGCGGCCCCACGTTCGCGCTCTAAAGCTCTGGGACTATAGAGACATCATCATCTCCCGAACTTTTTCCCAACTATGTTGGAGTCCGGATTCAGCTGAGTACCAGTGTTTTACAAGGAGCAACTGCCTATATGCCCCAATACCCTTTGGTTAGACTGGCTATAGAAACATATAGAATAATAAATAGGCTTAAAAGTAAAGACCTGATTTAAAAGGAGATCGGAAAAAATCCCCGAGCCGTGGGCGAAGCTGCTAGACACAGCCAGTTAACTAAAAAGCAAATCGACTGAAAAAAAAAATGTAAGCTGGTCTTAAGTACATTATTGTTATGTTGTTTGTTCACAAAGAAAATGATACCTATGTTAAAAGTTGTACTATAATAAGTTCTCCTAAAACGCAGGTGAAGTCGTGTGAAAAACTAGTGTTATATAATTAGGGCTTAAAACAGTTTGAAGTGAATTCCTCGGAAGGTGTATAATCTCCACAACGCTGAAGATCTCTTGTGCCTTGCACTTTCTTAATGAGTACTCTTCTAAATTGCTTTTTAGTAAATGTTGAAAGGAAAATAAGCTTATTAAGTTCAGATATTATTTTAGTACTATTTTTGGACTTAAAATCTTCTTATATAAAAGCTGCAAAACGTAAATTTATTTGTGAGATAAAATAAACAACTTATGGTTATATCTTGAAAGATGAAGAAGTTTATTTGTTTTTACATTGACTTCATTGAAATACAATTGGAAGTAAATTAACACAACTGTAACATTTAAATCACCGAAGAGAAGTTGTTTTATTTATTTTGTATTCTATTGAACTGACAGTCACAACAGTCAGGATCCACTTGCTTACTTTACGAACTTAGCAAAATCTCGTCGCCACGTGGAGACAGACAGGTTTGATTATTTGCAATGAGATGCAAGTGATCTCCAACAGTGGAAAGTGGACTTTATTGCCTACCAACTGGCTTTAATTTGCAGTAGACATAAATGGATCTTGGTCTCCAAATATTATTTATCATTCAAAAATATAAAATCCGTTCACACGTTATATTTTTAGTCCAATAACGTTCACATATTACGAGGCAGCTAAATATTTATGGAAGGCTATATTACCTCCTTTTTACTGCAAATTAATTTCGTTGAAGTTTTACCCAATTTATTGAAACGCGTCACTGTTGGGTAATATTTTTATTTCAAAAGGTTTTCCGAACTTAATAAAGTTTTGATATTTATTATAAATTGTATAACGATAATGTAATAATCGGTCCGTTGTGGTTCTAATGGCTTTAGATATGGTCTTTGGAAAAACTCCAAAATAATTTGTATGTATTTGCACTACTTTATACCCACAAGACCTAATATCAATAACCTAGGCTAGGATCAAGAAACGAAAAGCACTTTTATTACAAAAGGACGATTAACAAGAATCTCTTTTATTAGATTTGAGTATCCCTTCAAAAGGCAAACGCAGGAACAGGCAAACAATATCCGGACACAACAGACAGACAGACAGAGCCCCTACGGTGCTATTGTGAGACTCTAATAAAAAATACCTGCGCGACAATTCTTTGATAGCGTTGTTTTACACAACACCCTGTTGATTTAATTTGTCAAAGTGAAATAAAACGCGTCGTAGTTTGAGTGAGGAGTCGGGTCTTCAGCTCATCTTATATTATCTTAAATTTTCGAATTGATAGGAAACTATTTTTGTATTTTCATATCGTTAAATAGGGTCCAGTGGCTGTTCAAATTAATACATACAGAGACAAGATTTCATCATCATTATCATTATCAACAACTTACTGTACAACTCAATAATTTTGTCCGTTTTGAACATCGTCATATGTCATACATGACGAGGTGACCATCTATGTCATACATAACGATCCCCCTTCGTTTAGTGTGTCCCGGCTGTTCTTTGAACATCTTTGGTAGTCGTTACGAGCCAGAACGACAACCCAGGTTGTCCCAGTTACAGGGTTGAGGCGATTAGATAGACAGCTGCTTCATCTTAAACACTGCTACTTAGCTGAATCCGGGTCTGGAAGCCAACCCCAATATAGTTGGGTAAACATTTAAACTAAAAAAAAGTTTGTTAAAAAGAAATAATTAAAGTATTCTTATATTACGTATATCGTTATTATAACTGTCATCAATAGCTGGTACATAGGATGGGGAAGTCGACAAGTGGAAAGTATGTAGATTCGAACTCTTGACCTCGCGATACTCTCACGCTTAGCCCTGCGGAGACGAGACCAATAATAGTAATGCTTTCCCTCTCTAATAGCAAATGTATGCGACCATAAATCGTTGATACGTACTTATTCGCACGTGCACCCAAAACATACTCTGTGATCATTATCATAGCGTTCAGTTTACTTCATCCAGTAAAGCTGAGAAGCTTTTAACATTAAAAAGCTAAAAAAAGGACGTGACTGTTTTTTTCTCAATGATTTTATACGTAATCTTTAGCTTAGTGTTAACTAATCATCATACCAGCCTGTTGCCGTCCACTGAACGTATGCCTCCCCTAAAGAGCGCCAACCATTAACAGAAACTTCAATATTACCTGCCTATACTTACTGCTTATCCTTTTGTCATGCAACATCACCAGCCAGAGTTTCTCCGCCACTAGATACGTATCACATCGTACAAATATTAACCCGGAACAGATGCATATCACACACACACATTTGTTCCGCACGGGATTTGAACCCGCGTCACGCAACAGAAGCCGGTTTCGTCACTCAGCAAATATGTAATATATAAATTGTTGTTCTGAAGGAATCTCTTTCTTAACTTCTAATTCTAATTGACCTTACGTCAAACAGGCTAATGTGATTTGTTCTGATATGGTTCAGATGTTACGCTTGCAATTTAAAACGGCAGAACCGATTGAAGTGAAATTTTTATGTGGATATGCGACTTTCAGAAATATAATAAGATTATGAATTAGCTTAGACATGAAGCGCTAAGTTCAACTATAGGACTTAGCTTAACATTAACAATTAAACAAAATGATACTTTATTATATCACTTCATTTATCCGATCGCTTGAACTTTTAAGGATGTCGTTAAAACTGAAATAATTTTATGATTTAGAGATTTTAACAGCTGATATGCTGATATATGCTGTTAAGATATTGGAAAATGTTTAAGTTAATAAAAAATAAGCATCCATGTCTGCATCATTATTTTTGGAGACAAGGGGCCTGTATTCATTGCAAGCGAGAGTAATGTATTTAAATGATCTTCTCGCTAATAACGCGAGTAGCATAATGCAATTACTTATGTATTTGGTTTGTCACACTTTTACCCATAAAAAGTATGTGTAATGTGAGGTAAAAATAAAAACAAAATACTTTTTCTACTACAACTTCTATCCTGATTTGTGAATGTACCTGCCTTCAATACAAAGGGATAAAAATAAAAATCAAACTATTTAATACTCAATAACTCGTGTATTAGGTACTAAAACTTAAAACAAAACAAACTTGTACTTAACTCAGCCGAGACTCGAACTTGCACCCCGGTAACTTTTAGCGAACGAACTAACATTACAATAGCCACAATACTGTCCTATTAACTGTTTTTCACTAAAGAAAAACATTTAAAAGATATTTTAATTTGGTGTCAAAATATATTCTAATGTTAGTTCAATTCAAACTTTTCTGCTGATTAAAATTGCATAATTCACTTCGAGAGCATCAGTTGACGATATTTGCAAAAAGAAATAAAACAATTGAAATCAGCAAAAAATCCCAATCGAATAATAACATGTCTTTGAACAGACATAAAATAACAATAAAAATAAAGCCTCTTCTACCACTTTTGAAGACAACAAACGCAATTTAAACTGTGACGTATAATGCAGGTTGTATCGTTTCGAAAGTGTTAAACTTACATAGATGTACACGAGTGAGCCGACCATGGGATGGAACCCATTGTCGGCCCAAAACAATGGACGTGAACACGGAAGTGTACTGCGTTAAAACGAACCAAACTATTACGTACAAATCACTTGTTGAGGCGCACGCGAAGCCAAATACAACACATTCGCAATTTTGGAAAAACAACAAATTTGGACACTCGCTTGATGCATTCGCCTTCGCGCACGCCATGCACTTATCAAAGATAAAAAAATATTTACAAAAATTGGTATATGACGGTAACAAATAGTTAACAAATGACTAAAAAGTATTTACAAAGAATGGTGGTTACCTAATCTTAGTCCCATCCGTGGTGTTCGTGTTCATGGTGGATGGGTACCCACACCTTCTCCCAAACTGGCTTCCATACTTTCTTCCACGCTGGGACTTCAATGGACTTCCATACGGGGACCTGCACTTGCTTCCATTTCTCTACCCAGATCTTCTTCTGGACGGGTACCCAGACCTCTTTCTTAACTGTCTTCCAGATCTGTACTTTCTCTTCTATCCATTCCTGTTTCTTTTCGGTGACCCACGCCTGTTTCTTCTCGGTTCTCCAGATTTGTTTCCATTCTTCTTTCCATTCGAGTTTCTTCTCAGTCACCCACTCTTGTTTGTGCTCGGTCTTCCAGACTTTCTTCCACACTGGCTTCCAGATCATCTTCTTCCTCCAGAGGTCATGGCTAGTGTACTCCCATCCTTGGTGGTCCTTACCCAGGTATTTCTCTCCAGGTACTCCTTCCTTAACCCATTCAGGGACGTGGATTTGTTTCCATGCAGGCACCTGTACTTCTTTGGTGTGTGGGACTTGGATTTCTTTCCAAACTGGTTTCCATACTTTCTTCCAGTCCGGAACCTGAACTTCCTTCCAGATGGGCACCTGCACTTCCTTCCAGATTGGCTTCTGGACTACTTTCCATGCAGGCACTTGTTCTTCCTTCCACTGTTGTATTTTCTCAGTTTTCCACGCGGGTACTTTTTCTTTTTTCCATTCAGTTTTCCAGACCAGTTTCTTTTCTGTTTTCCAGATTTGCTTCCACTCCTCTTTCCATACGAGTTTCTTCTTCCACACTCCCTCTGGTGGTGGAGAATGCCAACCTCCGGGGGAGCGTTTTTCACGAGATAACTCAGTGTCCTTGGCCGTCTCCTGGATCGGCACGGCCAGGGCTGCTGCACACGCCAGCACCACCCATATCTGCAACAAACAAACAAAATAAAATTTCCACAATGAAGCTTTACTTTCCAACAATTAAGATTTACGACTCGTATGTAAACGCTCGATGTATTTCAACCGGTTTCACTTTTTAACGAATTATTTTAAATTCCTTATTGTATTGCACATCTTACACTTATTATGTAAGCTTTCTATGGAGGCATGGAGGCTTATTACACATTCATTAATTCATTATTATAATTTATTTATTCACGCCAGAAACTACAATTAAATTTGAATGCTAATCATGAAATAACTGCCCATTGAGCGTAATTTTAAGTAGTTAATTACAAAGGCTTATAATGTAAAAGTATCTATGTTCGCTATCGGTCACTTAGGAAATCGTTGTGAAGCTTTCATAAGTCAAAGCTGAGTTTGCGCATCGAGCATGACAGGCGCACTGTTGATGAAAGCTCGGGTCAATGATTTAGATCAATGCAATTGTTATTTTAATGTCTGCAAATATTTTTTATTTGTTTACTTAAACACTTTGATTGTTTTATTATTGCTGAATTAGTTGATTGTTTTATTATTTTATTTGCAAAATTTTAAAATAAATCGCTGTCGATGTAATTATTTTTATTTTGTTATTCCGCAATCACGTAACAAAACTATATCGATTTAAAATAAAAGAAGAGTTTATCTTCAATAAAATATATGGACCCGTTATTCTAATCCCGAAAAACTAAGTTTTCGCAAACAGTTTTCCCGAACGCATTGTATGGCAAAAAAACACTTTTTTTTAAATAGCACGATTTAAGTTCACTTCACACACTGCACCCACCGTTAAAGTCAGCGTCCTCATTTTGATATGATGCTCGCCGCGACTGACGAAGCTGCGTTTGCGCAGGTTTTTATTAACGGGCCCCTCTCTCATGCGACCGTGGTGCTTCGTGTTAAGTGTCGAAGGGAGGGCTCATTTTCTAACGCAGGTCAGTTCGCCTGAATTACTGTTGTATTCGTTTGCTTCTCATGCGAATTGTGGCTCTGCGTTTTTTTCTTACGATTGGCGATTTTTTGTGTTTATTTGTATGTTTATATTTTATATCTAATGTGAGGATGTGTGTCTACATATGATGTTTGTGTAATTTAATGATAGGACTGCAGAAATTATCAAAAAATCATAATTGTTACCATACTTAGATATTGTCACGTGCCGTTAGTTACGTCTTTTGATTCTCAAAATAATCAAGTATCAGTTGGGTCATTGGGTGTAATGTTTGTCTTTATAATTGTAACACGTATGCTGAACCGGTAAACTGTTGTGTGTTTAAATATAGATTGAAAATCCAGCTTGTACTAAAAAACAGAAATTATCTTATCGGGTATGTATCTAGGTGAGGATAGGGATATCTGGCACTCTTTAAAGGAATAAAATTGTTCTCATTTAGGCTGATCATTATAAAATCGAACTTGTTTGTAACTATCGCATAATAAACTTTCTGTTACCTTGATAGGGTCGTGCTATTGTATGAAGCAGAGAATTGATTCATCAAACAAAGTCCATTCAGTAGTTTCGTTTACTGGAAGCCTCGCAGGGTCTAAGTATTTGAGTCTCAAGGTTCTAGCACGTCTTACATCACAAATGTTACAGTATTATTGTTACATTTTACCGTATTATGAGAGTGACTCAATTTTGCCTGACAACAGTCAAATCAAGATACTTACTTTCTTAAGTACTGATATTATAAATGCAGAACTAGCTCTGTCTGTTAGGCAATCACGCCAAATCTACAGGATAGCGTGGTAGACATCATAGTCTAAAGTCTGAGAAAGGATATAGGCTTTATCCGTTTGTGGGAATTAGTTCCCTCGGGTGGTGGGTGGAACCGCTGGGACAAGCTAGTAAGATCATGATCGTTATAGTCCCCAGCACGTAACTTGGCAAAAATCATTAGGAGAAAACAGATCATATTTCCTTGAAACTGACATGAATACAAATTTTGTGTAACAGAACGTCCGATGCGCGAACTTATCCTCATTAAAAAAAACTAAATATTTGCCAAGTTATGCGCCGACTGTCAATGACTGACTGACAGTTTTAAGTTCGAAGCTTAGGGCATTATAATTACAAATAATGAAAACATGCTTATTCAAATATGGTTTTTAATTTAATTCTTATATTATTATTTTTTTGCTTAATAAGCCAAAAATTAAAATATGTACAGCTGAAGCGTAAGTTGGTGCATCAATCACTTAGGACCTGTAATTATGTACATACCTACATATGATAAACTAGCGAGACAGAATAATAAATAAGACAGGTAAAGATGATACAATTGTACAATGAAATCAAACGGTCCAGATCAACATTCAATTGGTCGCAGCATTCACTGGAACAATGCGGGTACTGCGGACAAGATTTACATGTTGATCTTTGATCTTACAACAATGCTGTTAGATTAGCTGGCTGCTTACTGGACCTTCGTTTGCGTACCTGCGTATTATATTCTCCTGAGCCTATGTTTTGTGGCTAATTGTTTATATGAAGCTGTGTGATTAAACAATACGCTGGTTATTTTACCGCCGATGTCAGAGTCTCCTTTAGGAGTGAGGAGAGCATGTGGGGAACCATTAAAAAAGGCTGATCGGGATGATGACGAGAAAATGTATGTTTAAAAAAGGGACGATAAGGAATTAAATTTTTGAAAACTGATTCCTATCGGTATTGCAGTTCAATTAAATATCTCAAAAATATCTCAACGTCCTTGAAAATGCGAAACGTTAAATTCATCAATCGACGAAAATTGCGCTTGTAATTTGCAATTCAGGTATTAAAAATATACTGATCAACATGACACTGACATCAAAATTATCAGACTCAAAGGTCCACTGAAAAAAATTTAGAAAGGTCAACGAGTTTAGAAGTTTGCATGCAACTGTGCGAGTTAATATTTATAAAACACTTCATCTCCGAACATTCGTCTGTCTCGGAGAGAAAATATGGAAACTTGGAGAAGCCTCTCGATTTAATTCCGGAAATATATTATGTATTAGAGTGCTGCTAGACTGTGCGAGGCGTAGAGAGGTACTTACCTGTATACACGGCAACACTCTACCTTTGGAAGCCGATACTTATTTTGGATTTTTGAACTGTATAAATTATACTGGTCTATGTAATGTTGTGATTGTAAGTTACTCTGTTTGTTAAATGATTAACCATCTGAACTGATTAAGAATTCTAAACAGTCAAATATAAACTTCATTAATCTGAGATATAAACGATTCAGTCAACTTATTTTTTGCATTCACTCATGATACAAAAGAGGTGCTTTATTGCTGAGGGCTGATATTATGTTCAATTTTCCAACTACGTATCCTAATTTAAAATAAATTGAAAAAATAATATCAGTAACAGGTCTCTAAATATTATCACTAGCAAATAATCATTCTACGTACGAAAATACTAGGCAAGACCTTTGTTTCCTAATCTGTGAGTTTATTTTAAACGGATGTATAGAATAATACATGTAAAACTGCACTCCAATAGAAAAACAACTCATAAAAGTCTTATCTTAAGATGAAGAGAGTAATTATTCCTAAATATAAACGAATGAATTAAAGCCGAGTCAAAGAAAGTGTTCGTCACGGAAAATAAATTTCATGAATTTTATAATGAAATGCGCCTAATAACAGGCATTAGGCGCATCTCACACTACCATGCCAACCACCGCGGTTTTTTTGTTGATAAATATTTCCGATAAGTGTCACTCAGCAATATCCAATTGCAAAACGACATCTATTGTTTATTATATTGCCGTGTTATTTTACGTAAAGGAACATGAATGTTATTAATTTAGAATGGAAGTGATGAGTAGCAATAAAAGGTAATGTTACTTAATGTTATCATGTTGCCCCTCAAAGGCTAATGCACTGTAGATGTGTGTTTACACTGTGAACTGTGTACAAACTGAAATGCTTATGGTCTATGGTAAAAAAATACTAAACGAGAATATATTTTCTGCAAGAATAAAGTGATGACCTGCAATAAGTAAGCAAGCAAAAATTGGACGATGAAGAGAAAAAAAAAGAAACACATAGGTAATTATTTGCTGTCGTCATTCATCGGAGCCTGTTGCGTTTGATGCGTGTTAGTGTGAGATACGCCTAACAGTGGAATATAATCGAAATGATAGGAAATTTGTTAGCACTAATCCAGCCAGTGAGCGGGATCAACAGCAATCATTTAGGCTAATTAATTAAATCAGCCTAATGCTGACATTAGTATTTGTTCACAATTGATTTACACTTCGGGTCATACAAATCGGGACAGATATAAAAAAAAATCTTGTAAACAATATCGACTATCCCAAAAAATATTTATACTTTACGATTGAACTGGCACGGTTTAAATGAATGGGGAGAAATGGAGATAGCCTAAAGCTTTGAAGCTTATAGGCTACCTGCCTGGCTCTGACGAGGGTCCGCGGAAAATAGCTTATTATCTTTATGGAAATAAACACAGAAAATTGTTTGTCGCATAGAAGGAATGTCTGCTATAATAATAATCTTCCTAACTAAGAAAACTTGATCTAGAAATTCTGTATAAATTAATTAGTCTAGATTTTATGAAACTCGGAATTTGCTGTCGCTTATTTCTTAAGTCTTGGGAAAATCATATTGAAAATTGTGTAAAATACTAGATAGCAAAGAAGGGAAACTGGAAATATTATGAAAATATTAAATTACATTTTAAACTGTATTTTTTTTGTATTCAATTATTTCTTGCATTTAGAAGTCAACAATGTAAGTTCATTAGTCATTCCGCAAATGTAAATAATTTTGTCGCGAACCCAATTTTAAAGGCTTATAGTGTAGGTCGCAGCAATATAAATCATTAGTTGGTTTGCCATTGACTGAGCATTTATTGGATAAGTTTGAAATGATATAACTGTATTGTGACTACTATGCTAATTTATGAGAACACCATAATCTGTCCGCTCGTGCGGTCCCTAGCTTATGACGTCACGTCTCTTACCGCAATTCCTTGATAGCAGCCGTTACCATTCCATGTCAAGAGTTAGGAAGCACCGACAGTGCAGTTCCTAAGGTATGAAGTCCAAACGATAAGAAGAAGAGAGCCAGAATTGGTTTACAGCGAAGACATTCATCTAATAAACCTTTGTTTTTTTCATGGGAAATCATCAAATGACCTTTCCGGCTATGGGTGCAACTGAAGGGAGTGTCAGATTCTTACTGACTATGCCCACTATGATCCTTCTGGATGTCTTTGTGTGCCTCGGCCTCGGCCCTACGGGTCCCTCTGATGTGACTGACTTCACTCTTGACTAGGCTGGTTTACAGAACGTAAGCCTATCTCAGTTTGCACATGCAGGACGTTTGTGCAAAATACAGGTGCAATGTTTATTCTCCCGTAGTCCGATAGGTCGTCAATCCAACACTACTAGAGAGATGAGGCGCAGGATCGACAGGCTTGTCGTGCTCCTGAGGCAAGGAACAGAAGCACTGGGTGACGCGTACACGACATTGACTGAATACGCGACATAATTAATAACAAATAAAACTATTATGTAACGATAGAACAATAAAATTATACCATACATTTCACCATTCACCATAGTCTAAGGCGACGTTACTCAAAAATGAATAATTCAAGTCAAGTTTTCGGTGTCTTATGTTCTAAATAGTCTTATTGCAAAACGATATACTTTGATTTGAATGCTCAACTATCCTTTGTGTGAACTTGACCCAGTTTTTGCACGTGGTTTTTCGATATAGTGGACGGAATTTGGAATTAGGTAGCAATTATTCCGGGACGTGCGGTGACGTTTTATGTCTATGTGAGGGACCTTCGAGGATGCAACATGTACATACTTACTACGGAAAATAAAATAGCTTATCCTACATAAATAGATCTTGTAATCTGACTTTGAAGGTTTTTTTATCTTTACTTTTTAATTTTTGTACCTATCCGATTTGGATGACACTGGTGGGTACTCGACTATATCCAGTATTTTTTTATAAAGATTTTTGTAAAGATTTGATTTGACTTGCGGATGATTATTGTTTAGATGTTGTATGTCTGTTGCGGCTGCCAGTACGATTTGATACCTTACAAAAAGGGTTAGGATTTTTATAAAAAAATGTTTCATGTGACGTCGTGATTTTGGCGGTCTATAATATTCTATTTATTTTTAAATTATAATTCAGAAGTTCACACTTATTTATAATGCAAAGTAAACATTTTTTTTGCTGTAATTCAATATCTCAGATTAGTTTGAAAGTAATGAAATAGGTACCTCACTGGGTTGAAAACCTTACTCTGTATATCCATGCGTCATCAGTTACTCATATATTTTAATATATTCTAGAAGCGTACGGCATCGGCATTTTTGATATACGTATGTTGCAGCCAACCTGAATAGTCGTTCAATCCAACAGCTAGCCCTTTGACTGAACAACGTCAGTTGCCTGATATGATAGCTATTTTAACTAGTCGGTTAAAACGTACCTATATACGTTTATAAGTCACTTTGTGCGTCATTTATTATCGTGTAAGTGAATATGTATAACTTACCGTTTCTACTACTTAATGCATAAATATAATTAAAAATTTAAATTTTGGGAAGGACTTTAGGTGAGAGAAATAAATAACGCAATACACAGCCTGTGACGCAAAATTTGAAAAAAAATAGTCAGATTAAAATAGGCTTAGATCAACATATATTTAATAACAACTCGGAAACTCAATATAAAGGTACAACATTTAATTAAGGTATACTAAATACATACACAGCATTAGGAAAACAATTGCATGCTGGCTCCCATTGCCATGGTAACGTGTAAGACGTAATTCTGTTGATATTAGTACATTATTGATCTCGTGCATACCTGTGCCCGGCATAGCTGCTTTGAGGAATGACATCCTTTGACGTGTGCTGTGACAGCGGCATTGAGTATTGTGTTGTAGTTGCATTAATTGCATCTCGGTGACATATCTCTGAACATTGTATTAGCTTCAATTAATTATCATCTACCTAGTCTTTCCCTAACTGTGTTGGTTTCGGTATACAGTCTAACCTGATGCAGCTAGGTACCAGTAAATAAGGTAGTGGAACAAAGATGTTCAAATGGTCACAATTACAATGTGCTCGATAGACGGAAGAACTCGTTATGCTGTTGTAGATGGTAGTTCATTCATGGACTGACCGCACTAAGCGGTGCTGATGCGTGAAGGGATATAATAAGGGGTCTGGACTGTAATTTCAGTATATACCTGGAGAAAT
The DNA here is from genome assembly GCA_958496145.1 of Heliothis peltigera. Taxonomy (NCBI): domain Eukaryota; kingdom Metazoa; phylum Arthropoda; class Insecta; order Lepidoptera; family Noctuidae; genus Heliothis; species Heliothis peltigera. Next base: position 260,628 of record OY292321.1, read on the forward strand.
GTGTGGGCATGAACACTAACAACAACTTTCACCAGTAGTAATTAATTTTAAATTTATAAAGAACATCGCAGCCGAAAACACTACGATTGTCATATCCGTGGTTTGCCGACTAGTATGCATCAGAACTCGGCATGGCGCTGACGCAATCAACTAACGTATGTAAAACAATGGCACGGCGCACCATCTAAGAGAAAGTTTTGTAATTACGTTAATTTTGAGTGAGGTCGTGACCGCTACGTATGTGCGTCCAATTTTTTGCCGAAATATAACATAACACGTTTTTTTATAGAAAATTTTTGTTAGTTCATTTTTGGGCCCCGTGTGGCCGAGGCCTGCAAAGGGCTGCGGGGTGTTGCCAAGAGTTACCGCGGCCCTGGAAAGAACAAAAGTGAGTTCTAGTCACTAAAAGTCTGACAATGCACCCGGCTGCACCCACAGTGAGTATAATGATGGGAGTGAGTTTCTATGAAGATGAGTTCATGATAAACTATTGATAGCTGTTACAGATATCGATAAAAAGTTCACCAACACTTTTGTTGTAAAATAGAAAAAATATCTATGAGCCATATACATATACATATATCCATAGGTATTGATGTAAAAATATGACTGCGAAAAGTCTAGCATTTTTTATTTTAGAAAACTGTGGAATAGTTGAACCCGGACATTAAAAAAAACTAAACATTGAATGAAAAACAATACTTCACGTCCATTAGTGCATTTTATATATATATAAAAAAGCTTTTTGCTGCATGATTGATCACATTCGGATAAAGCGTAGATGGAACCATTTACTTGTGTTAGGTGGCATATAGACTGCAACACAGATGAACTAAACATGGAAGAATATGTCCACTTGTGTCCTACTTACCCTTGTAATAACTCAATGAACTTACACACACAATAAAACATTTTCAAGCTCATCTTACAATACTCCAGACATACTGAGTGATTCGTCTTCCAGTCGTCGGCAAAGACATGATAGTGAGGTTTTACATTTGAGTACTTTCTTGCTCTCGATCTTATAGATTGGCTAATTGTAAAATAATGTAAATAAACATTTAACAAAATGAAACTATGTTTAAATTCACGATATGTCTGGGAGAACTTAATCGTCTAACAAAGTATCAATTCCGAAAAAAGGACACCTTACGCATGAGCACTCCATTTCCACATAATTCACGTGTTGTTAAACTCAAGGTAACACGCACTGCAATGAAAATCAATCAGTCTTTCACGCCGGTCACTCTAAAAGCCGATGCATCCAGCGCTGTCAACCTATTCATAAAAAAAATGTGGAGGCATTAATGTAGATATCCCGAACTGATTAAATACGAATAACAAATACTTATTTATTTTATTGGTAAATAATTCACAATACGACTAACACATCTCGGCATGTCCGTGTTAAGATTTCGTCATGCAATACTTCAAATTGCATTACTTATTCGCAAACTATTTACGAGTATTTTAATAACGATGCAGTCTCAGTTTGTATGTAGCTTTTCAATTATTTCATAAGAACTTCTCTTTATGCGAATGAAAACCGTTCAAAACGGCTACGTTTATTTATAAAATATTTCAGCATCTGTTTTAAGCCCCTTCAAATGATAGCAGCGACTGCAGCCGAGGAGTTTCCATCTACAAAGAGGTTCCGCTAATTAATTTGATATGTCGACGTACTGAGGAACATTCCCGCCATTACTCAAATTAAATTCATAGTATACAGACGGGCGTGAATACACCGGTCAAGTTGGACCCCAACTCTGTTGAGAGGGTGTTCTGTACCATGGCTTCTAGTGTTTACTTTAACTGTAAGAATGTTTGTACCATGGTTTATACTTATTTAATTATTATTAATACACATATCTATAAACTGCATTATAATATTATAGAACATCATAATATACTCATTCTTAGGATCTTGCAAATCAAATCCCAGGCTATTTGGCTAAATTCTAAGGTTTCCTTTCAGCCACACGGACCCCTGAAATCATAACCCTTTGCAAACTTCAGCAGTATTTGGTTGTAACTATATTAAAATTTAATGGGTATTCCTGGAAAGAGCTTCATTATAAATTATAATGTGCACCGAATGTTCTCTGGAAACGAAATATTATGAGATGTGGTCTGGAGGCACTTTTCATATTACGTGTGTGTGTGTAAGCTGCTTATTTTCAAAGCTTGAGTTCTCGGACTGCGCATCGGTTGCACGCTAATGACATTGCGCAGGAACGTCGGTGCGATGGGTTTCAAGGTGTTCCCTTTATTGCTGAAACCAAATTAAATGAATTAATGAATGTAATGAATTAGTAAATATAGTAATTTATCATATGTACATATGTCTGCGCGTACGCATCACACTAATATTACTAACGACATAGTTTGGATGCTTGCTACTATGGCAAGCAAAAACTTTAGTACATCACGATGAGAAAGCTTCAGGTTATTGTCCTACGTCTTCCTGTTTGTTTCTTATTCATGCATTACACTTTTTGAATTTATAAATATTTGAGTCGGAGGCGGTGGGCTGTGGGAACATAGGAATAATTGGAAAAATCAAAAATTAAACGTTAAACCTAAAATAAGGAATATTACTTCTAGTAATGGCATTTTACCAGTAGATGAAAATATGAAAGTAGTTATGACTTTCTTTTACGCTTTCCTGGAAAAATCGTTCAACCAATTTGTTGAAATCTGTAATGGAAATAACTTGGAAGTCTTTATGTACGATTCAATTATTTATTTTTGATATGAAGCTGTTGAGTGCCTTCGGGAAACGAATGAAGCCAGCAAATTAAATTGCATTTCTGTTTTTAAAAGCTTATTTCAACTTTGCAAAAATGGACGTCAAGCGACAATCTGAGAGTCTCGGCCAATACAAGAATTCCGTTCCCCAGGTCCGAGCAGCCACTACGGCTAAACCCACTTGAACCCTGACGAACAAAACCTTTTGCCATAATAATGCTCTCAGATGAGGACAACAGAACAATTTCTCTAGATGCTTCCACGCTTTTCATAAAATGTGAGTTTTGCTGAGAGAAATATCTTAGCTCAGTCAATATAACGAGCTTAGCAACTTAATTAATGTTTATGTAATTCAGTGTCCCTTGGGGGCGTAAGTTAACGGAAACGTTAGTAGTATTTGTAAAACATTGTATTAGTAGCCGAGCTTTGTTTTGTCTACTGGATAGTTGCTGCTGGCTATCTGAGCTGGCATGTTTGTAAATCTTTGTTTATATAAATTGCATTTACTCTGCAATTTATATTTTTAGATCCGAAACACGTATGTTCATGATAGCAAACAAGATAATGAAATAGGTGAATATTGGATCTAAATATTGTGTCTAGGGGAGTAGTTAGGATTGCGTAATACATAGAGTACGTACATTAGTCTTACCAAGGAGTATCATGTCGCTCAAGAAACAAAGCTGAGGTCAAATCGGATATTACTCCAATGCTCAGCGATGTCCCGATTGATTGGGAGCCGGAGCCCAGGATAACATAATTTACTCAGCGTACAACGACTGCTCAGGCAGCCGCCACTTTCCATCTAAAATAACTGAAATTCCACAAACTCATGTACGGGATCATGATAAGGAAATACACGTCCTTACATAAAGGCAGTCGCAGTCATCTGACCCGTAGTGTTGCGTTAATTAGCGTGCGCACAAGCATGCTCGTCATGAACGTGGATCTGATTCATATCTATGACAGTTAGCACGAACAGTGACGTGACAAGCATTGCTTTGAAGATTGCTTCAATCAACTGCTGTAGGGTATTGGTATCTTTTAAAGAAATTATTATCAGTCATATCTTATTTATTCATTTATTATTATTTTTATCTTCTTCTTTAGGGAGCTCATGAGCAAAACAGCAAAGTAGAAATTGTCATTTGTGAGTTGTGGGGAGAGTGGAAGGAATATCTGATTATTATTAAGGAGTTATTTAAGATGGTCCTTTCCTCATTTTAGTAATCCCGCAGCCCCGGCAGAACTGACTGAAAGAAGTACCGCCAATTCAGACTTTCAACGAGTATAGTATTTCAAGCTACGAACCATCGTCATAACCTTCATTAGTGACTATTAAAAAGGTATTTTTTTGTTAACTTCTTAGCAAATACTTATTTTGCTTATAGTCCTTAGATAATCGGAAAATATAAAACTATAGTTCCTCAGCTGCTTAACCTTGATTGACCTGTCCGGCTGTTGAATAAGATATTCAAATACGGTAGTGTTTACAGCTTTTACTACTTCAATGACTAATCCTGTCGACAAAGTAAACCATCAACCCCGGAAAACACTTGACTGGACGCGTATCTCAACCACTCGCGCCAACGTGACGCGCACCATATCTAAACATAGCAGTGCACGCGCACAAAGTTGAAGAGTTTCGTTTGTTTGTGCACGCTACCCTTTTGAACAACTAAAGGGAAGTTAAAAAAAACGTTTTTATTCGATAGCCGATATTTCAAAAAGACATGATCCGTTTGTAGTCGAACAGAAAGAAATAAATGAAAAAATGCGGGCGGCCGATATGAAGCGATCAAAAACTACGTGCGGGCGTGGCCGGGGAACAAAGCTAGTAAAGTATTACACAATAGCATTATGTACTTGTCAGTTAGTACGACGCTGCTTGCAAACGTATTGCGGATTTGTGGTCACCTCCAGTCAGGTAGCGACGCGGCCGCTGTTTTCATTTGAATAGCGTTAGTCTATTTAGGTGTGACTACTTACACACATGTAGAAAGTAACGCGATTTCGTTAATTTGAAATTTAATTGAATTTTTACGACCACAGCTGCTGTTGGATACAGTCAATTACGAAACAATGGCACATTTCTTAGTGTGAAAAAGTAAACCAACATTAAGGAACAAATTTTAACCCCTACCTATGATCTATCTACTCGTGTCGCTGGCGGATGGCAGTTTTTTACATAAATTTGACGCTGCTTCTGCAGAGACCTCCTAACGGCCCAAATATAAGAGCAACCTTGTTAGTGACTATACTTTTAAATAGTCGAAACGCTCAGCCCATGGGGACCGCGTCCACGCCTTGTATTCAAGGATATAAAGTATTAATTTGGTCCATGCAGAAAATGCAGCGAGTCTTCTGGGCATGTTACCAGATGATAGTGATACCAAGGAGTATTTTGACACAATTAGGAACGTGCTTGTAATATAATACCTACAGTTTTCGTATTAAATATAATTTTTCATTGATTTGAATTTTGGCTTTCATTTCTTAATGTAAGGATGCACTATTACTCATCATCATCCTCCTGCCCTTATCCCAAGTTTTATTTGGGGTTTGGCGCAGCATGTTGTCTTTCACGCTCTTCTATCTGCAGGATGCACTATTACTGTAAAATTTAATTACCTTCAGCACGCGATCCGGGCGTTTGACCTTGGCAGACGAGTTATTAACTCGTAACCAAAATGTCAGCTGATCCAACTTCTAGATGATTGAGTGGCGTTATCATAAGATATGTATTTTTCATTTAGAAATTATGTAAACTATCACTTAATACCGCCATCAATTTGTCCTAAAGTCCGAAACAGCTTAATATCCATAAGCGAAGGTTACAGGTCAACGCCCACTAAATTTATGGAGACATTTTGGTACTTTACTTAGATTTGAATAAAGAGTTTCTGGTGGGCGTTTGTGGGCTTGAGGCTACCGTCTTTATCGAATATGTTGCACAATGCTGTACATTGCTGCGATTCTTGCGATCTATTATACGAGGTGATGCTTATGTAAGTCTCCTCAGAATAAAAGAAAGAGTTCTTGAAATTAAATCACTTATATACACATACTAGTATGAACAAAGAAAGCATTTGAATCTATGGACAAAGGATAGTATGCCGCATAACTTTGAAAAGAAAAAATATACGTCTACTAAAAACCCTTACAAAATTCAGTGGAAACGCAATCTGCAGTTTCGATATGAAAAATAAAATACGAAAGAATTTTTTTCTGACGTCACCGGCAAAATTTTCGTGTGATATCGACTGATGATGTTTTCGTAAAAGTTATTTTAAGTGTTGTGTGAACGGAATAGTACTCAAAATCGCTTGACAAAAAAATAGGAGTTGGAGTATCGATCGGACGATTCGAAGAAATGGTTGTAACATTGTATCAACTAGCGCCCAAACTGGTCACGAGAATCCCACTGCATGCATAGTAATGACACGCTTGCTACGCTCACGCTCTTTCCATATACAGGGAAGCAGATGTTCAGCTGTTATGATGGGACATCAAATTACAATGATAAAGTTGTATCGTACAATGGGTTTTTTGTTGGTCATGGCGTAGGTTAAGGCCGCTTATACTTTGAAATTGTTAAAATGTGAAAGCAACGTTCATTATTTTATAAGAAAAGATAAGGTACATCCCAGATTGTAAGCCGTCACTCTTATAGGAGCGGTTCCCGTACCCCTGAGCCCTCGGAACTTTCTATTGGACTTCTTATAATTTCAGTAAATTTACATTTTGGGCGTTTCCAAGCTACTGTACAGGGGGTGGTACAGGCAGATTATTCGACGAGGGTTGACCTCATTTTTCGGTAGGAGGACATAATGGTTTACGCCGGGGAGGGGGTGCTACCTCGTTCAACCAATGGATATCCCGAGTTCCTGAGTACTATCCCTATCCTTTTTTCTTTGGTGTAACATTCCTTAAAGGTGAAGTGACAACTCGAATTAGGCGCGGGTTCGGGGCAGGAGTCGGGAGTGTCACGCACTCACGAGCCAAAACATTACCATAACGACGGCCATTTTTGAACGGAAACAGTTTTACACACAGTTTTATGTATCTGGGGTCCATGATATTGGGTATTAAATGACCGGGTTTGCCGTCAGGGATGCGAAAAAATAGTCACGTAGCTAAAATCCATCATGGTGGGTTAAAACTTTGCAAATTAACTCTTTGCAACACTGGCGCATTGGCAAACGGAAGGAATGCTAGTTAAGTCCTAATTAAATTGGATGCGTAAAACTGTGGATTTTGTTAATATTAAATATCTTCAAATATGTAACAATAGTAGGTATTTTGAAATTAGTAAGTAGTAAATTAAATTTAAATAATAAGAAGGCTAAAAAGTATAAAATAAAATAATCGTTTAAAAAACTAAAAAACACAATTGTAGCACGCACTATAAACTAACAAAATAATTTGGACTATTAGTTTGATGACTCAAGTTTGCAAGGAAGCGTGGAGAGTTTTGTCCTGAAAGAATAATAAACGCTCCACGTTTCTTATATTGTAATTTTTAGTGCTAAAAGCGTGTTTTTAGCTTTTTAAACTATTTTGCTGTATGCTTTAATTTTCAGCTGGAACCCGACTTGTTGCACTTTTGCTCTGAAGCCCCGAGTGCATTTCAGGGATGCGAGTCTGCAACAAGTGCACGCGAATGCACCGTATTATGTATCATGACTCGAGTGGAACTGGATTCTCTGTGAATCCTTCTACTCAGCACAACTGCTGCGGCTGTTTTCGTGTCTAGAAAGTCGAGTAATTACTAATTTTATTTATTAATTACGTTGTGGCAATACCCACTTCATGAAATGCTTGATAATTTCATGAAATGAACGCTTTTATTTTTATGAAATTCCTAAATCGTGAACATTTCACGATTATATCATCCAATTTTGGATCATATTACTATCATCAATAAGGTAGAAAATTCCACATTTAAAATGTTATTTAAGGGCGTCGAGAAATAAAGGGTGCATAAAATATTTTATGAAATCCAAGAACTTAAGTTAGTATGTCGCAGCCGGACTTACCCAAGTGAAATGACATCAATAAAATGCCTACATATAACATGTATTGCACACAGCTTGTCGTTCGGTGACAAAGCTAATTGATTAAAACATGGCTTTGTGTGTGCAACCGTTTTGAGTATGCGCGCTACTGGGAAACAGATTTTTGTGAAAAAATTTCTCATGAAAGCCAAGTAGAAAAGTTTTTGTGTTTCCATTTTTCATACATACAAAGTATTTAGTTTTTGTAGTGGATTTAGTGTTACAGAGGCTTAATAAATTGTTCCCCGAAATATGCATCACACAGCTGAGTGGACGCGCGCAATAAGGTTATACTGTACCCTTAAAACGGACAAAAATTCATATTTTTTATATGTCAAATAGTAATTATATTCTAGCAAAAAATCCCTTTTGTATTTGTTATATCAGGAACAGAAATACGCCAACAAAATCCGACTATTGAAACCAATTTCATTTCACTTTGAAACCGGACTGAAATTCAGCATTCGGAAACGTCTGCTTCGGATTACATGTGAACATAAACTTTGCAGATTAGTTAGTTCATGAATGAACGTAACTGAATAGCTGGAGTTGGGAGCTCGGGTGAATGAACAGCTGAACTGAAACACGAGTGTTATTGTGGAGTTAGTTAGTCAGAGCACTATGTGATTAATTAAATGCCCCCGTCAACGCACACTGCACGCTTGCATCGCTACCGTCATTTGACGATTGTTTGCATCTTGCGTAGACCTAATCAAAACTGTGCTCATGTTGCGACTCACTCGTAATGCGAACTGGGTGTTGGACAAATACTTTAAAGTAGGCTCTATGGTTGTATGTTATGCTCTGTATAAATTCATACAATATTTGTAAGGTTTCAATCTTGAATAAAAGGCTATAGTAACTCACGGATTATGATGGTCTACATAGTTTTACTATCTCCTACAGAAATTTAACTCGAATCAATTCACCCCATTTTATCTAGATAAATAACAAGCGTACGAAGTCACATCCGCAGTATATCCAGCTAATATTTTAAATGCGTTTTTTTTAAGGATGTGTGCTTGTGAGTATTTAGGTATAATAGTAGAACTAAGGGGCGTCGTAGTCAAAGAGTCAACCTCTCAAGTATGCCTGCACGGGTTCGATTCCAGGTCAGGCAAGCACCAATGCAACTTTTCTAAATTTGACACCAATGACTGTGTTTCGGATGGCACGTTAAGCTGTAGGTTCCGGCTGTCATCGAGCATCCTTGGCAGTCGTTACGGGTAGTCAGAAGCCAGTAAGTCTGACGCCAGTCTAACCAAGGCGTATTGGGTTGCCCGGTTAACAGGGTTGAATAGGTCAGTGGTACTCAGCTGAATCTGGTTAGACTGGAAGCCGACCCGGCTCGAAAAAGCTCGGGAGATGATGATTAGTAGGACTAAGGACTTCAACCCGTTAACGCTCATTGATACACATTCGTATTGAGTATATTAAGTTAAAACTTGTCCAGTAAGTGATCTGTTAATTAACTATTACCGCATGCATGTGTTGTGAAATATTAAAGTAATCCAGATTGAGGTGTGAAAACCCACGCCATCTTTCTCTGTCGATTCAATCTTAATTGCGTTAATTGTGGCATAATATGGCCCCAAATTGTTATTAATATTACTAACGGTTCATTACACGCACTTAATAAACATGTTCTTAAAATTATGAAAGATAGTGGCTAGCGGGGCGGCGTGTGCGCGCATAATCCGCTTAAATTTAAAAGGTGCATTATGACGGATAAAATGGGCTTTTATCTTTTTTAATTTTGTAGTGTTGTTGCTTTAAAATCGTTGTGGAGATAAAGAATAATCTTCAATATCCACAATCTAATAAATATTACAAATCGATGTTTTATTAAGGACCTGCTTCTCCCGAGGTGAAGGACTGACTCCTACACCTCTTTAAATTATATTTTAAGGCGATACGTATCTTAAGAGTACCTACATAACACGAGTATTTAGATTCATTCACAGAGCTCATTGCAATCCAACAAAAACAAAACTGAAACGCCGTCACTCCTCATCACGCGCTGCAGTCATCTAACATTATCATTTACTATTTGGCTATAGGTAGATCATAATTATTATAATATTAGGATACAGGAAAAGTAAACAAATTATGATATTCAAATATTAGGTGGCATTTTTTTTATTAAAAATCTCATTATATAATTAAGTCTAAATATGTCTTTTTGTGTGATGATTTAATACGCTTTTAATTTTAAATTCAAATATAATGCAAAAAAACAATGTTTTCGAACAAAAAGCACATACATTTATTTTATCTCAAAAACACAACAGCGACATTAGACAAACATTTTGACAAACGCCAGTAAATTACGTTACGTTACTTTTTACGAAAGCAAAAGTTGTATAGCTATCGTTTTTGTCATTTTGAGGTCACATACTTACCAACCAGTTTAACAAGACCTTTCTCATTTTGGTATTTACAAAGGAACAAGGGTCAAGTAATACCGGATATGTATCATGCATTGCTGGAATTGTAAGCCATTGGACACTGGTTCATATTGTCAGATATGGATATGATAAATTATATTGATGAATTGCCTAATTTTGACCTAGATTTTTATCTAAATACAACGTAGTACCGTATGTCTATTTTATAATTTGTTTTATAGATACAGACAATACTTACGTACACATGAAAATCTCCTTTCTTCTAGCGTGGTTGAATAAAAATCTTTATGATTTCTATATCAACAAAATTTCATCAGAATCGCATCAGATTCTTATCCGCTAGATGTGATTGGAAACATGTAGTCAAAATAACTTTTGCCCTTTACTATTAAGAAAGATTGCAAGGTGTTGACCGGTGCCCGCCCACAACGGTGCTGCGATTGTTCAAACGCTGTGTTAGTTTTGTTAAAGGTCGTAGAGCTAGTACCTCACTCGCGGGCATGTGCGTGTGTGTGTGTGCATGTGTGATGGGTGATTCCCAGATTATGTAAATTTAATTTATGTAAAAAAAAATATTTTGATAAGAAAGAAATAAAATCTATATTGGGCTCATTGCTGTAACTAAAGTCTTGTCTTCAATACAATTATTGTAATTTAAATTAGAATTACTTCTGTCCTAAATTATACCTATATTTTTATAAGAACTAAATCATTGCTCACTGAGTAATTTGAGATTCAATAAAAAACTTATAGGTACAGTCACAATCATATGTTCAACGCGATACAACCTGGCGACCAGTCTGTAACTTAGAACGACTACTTATCTGACTAGTTGTGAGGAATAATAAAGAAAGAATGGAAGCGTATAACAAGTCAATAAGAAGAAGAAAAACTTACTATCCGACTACCACCTTGCCGTACCCCCCACCTCGTGCTCTCGACTCCTGAGTAATAATAACACGTAGGTAAATGGTTGATAGGTAATTTCCAACACTCGTTAAAATATTCCAAAATACTGTTACGTAGTCAGTTTTCGATTGCGTTTCACTCACGATTTGTAATAATAACATCTTTTGTAAGTGATGGAAAAATACCTATTCATATCTACACATAATTTGACCAAATTACCACCGGTCATTCATAACTAAAGATAATTATAATATACTGGCGTCCGGCCGCGGTCTATCCTTCTTTCTGTACCTACCTGTACCTTTGTAGCTACCTCCTCACCAATATTGTCAGCTAAAGCAGTTTAGCCATTCTAAAGTTAGTGTAACTGTAAGTATGAGCCATCATCATCTTCTCCCGAGCCTCTTCCCAACAACGTTGGGGTCGGCTTCCAGTCTAACCGGATTCAGTGTTTTACCAGAGGAGCGACTGCCCATCTGACCTCCTCAACCCAGTTACCCGGGCAACCCAATACCCCTTGGTTAGACTCTTGGCAGACTTACTGTAGTATGAGCCACATTACTGCCAAGTTTCTTCAAAATCCGTTGAGCCGTTTGCGCGTGAAGAAGTAACAAACATAAACTATCAAAGTTTCGCCTTTACAATATTAGTGTGTGTTAACGTTTGTAATTTATTTTGGACAAGCTTGACTTTCATTTTTTGTTCGGGCTAAGATTGCCAACTAGATTTGACAAATGACTCTTCTTCACAATAACATTCCACTGTTTCATTGTATTTACCGATGTTGTTACGAGTAACAGTACAAAGACTGAATCAATTACAAACTAGCCTTGGTACATGTGTTTACCTAAACACATAGTATAGTTATTGTTTATAGCAATATTGCGGTTAAACTACCGACCAAACATTGTAGACTTCTTCAACTTTATCCTTCATACGAAATTATTTTCGCCGAGTCATTCCGCATAACACATTGATACCGCAGCGGTTAAAATACGCGTGAAAATGCTATTTTAACTTTGCCGATAGTGATGAAAATGACACCTCATGGTATGTAGGTACTTGTGAGTTGTAATCATTTTACATTATTATCCGTTCCTACAAGTAGAATTTAACCAAAAACGAGCTTCCATGCTGTATTCTTATCAAGATTTATTACCTTTGATTCCTCGTCGTGCAGTAAGCTAACCAAGCTCGATTCAAGTAACCACACATTCATACTAGATTCTGGGAATGAGTTTGGAGGAGCTGGCTATTCTCCGCAGTGGTCTTAGTCCGGATTTCAGTACGATTCATGGACATGAGCTTACTTCACTTCACCCGAAAGCTTCTCAGGAGTGACCAAATAACGTTCAGATGTGTGTATACTTCAGGGAATATTATCCTCATGTGGAACTAGAACACTTTGAATAACAACCAATTGTTATATTATTTGGGAGACATTACATATACCTATTATAGACATTACATAGAGACATTATAACCACGCGTTATGAGGCTGGTCAGTGTTTCTTATGTCATGTGTCGTGTTCTGCAATTGTTTGACAGAGGACCTAGCAGGGATGATGATTTTATTGGAAAAGGAAGAAACGAGTCGTATTCGTGTTAAAAACATACAAGGAAAAATAAAGCCAAAGGTTCTAAAACTTATATGAACGTGTCTAAGGAATGGGTTTTATGGAGAAGAAACTAACTGAACAACCTGAAGGAGACCTTTTAACACCTGCGCAAAAACAAATACAGTATAAACACAAGAACATCAACTATGGGCAAATTACCTCTGTAGTCATATTTCTGCGAGCTCAACGTAGATTTAATATTACTTCTTTAAACCAAATTGATTCTGGAAAATGGAAAGGATTATAAAATGAAATATCATTTGGTAGGTACGATAATACGTTGGCTCTCACATTTTACGGGGAGAGTGTTCGTAAAGCCCAACATTAAGCGATTACGTCTTTCCATGTAGATTATTCGCGATAATATTATCGAAAATACGAATGTATTCCAAGTACTGCACTTAAATATACTGACAAATATTAAAAATGCGAATGTGCGTTTGTTTGTCATGCTTTCACGTCAATATGGTTGGACCGACTGAGATGATATTTGGCAAGAATGTAGATGATACCCAGCAGACGTTGGAAAGCTTCTTTTTGTTTTGGGTTTAAGAAGTAGGTCCCTCGGGTCACTAGAAAAACCGCGGCCAACAACTAGTATTCATAATAAATTACAATTAAACTTCTGACAGGAGATGCCTTGCACTCTGTTTTTCATTCCATTCATAGCGGCGTCGCTGTATTGATCTCATAAAATACAGCAATTTGCAGACAAGCTCTGTAGCGTCACGATTGGTTGTCTTGTAATTATTTCTTCGTGAGCAGAAACACTAAGTGACTTGGATTCTCCCCGTCTGCCATTGTATACACATTGTATTTTCTATTCTTTAGCTATTGGTTAGGACGGCCTTAAGCCTTTTGGCTGACATGATGATGGTACGAATAATTATGTTATTGCCATCGGCTGGTGGAGGCAATAAGTCAAAGGTCAAATTATGTTTTATTTCATTGCTTAACTCGAACATATTCGTATAGCAACAACATTACCTTAAGGCGATCCCTTCTACAAACCAGCAAGCATATTGTACATACATATTAACATTACATAATACGCAACAAACTGAACTCTGTGCTCCATAGTTTAATTACATGCGTTACATAAAACTATCAATTCTTCTATGTAGTTCGTTTCCCCATACTTTGTAAAGCTGCGTACACACTAGCCATTCCCACTACGTGTACTTGGTTACGCGTACTTTATATAGCGAAAGATAGTTCAGCAGCCACAATCCGCGTATAAAAGATCAGGCGAGCCCAGTCCCGCCTCGCGACGCGCGTACCATAGAACGTGCAGTGCGTACACAGCTTAATAGTTGACTATGATGATGAGCGTCGAGGTGCATTTTGTTACTCGGAAAGTTATTTTTGTTATTGGAATGTTTCTTCATTATCGCTGGCTTAAGTTAGTTGTGTAAGTTTGTATGGAAAACTTCGCAGTTAAAATAGAAAGGAACGTTGCTATTATTTTGTAACTAGTAAGTCATTATGTAGTTTTTTATAGAAATGTTAATCGGTACTCCCATATGTACCTACATAAATACTCGTAAAATCAGCTTAAACTAAATATTATTAATACTAAATACTTATTACACAATTGGCCACCACAAATAACCATTAGCTCGGTATGTTCACGTCGCGGCGTCACACCTCCCATGCGTTTTACACTGCACATATTTATATGTTTGCGTAGACATGTAAATATGTAGCCATGTTGATCATACACTAGCGACCCGCCCCGGGCGGCGACACACGGGCATTAATTTTAAACACATGAAATTATAACCTATGTTTAAGTGAAAACGGTATTAGTAGTCGTCCTATATCGGGCTTTTTCACTCTTTAAGTTAAATATTGCTATTGAGTGCTATTTATTTATACAGTTTTACAGGTGAGCTACTATGGATCCGGGTACAGGTTTTCATCATTTCATCAAAATACTTCCAACGGTTTGCGTAAACAAACATACTCAAACTTTCGCCTTTATAACGTTACAGTAATGTATTTCTCAAGAGACTCACTAATCAGGATTTGTATGTAACGAAGTAACTTTTGAAATAATTAAGATGAATAAAAAGTGGCATACAAACAAGGTGCAGTTTACGTGACATATGATGCAGCGAAACTAGCTAAACCAGAAAAAAGAGAAACACGCATGAATTGTTGCATTTTAAAACTGTTGTTATCCGCAAAATTTTCGCTGCGGTGCGGCCTAACCTGTTGAATGACATTGCCTTAATTCAAACACATAGAACTTCACGAATAAAGGCAGTGTTTTGTTTTGTACCTGCGCGGGGAAATAGTTAATAGGAGCTTGTGGCGAATTGATAGACGTACATATGAGTCCATCAATTATAAGGTTAAACAACATTTGGCGCGATCAGTTGTTATGACGAGTTCCTCCGTGTTTCGGTGTGCACATTATATTAATTTGTAGGTCCCGGCTAGATGTGCACTTTACTTTATCTTTGAAAGTCGTAACGGGTAGTCAGGACCCAGAAAGTCTTAAAATTAGTTTCATCAAGAAGTGCTGGGTTGCCAGGTCGGCAGATCGCTAGTGTAAGATAATCCAAAACATTTTTACCTTTATCCCTAATCATCCTGAAATAACATCATCAATTTTAGGCGCAGAGTTTATTTTTGCATCACCTGCCATTTTTTTCCAACCATCGGCATCGCATCCCAATACATTACACCCGAAACAACCATCAATACTTTTTTAAAATCCATAAAAACACTCACATCCTTTAATGGGGATTACGTATCAATTTTTTTAGTTCACATATCCCGTGATAGTTGGAGCCGACATTAACACCTAGAGCATTAAGTCTATTTTCGTTTGAGTTATCAACTGTCGAGTCGAGTTACGCCGAAATGTGCAGTGGAGTTGTAAAGCTGGGTACTGAACGATGTTACGCGGCGAGCATCCATGCACTCAGTAGGAGCGTAGCGAGCGGCTCGTTGCTCGCTGGTTTCCGCATAACGCTACAGACAGACAGCAATCATGTTCGCCGTGTTGCATGTTACATTACGCCTCCTCACATCGGTCAGTACCCGGCTTACCATCGCCCTTTTAGCGAATTGGTCTGTGATGCATCAGGCTAACTTGTTTCGAGATTAAGAGTAATTTGATCCTGACATAGTAACAACGGTAAAGGGATGTAGCCTGCCTGCTCGAGGCTGTTTGGCTTTGATTTGACACCTGGGATTCCTAGGCTAATTCAATAGAAACGGGGATTTTTATAAAAGAGTGGAGGGTTTATTTAAGAAATCGACAGCCGGATTAATTCCCGATAGCTAACGTTGGTGAAATCTGTCTAGTTACTTATTATGTGATTTATCTGGAGCGTCCTTTTAAGCTCTATTATCTCTGTAGTGTTATAGCAGGTAAAATGTTTCAAAATGTGGTTAACAGAACATATTCCGATGATTATGATTAAGATGAAATTTATAATTAAGATGAAAATTAAAAATTCCACTGAATACTAGGAACTCAGAATACAGAGTACGGATTGGCTGACCACTTTTAGGCGACGAGTGAAAATGTAAATTAACATAATTGCATTAAAGTTGAAATTTTCATTTCATTTGCATTATTTCAATGATCTTAAAGTAAATCCGTTCATACTAATCACTAAAAAATCACGTCAGTCACCGATTTCTCGCTACACTTATCCAATCACTAATCCTATTGTAGTTTCTCGTTGCGGTAGCCACATTCATAAATATCTGTCTAGCTGTACTCCACCGCATACAAAGTAAGCCGATTATTTGAGACATCCGTTTCACCTTTTCTATAACGGTAACACTTAAAACATTGCATCTATAATAGAATTAGCTACTTAAATTCTTCTCCCTTGTAAATGTCTGCTTTCGTTGTGGGAAAGCATGATCAACTGGTTTGACAAAAAGGTTCCAGGTTTTTTGACTAACTCTAGACTTTGACTTTGGACTACTTCTCCGTACATCTCAGTAAATTTCTAAGCAAATTTAACGCAACTACCTTCCGAGAGGCCTATACCCCAAGCCGCCAAGCACATACCCCGCCCGCTAATACTGAAAAAATATATATTCTGCAAAACAAGATTGTAAATGCAATCTAATATACTATTTTGTGACTCACGTCAACTTAGGAATAAATGTCCGAACATGCGCGATGTACTAAGAATAATAACTAACTTGGTAAATACTTCTGTGAAATGCCATTGACCTTCGTGGATATTATAAATTTAGCTAAAATTGACAAATATTACATAATATCTGTACTGAGAATGCTGTTACTTTTGTTGTTGACTGTCTTTGTTAGTATACCTTGGATACTGAAATACATGCTGTGCCGATAAACGGTGGTAGACCAAGGGCTACTTTTATTGCGGCTAAATATTTTCGTATACAGTGCGTTAGGCGGCAGAGAGTATAAAAGTTACACGTTTCAAACATAAGAAATATGTTTTGAGGAAAAAAAGATCCAGCTGTAAAGCAGTTAGCTAACCAAAATAATACATGAACCACCAATAGACTTTTAATCCAGAAATCAGTACTAATAGAATCAGTAATTGCTTTCTCTCAACTGAGCTCAGTCCATCTATTTGTCAAAGTTAAACTTTCTGCCTCGTAAATAAATGATTTACGTGGCTCAAGGCGCAAGTCTCAATGTGTCAACAAAAACATTGAGCGCCCACCTATGCTATGACTTGCAATATTCGTGCTAATAGTGTGAAGAAACTTGTCATTGCGGCCACCTTTAGGATCGAGTGCACTTGCCTAATTGATGAAAACATTCTGGGGATCTTGTACAGCGTACCTACTCGTATGAAGTAACTTAACGTCTAACGTTATGGTTAACGAGTAACTTGATTGCCATAATCAAGTACCAGAGAACGAGGTTAAGAGAGTCGGGTCAGTTGGACAAAATTTAGAGGTTTCACTTATAGTAATTAACATTATATCAACGATTATTATATAGCATTATACAGTAGATATTATCAAAGAAATTTCTCCAAACGATCTCACTTCACCTTTGTTTAATGAAACACGTTTAGTACTTACCAATAGGTTAAGTAGAGAGAGTAAGGAATTCAAAAAAACTAAATATCAGAGTTCTAAGTATAATTTACGCAACACAAAAATATGTTCGACGCACTTACTATTGGGCAAAGATCACGGTGAATCAGCCTCGTGTCATCATTGATCGGCTGCTGCGTCCGAATGTGCAAATGTGCTGAATCACGGTTGTTTAGTACTATTTCATAAGAATCTTATACAAAAATATTGGCGAGTTCAAATATATACCTTCATTTGCAAATAAGCATAGGACGAAGACGAGAACTTCAATAACATTAGATGGAAACCGGACAGGGTTCAAAGAATGTGAATCTTCGAAACAAAAACATAATTATTTAGAGTTTATTTGAATGAAGAAATTTCTTAAATCTGTCTGGCTAAGAACGATGAACATCAGGATAAATATGAAGCTATTTTTTGATAGAATTTGCTGAAGATTGGATTTGGTACCAAGGTGTAAAGGTGCTTCAGAAATGAAAGACAAAAGAAGAAAGAAAATACATTTGTTGAATACACAAGAGCATGAATGCCAACACAAACCTAAGTAATAAAATACAAATAAGGTTGAATGAACAAGTAACATTGAACATCGTGTTTATTTTAAGAAACAATTAAAACATTATCGATTTCAAAAGCTTAATTACATTAGAAATAGGAAAAAAGTTATAAGATCTTGAGTAACTGGCCACATAAATGAACGGAATAGCAAGCTATTGAAATAGTTACGACATTTACTAGAAATCTTTGATCACGCCAGGTTCACAGTCCACTCGTGTAAGTGAACTTTGTACTGCACGCTTAAGAAGTTATATAAGGCTAATAAAATCTCACGACTGTAGAAGAGGCTGTTGAAACGCTTAAAATAGGTGAGGTCGAAGACTCGCTACCGCGTATTTTTATCTCTTCAGACGGATTTAGACATTTCATGAAATGGATTATGATGTAGCAAGCAGTCACCGTGGGCCATGGAACGAACCTTACATTGAACTGGTGTGGACTATCCCAAGGTTCACTTCATAGGAACTTCAACTGGTTACAATGCAAATTATGTATGATCATTTTGGTCTAACGCTGATTTCAGATAGGTGACTGTGGAGTTTGAATCATTCTCAAGCACGGAGTTGTGGAAATATTGTAAGCTGGTCCTAAATAATTGCTTTCATTGGGAAGGTCCAACCACATTCCTCAACTATTATTGCAAACCTGATTCCACTGGCTCGCCTTCGCAATCCTGCGAGAAAACACATTTTCTCAGAATTACTACAGATACACAATAGCCGTATCAGCATAGTTGTACCATTGTTGGTTGTTGTCGTCACGTCTAAAGTGTTCTTCGAAACCGAGCATCTAGAATCTTCACTCCCATTAACATAAGAATGTCATCTATCATCAAATCATGTTCGAATGTCTGACAATAAATGGCAGTCATGGCGCGGCTTGACCTCCCAATGACCTTAACGGCCAATGGGAAATTGCTTTAGTCGTTGCTGTTGATGTTATCGACAGAGTTATGGGTAATTTTTTTAATGTGTTGTCGCCCGTGGCTATCGCTCTGATTCGATATGATATAACTCTTTTGTAATTTGTCCAATATATATCTTGCAGGATGGCAGCTGTCGAGCACATGCTCAGATGACAGACAAATAAACAGTTTTTTCTAGTTTTGATTCCATAGATATAGCAATTGTTAGCATTCGAAAGAGAAACTTATTTTTAAGAGTTTGGAAAAGGAGCTTATGCTTCACATCTATTCCCAAGGCATTATGTATGGTTATGTATAAAAAATATCCAGACTTATGGTTGTACAAAATCAAATAATTGTAGCATCTACAGAAGTTAATTCTTAGAATTTCATTGACTAGGGTTTCAACATCAGTAAAGTACTAGGAAACCATAGCATCACATGTGCTTCGATATTTTGCAACGAAAGCATATTTAAGTGTAATAAATATTTCTGTATTGAAAAGTGTTATGTAATGACGCGTATCTCACAAGATAACTCTTGTTATTTTCGTACTTGTAGTTACTACATACGGTCGGTCAAATGCTGTGAGCCCGTTCATTTTGTTTGCATAACGTGGCATTTTTAGGCCCCCGCTATTGGTTAGTTTTAGATGTTTTTGATGGTTAAAGTTAGTCTGAACGAAAGATTAAGATTGCGTCAAAGATGACGCAGAAGATTGAATAACGCACATTTATTCTAAACTACGAGATTAACAAACCTTACAATTGAAGCACCATGATTTAGTTTTCACACAACATTCACTAATGCGTTCAATGAAAGTTCTTTGAAGGAATAAAAAAATATGTACTGTCATCTACCTATTAGAATTATTAAATTCAATTCTTCTTCTTCTTCTTCAACCTTTAGTCAATGCTGAGTGCATTCAATGATCAGTCAATGATGAATGCAATGCTGAGTGTAGGTCTCTTCCAAATCTTTCCACTTCTGGCGGTTAAATTCAATTAATTTGACTTAAAATAAATTATTATAATTGCTGGTCACTATTGAATGGTATTATTGAAGTTCCTTTTGTATGCACGGCACGTCCTTGTCTACCAACTCGTCTGATGGCTAGCTACGGCACGGCCTGGTGGAAAAAAGAGCACGCGGAGGAACTTAAAAATTAAAAAGTTGCAGTGATTCCCAAACGTTTTGTGAGTACAGCTGGGGCGCAGCGGATCATCGTACGTCTTATTATTATTGAAACATTATAGTTACGAGATGCAAGCCTATGGGCCAGTTTCACCGGTTGCTGATAAGTTCCAGATAGTTTATCTGGCAGATAATTTCATACAAATTCTGTTCCATTTTTAAATTTATCGGGTACCTACATAGTGGCTATCCGTAACCTGTGAAACTGGCCCTGTGATTTCTGTATTTAAAACTAGAGTTACGCATGCGTGTGTGGGTGACAGAGGCAATGTTTAATGCATAGGTGTGGTCTGTTGTGTAGTGACCATTATATGTGACTAATGTCAAAACAATGCGGGCGACCACCGCGGCCAGAAACCAGTTAATCCTTTACTAATAATGAATGTGAAAGTTACTCTATCTCTCTGGTAAAGTTGTGCGCAAAAACTGATGAACCGATTCAGAGGTATTTTTTATGTTGGCTACAGGGTCAAACCGGCAGGCGGATGGTAAACGATTGTCGTCCATGGACACCCGAAACACCCGCCGCCATATTGAATAGGAGTATGAGTTTTCCCTTAAAGTTCGAAGGTCGTATTGTTTTTTTTTGTTTAGAATAAAATCTGGTGTAAGAAATAGAACAATTTTATGCATAGCGTGATGAACATACAGACAGACAGATATAATAGTGCGGTTTAATTACTAACCTGCTCATTAACTGAAGTAAACCTCAATTGGTTGATATTAGGTACATCAATTAATTAAATTGGAGATCAATTAGTACACAATATCAAAGTATCTCTACTACTCCTTAAAGTATAGCATTGAGTTAAACGTAGAGAGGCTGTACACAGAAAAAATAGTGGTGAGGTGTATGTGCGTAGTACAATAGTCTGTTTTTAAAGAAAATAACGAAAGTAAGGCTTCATCATCATCATTTCAGCCATAGGACGTCCACTGCTGAACATAGGCCTCCTCTTTAGATTTCCACATAATGTATACCGGTTGGAAGCGGCCTGCACCCAGCGTCTTCCGGCGACCTTTATAAGGACGTCTGTCTATCTTGTTGGTGGACGTCCTACGCTGCGCTTGCTGGTCCGTGGTCTCCTCTCACTAGCGTTCTAGCACTTTTCGACACCATCGGCCATCTGCTCTGCGAGCAATATGACCTGCCCATTGCCACTTCAGCTAATCTGGTGGGCTATATCGGTGACTTTAGTTCGTCTACGGATCTCCTCATTTCGGATTCGACCACGTAGAGAAACACCGCCACAGAAAGTATGGCTTGATCTTTAATTGCACCATCAAGCCTTAAGAATTTTATTCCTCTGTAAATACGTTTAATTGGACTCAATAGCAAATAATTTTGGAGCATTTAACCGTCCAGAAACTCAATTACCGTGCCCTGTCAAAGGATCGTCAACTTTATGCTCACGCTTGTCACGCAAGCTGCAAATGCGTGTGTAACGATGAGATCGGAAATTCATGAGTGAGCTGTCACTATTTGTAGAGTACATAACATATAATTATTGGCAAACATTCGCGTACAGATTTATGCGCATGGTAGCACCAGTTGGTTTAATGCTATACACGAATGCTCCAATACCTAGACTAATGTCAACATACTATCGATGGTGATCTACAATTTGGTAATTTTTCACGACCATCCCAGCTATTTTAGATTTACGATCATAAATGAAGACAAGGTTGAAAAAGAAATAGGTCAATGCGTGGGTCGATATAATATAACTAGTCATTTTGTTCTCCATGATAATTTATAATAGAATATAGTGATTATAATTAGAATTACTCCTTTTTTGTTTTGTTTTGTATTTTTTTTCTCCTTTTATGTGAGACGTGTACATCTATTATTGCAAACACTAGCCTATGTACCAATCAATGTCTTTTTTTAAAGTTTGTGTTTACAGTGTTGATGTGACTTAATAAATATTTTTTTTTTTATCTCAATATTATTATATCGATACATGCATTTAAAATCTGCATCACAACCCATATATGGCTTATCGTGTCTCATGTTTATCTCGATATTGTTTATATCTGTACCGATTCCTTACGTTAATCCAGTACATTCACATTTACCTTATCGGCGAGCTACATTATTGACAAGTCGCCGAAATACTTACAGTCATGACGCTTTTTACTTTAACATAAAAGATAAGAGTACAGTAAACAGTTTCAGACCATGTCACCACTTAAAAAAAACCCAGATCCATTATGTCATTTTAAAGTCTCCTTCGATTAATTACGCATAACGTGATAGACTGAGAGCTCATGGTTCTCAGACCTTCCGCATTTAATTATATAATCCTTTGTAGTTAATATTGTAACAGGGCAGACCTCTTTTTTATGTATCTATCATGATACCATACTATACATGTACCATACCATACATATGCTATTTCTTTCCTGTTCGATATCAACGATTGTCCTTATAGTAAAAAGATCGATTTGCGAGTCCAAAGGTTAGGCAAGGTTTATGTTTATTGCTCATAATATCTTCCGAAGCTACGATATCATTTTATAGTATTTTTTTATACCTACTTAACAAACACAAATTAACGAAGGTTTGGCAGGCTCGGGCTCTCGGTCCAAGATTTTAAAACTGTAGCAATGCAAAAACCGGATTATAAGTAAGGTTAAGAAATGTAACAAGTGTTTGTAAGTCGATCTGTATGTCACTTTCTCTGTAATCGGTGATATAATACTAAGTGTAGGTTATATAGGTATACATATTATATTGCTTTAATGGGTGTGTCGGTCACACGATACTTACAGCGCGGTGTAGAAAATTGTGGAATGGAATGTTTGTAAGTGTATATGGCGATTAAGATTCTTTAAAATTTACATAGCGAGGTTTGAGCGTCAAAATCTTGAGGGATGCATTTTAACTTCATTTTAGGACAATGTCGCAAAGCATACCCAATATTTTCACTTCTTGTGAATTTTATGTTATCGAGAGTGCAGACTGTTTACTCTACAGACTGTATGTGTACATGCTGAATGCTTTGCATGCATGCCAAAGTTACAATAACTTGCCAGGAGCCGAAATCAAACAAAAGTCCTCGATTTTGTAAGACACCTATAACACTTGTTCAAGTAGGGGCCTAAAAGCGTTCTGTTTTTTTAAGATAAAAATATCGCAGCTCAATTAGAGTTTCTCTCATAGTTCAGTTGACATTGCGGTTCTCTAACCGACCCGAATAGCGTGCCCTCGAGTGTACGTTACGTGTGCAAGTGTTTTACAAGCTTGTTATAGAGGCGATCGCAATTGTTGTTTATGATAATTTGGTCAAGCGTTTTAAAACATAATCAAAAAGTAAGAAACGTAATGTGTCATCTGGAAAATAACGTTTTCGTCCATTATTAGTTATATAATTTATATTCTTATATTATGTTTATATTCTTATTGAGACATTTTCCGTTATGTACTTTATTATTAATCCACAAATAGCGGTCAAAAAATCACGGAATCTCGTTTAGCAGTCAAAAAATAACGAGGCATTATTACCGTATTGTAAAAGATCATTCTTATTATATAATTCCCTTTTATTTGCCTATATAAAAATAAGCTTTCTTCTAAAATACGCATACCTACGAAAAATTAGAAAATACACACAGTATACGTTAAAAAGTTTACATTCATATAATACAAGCTAATTGTTCCTCGTATTCATTACCTAAAAGACACAAAAACTGCTTGATCACAAAAAACATATTGAAACGACAATATTTGAGTAAAAAGTAGCACCGACTCGCTAAACGGTAGACGATCAACATCCATTATTTGGCTTCTTATAGAGAAAAATATTGATACATGCCAATAGAAAAATATTATATTTCTACAAACATTATCATGTGTCATTATACTCAGGCAGTCTGCTCGTAAGATCACATCGCTTTAATTGCTCATTAGCACGTACTTACGGATTCTAAGGGTTTTTCCATCACAATAAGTAAAAAAAGAACTGCTACAATATACTTTGTTGTCATGGTCACGTGGAGAAAAACATCGGTAGGGTTTGCAAATAAGAATCATTTTTATAACATGCCAGGCCTAATTAAATCTAGTGAACGTGAACACACTTTGTTACGGATATTCTTATGATCAATTTGCCATTTTTCTATCTCCCTGGCTACCTAGGTCGCGAAGATATCAATGTAAATAATTATGCAGCAATTTTATCCAAATCTGTTCAGCCGTTTTTGAGTGAAAGCGTAACAAAATCAGTTTCATTAACGGTGCGGAAACAAATTTATTAAAACAGATGGAAGTTTGAAAAGAAAAAAATACTTTTGAATAAATTTTCTTAATGAATCCCATATTGAAAAGGCTTTTTGGAGATGCCATTATATCCGACACCGCACTTTTACCATCGGAGACAGGGCGCCAACTATCCACAACACCTGAACAAAAAGGATTAACCAGGAGTGCGCGGGGCATGTGTTAACATGATCAAAGTGACGTCAAAGGCCTTTCAATAAATTATGGACTTGCCAAACGTCAGATCATAAAGTATTGTTTTATTAAAAGCCTTGTCCTTTTTGCGAAGTTGTATGCAGCTGATGTGACAGCTATCAAAATGTTAAATATTTAACATTTTTGTAATAACATATTTAAAGTGCATAATTTTTATGAGAATTTAAAGAATAGGTATTCTGAATTTCTGAAAACATTCCATGTTTTATATACAAAATCCCAACTGTTTCCTGGACCAGCCTGATTGCTTTCTTCTTCTTCAATCTTTAGTCACCCAATGCTGAGTGTAGGTGTCTTCCAAATCTTTCCAAATCCAAATCCTGATAGCTTTACTTCCCAACAAATGGCGTTCAAATTAATATCTGTCAATAATATTAAGTATTATTATATATATTGTTTCCATAAAGACTGGATCCACGATAATAGCATTATAATGATCACATTTTTATTGTGATGTTGTAAATGTACTGGATACCTTGAGAGCTTTAATTCAAATTCCCTATGACACCACATGGCTATAAAGTTAACTATCCTAAATCTTTATATTATCTACTAATAAAAGTACTCTCTAATAAACCGGTTTCCCCGCGCTTTGGGTCACTAGTGGATTCAATAGCGAATGGAGGGCGATGACAGGGAGATGACTGCCTGGCTACTGAATAGCTTGAAAGGACGTATCGTGTTGTCAAAGCTTTGTGAGTTCCATGAGAGGAATCCGGAGTCTATGGATAGGACAGAGGCTGGAATAATATAAATATTATATAAAAATATACAAGGCTTTAACAAAATTTAATAATTCTTAAAATACTAAAATATACTTAACCAAAAATATAATATAAAATATATACTAAAAACTAAATTAAAATATCAACCGGCAAGCACTAGTGCAGATCATTGGTAACAATCGGGCGAGACATCGTTCTCTGACAACTACTTACTCTGTGGTCAGCTAAGTAATTCGAGTATACTTTTTATTATTTGTTTTCATTATGATCACGATGTGTGGTCAGCGGATGGTCCGTAGAATGGTGTCAAGGTGCTCACTGGTTTTACGTATGTCAATGTTTTGTAGGTACATGTGTGGAGGTACTCCTTACTCATTTGTTTAGTGTTGACTTAGAGCACGATGAGTTGGTATTTTAGTAATTAATTTGTTGGTTTCGGTTTTTAAATAGTTTTAATTACGACCGACATTGATAATTTTATTTGAGATTATTTCTAAAATTACATATGTATTTTTCACGTGCTATTCCAATAAATAATTAATTATAGTTGATAAAATTCGCAAAATAAGATTACAAATGTCTCAAGATTTGCGCCGAAGTTTATTTTTCCATCGTGAAGTCGGTTTAAATATAAAAAAATACTGCTTACTACTTGCTGTTCTGCATATCGTGACATACGTCATCATAGTGTAATGGTTCGTACAATACCAAAAATCAGTTCCAAAAATTAATAATTACAAATCCACAAACCTATTATCAACTTATTCAACCACAACCGACCAGTATCCCAAATTGGAGCGGTATCAAGTGTAAAAGGCTTCAAAACAAACGCAATCACGAAACCAGTAAAGGGCCATAAAACAAATCAAATATTGAAATAACAAACATTTGTATGGGCTGCCGTATGCAAACTGCTGGCGTGGTAGCTTCGACTTGAGGCCGCAGTGATCAAACACGTGTGTTTGCTTGTGTGTGAGGGTCCGACGCCTTCCATCACGGTCACGTCTCTGATGTTGGCAAAGAGACCTAAGGCAACAGAGCTTATAACTTAGATGCTTACCAACTAGAGCTAAAATAAAAGGGAGAAATTATTTCGTAGTTTTCTTTAAAATAATTCCATTAAACGCAACTTAAGATATCTGAAACTACAAGTAAGTCGCTAAGGTTTTATCTTAGGCGGCATAGAGATTTGATGTGAAACTAGTCATAGTTCAAATTCGGCGCGTCATCGCTCGCACTGCCGTCACATTTTATAATGGTCTGTAGTGAGTGCGTTATGTGAATCAGATATCAAACATATCTATTGAGGCGGGTGAGGGAGTATAATCAGCAGGATTGAAAGCTATCTTGAACGCTACTGCTAAATTTAAAATCTGAGATTTGGTGCTCAAGATAATGAAAATATTTTTTGTATCATTCTATTCTTCGTCTTCTTCTTCCTGATCTCTTTCTTATTTATTTGCGGTCAAAACAATTCAAGTTTTCTAGTTTCATCCCTCTCGGTCAGCTGTCACATAACACTTACCTACTCCTTTTTTATTATCCTTCAGGCAATCATTCTTACATAGTAGTCCTCTTTATGAACTTACTTTAACTTCAGCGGCTTATGCGCTGTGACTACTGGTATTTCTACAGAACAGGTGTGACGTTTTGTCAACAGCACTTACATTACGTGTATCGCCTAGAATTCTGCTATTCAGCGTATCAGTAATGTAAGACTAGACACTAGAGAACTAGGAATTACGCATTGCACGGACCAATGTCGTAACTGAGGAGGCTTACGTGACGTTGAGCAACGGCACATAAATACCATTATGTTATTAGCTTTATGTCTTGCTAGCTTTTGCCGGCGACTTCGCCCAAGAGTACGTGCTTTTCACAGCCATACTTTTACTTATTTTTTAATTCTAAATGACGAAATAAATCATTCTAAAAAGGTTAATTTTTTAAGCATTTTAGGGGATCAATTTGACAGTGACGAGGATGGTGACAATGATCAGTTTGAAATTAAATAAACATTTTGGTTTGTTTTGATATAAAACTTAAAATATGATTAAATAAAAAATTAGCACTAAACGAGACATTTATCGCAACCAATTCTTAGGAGCATAAACGCATTTTCGACAGCAAATTAGAGATAGAGAAAAAAAATGTTTTCAGCAAAAAAAATAGTTTGTAGACAACAGTTTTAGAAACTGATCCACAGCGGATAAGCATAAACTGTAAATGTCAATGTCCGACAGAAACCTACGCCTTTATGTCTTAACATAACATAAAATATTTCTACACAAAGCCTCTTTAATCTAGCGTATGCTAAAATAACAATAAACAGTGCCATCTGTTGCGTCACAGCGACTGCATATTGAGTTGAATCTGTTCGTTTGTATGTAGGTGGTCCTACCGAGATATAAAAAACTGATTTTAATGATTAAGCCCTATTATTTTTAGTACCTACCATAGAATTTATCCAATTTAAATAGTAATGCCAAACATTTTTTATGCACTGGAGGCAGAAATTATTATGATTACCTTTGACAGATTATCGATTAAATATTGTTTTAAAACCAATAGTCCAAATTGGCGATAAACCATGAAATGAAAGGTACAAGATTGAAGCTTAGTACCTTTTATGTTGAGAAAATGTTCTAGCTATTGATAATTTTACCGGGCTAATATTGTTAAGATATCATCGTACTATTCCCTAGGAAAATAAAATCAAAACAAAATCGAACATTAAAAGAAGCGCTTACAATAAAATTAACGTGAGGATGATTTTAAATGTCTGAAATTGTCAACAAAAAAAAAAAAGCAAAAAAAAAAACTTCACTGGTATATAGTCCACGATACCAGGATCCCATGGTTCCGTGCTAAGCAGAACCGTTCACAACATGAAGTTTACTAAACCGCTTTCACGTGATGCGGGATACGCCCAAACAGTTTTGTAATAAAATATTATAATACCACCATCCGAGAATATTCATAATGTTGTATATTATTTGAATATAAATGATATTATACGTAATACGAATTCATAATGTGGCGCCAAGTCGTAATAATTGTGTATCTGTGCGCGTGAGACAGATTTTGGCACAAGCTTTTACTGTTTGGTAAATAATGAAATTTAAGGTTAAATTTATTATTTTTTCGTTATTTTAATATGTTTCAAATGTATCTGTGTAGATTTTTAGAATATTCATTTGGTAATTTCAATAAAAGGACTTGCCCCGGAATTCGATCGCTGAATTTTTTGTCAGTAGCCAAAGTCTTCTTTATCAACTTTGATGGCATCCGTGAGCTACAGACATCGACTTTATAAAACAGATACATACATATCTGCCCTGTTGGGCTGGGACACAAAATGTGACTTGCGTATATAAGGCCACGGGTTCGCTTCCCAGCGTCCGTCCGGTGCTCAAACCTGCAAACCCCTCGATAAGAAGAAGATCATAAATATGTTATTCTATGTATAGAAACATTATAAAGTATAATGGATATGACCCGGAGATGAGACAATATAAGGAAGTAGCGAGTGTGTGGCCATAGACAAGTCACAGTCTAGCGTAAAAGCCAGTCGTCTATTTATAGACTAATCTGCCTAAATATGCTGATTATATGACTATAGAATGCGAAATATGTGGCACGTGACTAGTTTGTTGCGAAGAAATCTGTGGGCTCGACTGTTGCATTGCACACGATGCACGATGCACAAATGTCTATATAATATGATAAATGATTATTTATTTTATAAAAATGGTCGGCATTTCCGGCCGAAACAAACTTACGGGTAAACTACGAGTATATACTAAATAGTGTTTGAGCACTTGTGAACTGCGACACAACGCGGCGAGGAGAGACGAGCGTGACACCGCCTTCAGTGGTTTAAGATCACCGCATCTCATTGCGGCAATTATAATAATAACGTAACTCAATACATTTAAACTGAAGAAAGTGTCGCAAAGACCAGTGAAGAGAGCAATCAGGCCAGTAATCAGGTCGGTAAGGAACAGTATCAAAGGAAACAAATGAAGCTGTTGATAACATCAAAAATACCTGAGCTATCAAAACCAGTAGGTATGATCGTAATTAAATACCAGTCGCTCAAAAACTGCAATAAATATTTGCGATACTATCTAAACGTTACCGATTCAAATCTCGACATCGAAATCGTTCCGCATTTTATAATCTGGCAACGAAAGCTCAGCTAACAAATTAATTAGCGGTGTTGCAACACAAAAAATAACAGACTATAAAAGGATGAGCCGCTATGTAAGTGCTGTCGACACTGTAATATGATATTACGTGTGGCAACACCGCTTAATTCGTGTAATCGATATGCAAATTCGATTCTTAGATAACTAAGCTTTAACGATTCTTTGAATGGTATTTTCTTCTTGAGGGTTCGTTGAAAAAAATTTGTTGAAAATCTGTAATTTCTTAAGTTTTACAAACTTTTGCGTTTATAAACTAGATATCTTGTAGGATGTTATATAATTTTTTTCCAATTATATACCTATATTTGACTGATTTATGTTTAACAAAATACAACCTATAGTTATAGAATCTACATATTTTGCTTACAAGAATAAAACATAATACTCTAATACTATACTTGGAATTTCAACCGATAACAACAATATTTTGAAAGTTTTTGTCTTCGCACACAATTTTCAACCTTAATGTATATCTGATTAGGTTCGTTTAACGATGTCAAAAAAATAAAAGCTTTGTTTATAATGACAAAGAATGTTAAACCATTTGCTCTGTTTCGTAAAGTTGGTATTGGAATAACATAATAAGATTAAAGCATTTAATAATGTTAATAGCGCTAATAAAATGTATTCCGTAATTTTATAATGTTATAAAATAATACTTAAGTCAAACAGTGATACGACTATGTTAAAATGAAGTGCTAATTGTATGTTTGGATTCTTCCTTACTGAATAAATAATTTGTATGCCTTGAGACAGAAGAACCTACAAGCAGTCTAAGTCGAGAATTCTTGGTTTGTTTCCCGGGTTGGGTAGGATGTCCAATTGTCACTGTCTAGATTTGTTTAGGGGCTTAGTACATAGATACTTATCCAAGAATAGTAGCAAAGGTATTATACTTCACCATGATGACATTCTAATTAACTAATTATCTAATATTATGAACTCATTCCCTTGTACTTCCCATAATATAATAACTACGTTGTAATACAACGTACAAACTGGATTCAAACCTGCTTACTTAAGCGCACTTTAAGAGACAGCTACTTTAACTACTAGGTTACCAAGACTTATTGCTTAAGGAATAGTTTAATGGAAAGGACTGTATGCGAATGTGCAGACGCCAGCACATCAAGCTCTTACAATCTGTCAATTTTCCTAAATCAATTTTCAACTTAATCGCTGAAGCATGTGGTTTAAATTGATTGGGAAAATTTGACAGTTCAGGTAGCTTGATGTGCTGGCGTCTGCACTTATGTATTTGCAAAACCTCAAGTACTAGTCAAAAGCCCGGAACAGTCGGAGGTACGGAGCGGAACAAACTGTACAAAAAGATGGGGAACAATGCAGAGCTGCAAGGTCATGTCGCGGTCACTCATTAAAGGTTGGAGTTGATTTACGCGAACATGCATACTTTTAATTTCAGTCAATTTCATAGCGCAATACGAGGATAATATATTATGTTTTTTTTTTATAAAAAAAAAATAGAGTCAAATTATTTGCTACAATTGGGGCAAAAAATATTGAATACCATAAAAATGTATTACGTGTGTACGCCACTTAAAAAAAATCGTTTCTTCAAAAAGTAATTTAAATGAAAAATATTTTAGCAACATTTTTGCAATCCCATAAAAAAATTCTATGGGTTTTTCGTTACAAAACTACATTTATCAACCGCAATTCAAAAACAGTAACGTTCTAACCAATTATAACTGACTCTCTACCCCATCACTTTACAAGGTCACGTTCACCAATTAACCAAAATATTTAGAAATAAAAATAAACCACAAAACGCAATAAATCGTAGATATGACGACATGTTTACAGAGAGTCGACAGGTACATAAGGTTTGACTTAAATTTCAATCGATCATTTTTAATTTGTTTAAACTTTACAAGTTAATCGGTTTGAAGATATATCTTTGAGTAACGGTCGGAAAGTTAATCGATTCGATTTATTTTCTTAAGAGTGGGGGCTTTTTATATTCGTAGTTAGTCTTGGTTAGTTTAATATTGCAAAAGTTAGTGGTTAGTTTAAGAAACACAAACACACACAAATTTTTTGAATTTAATATTATGGTTATAACTTATTTACAAATTTTAATTAAATAATTATAGTTTCTATAAAATCACAACCTAGGTGACTGATAGATATTTTATGATTGGCTCATATTAAATATTTCAAATAATTTTACTTATAAATAAGAAGTAAATTAAGTTAAAGTAGAAAGGTCAAATTAAAAGCTTTAATTTTTTATGCACCCCTTTATTTATTCTGATATAGTCTGATATTAGTCCTGATATTTAATAAATAATTGACCGTTACCAAGAACCGCCTTCCCACAGCCGCGTAAAACAAACAGCACGCTTACAGTAAGTAGCGTGTCGATCGTAAGATGCATCTGATAATGTCGGCTTAGCGGAAACAGCTCCAAATGAAGACGTATGGCGGACGATAGTGGCCTTTGTTAGTTTATTTTTTCAGTGTGTTCTTTAATGGAAATTTGGAATGGAAAACTAATTACCTATAGCAAATTTAAGACTACTAACAAAATTGATATGTAAACATATATAATAGCTGAGGCGTCAGTCAGTTTTCACCATAGTTAACCGACCTTAAAAAAGAAGGAATGAAGTCAATGGCAAAATAAATAATAACCTCAATATGCTTTTAAAGTGATGTATTGTTCCAAAAATGTCTTAGAAGTTGTTTGTTTTTGTAGATTTTTTTATTAGGGATTCGGATTTTTATTCGTACTAGCAATTCTCTTTCTAAGTTCATGATATAAATTATAATAAATAAATTGTCTACTCGTGCAAAAGCTATAGGGAGGGCGTTAATTAAATTATTGATGATATTTTATTAATTAGGTGATTTCAGAGAATTGATTCCTGGACTGAGGTGGACATTGGCTAATCGTTCGTATTAATTACGAGTATAATAAAGCATTGTTTATCACTTTTCTCAATGGAGTATGCCGTTATTATTGTTATGTTAACTCACACCTACGTGAATATACATTTATTATTAATTATTTATTATATTATTTAGAATATATTTTTTTACATTAAAACCGTCTACTCGTGCATAACTTACTAGTTCAACCAATGGAAAGATAATGTCAATATTATGACATTAAATTAGCTCTGAATAAGAATTAATTAATGAAATTAAAAAAAAAAAGCTGTAGTAAGCACTAAAATACATTCAAATATAGAATGTCATTGAGTGAGTCATTTATGACTTAAATTAGTTAATCAATGAAGACTTGAAGCGGGTGAAACTGTGACCGACAAATATAAAACACTTGTAAGTTACGTTTGGCCTGATCAAATATCCACGCACGGACATATTGCGTAATAATGGGGGTTCCCCATCGGAGATAGCCTCCAGCGGCATTCTAAGCAAGGACTTGATATGAGGCGAACGTACCTGCGGCAATAAAATCAAGTTATACAATCGATGTTTACTGAACTACTAGGTATATACATATATTATATCGCAATAGAATAATATTTGGTTGTTTTTGATTCTTCTATTGAAGATTGTCGATTTATTTTAATATCATTATCCTCTGCCTATCCTTTCTCAAGCTATGTTGGAGTCGGCTTCTGGTTATGAAGGTATTGGCCATCACCAGGAAAGTCTGATGAACGCTTACCCGATAGGGACCGTCTATCTACATACTATCTAGGATGTTTGAGACTAATTCACTAAAACAATATAGGCACACCAACCAAGCGAAGGTTAAAAACCTCCATTGTCCTAAAATTGCTGACTACAAAATCGTGTAGGTATTTCCAAATGAGCTAAGAGAGCCGTAGGAACCTATCCAGCAGTAAACATGAGGCCAATTGCGCATTCGAGCCCATGAAATGACCATAAAATTAACGACATGCTATGTTGAAAGGTACCTACATATAAAATGGCTCGTCCTATTACCCAATAGGCTAGTCTTTTCCTGATAGGATGGGTGCGTGATATAAGGCTTTAATTGGAAGGTGAAGTCGTAATTGTAATAGCTAGGCTGTATATGGGATGGCATGGGATGCCTCCTTTGAAAGTCGTGTTTTTGTATCAGTGTTATACGACCATAACGAGGTGTGGCTGCTCACAGCAATAGCGATCGATCGATCATAAGGTTAATCATATAAGTCGATCATAACCTTTGACTATTTCAGCTTATATTTGGATGAGTGACCAATGACCATCCATATCATTAACAAATATATATATTTCTCCGTGTTTCGAAAATAACTGTTATTTATACATCTTCGTTAGTCCTTACCAAGAAGTTCCGTGCTGCTCAGATAAGTTAAACAGTAACGTTCGTATTCAGCTGCATATGATATGCTGAGACTGGAAGTCGACCTCAGCATGGTCGGGTAAAGTTTTGGCAGACGCTGAGTACAGCGAGGTGCTAATGTAATCTTAACAAATTAAGTATCTGAGTAAAGCCATGTATTTGTCCAGTACTATGTACTAGTTTACATTACGATGATGAAATGACATAATTAAGCTGACGGATTTATTGATCGTAATTAAGGTGAAATTCAATAAGATAGCTTGACCTCATTA
Source organism: Heliothis peltigera (assembly GCA_958496145.1). Taxonomy (NCBI): domain Eukaryota; kingdom Metazoa; phylum Arthropoda; class Insecta; order Lepidoptera; family Noctuidae; genus Heliothis; species Heliothis peltigera. Next base: position 295,074 of record OY292321.1, read on the forward strand.
CGTATAATTAAACATTTAACAGACCAGTTAGATTACTCGGACACACTTACCTACTTGCTATAAATAATATATTTCAATACACAACGTTAATTATTATTAACATGAATTCCTATGTATTGCGTGTTCAGGTTATGCTATTGATTTGTATATAGTATTGTTTTTCCAAAAAATATTTATTACCTAGTACATAAAACTATGTATAAAACATGTGTGTTCACCTGTATATAACAATAGAATAATCAAATTTCTATTATAGCTGCTATTTCAATGTAAAATTATGGTTATTAGTACCTAATATAACCCGATTATAAATTATCGACCATTAGGTATATAGATTTCTAAATAAGCATGCATTACCAAATCGCATAGAGCGTGCCAATTGTTTGAAATTCAATCGAAACGTTTGAAAATACTTTTACCAAATATTTAATTGGCATTACTCAATCATTTTTAGACCCGTCCGATCGTTCTTTCACGCAATAAGCAAAAGTTTGGGAGGAATTTGGAAAGTAAACAAACAAGAAATTAGATTTATACTTAGATGTAGATAGTTTCATCCATCCGGATTGTAGAATATGTATTAACAATACTCTTTCCAATCAGGCGAATATTAATTTACAAAAACGTCAAAAATAATTAACAAAAGCGTAAAATCAGGAGTATAATTACAATCTGGCCGCGTCTGTGACGTGACGGTCAAAGAGCTGCGAGTGCTTGTCTGAGCTCCGGGCCGGACGACGAAATGCATTGCCTGCGTCTGACATTGACGATTGGGAAAATTATGATACACGTATGCACATTGCACTCATGCGAATAATTACGCTTGCATACCGATGTTGGTGCTTTCTGATAATTAAATATTGCAATATTTTGAGTACCTACTCAAATTTTGGAATGTTGGACCAATTGAAAACACTAGAAATGAGTAAAGGAAATTATGAGTTTAATATTTAAATATTATATTCGAGTATAGCATAAAGCCGCAGCAATCAGTCAGTCATATCATAATTTAATTATCCTATTAAATCGCTTAATTGACAATGAACGGTATTCTGTTTACAATTGAACATATACATTTTTTGGTTCGCAAATATGTACGCGATTACGAACCATCATTTAAAACAGGGACCCTTAACAGGTACTTCAAAAATATTTTGTTAACATAAAACAAATTTATATTTAATTTTTAAATAATTATATAAAATTGTGGGGAGCTCATGGCTAAGTAAAAGCTGCCCGGATCTGTTGATCATAAGGTTAAGCAACGCTTGATGCAGCTGGTTTGAGAATGCTCACGTAGACCACCACGTTATCTAGCTTTTTCTATTGACACAACAAAACAATATAAAATATATATTAATTGATTTTACTAACAGTTTTTATGATTTAAGCAGTCATCCATCACATTATGTTAAATTACCAGTTTACTGGAAAGAGATGAAGGAATCGACGCGAAACTGTATCAAGCTATACATCCTCCAGTGTCTCTCGCATCCTAAGGGAACTACTTCACACCTTTCTAGATATTTTACTTTCTCCTAGGTCTCATCTATCATCGCGGCCCTGACACACAAAGACCTCCAGAGGGAAGAAAAGTGGGTTCCAGTCAGTAAAATTCTCATCTATCTGCAGATAGTATGACTAAATCAGTTCAAATATATCACGATAAAAAATTAACATGCACAAATTCGAATTTCCAATATTAGCAAAACGCTTTGAAAAATTCATCGACATTTTTAGTATCAAAAAATATTTTATCAAGCAATGTAACATATTTGTTATACGATTATTTGCTATTCCTGCTAATTCGTATATATCAAAGTTAATTAGAATTTTATTTACCTATCTAACAAATATATGGCATTCGACTGTAATAAAATTAAATTGCGAACAAAACAAAAAAAAATCAAAAGAAGAATGATATTTTGATAATTTTTCATGGTTTGGTTGACCGGCTAGGTCAAGCCCGTATTTTGAGGGTCGCAGTAGAATTTTCGATAAGTGTACATGCTTATATGCATATGCTAACATGTTACAAGGCATGTAATGGCATTGAAAATGACTGGTAAAGTTTCATCCACTGTATCAGTACATCGTAAGTAAGTAGATTTAAAAAACCAAGTAATCACGATTGAACAATATTATCTAACGAGCTTACTGTTATGTCAAGTTATATGTCAGTTGCATCGCAAAAATAATTACATATTATATAACAATAATCTGCAGGCTTGATCATGACTTTGCTGTATGTAGCAGGCCATCTGTGTTTCCTTGTGTACACTTGAGCCAAGGAGACTGGGTTGGTCATTTTCTTATTTTTCCTTATTTAAGGAGCACAGACCTCCTCTGAACATAGTTGGGGAGTAATCACTAAAATGAAAATTAGATTAATTTTAATTTGTTGTGCCCTGCAGGGCCCAAGATTGTACTTAGCTCTAAGCTCTTTTATAACACCTTTTTATACATTGTGGGATGCAAATAAATAATAATAAATAAGAAAGGACTGTTTCTCCATGCAAGTTTCATAACGTAATTATTTTTTTCTATGTATTACAAGTATGGAGTTATTTTGAAGGCATTTTAATAGTTTTGTCGGGATGATGCAGCCAAAACCGCGGGAAACATATACCACTAATGTAAATCGGAAGTAAACAATAATTTCAGTTTCAATGTCAGTCAAAACCGCAGGAACGCCGCGGTTAACCGCTAAACTTTCATAATGATCGTTATCGTATAGAACACTGGGTTACATTAAAATTGAGTCTTTTGTGGTAACTGTTTGTTTTGTAAGTAGTGTTATGATCGCTCTTGGATGCTCTCGTTTGGAGTTCATTGAACTGTTTTGTGTTTGGTATGGCGAAATGTTTTTTTTTCCTTGTTCGCAAGTTAGCGATCAGCTTAAAGCTTATTATCTTGTTCATGCTTGATTTTATGAACATGCTTTTGTTATTTATTAATATACCATTTACTGCTTTCAACTTACTGTCATCACATTAGATACCATTGAGGAAGTCATGGCTACCGGGATCGGGTCGTGCTGCCAAATATTAAGCATACGGTCAGACTATAAGCGAACCCCAACAAAACTTACAGAGAAAAGTTTAGATATAACACCGTGTTGGTCGATATCATCCTATTAAACTTAGTCCATGGTCAGACATGTGACCTTTAGTACCATATCACGTTGTCCTAAGCTAATAATGGCCATTTGAAATTATATTATATATTAATTATATATGCATTGCAATAACTTACAGACAGATGACAAAGGAGTCAAGTAATACCCTGTGATCTGCAGAGGTCGTTTGTACCTAATTACTTAAGCTCACTGACCGAGTGACGAGTAAATTGAATGCGTCATTTCACGAATTGTATGCTACGTGGAAAATCCGATTTTATTATTTCAAAAATATATCGCGAAATGCGATTTCCAATATTGTACATTCACGTAAAGTCCTTTTCTCGTAATGTAAGGTACACAATACACTGGTTCATGGGATCCTTTGGAAAAAGATTCCGTGACTCAACAACGCAAAAACGAGTGACTGCAACTTTTTCGCAACGGTGGAAAACTGATTTTATGACTTTCTTATCATTAATAATGCTTTTAGTTAAGTTTCCATCAGTTTCATGATACCTTTATTAAATTTTATGATCTGACCTCCACATACCTCAAGGACCGCTGTCCGTCCATTTGATTGTCATTTTGCTCATGAAGCGATCTACAGCAGTATCGAAGCACCATCGAAATAATTAAATGGATCATAAAAGAAAGTGCATATTACGCTACATGTTGCAGTTATTTTTAAATTCCTGACCCCGAAATCCGATTACGTCCATTATTCGCGAATTTATTTGAAACAAATCTTATGGGCCATTTAATTTGCATGCGTTACCTAAGAGCACGTCACGGCGGCAGTCAACTGTTTTCCGATGGACGACTGCTCTTGTCGTCGTCATACTAATAGGCGTTAAGTGTAGGTTTGTTTGTGCAAAATACCGTACATTTCGCGTAAACGTATGCCAGTGAAGTCTACATAGGATGGGCTGGTTGTGAAACTCATTCCGCGGAAAACGCCTGTGGCATATCTGTCATTGGATTAACGTGAGCTGTTGATAGTAACGATGATACTGAGGATAAAACCTATGTATAAACTACAAGTATGTAAGTAAATCACCATAAACATGGGCCTTCCTTAATAAGTCAGTTTTCAAAGACTGGTATTTCTAATGTGGAGATCTGAGTCTCAAAATTCACATTTCAGAGAAAAAGATTGCAAAAGTAAAGTCTACAGAATTAGACTACACAACTACGTGATAGCTCAAACAACATTTCTGCAACTGTAAAAATTAAAGGAACTTCGCTTACACATAAAAGCGGGAGGCAAGAGGGAAAGAGGCATATAAATGTGGGAGGTGATTTTGGGTAGCTCATCGTCCGTACGTCGAAAGACGACGGGCCCGTGTCGGCGGCGCATACTGTTCCACGCGCTCCTCGAAGAGATTTCAGCAACATAGGAGGGGCTCCTTAGGGCCAGGGTCTGCCTGGCACACAGGGACTTCCAGAAGGAACATATAAGGATTAGGAAGGTTTTAGTCAGTAAGAGTCTGACACCCCCTCCAGCTGCACCCTCAGCAGAAGAGTCATTTGATGATTTCCCATGAAAAAAAAGGACATCTTATCATGCAGATAATTCTCAACGAAAATGAAGATGTTCCTATTGTCCAAGCGATCTATTGCGCAGCTTACGTAAGCGACGACAGTCACGCACACCACCATAGTGTTACACAGCCAACTGATTGGGATCAAGTTATGTTCCTACTGTTGTTGACACGGTTCGTATCCAGCAGACAAAACTTATTTGTTAATGTCGATTTACTTGTTTACTTAATTTTGTAGAATACGTGTATGACATGGCTTTGACGCATGACTGAAATGAATGACGTACGGAAGTGAGTAGGGTAGGGATGATGAAGAGATGGGATAACGCGGGGAAGATTAATCGAAGGCTTTGAAGCATCAAACGCTAAATATTTTTCCATGCTCAAGTTTTTATGCTTCAGAGATAAGAGCGTTCAAGCCAAAATTATTTTCAGTTTTTGTAACTATTAAAATAGAGGAATCAAATTCCAGAAAATTGTATTAGAGTGTATGAAGAAATATTTATCCGTATTGAAAAAGAATACCAGTTTACGAATTTCTTAATTTCTAAACAAAAAAAAAACAAATTCACAATTGTACTTACTCCACATACGCAATTAGCGTAAAGATACAATACGTAATGTAAATAGTACCGGCGCCCCCGTTAACCCGCGAGATCACCTCAATGCACGACCCGGCCATCGAACCCGCGACCTTTGTAAAGAAAGTCGCTTTATGTAACCATGCCAAGCGCAGGCGCACGACTTGTTACAACCATTATTTTGTTGTAATTTATGCGCTATAACTTTTGTATTACTGAACCGATACCGTTGTTTAAGAGTTGTAGCCTAGTTTTTTAGCTATTTTATAGGTTAAGCTTTATAGGCATATTATAAATGTATGTTATAGGTTCAATGTTATAGCAAATTGCATTTAATTTATGCATTGCATTGAAAGGTGTCTGTGGCATCAAGTTTTCTCATCATAAATTAACTGTCTGGCTGTCTGTTGTATTTATAATATAATACTCATTAAATTCGAGATTTTTTGCTCATAACCTTTGTTTATTTGGGTTCCGTATTTTTCACCAGAATATTAAATGGAATATTTTTAATACCTACTATCTTCATTTATTATTTCAGATTTTAATCAGTGGTCGTTATTAGCAGTAAAGAAACCCAAGACAAGCTTCTCAGTCGTCTGTCATCTACCTAAACGAACATACATGAATAATAGAACAAAATTATAATTAAGCTTGCATTACTAATACAAGTACACTTACTACCTCACTACTTAGAGGATGGGCTCTGATTATGTTACTTATGAAACGACATGAGATAGAGAAGTATCATGGAGGAAGAAAAAATACTGCATCAATTCCAAAAAATATCGGGAGAAAAAAAAAATACACTCAAAACTAAAATGAAACAACAAAAGGTCGTTCGGACCCGACTGACCATTTACATACGTATTATGCAAAATAGCATGAAGATTTTAACAAGGCGAAAGGCATCTTAATTTGCCATCTTATTAGGTAAGAAAAATAAATTTGATTTATCATGCATTTACTGCATTCCATTTTTGTCTGTATCTATTTATTTATAAGATATCTAGTATTATAATTATTGTGTTTGATTTTTTTCTCATTTGTAGTTTTAAGTATAAAAAAATAGTCAAAAGTAAAATACGAGGCGTTATATTTTTATGTCGGGGTACCACATAAAGGGTAAAAGGGTATACATGTAAGCGTTACCCCGAAGTAAAAGTATGACGCCTACTGCAATGTAAACTGTAAATCCTGATTACATACTATTTAGTAGCAGCGTTGAAAACCTTAAGATTTTCAATACAAGCTTGCTTAAAATCATTTTCTTAATCTACAATACTTACAAGTACTAATGTATGGTATAGGAGAGAGATCGCAAATATGGGATTTTTTTGTAGTTAATGAAGAGTAATTTAACATGAAGACTGATTCATGTCGTGGTATTATGTACTCAATAAAAACGTCTCAAGGACATCTGAGCGCACGAAAATTGTAAGTGTCTGCTGTCAGGGCGACAGTCGGGGACAATCCCAAGAGGTTACATCGCCGAATAATTAATTCTCCGCTTAGAGAGTCGGAAAACCCAGACAGTGATTATGGTCACTTTGACTTAATCAGAAAAAATACAAAATATTTTTTTCATGGTTGCCATGTCTAATCAATGTCCAAGTATCTGACGTAACAGAAATGAAAATTGCCAAGATCCTGCCATTTTAATTTCGTATTGCTAATGAATCGATTACACATCTATGTATAATCTCGTTTTTTAATCGATTAGAAATCTTAGCTGGGTCACTCGTCATTCGCTTCCTACATTATGTTCCCACAATTATCTCGAGGACATAGATTAATAGGTAATTAATGTAGACATGACAGTTACTGTATAAGTAAATATTTTCTCTGCCGGTAGTATATTGTGTGACAACCTTTATAATTAATAAGCAATATTGGTTCGTCATTGTTCCGCTGAAGGCATCAATATTCATCTTCTTAAAATTAATGTAAAATATGTCAGTTATAAATGGTGGGAATTGCTTCGTACCGGTTAAAAAATAGGTAGTATTGCCGTTTTCTTATCTGGCGTCCCATCATTAATATCTAAATGCTGATATTGTGCTAGACTTGGCTCTTTATGAGTTTCACCACCCATGGCACTTTTCAACCTCTAGGTGTTTAAAAAAAATATCTAGAAACTTGGCATACAAATAATTGTTTTAAATCTATAAGTGATTATGAACACTGTTTTAAAAATATGACAGGATTTCGTTGCGTCACTTCTGTTAACAGTATAAGAAATTCCCAAGTGCACCTTCCTCTAGCGTTCACAGCTATAGTCAGGTTTTAAAATAACTCAAGTTTACTTAAAAGCCTCCATTCTGAGTTGGAAGTCACACTTCCCATCAGTCCCTCAACCACGGCGAAACTTCGCTTCCATAATATCAAACGTATACCTAGCTCCATCTAAAACCCTGACCATAAAATTGCAGGGCTGTATCAAACATCGAACATCAAAAAAAAAGTCATTAAATTACACTTAAGTAGGCAAAAACATAAAATTATTACGCACCGACAGTAATTCTGGTGAGTATCATAATCTTTACCTCGCGTGGGAACTGCATGTACTTGAAACATGAACTTTCGATGGCGGTGGAACTAAATATCATCTTCACCATTGTCGGCAGGTGATTTGTACTGGTGGCTTAGTGAAGCTGGTGATAATGGTGATTGTCCAATCTTTTGGAAAGTTGAGGCTGATCTCATTTATGTTAGTTTTTGTTTAATGGGTCTACGTTATGTACTTATTGTTTTTAAAAATACTGAGGAAGCTTTTTACCCAATATTCCCAATAGAACTACCTCTTAGTACTGTGCAGTTTGTATATTGAAAAATATCTTAGAAGGTCCGTGAAAGATTACTCCAATTTTGTTATAAAAGAGAAAGGAAGGTTCTTAGTTCACTCTCGTGGTATCCAATGGCTTGGTGTTGAGCTGGATGGATGTTAGAGCTCCGATGATTTGAAGGTTCCACTGCTTCTGGTGGATGGATGAGGAATAGTAACTTGAATGTTTAAGTATAACATGATTAGTAATTTGATTTAAGAACAAGGTTACCTTGGTAGGTAGGCACAATGATGTTGAGGGTTGGCGACCAAGTTGCAATGGTAGGCACAAAGGTGTCGCCATAAATCGAATATAAGAAATGCATATTGATTTATAAATAATTTCCTTGAAAATGAAACTACTTAATCGACTTCAACTGCTTAATAACGAATAATCGTTTGGACTGGAAAATACGGCGATGTCTCCTAACCGTTAGTGTCGATAATTCTGAAACCTTATCAAGTGAACAAACGGTTTAAAAAAATTCCGATAAAGGTTTTGATTTTAGAGACAAATGTTTAATTGAAGGAAATCAAAGATACTCTCTTTGAAATGTTTTTATTCAATAAATATCTACTTAAATAAACTACAACACATTCATGACTTATTTTAAAAATATACCATTATCAATATAGTGTTTAATTTCATTAAACAAGTTATTAATTATCTTCTAAATATCATTAACCTATTTACAGGATTCAAACGGATTGTGTATAATAATATTATATTATTTGATTATGATAATCACTATAATTATTCTTTACACAATGATTAGATTAATAGTCCTATTTTATGATACATTTATTTTTTAGTTGTGGAAACCTCTTACATTATGAAATTCCAATATAATTCTGTTAAAAATTGCCATTAAAGGATTAACTACCTATAAAATTAAGTAATTTCTACACATAACTATTTTTATATCTACCTAACATATTTTACGTAACTACAATATATTAAACAATGAAAAATTAATTACCAATTACATAGTCCGTTGAACAAACTTCACAACTTGGTAAAACCCAAACAGCTTGCTATTTAAGTTTTTTTCCATGCGAACTGACCTTTCCCACGATAGGTACTTAATGACTAGATCCATATATAATTATTGTTATTCTATCATACCTAAGTTTGGAAACCTCAAAACTGTTACATATGCAGAGAATCAGACAGTCTATATATCTACAAGTGGATATGGAGTAACCCTAGAGTGATCAGTCTAAATCGACAGGCCAGCAATAGTGACATCTACTGCTTAATACACTAACTTACACTACGACAAGAATATATGTATGTACATGTAATAATATACAATGTGACTGCTCAACTAGAGTTCTAAGTTAGTCCTAAGTATAAGTTATACACAATCCTAAATTTAAATAACCATAAATTTATTGCATCTGTCTTATTTTTACACACGTTTTATTTTACTGTAGTGAAATTCTTAATACCTATAGCTTATTAAGACGAGAATGTTCGGTAAACATGGCTAAGTGGACGAACAGGGGCTATTTTTTCTTACACTAACTAAAAATTAAGCTATATTATCTAGATATAATAAATTGTTAGTGTATATAAAACATTTACAACTTCGCGGAAACGATTCAAATAATTTTGTTGAAATTAAAAATACCTTTTAATTACAAATTACGGACAATAAGAGGAAACATTGTAATGACATTATTTAAAAATGTTAATTCTTAATTCCGTGGGATAAAATTGCAGGTGTTTAAGTATAATAATTGCTAAATTATGTGTTTGATATGTCTTCCTGAATGTCCGAGACATCTGCTTAATGTATACCAGTTGCCCAAACATTAAAGTTAATTTAAAAAAATATTTACACACAGTAAATTATTTTTAGTCTTTTTTTTAATATCCTTATATCTACCTCACATAATGTGCTAAATATAATATATAATATACAATATATTCTACTAAACAATTTTAAAACTTGGTGAAATCAAAACAGCTTGCTTCTTACAAGCGACCTGACCTTTCCCACAACAATGTCACCGTATAGCATAGTACTGCGTAGATAACTTCGTAAATAGATAAATAATACGCCCATAGGAGAGCGAATATTATCATTGGAATTATTTCGCAGACGGTGAGGTTAAATGGGAAATAGCCTTGATCGTTGGATCATGAGTAATAGTTATCCCACAAGGTTTTTCGGCGATAGAACATATTCACGGGTACTCCAGACGAGATCTCTTTAGTTAAAGGATTTTCTGTAGTCTGGTGCGTCGCATTCAGTGCGAAAGGCACCATCACACAACCCAGCTGCAGTAACGCGTCTTCAGTGCCAAGAGCCCAAGTAGTCAGCTCATTGGAGATCCTTCTAAAATCCTCCGCAAACACTTCCTCAAAGAACTGCTCAACGATGATCTTCTCCCTCCCGGCGCCTCTCGTAGACCAAATCATGTCGATAACATCTTCTAAAAATAGCAAGCTCGCTGGAACGAAAATCTTCTCCGGAAACCCGTATTCGGAGAATATTAGGTCTAGTTCTTGACTTAGGTCCGACCTGGACGGGTTAGGAATAGGCCGAAGTATAGTGAAGTTGGTATGGAAGTCTACGATATGCAGAACATCTTGATGCTTAGGGTTGTGGAGCATATGAATGTCAGTAACATCTATAATGCTTATTTTCCACACACCGATACCTCGTTTCAGGATGTCTTGGTTGGGGTTGGAGCACTTGAGACACTCAGATATTGCCATCTGCACGCAACTGAGAGGCACAGAATACTTATTCTGGAGTGCATTGAATACTTGTTCAGCGCTGCCATGCTTGGTGTCACAATGGGTCTCGAAGATGATGTCGAAAGCGCATTCCAGCGGCACAACCTCAAGGTAAACAGTCTGCACCTGGAACTCGGAGATAGTAACAATCTTCTTTTTGAGCAACTTGATTTTACCATGACGAGTCTTCCTGACGACGTACTCTGATGACACGGCGGTGTTGCTGACGGTGTTGCGGATCATTTCCGCAACCGCTGCTGAAGTCATGAACCGGTCTTGTGCAAGGTTAGAGGCGTTAAGTTTCGTCAGGTACCGTTGTTTGGCTTCGTAAAATATCCCCGTCATGTTTGTATGTAAACACGGCCCGGAGTTGGGCATGCTTCGGGCTGGCGAGAGGGCGTCGCGGCGGCTTTCGTATCACTGAGGGCGGGAACCACGCGCGCAGAAGGGAGATGCAAGACTGCGCAGTCCTGTGAGCCGCGGCCCAGCGGGACGAGATAGGCCGCGTTCATGCTATTTTGTTTTTTTATTCGGTTTAAAAATGTTATTGTTATCTTTAAATGTTTATTGTATCTTTAAAATCATTGATGGTAAACTAGAAATAAAAAAGGACACTGTACATTAACTAATCTGAAGTGAAAAAACAATCTAACCATAAATAGAACAAATACCATTTGCTAATTCAATTAATTATTTGTAAGAATATGACAAACAAAAGCTAAAGGTATAAGTTGAATTTAGAAAACCTCGTACCTTGTAACTTTATTATGGTATGTCTACAAAAGTGCACGATAGATACAAAAACTCAAGTTGGCGGGAATAAAAATCCTGCAAGGCGCGATCTTCTTATACTTCTTCATTGTGAAATAATAAACAAAAATACTAACTTTAATGTATACTAATTCAGTTTAATTGTATTGGAGGAAAATCAGTTTTGTATAACTGTACCCTTACCATGAATTACGCAGGAGAGCCGTATCTGTGGATTAACAGTGGGCGTTGTTTACTACATTTAAAAGAATCGATATGTCACACGGAGAGTCCATATAAAAAAAAGAACATAGAATCTGTAACAAATAATTAATTTAAAATTATATGAACAAAAAAAACGAAAAAGAAAACAAAAAAAATATACAAATGACATATTTTTTTTGCATTTCTATTATTCGTGTCGTTGTAATTTAACCACAAAAGGGGACGCCCCCTTTATTTTCGGCGATAATCGCATCCCTGTCTCATTGTCTCCGCAAAGTGGGCGGAGCTTGGTTATACTGTTACTGAATCTAATTTCACACTCTTTACATCTATATTGTTTAGATATATTTAAGAAATTAGGTACCTTGCTGACTGGTTGATCACCACGCGCCTGACTTATCACAATTTCACAAGCTTTTTATCCGACTGCCAAGACCTTTGTATGCTTTTAATATTCTGTATAATCAGAGTGTCGATTTTTCTCGAGTGTTCTTATCTATGTTACGTTAAAAAACACAAGGTGGACAAAAATATATATTTTTTGTTTTGTACAGTACAGCTTACCAGGGCTCGTCATGAGAATTCCAAAATGGTGTGTTACTAATTTGCCCCGACGGCCGTAGCGACGGCTGTCAGTTCCATGCAAATGAACTTTTCGTTATGTGACGTTTCAATTTCTGCTGCCGTACTAAAAATGCGACGAGGCCTTTCGATCCGAATGAAGCTCACTTAATCCTACAAATAATGCTTGACATCAGATCGGGAACGTTAAGCTGCTTTGTTAATTATACAAAAAACAGGTAAAACTCATTTCCTCAAAAGTATCGATGTACTGGAGTGATAAATCGCTCATCACTACATATGAAACAATGGCTCATTATAATGGAAAAAATCTTATACCTATTATCATTTTTGACACAGAAGGTTCATAATAAAATTTTGGTGTAACCTTTTAAATAATAGTAAACACCTGACTTGTTTTTTCTTTTTTATTACTAAGACTTCTCTCTTTTGATAAGTCTTCCATAGTGTATTAAATAAAAAATAAATTACCATTTGTTTTATGAAGAACCTGTGAATTTACTACAATAAGCGATTTTATTACAATAAGTTATTAGTTTGCTTATTTACACAATTTTTTTATCATACAGAAGATAGTTTAGGATGCAATCAAACAACTCAAAAAAGCGGCCCGATATCCAAAATCCTTTTACAATTAGAATACTTACCTGATTAACATGGCACCTCTGACATAAACGAAACCGACACCTATTTATAATACAGAAGAGCCTCGATATTATCATTGAAGTTATACCTGCCTGTAACTTCTGAATTTTCTTTGTTGGAGTTTCGATGAATGGAGTTTTAATCCATTAATTATTAGACGCGCACATCTCAGAAGAACAGATAATCCGCGTTTTGTATTTGATTTATTTAGTTATCTGTTTCCAGTACTCAATCAAGTTATATAGTTTTGTGGGAATGCAGGTTGGTTGCAAGAATTGTCTCTCCGTGATGGCATCTGTAATTTAATGCGTTTGTTCTTGTTATGTGCAACCTGTTCTCTAAATTAAATACACGTCATGTTCTTTTGTTAGCTAAGTGCACTTGTTTATATAATATGGTTAATGATTGCTGTTATGTATAATAATGCGCTTCCTTCAATGAGTTTTATGGCCAGACTAGGTAAGTTGTCAGCATATAGAGGGCTCGGCAGTTTTAAATGTGTGTGTAATTATCTACAAAATGAGCCTTATATATTTCTTTTTGTAATTCATTGTTTTACTTCCTCAAAATTTGAGGAAACAACTACTAAAAGCAAACAATTACTACTAACATTATTAAATAATGTTACCACATTACTAAAGCATATGGAAATGTAATTACCTTATGTCGCACTGTGAATAGATGTGTCTATTCAAGTTCCAATTTTAATGACGGCAGTCTATCTTGGTGCGTCACAAAACAAAAGACACCACTTTATAGCCCTCCCAATAATTACATCCACATTTTCTATTGTGGCAACACTCATGTTTTATCACCCGCCAATCTTGTTGTTTCAGCCATTAGAGTTTTTACTTAAATCTGCGTAGTTTCCCACTGTTCGGAAAGAGAGTTGATAAAGGAAATAAGTTATTAAGTTACTCTCAAGTAATTAGTAACCATTTACTTAAAAAAATCGTTTTCTCCCATATATGGATTAGTAGTTTGTAATCCAAAGTAATATTTAAAATGCGAAATTGTGTTTTTTACAGAGTTGGGTAAGTGGTATCCTGGAGACAGTGGAAGAAAAATACCTTATTTATCCATTAAATCTCTTCTCTTTTTTTTCTAGTGATAAAAACAGCAGGTAACAATAAACAATTTTACTGACTTAGCTAAAAACTTACGAGTAACTGGAAAACTTGGGTTGTTTATATCCTCTAGCGTAATGTTCTTACCGAAAATTCTAGAGAAACAGTAGGTGTAAAGGGTTATAAAAATATTTCGCAACGCAACAACCGAAATACACGTAAAACAGAAGCCTAGGAAAAGAAAAACTTTCGCTCCTTTTGTAATAAATTAAACTTAACAAGTTTCAAGATGGGGAAATTTCCTTTATTTAAGGAAAACGTGTTGTGAAACGAACAACAATAAGCACATTGCTCAACGTTGACGTAGGTCCGGGTAAGTAACAAAGCAGTATGTACACAAAGGTCTAAGTATAATTTAACTTCGTAATAAAAAAATACTTGTTTACACTCACTTCAAATAAAATGGAAGTAATCTTTTTTAGTCAAAATAACAGGCATATTACTTCATCACTTCTACCTACAACTACAAAACTCTTTATGTATGTTCTGAACAAAAAGTCCTAACCTGCATATAACTAAATTCATAAAAGTGAAAAAATACTTAATCCAATATACAATATAATAAACTAAACACAATAAGTAGTCACTAAACAGCTTTAAGGAGTGTTGTAAAAAATATGTAGAAAGCAATCAACATTTTCTCCATAGCTTATTTTGTTATCAATTTGATAAAAATGACATTCATGAACGATTTAATAATTTAGAAATGTTATAATTGATTATCACTGTTATTGCCAGGCCGTAATTATTATTTTTTATCAGTCTAGGCGTCTTCTTGCCTTTTCCCTCCTCGGTCAGGGTCTACCTCCAGACTTCCTGAACGCAGCTATGTACCAGTGTATCAGGGGGTGATTGCCTATCTTATCTCTTTAGCCCACTTTCCCTACTTATCGCCATATAGTATAACAGTCAAAAATTTCTATTTCAGTCCATCCCTTCAATAACTACAAAAATGATCCATAAAAGCATAATTAGATTCTTCTGAACTCTAAGTATATTAAAAACAGCAACGATTTTTCTAGAAAAATCCGAGCCTCATTTTCTAAGACGCGATTATATTTTAAAAACTCAACTACTTAGGGTGTTCATAATAACAAATTATAGCCGAAACAGGATGGAATTATTCCACGGAAATGAGCATCATCCTGTATACGGCATTGTAGGTAATAGCACATCCTGGGGTCTACTCATAACCATCGAAACGAATAATCGGAAACACTCGTAATCGAAAGTTATATGGAATGATCGGAATCTTAAGGTACATTTTCATCAACACAGAGGTGATCGTAGCGTTACGGCTGATCGCAGACGCACGCCTGTTTTGCATACCTCGGCATATGTAGGTAAACGCCAACACCGCGCGGGTGCCACCGAGGCTGCAGGTCTCAGCAATGAACCTTAATAATACTCGGACTACAAAAAGTCCTTAAGATTTAAAGATCAGTATTTTTTGTCTAGTAAATAAACCTACACCGAATGTACTTGTGTTTACACACTTATGAACTCATATCTATTTCTTTGGCTGTCTCAGAGACATTCCCGTTAATTACAAGTGTCGAGTGACAAACAAACAACAGAATGCTAGTTAATTAGTTTGTAGTGAAATCAATATATCTGTTTACAAGACTGTAAGCTTAGGAAATACTGTAATTGTGTTTACACTAACGATTGAGTTGTAAGATAAAACTAGATTATACTGGAACAACCTTGTTGGATCTAGATTGGTTTAGCATTTATTTTCTGCTAAACATTTTACGGGTTTTTTCTTTCAAATTGTAAGCTTTTGGCTTGATTGGATATCTTAGTTTTCATATTAACTCCTGTGTGATCGACCCGTACAGACATAAGAAAATCTGCCAGGTAATTCTTATAGAAAAATGGCAATATTAGCTTAGAACCGTGTTACCGGTGTCAGGCGGTGTCAGCCATATTATAATTATTATTCATTTGTCTCCATTCAGATCTGTGTAAAGATGCTTATTTGTTTTAATTATACAAAGAGTGCATAGCTTGCAGGACCGATCCAGGTACTTAGTATAATCCGACCGCAGCATGCCAGGTTTCACTTGTTTTAGTCTCGCAATCGCCATTTAAACACGAGTACAAATCGTCAATACATCTACGAGTACGACTGCCAACCATAACCTATCTCAATGTTAAAATGGTGAAAGAGGCTCTTTGTTCAGACAAATTCAAATCATCCTATAGTTTAATCGGGCTCATAGGTGTACCAACTTGGAGCTGAATGTACATCATATGCATACACCATCGTCATTTGCCAAGCCTTTTTCCGAATGCACCTGAATACCAATGGTTCGCATGGAGTGACTGCTATATTATGCCCGCTTATATGGTGGTGTTTGTCCCAACTCATTCTCGTAGATGATGGTGATAATTTCTCACATCCTCCTAACCTTTTATTCGAACGTCAGTACATAAGGGGACATAAGTTGTCGGAAGCCAGAGGTTGTATGACGCAACGCTGTGGTCGCTTCGCCCGTACAACTGCCAACACAAATGTTCCAGGACTTATTGTTATTTTGTACACCTCTGTCGCAGATCACGGGGCTGTGGCTGTGGAAGGCGAACGTGGAGCCGAAGCTAATACGCAGAAGCCATTTTCATTTAGTCATCGATGATTATTTCTCTATACATTATAGAAATGCAGTCAAGGATAAACCCCTGTTTGTGCTAAACTTTGGCTCACTAGCGAAGATGCCGAAATTCTCTAACGCACTTGTCTGCTTGAAAGTTGAAAAAATAATTATACAGATTTTTACGCTCCTTTATCATATCCCTTAGAGTGTCATCGGTCCACCTGCATAAATACAAACTATCTTTAACACCAAAATCAGAAATAACTCTTATATTTTAAAAACCATGTGACACAGTTATCCAACAATAACTTAGCAGTTAAGTTTAACTGAAGTCTCGCCAGACGAATATTAGTCTAACCCATTTACAAAATGTTTTCAGATTAGTTAATAGCTGGCCTGATTCGGTAACCCGTTTTCATTCCATATGTGGACCAGGTTATTATTTTACAAAGACGTCTAACTGAGAACCGAATTCGGTAGTGGGTAGATAATTTCGTATCAATGTAATACAGATTGAGCGAGCTTGATGAAGAATTTACTTGTGAGATTATAGTAAATGTTTTTAAGGTAAAATAATAATTCGTTATGAAAATACTATGTCACGTTTCTGAAGATATGTATAAAAAATCGATAATAAGTTAAGAAATGGGTACGTATAATATTACATACTAACTAACAAATATGAACCTCTGCAGGTGATACACACTCTAACATAAGCATAGAAAAACCGACACCAAAAACAGATCGTTTTGAGTACCTCTAGCGCCGGTGTGAAGAAGTGTACATCTGTAATCTCAACTTCGTCGATGAGGTGAAATTGTGTGAATGTCGTGAATGGAATCAACATTACACGCAGCGAATGGCCGGGGGAACACGCGACATACCATAGCGGGGAATTCAGCGGAGATGAGGGATACAACTCCCACAGAGGTAAGGAAAAAATTGCAGGTAAAAAATAAATCTATACGTAAATAGTTTGGATATCATCCAATAGAAACTTGACTTAGGAATCCTGCCAAAATTATTATTAAAGTTTGAAGAGAAAGTGCAGAAGCCTAGTTTTCAGAAAATGGGATCGGAGATTCAACTGTCATTATTGGTTGAGAAAAGGCGTATATGGGATCTATTTTTGAAAAGGCTCATAATGATGCAATTTTATAAAAAGTCACTGCCTTTTATTGGTCAAATCTGAAATATTGAATGAGTGCTATATTATTGGAAACAATACCTGGCATTAAAGGTGTTCCTATAGTACCTAGTAATTTCCCAATAATTACTTAGGCTTTAAATGACAATGTTGACACAAAAATTAGTAAATTTAAAATGGGTTTAGTTCTTTTAATGTTACAAATACGTCACCCGCTTCATCTCATGACTTGAAAAGAAAAATATATTCCTTGATGCGTAAGTTATGCAATGCATTCAAGATTCTAAGTCGAGTTTACGCAATTGGACAACATAGTTCAGCCTATCGTGAGTGCAAGATGAGTACTGCGGACCAGCAGCTCGGCGTACTTGACGTAAGCCGGGAGATAACATCGCTTTTTTTTCTGTAATCGATGATTTTATTTATATTATTACAAAATTATGTATTATGCGAGATGTACGTTTGATGAAATGGATATTATCATCATGTAGTGAAAGAAGTACAATCAATTCAGTAGAGTGGTACCATACCTACCTACTTATTTATTTACTGAGTATTTTAAAATTGTTCTTTTGTCCGTTCGAAAACATCTGAATTAAGAATCATCTTCGTGCCATTATTATCTTCTCACTTCACACAATCACAGAGTGGACAGTTTCATCACTGTTGTATGGAGCTTGCTAAACAAATATCTATTCATAGATGCATACGAAATCATCTGGCAAATAAGATCTAGTACTTTCGAGTGCCACTTAGCCATGATGGTAATAACGCAAGCGAACTTTACTAAGGATTCTCACTTCCACGGCATTGCTTTCAAAGGTTTATTGCTTCGCCGTATTAAGTTGAAGGAACCTCAAGAAAAGCGCATCAGTCTGATCTTTTGAACAGCTTCTCGGAAATTGGATTTAGTTCGTATATTTGGAAATTAAATGCGTCGGTGGAGTTTGCTTTACAAGTGGAATTCTGTAGCTTCGTCTGTCGTTTTATTACTGACTGCTTATAGAGTTCTAATCTAAAACAATTTAGAACGAAAATTCTTAGGTAGGGATGTTCCTTGACATTCGTTTACGATATTTCAGCCCTATTTAAGTGTTTACCAGAAACAGGAATCAAACAATGTAACGGTAAGAAATATACCGGCATTTTTTTTAAACTTCACAGCAAAAATACTGAGCTCAATAAAGACCCTTGATTAGTTTTCCTCCAAAATCTTCAATGTACCGACATCCACCTGTTTTGGACCTTATCTCAACCATTTCTAGTAGTGGACGCGGTAACCGGGAATATCATATTTAGATACAGTACGATCAATGACAATCAGTGATTCACGTGCAAGATTACGGGGAGCTCTCGAGTTAAACAGTTTACAAGACTAATGCATTAGTGCGGATGACGGGTATCCACGGTTATTCAATTTTGAATGTCAAAATATGAGTATAATAAGCTAAAATGATCGTTCTATTTTCAAAGTAGTTAATTTTAGCAGCCAAAATTACAACGGTATATCGATTCCCGGACCAAAATCTCTGTGTGACTTACAAAAGCACGCCAAGTCCCTTAAGGACTGTAAGTTGTCGTTCCCGCATGCTGCAACTAGGTACTATACAGATATTACTGTCAATTGGAATCTAGATAACTCTGAGTCCTTTCGATGCCTGAGTATGGAAAATCTTCCGTACGCAATTATCGGAATAGAAAGTCATAACGTTTCGTTCACAGGCACGCATAATCGACAATTTTTTTTTATTTTTTTTTTTATTATTATAGCCATTTTATTTTAGAGGGCAAGTTCGTCGGGTCTAGAATGTTAGAAGGGGAGCCTAGAATTTATTAGATTAACAGACTTACAGCTTGTACAGACGCCAGCACATTAGGCCACCCAAAACTGACAAATTTTACCAACCAACTTTGAACTTTATGCTTCAGTGATAAAGTTGAAAATCTATTAAGGAAATTTGACAGATTGTAGTAGCCTGATGTGACAGACGCCAGGACTGTACTATAACGAGAATAAATTTAATTGTAGTATGTACGAGCCAACGAAAACGTATAATTACTTTTAAAAATATTCACCGTATATCAAGTGAACGATGCAAACAGTAATTAAGAGCATTCTTCATATTTCCACGTACGAAGCAGTTTTTATTGTAAATAATGATCTTTTACTTTGACAGTATATAAATTAACACTCCGAGTTACATAATTGTTATGCATATTGTTGACCATTAATATCTGACCTCGGGCAGTGTCGGGCGGCATAACTAGTTTATATTGAACTTACTTTCGCTCTTGCTTTGCTTGGTATCTGCGGAATGCGAGTTTTGTTATTTTAATGAATAGTTCCAATTAATTTTGTTATTTGGAAATTCCATAGGTACCCATAATATAGGTACCTACCTACTGTAGAATATGAATATGCATTTTATGTATAACTTTTGCAAAGTTTAAAGGTCGATAAACAAATTATTGACTTTGGAATCAGTTATAGAAGAAGACAAGGATTATTTTATTAACAAGGGCCGTGCTCGCATAGTGCGTATTTTTACTTATATTTCCAAAAAAGGATGCCCAAGACTATCTTGGGCAAAATGGACATCAATAATTAATAGAGAAGGAAAACATTCTGAGAAAATTTGGTCTTCATATGTCTGAAATCAATGATCAGCCTTGAGCAGGAGTGGTGATCATGGTGCTATACGGTAACCTATTCCGTCTATGAGGCGAGGTGACAAAAAGGCTGATGATGAAGTTATGCTTAGTGCTTAGCATGTTCTTCGCCACATTTATTGTTCGAGTCAGTCTTTTTACGAAACCAATGCATTTATGTAGACGTTCAGCAAGTATATGATATTATAGTATTTTCTGATTCTAGATTTTGTCTGATGGTGGCCGACGGTAGATCATGTGTGATTGAGTAAATCTTAGTTTTTAGAGAACACTCGAGCAGGCAGCAAATAAAAGTCTAGCTGTAAGGAATAAAGAACTCAAATCATCTATCGCGAATTGGTGATCATTCAACAACAATTATGTTCTAAGTATTATAAGAAGATAATATTAAAATAACACCACACGCATATGGTAAACAGAACACCGAACACAGTACACAAACCCATTTCAATCCAAAATTATACAACAAACATACATAACTAAACTATACCCATATGGCCTATGCCCTTATCTGCGACAATAAGAATCAGCCATCGTGTCCATCTACAATGGCTTATGTAAGCATTGCGAAAGGGCAGTGGGTTCGGAACTCGGCCGAAACAATGCTTGAGATGAGCATAATTATGGGGCTTGTGTTACGTGTGAACTGCAAACTTATTGTTTTATAATAAATATGGACTTCTTTTTTTACGTAACAGTTTGGTTGTACCAGATTTAATGTGGCCACTAATTGGCAACACCAGACGACTCATCTCTCCCGCCGCGTCGGGTTGCCGTCTGTCGCACTGTGAGGGTGAGGGAATAGGACAGAATGTCATTGGCATTATGATTAATAACCTGTATAGGTACCTTTTACAACTTCTGGAGCCAATAGGTACTGACATAGAGACTTTATTGTGGGGACGATATTGACTTTGAACAATGGAGCTATGAGTGAAGCTTCGCATGCACGTTCCAGATATTTGATATACAAATAGAATACGCAAAATCCAGTAGCGCCGTGTAGCAGGAAATCCAATTTGTACCCTGCCAATTCCTGGGAACTTTGCTAACCTGAAAATCGTTGTGCATTCGATGTTTCATATTTGATCTAACAATACCTTTCTGTTTGAATGTTGAACCATTTATCTGAGCTTATTGTTATCGTCGATCTATGTACTGACTGCGAAGAGAATTCATTCTAGGATTAAACTAAAGCCCAAAAAGCGTGCAACACCCAAACTGAAGAAACGTCACGAGTAGGTACAAAACAAAATAATACAGTAGCTATTTATTTTATAAACAAATTAAAGTCGTAAAATAATTAAGAGTAAATTTTTTGCAAGTACAGTCATAATCTTGTATGGGAGAAAATATATAGCACATCAAAGTTGCCGCAAAAATTTGCTCAAATCATAATTATTACCATCGTTAAAAAAGTGATACGTATTGATTTAATGTAAACTACAATAATAAAATGAATGAGTTGGTTATAAAAGGTTATTTTTTTAATATAATATTCCAAAGCCACTGTCCACTATACCACAAAACAGTCAGTCAACCTACGTCCTGAATCGATGCCCACTGTAGGATGCATGCCCATTTCTATGGCATGTCTGGCTCCATACTGAATACAACGTTGCAATACAAATTACGCTGGCGTTGCTTGTTGCTTACGCCATTCAGTAGGCGTTTGCCTAAACCCTTTGATGTTTCAGGACACACGGACAGACATAATTGAAGGTATTGATAATACCTGTCTCAGTTTGTTAGCTATTCAAATGTTTGTGTTATATTGGTAACTATGCAATAGGGGCCAACACAGCATCTATTGTCTCTTCGTCTGTAATCTCAGTTGTATGTGCGTGTGGGCATCTATACAGACATATCGATATACATAAATATATCATTTCAGGCTTCCAGTAGGCTGATAAATCAGTATTTTTCGAACGTCAAAACAAAAGACAGCCCCCGAAACGTCCACCCTTAAGGTATCTAACGACTAAATTAGAATTCTATTTTAAGATTCTCGAACTCGAGATGAATAAACAACCTTTAATATATCACTCCATTGCCCTTTCTGTCATTTTTTTTATTCTCGGAAATGGAAATTGTACGGATCCCTCAGCGGGAATGTCCTACATGCACTTGACTAGTTTTTCTTGTCATTCTACTTACTCATACAGTAATGGATAAATGCCAGTTTTTACACACATTAAGGCTTGAAAGGGCTACTTACCCCTTTGAAAACAAAATGCATTCTCCGTAACATCATAATGTAGCAACAATGCCATGTAACTGAATCTTTTTGAAGAGTTTCAAAGAATCCATTAATGTGAGCTTGATGTAGGGCAAGTACAAAGTCATAGTGGAAATGTGGAAAATTTTGTTCATAAATATTTCAGTATGTTTGTCAGTCAAGGGGTAAACAATGTGATGAGATCATCTTACTGAGAATGTGCTTTTAAAGATCGTCTTTAAGTTGAATAGGTTCTATGAAGGAAGTGGAAATACTATTTATGATTACAATACCTTTATCTTGAGCATCTTACTTAAAAATAAAGTCACTGATCAGTTTAACATGCAATAAAGGATTAATACTGCTTCGTTCGTAATCATTTTAAAAGTAACACAAAGAATACACAGAACTCTTATTTTTGAAGGAATAAAGCATCAACAAATAAACAATTTTTAAATGGTAACGACGGCACGATAGGTATCGCATTCCACGTATGTGTACGTATTTAAAATATGAAATTTTCGTGTTCACTCGATATTTCGCTACGCCAAATTATATTTTCATTGCAAACGGAGAACGCCTAGTGATTTTAAAACAGCAATGATTGTTCTGCCGAAATAATAAATTGCAAGGGTGATGAGAAAATATAAAAATACATTGTAAAATATTTCAATACAAGATCTTGCATTTAAATGTTTTTATTTATGTCAAACTTAAGTTATTTACTTAAGTATATACGAGAAAGATATCTGTATTGCATTATTTTCTTAGTCAATGAATTTGAAGGGAGGAGAGGGGACTCAATTTATTATTTATTTATTTATGAATTTCAATTTCTTCTTCTCCGCGATAACACATAGGAAGTGGTGAAGGGCGGGCATTTTTGGGCCTGTCTTTTGTAGAATTGACCTTCAAAAAGTGCTGATTTTCAGCCTACTTTGAATAAATAAGTTTTTATCTTTATCGTAAATATTTTTATAAGACACTTATTTTTAACAATTTTGTTGATGCGTTTGAATGGCTAGGTATAGCCATTCAATCGCTTGAAAAAGATTTAATTTCGCATACCCAAGTGAAATGGCTACTGAATAGTTGTTTAGGTCCAGTTTGCCACTGAAAGCCGAATTCTCAAATTAGTTAGATGCGCTCGGCGCGCATCCACACTGAAACGATGTGATCAACGCACTAATGGCAGGTGCCTGGTGCACGGCGCAGCTGAGTGGGACACAATAAGTGTTCCAAACGCTTTATCTAGTACCTGTACATATCGATGCTGTAAACAGGTCTTAATTGAGATGTCGATGCCGTGGGCCGTGCGCCTCCGGCGGATTAGGATGCTGGCGGATCGACGCCACTGCCATCACAATTTAATTATTTATGCAGTGTCACCGAGTACGCAACTAATGGGAAACTCAAACGCGACTGTGCAGTATCAATGAACTCTGCCATGTATTCGATTGGCGATTTAAAGGCTTTTTATCTATTGCACTTTGTTGAGGAACCTCTCCAGACAGACTTGCACACGTACTTGGAAGGGTTAGCAAGGCACACATACCTATAAAATAATATATTTTTAATTTATACTAATTAACAAAAACTTTGAAGCCCTTCTTGAATTAAATATCTATTTCATCACCATAAAACTTTTATACTTATTTTTTAACCACAATATTGGAACTCCATTTACTATTTAATCCGTGCGATGAATTTGGCAGCAAAGGTTTCGGCAAATAGCCACAAATTCTGCCGCCGCGGCTTGTCGCGAGCTCAGTCAGGCATCGCGATCACTTCGTTAGTTCAGAGATGATTGTAACTTTCCATATTTGGCAGAATATTGCAACCTGAGCCTTTGTGATTTTTTTTTCAGTTTAATATTAAAGAAATTAAAATAAGGGGTTAAAAAAATAATATTGCCAAGTAGTAGTTAAGTTTTTTTTATTTGTGAAGTAGTGTCCAAATACTCTACTAATTATATTAAGCCAAAACGTTATATACTGATTCTGTGAAATTTTATACAGTCAGAATAATTAATCAAACTATCCGCTCGTTAAATAAATATTAGTGTATCATTGGAAATAAACCTAACATTTATAACATAGGCGGGATTTATTGCAACAAAATAATTGCTATTTCAAAACAAAATAACAATTCTAACTACAAAGTCTCTATTACCGTTAGGAATTTTAAGCAACGTCGATTTTGCGAATCTGCGCGTTGCACAAAATAAATCATCATGTATAACATAGGCGGCCATTTTGCCCGGGAATACCGGGAACTGAGCTCAAGTTGTTAACCCGGTGCACCGGGGCCGGGCACCATCACCCGCCACCCCGTCACAATACGAGGAAATCGTAAAAGGGTTGAAAATTTCGATAGCCCGCTGTAATATGATCGTACTAAATCGTTGCGTTCAATACGGCTTTTTTTGATTGATGGATTTTTATAGAATTTATTTTTTTTTTTTTGCGTGGAACTAGACAATATTATAGAAGCTTTCAGCAGAGGATTACGCACATGTAACCAATGCTTTGAAAGGGTTTTAGTTCCATTCAGGCAAAGTCTATTAACATCAATTGGAACACGGATTAAAAAAAACTCTGTAACTATTTGCGGGATTTTACAACGATTTTATCTGCAGGTATGCAGATTTATATGCAGGTTCTGTATTCTACCTTTGGTACATATCCATGTCTGATGTCGCCAGGCGGACTAAAAAAACGAACACCAGAGATCTTTAGAGTAAAAATCTCCGAATCTTAAGATAAATCTGTAGATCTTCTAAAAAATAAACTATCTTAGAAATCGAGTAAAACTTCTCAAAAACATTTTTATTATTCAGAACGCGATCTAAAACCGCTTCCCTCGCTTCTCTCCTCTTGTTAAAAGTTTGAATGCTCTGTTCGCACCATACACCTATGAGTCCCAAACTTAGTTGCATAGTTATGACCTCTATTTCGTGGCTTTCGGGCGCATTTTTCGAACAAGTGCATTCACAATTTACAAACATTATTATAAACTTGTACAAGAACATCTTCGAATCTTTATGCAATCACCAACCTTAAGAACTGGACATACCTACTATTGCTAAAGTAGGTATGTCTGTGATTTATGTTGATGTAATGAGGTATTAATCACTGACGCGATTGATGATTTAGGTGTGTCTGCAACGTTTTCTAAGCAAATCAGCTTCATTTTTCTAAATTGGTTTTAAAAAAGTCTTGCTCAAAACTTTACTATTTTTTTTTGGTAACACAATAATGTACAGATAGAATCGGAGTGAATGATCTCTTTTGTATTCAAAATTCTGTGAGGTTCGGACCGTTCATTTTTCGTTGAATGCCAATATCCAACATCGTTGGAGAGGTCCGCTAGGGTAGGGCTCACTGTTGAATTGATTCGGCACTCCTGTTTCTGATCGTGTTCTGGCATTTCATTTCGAGAGAAAAATGCAGAATATAAGGTGAAAATTAACGAAACATACCGCTCATAGCACCTTTACACAATGATACTAAGAAAATTATACAATGCAAGGTATTCTAGATCAGATTAGACATTAATACAATACAAATTTTAAAGAAGTCGGCATAAAGGAGATCCCAGGAGTGATCGGATACAAAAGAAAAGCCAAACCACTTCAGGACGACTGTCGACCATGAAAAAGGTATTATACTTTTAATCCGCTTACAATCTAAACTAGCTAGCTAAGAATTTAAATTGTCACAATGAGAAGGGTGGTAATTAAATGACATTTAACGTTTTAGTACACTGCTTAAATGTTTATTTACGTGCCTGTCAACCTTACCGTATCGGAATGATCATTAAAAATAGGCTTAATGTTGGGTCTGCACACCTAATCAAAAAGAAAAACTAGATTAAAATGTAATCCGCAGCAAAACATTTACCTGCGTGCTTGAAACAAACTCATAACTATGCCTGTACCGAAAATCACAAAGAGCATAATCTGTTAATATCAGAAATAGAACTATAAAATTGCATAGAGAGCTCTCACAGTATGTTTATCACGTGTTAATAAACCCCTCGCCTGATGGCCGTGTACTGCATTGTGTGGAACCGTGTATTGTTGCTATACGTTTTTCAATAGGCGCTTTAGATTCTCGCAAATAATATTATTGCATTGCAGTGAAAGAGAGTATCATGCGTGAATAATAAGCTTACAACGTGTATTACTAATGTTTATGCACTTATGCATAGGTAGGGCTTGTATAGACACCGATATGAATATAGTTTTGTGTTGGTAGACAATCCTTCTGAAAGCATTTGTTTGAAATGAATGGTCAAGGTGTATGGGATCTGGTAACCGCTTCAAAAGTAACGTGTGCAATGTCATTAGGTGGGATTTATGTGAAGAATAATTAAAAGGATGGCGATTGTCTGTAATTGATTTCTTAAAAAATACCCTGTGCGTCTGTACTTGATTGTTCTATATATTTTACTTCTTGTCTTATTAACTTATTTAATAAATAAATTATTAGTCATATGAAATCCTTTAACAAATTTAGCAAAAATCCTTATAACAGTTTCCTTTATAGGAAGCGTTTACGTAAAAGAAGAAAATACATACGTCTGCACACTTAAAAAAGTCTCTTTGGTTATAGGTAACTGATCGAATCGTGCTTGTTAATCTCTCCAATAAAACCGTCTATGGCCACAAAAAAATCTAGAAGAAATCGCTTTTCAATTTAAAAAAAGCAAAGCTTTCAAGAGGAAATTCAGTTAGATCATTAATTGACAGTGATACCGTCTAGGGCAGGATTTGTGCGGTAAATCTTAATCAATAGCCCAGCTCCGGCTTGCGAGACGTTTAATAGTACTTAGCGAGTTGTATGGACGACTTGACTCCTACTTATTACTGGCCATTGGAAATTCTTTAGAAAACTGACGTCATGGTCCAGTATCTGAAAAAGGAACGATTATTATAGGTTGATGCGCATTGTGCCAGATGCCAGTTCGGGTCACAGTAGAAAAATGACAAATGTCTTGCGTATATTTTATAATCAACTGCACAATTATTGCCTGGGCGCATTATGTCGCATATTCGTTCGTAGTTTTTACGGGCGGATCGCTCGGGGCGCTCTCCATAAAATATAATTATTAAGAAGCCGAAAAGAGAACTAAAAATTAAGCTACTTGATAATCTTTCGACTATTAAGCAGATTAAATTAGCTTATTTTGCGTGATGTAAAAGCCGATTATTTGCTTAGATTTCTGTTTTTTTTTTTTCATCATAAGTGTTTTATAGAATGGTCATGCTAATGTCTTACATTGGTGATGATGTTTGCATTTGATTTGATTCAAAGTAACTATACTATAGTAGAGTAACAAATATTTATGTTATTACAGTTACCGATGTCCGCATAGGTTCATTATTGTTATCGTGATTATATGATGCATTAAAACCGGAATAACAAATAAGAAAAACAACGTGAGTTTTTCCTTAGAAACTCGACGTAATATTATGACGTGTTGACATAATTATTTCGGGAAGGTAACACGATGCCATAACATTATTGAGATGGAACAAAAATATTATTTTGGTCAATTATTGCGTCAATGCTTCCTGCGTATGGAAACCAACCCTCTGTGACGTACTTTAGGAACTGTTTACCTAATAGGAACTTAAAATAGGTCTTCATAAATTAATGGTGGTTTTTACTCCAAAAATAGTTTGAAGAACCGATATGAATGTGATTTGAAGGAATAGATGTAAGGAAAATTTAGGACGGGTAAAAATATGTTCTTTTTTCTCTATCGCTTCTATTAAGTATAGCCGTATAAGCTAATATAGAGTATAAGCGCTTCTCCTAAAACTTTGAACATAAATAAAATAAGTACAGACGCCAGCACATCAGGCAACAACAATCTGTCAAATTTCTTTAATGGGTTTTCAACCTTATCGATGAAGCATAAAGTTCAAAGTTGACTGGGAAAATTTGACAGTTTCGGGTAGCCTGATGTGCTGGCGTCTATACTTCTAATTGTCACCCGCTACAAGGAAATCACATTATTGAACTTTGAAAACTGAAATCCTTCATCTTTAGCAGAAGACAGAGACAACAAACTTCTGGGGTCTATTCTTAACCTAACAAAAACCAAAGAGTTTTCAGTTTTCTTAACATTGGTTCACTACATTCGGAATATACGAGTAGAATTTAAAAAATAACTGTTAAATATGTTTGAAAATACTCAAAAACTTTATAGTGTGGTTAAAGTCACCCCCTCAAGTACGAGTATGAGGGTTCGATTCAAGAATAGGCAAGTATCTACCATTGTAACCTTTCCTAGTTATATCTACCTTCTAAGTACATCTAAGACAAACAATGGCTAAGTGAGTTTAATAAAGTAAAACATCGCATTAAATCCTGGAAGTTTAAAGAAATTGACGTACATCTGTCAAATTTTACCATCGAATATTAACCTTCCAGCTTTGTGATAAGGTTGAAAATCATTACAGAAATTTGTCAGATTGAGGTAGGTTGAGCTGCTGGCGTCTGTACAACGGCAGCTAGAATGCAGCGGAACTTTATTTATTTTTTATTGTTATGTCTAACTGAGGATTGTACTTCGTCCGAGAGAGACCCGAGGCACTTCAGACTTTTCCACTTAACCGATTACATATTATTATTGGAAATGAAATAAACATCGGTACCTAAGGATCATTTTCATTGATCGTTAGATCGTGGTGCGTTTTGTGTTCACGCTTGTACTCACACACATAATAACAAGATTGATTAAATGCACTAGCAAAAGTTACCGATCAATAGCCAGTATAGATATACTTTTTCATACACGCTATGCAAGGGACAGTTTAATCCCTACCTACCCACCCTTGCCTTCTACTCTCACCCGCTATTAACTATGCAACGAACAAAAATACCTAAAAACCATTACATACTCTAGAAAATCTTTATTATGTACCTACAATATAAGTTTCCCAGTAACATTACATAAATGTTTTTAAACTGTACAAAATCCTATCAAACCCGATTGCATGCAACTAAATGAATAATCCCTGAACTAATAACAAGGTGGGTATAATAAAAATCCATTGAAGTGCTGCGGTACAAACGGATCAAAGTGAATCTGAATAAAATTAATCTCATACTCTATTTAACAAAGCGGGAACATGAAATTGAAAACATAGTGCTATACAGCCAGACCACACAGCTGCAGCTACTGACTCTAATTGATACATTAAGGGTCAACACAATAACTAATACTGTATCTTGTGCAATCCTTATTATATTCGCATCCTTCCTTCGTGGGAATAATAACATGGAGGGTCAATATCTTGGTGTGGTCAATGTGCATCTCTTCAATGAAATTTGCATAAGCATTTAACTTCTCATAAGTGAATCCACTTGAAAATGTATCAAAGAGAAATAATGGAACAATTAGCCATCTTGTGACCATCACTAAAGATGATAATAAAGTATCCCTTATAGATAAAATTCTATAGAAAACAATTATAAATTCGCCCTATAAAGGTAAGCTTGCAAATGATATCCTTAATCCTTCATGGTCCTTGCATGTACATACTTCGTCCATTCGCCAGACCTGATTAGGATCTAATAGGATCTCCAGATCCAATGCTCATCAAAGCCTTGACGATAATTGTGAACACAACAGTCCCATTGCATAGGCCTTAGCCTATTAACGGTAGTGACTTCTGGTGAATTGAATGGATGGATTCGCGGGAACTCAGTGGCCACCGCACCCGGTTCCCTATTTAAGCCTTTAAAGTCATTGCCGTCAATGTTAGGATTAACACCTAGTATTCGGGCTTACCTTTGGGTATCAGGAATCAGTTCCGGATTTTGCGTTTTAAATAGTGTGTAATTATATACTATGTAATTTGTCAGACTTGTAAGTCGTGGTGGCCTAGTGGTTAAAGCACCAGCCTTTCGAGTATGAGGGTACGGGTTCGATTCCAGGTCAGGCAAGTACCAATGTAACTTTTCTAAGTTATACGTACTTTCTAAGTTTATCTTAGACACCAATGACTGATTAAAGGTGAAGGAAAACATCTCGAGGAAACCTGGACTATAAAGTCTGAAATCACCAACCCGCATTGAGCAAGCGTGGTGAATAACGCTCAATCCTTCTCTGTGTGAGAGGAGGCCTGTGCCCAGCAGTGGGACGATAAAAAAGGCTGTGATGATGATGATGATGATGATTGTCAGACTTGAATTATTTCGATGGAGTACAAGATCTGTTGTTTTTTTTTTATATTAGTAAAAGTCTTTGCGAACCCTACTGGATTTATTAATTATATATCAAAATAATTAATATGTTGCTACAATAAAAACAAATGAAAATATGCTCATTGAAAAGTTCTTTTGATTAAAGCGATCGGTATCGGATTACGGGCTCACTATTTATTTTATTTAATTTGTATCAAATGATGATTACAGTTCGGTTAAGAATAAAATCCACAGTGTTCAATGATATGTAATGCGCCCGAACTGAGTATACTTAATCATGCGTAGTTTAAATTATTTTAAAATGTAAAGCTTTTAATGCGGTTTAGTGGAAATATTTGCATTGAAGCCAGCAAACAGTTATTGGAAAATAAATAATCGTGTTATTACGGTTTTAAGTACTCTTCCGACGTTGGCATCCCCTGCGGTAGGATGAGAGCGAAGGTATGTTTGCAGGATCAAACCGATAATGCTTGATACGTATATACACATAATTAATGTTTACATATTTTTCGGTACTTGATATTAAAGCTAACTTTGTTAAAAAAAAAATCTTTTTGAAACATCTCTTATAGAAACTCTACTAAGTTATATATCGATTTTTTTAGCACAAGAAGCTGAGTTCCTGTATTCCGAAAGATCTACTTGTAGAATACTATCAGAAATAAATAAATATACAACTGAACAGGTTGCCACAGTAACCGTAAATTTGAAATTTAAATTCTTCACACTTATATAGAAGAAACGAGAGTGGTTTTTATCTAGGAAAATTCCTACACTTCTTGGGTCATTTGATGTTGACATGTTTCAAATTGTAAACTTCTTTTACAAGTCGCCATGGAGTTTATGCCCAGGAGTTTATTAGAGTCGTTTATCAATAAACATGCAAAGTTCCATAACGCCAGTGCCTTTGTACCAGATTTTGCAAGTGCCAATTTAGTGACACGTAAAAACTACTTTACGAGGGTTCTGTGCAAAAAATGAGACCGCACCCTATTTCTAAGACATCGCTGTCCGTTTGTCATTAGGCTGCATCATATAAAGTTATATTATTTTCTTTAAAAATAAGTTACTGTAGACCCCCTTACAAAACAGTACAGACATGTTGTTTTTCTTTTCCGTACCTAAATAAAGGTACGGAACTTTTCGTCCGCGAGGCCGGTTTGAGGGCATTACTTCCAACCAAATTGACGAACATTAAATACTTTTCAAACTCTATTTAAGCTAAAGCAAAACATTTGCCATTCAGGTCTTCGCCATCATATTTATACACACGGACAGTTTCTCAAATATAGGTTATTCTATATTTGAATATGAATGAACACCGAAGCTTATCTTCCTGCAGTTGTCTGTTACGCTTCAACAACTTTAAATACAAACATATCTTATTACTGGTATCTTAAAAACGTTTTGAAATCTCGAGGAGTGACGGGGTGCTCTCGCATTATGTAAATTGTTTTGTTCGGATTCATGTGCTTTGGCTAAATAAAGGTGTAAAGCAACTGGCGCCTCTTGTCCTCGCAACAAATGCACAATGAAGCCGAGATGCTCACTTGTAGGTGCATTCGGTAAGGTAAAAGGGCAACATTTTTAAGTTCGTATAGGTATTTTGTATTTAATTTTTTTATTTATTAAAAAAAACGTCTTCGTTCTTACGATTTGAAGATAATGTACACTGTTCTCCGTTGTTGACAAGGAAGAAAAAACTATTATCAAGCTGTTCATTTGTGAGGAGTAATTGTGTATAACAAGCACCATGCCATTTATTTTCCAACTCAGAATGAAAAACATTTTTAAAATCAAATAATATTAATATCGAACCGTAATTATATTTATAAGGAACATATTTAACCATGTTCTTAAGCATGCATGCTTATAAATTGGCCCATATTTACGTAGAATTTTTCGCTACACATACAGTGTTCTCTGACCTTTAACAATGGAGTGACAAGATGCTGGAGGGCCCGCTGCCCATAAAAACCGTTGTAAATAACCGATGGTTATACCGCGAGCTCAATTAAATAACCCTTTAGTATAATTTACCGTTAAATTACTTCGTAAAATACAGTTTGACTGTATTAAAAACTAGATTTGGACCCCCGGCTCTAATCAATTCAGCCGTTTCAATTCAAAGTCATGTAAACGTAAAATATTTTATTTTATAGTCGTTGTGTTCGGTGGCAAGAAGAATAAAAGGTAACGTGAATTTTTGATGACGCAAATGATATAGTACAAAAACATGACAGACTAAATGATGAACTACCTAAGAAGAATATTCAGCAAACTAGATGTATCCACTGACACACTACCCCTAGATAAGACTGGTTGTTAGATGTTCTGGCTTCTAGCTACACTTAGCAACTACCAAACTACTAAACTTAACTTAAAAATGACAGGTGGAACCCACAATTCACAACAAACAAGTGCCAACAGAAACTACTCTAAATTCCACTTGTTGTAACCAATGTGGAAGACCACATACCTTAACTACAAAAACATGCAATAACTATATCATTCTATTCAACTTCGTATCCTACTCGATCGATTAATGCAATTTGAATTTACATCAAAGAAGCTTTGCATTCGTAACTATGATAGAAGTATTTCTAGGATTCAAGTCTGTACGACAAATTCATTTGATTGCTGCTCCTTCGTAGCAAGGAAGCCTTTAAAATCCTTCAATAAATTGCGAGCTCTTAGCAAAGCACCATTTTTTCTCGTTCGTCATTAATGAGATATAAAAAACAGTCAGCAGTAAGGAGCAGCATTCATATTATTAAACGTTTTTCCAATCATGGAATTGCATTAGAAAAAATCTGATAAAAATCCCACTTTGTTCCCATAGGGAAATTTCTTTTTAATTGAAAAGAGGTTTTTATCAATTAATTATATTACTAGTCTAGACTTTCTAATCGGAATAATGATGCTAAGCATACATATTTTTGTGTTATAGCAATCTTTGCTAATTGTATAAGTAGTGGTTACTATTTTGTATGTTGGCGATTTGCTTGTTTTATTGGAGACAATGTCAAAATTACTTAAAATTAAAATCAGGTAATCTCCAAACTTAAGTGAAATAGTAAAAGCTTATGGCAGCTGAAGTTCTAGCAAATATAAATACACAATTATAACAAATTTAATTATTTTATATCCATTCACTCAAGCTTAGAAGAATTTTACTAATCTCCAACCAATCGCCACATTAGAAAAACAGTATAGGACAAATGGATGGCCTAACTAGCAGTCTTTAGTTTCCATCGCTTCAAACATAACCTTAACTTCACCACAACACAAATGAATATAACTAAGTGAACCCAATAAACAAAATAAAATGAGAGAAAACTGAAATTCTGAAGAAAACTAATTAAAATTTACTTTTAGAAAACTTTCAACCTCAGAAAGTTGCTAAACGTAAGCAAATATTGTTTTGCTCATTCTTTTGTTCCAATCAACTCGTTAACAAATCAAGCAGAAATTCTAAAGAATGAAATTCATAGGGTTTCAGTTTGAACAAAAACTTAAGGAGCAACAGGTAGGGTGCCTCTTAAAAAGAAACTCAAAGGGCCCTCTTAAAACTGCGTCGGGAAAAGTTTTCGTAGACAAAGAAACCAGTTTAAGTAATTTATGTCGTAAAATTTGCCTGTGTATAATTGTTTTTATTGAAAATGTATTTTTTTCGTAATAGTTTGTAGAGCATTTGTTGTATTGGCGTACGTCCGTCCGCTGTGAATGCTAGAGCGTTACTGACGTTTCACCCCACTCCACGGCCGTCCCCACTCTACCATAGTAGTACAAGTAGTGTGTAAACACACTGGTTGCCCCGGCCTGTTGAATTCAGTGTATCGTGGAATCCGCTTTCAAGCTGTGCCATGAACGGTGGCGGTATATCCATTCAGTTCAGCGCCCATTCTTTAGGTTTTACAAACTGCTAATGTTAATTTGCATTGCGACTCTTGATACTATTCACATTGCTCTTGCAACTTTTTATTTTCTGTGTAAACTATTGCGCCAATATGTCTTAGTACTTCTTAATTTTGTATTTTGTATGATTTGACTTGAGCCAAATTGGAGAGACTAGCTAGGAGAGGCTTAAATGTATGGAAAATCTGAAATAGATCTAAGTGCCTGCGTGCCTAGAAGCGTATAACAACATTGTTAAACTTTTTATTATACCGATTGATCTCATCAAAACTTTCAACAAGTTCTTATATGTTTACTTGGAATCTAACACAAGTTTCACAAGTATTATTTGTATTTCATGTTTGTGCTATATTTTAAGAGATTCTCAGTCAATAAATACATGTTTTTCTGTAGCGAAATGTATGTTTATAATACAGTTTAGACTAATGTTTAAGGGTTGCCTTTAAATGTAGGGTGGTATGTTCACCGCCCCATTCCTAATGCGTGGCGCTCGTCAAAAAGACCGTAACCAACTGGATTCCTATTCAAAATCTTACATGCTCTGTGTATTGTGAATGCTTCTTAAAGATAAACGGAAACCATGTCCTCGGTTTGCAAGTTGGATATGATCTTTTAAATGTAGCTGAGTTCAAACATTTGCATGATTGGTTGTCGAATGACAATACAGGGTACCTAAATGATTAAAATAAGATGATGCGTTTTTTTTAAATTTGGTATACTATGTATATGTACTTTTTTAGCGATTGGCATGTCAACGTTATAATAAAGCAATTTTGAGCGCTATTCATGACAAGAAATGATTGCAATTGTTTTTATGGTTTGTAGTGAGATTGAACTTGTATTATTCTATAAGTGTTATCTACGATTGTTAAACACTGCATAGTTTACTTACGAAATAAGTTTAAGTCACAAAGATAAAGTTTTTATTAAAATATTGAACTAAAACCACTGTTTGATTTATTTCCTTGAATGAATTGTATTTAATACTATTGCAAAGGTAAAATGTCGTTAACAGCCTCCCTCGGTATCATTTTAATTAGAATGTCATCATAAATTAACAAATTTTTATGTCTCACACACGCCGACTTCCGACGGCAAGTATGAATCGTTAATAATCAGTTATGAAGCATACGTAGACACTTGTTACAATACTAAAAAAACGCCTAAGCATCTAAATATAAGTAGGAACATAAAAAAATATAAATTGATTTCGAAAAATTTTGTATAGAAAATCTGCCGACGGCAAAGTTAAACAGCTAACAGTTTTTTTTTATTACATTTAATTAGTACAGTAAACAATGTAAGCTCAATATATTCACTAACTTTTAAAATAAACAGTTTTTAATGAAAAAAATATTTTTTCAGCTTTTCGTTGAGTGAAGTTAGTAAATAATAAAAAATGAAGTAAAGCTCTTTTTGAAACATTGAATTAATAAGTAATTATCAGAACAGAATCGAATTAATTTTGGGTATTTTAAGTACTTTGTTTTTTTTTTGTGCCGTCGGCAAATGGCACATGATTTGTTTAAAATAAGTTCGTAAACTTACTGAATTCATACTGAAGCGTGTATATATTGTTATCTACACCGTTTTATGTAGGGAAAACATTTTTTTTTCTGAAATTTCTACGATTTTGGACTATAATATATTCGGGACGAAATGCAAATTTTCTAAGTCCGGAAAACTACGAAACATGTGAAAATAAAAAAAAAAAATTATACTCTCTGAAGAAATTTAAGCACTTCTACAATAATTATCGATAGCACTAAGAAAAAAAAATATTTTAAAATATATATAAAATTGTTGACTTTTTTTATAAAAAAAACCTTATATTTCTGCTCGTGCATGGGCGTTCATAAAGATGGGTGGTGGGGTTGATCCGAGGGGGAACTTAGGGTTATCAGCATAAGGATTTACCCTGAGTTGGGGTAGCGATTATATGCTTCAATTTCTACCTGTTGTATACCTTATAGTACTTGTGAAGAATTTTGAAAAAAAATACGTAATTTTTTAAATGTTTTTCTTTTTGTTGTGGTTCTTTTATGTATTTGGAAATTAAAACCAGCTGCCGAATGCATTCATCTTTGACAATATTCGTAATTAACATAATCCAGCAATTCGGGCACTTTTAAATTGAATTTACTTTATTTCTTTAACTGCATTTAAACGTTTTCTGAGCAAAAAAGAGCTTTTGTGAAGTATTACTCTTAGTAAATACAATAACCATGAATTTGACTTCTCAAACCAAAGCACCAAAGAATTAACTAACTCTCCAGTTTTAGTCACTTTAACGACAAAAAATAAATATTGATAAAACAAAGATAAAAGCTATTAATTATACTTGACACCTAATAAGTAACAATCAGTTTCAAATATTAATTAGGGATGATAAAAAACAGATTCTCTTAATTCAAACACCTTTCTCATAAATTCAGTACTATTAAAGTTTGATACACATTTAACCGTTCCAATACTTCTAATGTAGTATAAACATTGATTTATTTGAAAGCTATGTCCAAAAAGTGACTGAATTAACATAACAAATAATAAAATTAGATCTATGGGAGATTTACACCGTTCGCCGCAACGGGGTAAAAAAATGGGGAAATTTCAATTTGCAGTTCACCCTCTAAAAGTGTCCCTTTCTCCAGTTTCCGCCCATCAAACTACGCATGCGCAAACTTCTCCCTAACCACCCCCTGGCTATAAAAGGTTCTGTAGACCGGGCCAGGAACTCACAGGATCAGAAGATTTCGTAATAGCAACCTCGTAGTTACCACGGTCGGCAAAGCAGTTATCGCCTGTTTCTCGAGGCGAGAAGCCGCGCTCCGCCGCTCCGCGCTCTCTTTTCACTTGTCAAAATAAAAAATATTAACCTCTCCAATTGAATTTAACTGTAACTTCATAAAACAATCCGGGCTCTAATTTCGCGTAAAATCATGTAACTCAAGATTGTCGCCGCCAGGTTTCGGTAAGTTGGATAACTTGTACGCTTTTTGTTTATTATTTCACGCCTGTTTTGGTTTTCTTTCAGTCACTTTTGAGGTTAGAATTTTTGTTATTTTCGTTGTTTAATTTTTTTCTTCATTCATTTCTTCGTAAAAAATAATTTTCTGACTTGTAACTTTTTTTGGGTGGGTGGGTCATTTATTTCATGCTGTGTTATTATTTTATTGGCTTTAATTTTTCTTTTGTTATTTGATTTTTATTGCAGGACTTTTTAAATTTTAACTTTGTATAATTTTTAAACGGTACCTATGTCTAAGTGCGGAAAATGTAACTTAAGTTATGCTCGCGTGTCTGCTCCTGTGAGATGAAATTTTAAAAAAAATCTCTAGAGAGCATTTTGAATTAAATAATTTACTGCGCTGAAGTTATCATCCGCGAATATATAAATCTGCTAGCTAAATTTGCGACACTGCGACACGGATATTGCGATTTTTCATAACTAGAATAAAATTAATTTGTGAAAAAAAAAATTTTACCTTTAACAATTTCCGCACTTAATTTTTTTAGAATTTTAACTTATGTAGGTACGTCTGATTATCGGGAATATTTCTTCAACGACGGAAATTCAAAAATTCAAATCGGTTTTTAGGACATGAATAAAAAATCTTACGGACTTACAAATTTCGGTACTACGTGAGGGACATTATTGACTTAATTTTCTGCAATGAAGTCAGATCTCCAATACAAAATAGACAAATTCGATGATGACGAAACTTGTACCTCGCTCTCGATCACGACATGACGGGCGCCGCGCCGTCTGATCACCGACCAACTGAGGGGAGCTTGTCTCTCAATACGGCTACCTTTTCCCGTGGTATTTTGGGAGATTTTTTTTCTTTGATACATTAACTGAGCTAGTTCGGAAATTGATTCGTTATCAGATAAAAGGTTTTACTAAGCTTAGCCACAGCTTCTTTTACTGTGGTAAGCGACGAGTTTGGAGCTATTTTCGAATGCGTTGGGAAGAATTTACAGGAGTCAAATTAATTTAAATTAAATGGGTCACTTTTTAGACAAATTCATATTAAGTTGATTTCAACAATTAAAATTTTAAACATGGAGGAATTAAAAAAGAGTTCAGACCTGAGAAAGATTTAACTTGAGTTGTCTACCTACAAAGGCAAGCAAAGTACTCTGTTTTAAGGGATCGAGATACTTCTAACTTAGCGATTTTCTCGCTTTGTATTTCACCTCTTTTCACTTTGTCTTCTGACTTCAACTTTTAAAGAGAACTCGTGAATTAACAATCCTATTAGTTGAATTCGGACACTCACACTTTATGCAATTATGACTTCAAAAGTGTCTTCCTTTAAATTACGACTTGAAAATGGTAGCTTGTCCCTTTGTACATTGATTAAGAATTTTAAATCTTCTCTTTTAAGACTTCTGGTTTGGAAAGTCTGTAGAATTTATCTCCTGGAATTGAATCTCCAAATTTTAATTCCTACTTTGGTCAGTTCTGATGAACACAGAAATTATTGACTTGACTAGGAATTTCTTGACTTAAAATATTCGGTTTTGTGCTCCATCATTTGGGACTTTTGACTTGGTCTCAACTTATACATTCTTGGTCTTTTGATATTATAACACCAACGTTTTATAAGATAGCACCATTTTGACATCGTTCACCAATCTGAAAATTTATTTTATTGGCCTTTGCCAATTAGTTGATTTTCTTTTTAAAAATTCTTTATATTGGTATGTAATCACCGGACTTTAGCAAAACTCAAGAAACAATTCCGCCACAAAACAAAAATAAATTTGTAACTAATAAAAAATGAGACACTACCATCTACCGTTGGTGGGTTGAGGCCACACAGTATTTAAAAAAAGGAGCAGAAAAGGAAGGGGGTTAGGCGAAATAAGAATTTCAAAGGAATACAAAGACAGTACTGGCCACTTATTATGAACAATTTGCATCAATTAATTGAATGAGCCCGACCGGACAGTGTGACTGTAATGTGCACTCACTGTTTCATAGCCCTCCGATCAATCGATAAACATTACTAGCGAGTAATCGAATACTCGATACATAGTTGTGTTTAGTTTGTACAGTGTACAACTGTCAGGTGAAATCTAATTAAATGACTTCCTTGTTTTAACAAAAAAGGAAAAAACATAATGTTATTTTTTATGACTGAAAAGAGATCATTCCGAAAATATTCCCTAAATGAGGTCCCTGAGGTTGTGGGTTCGATTCCCCGTCACAAAATCAGTTGAAGGCTTTTACCCGATGCCTCGAATTTAATTTTTACATACAATTTATGATGCCAAAAATAGGTACTAAGTCTTTCAGACACTTGTAGTAAAATCAGCCGTAAAATTATAAAAAAGTCGCCACTGGGTGGCAGTATATGAATGACCGCTCGCGGCGTTCCCTGACCGGTCAACATCGATGCTAACACGACAGGCTAATCATGTTACTATGACCATGCGGAAGGGGACAACATTCAATGGGTTTTTAAAGGATGTAGAAAAAGAGATTTAGAGATAAAGTTTTTTTAAGAAATGGAAATCTTCCTTTTATTCACGTTCCAATGACATTCCACACCCAGATAAAAAAAAATCCAACTCCGACGTGACAACCTCCATCTTTCATGTCTTTTCAAAACAATCTTAACTTGAAGATCCTATAGACAAAAATATTGGATTCATATACTTCACATATTTATCTATCAGATCAACTCACATAAAAAAGCTCACATTTCTAACATAAAATTATTTCGATATTTGGTGCGATAATGTCCACGATACATTATCCATGAATTACAGTTTTACACTGTTGAGGAGAAAGTATGTGACAACATAATAGTAAAACTCCAACAATCATTAGAATGTGTTACTACTGTTTACTTGCTTACCGACAATGCGTACTTCTTACGATGACGTAAAACACTTAGCGCGATACAGCGAACAGTACTATGTGAGGATGAAGCCAGCAATCTCGACAATTGTTACTCTCTTTGTAAAAAAAACGCCATCAATAATATCGCTTTAATATTATAAGTCAAA
Source organism: Heliothis peltigera (assembly GCA_958496145.1). Classification (NCBI taxonomy): domain Eukaryota; kingdom Metazoa; phylum Arthropoda; class Insecta; order Lepidoptera; family Noctuidae; genus Heliothis; species Heliothis peltigera. Next base: position 336,012 of record OY292321.1, read on the forward strand.
TTTAAGAAAATCGTTTCGCTCTCTTTGTAATAAAAGCCCTCAAAAATATCACATATATGTATATTACAAGTAAAATTTAAAAAGTCCTTATTCCGAGCTCCGTAGATCACTTAATTACACACATAAATTAAAAAGAAAAAACCTATATCTAGAGGCCTCCATACACAATGCATCCCACTTTTTGATCTAACGTCAGAATATACACTGAAGGTAGTTCATAATCTAATCCTATGCTCACGTCTACATATAACATAATTTTAGCGTGTAACTAGCTCGCTCCGATAGCCACAACTTATTACAGTAATCGTGTTAAATTTTGTCACCCAGAAATAACTTAGAGGAAACAATGTTAATAATTTTGCAGTGCAGTCTACGAAGCTTGATGCTGTGACTTCATTAGTTAGTTAAGTAGTGTAAATAGAGAAAAATACGAAACACGAATGTAGAGAGGAATTAATGAACACAAAACAAAGGCTGGAAAGTTCTTGAAAGGCGAAATGAAAACTAGAACGAAGCTGAAGAGTCTGGGACGAGCTGGAATAATAAATGCATTCCATTTGAATCCTATAATAATTGAAGTAGGATAGGACTATCAGTCGCGGTAAAGATCCAAATATCGAACACTTAGTAACGACTAAATTATAGAAAATGTATATTTTAATCTACCGACAATGTAGGTGTGCTCTTTAGTAAAAGTAACATATCAACTTACCTAAAAAAACTATGAAAGCCAACCTTCGTCACAATTAAATTCCCTTGGGAAATCATGGCTAAACAAAGTATATGAGCAACCAAAAATATCATGAATAAGTAACGAAAGGCACATTAATGTACAAATGTTGGTATACACGTCAATACTGAATAGGAACGGCGTCTATGGAAATAACATTATTACGTAAAACTATAATTTATTCTACTTTTATCATAATAGGTGTCACTATAAATAATTATGTTGAAAATAAAAAATAGGCGCTGAATGAAATGTACTTGGTCCTAAAGAATATAGCATACAAAAATAGGTGGGCAACATGAAATCGGCCAAGTGCGATTCTTGCTCGCGCACGAAGGATTCCGCTGCATAATCTATGAAACGGCCCAAAAATCAGGATTCTTGTTTAGGCGTGTCTTAAAATATGACGTATCTATTTTACTCTGGTATTTATTGTCGCCACACATCACAGTTCATGAGATACAGCCTGTTGGCAGATAAAGAAACGGACAGCGAAGTTTTGGTAATAAAATCCCGTTTTATTCTTTGTGTAAAACAATTTTATGTCATGAGTTATTTTGCCCAAAATTTTAACAATATTATTTCTTACTCCCCGTACAGAGCTCAATGTATTTCTCACTTAACAAAAAAAGCGCCAAAATTTTATCTAGGACCTAGGTACTCCCATTTCATGATTAAAATGTCATCTTTAACTATTACTATTTCAACCAGTCTAAAATAAAAGTCTAAAAACTGCAGATTATCGTATCTAGTAAAGATATTTTCAATTTTATCGCAATCTTTAAAAGGCAAAGGGATGTCAATAAAAATGGCCACAACTACAGCAAAGGAAAAAAAAGAACAATCAGATGGCTATGGCAGTAGAATTATTCTCCCAGTTACTGGACCACATAGAAGATACTAATCGGCTTACTGAGCTGGCCTTCCACCACCGCTTCTGACAACGATCTAAAACATTTTTCAATAAAAAACTACGTCATAATTGAAATATTTTTTGAAATAGCTAGTTAAGTTGCAACCGAGATAATTGTTGACGATCTATGCAATTTTATTTGCGTTTGGTTTTTACGTAAGCTTTTGATCATGCTAGGTTGGAATTTAAATGACAATAAATATGAAGAATGGGAGGCTTCGGTAAAAGAAAATTGGTCTTTGTTTCTTTTAATTAGAACAATAGCAAGTACCTGGTACTTACAGTCAAGAATATGTCTTACTGCCTGTCTACTTCAAGAAGAGACATCATCATTATTCTGGCTAGACTTTTTCATAGAGTGTTTAACATGACAGCCGAGACCCGCCAACTTAACGTGCCTTGAGCGTCATGACAAGGTGGTCATCCATCTACAGCCTGACCGCGCCAAGCGTTGCTCAAACTCATGATCGATGCGTCTGTTACTCAGCTACAATTTTCACAAATAGATCTACATCTTAGTTCATTAATATGCATTACATAATACCAACATTAAACACACTAAGATTGTAATATTTTAATTTTGAATGTAGGCATAATTTCATAGTCTGCCTTGGAAATGGCTATCCAGGTATCGCCTTCCAGTCTATCCCGTCCCGATGTAGCTAGTATCTATTCTTTACGTGGAACAACAGCTTACCATGAGCTCCTCAACCTCTATATAGTGGTTTTCATATCGTAGTATCTATAAAATACATTAAGACGACTTTGGGTATACCTACCTTGTTATACCGAGTGTTCTAACATATATGACGTGACGTCAACTTTGGCGAGAGTTCACAACTAACACGTTGCCATTACTGACATTAAGTTGGAAGTTTGGAGTTTCTGGTCACATCCCTGCGATGTCCATGACCTCTGCCAACAGGTCTTTATGTAAGACTTTACTTGAGAGCAAATAAACTGGGTCACTGGGAAAAATCTTAGTATTTTGGAAGGCAGGTAGTAATATTTTTTATATATTAAGGTGCGCTGTTTTTATAAGTCTAAATAGATTAGATTCTCCCTTTTTCACGTTAATACAATAATTATTATCAACTTATAAAATACCAAATTATAATGGTCCGGTCATTTATTGGATTATTAAATAAAATATTTTTATTTATTCATGAGAAAAAATCCAGTTAGGTTAAGGAATAATGAACACAAATATATTTTTGTCACTACCTTCTAAACTTACATTAACTGTCTTAACATTAATTTGCCCAGTAGTCAAAATAGTAACAATAATTACTTTACGTATAAAAAACCACATGTTAACAACAAGAGACTGCAAACGAGTTTTAAAATCAATAGAACGTAATTCATAAGTTAATTACAATAACTCATTGTCGGCCCACTATGTGGTTTCGCTGCACATAATTGCAATCGATTGATTTTTCATACGACACACACAGTTTATTATTTTAAAATAAGCGTTAACAGTACAGGAAGAACAATCAATATTGAAAAAAATGTATACTTAAGTATCAATTTATTCGCGGTAAAACAGTAAGTATGCGATGACAATAGAAAGTCATAATAATTTTACAAAGTGACCTAACTATTATTTTCTAGAGCATTCCACATACCTTTTGTATGAACTCGTTTAAACAATATTAAAACCTAACATTCCTAAAGTAACGTCATTTAGTTTATTATTGAAACCCTACTATGAGACAGAAGACATATCTGTTTCACATAATGGTACTTAATAGCAAATAGTTCTTACATTGTCCCTTCAAAATAATCTCACTGCCTTCAAAATATTCTATCTAGTTTGCGTCATCGGTTAAACAATATTTTGGTGCATTGTTTTACTTGCGCCCTAAAGTAGCAACTGAAGGCTACAACTCATAAGTGCACGTCGTCATATGCATACTATCGTCATTACTTATTTTATTAGTATTATATATTTACATTATTTCCATTAGTAAAAAACTGATTTAAAATCATCAATTTTAAGAACATCATCATCATCATCGTCATCCTCAGCCTTTTTTATCACCCCACTGCTGGGCACAGGCCTCTCCTCACATTCTCTGTGTTTGATTGTGCTTGTGTTGGATTGAGCGTTAATCACCACGCTAGCTCATTACTGGTTGATGATTTCAGATTTTAAAGTTCAGGTTTCCTCGAGATGTTATCCTTCACCTTTAATCAGTCATTGGTACCTATCAAATATATACTTAGAAAGTAAATACAACTTAGAAAAGTTGCATTGGTACTTGCCTAACCTGGAATCAAACCCGCGCATACCTACTGAAAAGGCCTTTAACCAATAGGCACCACGACTTTTTTGAAGGAACATGACGGAACAAAAATACAATTCTATTGTATGTTGCATTCAATCGTCAAATGACGCATTGTAACCAACTTACTTAGTAGTAATAGATACATCTATATGGTTTTCCTCACTGGGAACAAGGAAACTTCCAGTGTAACGCCGCGCGCATTATGACGGACCATAATTACTGCTCTCGCAATGATTTCACCGACACAATCAATGTTAAGTGTCGGCCATTCACAATCGTTATTTTAAATATGTTTTCGGTCAATCCCTTTTGTGTCTTGTCACGTATCGTGTTTAGTGTCACGAGCGTGCCCAGCAACATCCATTACAATGGTCTCATCTGATCAGTTTAAAAAATATACATCGACAAGATTTACTTTATGCATTTAATTGTTCTCCACTTAAGCGTTGATTGTTTCATCAACTGTTTTCTTCGTCTGCAATGTGATTAAATTCAACTTAGTCTCCATCTTACGTTTCGTTCGTCTCAACTCTGGAACTAAATTGAAACGGTGAAACAATTATACTTTTAGCTGTCTCTTAAGTGCAACAAAGCATTGTTGGAGGAACTGGATTTATAAGAAAATACGTGAAGCGTGCCATTTATTTTATCCTCGTAAAGGTGGGAAGCATTAGCTTTTATTATTGTTATCTAAAGAACATTATAACCGGTTGATTGATATACTAATATACAAAGGTTGAAGAGTTTGTTTATTTGGTAGAATTGTATTTGTCTGAATGATTAAATGACTTTCTTGCGTAGGTAACTATTTTGACATTGTTAAATACTTGCCAAATTAGAAGCATTTCACACGAATCCTGAGCCTGAGCTGAACCCTTTTGGCGAGCTACCCATTACACGCTGACCTCAATTCTGCATCTTCAGTGGATAGAAATAACCGTTCAGATGACGACGATGACATGACACCTATGGATTGATTATCAAGGGAACTGACCAAAATTAGTGGGACAATGGAGCAGGGCATAACTAGTGCATCATAAAGTCCAGTTCCCATCTCTTCATGTCACTATGACAAACATTGGTGCTCGTTGAATAGATTCTACGTCAGTCCATTGTTACGAAGAGCAGGTGTCTGCATTGTTTGTCCATCAGCTGCTTAGCTTGTTATACGATAATTGTCGTATGGTCAGCTCGATCTAATTAGAGTAACAATGAACTTCCCATGTTACATTTAACATTAGGAAAAATGTTCGTCTTGTTGTGAACTGTTTTTTCTACAAACTGGATGATCACCAATCTTAACAAAGACTTGATTATTATTCCAAGCGTCAAAGTTGAAAAACAACAACTAGTGATAACAGTTCCTCCATTTACTTGAAGCGTGAATATTATTGTGACAAGTGACAATCTATGAATTACTTTAGGAAGGATACCTTCACCGACGTCCCTGCAGCTCAAGCTACGAGCTGCATAACACAATAAATGCAACAGGTACGATCCTCTGGCCGCTAACTAACCACAAGCTCTGATCTCCCGCCTGAGAAATTCCTAAAATCGTAAAGTAACCAGCTTGCAAACACAATTCTTGGCCACTACCTTATCTAATAGTTAATTGCAATATATTGTGTACCGACGCCTAGCCCACTTAAGTAGATTACAGCCTTCTTTGCTAATCAGGATATTTTTTTTATTGATACCGGTAGTTCTTAAGATTATCGCGCTCGAATAAACAAACTCTTCAGTTTTTTCCCTGTAATGTTAGATATACAATCGGATTAATTATGATGAAAATCCAAGGGATATACCTAACTTGTTTCCTAAAAGTCATTTTTTTATTATCAATAGGGTCTTATATTATTGTCTTTGTAAGGCCCTAATTCTTGAACAGTCTTAGATGAAGAAAACTAAAAAATCTTAAAAGAAAACGCCAGTTTCATTCAATCCTTGATTCCTCTCAAGATATTGGCAAAATCCCGGCACGCTGTTAGTGACTGAATAAGTAAATGACGTGTATGCTCATGTGAGCCACGTTCAGGCAGGGGAAGTAAACACAAAGTGACAGGGGTGAACATGCTCCAACTTTGTACAGGCTTATATAATAGGTATAAAGGCTCTGTACTAACCGTTCATGCCCATATGCGCAGCGGTAAAAAAATATCGCCTGATACAAAAGGACTACGTTTCCGACTAGCCGCCTGTTAGGTACCCACTTTTTCTCTTGTATGAACGATAGCATTTTTACTCGTAACTTTATATGCAATGGCGGTTTTATAGATTTCCTACAAATATACTCTCGAAAAACATAAGTCAAACAAAACCGACTACAGTATTAATTAACTGGTATTCTGAAGATACATCAAAGCTGCACCAGGATAACATAAAAAAACGTCTAACACTCACGTTAAAATCTGTCTTTTTATCCATATTTCCCAAAGAGATTAAAAGATAACATTTTCCTCCTTTACCGTGAAAGCATAGCTGACTATAAAGTTACACATTTGCACAAATAAGGATTGCGAATGAAAAACTAAACATCAATTCAAAGGATACGGAAAATGAATGATTGCTAAATCAAAAGCAACGCAAATAAACTTTGTAACAGAAACCATATTATTTGCTTCATAACATACTGCTCGTCGAATCTAAGAGTAAATATAATACGGTAAACTATGTTAATATTTTACCGTGTGTAAACTGCACCACCATGCACGTTCTACGTGAATTAAGGAACTTTTGAAAATGCACTGAAAAGTTACACATTTGCGTACTGCATAGACGATTAAAATTTGTATTTGAGTTGGCTATCCGTGGATATTTTATTAATCCTGGCTCAGTTGGCTACAGCAAATGTAGCGGTTTTAGTCCGTGTTTAGATTTAACTGAACTGAAACTTTGTCTGTTATGGTTGCTATTGTTTATTTAGTGGTCTGTTTAATTAATGTAAGATTTTGAATTTAATTAACATGTCAACTGTTGAAGCTAACACTAATATAAGCTGCGATGTGTAAAGCAGAAATACATAGACACATAATTTGAAAACATGGTCTATCCAACCAATATGCAGATGATAGCGAACTTATCACTACTTACAAAATGCAAGCAAAAACACATTTTGTAAGTATGGAAACATCGTCAGCTATGCAAAATGTTTGGATCGACTTTAACAAACTTGTGCGATATACTGTTAAGGTAACAGTAGCGCTATCGTTAACATAACTAACACGCTGTTTATTATCACGTGTCATTTTTATTTTTCTGACAGCCTCGTATAGTGTTGCAGTTTTAGAATATAAACAAGTAGTTTTCTAGATTTATGAAAACAGCTAAAAATAAATCCTACATTTAATTTTCTATTAGTAGATAACAGTACTTAATAAAATTAACTAGGACAATTATAATTAACTTAAACTTAATTAACTAAATAATATCAAAGTAACAATAAGCCTGTAACTGAAATAATTTTAACATTGTTATAGTATTGAATAACTTAACAATTACGCTGCCTAAAACAAATTTTAAATTACTTCAGATTTAATGATAAATTGGCTGAATAATAGTATAATGTACAGACGCCAGCACAACAAACTATCTCATGCGTCAAATTTCTGTAATAGCTATTCAACCTTATCACAATAACGAAAGGCTAATATTCGATTGGTAAAATTGGACAGATTCGGGTAGATTGACCTAGTGGAATCTGTACTACTACGCGCACCTGGATAAAATACAGAAAACATATGTCACTGGGGATAGTGTAATTGCGCGTCAGTGAAAGTACTTGGTACTTGGTTCAGTACTTTCTGAGCCTTTAGGATACAAAAAAAACCCTATTTTTATTATTAGTATAAAAGATTACATTTTATATGGATGTGCCTGAAAACTCTGAGACGGTGGTTATTGCATGCAAAGCATTATTTTCCCTTAGCGCGAAATTTATTAGAAGTTTTACTATTTAAAGTGGCGAATGGCACAATAATGAACGTATTTTCGTTTAATTTTAATTATATCTACTGGCTGGCAGACGGTCACTTATAGTGTTTCATTTAATTTGAATAAATATTAAAACTTAATCCCTCTATCATCTAGTTTCCAATTTCTAAGTTATTTATATTATTATTGTTGCTTAGGGTAAAATCAATGAGCTTACACAAATAAGCTTAACAATTTATTACGTAGTTATTTTGCGTATTTTCGTTGTTCGTGTATTTAAAGTTAAGTTTAAGGTAACTTTTTGATAATTAGGCGCATTTCTTCTTAAAAGCCTGAAATTAGACAGAGGTGAGAGAGCACATAAAGGTATCCGAAACAGTCAATTTCGAACCATATACTTCAGCGATAAAGTTGAAAATCTATAGAGAAAAGTTGACAGTCACACTTTTTCCTTAAAGGAAAAATCTTTCAAAGGAAATCATTTATTTTTGAGTGCAACATTAACTACCTAAGCTTTTACGAAAGACAAAATAATTTCCCGTTGCAACAAATGCAGGGGAAATTCTTCCAATTCTTGTCTACAGTTGTCAAATAATTAATTCAGTGGGCTGCCAATCGTAATACGTAAAGTGTGGTTAAGCTGTCATTTTACGTAACGTAACGCTGACAGCGTATCATCGTTATATCTTGATATGAACAGTAGAATACGGGATATTTAATACAAGTCTAGACATATTTTAAGTTTACGTATTTCATACAGTTTTAATTTGTACAGACGCCAGCACATCAAGCTACTACAAATTTATTTAATAGATTTTTAACTATATCGCTGAAGCATTTTTTTAAATATTAGTTCAAAGTTGATTAAGAAAATCTGTCAGTCTCAGGTTGCTTTATATGCATAAAATGTTTTTACTTAATTAATGTCAACTTCACAGATGACGTACATTTTTGATTTACCCTTTTTCGATAAATATTTAATTTTTAAACTTCCTCGAAGTACTTGCTCTGCAGTGCACCTGTAGGTACCTGGAACAGGAAATTACAGGAGCTGCCTGTGACAGCAAATGTGAGCACAGAGCAGATAGCGAGCACGCGTATTATCAACTTATATTGGTTTCTTACAAGGACTAGACTATCTTCTCATGATAAGCGCATGAATTTTATACAAAGAGGTAATATTCTTACTTCCTCTTAAGCCAGAACTAGTTGTTTCCTGCAGTGTTGCCTTCGAATTACAAACTGAAAAGTAATCTTCCTCGATAAATCCTCGATATCATCTGCCTAGCCTTTTCCCAAGCCATGTTGGGGTAAGCTTGCAGTCTTAACCAGATGCTGCTGTTTTACGTGGAGCGGCTGCCTGTCTGACCGCCTCAACCCAGTTACCTGGGCAACCCGATACCTCTTGGTAAAACTGGTTGTCAGACTTTCTGGCTTCTGACTTCCCGTAACGACTGCCAAAGATGCACCAATTTATCGTGCCTTCCGAAACACGGAGGAACTCGTCATCACCCATCCACGGGCCGACCGCGCCAAGCGTTGCTTAACCTAATGATCGATCTACCCGTGCGGCTTTTACTTAGCCACGAGCTCCTCGATAAATAAGACACAAAGATTTACTTATCTAAACAAAAGTTACTGAGATAGCCGCGGTCAAATATTCAAGCTTAATTATTTTAGCTGTTGAGTAAAGTCTTTGACAGAAAATGATTTTTTTTTAAGTCGTGTTTATTCCTGCTTCTTATCAATCGCTATTGCGTTTTTAGGCAGCAGGTACTAATAACGTTTATGGTGTAATTACACAATTTAACTGCTGAATGACTTCATGAAACTTTGTTGTGTACCTAGTATCACACGGTAGTTAGGTGTGCTACGTGACGTGCGGGTTACTAGTCGTGGTGAAAATAAAACTATGCTATCGGAGTTCCTTTTCAAATGCTTGCTTTTTATATTAAGAAGATGGTGAGCGAAAATATATTTTTAAATTCTTACATCTAAAAAAAAAATTACAAAAATACACACCGTAACTAAATTCGGACATATATACTGTTAAGTGATATTCAAATATGCTCACTTTTGTAAATTTTCATATTTTTTCAATTTTTAACCACATACTTTGCCGCCCCTAAGTTGGCTAGTATCTAATTACTTCAGGCTAGACAAAATGTACACGCGAGGCATCGAATGAGGCAAATGAATGACTTTAGAAGGGCAAATCTGTTTCAGTGTAACAGGGGCGGCAAAGTCATTTTGAAACGCAACAAACTCATGAATATACCTCACACATTCACACAACATCATCTAGTCCCAAACTAAGCAGAGCTTGTACTATGGGTACTAGACAACTGATAAACATACTTATATACTTTTTCTTTTGTAAATACATACATATTATACATAGAAACACCCAGACCAAGTCAAACACCCATGTTCATGCACACAAATGTTTGACTTATGCGGGAATCGAACCCGCGACCAATAGCGTGGCAGCCAGGTTCACTAACCACCACGCCATCTGGTCGTCATAAATAAATACATTTAATAAATCGAAGTCTACCCTCGTGTTATCTGTCGGTCCGCGATAAACTCAAAAAATACTTAATTAAAGATATAATTATTTATGGGGAAGGTTTAAGTATATAACTTATACCCGAACATAGAAGAGGTGGGTCGCTAGTATGCAGATGAAAAAAAAATCTGACGCTCTTCTCTGATTGTTGCAGTTTAAGAATGGTCAATCCGAGCAGCACAATGGGGCGCGCGCTCACCAGCCGGTTCCTCGCTCCGAGGAAGAAGATCGCAGCCTGCCTTCTCCTACTACTGTTTGTCGTCTTCACCATCGTCATATTCACGTCAGCCAGTGGTAAGTTTTTAAATACTTACGAGTTTTAATACGTGACATTTTTTTCATTACCGGCGGGAACAACTTATAACATTTAATCAACTGGAGACGCCATGGTAACCAATTTCTATGCGAAAAGTCTGCAAAAATCGCGGGGTAAGGGGGGTGACGCATCAGTACAAATTAATAGTAGTAGCTCACACATGCATTTCCAATCACATCTTAACGCATATACAAAACAAAAATGTAGCACGTACGTATGAACTTTACGCAACAACACACACAATTACGTGCAGTATGACCAACGGTCTCGTACCTTTTGGAAGAAAGAAGGCACGGCAATGCAAATAGTGTCTCCGGATGATTAAATACTCTAAGAATGTTACAATGTTCTGTAGCATATACTCGTAGCATAGCAGCGTTTTATAATACAACGCAGATGATGACACGGGCTGCTAGTTTCTTCTCTCAACGTCTCAAATATTAAATAGTTGCTTCCAGAACATTCCGGCTCCCTCACATTTTCCTTGGCGTTTAAAGAGCAGTGATAAAACAAATTGAATAAAGTGAAATACGCGCCTCGGCGCTGCCTTAATGAGGCTTTTTATTAACTCGTGCCTCGACTGCCTTGACCTACGTCACTGCAACGCATGAACTGTACTTATGCAGAGCATTCATCTCATTTTATAATGCGAGTTGTTGCGCTCTAACGAGATTGAAGTAAATATTATTTTTATTACATATTACAGCTGGGAAACACCTTGTGATGTTCCAGATAATTTCTTAGCTCTATTTTACCTCTTTAGAAAAATTTAACACTTTAAATGTATATAGGAGATGATACTTGAGGTTCAATGGTTTTGAAACGTGAGTTCAGAAACTGCGTCTCAAGAAAGCAGGCGGGCAAAAGTGTTGATATGCCGATAACGAATGAAGTTGGTAGTCAATCAGTGTTCTAATTCCTCCTGTGTTTGCTCCAATTACAATGCATCTGTGTTGCACCTAATATCCTCATTCTGATAGCTCTGTCCGGCGTTAGGATAGCCGGACAGCTGAACTGGACCTTTCGGTTCCAATTACCGGGTGCCACTCTTGTTTTTGTCACATGCCGGCGTCAGAGCGCGTCCAACGAATCGATTGTCTTATCGATCTATTTGATAACCGATTTGCATGTGGCGCGATGGTTCCTGCTTACTGGAGATCGGTGACCTAACGTTTTTGAAAATCGATGGGGGGCCTATGTTCGGCAGTGGACATGTTTTTAGAAATGTTTTTAGTGATGCTGCATTTGCCCAAAGTAAAAAATGTAATTTCTTGCTGTAAGGATTACCTGTGTTACTTTCGAAATCCGAATTAGCTATAAAAAAGAAATTTTGCAGCGACAAAAGACGTAATATCAATATTTTTGCTTACATTTGATGGAATTGACGAGAACAGAATCATCATTACATACTTTTAAAAAGTTAGGCGTATTTAGTTCACTGGCACCTACTGTAAATCTGTAGATCTTTCTAGAACATACATATTTCATAAAAGGGTTATTTTCGCACAAAAGGAGTGCATCGGATGCGTCTGAATATGGACTAAAAGCATCCTTATCAGTCTTTTGTTCCGGTATCACAAAGTGTAATGTATACAGGAGTAGGTACGTCTATCTTGTTTTCGGATTTAACTCGGTTGCAAAACTTTAGGTATAACAACAAAACTTTTTTTTATTATTTTAAAATATACTAGTTTTCTACAAATATACAATGCGTAGTTTCTATTATGTACCAGATTTATGAAAAAATGTATTAATAGTCATTCAAACACTTATGAAAATTCCTAAGAAAATTCTTTGATTAAAATACTAGAAGTGCCATTTTTTGCAATCGAAAGATTCTTTCTCATCTTGTATATAGCGGACGTATTATAAAGTACGTTGCATTATGCATTGTCAGTTGCATGCAAAACTTTCTGCAGGGCGATATAGTATTCGTAATTACGAGTGCGGTTACTTTTATACACAAGCTCAGTGCAACTGACATGTGGTCGTGTCAGTTAATAACGGGATGGTTACACTGTATTTTGTCTTTTAACATTGTGGACACAAGAATTTGTGTTTTGTTTTGTATACAGTCTTTCCAAATGAGTGTTCAGTTTGTTTTTTCTTAGTAGGCTGAAATGAGAGAATCCTGGATGGATTTCTTCTTCGCAAAACTAGAAAATAAATAGTATAATGATAATAAATTGTTTAATTATTTACTTCAATATGTACAAAAAAAATAAAGTAAGGTAATCCTATTTTTAACCGACTTCCAAAAGGGAGGTTTTAAAAATAAAAACTTTTACAAAAAAAATATTACTTCTAAAACACTGAAAAGTAAAAAAAAATTAAGTAGGTACATCGCTCTAGAAGTTTATGTCCAAATAAATACAGCTGCATTTCTTGACACCGACGTTAAGAGCGATGTAACTACCTAAAAGTTTATGTTTTTGCTTTTTGTGTCTTTATCATTGTTTTAAAATATTTGGAATAACTTAAAAAAAACACATTAACAGCGCTACATAGTACTTACTTCTAACACGTCCCTATATGTTATGGGAGTACCACCACCACCACTCCTACAAATAATATTTCCCACGACGATTTCCTTGCAACATACAATTTTCTGGGCGACAAACTCACCATCCACAATTGCTATGCCAACTACAGTATGATTGCATATTATACATCGTTGCAGTTATTAAATGCAACCATTTCACCTTATCTGCGTGAGAAGTGCATTCATTTTACTTATCTTTACGGCTTTGCTATTAACAGTTAATATTTAATGGTTTATGTTTCATTTGTATTTTGACAATTCTAACTCTTAAACGAGACATTACCTACCCATATTTCTACTTACATTATCTACAGAGTTTAAGCTATGTAGCATCTTGACACCATATTGTCAAAAACATTTAATTATCATTTATCAGTAAAGCATGTTGACTCCAAACCAAAATCGTCACACGTTTAGAATACCTCCGCATCATGGTGTCGACAGAATGTAACACAAATTATTCTACATTAAGTCCAATAAATTCTAAATTCATGAATTGACCGCTAATTAGACGATCGACACGTATAACGTATTTATGCTCAATAATGTTGCTGCGAGTACAACCGCAAAACTTCATTGATTGAATATACAAAACATTATTTGGCAGTTATTAGATAATACATTTTGGTATGTGCAGCCACCAGTGCGTTATCGAAAGTCTTAATTCGACTGACATTACCTCTGTAAATTGATTAAATATTTGTTTCGACCAACCGCGCGTTGGCTCATCTATCTAAATGCACTAAGCTACATGAATGGACTTACCGTGGTGTGGATTTCATGGCGAATTACGTTAATGTGAATGCAGTAAAAGGTGAAATTGTCTGCTCTTTGATCACACAAGCCAAAGCATATTTGCTTCAAATCAATCGAAATAACTGCTAGTCACTTAGTTAGAGCTATGTACTCGCTTCCACGTTAACTAGCTGTCCAAGCAATTATGACCCATAACTTTTTTCAAGAACGAAAGAATAATCCCATCATGATATCTTATGATTCTTAGGGCCACAGGTTCCACAGGTTACGGATAGCTATCTACCAGATAAATTAAAAAATGGAACAGAATTTGTATAAAATTATCTGCCAGATAAACTATCTGGAACTTATCAGGAACCTGTAAAACTGGCCCTAAAATAGAAATAAGGTAGTATTTTTGTTTGATACGTTTTCATAATTAAAGAGCTGAAATGATTTCGACAGAATTTAGTTAACAATTTGACAAGACATTGATAAAGGTCGTCAGGTATATTTTGGGTGCGAACCTAAAATATTTTGGATTAAGAAAAACTTAAATTAAACATTCGACACGTGTTAAAACAATTGGATTTTTTAAATACTTCACAATTTTTTAGAACCCGTGGGTAAGAAACAGTCGTACGAGTGATTGATCAAAGTTTAAGCTAAGCTCGGCGCGATCGGTCTGTGGATGATTGACCATCGATGTCATGACGACTTCTCAGTGTTTCGGAGGGCTGTCATTAGAAATACATTTTTGTCAATTGTTATGGGTAATCAGAAGGTAGACAGTAGAAAAACGAGTCTTTCCAAAGAGTATCGTGTTCCCATGCTAACTGAGTTGAATAGGCAGCTGCTTCATGTAAGAGACTCAGCTTATACTGTTTCAACGCAAGATGCAAATTATCGTCCATATACTATAGCTCGTTTATGGCGTCCAGGGCGACCTTAAAGACAGGAAATAATTTGTGTCATGATCTTAAACAAAATGAAACTGCATAACTTTGAGAATCAGCAATATTATGAGGAACAAAGTTAGTAAATTTCACCGATTATAACCTAAAGCTAGAAATAGAGACGAGTGAATAATGGATGGAGCTTCAGCCACTGCATTAGTGAGCATCAGCCACTTGCCATCTATTATTAATCCAATTAGTAATGACGTTTTATTAAAATTTTCCATCTTTCGTTTCCTATTTTCGCTTGACGTCAATGTAATTTGAAAAATATGAAATGTATTTTTAGGAGCTTTTCTGGAGATCTAGAAAGATGTCAGTCAGTCTTAACTAAAAAAAAAGTAAAGTTGGGGTATCGTTCTGCCCAAATAACTGGCTTGAGAAGATCAGACGGACAGTCGCCTTAAGTCAAACATTGGCTGAGTGATGATCATAATGACAGATAATGATTCAATGATTTTTTTATTATATAAAGGTCCAGAATTAAAAAATATTGTGTTCTATTTATTATCAGAGTATAGGCTGCAAGTCTTATTAACTCAACTAACCAATAAAAGAATGAATTTTTATTAAGGCTATTTTTGATTCAACGTCACACCTGAAAAAGTTAAATTTAGAAAATACTGGCAAGTGACAATTGTGTTCATATTCTTACACATCTGTGATGTCCGGTCCATAACCTTTCTATTCAGCTGTCGGCTATTTCCAGCGCCCATCCATTTTGTATTACAATTTTATTTAACCTAATTTCACGAAATGGCACTTGGACGTTGAATGTTCCGGTGCCTTTAAATTGCTACTCATTTTTAGTTTAGAGTTACGGACAAGAGTTCTCCTTTCGCAACGTCGTTAGTTGATTTATTATTTTTCTTTGTTAAGCTTTCACTGTGAGAAGGCTGAGCTGATTAAGATGTAATTTAGAACGAGTATAGATATGTTTAATTTTAGAATTTAAATAATAATATAAAATTAATAGATATATTTATAGAACCTTGCAGATAATTTCGGCTTTTCTTCCGGTTGTTCTACCTACCTCAAGAAGTCGATTTTCATGCGTTGAGATAAACATAATTTTCTCTACTTGTAAATAAAATCAAGTCAAATTTGGCCAATAATTTGCATATTAAATGCTGTCGCTAAAACCAACGTGTACGTGTCTGCTAGTCTGACTA
Organism: Heliothis peltigera; assembly: GCA_958496145.1. Taxonomy (NCBI): domain Eukaryota; kingdom Metazoa; phylum Arthropoda; class Insecta; order Lepidoptera; family Noctuidae; genus Heliothis; species Heliothis peltigera. Next base: position 352,166 of record OY292321.1, read on the forward strand.
TGACGTCAGACCGTGACGTCACGCCAGAGCAGTAAGACACCTGACGCGGAGGTAACGAAAGTTAAATATAAACAGTTATTAGGCTGTGGGATAGAAGCAGCTCTGCGAGATTAAAGATATATTATTTTTTGAATTTTTATTGCGAAATAAGATGCTGTTACATGCGATTTTATTACGTCACGAAGTAACTATTCCCCTCATCAAGATAAGCCTTCTTATCCTGATGCTATGGGGTTAGCGTATCCCTGTGGATAAAAACCCCTTATAATTTTAAAGAATTAAAAAAAAATCCTGATGCTTATGTTTTAGTTCTGTTAAAGCTTACAAGTACTGTGATCTAAGTGAAAAATATATTTGTCACTTACATAAAGTATAGCTTTCAGTGTAATCACACGCTAGCTATGACTATTCAATCGTTAACCTAAACTGACATTCGTTAGGCCCTCCTAGGGTTGGCACAGATATTAGGGCTGTGCAATACTGCGTAATAATTTTGAATTTCGGTATCGAAACTAAAATTTTCATAATATGTACTTGGAACTCAGAATACTCTGCCATGGGAACAAAATACATATAACAAGATATACCAGCTCGTATGTTCTAACTTTATGTATTTATAAATAGATTTATAATAATAGCCTGTATTATTATTTGCTGATATCCGCCAACAGTTTTACTCGCATTCCGTGGGAACTACTCTGCGCAGCCGGATAAGAAATAGTCAATAGCCTTACTCGATAAAAATAGTAGAAGGCATGTTCCAACAGCATGAGTGTAATCTATTAAGTTTTTTCTAATTGAAACGAATGTATTAAAATTACATTATCGTCTCTTTATTTTCAACATTCATTTTAATAGCTTAGCAATGACCGCCATTGTAATATAAATATCTAGTACATATAGACTACACATGAACATTATCGTAGTTGCGCATCTCCGTAAGAGAAAATGTTCGGAATTCTACGTTGGAATTGTTCCAAAATACAAAAACCGACCTGCGTCAATTTGACCGAAAGTTCGATGCGTTAAATTATTGAATCCAAGGACAGTCAAGTAATGTTTAACAGCACACAAGGAATTAATTATAATTAATCACAATATGTTAAAAAACGTTTACGTTTGGATGTATGTCACTCGTTCACCCAAAAACTGCTGAACTATTTTTGATTTAGTTTGCGAGTAACGTTACTTAATCATCAGAAAAACAATAACATTATAAGATTTTTTATCTGACCCTGTCAATTAAGTCCATTGCGGCAAAAAAAAACACTTAAAAAATACTATATACACCTGTTATCTGATCAAAACATCTACGTCGGGTACCTAGATTCAAACAGCAAGGGCGATGATCGTATACCTCCCGCCCCCCCTCTGCTATTCCAATTAACGTAGTTATTTATTAGTCTGCCACTCAGTCACCTTCGTGTTTTTCCCTAGGGATTGCACACATGTATAACCTAAGCTTTATGTTGCAAATAATATTGGCTTCGGATGGCAACTGTTGTTTTTCTTTTATTGGTTCAGAACCTTCGAGGGCAAGAACCCTTCAATCAATCAATCAATCAAAACATTTATTTGTGAACCATAGGTAAGAACAGATCTTAAATATATAAAAAGTATCACTACGCTCTGCCAAGTAAGGTGGCGTACAAATATTCAGTAATAAAATTTAATTTAATTATTACACTTGTTTAGAAATTACAGGTACATACACAATTAAGGCACAATACATTTTATTATTATAGTATACAATAGATTATGTCAAATATATTTAAGTAATTAATTAATCATTTTAATATTCATTATTTAGAAAATACAATAAATTAAAATTATCATAATTATACTTAATGTTTACAGTTAACATTTAATACTTTTATCATCCAGGAAACTTGCAATAGAATAATAACATTTTTCAATTAGGAACTGGAATACTTTTTTCTTAAATATGTTTACATTACTTTCAAGTCTAATACTTTTAGGTAGTCTATTATAAATTTTTGGAGCCATTACAAATATACTTTCATGGAACAGAGTTGTATTACTATTTACTAGTCTCAGAGTACCAGCCCTTCTTAAACTGCTAACTTGTGAAAATTTATCTATATTACGTTTAACAAACATGGCAGATTCATAAATATATAGACAAGGCATGGTCAATATTCTAAGTTCCTTGAAATATGGCTCACAACTATCAGTTTGATGAATATTAACAATTGCCCTTACACATCGTTTTTGTGCTATAAACACTTTGTCTTTTCCAACTGCATTACCCCAAAACATTATACCGTATCGTAGCGTCGAAGAAACGAGACCATGATACGCCGTTAGAAGAGTTGCACGATTTACAGTTTTACTCAGCATATAGAGGGCATAAGAATGTTGATGTAGTTTACTACACACATGTTCTATTTGTTCTCTCCAATTTATCGAATCATTTATATATAAACCAAGAAATTTTGTGGCTTTTGTCACGTTCACTTTTTTTCCATTATAATTTATATTTAAATTTAGATTTATTTTTGCTCTTTGTCCAAACTGCATTAAATTTGTTTTATCTATATTAATCTTGAGGTTGTTCTTCTCTAACCAGCTTACTACCGAGCTAAGATTTTTATTTATTTCTTTTTCGATGGAATTTGTTTCATCAGTGTCAAAGATAAGCGTACTGTCATCAGCGAACATTATCATGGGATATGTCGTAGCCTTATAAGATCGTTGTTCGTCTCATGGTGCTGTGAAGAATTCGCATCACTATATCATTTCTCATAAGTTTTCAAAAGGAATCTAACCTAACCTAACCTAACCTAAAACCCCATTGGTGATTTCAGACTTTATAGTCCTCGAGATGCTATCCTTCACCTTTAATCAGTCCTTGTTGTCCAAGATAATCTTAGAAAGTACATATAACTTAGAAAAGTTACATTGGTACTTGCCTGACTTGGAATCGAACCCGCGCTCATACTCGAAAGCCTGGTGCTTTAAGCACGAGGCCACCACGACTAAAGTCAGAATAATTATAAATTTTTCTTAACGCACTTATATAACCGCAGTTTGTAAACTTAACACATTCTGCATTAGTCTGACCCTTACTTGATCAGCTTTTTACTACCACCATACTCAAAGTTAAGAAACATCTTCATTCTAAGAAGTGTTCAGGAACCTTCCGAGGTCAGGTACGGAGATGAAGGGCATAGATTCAAAGATCTAAAAAGCGATACCGATTTTAATTCCGTAATCTTCTTTAATTTCCATTGTTTCAATCCCAATACACTTCAGGTATCAAGATAAAATATCCCGGGCCTCATCAGAGCTTCAATCTTATGATGGCATCATACCCTTTATAACAATACTAGCGACCCGCCCCGGCTTCGCACGGGTGCAATGCTGATACTAAATACACTACAGAACACTCAAACTCAAAAATAACAGTACTTCTCCACTATTTAGTGGATGTTATTATACATATAAACCTTCCTCTTGAATCACACTATCAATTAAAAAAATCGCATCAAAATCCGTTGCGCAGTTTCAAAGATTTAAGCATACAAAGGGACATAGGGACAGAGAAAGCGACTTTGTTTTATAAATATGATGATGAAGTGATTTAGTAGATCAATTATACTAAGTATAACTAAGTAGCTGAACTAACAATATAGGTAAAATCGTAATTTGTACTATATTATCTCTCTAGTCTTTAACCGTATAGGTACCATCGTTTTTGGCCCACCATATTTCCTTTTACGATTAAAATATTCCTTGTCATTTATTGCCGTCACAATATTTCCTGAAAACTGAACATATTTTAATGATATATTTTGTCCTGCAGCTCGTCTACAACGTGAAGAGCACATGGAAGAAATGATAGCAGAAATGCAATCTCATCTGGAATTTCTGGAAGCACAGTACAGAGGAAGGCAGGAGGATGTGATCTCCTTACAGGTGAACTACACAATCATATTTACTCTAACATTTAATACATTTTTAGCTTAAAAAAATCAATTCCCCCTGCATTCTTGAGGACAAAACCATCCTCATGTCAGGCTAAGAAGGAAGACCAAGAAGACTTTTCTAGGTTCCACGTGCATTGACCAAATCTAATTTTAGATTGATTACGATAGAGATAATTAGGTTTATGGGTCTTCATGATAGTACATTAAATTTAAAAAATATTTCTACTGTTAAGAGGCAAATTATTGTAGCTTTTCGTAACTCTCCTTGAATCCTAATCCAAAAATTTTCGTTACCAGGCGAAGATGTTTTCCGACCGTGGTAACAGTACTCCAAATCATGTGACTGCGCAAGAAGCAGCGCACCAAGCGGCAACTATGACTCCTGGACTAGCAGCTCTTCTGAAGAACATGACAGGTAAGTCTGATAGCTCCTATACTGCTGTGCTAATCATGATCATCTCTACTGAACAAAGGTCTCCCCTATTGATTCCCAAAACTTTGACGCTAATATTGCGAATTAATCTGTATTGCTAGCGAATATACTTTTCCTTGCAACAAGACTTAATAATGCGCATATTTTTTTATTTAAATTTTTATCTTCTGCAATAATGAACTATAGGTTTCGCCAAAAACAAACGTCCTTCCGCATAGCGTAATGTTATATCATCGAAATAAACTTTTAATCAGTCAAAGTTTCATCAAAGGTTTTTTGATCGAACCAAGTCATCAAATTTTATTGGGATGAGCATACGAATTTATATACGTGAAATAAATAGTAGTTATCCTATAATTAAATACTTATATACTCATGGTGTTTTGAGAGGAGCTAGTGTGAATAACCGCTGCACGGGTCGATCGATTATTAGGTTAAGCAACGCTTGGCGTGGTCGGTCCGAGGATATCTTGTCATGGCAAGTACCTCCGTGTTTTGGAAAGCACGTTAAATTGCACATCCTTGGCAGTCTTTACGGGTCGTCAGAAGCCAGATATTCTGACAATTAGTCTTACCAATGGGTTCCCAGGTAACTGGGGTTGAGGAGATCAGATAGACAGTCGCTTCATGGAAAACCATGTTAGACTGGAAGCCAACCCCAATACAGCTTGGGAAAAGCCTAGCCAGATTATGGACTCTTATCGTTTAGAAATATGCAATTTATGTAAGCAGTATGCGAATTTGGTAGAAAGCACAGCCAATGTTTTACGTCAATGCAATGCTAAGATATCTAAGCTTAAGCATAACCTAGTTTTATATTTAAGTTTTAAATCGAATCTTACCGTTAATTACTGATAATTACTGAGCTAAGCGTTTATATTTTGGCACACAAGGTCTATCATACCATATGAGTGCAAATTGTCCATCGTCATACCGAGACACTTTCATCACTAGACAAATAATTACTAACGTAAAACAATAATTTTTCCAACGACCAGTCCTGAGCTTGTACCCAGCAGTTCTCACGACCTGGTATGGGAAACTAGCAGCCTTGTGTAGGCTTTTGTCTAATGGGCATCGTCCCTTGTTGGACTCAAATCAATTATAAAATGACCCACGATTTTCACCGTAGCTGGCGCATTCAGATCAGAATTTACGGATATTTAGTGGTAATTAGTGTTCGGTATTTTACGGAATATGCATCACGAGGTATTAATTAATGAACAGACGTACGAAATGATAGTGTAATGTTGGTTTGAATTTTGTTTTGCAGTCTAATGAGCGATGGGCATCGGTAATGAATTCCGCTAAACAAACGAGCATCATTAGACCGACAACAAAGCAACTAACTGACATTGTATAACATACTAACTTCTAACCGCGGTTTCTATCCCAGCGCAACTACCCGCACCTAGATTAAATGTAGCTATGATTTCTTCTTGTGTATGAGCAATAGAGGTCTTATTTTCATCAAGACTTTAATATTATTTGTCTATTCTATACTTGTATGTTCAGACATAGAAATGATAAGTTATATTACCAACCGCTTAGCTAATGTGCAAGCAATGCACACGTACTAATTTAATTGTCATGCATCTGCAAAGGTTTCGTTATAACAGAAAATCAATGATTCTAGGTGTCAAGTCTTTCTTCAGTATTTTATTACTAGGCACTTGCTGAAACTCAACTTCATCTGTGTCCTAACAGTTTGTGACGTCATTAATAATTTTGCCAGTACCATCTCCTGTTTATTCCTCATACAAAATTTCATCTCAATATGATCGGTCATTTTAAGCTATTAACATGTCAAACGAAAACACATACCTTCACATGTAGGTAATTAGTAAGGCTATGGACAGATATCAATTTGCCGTTAAGTGACTGCAAGAACTAACTAACCTACAAAAAATCTTCAAGATCACTCAAGAATGAATACAGTTGCAAACAGAAATAGTATACTATTTCTGTAATACACTATAATAACTTCTCGTAATAGTATACTATTTCTGTTTGAATATTTTAGTTATCTTTACCAAATTATTGACATCTTAATAAAATTTTCCTGTATTACAAGAGTGAGTTCTAGACCAAATTTTCATTAAGTTACATCATCAATATAATAATTTAATCGTTTTAAAAGACTTGTGAACATCACGTCATATTAGTTTCGTATGAAATACCGGGAAACGAGAACAGAATGCAGCGAACAATTCCATAATTTTCTTCATTTATCATCAATGCAGTGGGAGATAGAGCAAATTCATTTCACGCATAGCTAACGAACAATATGTTAGACAAAGTTAAACTAATGGGATACCATTCCATCACTATCCCATCATAACATTACATATTTGACGCAAATAGTCAAGATTATAATATTTTTTTAATATCGTAAGTATTAATAAAATATTACACACTCATAAAACCACATAGTTTTAGTAATTGATTTGTCTTTAAAATATTAAAAACTATAGAGGTACTCGTAGCTAAGTAACAGCTGCACTAACCGATCGATCGTTAGGTTAAGCAACGCTTGGCGCGGTTGGCTCTTGGATGAATGACCATCTTATCATGAAGTTTTCTTTCTTGTTTCGGTAGGCGCATTAAATTGGTGAATACTGGAACATTTTAACATTTTTGGCAGTCGCTACGGGTAGTCAAAAGCAAGAAAGTGCAGTCTTACCGAGTGACTTCATGGTTGGAAAAGGGCTAGGTAGATAGGAAGATTACAAGGTTTAATTTCTTGAGATTTAAGCCATGGGCGTATTTTTATTTTTTGACTTACTGATTGATTTTGTGAAAGATGGAAAGAATGAAAGAAATTGTGGTGTTCCTCAATGAATGATATTTGTCAATTTTGTTGTGTCTGCAATAGCCATGATTTGTTTTTCTACATCAACTTTGACCTATTTCTGTGGCACTGGCCAAAGACCTCGGCACTTGGCAGGTTTGAACTCTCGCTCGTGAAAACTTTTTGCAGCATCATGCAGTTTTCAAGAAGCATTTGGTTTCGTTTTTTAGCACTTAGGAATATAACCTTGTTGTATTGAACACTTGAAATAAAGTCGATGAATCCTTGCACCCAGATTTACAGATTAATTCAAAATATTATTTCCAATTTTTGCGTTTCCGATTATTGGCTTCAATAAAATAAGTTCAGATTGGTGATCCGTTAATGGAAATGACATCTCAACATTTCACAACGATGGGACTAAGCCTGCATACATACTGATAGGGTCAACGGGTTGTAGAGGCCTTTGTCTAGTTATGGAACCTGACATGGTTGTGATGATGGTCATATTATTATCTGCGACTGATGTGCGAGGTCTCGGGTTCGATTCCCGGGTCGGGCCGAAATCGCTTTGAGAAACTTTCATAAAGCAGCTTGGAGTTTGAAAGTTGGTGATTGATTCACCCGTGCATCGGAGAGCACGTAAATGTCGGTCCTGCGCCTGATCTCTTTCCGGTCGTGTCAGATTGCTGTCCCATCAATAGAGAGTGCACCTGTATCTGCGCGAATGCTTGTGCACTATAATATGTCCTGCGCACCTGGCTGATCTCCTTAAAAGAGAACGGCCGCCATAGCCGACAACCGACCTGGATGCCATCATTATTATTATCGATTGATATTAAACAATTAACATCGTCACTGAAAGCGGCATTAGGTACCTACCGTCAATTATTCCGTCATCAAATTAAAAAAATAAAGAAGTTTTAGGTTAGTACAGATACTAATATTAGCGTACTATACATGGACATCCTTTGTTATCAGGATCCAGAGCAGCAGCTGGCATTCACACCAAGAACCTCCAACAGCTAAGGACTCCCTTCGTATACCAGCTCCTGCCTCACCTCATGAACAGCCCTTACAGCTTGAAGCCAGCATACCATATGAGGGGGGGACGATCCTTCTCGCACATAGTTGTAGGCGTACCGACAGTCAAGAGAGATAAAGAGAGCTACTTAATAGTTACTCTCACTGTGAGTATCGATTGTGAACTCTATTTCTAGGAGCTAATGTTTAAATTTGAATAGAGTAGGTTCACGAACACAGAATTCTTTACTTCTATTAGAGTAAGCTCTTGGGTATTCTCAATATTCGACATTATAGTACATAGTAATAGTTTTGATGTCCAGGTTTCGGGGGTTCAATAAAATATTAAAATGATTGAAGATAGCTTTACTTGAAACAGACTATCTTTCCTGTGCTACGATAAGAATGAAGAAGAAAACCAGATAAACTCATATGCTTAAAAAGACACAGTTTATTATTATCAGTCGTTATGAAAACGTTCCTAAGGCAAGCTTTTCACGAAAATTAGAGTGACCTAAATACTTTAGCTGGAATTCCGTCCCATGCGACCGCCGGCTAAGCATCAATAGGCACAGTATGGGAATGGGGCGTATGGGTGCGTTTCCTAGGCATGCGAGAGACCCATCTGGCCGACGACTGCCTTCAGCATTTTCTATATACATATGTTATTATTCCTACTGATGCATAGCCCGCCTGCATCTTTCGCAAGACCTTGACCATTGACCGTATGCAACTGAATTCCAGTTTTATTCCATAATACTTATTCCACAAATGTTTACAGAACCTCGTCACTGGATTAACATCAGACGATTTAAACAACACTCTCATCGTCGTTATGGTTGGCGAATCTGACCTGGAATACGTCGTCAACACTGCCAGGACTATTGAGACGACGTAAGTATGACGTCACATATGTTTCTTCTGCCAACGGTTTCACCCGCGTCTCGTAGGCTTCTCCGCGTATCTGGATAATTGGTAGCTTCTTCCTGAGATGAGTGCGCTCAGCAAGCAAACAGACCATTCAGTTTTATAATATGAGCTCAGATATTTCAGGCCTTTCCAGTCTTTTGTTTCGTGATTTTCCGTGGTAATCTCTGTGAATAGCCAGTTAGCGTCGTCGAAAAAATTTGCTTTTTCTCGGTGCACATGCATTTCAATGGAGCTTAATTCATTACGAAAAGCATTTCATAAAATTCTGTTCTTCGTATTCTAAAGCATTTTCGGGTGTACTACATAGGGGTCTAATTTAAATACCTATTTTCCTACGGCCTGTAGAAAAATATGAATTAAAATAAATTAAGGCATTATTATTCAACATTAAAATTCGGAGGTTATTATTCGAGTCAAAATTAGGTAAATAAATTTATCTCTCGATGCGTTCGTTGAGTAGTCATGAGTTTGGTTCCCATCGCAGTACGATATACCTGAAACTTTATCACCAGGTTCCCGAAGCAAGTGGAAAATGGCCTCATAGAGGTCATAGCACCATCAGCAGCTTACTATCCCAACTTCGAAACTCTCCCAGTTACCTTGGGGGACTCTCACAAACGAGTCAAATGGAGGACGAAACAAAATTTGGACACAATATACTTAATGGCTTATGCGCAGTCTAAAGGCACCTTCTATCTGATGCTGGAAGACGATGTCATCGCTAAGAAGAATTACATCCAGGTGAGTTCAAAACTGTTTGTGTTGATGTAGATTATCATAATCAATAGCCTATTAGAATTATTTCTAAGAATGTACATGAAAAAAGCGTAATCTTAACAATAGATTACAGCTAGCGGAATGTACAAGATTAAATTTCCATTTCATCACCTTTTCGCATCCTATTGCGTTAAGGGAGATACGTGTGAATACATTTGAAAATATTACCTAAGTAAACTTTTGTATCCACATTTCTTCATTAATATTTTATGTACTGTTCTCCAAAAAACTTGTATACCAGTTTTTACATAAGAATCTGTGATATCTACGATCGCTTATGTTCACTTTTCTAACGAAGCGTCATCGACCTCTTACTTTACTTTAGATCAGATTTTTGGGTGACTGTACTTTACCTATATGACCAATATCATCAACAATCTCTCTTATCAAAAGTTCTATTTTTCATCTTCTAATATTTGCGTTTTCCAGGAAATCAAGAGGTTCACAGCATCAACAACCGTTGCCAATCCCCAGTGGCTGTTCATTGAATACTGTCACGTTGGAGGTATTGGCAAGCTGATCCGTTCAGCTGACTTGATACACTTCATCACCTATGTGCAACTCTTCTACAACAATATGCCCATTGACTGGCTCCTGGAGAGCTACCTGGCTGACCGCGCCTGCACCATCGAAAAGGCGGCTGTAAGTTTGTTTTAATAAAATCTATTAACTAGAAATAAAATGTATTACTTATAACATTATTATTGGGAAATGTGACGTTGGTTAACCCCACAAAGTGCAATGATAATATTAATGAGTAAATTATAAAAAAAAAACGTGTAAAACAACGTCACGTTTCCACGGATCTAATATGATTTGACCCGTACTTATGACAGAACGCTGACAATAAACAGATAACTATTTATTGTGCTCTCAAAGTACGGAGATTAATAAATATCCGTAAAGTCCAACTGCAACTCAATTGTCTATATTGATGTTGTGACACTTTACGATACATTTACATGAAATTATTACATTTTGTTTACAACACCCTTATTAAAAACTTTATATCAAAATCGAAATTTGATTTTTTACAGAAAAAATGCCAACAAGCCAAAGAGTCCATCCGACCGAAATACAAGTCGTCCCTGTTCCAGCACATCGGCTTATATTCTTCATTGAAGGGGAAAATTCATAAAGTTAAGGTATGGATTTGTTCCGTTGATAGATTATTTGTGGTGTAAAAAATTATCCACTAGAGGGCGCTCTATTCTGACTTATAAATATAGCAAATACTTGTAGTGTAGAAGCAAAAATATACTTTTAAAAGGTTGAACAAAACATACTGACGCATCATCATGTGTTTGACACTTATGAGTCCTAATTTATTTGACCTTAGTGTATTTATGCAACAGTTATCAATGTTAGAAGGTTTTTGAATAACAGTATCACTAGTATTTGTGACTAATTTCATGAAAAAGAAAAAAGAGAAAACATTAATGAAAACGCTACAGTACAAGAAGGTTGTATTAGGGCACAATTAATTATTTTGTAACTTATGGACACACAATACACCAATCATAGTAATAGCCAGTTTATTTATTCTATAATGCTATGGGGAGGGGGAGAACATGATATATTTTGAGATTATTTATTTTTAGAACATCCATTGTAATAATTATTTTTTTAAACTGCAGGATGTCCACTATGGAGCTGGACCAACGTTCTACCCGCATACGGGCAACCCACCAGTGCAGTCCCTTAAGACAGATATAGCAGAACTTCCAGGCCATACGTTGAAGAAAGCCTATCTTGGCCGCTCATACTTCTGGGGCGAAAAGCCGAAGAAGGGAAATACTGTCGAGTTTTGGTTCGAAAGACCAATCCTCCTTTCTCAGTAAGTAGTTCAAGACCTTTATTTTAATTAGTACGATATCGTAGATTGAAAAACAAAAAATAAATAATAATCTAATCAAATTGGTAATTTGATAATGAAACCCAAACACTCCCAAATCAGATAAAACTCAATTGAACTTTGACTCATACAACATAAGTGACAAATTGCTTTGACCACCGCCTTGCCTTTTCATGATGATCAGCTTTGCACCACACGTACATGCTGAAAGCATGTGCGATGATGATAGGTATCGCTCCATCTGAAAATCCATTATTAAATACCAAAATACTCCTGAAACCAGTTCTTCCATAACACATACCTGTTATTTTCAGCTACACGTTCCGCAGCGGGAACATAGAACATATAAAAGATAAGTTCTACCACACGAGTGTGGAAGTTCTAGAAGTTCGAAACACGAATTTTACATCAGTTGGTGCTTTCGATGAGTTTGGTCTGGCTGAAGGCGATTTAAAGATAGGACCTATCTCTGCCATCCGGCTAAAAGTGAATAAGAACAGTCACTACTGGGTTATTCTTAGTGAGGTAAGCTATTGTTGATACATTAGACTTGTTAGCATAAGGGTTTCGTGGAGAAGGCTTGTCATCCAAAAAAACTGGAACTGGTTGTCAAATTAGATGTCAACACTAGCGAGTAGCAAATTTTTTTAAATGCATTCCAAATTACGGCCAGAAAACAAAACAAGATCACATTTTAATCATTAAAATGACTTACACACTTTTTATGGCAGAATTTAAACTGACTGAGTACCTTTCTCAAAAGCGTGTTAGCACTGTATTCAATATTTTTTTGTAAAGTTGTTCGATGATGTTTGCCTTTTATCAACATATCACTACTAAACAGTACGAAATAATACTATATTAAATGTTCAGTGAATTAATTGAAAATTAAGGCGAACTGTCTTAGTAAAATAATCAGCTTACATATTCTATGTTCGACAAACTCGCGAATTCAACAGATGAATGTGTGACCGACATTCGTGTCCTTGTAGTCTATGCTCGTCCAAAAATACACGAGATTCGTCATCAAAAAATTCCGTTCAGTGCGATAAAAATTACGGGAAAAGATACGTGTACACAGCGCCATCTGTCGGGGTTCTTGCAAAACGTATCGCAACAGGTTTCATTTGGTCGTCCAATGTTAGTGAAAATCCTTACGAATTTGCTTTGAAGACCGATACAAGCTAAAGTTAGTTGAATACAAGATGCACTATCTCCAATAATTGAGGTAGAAGAAGTAGTTAGATTGAGTATTAAATATTTCCAACGTAAAATGAGTTAGTCTCATGGGCTCAGATAAAATTAGTTGAAGTTTAAAGAAACATTTTGCTATAGGCAGACCAGTTATTAACTTTATTTCAAACGTGACGTGTGCCTTCTTTACGAAATTCTGCAGTCAATATATATTTTTTTTTCATAATACTACCAATTTACTAGTAATGATGAGAAAAACCATATCACAATGATTATATTATGACACCAAAACTGAACTGAACGTCGTATTATCATTTTAAAGCCACTCTAAAGATCATACATTTAATACTAATGAAGCATATTTATTTGTAGATCGAACTCAAAGAGTACCAAGCGCCGGAGACCAGGTGACAGATGACCAAAACGCCCTGGGACAGGATACTGCGAAACCTGATTAGAGCACCTTTGATGTGAGGGGTACAAGGTAGGAGAAAAAACTAAATTTAAATAGAATGTAAGGAATTATGTATCTAGACTAGACAAGAGACATTTTTGAAATTTAAAACCTATTGTAAATTTAATATCCGAAATATACAATGCAGTTACTCCATAACATTATGACGATCAATAGTGTTAACGGCAATGTATACGCTGACCATAATTATAAAGATTCTTGTATTCGACGCTTATAAAATAATTTTAAATCATATTCGAGAAAAGTCAAAAGGTCTTCCATAACCGTTGGTGTGGCTCAGGATGCTGCACTTTCGGGGAGTAGATTTTAGCAAAAATATTGTACTTGTAATTCTATAACAAATCCTCCTTCCGCTTCAGGGGCTAGTCTACTCGCGTAGATGGACTTGACTTGGGACTTTTTATATTCCGTTTTAGCAAAATCTTTTCAAATTATTTCCAATATCATTTAGCTTATCAGCATCAATAAAGTAGCTAAAATAATCAGAAATGATTTCCCACCTATTCGACATTAGTCAAAGACTGAGATGCATTTCAACTCAAAAATACATAATCCATGATTTCAACGATTAGGCATGTACTTAATTTGTCACCCACCATTTAGGCGTTCCATCATTCGCTTAAGGTTAATTTTTTACAATTGAAAGACATTATAGTGAGTTCGATTAGCTAGGGTAACGAATTCGCGCACAGCAGCGCCCGCGAGGGTACGCAGCGTGTTGCAGCCTATGTACATACGAAACGAAATGGTATATAAGTTCCTGGCCTGAATGAGTTTCGCGTACCATGCGTTGAATGGGTCTTTGAACATCTCTTGTCTTTTCTTCTCCTTCAGGGAGTTCTCGCTGCTTATTGAATTTTGTCACGTCTCTCGTTCATTTGATTGAAAATCGCCAATTTTGTATCTCGCTTTAAACTTAAGTTTCTGTTTAAATTGATATCATCATGCCTTTTGATTATTTCTGCGTCATTGTTTGATGCCCTTGGGTAAGTCATCGTCATTCATTAATCATCATCATTAATAGGTATTATTGATTATTATTTCTAGTTATATATTTTAGACATCAGACAATAAAGCGCTTTGAGCGTCTTTTAAGGTTTAAGTATGAACAATAGAGCTTAGTTTAGTTTTGAGTATGTGATACTTGTATTATTTAGTAAGGACATCGGTCTGTATAGTATTATTTGCGACATGCGCACTTATACTTATCTAAGATGTGAAAGAAGATGGAATGTAAGAAATGATAGAATGCGTCAATGTTAGTTAATACATACGTGCAGATTAGCCAATGCTATCGCGCTTAGGTAAGTTAGGATTATAATCAGAGTCATATTAATTCATGATCAAGTCTACTTCTTTTATCAATAATAGCTAGACATAGATAATAGTATTATTTTGGGTATAACATTTGTCACGCATACCTCATAATTTGCCATTGCCATGGTACAGACATATTATTTCTATGATGTAAGTGCATTCAGAAGCACATAGCAACTGCAGATGTTCAAGCAATTGCGATATATCTCCCTCAACAGTGAGGGTATAATGACATTATAGAATACAGAGACAAATATATTTTTATAATAAAATCCACTATAAAAATCTCAAAAAAATAATAATTATAAGATTAGATAGATCATCTTTCATTGTGTAGAAGATCATGGGCAAGCAGTGTTAGTAAACCTTGGAATGAACAAGTAAAATACTTGGAAAAGTTTTCATTTTCACCTCACTATGAAATTTGAACAATAATAAACTAGTCATAGTCATTAAACAGGTTTATTTTCACACATGTAGAAATAGCTTTCAATCATAGTTCTTCATCATTGAGTGATTGACTACATCATCGTCATTCATTGAATTCAGAGGAATATGTAAGCATATCATTGAAGGCTGCAGCCAGTATATCCTGAGCAGGTTGCTGATAACTGTAGTTATTAGCATCTTTATTAATCGTTACAAAATCACTTCCAATAAAAGAGACCTAAGAATTTAATTACCAGCGCATCTCTTCAGATCAGATCCACGCTGACTCTTCCACAGAAATGAATTCAAAGTATTCTTTTTAAAACACGTCAATCGTTTCAGAATTTCACTAGACATCATCATCAGTCTCGAACTTTTTCATCGTCTCAACAGAAGCCTGTATAGAATAATATCACCATGCATTGTCAACAGTCATGAAATCATCATCATCTCCCGAGCCTTTTCCCAACTATGTTGGGGTCGGCTTCCAGTCTCACCGGATTCAGCTGAGTACCAGTGTTTTACAAGGAGCGACTGCCTATCTGACCTCCTCAACCGAGTTACCCGGACAACCCAATACATCTTGGTTAGACTTCCATGGTAACCACAAAAAAAAACGTTTCTAAAGCATCCTTAGAACGTGAACCAATGATGAAGAGCTTTTCTATTTCATTTTCCGAATGTGGTCTGTTGCCACACAGGTTTGCCTCACAACGAAAAATAATTAGATTTTATAGAGCTGTACCTGTATATTAAACTGCTCCCTTATTTCGATATAATCTATAGATATTATAATCTAGCATAGTAAACTATATAGATATAGATGTATAATCGTCATAAAATATAGTAAGTTGGTAGTAAATTTATTACGCTTGATATCTTGATTTCTCGTTATGACATGCGCGATTATCGTAATTTTTTTTGTTAGTTTTGCTTGTATTTTTTGAAAGTAAAAATTAAAAAAATCGGCTTCAAAACTCTGCATTTAAATAAAAATATTATCAATTTAACGAAAACACCCTTAGGAAACAATTTTAACCATCAAAATTCAATTTAACTAAAGAGCGTTACGACATAAAACTACGAGTATAATTTTATTTTCTTCCGTGCTTCCAATATATAATTTTTATTTGTTATATCTACAAAGTTTTATTTAATTCCCCAATAGATATAAAACCGTTCTATGTATATATAACTATACTGCAACCGCAAACTATCTCAATAAATAATAGTAATATATTCAATCCATGTATATATTATATAATTATTACATTTTATTATTATATATAAACCACACATCACAGTACCGACTCAGTGTACACACTGGAACAACCTCGCAATAATTACAGTTAAAATAATTATATATAGTTATACATAGCATACACAATACCTTAATAGTTATGGTTTTATAAAAAACATTATCTTTTTTTCTATAACAAAATTAAAAATAATATGTTTGTTGACCCCCCCCCCCCTCTCCCTACACACACATACAGTGAGAAAAATTTCCACAGAGTTTATTTAAATAAATAGATTTTCTTACATATACTTTCTTAAGGCATCATTATTTCATTATTAAAAAGTTTTTTTAATAAAACGTCTCTATTATCAAAAATGTTAGTTTTAATTTGAAATGGAGTTTTACAGCTTAACAAATGTTTCAAATTTAATTTGGCATTGATTTTTTTTTATTGCATTGAATTAAATCATATTTATTTTATTTCTCCACATAAACACTAAATAATGATAGATTTACAAGATTAATATCTCAAAATCGATAGACGCAGCTTTAAGTTCCAATCATAACTCTAAGAAAATGTTTAATTTTCTGACCAAATCCTGCAGCGATCATACATATGTTTACCGAAAGGTTTATTTTCCAAGCATCATTTAATGCATATTACAGAAAAGTGTTACCATCAGGTGTTCGGTTTCTTGTTTAAATTTCACACACACTACACAAAGGGGTTAAGTTTCCTGGTATAAAATCATGTAAGAGTTCACTTTCATGACATCACTTAAAACATATCACAGACAGGGGTTTAGTTTCCTGTTATCATTTCATGCATATTACAGAAAGGGGTTCAGTTTCCTGGTATCATTTCATGCATGTTACAGAAATGGGTTTAGTTTCCTGGTATCACTTCATGCATATCACAGAAATGGGTTCGGTTTCCTGGTATCACTTCATGCATATCACAGAAATGGGTTTAGTTTCCTGGTATCACTTCATGCATATCACAGAAATGGGTTCGGTTTCCTGGTATCACTTCATGCATATCACAGAAATGGGTTCAGTTTCCTGGTATCACTTCATGCATATTACAGAAATGAGTTCAGTTTCCTGGTATCATTTCATGCATATTACAGAAAGGGGTTCAGTTTCCTGATATCAATTTATTAAAGGGTTCAGTTTAATGGTATTATTTAATGCATATCACAGAAAGGGGTTTAGTTTCCTGATATCAATTTATTGTAGTGTTCAGTTTCCTGGCATCACTTCATGCATATTACAGAAAGAGGATCAGTTTCCTGGTATCACTTCATGCATATCACAGAAAGGGGTTTAGTTTCCTGGATTCATTTCATGCATATTACAGAAAGGGGTTTAGTTTCCTGGTATCACTTCATACATATTACAGAAAGGGGATCAGATTCCTGATATCACTTCGTGCATATTAAAGGAAAGGGTTTAGTTTCGTGGTATAATTTCATGCATATTACAGAAAGGGGTTTAGTTTCCTGGTATGATTTCATGCATATTACAGAAAGAGGATCAGTTTCCTGGTATCACTTCATGCATATCACAGAAAGGGGTTCAGTTTTCTGGTATCACTTTATGCATATCACAGAAAGGGGTTCAGTTTCCTCGTACAAAATTGTGCATATCGCAGAAAGGAGTTATGACATCAATTCAAAGGGTTTTAGTTTCCTGATATCAATTTATCAAAGGGTTCAGTTTAATGGTATTATTTAATGCATATCACAGAAAGGGGTTTAGTTTCCTGATATCAATTTATTGTAGGGTTCAGTTTCATAGCATCATTTCAGGCATATTACAGAAAGGGGTTCAGTTTCCTGATATCAATTTATTAAAGGGTTCAGTTTCCTGGTATCACTTCATGCATATCACAGAAAGGGGATCAGTTTCCTGGTCTCACTTCATGCATATCACAGAAAGGGGTTTAGTTTCCTGGATTCATTTCATGCATATTACAGAAAGGGGTTTAGTTTCCTGGTATCACTTCATACATATTACAGAAAGGGGATCAGATTCCTGATATCACTTCGTGCATATTAAAGGAAAGGGTTTAGTTTCGTGGTATAATTTCATGCATATTACAGAAAGGGGTTTAGTTTCCTGGTATGATTTCATGCATATTACAGAAAGAGGATCAGTTTCCTGGTATCACTTCATGCATATCACAGAAAGAGGTTCAGTTTCCTGGTATCAATTTATGCAAGGGTTCAGTTTCCTGGTATCACCTCATGAATATCACAGAAAGGGATTTAGTTTCCTGGCATCGTTCATGCATATTACAGAAAGGAGTTCAGTTTCCTGATATCAATTTATGCGAGGGTTCAGTTTCCTGGTATCACCATATGAATATCACAGAAAGGGGTTCAGTTTACTGGTTTCACTTAATGCATATTACAAAAACGGGTTTTGTTTCCTAATAACAATTTATTGAAGGGTTTAGTTTCCTGGTATTATTTTATGCATATTAGAGAAAGGGGTTCAGTTTACTGGTATCACTTAATGCATATCACAGTAAGGGGTTTAGTTTCCTGGAATAATTTCATGCATATTACAGAAAGGGGTACAGTTTTCTGGTATCACCTCATGCATATTACAGAAAGGGGTTCAGTTTCCTGGTATCACTTCATGCATGTCACAGAAAGGGGTTCAGTTTCCTGGTAACACTTCAAGCATATTACAGAAAGGGGTTCAGTTTCCTGGTAACACTTCAAGCATATTACAGAAAGGAGTTTAGTTTCCTGATATCAATTTATTGTAGGGTTCAGTTTCCTAGCATCATTTCATGCATATTACAGAAAGGGGTTCAGTTTCCTGGTATTCCCTCATGAATATCACAGAAAGGGGTTTAGTTTCCTGGCATCGTTCATGCATATTACAGAAAGGAGTTCAGTTTCCTGATATCAATTTATGCGAGGGTTCAGTTTCCTGGTATCACCATATGAATATCACAGAAAGGGGTTCAGTTTACTGGTTTCACTTAATGCATATTACAAAAACGGGTTTTGTTTCCTAATAACAATTTATTGAAGGGTTTAGTTTCCTGGTATTATTTTATGCATATTAGAGAAAGGGGTTCAGTTTACTGGTATCACTTAATGCATATCACAGTAAGGGGTTTAGTTTCCTGGAATAATTTCATGCATATTACAGAAAGGGGTACAGTTTTCTGGTATCACCTCATGCATATTACAGAAAGGGGTTCAGTTTCCTGGTATCACTTCATGCATGTCACAGAAAGGGGTTCAGTTTCCTGGTAACACTTCAAGCATATTACAGAAAGGGGTTCAGTTTCCTCGTACAAAATTGTGCATATCGCAGAAAGTTTTTATGACATCAATTCAAAGGGATTTAGTTTCCTGATATCAATTTATTAAAGGGTTCAGTTTAATGGTATCATTTAATGCATATCACAGAAAGGGGTTTAGTTTCCTGATATCAATTTATTGAAGGGTTCAGTTTCCTAGCATCATTTCATGCATATTACAGAAAGGGGTTCAGTTTCCTGGTATCAATATACGCTAGGGTTTAGTTTCTTGGTATCATCTCTTGAATATCACAGAAAGGGGTTCAGTTTTCTGGTATCGTTTTATGCATATAAGAGAAAGGGATTCAATTTCCTGGTATCACTTAATGCATATCTGATCACAGAAAGGGGTTTAGTTTCCTGATATCAATTTATTGAAGGGTTCAGATTCCTAGCATCATTTCATGCATAATGCAGAAAGGGGTTCAGTTTCCTGGCATCACTTCATGCATATTAGAGAAAGGGGTTCAGTTTCCTGGTATCAATATACGCTAGGGTTTAGTTTCTTGGTATCACCTCATGAATATCACAGAAAGGGGTTCAGTTTCCTGGTATCACTTCATGTATATCACAGAAAGGGGTTCAGTTTCCTGGTATCACTTCATGCATATTACAGAAAGGGGTTCAGTTTACTGGTATCATTTCATGCATATTACAGAAAAGGGTTCAGTTTCCTGGCATCACTTCATGCATATTAGAGAAAGGGGTTCAGTTTCCTGGTATCACTTAATGCATATCACAGAAAGGGGTTTAGTTTCCGGATATCAATTTAATGAAGGGTTCAGTTTCCTAGCATCATTTCATGCATATTACAGAAAGGGGTTCAGTTTACTGGTATCATATCACGCATTTTATAGAAGAAAGAGTTTAATTTTCTGGTATCATTTCATGCATATTACAGAAAGGGTTTAGTTTTCTGCTATTATTAATTCAATTCTAGCGTTCAGTTTACTGATTCATTTTGTTGTCTTACAGAAAGAGTCCAGTTTTATCGTATCATGTTAGTAATTTCATAGAAATAATTTAATGCATATCACAGAAAGGGGTTAAGTTTTCTAGAATCATTTCATGCATATCATACAGCTGGGTTCATTTCATGTTATCACTTTATACATATTGTAGCAAGGGGTTCAGCTTCCCGGTATCGCATCACGCATTTCATAGAAAAAGTTTAATTTGCTGTTATCACTTCATGCATATCATAGAAATAGATTCAATTAATGGTATTATTACATGTACATGCATATTACAGAAAGAGGCTAATTTCCTGGTATCATTTGGTGCATAATGAAATAAGGGTGCATTTCCTAGTATGATTGCAAGCATTTTTTACGTATCTGCATAACATTATAAGGTACAGGGTTACTTTTCTGGCGGTAATCACCGCTTATTGAAATGTTCACTTATCTGCGTGGATTACCTAAATTGCAGAAACGGGTTCAGTTCCTGGCATGTACGTACTTTTGCACACACAGAAAACATAAACACAGTTTTAATTTTTAATCATGCGCACTGGCAATACATTCAGAAATACTGTTTTAGTGTATAACATATAAAAAAACATTTTTGATATTCAAAAGCATTTTTCGAAGAAATACATTCTGGTATATGTTTATGGAAACACATATTGCAGATAAAAAATTATGTTATTTTAATATCAATGTTACAAACACGGTTAAATACACACACAGACAGGTCCAATTTCTGGTATACCCCTAAACAGGTTTTATTTTCTTTAGGATTATTAACTGAGGATTTTTTCTGGTACAACATACAGAATATATATACCGGTTTAATTTTCGGGCTTTTTTGATTTACAGGTTGCAGACAAGCTACTGGCATTATTTCATTCACATTATTTAGAAACCAGATTTTTTAGAAACCAGATTAGTTTCCTGATTGAACTCCGTCAAATTTTGTAACGGTTTATTTCAAACACACACTTTTAGTTTTCTCAGGTTCAGTTTCCTGCTATTATTACATCGACACACAAGGTAACAAACACGGGTTTAGTGTCCTGGAATAATTTCTTGCATATTACACAGTTATAGAGAGAATAATTGGTTTGAGTTTCCTGGTTGATTCATACATAACACAGAAACAGATTGAGTTTATTGATTTATTCCATGCATAGATTACACAACGTTTTACTTTTCTGGCATAGGTCCTTGCATTTAACAGACACAGGTTTAATTTTCCATCATATCCCCATGCTATTACAGAACAAGTTTAAGTTTCCAGACCTAAGTTCATGCATATAATAGACAAGGGTTAAGTTTCCGACACTACGTTAATCTCAGGCACATTTTTAAATTTCTGCCTCTATAGGTACAGCATTCAGTACAGATGTAATATATATTAATAATGTGTACCTAAAATAATATGATAATATTTTCTTAAATTACTCAATGCATGTTACGAAATTAGGTTTAGTTTTCCGGCATTAGTCCATGCATCTTTACACAAACAACGGTTTACTTTACTTGTATAAAATATTACAGACACGAGTTCAATACTCTGGAAATAATCCATTTACATTATAGATTCGGTTTAATTTTCTAGTACAACTTTATACATATTACAGAAACAGGTTGAAAAACCTTGTAACAGAATCAGGTTTACATATAGATACAGGTATACTTTAGGTATATTTCCCCATTGTGACCCCATGCTATACCAGAACCGGGTTGGTTTTCTGCCATCACTCCGTGCTATTACTGAACCAGTTTAAGTTTCCAGACCTAAGTTCACGCATATAATAGAATCAGGTTTACATATAGATACAGGTGTACTTTAGGTTTATTTATCCAGTGTGACCCCATACTATACCAGAACTAGGTTGATTTTCTGCCATCACTCCGTGCTATTACAGAACCAGTTTAAGTTTCCACACTTATGTTCATGCATATAATAGAATCAGGTTTACATATAGATACAGGTATACTTTAGGTTTATCTACCCAGTGTGACCCCAAGCTATACCAGAATCGGGTTGGTTTTCTGCCATCACTCCGTGCTATTACAGAACCAGTTTAAGTTTTCAAACCTAAGTTCATGCATATAACAGAATCAGGTTTACATATAGATACAGGTATACTTTAGGTTTATTTCCCCAGTGTGACCCCAAGCTATACCAGAATCGGGTTGGTTTTCTGCAATCACTCCATGCTATTACGGAATGATGTTTAGTATAATAGCATAATTAAGTCATTCCATCATAATTAATTCCATGCGAATTACCAAAAAAGTTAATTTTTTTAGAATGAAATCGAAGTAGAATCAGTTTCAATTTTTTGCCATAGCTCACAGACTCAGGGTTATTTTTCCGCCATAACTCATCCATATGACTGAACGTTTTAATTTCATTGTATAGCTCCATGCATATTAAAATATCAGTTTTGGTGCAAGTTATAGAATCAGATTTAATTTATTTATTGACAACAGATCAAACACACGGGTTCAGTTTTCTATCATAGATTCACACTTTTATTTGCCTCCATGAACATTATAGATTTAAATGCCTTAAATAATAATTCTTATTAAAAAAAAAACAACATACACAGTATGCTACAAAACAGGTTTAAATTTTCCATCATTTTTACGCAGCCATTTATAAAATCAATACAATTCAACATTTAAGACATAACTTACAGGATAAAAGGCTTAATTTAAGCTTAATTTTCTGCCACAAATCCATACAGTTGTCATATTCTGGTTTAATTTTCTTGTAAACCTGATTTAGATTAAAAAAACAGTTTACATTGACTGACATAACTCCATACATACTAGGCATTCGGGTTTAGTTTCCAGGTTTTAACTGTAAGCAAATTACAGGTAGTTCTAAATTCCACAATAGTTTCACAAGACAATACATGGAAATAGTAAAAGTTTTATGTTTCCTTCAAAGATACATACCGTCACCATTAATAAGTAAATCCTGAAGTTTCTATTTTCTGAAATAGCTTTATACAGAACAATGTAGGCAAACAGGCTTAATACTGTAAACGCAAAAAAAAATTTAAAGCGATATTACAACAAACCTTAAATAGATAGTCCCACTTTCTTAAAATCATTTTTCAACTAGTCAAATTCAATACTTTTATAGAACTGTCAAAAACGGTTACTCTCTAAAACAACACATATGACGTCACAGATTTTTCACATCAATCCGTATACTTATTTCGAATATATTATCAATAAAAAAAATATAAACACTTTTCGATTCAAAACGATAAATTAAATTGACATTATTTTAATATGCCTTACAAAATGAATATGATAAATTATTACATTTATGAATTAGTCCACATCCCAATTATACCTAGGTTTTTTTCCGTCATGTCTTAAATTCCAGCAGTCACACATGAGTCACACTCAAAAAAAATTACCACTCCACACAGGTTACTGACAATAATTTTTTCTAAACGTTTACAGGTATTTAAAACCTCATTTTTGTAATTATACACACATATTGATATTATTATTTTTACATACAAAAATCAATAGAACTCGTTAGTATTATTATTTTCATGTTTTGTTCATTGTTGCTGAATACTTTTATTTTTCTCGTTATTATTTAATAGTTTTTCACAATACAATTTTTTAAACAGGAAAATGGGGGCTCATTTTCTGAATGCAATAATAATGAATCAATAGTTACACTTCACAAGGTTAATTCCAACATTTATGAGAATTTCTTCCTTATATAGAAAGCTGTACATATAAATATGGAAATGGGTTCTTCTACGGGTCACTTACACATTCATATTACATAGTATATTAATTATATCATATATAACACACATTAACGATTTTTTCATATACATAGTTCATCCATCATTACATAAACTTTACTTATAGGATTAAATATTTTGAGTCATTGTCATAAAGTAAATTCAGGGATTGTAGATAGTCAAAATTACTAACAACCCAGTTAAAAAAAAAAACAAACAAATCAGCGACCATATTTTTTTCTTAAATATCGAAGTCATAACTTCAGGCATCAAATTAATAATCAGCAGGCTTAACATGGCGATTTTATATCTATTCTGTCAAGAAAAGTCAAAGCTCTTTCTGTCAATGTCAACATGTCGTCTGCTGCCCGAGCATGGCGCGAGCTGTCAACTCGCATATAATCACTTGTAGCCTTATGTCAATCGAAGAAAAGAAAAATTACTTCAAAAAATGTCAAAACAAATCTTACGTCAATCTGTCACTATATCCAATCTCCGGTAAACAAGACTTGTTTCTACGGTTGCCATGCTAGGCCTGCAGGAGTTAAATAACTTTAGATAACCTCTGTTCATCGTATAATCAGAGAATTGCAGAATACACCAGTAAATAGATCAAAAACAAATTTCTCACTAAGTTTCAAAACTTTGGAGCCAGCTTATAAAACTGTTTTTTATAAAACAGTAAAAATCATACATTTCAATACATAATATGTGTTTAGCTTTATGAAGCCAAATATTTTCATGAATTTCATAAAACCAATCACTGGTATTTATAAAACGTCGAAAACTATAAATAGAACGATTACAAAAATTTGGTCCTGAAGAGCTTCTAAATCAATAAGAAAACATGAAAAAATTAAAAGTTTAAAATCATTTTTTATCAATAAATTACAATAGACAGTCCGCAAAAAGTATTTTAGTTGAGTTTATCACAATCAGATATGACAATGGATAGGATAAGGTTGTCGGCAGACGATAGAGAGACGAAGGAATGAAAGAAGATCAAGCAAATGATGAGAGGCATGTATGACATGAAGATTGATTCTCTTCGGAGATAGAAGTGGATACGAAAGAGGAACAGATTGTAAGCACCTTGTATGCTCATCTCGTTGATTTTCTTCTTAAAGTAATAGAATAAGTCTGGTTAGAGTATCGTCAGGGTTCTGTCCCACCATTCGAACGGAAATGACTTAGTTGTAGTGTTTGCTGCTCTGGGCGCAAAGTTATTTTAGATTATATTTCTGGTATCATCGGCAATACAAGTTGTCATCCTGTAAATACATTATATCATGTACATCCGAACAACGAACTCCGCTCACTACCATATGTCGTTCATTAGTATAAGGTGCATCAATACTCTACTGAGTAAGGGCCAAAACACATAACCGCGTTGCGGCACCGCGCCGCTGAAACCGGCTGTTTGCGTCACCGCTGATTTCAGCGGTGCGTAACCGTAACCCGGTTCCTTCTTCTTCATAAAGATAAAAAAGTAAAAGTAGGCTGAAAATCAGCACTTTTTTAAGGTCGATTCTACAAAAAACAGCCCCAAAAACGCCCGCCCTTCACCACTTCCTATGTGTTATCGCTGGGAAGAAGTTACATATATAGATACTTGTTGACAATGATTCTGTTTGTTTCTACTCTCTTGCAAACAACAACACGCGAAACCCGGGAACAGTCATAAAATTAAAATTTCTGTTCTTGACCTCGATTTATTTATATCAACGCTCATTTTCGCGACACAACAGACTGCCGTTTTAAGCAGCGCGGTGCCGCAACGCGGTTATGTGTTTCGAGCCTAATAGTTGAGTTATTTTGGTTAGTGTAACTCGCATTCACTGTACATTCATTTGCATTGTGAAAGATTTGTAATATTTATTAATATTTAGCTTCATTGGATCTCTACGAGTATCGTGATATTAAATGTATCAAATATCGATATTATGCAGTACTTTAAGTTAAAGCGTATACATTACGTGAAACCTATGGTCATAATGTTATGGTGTAACTGATCTACGCTGCCTGGTCTGAGGAAGGCGTTCTAGCAGCTGTCGTTGAAACGAAGAGTAATGGAGTATATTCCAAAACATAATGTATACTAGTAGTTAGCAGTCAAAGGCTACGCCGATGTGATAATAGCTATTTAATCGTAGCTTAGAATGATATTTAACAAATTGTATGATTACTAAAATTTTCTAACATCATATTATTCGGCTTTCTAAAGTAAAATTGACTTCAAGTGCACCGTTTATTGTATGTAGTTGGCGAAGCACTCATGTGCCTGAAACAGACTGTTCAGTATGTAAGATTAAAAATAAGTTTTTGGAGTAAAGGTGCATTTGGAGCAGCTTTACTTACATATTGTACTCGTTAACGGTTTATTAAGATAGGAAGCTCTATTAATTTTAATTTAAAATTATTCATATATCTTAAGTGTCAACAAAACCAATTAAGTAACCAAATATTAGGTTAAGCGCATTCTTATTTATAGTAACATCGTCGGGCATTTAAAGAAAACCAATGATTTATAAATTATTACCAGCTTAAGAGCCCCGCACGCTGCAAACTTTTACTTGGCCGATTATTTGACAGGTTATTTTTTTACTTATTCGGGAAAAATGACAGTTTTACATTAGAGTCTTATTCTAAATTATAATTGTTCAGATCATGGAGAACAAAATGACTAGGTTCAGATTGTCAGTGCGCAAATTAGCAAGTGTGAGGCCCATAAAAAATTACAATTAAAAATTTTGATTGCATTTACGATTACACTCAAAATAAAACTATCAGCCAACATTTTTGCCAAATATCGATCGGCCGACAGTTTGTGTGCGGGACTCTTATGTTTTTTTCTACTTCATTATCTTTTAAGCTTAAAGAGTGATTTCAGGTGTTGTATATCCTATTTGTATGATGCAGCGATATCTTTCACCATCATCCTTGATTGTTTAACTTCATCCAATTATCAAAAAATCATCCAGTCATCCAACGTCTTTCACCATTTACGACTCCTGGACGTTACAAAAACCTTATCATCGTTACAATCTCTGCGCAAGCGTTCCTTATCTTACATGTAACATCAGCTACCCACAAATGATTTGTACAATGAAAGACATACACACTCGCGCCATAAAAATAAAAAAATACGTAGGGATGTCCTTTTAAACAAAGAACCGACGGCCGATTTTTCAGTCAAGCAGAAGTCTGTTCGGCTGGAAAATTGGTTGGTTCCCCTCATGTTACCGCTGCGGCAAGTCTCCTTCTCACAGCGGTGCATGAGGGTGGGGTGCAAGGGGTAAATGCTAAAGATCCAGTTTACTCAATCGTCAACCTCACCTGCGCGCGGTGCACCCCGCTACAACTAACGAGGCTCTGACGACCGACAGGTGGCGGTATATCCACGAAACCGACTTTGAAGACTTTAGTCTAATGAGTCTGACCAAGCTACTATCATCACAGCTTGGTAGTCTTACATTTATTGTAGGCTGAAATAACATCACTGGGATTTAATACCATCCCTAATTTAGGCTTATCACGTATATTTTAGTCTGTCTTATCTGTATTATACTATCCTGTTTTCTTCTTTTTTCACTTGTTCTATCTTTTATTGCTTCTGTGTATTCCCAATTTCTTGCGCTCTCAGCACGTTTCTGTCTTCCTCAATTTAGTGCAACACGAAGGTCGGTATCACGATACGAAAGTGTTTGAGGCCATAATAACAAAATTTTTGACGGGACCCTTTCATGAGTGTTTGGGTACTAGAATCTTTTGTACGCTTTACACTCGGAGTAAGGACAATCTTGGTATCATTCGTCATCGCGTTGCACTTGATTGATCTTTCGTAGTTTAAATTAGGGATTGCCTGGCAATCGTTCTTTTTATTTGAGAGTCCTTTCATTCATCTTAACCTTCATTTTCAGCAGTACCATCTCAGTTGGGATTTATGTTAACGTTAGTTTTATTAAGTTTGTAATATTTAGTTCTCTTTCGATTCATTGCAATGAGTTATTTGTAGTTTTGTTTAGTAGAACCCTTATTTTCTTAGATTAGGTTTATGACTCAGAAATAGCTAAATATTTAATGCAGTATTTCACACCACTTTCTACCGTATTTCAGATACGCAGTAATCATGTCTACGGTTTTTCCACGACGTGGTAACTTTCTCGATTCGCCTAGATTTACAATTTAATGCGCACAAGTAAAAATTTTAGGTTCTTTCAAATATTTTGTTGGAACCTGTGTTTTTACACGTGTAAATCGAAGCCCGGGATGCGTTATCGCTTCATGGGGAAACAATGTATCATGATACTGGGTACCTAGGACGTAGGAAGCTATTAAGTTCTCTATCAATGAAACTTTATGTCCAGTTCATAACGTGGCTTATTATAACACAACCTTAGTGTTCTACATTGGCATTTGCTGTCGATACGCACAAACGTAAAATTTTCTTGTCACTTCTTGTTTATCCCTGGCGGTGACTAGACTTTTTTACACCCCTTTTAGCAGTGTCATTGTTTTGAATGCTAACACAACCTAAATTAAGGTATGCTCTCATTAACTGCCCCACGTTGTGGACAAAGACCCAATTTTTTTTAAATCTGTTTTAAACAACACATTTTCCCCAGCAATAGACTGAAAAACACTATATACCCATAAAAAACCGAGCAAACATCATCGTAATTTACAAAAATAATTTCTGTTATAATAATTTGTTGATTTCCTTA
Organism: Heliothis peltigera; assembly: GCA_958496145.1. Classification (NCBI taxonomy): domain Eukaryota; kingdom Metazoa; phylum Arthropoda; class Insecta; order Lepidoptera; family Noctuidae; genus Heliothis; species Heliothis peltigera. The sequence goes on from OY292321.1 coordinate 381,361, forward strand.
ATTTTATTTAAAAAAGAGGGGTGTAAGGGGGAACGCGCTACATCCAAGTTCTTCAATCGCCAACCTCACCTGCACGTGGTACACCCTGCAGTTACAGACGAGGCTCTGACGTCCGACGTATGGCGGAATATCCATCCTTCTAGCATTCCCAAGAAGAATATGGAGATGCTAGAAAAGCACTATATAAATAATGTCCCCTGTATCAATAAAGACAAAAATGAATTAAAGAGAGAAAATTTTAAAAAGTATTACCAAGGATAATAAATTAATCAGGGGACGTTGCGCAGCACCCAGCAGAATCGGAAATCAATTTATACTGTTATGCAAAAGAGAAATTAAATCGATTTATTGCTCAAAAATAAATGTGAGAGGTAAACTTTATCTATGTCTATACATTGTTAAAATGATAATGAACCCAAATTTTGATGGCTACGTAAGTCACAACATGGAAAAGCTTATGCATGTTAAAAACGAAAGCAATATAACATCAATTCATAGATGATAAAGCATTACCATCACCGGAGAAAAGACCAATAAAGAAGTATTTCTCATAAATAATGATGAACCTCAAAGTACCTACAAAGTAAGACACATTGAAAAATTCAAAGCGTACTTCGAAGATCAATGGCCCTGCAGACCATTCGCTTCATAAACATCATTGAATTTTGAGTGGTCACTACGCACTAAAGTGTTGCTAGTACTAGTATAATTATTGACTTGAATAAAATATCAAGTGAATCATACAAAGCACTGAGATTTGTTTGCTTCTGGGATAAGTGACACCAAGTGTCACATATTCCTAGAGGCAGTACTGTGCATTTTACTTACATAAGAAGGCACGGTCAATGAACAAGCAGCCGTATAAAATAAACATGGCATCTTCGATTTATTGAAGTTCCGTTTGGTCCCAGTAAGAGTAATGTCTGGGACCTTCTGGAAAAGGAAGTTAAGATCTCCACAACTCTTAGTAAACAGTCACGTCAATGTTGCGTTAAAATTTGTCATGCAACATCCAATGAAATAGCTTAGTCGGAATCATAATTTACTGTGAATATCGTTAATAAATAGCAGATAAATGGTAGTTAGTAATTAGCTAAACAAACAGATATTTTAATGATTTACTTGTTTAATTCGTTAAGTAATACGATGAGCAAAGGAATCAAAGTGTGCTACAAATCATTCATCCAAAAAACCGCTTAACATTAGGAATAATTTAAATATAGAAAATACCAATCAAAACATCTCTTGTTGTTAGCATGTACAACTTTCGTCACAAAACTTAGTCTACTGTCCTTATCGGATTTTGGGACTGATGTCTCTTCAACGACTGAGTAGGTATTATTATCAACTGCTGTGAACTGTTTACCAACAATAAAGAATCATCAAAAAATTGCATCTAACATCGTTGCACTAATTTTCAAATACAAAGGGCATTCATACAACTCAGTTGGATAATTTTCGAAAAAAACGGATAATTTTCTACCACCTTCAACAAAATTGCATCTATTTTTACAGAAATATCTGTTCCAAACTGCTTATCAAAAATCAAAATCAAAAAGAATACATTTATCACATAACATAATCGCACTTATTTAAATATTGTGAAATCGCATAAGGTAATGTCAATATCATCATAACATCAAGTCGTACCACAAACGACAATATCATCGTAAGTTATACTTAGAACAATTTGTATAAGATAAACATTCATGTTCATGACTATCACAAAAACATCATCATCTAGCTGGTAAGTCAGTGAATTAAAATTTATTTATTTCAGATAACTTAGATCCATACATTTATATAGGTATATGTTAAAAGCAATAGTAAGCAGGGACTTCGTCCGCTGTACTTATTTCCAGAAGAAGGGAAAATCTTACATATTTGCTACAGCAAGCAAGATGCTGTGGTGGCTTCCACGCAGCTAACTGATGATACTTGCGGTCTTTTTGCGCCAAATGGCTGCAAGGCCGTCCGTGTGCGCATCAGCAAACATTGCCGATGCGCTACAGAAACGTAGAAGTTGCAACAGCGCCCTGGACACATTATTAAATTGGACCCGTAGAGCATTGTATGTTTCTTGTGTGTAGTTAGTCCTCAGACCTCTTAACAGGTTCGAGGATAATTTAAGCCTTATGTCAGCAAGGCCATCTAGTATTTGGCAGAGTAACAACCATAGGCTCTTCCCATTATCAATGGCAAAGCCTCTTTCCCCTAACGTAGCTGTATAGCCTGTATAAACATAAGGGGCATTCACCAGGAACGATAAGACTAAGCACACATTACCAGCTAGATACCGAATTGTTCAACGCTTCAAACTGTAAAGCATAAAAAATTATGTTTTAAAATTTCTTATGCAGGCTCAGATTGAAGCGGTAGGTCAGGACTGTATCTAGCTGCTTATGTGTGGGTGGCCTGAAAGTTCCCGGTCTTTACGTTATTAACACTGACATCAGCTGACTGGTGGAAGGGAGCTAAAGTGAATTTAGACACTGGTGGTTTATGTTAACATGTTCCACCAGTGACCATGAAAAAGGTAAACCGGTAATGGCTAATTTACCACCTACAGCAGTCTTTCCAGTGCTGCCGATATACTTGACACATTAGGTCCTAATGTGTCAAGTGTCTAGGGGAAAGACCAGCTCTTGATGACGTCATATGGGTTGTTCCAAGAGTGCATCCCTAGTGAGTTCATCAAGAGCAATAGTACCGACCATACTTCATTCAGGATCTGTGACTTCAAGGAGCGAATGCATATTGAACAAGGCTGTATGTAGGTAAATAGAGCAGTGGCATTCAGGTGCAGGACCTCCTTGGAGTTGTTGGTTTTGTGTGCTTCAAGCCTCTGGTGTATGGCCGGACTGAAGATCCCATTTCTACATACCAGGTGTGACCAACCCGTCCTAATTTTAAGAGTAAAATAAACAAAAATACCACTATGCACACGTTACTTGGCGATTCGGCATTACATAGTAGATCTTGAGCCAAATCACGTTGGTCACTCCTGTCGTATAAGTTTCACAGATGGCATCAGCACTGTCACTCTTGTGAAGAGAGATGGGGTCTTACGCTGTTCACGAATAATAAAACCTTAAAAGCCTTAAAAATTAGGTTTTATTCTTGTCCGATTCTTGTCCTTCCACTGCCGGTTCCTTTTTTGCATGGAGGTTCCACATCTCTCTTCGACCATTAGTTTTCAGAGTTAGATAACACTGATTCCCCGACAAGATAGCGCTGCTATCTTTGTCAAAATAAATTACATCAGGGGACCATGAGAAAGAAGGCTAGTTCCATAAAAACAGACTGAAATGGTCGGGACTAATAGCTTCAAACTGAAAAGCATAACGAACAGCGGTGAGCGGATATCTTTATGTAACATCAGGTTGAAGCTATTGGTTCTGGTTGTTCCAGGATGTTTATATGGGAGTGGCCTGAGAGTCTAGTGGACAACGAGCAACTCGTAATGAAGTACATCGTTATATAATATACCGACAATCATTTAGTTGACTTGTTGAGCACTGCATGATCGGCCTTTTTATCTTTCAACTGCCGGGCCCAGGCCTCTTTTTACACAGAGAAGGTTTGAGCGTTAATCACTACGCTTGCTCATTACGGGTTGGCTTTAAATATATATTCATCAATCTTTATGCGACAGTATGACTATCGCTTAGCGGAACGACAACACTGACGTACCGGACGAATCCATAGGCCACAGAGGCTATTTAGTCCCTCGTCCATTCATCAAAAATTATTAGGTAGCCGAAGATGTTTGTGTGGATTATCATCATTCCCATTCATCTGACCGCACAGCTGTGGTTTACAACAGAGCATTGACTAAAAATGCATCGGCTTTCATACCCCCCTTCTTGCACGTTTCGGCGGGGCCGGTGGCATCAGCAGTGTCGATCGGCTCGAGGGGGGGAATCTCTGCTGATCACGAAGCAAACAGATTTTGCAGATCCTTCGTGAGGTTTTAGTATCTCTTCAATTTTGTAGTAGCCTTCTATATTTTCAAGATAAACATATCTTTTTAATAGTTTGAATACCAGGTTAATTTTATGGTGGTTTTCGGCGACGCTTGCTGTGACGACTATGTTAGTCGTCGGTTTTACATCGGATAGAATTAAGGTGATTGATACATCTGGTATAGGAGATAGCGAAGCTGAACCATTGACATCTTGGAATACGGGTTCACTTAGAACTCGAAACGGTTATAATTTACACGTTTAGATAGATAGTGACATGGCATTTATTGGACATCTCTGCAGTATGTGGAATAAACCACTGGTTTAGAACTACTCAGAGGATTGCCGTAAGAAATTTGGAACATCGTACTTGCGGCTTTTACATCATTCATCGTCATCTTTCCTTTATTTCTTAACATCATCCACGTCATTAGAACCAGCAATAAAAACAACATCCTCTATTCAAATCACTCTCACTCAAACTTCGTAATTTCAGGATTGAATTCGGAACTAAGATTAACATCACAGTAGATATAAAATCTTTTACAAACATGCAGTACACAGACAGTCACCCACAACAACTTTACGAATACTCTTTTAATTCACATCATCAAACCATCTCTATCCCAGACCGTGGTCGGTAATGTCAGCAGTGTCACCGACATAGGGTGGGCGGGATGGTTGGCACCAACTGCTGATCACGGAGTTACTTTTCAAAACTTCGTGATTATCCCATTTTGTTTCGAAAGCATGTTTTTTTAACGTTCAGGATCCTAAAACACCGTTCATTCATCACCAGCCACAAAACCAGCATTCTGTTTCTGCTCACATCTCCATAAATACAGGTTGCATAATAATGTTCTATTTAGTTTGGCCTCATATGTCGGCAATTTTTACGTACAGGGAGTTCAAGGAGCATTCATTTATTGCTATCAACATCCAAGTATTTTTTGTGTATTTGACAATCTTCAGTATGACGCCTAAACGATCTAGTCCTGAAGATTTTCAAAGTCCAGCTACAATAATTAAATCTTCACCACCCAACATCAAGCTACCGAATGAATCAGCCTGATAACATCTCTGGGCTTCGATTAGCCTTGCGGTTACTTATTTTGACAGGCGATAGGGTTACATCAAACCTATTACTTTACAATCCACAGTTCCAGCTAAACTGATCCCGCAAAGACTTTTAGTGCTTGATGAATTCAAAACTGGTAACAAGTGTCTAGTCATTTTCATTAATGTCAACATCATACAACAGAAGTTTATTTTGCAGTTGGTATAACATAATTTTACAAGAACAATAGTAGCAAACAGGTTTCATTTTATGATCGACCTTACGAAATGATGTTTGACAATTTATTAATTTCCTCAACAATCTTGAACATGTTGGACTTACTGGTTCCATCTGTGAAAGTAAATACTTATTCTAGCAATTACATACGCTGTTTATGAACAAGCTCAAGCAATCAAAGACCTGAAATTGCGAAACACCAAAGAGAAGCCCATATGAATGATTTAATCTTGTAATACCATCCAAAGTGCTCCAAGATAACACCAAAGAATTCCCTGCTTTTAAGAATCTCCAAAGGTTTTAACAACAAAATCCTTTTGGTAGACATCATACATAAGTTTGAACATGGTCATCACACACACAGGTATCATATTTATGTTTACTTATTTTAGTTAACAGGCGTACAACAACTTTCCTTAACATTTGTGTTAAATTTATTTTAATCCGTCCAACATTCCGCCGGTGGTGGGCAGCAGCACCATCGGCGGTGTTGGGCGGTTGAGTTAGCTGCTGATCACCAAGACCCTGTCCTTGGTGATAATTTGGTTCATATTTACTACTTCTGCCTTTCTTTAAGTGCCATATTTTATGTCGTTTCAATTTTCACATCTGTTTTTTTAACTTATCATCATCATCATCTTCATCATACACCGCATCATAATCTATATCGCTGCATCATTTAGTTTTAAGATAACCCGTTTTAGATGGTGATCTGTTTGATTAGCAAGACATTATCAATTGAGGAGAAGCTGTAATCACTGGGTTGCTTCTAGAAAATAGCAGGCATTTTGGATGAAGAATGATCACAGACACGATCTAAAACGGGCGTTATTGGATCTAGTTAGCAAAGCCAAATATAATCATAGGTTAGTAAGGGCTGACATGCGAGTTGTTTTACACACACCGCCGAACTTACATTGGATTTAAGAATTTATTTAGATTAGTTTGGTCTTTTAAGTATTTATATACAATCATGAGCCTCAGGGCTGTTATATTATAAGTTATTTTTTTAACTTTCAACATCCACACATGCAATCCATAGCGGGTAACTTGGACGTACGTAGTAAGGAGACCTAGTAGTTATAACTGCCTTTGTTAAAGTAGACAAGAAACACCTTCAAGGACAGTGTCCATAAATAAAATTGAGAAAGTTTCCATCGTTGGTATGAAGACGGCAGTAATAGTGAAGCGTCGGATAGCAGAGAACGTGTTGTATGTTAGATTATTGTTTATTGTTATTGCGACTAATGTTGCTATTATTGTTATGTTTTCATTGATTGGTTGATTAGTGGAACCCTTAATTGTTTCTCGTTAATCGGGTTCTGAAGAAGGAAAACCGAATGGAGATCTACCTTGGCGACTTATCGTCCGGGTATCGAGCTCGCCTTGTGTGCCAACAAGCAATCCATAGTCCTAGCGTGTCAGTCACTTAGATATTACCTTATAATAAGCCACAGTCTAACTGGAAAGCAGCAACGATGAACTTACTGCGCTAAGCTCGGGTCTACTTTATAATTAGACTGTGAAAAACTTTAGCATTATATTCAATATAACTCATTACCCTGCAAAATACTTCAATCACTAAGACATTGTTTGTTATCATCTGTTGGTATTGTCAAACGCAATGAAAAGCAAACGAAAATCGGTTCGCGATAAGATGGCTGTATGCTGTGCACTAAACAATTACAGAAATGTGCAGTAGGGTTTAATAGCCGCAAAATTAAAGCACAAACGAAAATCATCAAGTCTTCCAGATCCTTCCAGTAATTGTTTTGAAATTAATGAGCATCTTAAAACAATTATTAGGAAGGTTCCAAAATTAGATTTTAGCAAATAATTAGGAGTGTCAAATGAAAAGACCCTGAGAATGGACTGCATATCAGATCGTTTGGAAGAATATACGGTCGTTTGAAATTAGCGTTTGCGTTACATTGCGTTTAGAAACCGAGGTGTGATCGTGTATCTTCTAGGAGTGACGTGCTGTATTGGCCACAATGTTTTAGTGTTAACTATATATTTGATTTGCTATCTCCTATTCTTAAGACTAACGCTTTTTATCATGCCATTAAATCATAAAAAAACGTTGTGTTTCAATTCTTTCTTTTTTTACCCACCTGCGCCAGAAGAAGGGGTTATAAGGTATGTGTATTCCTTGGTCACAATCTAGAACCTGAAAATTGAGAAGTTGGTTATGTCGTTGAAAAGGTGTATATTGCTTTCACATATTTTTCAGTCCTTTCAAGAAGAATTACCTTTCAAGATCTGTGACGGTTTAAAGTTCAACAAGAGCTGTTAATAGGGAATCGACAGATTACACATTGTCAGTAATAAATAATCACAGATTTTTTTATTGCAATACTTATTATGGATTAAGGATTGTGAATACATACTCGTAAGAAGTTGGGGCATTTTTTTGCTGTGGAAGAATCTGGATTCCCGCGGCCCCGCTCGTACACGCGAGGAGACCCCGGGGTGGTTTTAGCCGGTAAGAGTCCGGCACACCCCTCCATCTCTCCCCAGGCGGAGGAGAGTCTATGAGGATTTCCGACCGATAAAAAAAAGGTCACTAGTATTTAATAATAAGAACCCATTTTGATTTATTTATTCTTTATTCATTTAACATCAATTACGTTTTGGCTACATTTTGTTCTTCACTAGAATTTTGCTGGACAACAATTTGAAAATACAGATAGGCTAGAAACTAAGTTTTTTTAACTACCTACGTAAATACGTTTTTTTCGTTGAATTAGTTTATCACTGGCGATAGTAATTAAAAATGTTTAAAACTTTAATCACATGCAATAAGGTGCAGGAGGCTGCATAAGTAGGTATATCAGGTTGTTTAGCTACCAAACACGTTACTAATTTATGTTTAGCCTCTGATTTGTCGGCCATGTTCTTAAAGACAAGTCTTAACTATTTAGTGAAAAAAAAAAAACATTTCATATATATTTTCCCAAAAATATGATTTCGTATTTCTATCACCAGCTGTAAGTACTAAGTGCTTAATACTTATTCGTTTTTAATTTTCACTTAAACATACTATTCAAAAGTGTATACCCTTAAAGTATTTACCTTGCCGCTTAAAACGACACATTTTTACTGCTCAAGTTAATAATAATAAAGTAATCTTTAATTTTTCCGAAATAAAAAAAAACATTAGAATATTATGTAACACAAGAGTATTTTTTAGTTCCAAACGGCAAAGCAAAAACTTCAAGATAAAATTTTATCTACTTAAAATTTTTCAACAATGTTCCAAAGGCATATAAAATACAATTTTATCTTCTAAAGTTTACACTTAAATAAATACTGATTGATCTTGTAGCAAATACAGAACTCCAAAATGTCTTAGTTACACACAATCACAACCATACGCCGTCTCTATATTGTCCTTTAGAGACAGCGTATATACCACCAAAAGTACAATTTACGATGCCGCGCACCGTCGCTGATGACACGGCGGAGCGCGGGGCCATGTGAATCGACATAAGTGTAAAAAATCTTTTTGCGCCCACGGAAATAAAGAAAAAGAGATCGTTGGAACGTTAGTGTGTTTGCTACTTACAAGGAACATTGAGCTAATTAATAATACTATGTCAATTATAACATTGCGTACAATTCAACTACGATACCAACGAGAAAATGCAAAATAGCTTCGAATCCATAACATTAACCAGTCCAAAATTCTCTGAATGAATAGTCATGGAATGTTTACATTTTAATGACATACAGTCGTTAAAAACATTTGACAAAGATCTCACGATACTTGAATAGCTAATAAACTACACATCAAAAAATAAATATAATGTAGATCTATAAAATTCGATAAATTTTCCAAAGATTACCCTATTCTTGGTACTACCAGAGCTTTGAATGGAGCCGCGGAGGGGGTTGCGCCGTCTACGTGGTCCAACGAAGGTAAGGGTTCTTCTGGAGCTGGTAAGAACGAAAACCTCTGCAGCATCGTTGTAGTAAAGACGAATATGTTACATTTGGCTAAAACGTCTCCCATACACCTATGTTTGGCTAGGCCGAACGGAAAATAGTGATCTGGCAGACAGATCCTCCCTTCAGACAGAAATCGTTCTGGCTTGAAAGAATACGGGTCCGGGTACATGACTTCGTCCATTAAGATGTTTGTGAAGTTGCTCAGGACCATCGTATCCTGGAAACGGAACATAAAGGTGAGGATAAGTAATTAGTGAAGGTAAGTATGTTAGGGTGTTGTGTATGTTAACTGGTGATGAATCCTACTAACATTATTAACGCGAAAGTAAGAATGTATGTATGTATGGATGTTTATTACTCTTTCACGCAAAAACTACAGAAATAACTTTGATGAAACTTGGCAGTGATACAATTTAACATCAGAATAACATAATAGACTACTTAGGTGTAAGTGGTGGTTCCCTTGGGAGGAGGTCGAAATCGCTGTCAAAAGCTACCACAGATACCACAAAATCAAATTTAGTTAGTTTGACTCTGAATATCCATATCTTTGTTTTAGGAAGCCACAATATTTAGCAATAAATCATTTTGAACATATGTAATTGCCAAGTTCTTACCGCTGGTATGAAATAACCAGCCAGCGTCGTATCCCTCAGGGCACGATGAGGGACGCCAAAGGTCCGCCCCATAAAATGCCGTACACATTCGTGGACTATGGCCTCGTTGTACGGCATACTGTAAAAAAATAAAATAATGAGTATAATACTATGTTTATGGTGAATATTAATATAAATGGTTGAGCTAAAGCATCATCAGATTAAGTAACGATTGGCCTCTTGTCATGACGAGTTCCTCCGTGTTCTGGGAAGCACGTCAAATTCGTGAGCTGGTTATAATTCTAACATACAATACCCGGTTGTTATTTTTACATCTTTGGCAATCGTTATATTACTTCGTGATGTCAAAGTATGTTGGTACTATAGTTTATTAGTATTTTCTTTTTAAACGTTTTTTAAGCAAATTCACATACAACATCCATTACAATCGTAATTAGTTTACGACCTTGATGACCTAATTACTTAAGTAGTCTACTTACTTGGGACGATCCTCCAAGCTAGGTGTCCTATCTTTACCGACGATTCTGTCAATTTCTTCTTGAGCCTTCTTCTGTACCTCCTGCTCTCTCACCAGGTAACTGAAGCAGAAGCTCATACTTTTACTGGTCGTCTCTGTCCCAGCCATGAACATATCCATACACATAGCCACCAGCTGTCCTTCCGAGTACGTATCCACTTCTCCTTTCTCCTTCAAAACTCTAATGTACACATCCATAAAATCTCGATCCTCTTGAGAGGAATCAAATCTCTCTTTGTGCCTCGCCAGCTCATCACGGAGGAACTTCCAAATTCTTTTGTGCGTTCTAATAAAGTCTTTGTAACCAGACATTGTGGGCGTCACAATGCTAAGTATTGGGAAGTGACTGAAAAGTGTACCCACCATATCTACGGCAGCGAATAAGTCAAATAGAAGGCCCTGCAATACCTTCATCTGAGGGTCAGTAGGTTTATACCTGATACCCGCCATCATCGTCCACAAAGTATTTAATATGTAAACGTTAAAAAAATTATGCATTTGTATGACAGCTGTTTTGCCATCACCGACAGTCGCCATGACGTCCTTGACCATATGCGAAGCTTCCGACCGGGCGATGTCTTCCATTCCTCGGCGTCCGAATCCAAATTCCTTCAAATGCCGTAGAAGGAATCTTCTCTGTTCTTTCCAGAGCTCTCCATCAGTGAGTAATACTCCTCGCCTTTCTCCCCAAGTTCTTGTTTGATAGAAAATTCCTTTCGGTCTCCCATCAATATCTTCATTAAAAAGCATTTCCTTGTTAGCTTCTAAGCTGTTAACCATCACGATTCTATCCTTTCCTATTCTAAGACCGAGAAGAGATCCATCTTTAGAGTAGGCTAGAGAGAGTTCTTTGACAGCTTTATACAAGTAGCCGGTTTTTTCTCGTAGTCTGTAGACTTCGCTGGCACAGCCAAGAATTGGAACCCATTTTGGCCCCGGCGGAAACTTTTTAGGCTTATGTGTATCCAGGTAGAGATACAAGCAGATCGCTAGCACGATCGTTAGCGCTGCCAACCACATCTGAAGAGAAAGAAACGATTTATTTAATACATACATATCAATAAGACTGATTTTGCAAAAACCATTATGAAGAGATGAGCGTCATAAGGTAAAGTGCAATTGTCAAGAAACTTTTAGAAATTCACAATATACTAATACTAAAACATGATTTAAATATAAAGTAGATATTACATTCGCAAAGACTCATTTTTATTTCGTTGTTAGTTTTGACTCTACACAGCAGGGAAGAAAACTCTTAAACCTTATAATTCGCCAGATGATATACCTTGTACAGTAACATGGTTATAGTTTTCTTATCAAGTTGCCAAATTTCGACTCGTATAGCAATGTCATCATTTATACAATACATGAAAAACATACATCCTTCTCCGTGGGAGAGGAGGCCTGTGCCCAGCAGTGGGACGATAAAAAGACTGTGATGACGATGATGATGATGATGAAAAATATAATACATATATGACACAGAATTTCTGTCTTTCAGGGCGTAACCCTTGTGAACCTGTTTAAAGTTCGCGAGGCGCAATGCACTGCATAACAGACCAGTCAAGCGTGCTACCAACCAGTGCGTAACGTTATGTTATGCGTTACGTGTCAAGAAAGTAATGAGCAAACTGATATTGGTAGTAGTATAGTAATAGATAATAATTATGTTTTTTAACGATATACACATGAGAAGGTAATTTATACAGATATTGGAATCAGTTCAGGTGGCTCTGATGTCATATCTTAGAGTTAACAACAAAAAAAAACATTAATCCTTCTAATCCTAAATCATAATTCCCAAGATATGTTATGAACCTACTTTAAAACGTGTCCCAAAAACAAATTTAAACAATTGAGGTACCTGCTTCAAAACTCTTTTTTCAAAGGCTTTAGTATAAGTAGGCACCTCGATGTACTTATAACACTTGCTCTGTAACCTAGAAAACTCCGCAGATCTTCTGCTTACAATTCCTCAAGCATAACAAACTTTTGAGGCAAATAGGTACTACGTAATAATAAATTCACCTAAATTGTGAAGTCCCCGTATACTAAAAGTTGGAAATAAAGAAATACAACTTCTAGTTTCTGGCATCTAGCTTCTTGTTTTCAAATCGATAGACAAGTTGTGTGAGAGAGAGAGGGGAAGGGAACTCGAAATGGGAAGTTGTACCATAAGAATGTTATGTATGTCAGAGAACAGTAAGTAAATCTAAAACACTGTTTTAGATAACATTGCACTTATTTGATACCGATTGGAAATGGAGTTTAAACTCAGGCATTTTTCTTATGCAAAATTGAGTTGAGGGATAATGTGTGTAGTAGTTGATTTACCTATGGTACTGCCCAGGGGTATTATATTGTATAACGTAATTGCAGTTTTCTTTTTGATTTAGACGCCATCTGTAATTTAACCTTTGCACTTACAATATCAGCAATGTTTCTTGTGGCAGAAACTCTACTTAAATTAAATATATTACTGTTGTTTTCATTATAATTACCTATGTTACTCTCAATACTAACTAATTTACTAGCAAACCCTCATTGGTAATAACGCCATCTATCATCTAACCCTTGAACGACGAACTCGCGTGATATTCTACAGCCTTATACCTAGTTCAGTTTTTGAATAACAGATGGCAATAGCAGTTCATTGCATAGGTTTACGCAACGTGAACATAAGTGGCGCTGACTTAAGTTCTAACTTCTAATGGTAGTCGACACCCTGATAAATTACAAGTTTCGAAACTTTTCTGCGGAACACGGTAACTTTATCCTACATTAAGTAATCTATGTGAGTAAGTTTAGCTTGTGAAGCTAAGTAGGGAGAGAGAAGTTTCAGGTTTAGTTACGAAACTGACCTATGACACAATTTGTAGTATTATACCACACAAACTACTAAAAGCTGTATACACGCGATGTCATACACAACCTTAAGATAAATAAATATTAAACAAATTTGCCTGCTTCTACAAGCTACAGCTAAAATGTTTAAATATTTTCTCCGAAATTACAAATTTACCTACTTTCGCAGGATTGAAAGACATAACACAAGATCTATCTGCGAGTATTCAACCAAAATCGACCTTTTGCCTAGTACTTACTTGCTGAAAAAGTTCTCAAAGTCGTATCTACGTAATTAGCAGTTTTTGTCGGTTACAATGGAGGAGAAGGAGGAAGAACTCAATGCAATTTAAACTAGCTTGGTAAGGGTGACTGTTTTGAATTCAAACTCGTGTATGCTGCACGGATGGTGTTGCCAGTGTAGAGAGTAACCACTAACTACACAATTTACTAACACTGCACAGAATAAATCGTCCTGTTCACAATAAAACTCATTTAAGAACATTTAACCACCTCTCACAACGAATACTTTAAAACATTAGGCGAATGCGTCAGCAAACAAAATTGTTAAAAAAACCTTCGCAGAATCTCCAAAATAGTTGTAACAAAGAACTCCTCAATGCTAGACACTTACAATTTCGCACAGCGTTATAGTATTACGTAAAAGCTATTACCTTGCGCGTTGGTTGATGTGCAAGCTTTCACTGCTGCGTGTCCGGGATGGTCTGTGTATATACGCACCCCGCCAGCTGCAGCAGACAGCGGCTGCGGTTACACCAAGATGTAACATTCTATCTAGTTTTTACTCCTAACAAATATAATTTTAATGTGTGTCATTTCTGCATTCAATTCTCTGTTTCGTCTTAGACGATGGAAGGCTGACAATATCTTGGTGGCCTAGTGGTTAAAGTACCAGCCTCCCAAGTTTGAGTATGCGGCTTCCATTCCAGGTCAGGCAAGAACCAAAGCTACCTTCCTGAGTTGCACGCACTTTCTAAGTATATCTTGGACATCAATAACTGAGTGAAGGAAAACATCTTGAGGAAACCTGAACTATAATGTCTGAAATCACCAACCCGTATTAAGCGGTTAACAACGATAAAAACAACGATACACGGACGATAAAAAAAGGCTTATGATGATGATTATGGAAGACCTTTGCCCAACTGTATTGGGGTCGGCTTAAGGTGTAACCAGATGCAGTGGAGTACCAAGATTTTTATCAATTGTTTTTATTCTGGGTCTTCCTAAAAAAATACATTGCACTAGTAACTCACACATTCTATTCTTTTGTGCAGATTTAACGAGAAATTTTATATATAATTCTATAGACGTGTAGACTATAGTTACTGTTGTTGTCTTGTCTTGTGAATAGGTAGTTCTTATTCTTCCTTTTTTAATACTAATGAAATTACTGTATTTGTTATGCATAATTGCTTGATTTTTTTCCATTTAACATCACAGTGGATCTGTTCGACTATAAAACTTCTGATAGGCGAATATACTGCATTGCTAAATGCTGTTCCATATTCCTTAAGTGGAACAGTGTCCGATTGTTTACTTTCCATTGTTTCACGCAATTATGCCGCGCCACCCTCCAATAGAAAGACATTTGATACTATCTACTTCTATCTTTGTAAATGGGAGCATAGTTCTTAATTATATTGTATTTGCTATGATACCGATGTACGAACCGCAGAAACTGAAGTGCACAGGTCGGTTTTGTAATTCTTAGAATTATTTGGTTTATTTTAATAAACCGCGAAAATTATTCTGTGGGGCATATTGTTTATTTAACTACATTTACACTTAAGTAAAGAAAACTTATTTCGCCATTTAACCCCTATCACGTAGGACCAGTCGATTCGATTCCAGGTCATTCAAGTACCAAAGCAACTTTTCTAAGTTTGTATGCACTTTCTAAGTATATAACTGTCCCGGCTGTCATTGAACATATTTGGTAGTTGTTACGGGTAGACCTCAGGGTAGACAGAAGCCATTAAGTCTGATGCCTGTCTAACCAACGGGTATTGGGTTGATCGGGTAACTGGGTTGAGGAGACAGGATAGGCAGTCGCACCTTGTACAATACTGGTACTCAGCTAAATCCGGTTAGACTGGAAGCTGACCCCAACATAGTTGAAAAAAGGCTCGGGGGATGATGCTACTTAAGTAAACTAAACTTATTTCGCCCTTTAACCCCTATAACGTAATACCGTCCAGTATCGGTACACGTCGGTGTAAACGCAGCCTAGCGGACTTAAGACGTGGATGAAAAATATTGCATTTCCCGCAACGACGCCCGAATGTCTGGCTGGAGTCGGTCCGACTTTTGTCTGAGGCAGAAGTCTAATTTAGATAAAATAATAGTGAAAGCAGGGTTCAGAACACGGCTAAAGGTCACAGCTCACCGCATTAACTGGTCCCTGGACCCCGCCTCTCCTGCGCGCAAGCATGTCTTTACTATTACTTTTCCTCGCCCCCGCTATAATATTTCGCAAACTATTTCGCATGAGGATTTTTAGTCATGACAGTTCCAGTTTGCTTAGGGTAAGGGGGCTGCTGTGTCTATGGTGCGACCCTATCTTTCGTGACCCATCATCATCACAGCCTTTTATCGTCCCACTGCTGGGCACAGGCCTCCTCTCCCACGGAGGGGATAGAGGATTTCGTGACCCAGTGCCGCGGTAAAAACATTGTGAAAAGAACTTCAGTTGAAGCTACAATACTTTTATGTTTTTATTTAATAATAGATTGATATCGGTGTACAGGCTGTTTTTGGTATGCTTGAATTACCAACTAGTGGTCGAAGCCGATAACCGCTGTCCTCTCCTCCATATTACACATGATGCGAAATGTTAAATGAGGCAGAATTTGATTAATTGAAGCTAAATAATTAATAACACAAATAAGCCAAATAATCAGTAGGCAATTATAAGCAAAATAAATTATTGGCAATACATCGTAAACAGTCATAATCAAATTAAATATCAATATCGATACATTAATTTGATAATGTTTTTCATTTGATGTTTGCTCAATAATTCATTGAACTGATATATGAATTAACGGCAAATGTTAATTTCTGTATTATTTGCTTATCAAGAACCAATGTTTGCGTACTGAATAATTCAAGCGATTTCCCTCGTATCGCGAGGATACTTTTTCAGGCAGGGCTTGACATTATTTATGAATAATATGTCGTGTCCATTGTAGAAATGAGATGATTAGAGAATGAGGAGATTCATAGAAGAAGTAGAGTTACCGAAATAGCGCAGCAGATAAGCTCAAGTTTAAATGCTAATGGGCTCCGACCAGATAGCACTATTGGCGATGAGGCCGAATGGTGCTTGAGTGGATACCCAGACAGACTGGCAAACGCGGCGGTGCAAGACAGTCAGCGATGAGGTAGTCAACGTCCTGACAATGGTCGCGGATAGACCGTGTACGCAGGCCTTTCCAACCAACAATTATTGGTGCAATGGCTGAAACGATGATGATATAATTTAAATTGGTACCTATTCAACCAATATTTGCAGTCAGTGAACCTAAATCTCAAACTGACATTATTACTATTCCGAACTATTCAAACTACAAACAAAATTTGATCAGCCACATTTATAAATCGCAATCATACATATAGGCAAAATTAATTTTGCATCTCTCCATTAGTACAGATTCAAATAAAGGTTATATGCTATGGGATACATTAAACCGAAGCTGATATCTGAATGTGTTCAGCTCTAGACCTCGGAAGCTGAACATTATAGTAGTACATATCGATATTTACAACACTACGGTCTACACTACTTACATAATGATTGGAAAATTAAAAAAGGTTGCGGGCTGTGGATGCGGTACATGGCGAAGACCTATGTTCAGCAGTGGTCGGCTTACACCGAAAACCAACATGGGATAGCAAACACCGACAGAAGTACATAATTATACTGTTCTAAATCATTAAATTGTACGCTATTAACACACAATGTGCAATGTCTTATCAAACTTTATGTAAGAAAAATCGATATGGAAACCCAATAAAAATCCATTGTTGACTGTTTGTCCCCATTTCCCGGGTCGTATGAACTTTTATCAGTATACTTTCTGATAAGATCAGAATGTAGTTCCTAGAAACCCACTATATGAGGACCTCTGCCACATTGTACATAGTGTAAGTTTAGGGCTCAAGGTAAACTGGTGTATGGCAGTAGTAAAATATTTTCTGTGTCAAACTTTACAACAATGTCGTTGAGGTAGGTTGTTATTATTTTAATTTGCATTTTAGGGACCAATTATGCATATTAATAAAATTAAGGTGAAGAGTCTGTTTGTTCGAACGCTCTCCTCTCAGGAACAACTAGATCGCCTTGAAAAATATTAAAGTGTAAGATAGCCTAGCTAAATATACTAGCTATTTAACTTGGGAACTAGTCTGCGCACACGAATACAAAGTATAAACAGGCTATCGAACACTAAAAGAATTTGTCAAATCAGTAAAGTAGTTCCTGAGATTAGCGCGCTCGACCAAACAAACTTCTAATAGCCTTATAATTTAAGCGCAGATAAGAGGAAGCAGATAGAATTGTAGGTACTATTACACTATTACATCTGTTGCAGATTTCATTGCAAAACATGTTACAGAGCGACAGCATCTCTAGTAATTTAAGTTATTATTTTTTGCAAGTTGTAGTCAAATAACGTAACATGAATGATTAAGAAATGACGCAACGATATACCTAGTCACGCATTTTAGTAGTTAGCGTGAAACTCTATAGTTTACCTGTACTGTTTGAACCAGTTTGATATCAATACTTGTTGCAAACGGATGACTAGGAAACAATTCTATACACCAGATAAAAAAATATAATCGGACTTAATGAACAAAATATAACATAATTTAAAATTCAACTAAAGGTCAAAAAAAATATGTGTATACATAATTTATGTAGGTATGTACATATATGTATGTAGGGCTTCATAATCTGCCTGATAATTTCCTATTTTGAGGTCGCCTTCGAGTCTAATCGGATGCAATTGTGCACTAATGTTTTACTTTTAGCGACTGATTATCTGACCTCGTCCCAACCCAATTTCGCCGGACAACTCGACACCCCTTCCTCTGTCTGTCATTCTTTCTAGCTTCTGACTACTTATAACGACTGCAGAAGATTTTAAATTACAGCCAGACCCAGAGTTGGACGTGCCTTCCAAAAACCGGAGAGACGCCCACGGAGACATGACTAACAATACGCTATCAATACTTCGGAATTCTAGCTTGTATATACCTATGTTTTCATTCTTAAATCCGGTGCTTATGTCAACAATATACTAAACTTCCTTTTAAAAAACTTGTAAAAAACATAACCGCTTTAAAACAATCACGTTTTTGTAAAATCAGCTGTTCACCGTGAGACTTTTTTGTAAGTATCGATTTGAAAAATAGTTTGGGTTAGGAACTGAGCTAGAATATATAGATAAGATATTTTTTATGTTTTTGTATATACATTTGTATAAAAAGGTTAGTGAATTTATGACACCATAATATACTATCACTTTTTTGTTTAAAACTTAATCAAAATTTAAATTAATGCAGGTTATTTGCATCTTATAGAAATTACGAAATGTAATGGCTGCAAACATCAAAATCCTTCGGCCCCAATCCCAATTTTACTTGAGATCTCAGCCAGATGTCATCCTACAAGTGACATTCTTTTTGTAATTACGAGAACAAACAATGATATAATAAGTACTTATTGTATACAACATGATAAAATAAAACCGCTAAAATACAATTTTATTTGACCTAATAAACTTTAAAAATATTCCATGTAAAAAAATAACAAAACTAAATTAAATTCTTTGAAGCTCACAAAGTAAATATTGCAAATTCTTTCGCAAAATCGCGCGTTGAACAGCGGGCTTTATGTGAAAAAGCAATGTTAATACTCCACTGGTTGACCTTGGCGCTTTTTTTATTTGAATAACGAATTTTGAGTTCAAACTACAATACCGAACAAATGAATGTTTGTTCGTTTCAATGGATAAATATTACTTTGTACGAATAATGCGATTAAAATCATTTCATCTTTTGTTTTGTTATCTAGGATAACTGCCTCATTGGTCTAGTAGCCGCAAGGCCTGACTGCTAAGCACAGGTTCTCGGGTTAGATTCCCGAGTAGTAGCTGCCTCATGTTTGGGCTTATTTTATTCATACAGATGAATTTTTATAGCTATCACTGCGGATATAAAGTGTAGGTACAACTATTTACAAATTTCGACTCAGTTTTAATATTTAAAAAAGTTGAAACCAACTTTAAAACCACCGAAGAGACAAAGAAAAAATATTCACTTTTGAGTTGGCTCTAGAATTCGGTCACAAAATAAAAACAAGGAACTTCGAAACACGCTCGATACATTTTCATGATTGGTGACGTCACAGGCTGTTTCATCATTTTGAAGGACCGCACGTTCCATTTCAGAAAAAACGCAAAAAGTAACAGTTCAAAGCGAAACATAATTTGATTTTATCCGAGTGCAAAAAAAAACGCATTTTTTCGTATGTCCCGGCGCTTTTTGGTTTGGGAGTGGAGCTGGGGATAAACCGATGCAGCGATGCACATTTTTTTTGTTATCTTCAAACCACAGTTGTAGAGACAAAGTAACTCACGTTAACAAAACATTTAAATCGAAAGTTCGAGGGTGCGGGTTCGATTCCAGGTCAGGCAAGTACCAATGTGATTTTTCTAAGTTATATGCACTTTCTAAATTTATCTTGGACACAAATGGCTGATTAAAGGTGAAGGAAAATCTCGAGAAATCACCAACCCGCATTGAGCAAGCGGGGTGAATCCTTCTCCGTGTGAGAAGAGGCCTGTGCCCAGCAGTGGGACGATAAAAAGGCTGATGAAATCGAAAGTAAAATAACAAGTGAATCTGATTCTTATAAAAAGAACATTAAGGTATTAAATAAAAAAAACACAGATCATAACAAATCAACATTGTTAAACCGTTATGCAGATTGTTGCACACGAGAAAAAATAAAGAACAAAATGGCTGAAGATTAAAAAAGCAGGACACAGCTTCTAGCGGAATCAGAGCTATTGTTTCAGATGTACGCACGAACTGATTGCTTTCCATTCAAACTGGACGCAACACACAGAGAACAACAGAAGGCTTAGTACATACGGTGCGAAAGGCGTAAAATTAAAAAAGACGTTCACATAGTTGGTAAATGTAAATTTTGCCTATTTTGGTAAAAAGAAACAGTATAATAAAAGTTATTCGGGAATACAATCCTAAGCTAAAATTATATCAAAGATTAACTTCAAGACAGCCGCTAGCACATCAAGCTACTACAATCTGTCAAATTTCCTTAGAGTGTAAACTTTATCTCTTCAATGTATATACAAAGTAAATTGGGAAAATTTGACATTTTCGGGTAGCTTGATATGCTGGCGTCTGTACAAAGTGAATGTGCCACACTTTAAATCTATTTTCACTAAACTATTTGGTCCTCAGTTTTACACCCACGTTCTGTGGAAATGCGCAAACAAAATATAAAGTTATTATGAAGTTACGATTAGGTATGTTATAAAATCAAAACCATTTCAATAGTTTTCAATATAATTAAATTCGTCTAGCCACACGTCCAGACCACGTTTGTACTAATAGTAAGACTACATAAATCATTAACACATACAGATTGCATAGTAACAGCAGTGAAATATATAACTTTGCATACTGATTCAGAGCACCTTAAGACACATGTTAAAGTACTCACAAACCGTGCTTGAAATTGCCAAGCAAACAGTCGTTCATAGAAACAGTCTGAGCTCCTATGTCAATGTTTACGAGTATACACATCCAATACGCATCTCTTTGACATAAAGATGGCCTCGCTTGAAGGACCCTAGTTGGTCACTCAAAGGACGAAATATATCAAAAACAGTCTGGCCAGGAAGTTCCTTTGACTTTGTATCTGAACATCCATCCATTAACTGTAGACAGTTGCAATCTATTCAGGCAGCCATTGGATTCGGGTACAAGCTGTACCTGGTTGAAATTCATATTTGGTGAATAGGAACGGTCAGTCCCAGTGAAAACAGCGTTTTTTACGATGGAAGTATGTTAAGTATTTCTAATATTACAAAATATAATAAAATAGCTTTTTCTCGACGTTTCATTTCGATGAAATTCATTTATTTCAGGGAACTTATTCCAGGTAAATGAAACGAATATAGCCTGGGACACTCACAAAGAAAATTACTTTATATTGATATTTGTAATCGTTTTTTTAAATCAGTTCGTTCACTAGATCCAGACATTTAATTACACACACAGACTTTATAGGTATAAGAATAAATTCAGTATCAGACTTTTACTGATTAAAACTCTTTTCTTTCTTGGGAAGCTCTTTATGTGCCAGAGGCCATGGTGACTCTTGCGAACTATCCCGCAGCCCCGGCAGATGATACAGTAAATTATGAACTGAGGTAAAATTTAAAAGTTGATACTGATAAATTATAGTTAATCCTCATTTGGATGGATCTTTCTTCGTTAAGAAACTAAAAGCGGCTCACTCGCGGTCTAAGCGATGGTACAATAAATTATATACGTATTTCTTATAAGCTCTAAGCAGTCCATTGATGCGCTAAAATGTTATGTAGACCAAATTCAGGCCTTTTAAAAAGTATTTAATCAATTCTAGCGCTTTGTTATGCATTCAAAGCTGAACATAATTTCAAGAAATCTGATTTAAGGAGAAATTAAAAATTATTTTGTTCTGATTACATAGTTACGTTAAGTTCTTTAGTTTCGATCACATAGACCTACATAATATTATAATACTGATATCATGTCTTATGTACTTAATCTATTACTCCTTTTGTTGAAACGCTTCAAAGTCTTGCAGTCTTACGAATCCTTAGCATCATACTTGAGTCCCGAACCATTAGTCATGTCTGGCTACTTCAATAGCACAGACAGTCACCTTCAGCTGTGAACTTGCAACTTTTTTAGGGTTCCATACCCAAAGGGTTAAAATAAACCCCAATTACTAACACTTCGCTCTCCATCTGTGTGTCACCGCACTGTATCTAATTGCCACAAAAGCTAGATATGTAGTTAAAATTTTCACAGACGATTTAGTTATATTTGCGGCTGACTATACTAAAATACAGTAAAATAAATATTTAAGGAGGCGCCCATAACACAAACGAGATTATTTTTTTAACTGTAGGGAACCCTTAGCGCGAGTTCAACTCACACTTGGCCGGGTTTTCAGATCCAAGCCGAAAATGAAAAGCTATTAATTTGTTATTCGATAAAATAAACAGATTACAAATTAATGTTATGAAAAGGTTAAAATATTTGATAAGGTTATTTTGTTTAAATTATTACTAGCTTGTGCATTTCAATAATTTTATTTATTTTAAGCTCGACATAAAACTATATTAAATATAGTATGATAACATATTTTTATAATATTGAAAAAAAAATATATATATTTGTTACAAAAAAAATTCAACACCTTTTGCCAGCTTGCCTGGGCCACGAGATTGTCCAAAAGATCTACCACGACCCCAGATCAGAATAGGCTCTTGAGAGGTAAAATATGCGTGCAACACGGAAAAATAAACGAGTGGGCTTTTACGAATTCTATAGAATTAATACCAAAACTACTTTTTCTCGGAAAATTGACGATATTCATAATATTATGTTGAAATACGTCCACTATATTTTCCGGCAATTCTATAGAGCGGTTTAAAAAAACCCGGCATCAGTTAACTGGCAGTTAAGCCGTTTTATTGCCCGTTATTATATTGGGTCAATGGATAGCAAAATGTGTTACGAGTATCGATTGAAACACTGAAGCGTCAAGCGTGTATGATAATCTTTTTGACCGACCTCCAAAAAGTGTTTTTTTTTTGAGGTACCTACATATATAAATACATATAAAAAGGTTTCTGTGGTAAAGGATGTTTAACTAACAAGGCCACTTCTAAAAAGTCAATAATTCGTTATAAAAAAAAACCGTTTGCGATATTCCTCGTCAAGCGGTCCTATATCAGTGTGTATCGACCCTTCACTTAGGGTGACCACTTACCATGAACGGTGAAAGTGGTTCAAGGCCGTCTTAAGGAAAAATCCTTGCTTAAACGAACCGGGAATCAAGAATGTTAGCCTAAAAGGATGATGTTTTGCGCGTATGTGAATTTACGCGAGTGTAACCCAAGCGTAAGGAGCATACACATTATTTATATGGTCAAAATCTTGATAGATGAAGACATTTGGGTAAGTATCATCGTTTCATCCTGAGTTTACGTTATTTTTGCCTTTTTTTGTAGATTACTAGTTAAGTTTCCGCGCCTAGAGGGAACAACAGCATCTCCCCTAACAAAAAAATATCGCTGTACTTAAACAAAAGAGGCTCAACTCAGCTGCAGGAGTAGACAGACAGAAAATCACAGAATTATAGAAACTCTGCGCACGGTGGTGGCAGTAAGCGGATTTGCGATTGTCCATACAATTTTAAACATTGAATTCTATACTACAGACCGTTTACAACAACCGTCTTCACCGATATTTTGTGTTATTATTATATCGTACATATCAGACATAAGTAAGTCAGCGCGACTTGCATAAGCACGCGAAGTATTTGGGAAGCACATGACGCGTGACCGGCCGTCATGAATGAACTGACTCGCGAGGTTACCTAACTGCATTCTGCTGGTGCAGTTTTGAAAGTGCGACGAATGATGGTCAAGGGTCTAGAATTAAGGCTATAGTATTTATTGGGATGTAAAAAGGGCTATTATTAGTGTAATCTTATAGTATGGTCAATTATCTCTTATGATATCATTAACACCGTCGACTTAGGTCTTACAGCCACTACCGCTACACAAAAAATTATGTCAGCGACGGATGCGCATGTATGAATCTGAATTGCGGTAATCGTATAGAGACCAAAATTATCGGGTCTTACGCAGCCTTCTGACCGAACGGTCTTACATTAAATCGACGGCAAACTCTTTTATAATAATATCAATGTCTCCCTCTTATTATTTTCAATTTACACTCATTATCTACGGCACGTTATTACCACATACCATAAAATATCGTCAAACAAAAGAATACTCACTCACGCATTAAACGACCAGAAGCGATAGGGGAGACCAGCGTCCTGTCGGGAGAGTGTAAACATACCCGAAGAGCAGCTATAGTATAATAAGTAACCAACGAGGTGGTCAAAAATCTGATAACGGTCGCGAATAGGAGCTGGTCGCAAGCTGCTGTTAACTGGTCGTATTGAAAATCGGTGGGAGAACCCTACGTCGAGCAGTGCATGTTCAATGCTTAAATGAAAAAGGCTAGGAATTCTGGAATTATTATAAAACTAGCTTCCGCCAGCGGTTTCACCTGCTTTCTGAGGGAAGTACTTTCCATACCCGGATAAAAAGTAGCCTATATGTTATTCTGATGGTGTAATAGCTATATTGTGGTAAAGTTTCATTCAAATTCATTCAGTAGTTTTTACGTGAAAGAGTAACAAACATCCATACATCCATACATCCATACTTACAAACTTTCGCCTTTATAATAGTAATAGGATTGGATATTGTTTTTGTTTTTTTGAACGCGCTTATCTTAATAACTCATTTACCGAGGAAGGCATAGTGGCATCTTTATACAGGCGCGTGAAGTATTTGCCGGAATTTATACGGAAAACCGCCAGCGGAAGCTAAAATATGCACTTGCATATTTCACATAAAATATAAACAAAACATACATACATATATGTAGAAGTATTGATGGCTTGGAAATCTTAATACTATCAACGATTCAAGAATAAAACACGAATTGCAACACAATGCGCCGCTCAATTGATTAACTGGTGTCTAGTTGCTAAGTGGCTGTCAGCTGAACAACTGCATTTCCTCCGTAATTTGCAGTTGTTTTGGATACGTAGAAGCGAGCGTCAGATTTCCAGGAATTCTTTCCTTTGAGCGGTGAACTTAAACTGTTTGTTTGTTAATTGTTAAATGTAACATCGTTTTACAAGAAGACAACAGATTATAAAGACTTAAAGAAATGTTCGCATTTCTTTCAGATTTAATTTAAATAATAAAAGAAGTGTAATTTATTAGCTACCGCTAGTTCCTGATGGAATAATTTCTGCACATGTATAAAAAGTAGCCTGTATAGTATTCTGATATATGTACCTATTTGTCCATGCTAAATGTCCATGCCAAGATTTATCAAAAGTCGATTCAGTAGTTTTTACGAGAAAAAGTAACGAACACCTTCACGTTTGTAGTATTAGTTGTTTGTTAGCAAGTATAAGTAAAAACAAATTAGTAGGCATCTACAAATGATTAGATCGCGCAAGTGCAATCACAACAAAAAGACATGCAATCCACATACCTACATTAAATAATTAATGTTGTATTTGCCTAGAGTAACAACGACGGTATTACAGATACCCAAGCCCCATGGAGAACAAACATCATACACACAAAGTATCCCATACAAAACTAAAGTTATCCTAACTAGCACGTGAACCAAAATTCTGACGAGCTAAGTTAACAATAGGAACGAGACCATTCGCCTAGGTATTCTCATGGCATTAATTTAGTAAATGTACGCTTATTAAATTAACTCTTAGTTTGTAATGAACCAGGATTCCTGGTGAAAATTGTTGCTGCTGCAATTTATTTCGTGTGATAGAATATGAGAAAGGTAAGTCTAATTCATTATGTTCCCAAAAAGGCAGCGGTCCGACCGCCGGCGATAGACGAGAAACGAGTGTATAGTTTGTTTAGATTTTCCGCTGGGCTATAAGCGTGTGTCGTGCGACAAGTCCACAGTCGCTCGGTCTAGTCTCAAATAATTTGAAATTGGACTTGTTTTTGTACAAATCTTGATCTTCAAATCTAACAGACAGACATGTCTTGCTGGGGAGTTTGTTGCACCACTTCCTCATCCCAGCGAAAATACATAGGAAGTGGTGAAGGGTGGGCTTGGCGTTTTGTGGGCGGTCTCTTGTTTTTGCTGATGTATAAGCTTAATTTGAATAAATGATCAATAATTGATGCATATGAAAGCTTCTATCGGCGAAATGTCCATAGAAGAAAAGCCCTGCTGGGGGATCGGAAATAAATGAATCATCCTGTCGATGAACAGTACAATGACGAATCGGTCTTCGGAGAATGCTTGCTGAATCCGAGATACTTGTTAAAAATGAAGCGAGGGACGCTACACAGTCTTAGAGTAAATCAAAATACTGTTAACTGCGAACTACGTCAGTTAGTTCTACCACAGGTACATGTTTAACCGTCTATTGTGAGAATTACTTTAATCTAGAATATACATGTGTCTCAGATATTGCATTTAAATGTTGAGAAGTTAAATTGTCATGAAGTCGAGAACACCAGTGAACTGAAGTTACTTACATAACTGCTTATCTACATGGAAGTCAACGTAGTGGCCAAGTTAGCACTAAGTACAACTTAGATTACTTCTCCACTTATGCTAACTATGCATGTTATTAACAAGATGTTTTGCTAAAGTATTTAGTGGTTACTCAAATGTTGGAAATTTAGACAGAATATACAAATATAACTTCTACTTATACTGTTGAGACACAGATCTTAGGAAAAATAATAAACATCACATAAATAAGTACCCAATTATAACAATAGAAAATCTCGCAAATAAATTAGAGCTACGATTCTACCGATTTATTGTTAGATATAATTTTCTACAACGGTACAATGCTTAAAAGAAGGAAAACGACACAAACCCCCCCTTTACCGTTTAACACACAGCGCCGGATTAAGGACGTCAGGGGTGCTTGGGCTGCGGGTTGTTCGTAAGAGATACCGTGGCCCTGGCTCTCAGGGACCTCCAGAAGGAACATAGTGGGTTTTAGTCAGTAAGAGTCTGACACTCCCTCCAGCTGCACCCTCAGCGGGAGGGGTCATTTGATGATTTCCCACGAAAAAAAAAATAAAGCGGTCACTAGCAATTGTTATCTTACGTTACGCAGCATCGATCGTGAAGCGTGCAAAAATAGAAAAGTAGATTTAATGAAATATCTTACATTTTTCTTTGGACGTCATGAACCCCTTAGACAGTGATGAGGTGGTACCGCTCAGGTACGCGGCACCCAGAAAGCATGGGCCCTTTTTAGCATTTTCTTCACTTGCTACGCAATCCGGCACTGTCTCATTGCTAATACCAGATGTAAAAATAGCTGGTATATATAATACTTTTTCTATTTTCCGTTTTCACAGATTTGATCTTTCTTGTTGTGAACAAGTACTGATTTAATTTTCTTTTGTTAGATTGCAGACAAGTTTTGGCCCGCGTCGTTGGCTATTAGAATTATCCAAATATTATTAATTGCCACTTTTCTCGGAAAATGGTGGAAACGTTTTACTGGTTATTCAAGAAACATACCAAAACTGTCAGTCTGTAATCAGATTTACAAAGTGCGCCCAGTAGCGTGCCTGTGACCATGGAGATCAACAAAACCAGCTTATTCGCAATCTATAGTAACTAATACAACTAAGACGTCATGTAGCCCGAAACGATTTTACAGACAGACAGTTGGCAGTTTATTATTAGTTAGAACTCTCCTCCACTTGTTGGAATGATTTTTTTTCTTCTTATTAGGATATTGATTAACTCGCTGTTCGTACCAGAAATGAGCAGTTAAAGTTGTTTTCCATTATACAGGATTCTTGCCAGAACACACTCGCAACGTTTTTATCGGGTATCTAGTACATGCATTTTTCTGCACTGTATATCGACATACGCCGAGAGAGCGGCATTATTTTTTATTATTCGTTTTTTTTCTATACCTTTCTTTCGTTGTTTTTGTGAAAAAATTGCGGAACAAATTACATTTAGAGTTTTTGCAGTAGGTACTGTAACGTTTTAGAATAAAAAATAAGAAGAATGAATTAATCTTTATTTGTTAGAGAAAAGGTGTTGAATTTTAAATATATTATTAGATACACATATTTACATTAAACAATGGATGAAACATGGAGGATAAGATGATCACCCATCCACGGACTAACCGCGGCAGGCGTGCTTGACTTTATGATCGATCGACTCGTGCCGTTGTTACTTAGATGCGAGCATACCACTCACTACTCCACATAACATAAACTATTGTTTAGTATTCAGCTAAGTTCTGTTAAAGAATAAATTAATTAGCTTAGGTTCATTGTTTAGTTTTTATTTGTCTAGAAGCGCTGGCGTTTCAACTACCTACTACAATGTATTGGAAAATAACATCAAATAATTGTTACTTGAAAAACAACATGAAAACATCAGATTTGTTGTCTCGAAATGACTCAAGTATGTTGTGTCTGGCTCCTATACTTAACGTTTCTAAGAATCCTCCTTGGAAAATAATTCTCTAGAAATTGCGCTAATTATTTGTATTTGTATTAGGTGTAAATATTGTCTTCATTAAGAAAAACGCTTTTGTTTTCCGACACATTGTCACATCCGATGGAATTATATTTTTATAAGAAGCGCCGTTTCGTGCACTTGGGTATAAAGCCTGTTATTATCTTAATCCTATGATAGTAAGCGATGATGATGACGATGTGGTGAAGATTGGAGCTTGCCTAGAAGTAAATCTTCAAACTTGACTTATAGGAAATACCCCTGCTTCTACCAGAATCATATCAAATACCTTGAACAGGAATTTAATATCTGATTCGCTGGTGAGAACGATATCAAATATCGATATAAATATGCATGGCAATGTATTGTATTTTAATAAATATAAAACTAGCTGGTTTCCTCTGTTTCACTCGTTGTTATAAAACATTTTAAATATGTAGTTGTAAGCTGTTTCGATGTTATAAGCTAGCTTTCAATAACATCACTTCGTATAGAATAATAAAATTCACCCAGTCAGTGTTAGACTACAGAAAATTTCAAATTTCAATAGTCTCGATTTGCACTTGGTTGCCAGTAAAATTCATGCAATTCATTGACTAGTAGCCCACATCTACAACTGTAGGACTGTCTGCTCGGCTGTTCGCAGTCGTCTCGCCGAAGATTAGCAGCCGGCGGCGACGCGATGAGCGATTGTCGGTAATACGCTTAGCGAAACCAGCAATGCAGTAATGTGCGGAAGGAACGAAACGCTTGTTGCAATTGAAGCGGTTACAGGATTTAAAAAGTGATTCTATTTACTCTGTCTTTTGATCAGCAGTAATAATATAAGAAATATTGGTTATGTATTTTTTTGTTTTAATAAAACATGTTAAAAAGTTGTATAATATTATGACGAAGCATCCAATTTCTGGATTAAAAAAAAAATTGCGAAATACCACCAAGCTGTCGTGGTAGAACATATTATGTATAAATATTAGTCTATTATACAAGATTAATTTCAACTGATACTATCAAATTATCAAAATAATTCTTTAAAAACCATTTACGGGGTACATTTCTGTAGAAAATTATTTTGAACATACCTACATATGTATGTAGATGGTACGTGAGGCGAAAATAGTATCATTTCATTGCTAGTTGGAGCAGACTATTAAAATGACGATCATTACTTTAGATCCTTTCAACAAAATAAACATCCATGCAGTTCCTTAATAAAATATAAAATAAATAATTGTCTCATTGATCAAGAACTCAATAAATAAAACAAAGAAAACAACCCTCCAGCTGAATTGTCATCAATATTCCGTTTCAGTTAACAAAGTGTCCCTAATGAGAACAGTAGCGAAGCAATTGCTTGCAAACAAACTCAATCAACACTGAAACGTTACGGAGTGAGTATCAATTGAAAACTTTCATAAAAAATATCAACTGTGAAATGCAGTTAATATTATTTCTAAATATTAAAGAAATGAGCGCTAGACGTACTTATTGTTAAAACAATTAGGTTCAATTAATTAATTAAATGAAAAACTGGGGTCTAAGTGCCCACAAACTGTTACAAACAAAGACATAGCATGCGCTTAGTGGAGTCCACACGTTACCAAAGGGACCAACGACTCAGCATTGCCATCCAACGTGGCAATGCGGCCAGACTTTTGGACACGATTTCCGCTGACAGCGATGCGGATGAATTTTTTGATGCATTACTTTAATTTGTCCTTTTTTATTTTCTTTGTAGGTAATAGTTTTTTTAAGTTGTAAATATACGAGTATGTTAATATTCCTGTATACATAAACTAACAGACTTATTAATAAAGAAAGAAAGTATTCAATTTAAAAAAATCATGCAATTAATTTCATCCAATTAATTATTTTTACTAAAGGACTTTATAACTTTTGAATAAGCAGAACAGGGGTTCATCATCGGTGTACGAATAGACTGATGATGATTATGATGAGATGTGAAACCCATTATCACGGGTCCACGTAACGTTTCTACTTAGAACTGCGATGTTTTGTACTCTTTGAGGGAATCCTACAATCCGTTATAAGTTACGGCAAAAACACGATTCAATCATAACCAGTGTAATTCATTACTGAAACACATCCTAGAAATTTAAAACTACAGCGGCGGCAAAGGAATATAAATTAAAAATAAAAACAAACTCTTAAGCCTTTCGTAATTCAAAAACTTCATTAATTTAGTCTGCAAATGTGTAATATTGTGCACACAGGTCATTCTGGACTGTATTTGGGTCGAGTACCCAGTTGTGTGAGTTCTAGCGTGGCTCCGATTGCGGCCCTTGCGATAATTCATTTTGGAATTCGATTCGATTAAATTTCGAGGACTTTTATCGGTTGTATCGATTTCTAAAACAACGTTCTCAATTGAAGTGATGTCGTGTTCAGCGATATGTTTTGTGTGTGAGTTTAGTTTGTGTTTTTTGTTTGTTTCTGTTTGACAAATCTCGTTGTTTTTTTTTTGCATTTTTGTCAATTGCAATGTATTTTCTAAAATATTGAAACAATACGTAAGACCACTTGTGCCTTACAATATTTCCTGACAATAATATATTAAGTACATATTCAATCCTACATGAGCCTTAAGCGAAGTTGTCAAGATTTAGTGCTTACACAAAGTTCACTACGAAAGCCTTGATTGATCAAACAGTTCTAGAAGTGAGTATTCAGTTTGAACTAGTAACGTAAAGTTTATCTATCAGAGAACCACCAAATTGTCAAACTGCAAGGAAGCTTCAATTCTGACTGTAAATACTGGTTTTATCAAAATATTTAAAGACATTTAGATATAAACATTTAGCTTCTGAAGGTGGATCTCCATAATACCTTGCGAATCGCTCTGTGTAGACGCCTGTTACTGCCTCGTTGGTCAAGTAGCCACATAGCGCGACTGCTGTGCATAGGGCCTCGGGTTCTATTCCCTCGGGTCGGGCTGGAATGGCTTTGTGGGTTTTTAGAGACTTTCAAAAAGAAGCCCGGAGTCTGGAAGCTGGTAATTGATACACCCGTACATCGGAGAGTAGATAAATGTCGCTGCCTGGTCTCTCTCACCTTTAAGGTCTTGTGTCAGATTGCCCTCCCATCGGACTATGAGAGTGAGGGCATAGAAAGTGCATCTGATTTGTGATAACAAGGCTTTTTTCAGCAGATATTACTCTCAGCTCTATTCATGATAACTCGTGCAGCTCAAAATGTACGCGGACGAAGTCGCGGACGACCGGCTACTAACTTAATCGGATAATTAATGTGGAAATCGTTTACGGTCTCTGAAGTCGTCAGACCGATCTAGACCAGAGCTGGTCAGACTAATCGGGCGCTCGGCTAACTGAAATTTCATTAGGATCATCGCCCTCGTATGATTGCGTCTAGTTACGTAAATTGAAATAATGTTGAGTGCATCAACTTGAATCTACATATGTTGGATTGTATGAGCTTTACATGAGCTTTCACAGGATGGGAATATTTTTCTTTAAAAAAAATGGTTTAAGAAATTCAGTTAAAATTGAAGGATTGCAAATCACATGGTACACAGGTTTCGTTAAGTAACTATGCGGCCCATGGTAAGCCATTAATGCCTACATGACAGTCAAGAGGTTGTCTTACTAGCGGATTATCGCTTTTGCTGGATTTCTGCGAGCGGTATCAAGCGAAAACGACAACTACCGATGCAAACGATTACACCTAAAAACGATTGTTAGATTTTCGAAAAATGTGGGAGCCCTTTGGTACTTTAATCTGTTGTCTTGACCAGGAAGAAAAAACAAAAAAAAATACTGTTCGTTTATCTAAATTACCACACAAAAACATCGTTATTCAGCATCTTATCAGAATTTAATTAAAAGCTCCTCCACAGATGTGCAGCGCTAACAGGATATTATACAATCAAGTGCCTGTCGCCAGCAGAAAGAGATTGTTTTAACTTATCTGTGCTTTTTAGACTCAGGTCGGAAATCAGACCAAAGTTTTGAGTCTAGATTTCCTTAAAGAAGGTGCCTTCAGTTGTGTGCTTCTAAAGTTGAAGACTACCATTAAAATTTTGTTAAATCGAATCGAATTCTCTCTCGATTATTTACGTAATTACATATAATCGGTAATATGAGTACAGGTGAATACATTAATGATTAAAAACATGTTTCAGAGGTAGTCTATTAAAATATTTTTCTGCAAATACGTCTGACCTAGTAACGTTGAACATAAAAAATAATAAAAAAAGCCTTCTCAAAGGCACGCAAAGGCCGGTTTTTTGCCTCGCTACTTACAATATTTTTCATATTCCGTTAATTAACTCAGGACCAACGAATGCGGTTATATGAATCAGAAAAATGCAAGAAACGGGATTTTTTTCTGTCTATTTTATTGAAATAACTGTAGCAGTGTCCCACAGGAGTGCAACTATAAGCAGATAGTACTCGATAAAGCAATGCTAAATAATACAAAACAAACCTAATTAGATGTTAAGTCTCATATGTATAACTGTGTTAACATTTTCTTAATTAATTAAAAACTAGTCTCATGACACAGTAATAATATTAAGCTTTTCCTTTAAAAGCATAAATTAAACAAATTGAACATGTTTAACGACTGAAATGTAGCTTAATATCGCTATAATTATAATAATGTTATAACAATTATAGTGTTTTTTTTTTTATTATATTTTATTATTATAATAAAAACACGAAAAATCTAAAGAATCGCTTTTAAGTACATCGCTCTTCATACCGATTAGAGCGTTGTACTTAAAAGTTAGTTTTTTTTACCTTAAGTATTTTTGGAAGTATGTTTTATATTATGTTAAAAAAGTTTTTGTTAAGTAAATAAGTAGCCAAGCAAACTTCAAATGTGAAATAAATTCCGTTACACGTGTCACATCTAAAGGTAAACTTAAGTTTATCCAAGTAATTGAAAGGTCTCCTTGAATAGTAATCGTTGTGTTGATTTGAACTACGTAGTGCACCCTCCGGAGACCGTGAGTTAATGAACATACTTGTTTGAACAAGTCTGAAGCTGGAGATTGCATTGAGAGAATTGCTTTCTATAGAGGTTGATTTGTAGACTTTTTAGAACAATTTTCAAATGCAGTATTAAATACACGTGGGATTAGAAATCAAAGCAGGTAGATATAGCTACATGATTTGTAGCAATATAGGTGCTAAAATATCTGGGTGCGTTATTTATACTTATACACTTATATACCTCTTTTCGTGAGAGATCGTCACATGTCCCTTCCCGCTGGAGGGAGTGTCGGACTCTTTATGACTAAAACCCACTATGTTCCTTCTGGAGCACCTCCACCTTTCTCTCCGTTTGCAATCAGTCATAAAATCATACTATTTCCTCCTTTATAGGTACACACCCCTAAAACCCTAAAATATTGGTTATGTATATTTCACGAGCGCGAGCTTCTCATCCCGACAAAAGTTAGGCTTTGGTAGCGGTAATCGACATCTACACAGGAGTAGCCGTGTGGGTCCTCTATAGGTTATATATCAGAACAACACATAGACTACTTTTTGTCGCGAAAACCGACATCCACGCGGGCGGAGCCGCGGGCGACCGCTAGTTTCATAATAAAACAACACTATAAAATGAATGCATACCGTAATCCTAAATGAAGATAAACATATACGATGTGTTCCTACTCGCACGAAATTCTGAAAACGCTACACATACTTGCTGCTTGCCTAGTTTAGCTCAAAGCCGCAGTCCACTCAAATAAAACCATAATACCAACATAAAGTATTAACCATGCAAATTCATCATTTACGGTACAAAATACAATATAACGCAGAGCTGCAAACATTCAGCGGTAGGTACCTACTCCAGAAAATACGTATTTATTCAGCATTCCCTTTGTTGAGAATTAAAAAATAATTGCAGTGAAATTGGATATTTACTCCGAATTTGTATGAGTGTTTCATTTAAGTGTTGCAATTATAGAATTAAAATTAAGCCGCTGTATACTTAATTAATTGGCCGTTTTTGGTGTCAATATTCGTTACCACAAAGGGGAGAAATATAGCGGATGAGATTTTTTTTTAAGAATTCATTTACATTAAGAATTATATTTAGTGTTATGTATATCGGGAACTCAAAGAAACATATGGCATTTTTAACCTAGGAGTTTAAAAATGCCGTATGTAGAAGACTTTCCAGAATTGGTGGCTAAATAAAGACACCATCCACTTCTAGAGCGAAATAGTTTTTGATTTAACGTATACTTGTAATGGTGAGCGGTGACACTTTATGACGACCCCGTTGGCGCAAAGGTAACCACGCCAGACTGCCGAGTTGAGAGTCCAGGGTTCGATTCTCGGTACGGTCGATATTTGTGTGATGAGAATGCTTGTTGACAGTGGTCTGGGTCTTGGACACCCATAACATAGCCAAACGTGTGTGAAAAAGTTATCCCGATGTATTATACATTATATTATTATTTAATGACCTTTTAATAATCTGATTCCAAATATATCAAAACATAATATTTCTGTATGTTTTGACGCCCTACCTAGGCGTTACAAGTAAAATGCTGTTTATTTAACATAGAAACTCAGGTGGGTGTTTATTGTGTTCATACGTATGAAAAAAGCCCGGAGCACCCTAGGTGACGCACTGGGGGCATTCAATATCTAAACGCAGAAGGCTAGCTTTTACCTATCGTTAAAGGTTTATAATGCAATGACTCTTTAGAAAAATCAATCTTTGAAATAAGAAATTACTTATTCCGAAAATCACACAGAATCGAACTCCACCGTATTTAGAGGTGAAGCGATTCATTTTGTTCTAGCTTACTCGTAGGTATATGAAATCTGCTCGGACTTTTCACACGAACAACACCCGATCGCGCGGTGAAGCGGCTCTCTGCCCGGACCGCTATGGAATCCGCTTATCGCACACCGTGATTTAAACGGTCCGCGGTATCGTCTGTGAATCGTCTTAGAAGAAGAAAAATCGAGAAAGGTGGCGAAAACTCCGGCGGTGAAGGGTGGACGTTTTGGGGGCTGTCTCTTGTTTTTGAATTTCGAAAAGTTCTGATTTATCAGCCTAATTTGAATAAACGAATTTGGGTTTGCGATTCATGTACAAAAAAAATGATGACCAAAATGACGTAGTAGTAAGTGTGTCAGCCTACAAGCCGGAGGTGGCGGGTTCGGTTTCCACATGGGTCAATTATTGAGTGCATGAACACGGATGTTTTACTTAGTCGGGGTGTTTCTATGTTTAATGATGTATTATATATGTACGTTTATCAGTTATCTAGTACCCACAGAACAAGCTCAGCTTAGTTCGGGACTAGATGAAGTTGTGTGAATGTGTGAGGAATATTATATCAAATCAGGGTTGTGATTCTACCGCCCGTCGTGAGTGCATATTTAAATAGTTTTAAAAACATGTATTTGTGTAACAGATATTAAGTCTAAATATCTGTGTGCATCTGTTATTTTCGTTCATTGTACAAAGTGATCCTACTGTAAATATTTGTTAACTAGTAATGGTGACTATGACACTCAGTCGGCGTGAACTGGGTCATATTTGATTGACAGTAATGGTTTGCGCTTTATTTTCATACGTTCAAAGTATATTTTTTCAATAACTTACAAAACACACAAACGTTGTCCTTTTGAGACAGCTACCTTTAACGCGCTCACAATTACAAAATTATATTTGTATGGTATAAGCATTTATAACCAGATGACCAGAACAAAATTCAGAATGCATGTTAAAAATGTGATAAACACTAGCATCTTAATTCAAATCGATCCCATTTAGGTAGAAGTACCTAGTTTCTGAGATTACCGCGTCCAACCAAACATAAAAACAATTCAGGCTTATAATATTAGTAAAGATTTGATAGTACAATATGTGGTAAATAATAATTGAACTTATTAACTTCATACTTAGGCCAAAACACATTTAAAAACCAAAACAGTAATACACCAATTTGTAAAATAATTTTAAAATACACGAAGAAGGCACCAAACAAGTTTTCCACAGTATTTTTTGCAGATTTTAGGAAAAGAGCCTTTTCCTGAAAAATATTGCTGGGCAGGAGGTAGCTCGCGGACACGCTTGCAATCATAATCGGATTTAAAAACAACGTCAGTCAATTTTGTAGGTTTTTTTAATATTTTTTCTAGAATAAAATGTATACAGAAACCGGAGTCGTGTTTTAATGGACTGTAAAAGGTCAATTTAAAAGGAATTTTAAAAATCATTTCAAGAGGCGATGTAAACGGTTGCATGCTATTAGTAAAAAGCGTCATAATAACCAATTAAAAGTAAAACTTCACAAATAATTTTCAATAACAATAGTTTATTTAACAAAACATTAGTTGTAGTGGCCTAGTAGCTAAAGCACCGCCCTTTCGAGTATGAGGGTGCGGGTTAGGTTCCAGGTCAGGCAAGTACCAATATAACTTTTCTAAGTTATACGTACTTACGTACGGACACTAAAGACTGATTAAAGGTGAAGGAAAACATCTCGAGGAAACCTGGACTATAAAGTCTGAAGTCACCAACCCGCATTGAGCAAGCGTGATGATTAACGCTCAATCCTTCTCCATGGGAGAGGAGGCCTGTGCCCAGCAGTGGGACGATAAAAAGGCTGTGATGGTGATGATGATGAATAAATAAATTAACGTAACAAAAAATCTTATTAAGAAAAGTCATAATATTAGTATCACTTGCATTGTATTATAGTAGTTAAGTAATAACTTGCGCTGTAAGAAAACTTTTGTGCTGCTAAAAGATTTTTTCAAGAGAATTTCTATTGAGTTCCTACTTCCTGGCCAGTTCTTCTGCATAGATCCAATCAATTGAACCGTGCAACAAGCTTGACGTATCGAAAGAGCAATGAAGAAGCAATTTCAAGAAAAAAGTTTGACTTTCGTATCGGAAATTTTTAATTATTTTTTCCGACTTTCAGTTTTACGTGGTTGTTTTTTGCTAGAATTCATATATGGTTATGTGGTATTATTGTTCTATTGCATCTTATTCTGAATTTGGTTGCCACTTTAGAACACTTGTACACTTTATGATCTGAGCAACGTTTCTCGTACTCTCGAATGACTGATATGTTAGGCATAAATACATGTGAACAGAGAAAATTGCTTTTCTTGGTATTTGTTAAGCTTACATGTTCGCGAAAAACGTGTTTAAATAAATACTTTTGAAAAGAATAAGGGCCAGTTTTACAGTTTGCTGATAAGTTCCAGATAGTTTATCTGGCAGATAATTTCATAGAAATTCTGTTCCATTTTTTAATTTATCTGGTAGATAGTGGCTACACGTAATCTGTGAAACAGGCCTTAATTAAAAAAAATGATAATTTGAATTTAGTATTCCTAAAATAAAGTGGAGTACATTGCAAATCCAGTTCTGAGATTAATACGTAATGCTCTATGATGCTTCGCTTGAAAGCGATTGAAATATTTCCCCGTATTTATAATTGCTGAGTACTAACCAGTAGAGTATTTCTCCAAATATCGCTCGGGAAATCGACATTTGAAAGTCTGCACTAATGAAAATATTGCTTCATAATTCAGCACTTCTGCATAGAAATTATCCACTGAAACTACTCGTACCTAAACTCTGCATTTACGAACAACATTTACGAAATTAATCTCAGAATAATTTTAGCGTATTTACCGTGTATTTTATGATCTCATGAAATTATTTCAGTAGATTAAGCTGAAATTCACTGAAATTATTACAACCGTCTTGTTGAAGGCATGTTGAAAGACAAGAACATAACTATAATAATAAAGATATTTAAAACTCTATTTCATTGGATACTCTTGAGTTAATTCTTATCAAGTACTTTTAGAGACCGAAATATTCTTTCCCAATCACAATGCAAGGATTTCGTTAAAGGTTCTTCAAACCTACAGACAGACATGTGTTGCTGGGGAGTTTGTTGCGCCACTTCTTCTTCCCAGTGAAAACACATAGGAAGTGGTGAAGGGTGGGCCTTTTGGAGGCTGTCTCTTTCGTAAACTTTGACGTTCGAAAAGTGATGTTTTGCAGCCCAGTTTGAATAAATGAGTTTGAGCTTGATAAGTTTTCAAACTAAAAAGTAGTTTCTAACAAAAGATTGTACGCCTTTCATGATGAGAGAAAAATATGTTTACTTGACCGCAAAGCGCAACTTATTAACTTAGTAAGCTGAGATGCTTTTAATTTGCGTTGTTTTTTTTACCTACTTTAAGTCTAACAACAGTCTAACAAAAGGGTATTGGGTTGCCCGGGTAACTGGGTTGAGGAGGTCAGATAGGCAGTCGCTTCTTGTAAAACACTGGTACTCAGCTAAATCCGGTTAGACTGGAAGCCGACCCCAACATAGTTGAGAAAAGGCTCGGAAGATGATGATGATGGTTTTTACCTACTTTCCTTTCTGCAATGTTTATCTTGAACTATGTTTAGTCCACTCTGCTTCATCCCGCATGTTATTCCATTATCAATGGCCTTTTGCTATCCCAATAAAAAGTAAACGCCGCTTGAGTTGGAAGAAAATATCGCTTCGGCTTGTTCAGGGCTATGTCAAACTTTGGTTTAGCTTTAAGTTAAACCGACGACTTTTTACCTTAATTACTTAACTGGGAGATAAAGTGATTGATTAAGTAATAAAATATTGGTTTAAAGTATAATAAATATACTATTTTTTTTTCAGGACGCGCCTTCTATCTTTCAGAGCGCGTACATCCAATGAGTTGCATGATACAGTAATCAGGCGCTTATACATAGATTTAATAATCCAACTTAAAAAATAATATTGATTTATATAAATTTTGAATGAAGTTGTGTTGTTTTACTATTAACCCTTACTTTCATGTTCTTGTACATTTAACAATGTTACATGCGTTCTTGGTAATTCCTATAACACGTCAAGAGGAATACATTATCAGGAACGTAACTAGGATATTGGAAATTTAACAAGAAGTAATAGCGAAGCAGAAACAACAAAATATAGTGTCCTTTTGTGAGATAGTAATGTTGTTCAGACCAATCAATCGACTATCGATGAATGGATCAATGGATTCACAGTTGCCGCGATTAGTAGAACGGAAACTATCGATCGACGTCGACTAATAACTTTTATCATCGATTCATGGCATCGATAAACTGTTAGTCGGAAGAATAATCGCCACTCTGAAACGCGACAAGCTCCTGAAGGTACAGACGCTAGCACATCAGGTTACCCGAAACTATCAAATTTTCCTAATCAACTTTAAACTTTATGCTTCAGCGATAAGGTTAAAAATCCATCAAGGAAATTTGACAGATTGTTGTAGCCTGATGTGCTGGCGTCTGTACTTGTGCAATACCAATAAGTAATTTTCATATTTAGATGGACAGTGAAGTTCTAACAAGATTCATACTTTAAATTGCCAACAACTTCCGAAGAGTGTCGACAAAATGCTTGCATTTTAAAATCACTTCATGTTTCAATGCACTTTTCAATAATAAATCGTGAAAGTTCTAGAAATGTTTTTATTTGATATCTATCTAATTCGATCGTTTCCATCAAGTTATGCTTGGATGAAACAAACTCTAACAAGTTTCAGACTGCCTACTTACTTAAATAGACCCTCAGGATAGACCATTGGTCTACATTTTTAGGTCAAACCCCGATAGCAAATACATGACCTTATATTTTTACAAGTAGTTAATACTCGGTGGTGTTTTCAGTTATGATTCAGACTGATTTAACTTTATTCTTTAATTTATATTTTGAAACGCAAAAGTTTGCGGGGGCTCAGTCGTAAATAATATTTTTATACACAAAAATGTCTGTTTTTTCAGTTAATTAGTGAATATGATTGAAACTAAACTATTTGAAACTTTGTAAAACTTTTACGCGCGGAATCGTAGTGTATACAGAGTAGTCACAAGGACAGAAACCTACATTTTTATTAAATTCGGAGGTTGTGTTTCTTTAGTGATAATTGATTATTTCAATGTTCAAAATAACAGTTAATATTACTTATCAGACTCTCACAAGAAATGTATCAAGTAAAAACGTTTTATCTCGTATTTTGAATGACATTTTAGGGGTCATAAAATGCAGACGAAATTACAAAATACCTTTACACTGGAGAAGTATTAGATCTGTCGTAAAAATATAAAATATCGATCCTATTTAGTGCGGCATATTCCCGTCACACAAAAATTGGACAGTGACGTATAGTAACTGTAAATCTCGCTGGGGACTTGTCTTACTACTTACAAATCCCGGTTGATCACGACCAGGATAAAGGACGAAAAAAGAGAAAGGCATCATCGTGCCTTCTCTGTCCGATCTATACACTCTGTGAGTGAGGGGCGCGGGGCGCGCGGGACGAGGGAGCGCGATCGGCTTAGTCGCTCGCGAGCCATAGCAGGGGTAGGTCGCGCCGTGCGTTTTTCTCAATTCGATCGGCATCACATGTAAAGTGCGATGGACGTGCTACCAAGCGGTAACTTGTTCCGCGAACTCCAGGACGTGACCGACACCGGCTACTTCGAGTGGAAGCTGTCCCTGGAAGACTACTGGCAACAGGTGAGTGCTGCGCGCTTCAAGTCACCTCAGCATGCTTAGCGAGTGGTTTGGCTAAGCGCAATTGTTAAACAATTCGAGTGACAGCATAAAATGGTTTCGCGCCTGCGTATAAGCAGCGGTCGATTTTCAGAATAAGCTGAAATCTTCGTTTACTTTAAGGCTCTGCGTTATATAAATCGTTTGAGTAGTTAACATTCCTTGTGCGGTTACGCCATGACTAAAAATAAAGTACGTAGAAGTTGAGCGCGGTGGTGGAGCGGCCAGGAGCGCCCGCCGCTGTACTGCGTGAGTTTTGAATAAGTTTCGTGGAACGGCGCGAGTGCCTTTCTGGGAACTTCAGTAACGTGACGGCTGATGTTGTTGCCCAGGACATTCACTCTCGACGGGAATCAATCGATAGCACTCAGTTTCACTTTCCTCTACTATATTTTATTCAACGCCGCATTCCTTAATGGTTATTTATAGTTTGTTTACGTTATAACTTGTGTTTTTGTTTTATTTTGTATTTATGTTGATAACTGTGTATTTTTATCTGAGTTTGTTGCCATGTTACTCGCCGGTCGCTCACGATGCAACGCTATGCTGTGAAAAACTTTTTGTAACTTTTTTTATTAATATTTTTTATTTTGTTTGTGTGTCGGAGGAGTTTGTTATCGTTGCCAAGTGCCGGCGCGCGAGCCGGTGGGAGCGTCTAGACAAAAT
This sequence comes from Heliothis peltigera, assembly GCA_958496145.1. Classification (NCBI taxonomy): domain Eukaryota; kingdom Metazoa; phylum Arthropoda; class Insecta; order Lepidoptera; family Noctuidae; genus Heliothis; species Heliothis peltigera. The sequence continues at coordinate 423,230 of OY292321.1, forward strand.
ATTGTAATTTCTCTTAATCTAACTCATTATATTTATTTTACGAGAGATTTGTAACGATCTTGAGGTCAGAAGGTTATCTGTTTCATTGATTAATTTACTTATTTACTTGATAAACACGCGGTGACTTTTCTGACAATGCAGAATGTTTACGTAATCTTAAGAAAAGAAAAACATCGTTCAACGTGTAGGTATCTGCAATGGGAACTTTGCACTATTTTGAATATACTTTGAAAATATTTTTATTACTTAGGTAAGTACTTAAAATATTTTATCTACTTATTTGCTTTCACGTAGGTACCTATATATTTATTTAATTATTATATTTAATATTGGGAAAAGGTGGAATAATAACGGTAATATTTTTGAAATAGGCTATTTTATATATTAAATAGCCTATTTCGAAATCCCATGGTTGACGCAGACTTAGTTATATCTTCTTAACAGGAAGATCTGAACCTAAGTATTTTAATTAACAAAACCAATGTTAATTAACTTAAAAAGGTTGTTATTTTCATGATTACGTTCAAATTACAACTAAAACCCTTACCTTGACATGCTTTCCGAAACATGGAGAAACATGTTATGACATCGATGGTCACCCATCCACGGACCGACCGCACCAAGCTCTGCTTAACCTCATTTTTATCCCATTGTATCAAACTACACCCTTCCTTATTTACCGCGTTGCACACCAGTGCACGAAGTCTGAAAACATGAAAGACCTTCCCTTGACTAGACTCACGTTGTTCTAAGTAAATGTCCAAAGTTGCAGTTTGAAGGAATAAAATGCATATCAATAACAAGAATTAGCAATCGAAACACTATGACAGCACAAGAATTTCTTAGAATTATGAAATAACTGATATCTGTGTTATTTATTATCTTTATTATGCTGGTATTCATCTTATCGTGTTTGCCGTAAATGGGCTACATATTAAGTGCATATCAATATTGAGTACCTACCTACTGACTGAGGAATCAATTGCAATTTTACAATGTTCGTAGATTGTTCAACAATATTTGAACATGCTTACTACGAAATATTAAGAGCAATATAAAACACTTCGTTAAAAAAAAAAACGATTGAACCCATTTTAAATAATAACAGGCAGGTTTGAGGTGGTAGGTCCAAGATTGAACCTTTTATACTCATCATCATCATCACAGCCTTTATATCGTCCCACTGCTGGGCACAGGCCTCCTCTCCCGCGGAGAAGGATTGAGCGTTAATCACCACGCTTGCTCAATACGAGTTGGTTATTTCAGACTTCATATTCCAGGTTTCCTCGAGATGTTGTAAGACGACTAAAAAGTCACGGCATATGTACTTCAAAAGAGATTCGTGGAAGCTAAATTCCAACCTACAGGAAGTTAAAGACTTCAGTATGTAGGTATGTTTACTTAACAGTCATCACCATCAGTCATAATGTTCACTTGAACTACAACCTCCTTCATTACATTGTATGAACAGGCCTGGACTGTTTCATTAAAATGTTGCAGCTTCGGATTTCAATGACCGCAAAATATAAGCGTGTGTAGCCAGATTACAGCAAAAAAAACGTTATAAATTTCTAAGAAAGGAAAATCAGCTAAACACGGAACTGAACTTAGGTCTTTAGGTTCGAGAATTGCTAAACCGCTTAGATCAACGAAGAAGAATAAGTGATAGGTATCTATTTCATAATGATTACTAATTAAACATCAAAATAAAATTATGAATAAGGAAACTAATTCACACACATGTGTATAAAATGTCTTTAGAGTTTAAACTCGTTAAGATCGTCAAGACATTTTAACCGACTGCGTTATGTAAAGATGCATAGTTTCAGTCAGTAAGTCAGCCTATTAAAGTTCACTGCCGACCTTACCCCCCAAACGTACGTATCAGCCAAAATTATTTCACGGTGCGCTAAAATTGCAAATCCCACTAAAAGAACAACCGTGAAATTCCAAAAAAAATATCGCTAAATATAAATAAAATGTTGAATGTATTCCAGTTGACTAGGCATTGATAAAAAGGTGTTCAATAATAATAATATTGCGATCGGTAACCAAACACAAATATTTTGCCATAAAATATTTTGAATGCAGTAAGTGTATCTAGTAATTAATTTATTCCCATCACGTTCGTTCAGTAACCAATGTGTTCAGTTGTGCTCGGGGAAGATCAGCCAGCTATACTCCTTATTCTCTCACTCGCGTAGTCCGATGGGACGGCAATCCCATACAATCATGGATCGATAATCACCAGCTTCCAGACTCCAGGCTGCTTTGTGAGAGTTTTTTATTTCAAACCCTTTGAATGATTTCGGCCCGACCCGGGCATTGAAACACAGATATAGCAGTCGCGCTATGTGACCATTTGACTACCGGACCTTGAAGATTCAAGTGAACACTGGACATGATGTACCGTCCACGTGGACCATTGTTCTAAAAGGTTTTTTTTAATATGATGCATTGTCTAGTTAGTTGCAACTATGTGGTCCGAACACATCTAGTGCCGGAAACATAAAGTAAACACAGTTATTTTTAAACTCGGTTCATAGGTAAATAGTTTATATTGTATGCGTTGAGAGTTAGCTGCGGTCTTCACGCTGTGTTACCGTGGGGTCGGCAGAGTTCCAAGACCTTGAAGAAACGCATTGAAATCTTCTTGAGTACTAGTATTTGTAAGTTTTACACAAAAGGTGCTAAGAACGAGCAGGACAATGTTTTGTTTATCTGTCTGTTCGCTATTAACGCAGAAAATACTGAACTAACTGATTTAGAAGATAAAGGGGTACATGGAAGAAGGATGTGTTCATAAATAATTATTTGACCTCTTAAAAATGCAACATCTAAATTATTAACGAACAATGTGTCCGCTAACTGGTCACCACAAACTTTAACTACAATATAAAACAAATTCCACAACACAGATTCGTTTAATTTCACATGCCTGACAATTTTACGGGCAGTAGACCAAGAGAATAGATTGCAAGCCTGTCACTCTGTGGCTTTGATCGCAGTGACTGTGACTTTGAGTCAGCTGTAGGTTGTTTATATCGCTTAGTAAAAGATTTTTGATATGGGATTTTACAAAATTTAAACCAACAAATTATAGCAACATCCTACTACCGTTATTCTATTTTTTTTCCAAGAAACACAGAGCATGGTCACCCGAAATTTATAAGCCGAGAAAATGAGATGTTATTCCTGGACCTTATTAAGTTGGCGAAAATAGTAATTACTTAACATATTTGCTTGAAACAACCCTTTAATTATTCAGAGAATTTTGCAACTGCACGTGTTTTAGCAAATAAATCAAGTTCTTCCTATTCATCATCAGACTTTTTTATCTTCTCACTGCTGGGCACAGGACTCTTCAAACCCTCTCACATAGAGAGGGATTGAGCCTTAGTCACCACGCTTGCTCAATGCTGGTTGGTGATTTCAGTCTTAATAGTTCAGGTTTCCTCGAGATGTTTTCCTTCACCTTTAATCAGTCATTGGTGTCCAAGATGACAATAACAAAATAGTTGGAATATGAACACTTAACCATACATAGAAACATACACACAACATACTTAGAAAGTACATATACGTTAGAAAAGTTGCATTGGTACTTTCCTGAACCTGGATTCGAACCCACACACTGGTAAGAGGCTGGCGCTTTAACCACTAGGCCACCACGACTTATTTCCCTATTATTATCGACTAAATATGTGTTATAATAATTTGGCGAGAAAAAAAGCTATTATTAGATTGATTTCTAATTACTTTAATCAAGTACTAAGCCATAAAGCTTGGGAAAGGATTAAAATTGAAGGAAGTTTTTCTTCAGAATTCCGTAACTGAAAGATTATCTACCTACTTTAAGGCGGCGAACAAAAATATTACTTAATGGTATGAAAATAAAGTAAAATTTCCAATGTCAACAGTCATTGTTCGATGTCAAAGGGCGCCAGGTTTAAGACTCCATTGTCCATTTGTCTTTACAGTATAGTAACCGATTTCCACAGAAACGATTTCCATTGCCGCTAGAACAATAATTTTCCAAATCAGCGCACGCGTCTTTAAGTCACCGCAGAACGTACAGATGAACTGAGAACCTCCTACTCCTTGGCAAGTCGGTTAACAACTAGGTACTTTAAGTTGGTACGAAACCTTGTGGTTTTTCAGAGTCAAAGTCATCATCTCCTGAGCCTTTTCCCAACTATGTTGGGGTCGACTTCCAGTCTAACCGGTTTCGGCTGAGTACCAGTGTTTTACAAGTAGCGACTGCCTATCTGACCTCCTCAACCCAGTTACCGGGGCAAACCAATACCCCTTTGTTAGACTGGCGTTAGACTTACCAGTTTCTGACTATCGACTGCCAACTATGTTCAATGACAGCCAGGACCTACAGTTTAACGTGCCATCCGAAACACAGTCATTGGTGTCCAAGATATACTTAGAAAGTACATAAACATTTAGAAAAGTTGCATTGGTACTTGCCCGACCTGGCATCGAACCCACGTACTCACACTTGAGAGGTTGGCTCTTTAACCACTAGGCAAGTCAAAGTCAATATTTTTATTACAAAGCAATCTAGACGAGTTTTATATAAAGTCCAACTAGAATGTTTCCAAGGCATAAGTTTCATTGTGAAAGACTAATAATAAAATACTACAAAGTTCCTCTGTTTGCCTTGAAATTTATGTAGGTAGGTAGTTATTATTTAAAAGTACGTGAGTTCTTTTAACGGAGAATTACGGATTAATTATTGTAAGTACAAAATAAGCACCCTTAATCTGTATTATAAATACCTTTTACCCATTTATAGACCGTATATAAAGCTATCTGATCTGGAAAGCCAAGATGTTGAAACAGGTAATAGATTTTAACACACAATACGGGCTTTAAAAACCTCGCTTAATCAAAAAGGTGGCTGATTTTCACGGCCATATGGTGATGTGTATGCCTGCTTTGCTAGATGGATGATTTTGTATGTATACTGTATTATTATTTATATTTACTATTTTTCTGATACCTTTAGTACAACCTCTATAGTTTGGGACTAGATGACGTTGTGTGAGAAATATTATGTGATCAGATTTTGAGATTATTTCATAAGAATGCATTCATTCTACTTGAAAAGGCGCACTGTTTAAACCTTAAGTAAACAAATTAACACTTTTAGGTTCACAAGTTAACAGTTTAACCACGGATCGGTTGTTTGTTTTGTAAATACACTGCGTTGCATACCTCAGGTGGGAATGAAGAGAAACACGGCACGGATGCTGTTTGTCATGAAGTGTACGAAGAAATTGGTAAATATTCATTTTAAAACTCCTGTAGTATACGGAATTTTGAACCCAATAGAAGCGAAGTAATTAATCATTTGATTTTTTGAAGTTAAGAGTTTTTTTTTTCATCTTTATCAAGAATATAAAACTATGTGTTGGTAGTTTTTAAAAGAATCCGCCATTTAAAGCGAAGTAAAGCGAATAACATATTAAATAGCAATACGTAGGATCGGAGAGTGAGCGTTTCACTAGAAAACGAAATTATTTTTAATTTAAGTGCACTCAACGTTCGAAGTATCTGCTTTAAAAAAAAGGCTTTTATGTATGTAAAAGTTTTCTCAAAGCAAGCAGCAATCATATTAACTTACTCCAATTTATTATAACGTTTGCACAAAGCAGTAATAATCCTATAAAAAAAGTACTTAGTATTTCCGTGTACCTCACAGATGCTCACTTTACTTTGTAGGATTATATCACAATTCCTGTAGAGGGAAATGTATTTATATCTACATCTTAGTAACAACATGGCTGTCCTTGAAGATGTACTGATATATGAGAAAGTCTGGTCGCTAAAGAAAGCCATAAAAATGTTACCGCACTGAGGGGTTATGCTAGGACCGAGGCCGACAGTTAACCAATATTGAACCCACTAATATTAAAAACGCGACAGTTTGAAAGAATCCACCGTTTCACCCAAAAGCTACTAAATTTATTTTGATAAAAGACCATTAATATGATGTATAATATATATCAGAATAACATATAGATACTTTTTATCCAAGTGCCCTCGGGATGCGGGTAAAACCACAAGCAGAAACAAGTATTGAATAATCTGATGATAGTGAATAATTAATTGATTGTTTACAATTTACCTGCAGCTATAAGAGACAAGTTTCAAAAATATTCGCCCTTTGATACTCCTATTTGGACACGAGCTCAAGATAAACACAGAAGAATCATTAATGTAGTACCTACATGTTTTCTTCGAGCTGTAGGTACTCCATCGAAATATTTCAAGGAAGATCAACAATGTACTACGCAATACTGCAGTGTGATCTTGACCTTCATAGAGAATTCCATCTACCTACAGTATCTACAATACCTATAACCCTTACGCATGCCCTAGTATCTGTGTATGTAGAATTCCACAATGTGTTCCGTGAATCGCGTTTCGGGAAACAATGTAGGGCCATGCAAGTCGATGCTGATTTCAAATGTGTCTGAAATCCTCTTTGATGTCTAACGTTTCGCTTTTAGTGTCTCACTGTTGAGATATGGCCTATTTTAGTTTAAAATAGGGACTAGCAATTATATAACTGAGAGCCGGCTCTGAATCCCTTCAATATTTTCAGACAGGCAGTAAGTTCTTCTGTGTTTATCTTGAGCTCGTGTCCAAATAGAGATCGTTGTAATGTGATCACTGCCATACATCTTCATGCTGATTAAGAGCCCTATCAAATTATCGGCCGACTAAAAATTGTGGGCCTCAAAGTATGTAATGTACGGTATGTAATCTCCAACTACATATTTTATTATCGTCATACTAGTAGAATGTTAAAGAAACTATCGAGCTTTCATTAGCTCTCAGCATAAAATTGTCGACCGCCCATCCGCGAATCAAGTTTCCAGTTGTATTATCTTTGTCATCCATATCTGGAATAAGTTCAAGAATATTCGGAACGTTGCTCTCAAATTGTGCAAATGAAAAACTTACCGATGTGGCAACGATACCATTTTAAATCTTTTAGCATATGACACAATACTAAGTAGTTGGAACATGTTCGTAACTTTATAATTGTATTCGACGCTGTATTGTCGGAGCCGGAGTTCTCCCTCGGTAAGCTCTATCCTATCAGACTTGGTAACTACTCGCATTTGAAACTGATTTTCTGTTTAAAAAGCTTCAAAAAAATTGATGAGATTCTACTGTTTTATAATCAATTTTGCATTCTCAGGACAAATACTTTTTTATTTTTAGTTTAAAATAGATTCGCGACTGCTGTTCATCAGAAATGTGTGTGATGTTCATCAGAAATCTTATTTATCTAAGATTTACGATGAACATTTTGCACTAGCAAAACCTTATTAATTAATACAGAAACATGAAATCAAGTTAGCGTTGCCTTCAATTGCCAGTTGATTTAAGCCGCTGAAACGTGACAACTAATCAAAAGCTATACTGTCTCTGATTGGCAGAATTAATGAAGTTTTACGTGATTGCTGACTGGCAATTCATAATTATTATTTTATATATAAGTGAATTGAAACGTTTAAAGTTCATGATAAAAATACGCGGTTCGGTCGTGCCCAGAGAAACTTAAACTGCGTTAGTTATATTCGACACTACTCGTATATCAGTTAAAGTCACTTTGTTTGATAAATCGAATTTTTTAATTATTAGCTACGTGAAATTAAGAGTAAGAGTAAGGTGGACACGCTCCTCAAAGGGACACAAGCATTAATGAAGACATTCCTCACAGCTTACGTCAGGGCTGGCTTGATGTTCGGAAGAGTGCGCGGGTCACGAAAGCCCCAGAAGAAAAAAAAAACTCCAAAAAATAATAATTTTGTACTACGAATAAAAATGTGTTTTTGCCGTACACGTGAAAAGTTCAAAGTGTTGTCAAATGGTATTAGCAAGAACAATAGAGGTCCCGCGTGAGCAAAATTTATCTACTGTGAATTTATTTAACTTTTGAAAGCCAACGTCAAAATTTTCGCTCAATGCTTCGTTTTCGTTCCAGTTTGGATTTTGAAATATGAAAGTGAATTGAGAATATTGAATCAAAGTTGTTGCTGTTGTAATTATAATTAAAAAATAAAAACAGTTATTTTGTTTTTATGTTATGCTGTTTTATATGCGATGAATATTTTGATGTTAATATTCTCAGTTATCGTACCATTAATAGAAAAATCATTTTTTTACCTGTATGGTAGCCTCCCAAAATATCAATTTCATTTTAATAATTATTTAGTTTCAAATTAAGTATTTTCAGTATGAAATCTCAATACCACGAAGTACTAGTTGTATACCATGGAGAAAAAAAAACGAGTATACAAAAATTTTAATAACTTTCTACTTTTATAGGATATTCAATAGTGTCTTGGAATAAGGTTTTCTCGCCAATAAATAAGCTACAAAGGAATCAAAGCTCGAACTTTAAACATATTTCTCTGATAAAATTTATATTTCTACTTGCATAAAGACTGCGGAGCGTGGGCGACCCCGCATCGACATAATATGGAAAATGCTCACTGAATTTATTTCTATTTATTATAATGACGAACGTCAGGTACAGAGTAAGTCGCTGTATATGTATACTAAAGTCGATGACCTTTTGAAAGAAATCGGCGACTTATTATATTGGCGACCTCAATGTCATATAAAATGTAATAGTTCACCGACGCAGGTCGCCAGGTGTGTTGGTTGGTCGCCAGGTGTGTTGGTCGTTAGTTACTGCCGGTTCCAAATTATTTTTTTAAGCTGCGTGCGTTTCGAGTACTTGTGTTAATTATGCACCTGCTATCTCATTAAATGCTGCGCGATTGAATTTATTCATACATGTGATTGAATAACATTTACAATTATATTTTAAAGCAATGTGTAATACAATCAATATTTTTAGGGTTCCGTTTCTTTAGGTATAACGGGATTCTACCTTAGACTACGCTATCCGCCATATCTTGAAGTTTTCTAAGCTGATGTATTTCTATTGCCGCTTTAATTATACCAAATGGCATACAACAAACGGGGCTATTTTTGCTCCTTTTATAGATAATATCGATTCACACTTTGCTGTTTTTCCGTAACATTTTGGCACAGGTAAACGGTATAAAAGTTACCTAAATTGCTATAATAAACATAAACGTTGTATGAAATCTATGTCATTATTGTGAAATATTAAAGAATTCTCTAGATGTATCTCCCCTGAGTTTTGCCTCAGTTACGCTGGACTTCATGTCTGTTATTGAAGTATTTATTGTGCTTCATGTATGCAAATAGAAAAGTTCAAATTTAACTCAAATATAAGCTAAAAATTGTCTCGCTTTCCTAACAAGAAATTTAATTACGGTTGTACTAGAATTTTGCTTCTGAACACTCCATATTCTAGTCTAATAAGAGGCGGAGTTGTAAATTCACCCACACGTGAGCTATGTATTGTATTTGACAAGGAATTCCTTTATCAAATGTGACAAAAGCATACCATAAGTCTATGGTATTCACCGCAAAGTTTTGTGCATTCGTTCATACGACGTCGAATAAAAGCCTTTTCACATAAAAATATCCTACTAAAAACAGTGAAAAGCAAAAAAAAGTACTTTTGCGTACTGACATAGCTGCAGCCTCTAGATACGGACTTCTAAAGCGATATCTACCTAACTTTTTTATGGCATTATAAAGGGCTTTTGTCGGGTTCCGCCTGTCACTTCTACATCTCTGGCAGTTGTAACGGGTAGTCAGAAGCCTGAAATTCTGACAAGCAGTCTTACTTTAGGGATGGATCGGGTAACTAATGCGAAAAAGCGTACCATCAGATGTACTCTGGCAACTTTCAACTCCCTCTAAACATCTACACAATTTAAAATTATCAAGAAGATAGATGTGTATCCATGTATGTAATGAATTAATTAAAAACTGCTGGACCGATTGAATTCATTCTTTCACCATTATAATGGTACATTAGTCCTAATTAACAGATGCCATATTTTATTCACTTGCAATAGTTCCCCCGGGATGAATATGTTACCATGGAAACCGGTAGTTATAATTTTCATGCAAATAATTTCAGTGGCTCCAGACAATAGTACGCGTAACGTTTGATATCACGGGTTAGCTAGTGAAGCTACAGGGTGCGGCAGTCAACATGAACCGGATTCAACTTAAGTGGATTGTAGTTCAGTCATACTGTACTGTGTGAAGGTATTTTCAATAGTCGCTTTAGTGCTTCAGCTACGTTATTTAATCAAATTTCACATGGTTAGACATGATGCCGGTATCCACAAATCCGAGCTTCACGATAACCTTATTAAAACCGCAATCTGTTCAGGTATGTGTTTGTTAGGAGGAGCCTAATGTTGTCAGCCTTCAGTTGGTTGTAAATTATTTTTCTATACAGCCATTGAAAGATTCCTGAAAACAAAACCTAATACTTGGAAAATACTCCCAAGATTATGCTTAGAAGCCATTATAAATAGACAAAAACAATTGTTTTTTGAATGCCTTCAGATCAAATAGATTTACTGGATACACTATACCTACGTGCTGAAATGCAACAACACACGACATGGCTTTCGTTATTGCTAAATGATTTTGATCATCGGTTCAGTAAATCCAGTGATTACACAAGAAAATCACTAAGTTTATTAGTCCTCATAGATAGGGTAATAATAAGCAAATAAATGGGTTTAGTAAGCAAGCAATGTTTTAGAATGCAAGTTATCTAAAACGAAATCACCTGGGATACAAAATAGTACTTAACGAAGCATAAAGTTAGGCAACAGTCGATATTTATATACGTACATAGTCAGTTGATTTTATTCGTGTCAACGAATCAGGTCGGGTAAACATAGATGCGCGATCCGGAGTCCCGCAAGGCTCGCAACTTGGTCCGTTATTGTTTTTGCTGTTTTAAAGATATCAAGCATAGGAAATGTTTACTTTTCACAGATGATTTATTCTATAGAAAGATTACAAATCCTGAAAGCAGTTTGCTTATGTAAAAAGACTTTAGTTCGCACTGTAGAGATTAAGACTCAAGCTAAGTAATTTGTTAACTGTTGTCAAAAAACGTGCTCAGATGTTGGGATTTATTAATTTATTTTATTAACGGGCTAGTTATTTCATAATAATATTTTAATTTTAATATGACGTCCTAAATAACTGCACAAAGAACTACCGATGTCCGTAGCTGGCATTCATGTCCTAAAAAGCGCAAAAAATATAGGTATGCCTGACAAAATATTCTTTTGACATGTCATTCCATCCACGAGTACCTACTGCAAATGGTACTCCGATTTTTACTGATTGGATTCCCAGAACTCTTGTGTGAGGAATAAAATGCTGACGTACATATTTCAACTATTGTGCCAGGCTTTTAAAAATTGTTATCTTACCCTGTCATATTGTGTAACTGTATACCTACGGCAAATATACATAGAATGTTGGTCCAAGATCAATTTGCTTTTACAGCTGGACAGGTATTGATCGTAGGTTTTTTGGCCCAAAAAAATTCTAACCCATGATTTTTGTCGTGCTGTATAAAAAAATGTTTAATACTTCATGGGGTTCAGAACGATATATGATGGTATCTATAAGTTAGGTAGGTACTGAAAACTGACTATTAAGCCAAAGTTCCTTAGATATACTCGTATAAGATAGTTGAGTAAGCAACAAAGATTAAAATTCTCTTCATACCTAAAGAAACGCATTCCTATTGCACGTGTTTGCATTACAGAAATGCATGCGTACATACTCAAATATACAACAATCAGAAGAAACTAATCTACTGCGAAGAAAAAAACCTCGTCATTTTCCACCGAAACGTTATGATTTAATAATAAATAGAAACTGGCACAATCAGCTGATCGCTCCTATCTCTTTGATAACGTTTGATAAGGGGTGAATATTTTCGAGATAACTGTATGGTCGCTGGTGTTTTATCATACTATGTTATATCAATAACAAATAACAATAAACTCGAATGATAGACAGGTTAGGTGGTGCGCTACTCGGTTGCTGGCTAGAATGTTATTGTGATATATCAGAGAGCGTGTTACTGGTGGAAACCATTACAGATCTTGTTGGATTAGTAAAGTTTAGTTGATTATTTTGTAAACAGTGGATCTAGTAAGAATGAACTGATGTAGTTGTGTGTTTGATTCGTATTTAAATTAATAACTGTATAATTAAAATTTAAATTAATAATTGTGTACATGTATAATTTGAATTCAATACCTAGCAATGCGATGCTCATGTTATCTTTAAAGAATATAAAGAAAATTGATGTTAAGATAAATGTATTTTTTGATCTCATTTTGTGGGACAGAAAATTGATTGGTTTTAAATAAAAGAATGTGTTTTTCCACTTTGATGTTAACTGACATGGATTGGCTTTAAATTTAAACGAATGTTACAGTACATTTGTATTTAAAACTGATACATTATTTATTAGAGCGTCCGAATTTATTACCACAAATAATATTATTTCCAATTTAATGCGTATCACAGGAGTTCTTTTATCATGTATGTATTTTAACTGCACTGTTGTATTGCCTCGATAGTCTATTTGTCGTATAGCGCAACTGTTGTGCACGGGTTCGATTCCTTGATCGGAGCAAAATGGCTTCGTAGATTTTAAGAAACTTTTACAAAGCAGCTCAGAGTCTTGATGTTGGTGACTGTTACCCGTGTGCGGTGGACCTGCGCCTCATCTCTCCCCAGCCGTTTGAGAGTGAGAGAATAGAGAGTACTCTTGACTACTTATACATACATATATAATTTATGCACTCTTATGCACAACTTAAACATATAAAGTTTGGAATAATGGGACTACTCCGTGCACACGGATAAAAGCCTTGCTTTTTAAATAGGCTGTCTATCTAACACTGAAATAATTTTTCAATTCGGAGATGAGCGCGTTTAGGCTAGCAAACAAAATATACTCTTCAGCTTAATAATATTAATATCTATAGAATTGTGAATAAAAAATAAAGAATTACCTGAAACCGGTTAAATGGAAGGCCGGTTGCATCATCGGGGTCAAACATGTCCGCGACGATGTGTCAAAGTTGCAAAAAAGGTATACATATACCTAATACTATATTCTATAGCTTAGTCTCACCCAGGCATAGGCAGAGTTCAGATTCAGCAGAATCTCGTCATAAAATGGCAACATTAGGTTTGTTACAAAAACTGTTGTACAGGCGCCAGCACATCAAGCTACGAAAATGTTTCAAATTTCCTCGATATGTTTTCAATTTTATGGCTGGCTCAAAGTTGTTTGGGAAAATTTGTCAGTTTCAGGTAGCTTGATGTGCTGGCGTCTGTACATATTTGCATGAAAGTTGAAATTTTATACAGGGTGAAAAAAATATATGCAAAATAAAATGTGTATAATGTACTAACAATATTACGGAAACTCGTGCACAGCGAAGTAAATGCAGTAACAAAATAACTAGTCCCTTTTCACTTCTATAACGAAATAATATTTTTCTCATAAAAAGGCGTTGTTTAGTAAAACGTGGGCTGGCCGGTATAATAAAATAAACGGTCGTTTGGCGCGGCTACAGGTCATAGTTGTAACGTAGTTGCCTCAAAGGAAAATGAATTTAAATCATGTTTTGCCTTGTTTAACTGTGATTTTAATGTTAAGAAAAATCTTTTGACTCATTATCTAAATTAAATGGAGAAGTTTCTCATTTTGGTTATTTCAATATTAGTAGGACAATGCGATATTTTTTCTTTAGATTAAAAAAAAACATGTATCGAGTACAAGATTATTTAAAAAATATAAACAGTTCTAGAATATAAACCGAGATTAACAAGAAAAAAATGAAACTTATATAGTGACAAAAGTTAAAATAGTCAAAAAAAGGCATGAGCGTGCATTTTTTTATATTATCGATTTAAGTAACCAGAGATAAATCTGTAACAATGATCAGAAGGGCCGTCCTTTTCACACCAAGACCGGGATGAATTTGACGTATTTTTTTAAATATATTTATAACTCAATTATTGTTACATTTTTTCCTCTGTGCAACATTATATATTTTACCTTATATTTTGCGGTAAGGAAAATAAATTGTTCAACCATAAAAATTATACCTATCAACTAAAAACTCATCCTCGCTAAAATAATGCGAAAGGGAACTTCTTTGTTATGGTTTTACGCTAAAAAGAACAGACTAGCTCTCCACTATAGTGAACTAAAGTTAGCCGTAAAACGTTATCTTTGAAAACTCAGTCAATAGGCTCGCGTCGACAGGTCAACACTAATGACTTGCCGTGCTATTATTAGAAAATGATTCACGACCCTATTATGTATAATAACGCACAGAATTATTATCGAAATAATAAGCTATACTGTCCGCTACTTAGCCATCAGGAAATGCCCTCGATAGTACAGATCTATATGAGTCACGCTGCGTACACACATAAATACATATTTACATGCTGCATAGCTGGCTGGTTTACATGACCATTTGTTTGCTATCTGTACATTGAAACGTTTTAGTATGAAATATCGTCACGGGTACTTTCGTAACGGAAAAGATAAATTATAGGGTTATTGTAGATTGAATCGGAATTTGAAGGCAAAATATCATATGCGATGTAAGGCACAGACTTCCACCAAAGTAACTTTCGTTATTCAAAAATTGTTATACATACATAGTTGTTTAAATACTTATCCGCCCAAATGACCCCTGACAACACTGGAATACAATATCAACTAGGAAATTATTGCAATATAATAGCGAATATACGAATTTATGTATAATTCATTTCATTCATAAATTCATCTATAATTCAAATTAATCATGGCTTTACCGACATTCTGAAATAATATATAAAATATAAAAATAATATAACATACAAGCTATATTGTTACGAAGTAAGAGACTACCCAGTATCTCATTAAAAGTAAAAAGATATACGTACAAGGCTTCAAATTAAATCACAAAATAAAATACAAAGTTTCTCCCAGTATATTTTCCAGTTAAGCATAAAATTTTATCGATGTCTAGAAAAACATTGCAGCACTTTATTTGTCTAGGGCACCAACAAGTAGCTGATAAGTATTACTTAAGAACACGTAGTTTGCCGTTTCTTTAAGTAAATTATGTCATTACTTTTTGTGTTATTTTTCTGTCTGAGTTTAAATCTGCAATCACAAGAATGCATTCATAAAGCTAGATAGAAATATACAGCTACAGAATCAACATTTAAACCAAAAAAAAAAAAAAAAAACATTAAAATCACTAAAATCTTTCCTCTTTATATTAATGGTACGTATAATTAAAAACATACTAAACCATGCATTCATTGAACATTTTCTTTTTTAAACTAAAGTGTTAGAAAATGCATTTCCAATTAGATGTTTAAGTAATAATGGTCGGCTTGGTTTCCCATCATGACGTGCCTATTAAGCTATTGCTTGCGATGGGCTAATGGGGGTCCATACATGTTATTATAGTCTTATTGTGACGATATGGGTGAATGAAGCAGCTGTCATTTCACATTACTTATTGTGTTCTAAGCTTCGGAATACTTTGTGGTAGTTTCTTAATTAAGACCTACAAAGCGATTTCTACCCGACCTGGGAATCGAACCCGAGACTGCGCAGTTGCACTTTGCGACTACTGGACCAACTGACACGCGTACCATTATACGAACTACTTATTGAAATAATTGTCCTATTTGTAGTAAATAAGGATAAATTAAATTATCTATTATTGGAAGCTGAAATTGTTGACTACTAAAACCGACTGTAATTCGAGTCTACATAGTTAAATCTTATCAGTAGGTTAATTTAGTCGGAACATTGATAGTATACAAAATTATTATTAATAGAGTCGTTACTGGAACTAACTGTTTTTGTTTACATGGTTTTTTTAATAGTCGGTACTTGTTTATGCAAGAAACTTTTTTGAGATGGGAATTCATTAAATGGGAGTCATCCCGCGGTGAATGCAGTGGAGAGGAGTGTCAGACTTTTGCTGAGTATAAAACCCATCTTTGTTCATACTGGATTCCTTGTGTGCCTTCCAGGTCCTCGGTAACTCTTTCGAACCGTCCCACAGCCTCTGCAGGCTCCGGCCCTAAGCCCTGCGATTATCTTTGAGGGGGGGGGATCAGAATACTATTCGCACACCTTGGATATATAAAATTATGTCACTCTAAAAATATTTAGACACGCGTAAAAATCACAGCCCATTCAATCGCAGATCGTGCGTCGCATTTTCAGCCATACAAACGGTCTTTCATTAAAAATAAAATACTATAATTTTATTTATTTATATAAAATAGTAGATGACTCAGAAATAACTGATTCATCGTTCGCGCATGTATGTATGTACATGATAAACAAAACTATGTATATGTATGTACATATGTCCTGCGCCAATGTCAAATAAAGGATAAGCACGTTTGTGACTGTGAGAAGTCGTGGTGGCCTAGTGGTTAAAGCACCAACCTGTCGAGTATGAAGGTGCGGGTTCGAATCCAGGTCAGGCAAGTACCAATGTAACTTTTCTAAGTAATACGTATTTTCTAAGTTTATCTTGGACACCAATGACTGATTAAAGGTGAAGGAAAACATCTCGAGGAAACCTGGACTACAAAAATCTCTAATAACCAACAAGCATTGAGCAAGCGCGGTAATTATCGCTCAATCCTTCTCCGTGGGAGAGGAGGCCTATGCCCAACAGTGGGACGATTAAAAAAAGGCTGTGATGAATGATGATGACGTTTGTGACTGCAGCATGTCTTTTGGGATTATTGGTATCGATCTATACTCGTAGTTAATTTTCAATATCTATCAGAAAAAATAATTCATCTTCTCAGATAAATCAGTGTTGATTTTGCTTTTAAATTCCGGTGTAAGTGGTGATTGATGAAACAACGTATAGAGCCATATTATCAGAAACTTTCATTAACATAGAAGAACTTTAAGACTAAAAAATAACCTGTACTGAAATCTAACCGTATGGAAATGTTACAATTGCAGGCATATAAACCTAATTTATTTAATCTATATTATAAAAATAAATATTGCATAACTTACGTACATAAATATATATACTACAGTAGACCAAACATCTATCTGTGTGTCTAAAGTGACTGGTCCATCACTCGAAGCCGAATTAACCTATTTCCTCTTCCGTGCGTTATGAATGCAACGAGCATCATACCACAGAACAGGTGAAACAGTATACCAATATTGTATTAACCTGTAATCTGCCTACTAGCATACATCTCCTTACTGATCGAAGGCCCGATCATAGTATAAGCTAAGCTAAAATGTTGCAGTGCGCTTCGCCTCATAGTGTGCTTTAGTATAAAAATACCAAGTCACGAACCTTCTTAAAGAGAAACTTCTTTGGAGAAATTTAGAAAAAAATAATTTATGAGAAAATTATTTCTTTAACATGTAACTTATTATATATTATTACTTATAACGCTCGTCTTAGTAAATGCCAACTGCTACCTGTCTGCCTTTAATTGAAGTACTTAACAGACTAGAAGGAATTCAACAGCTAGACGAAGCTATACTTCTGTATAACTGTAGTCCGTGGATGAGTACAAACAATCGGCGTAGTTTATTATAGTCTCCCTTTCAACGTGGCTTCGCTTTCGTATTCACAATGCATCGTATAATATGTATATGTACTATACTAACTCGTACAATGCAAGGCTCTGATTTTTAAATCTTGAAATATTCTGCAATATAAAAATGGCTGCGCGATGATCATTATGTACGGCAAATAAAAGTCGAAACATAACACAATTTTAATATTTAAAAAATATTTTGAAAATAAAACGAGGCTTCCATTTCAAAAAAAAAGTTAACGCGTCATAAAAACCTATTGGAGTATGATGTAGCATTTGAATAAATTGAACGTACGCCCGCGCCGAGGACAAAGTTAAAAATGAAATGTTTTTATGTATATCATAACGTTTGTCCAATTCGACTGAAAAAAAATTGTAAACGATACAAAACAAAATAGTAAAAACATGGAATAAACGGTCAAGTGCGTGTCGTCAAACTGTTCATTCATTACCAACAGGGTTCTCCGCGTTATTGAAATGAAATGTTCTGAAAGCATAGTAAATTTTGCAGTCTATCAATATAACTAACACGCTAAATGAATTGAATATGCAATAAGATTCTATGTTAAGAGATTCTTATGAGATTTGAATTCACATTGATATTATTATTTGATTAATAGATTTGTAAAAACAAAAGATATATTTTTAGAAATATGCAGAAGAAATCCAAACCTTTTGAAAATAAAAACAAGGTTATCTACGGAACTAGTAAAAACCATCAAAACGATAGAACTAAAAAGAGTTTTCAGGTACGCAGCGGAACTCTAAAAAGGGAATAATTCGTTGGCCTGCTGACGGAAGTTTTTTTTATTCTGTTTTTATTTACTTTGAGTGTTGAGTGTTTTCACAAACATGACTGCGGTACGTGTGAATTATTCCGTTTATTTTAAATCTGGCAACACCGTTGCATCGGTTGTGTTATTGCTATTGTGTTAAATTGGCGTGTTTAATAGCGAATATCGAAACTAAGTCGCTTTGAAATGGGCTTAGAGTATTGGACTTTTATATAATTTATATTTGGTTTAAATTCCTTTAATCTTGATGATTTTATAGGGAGCTTTTTGTAGACCATATATAAAATCGAAAAATTAGGGAAAAATAAAAAGGAGCGGAACGATTTACAAAGGGTATTGCAGATCTTGTGTTTATGTTCATAATTACTACATATTAGGTCAAAGATTTTTTTACCACAGCCACAATTTTGTCCAATCTTCATCATCCAAACAAAACTTATGTATTGTACTCTCGTGTCCGAGAATCTGATTTCCGTATGCTAATTGAAAATATAACCCATGTTAATCAAGGCTAAGGCGGCATTCTAACTTTAAGAAAGATTTTTTTGATAATGCACTAGAAGTTTTAGCGTTTATTACATGCAAATCGTTATAGCATTGATAACATTATTAAACATATTATATTGAAACCAGCCGTATATCTACAACGGAGATGTGAGATTAAGCACCATAAAGGACGACAGAACACTATCGTTGTGTGAGTTACACCATGCGGGCGTGACGTCATAAGGACTGTCGACCCCAAACTGTGACAATTGTACTCTCCGATTAAGCATTATATGCATTGACGGACATTGGAGTCGGTAGGAAAAATGTAAAAGAAGTATTTTATGAAATTTAGAACTGATCGTACTTTTTGAAAAGATAAGTTGTTAATTTTTTTATCAAGTCACCATTCATCAAGCTGTTTATTAAGCTGTCTAGCGTGCTAAAGGAATATCATACTCGAAAACATAACCCACTTTCAGCCACAGTCGCTTAAAAGTATAGATATTATACATTATCTCCAAATAAATATATTTCTTTACATTATACGGGGTCCATTAAAAGGAATTTCTTGCACTAATATAAAAAAAAAAACATATTGGAATAGGATTGAAAACAAACAGATGCACAAAAAGCTTTTTGTACAAAAAACATCCTTCTTTCTATATCGCTGTTCAAAGATAGAATGAATAAGTTCCAGATAGTTTATCTGGTAGATGATTTCATACAAATTCTGTTCCATTTTTGAATTTATCTAGTAGATAGTGGCTATCCGTAACCGATGAAACTGGCCCTTGCCCCTTAGTATGTTTTAAAAAGCGCTCTTCATCCTGTCCTCTAAAAAACTAACTTGCTGTGCCCGACAGGATCCATAATTATTTCTATAGCATTTTACCTACCAGGCTTTGTATATATTCAGTACCTATTTGAAAAAGAAACAGTTGGGCAATTCTTCATTTCAGAACATACCAAGCTGTCGTACTGTCCGCAACAATTGCCAAAGATGTACAAATAACAGTCCGGATCCACGAAGCACCCACCTCGCCAAGCATGGCTTAATCTTATGATCGATTGACTCCTGTGCTATTACTTAGCCACGATATTCCAAGCTGTCTGAATTAGTTAATTAATTACTAATAGAAGTGTTACTTGGTGGTACTTACAGTTATTTTATTTTTTCAAGACAATGTAGGATAAGTCAACGTAACTGAATTTAATGGCTTTCTGTTTAGATTGCTATATAACAATATACATATATAGTGACGATATCTCACTGAAAACGGTAACTAAATAAGATATACCAGTTTTACGTAGGTAATAAAAAGGTCTTAAAGAAAAAAGTATTTAAATCTATATTAAAATATTGCAATATCAAACTTCGTCAAACACATTTTTAAGGATTATGTTCAAGAGATCTCACAAAGCTTTAGAATTCGTCTAAAATCTAACCTAACAATGTGTAGTGTGCTTGCATGAAACGGCAAATCAATACATTTAACGCGCTCTTTCGCAGTCTGCCATAGATAACTTTCTGTCGAGGGATCGCAGCTCTGCGTCTGTTTTGATATTGAAAAACGAAATTTTGCGGTATTTGTGCAAGTTATATGATAATCTACATAGTGAATAGTTATCTTGAAACATTTTGATACTAAAATTAATTAGCGAAAAGGAGATAGTTGGGAAGTCGGTTAAATTCACGCATGGCTTTCCAAGAGGTTTTAGAATTTGCTGGTCGCGCGATGTCATCATATTCATTGTCTTGCGTGTGTTCGTTTGACCGAAATAAGTATCAGTTTATCAGTATTTCTGTGAGTACACTTCGGCTTTTAATATCCATTTCATACTTTCCACCTTTCCCACCCATTTTCTTTTGACACACAGTAACAACGCGAAATAAAACAACCTTTGTGAAATACGATATTATAGACCAATGCTCGAATAGACGGGAATGCCCGCTCTAATATTAAGGTCGCTGCCGAGTGCAATGCCGCGACTCATATTGATAGTTGTCACGCCACTGCCTGAATGTATGAATGTACGGTAGGACATAGCAGTCATGTGTCTTAATAGAAGAAATAACTTCTCGAGTCAAATAGGAGTGCAGTACCTACTTTAACTGTCACACAACAACTGAAAGTAGAAAATAATTTTAAATAATATTTATTTGAATTATTATTGTAGCTAAGATCCGTTTTGAATACATCGATTTCGGTAAAAATAAATAATAGTAGGTACCACTAGTAGATTACATCCTGTACCTAATATATTGTTTCATAATTTACATTTTAATAATGTATTTAATATTTATCTTGTATAGATAGACCAGATAAACGGAATAAAAATGAGCTGTAACATCTCGAGACAGACTGGGAAATCTGATCCCGCGTAACGGAAAGAGACAAGGTCAAATTAAAAGAATATTACACGTGGTAAACAAACTTTTTTTCAGGGCATTATAAATGCTTAAATTCAGCTGAAATAACAACCAACACTCAACTTATCTTGTGACATAACAGGAATGATTATTAAAATGACAGGTTAATATTTCATACAAATGGCGGAGTCTAATCTGTCTACTCATTCCTAAGTCTACGTTCAACATGCATGTCCAATGCACTGTTCGTGGGACCGTGACCTGCTTTTTTTTTCAGACTATGAGAGATTGACTCTCATATGGAATGGACGGATCTTTCTATCGAAGTTTATTGAATTGCAAACGATTGTGCTGACCTAAATCCGTTTGATGTATTCCAAACTGTGGAATGTATCACAATTCGTATTGTTCTGAATTATAGCGTGGGATCGATTCCCATGAAGTTTAATTTTAATAATTTATCGTATATTTTAATGTTGATTTTTTTAAACGTTTGTCTGTTTTACGATTCATGTTTACTAGTTTATCCTTTAAGTTTCCAATGTATGCGGCTATGGAAGTATGTTAAGGAATTATTAAAATAAATCTTAGTCATATCTGTGTTGGCATTTTGCAACATTCTGACTCATTGTACCTGCGAAGGTTTGTCAGAATCATTACGTTTTGTGTAAAGATTCGGAAATCTTCGCCAAGAGTCCTTTGTTTGGTACTTAATATCTTCAATTATTATGTGCGTGTGTGAAGATTTAATCCTTATTATATACAGACGCCATGTCAATTTTCCTTAATAGATTTTAAACCTTATCGCTGAAGCATAAAGTTCAAATTGATTGGAAAAATTTGACAGTTTCCATTAGCCTGATGTGCTAGTGTCTGTACTATGATGAAGGGATTTAAATAAGAGTATTTATGCAGTGCGAAGGTATATGAGTCAGGGCTATGCAATTTATCATCAACTACCTATATTAAATGTGTTTCTTTTATTTTTTCTTAAATATTAGGTCTTATAATCTGAACAAAACATCCTCTTCAGATTCAAGAAAAATTGCGAATTTCAGATTTTAGCTATAGTAGCAACCCTCACATTTTAGAAAATAATAAAAATCATGTTGCATTGAATAAAGTACGAGTCTATTTTTAATTAACCTAAAATATACATGTCGAGACTAAGATATAAAAAATTCAAACCGCGGCCTTCTGATCGGCCTGGCGGCAACAGACTATACCTAATTGCTTGTCTACTGATTTATTCATTGATTAATTAATTAAATAATTTGTCTTTTTTCTGCAGGTAAGAAACGGGTCATTCGGCTGAGGGTAAGCTAACTTTTTGCATGTTTTTGTAGAGTTCCAAATGTTACATTTACTTTTTTGAGGACACACTGCCCAGGATATTTTAAGTGTCTTAAATTGTAAATGTGTTTTTCTATTTGCTTACAAGTTGTCTATTGGAGGTCAGTGTGACTGCAACAGCGCCTTATTTAAATTAACTCAATTAGATGTTTGTAGAGAACTACATATACATATACACCTTTCGTAGGTATTACAGGTAGGTACACGGTCTGATGACCACAAAATAAGCTATTGATTAGTTTGTGTTATGGGTGTTAACACGACCAATAAACTAACTATTCTGGCATATATTTATAGATTGCTGTTTTTATCTTTTTATAACCAACTCAAAGACAGACAACAAACAAGCTCATCACAAGAATAATTGACCATACCATGAATCGTACCCGGGACTTTCAGTCCGGCAGTCTATACTGACCATTGCGCCAAAAGGGTCGTCAATTCAATTAGCACTCCATAATTTTAACCAAGCAAACAAATATCTAGCTTGCATTTACACACAGGTAATTTCGCAGAATTATTGGAATTGCAATCACACTATTCATGTTGGATTTAGTTTCACGTATTTAACTTTGATCTTATCGACCGTGCAGTTTGAAGTTGGCCAAGTTAAAGCTAAGTTATGTGTAAGTTGAAGATAAGTTACAGGTAAGTTGACAGCTGCAGTGATTTAAGTACACTTGAACTGACTGTTTCGATTGGGGATTCATGAATACTATATAATTATGGATTTAACCTACTTCGGAAGTATGGACTGTTTGCTTTGATTTCTTTTCTTGAAAACTATGTAATTAAATTGTCAGTGATGCCGTCTTAGAGTAATTACTAAACAGATGCCGTGTACAAATGACCTTACAGTTTCATAAACTACGTGTTGTGTAAAATGAATTCAAAAAAGGTTTTTAATAAAACCAATTCTATAAAATCACCTTAAAAACTAATCAATTAAAATGACGAGAATATCATCCATCTCAATTTGAAAATCTGTAAGCTGACGAGAATATCATCCAGCATGAAGTTTGGCCAAATTAATTCTGGCTGGTGTGGTTTTTTGCTATCCAATCAAATTTGGGCATTAAACCTATAGGGTTATTATCTAAAATCGGTTGAATTTGTTTTACAAACAAGAGATACAAGACTGCATTTTTAAAAAGTTGGCATAGTGCTGCAGTGACCTTGTCGATTCGTCATGCAGTTTCGATAGTAAGAACGGTACATATGACTAACGGACGACCATGAAATACTTGTTTTGTTTTAAAGTATCGTCTGTCTGTTTACTATACTGTACATTGTATAGTTATAGCCGCTCCTGCCTGCCTCAGATAAAATTATCGTGAACGTAAAAGAGTGTCGTGACTAAGTATCGTAGTATCTTCGGGCAATTATCACACGTTTGTGTTGAGATAAGCAAGAATATGCTATAAAGATTATTAGATGTTTTGATAACCTATCAATTCTCTATCGCCTAATCTGCACGATAATTGTTTAAGACGAGTTTTGTGAATTTAATCTCGCTTTGAGTTCTAGAAAATGAGAATTCGGTTGAGACTTAGGACCTATTAACAATACCATTTATTTATAAAACGATTACATAAACACGCTGAGGTTCGCGTGGGTATAAATAACGAAGTTTATCAGGTTGTTTGATCTTCTCAAATTGTAGTAATAATCTGTATTCCTAACTGGTGTCAGACGAAGTTACGTCATATTTACTCAAATAATACTCATACGCTTAGGTTGATATGACGCAGTACAACAAACAGAACAAATCAATAAATTTATTTGAACACGCGCACACAAAATTCAAAAATACTCCAAAACACTATAATGTCCCGCATCCAGGTAGCCGGAGAAGAGCAGGTGCTTCACGTTTCTGCCTCTGCCGTAGTCGATGGTCTTGGGACAACTGTCCCTGTGGATTTTGAAAGTGTATTCAGGGTAAAGTTCGCTGACGCAATGCAGTTCCACATGACCGGCATACTCCCCGTCCGTCGCCATTAATCGTCTGTAGTCATGAGCCGTGTACATGTGGAAACCGTACGAACGATCTCCGATTATAAAGTCCTTATACCAGTGCCAGTGTTCCACTATCCTCTCGACAACCCTTAAGCGGATTTCACGATGATGATCCTGAGTACCGTAAATGCAGTACGAAACGGAACGAAATAAGCAGTTACCATCCCCCCGGATAGGTATCACCCGTCTTGCCATTCTCTTTCTCCTTCTTTTCTTAGGCGAATTTCTTCTCGACTTCCTCCGGTCGAAATTTTGGTACCGATATCGACTCATTTGTTTTATTGCACATCACTAGTCACGGTTACAAACATGGCCGATGCTGAAAAAAATCGCGACACCGGCTTCCTCAAGTCGCTTCAATAAACTTATTGTTGCGAATAAATGAATTAATTATAAAAACGTTTGATTTTTTTTCAAAATAAGAAATAATACGTGTAAAATTTCGCGGCCATATTGAAATAATAACGCGGATCCTTAGATTTGATAGATCTTAATTTTTGTTGTGTTCATTTACTTTTTTATGGTGACGTTATTTACTGACAGTATTTTACAGTGATTAATTGTGACACTGATTCATAATATCCGTCATAGTTAAGAAATGTCAGCGGATATCGCGCCAACCATAAAGACGAAAGAGGAAAATGTCACGACGAATTTATTGAGGTGAGTATTTAAAATTGATCTCAATTTATTTACGCACTACATTTCCTGTGATTCGGACACGACCAAATCACAAGAAATGTTGGAAATACACCAATTCAAATATCGTAAGAATATATATTTTTTTTAATGTATTTTTTTTTTTCATAATATTGACTGCGCTGTACCTACCTATTACTATGTATACAAGGAGACGAGAAGATGCGTGATAGAAGATTTTCGTACCCATCACGAAAATGTGATGAATGTGAATGGGTACATTTCGCAGACTGAATGGCACTGTTGTCTTCTGATTCTGTTCAGATTTCTGATTACTCATTGATGGTTTTTCAACGCTTGTCCTAAATGATTAACATATCCTGAAAAAATATCTAATACATTCCATACACACATATTTTACTTTGCCGGTGACTACATCGTGGTCATGTTCGTGTATCATTTGATCTAGTGGCATCTGACCTCACATACCCCTTGAGACGCAGGACTCATCCATCTACAGTAATCCTCTTACGTTGTTCGCCATTTTTAGACTATTAATATGACTTAGAACTAAGAACAAAGTTTAATAATTAAGTGCCTATCGATTTCAATGACGCGAATAGCGTATTGGATAATATGAATCAGGCTTCTTATACTGAGAATAGAATATGATTCCGACCGAGTCTCGTCACGTTGACAACTGACCTTCAGATGAAAATTTACATAGAAATAACTAATTGTATTCTTAAATTAATTGTATTGCCATTTCATTAGGGCTTGCATGAAAGAAACAGCATATAAAATTTTATTTTATAAGTTTGGCGGGCATTGTGCTCGGGCTCATCTGTTACCTAATGGGACGTTGCGCCATAATCATTGTACAATTATATAAACCATTTGAACCAGACAGAGTGTGAATGAACTTGGCCAGTCAATGTCACTCGCAAAACTGGTCGATACCAATTGACAGTGACCTACCGAATAGTGATAATGTCTTCGGCAGGTTTCGGCAACGCTCGGCTCAACGGACGCCCACTAAGAAATCCACGAACGCAAGTTTGAATCAATTTGTTCGTTCGCTTTGAGAGTTCGGGGGAGGTCGGGGGAGTTCGGTTGATTTCGCCTCGCCGAGTTCCCCCGAATTAAACAAAGTTCGTAAAGTAGTAAATTGGAGTATGTAGGTATGTGTGAGTGGCTCGTATTGAAGCTTGTAGTGTATTGCGGGAATGTGCGTACTAGTACATTGCTCACGACCGACATCGGCCTGAGAAAATATTGATTTTGAATGAAAGTAGAATTTTATGAAGATGCCTTTATTCGTGTGTTTTAGATGGGTCCATAAAAAAGCGCTTTGTTGGGAGTTTTTTTATATATCTGTGTGTAGCAGTTTTCTTTTGATGCGAATGTGTCTATGATATACGAATATAAGTTGGTGCTAAAACTTGAGTTTCTGCATACAAAAAATCCTCGCATGGCCGCCAAGGCAACAAATAACGACAGATAAACACGCTTCACCAAAAATAATGATGATTCCGTAGTCAAACCGGTACGAGCTTTCTCTCTCTTCCCCTCTTGTGATCAGAAAGAGATGGAGCTTAGAGCAATCCTACGCTTTTGAGTGATGAGGTAATATCTGATAATATTGTTTTATTACTCTCTTCCAGATGTTTTGTGGTTTTTAATATTGTAAATGTGATTTGTTTGTTAGAGTTCACGATAAATCTAAATTTTGCTTCCTAAAATTCGCACGAATCCGCGGCAAACAACTAGTGTATTTATATAGCGATAATTAGAATTGTAGGTCAATTGTGACGGTGATGAGTAAAACTGAATTGATTTTCAAACGTTTCTGTGATGGCTGATCGATCTTAATAACATAAGTTTAAGCTCTATTTGCTGTGCATAATGCGAGATACTCATTCAATACTAGATGTTTCCCGCGACTTCACCCGCGTCCCTTGGGAACAAATTCGCATACTTAGGTAAATAAGATAAAGCTATATGAGGCTTTCTATTGGTTAAATAATTTTCAGAATGTGGTCCGTAGAGCAGAGATTGGCCGCTACAAACTCACAAACTTTACCTCGAATAATATTGGTGTTGACTAAAACAATGAATATTGAACGTGAACTAATTCTACCTAGCAGGAATAGGTACTTAAATATTATCAATACGGTAGGTGACGACTACTTAATTCAATACTTTTATTGAACTGTCAAAAACGATTTGGAAAATTCATTCACGTTAGGCAGGGAAAACCGCGTCTCCAAGCTAGGTATCTAGACAAACCACTTTGGATCACCACCCACGGTCTTAAAAACAGTAGTAGAACACCGTACAACATGTGAATTGAACAATACAAAGATGACAACATACTCGACTCGAAGGCAAATACCACAGGATGAGTCACTTCTTAATATTTATATATTTCGACCGTTGGCATGTCTCGATAAAAACTTTGATTTCGTCTCGAATAAAAACCTGATAATCATAAACGGTTGAGTTTTTAATTTGAAATAAGCTGGTTATCTGTTTAAAGGTGGTTATGGCTGATAGGCTAGTTTTATGAACAAGCTTTAATGTTTCGGAAGGCACGTTAAATTTGTCGATCCTGACAGTCGTTTGTACATCTTTGGGAGTAAGATGCCGTCGCTCAAGAGATTCTCATTTGATTTGTTATTTCTATAGAATCTTTGAGATCGATTGGCCTCTGTTCAAATTAAGTATTTCATATGGTGGGTTTGTTCTAATAGAACAGATACAGTCTATGATTTTTGGAAGATATGTGAGTACTTTACTTGTAGGAAGGTGTGTGCTAACCAACATTGAAAATATTAATTTGGTACAATATATTTTTTCTATAGAACCGGTTCTTTAAACCAGACAGACAACATTGTATTGTTGAGGAGTTTGTTCCACCATTTCTTCTTGCCAGCGATGACTAAAAAAATGGTGTAATTCAGGAATTTTTGGGCCTGTCTTGTTAAATTGACTGTCCAAAAAGTGTAATTAATACATTGAATAAATTACTCTTCATCTTTCTATTCTAACAATTTTGGTACTGCAGTCCTGTAAGGTTCCCAATCAAGGTCCAATTTTGTGCCCCGAGCGTGGTGACAGAGATCCCAATTAATCCCTTCACTGAAGCTTGAAGGCGTTCCAATTTCAAACTGGAAATTCAGCCAGTACAGGCTTGAAAACCAATTGGATCTTGCGGATGTATGCTTTTAGATCATGTTCCAATGATCTTCATGGTTATATGACACATAACCTTTGGTGATAGAATGAAATTGTTACTTGTATCATAGCTCTGGATATTCCGTCAATTATATACATAGGTTTCGTGAGAGTGCCTTTATCTTCATGATAATATCATCAGTCCTTGTAGTCCTCCAAAAGTAGGTGTTGAAGCGAGGTCGCTACAAATTAAACTCCACGAAATGCCAAAACCCCTGACAGTTCTGCTGACCCGAAATGACGTTCGCATGTAGCATACATCGAAGTGAAAGTGTACTCAAATATCTGGTATCACTCGCCATACTTACGTTGAAGGTCAATGGCATTACGTAATACGGCGTCACGTGTTGGCTTGTTATCTATGCTTGACTGTGTGAAATAGTTGGATGTGTGAGTGTGTCTGGGGCAAAGAACTGCGGCTATTGTCGCGCCCTGAAAGTCATTAGCTGCATCTCATGAAGGCGGTCTATTGTGGGGCTTTATTAATGAGGCGCCTATTGACCCAGAATATCTCCTGTTTTTATAGACCTTTTTTAAGTGACGTCATTTCTTTTCTTCGTTTGGAAACTTCTGTCGGTCGGTGTATTTGTAGATGGTGCGCTATTGCTGACAGCAAAAACTTGGTATGTGACTTTAAATGCTGCAGTCAATTCGTTGCGGTAACTATGTTCACTGCTGTTCACATTAACTTAATTAAAGGAGAGTCGGTCAATTACATGACCAATAAAAACAAAATGTTATGTGTCATTTGATGGTAAGCATAATTTACAATAATAACTCTATTTGCTTTGGATCGCTATGTGGAAATTGTTATCGAAGTAGGTAAATGTTTTTTGACATCAAAGCAATATTCTTGTTGACAATGAGGTCTAAGGAAACGACAGATGGGTTATGTGAAAGACTTTATGGCTAGAGTGAATTTTACTTGAGGGATGGCCCCGACAGGAAAGTATGGAAGAAGACATGCTGCGCCGACCGCAAACATGAAATTGAAATAAGGTCAGGGGGGAATCATATGTTTGTCATTAATTCGCTATTGCTTGACATGGAAATCGAACCGTGGATCTCCTTCACTGTGTTTTATTACAAATTATCACCAATCTAAAGAGGTAGCTTTCTATGCGTCTATTGAAATCTATAATAAGGTCTCTAATTACAGCAAAAAGTAAGTTATGCTTGCAAGTATTTCAATATACTCATGAATATGTAGGTCCATTTGTTTGGACCTAGCAGACTAAAATATATGGACTGGTGACCTATCGTAGTCTAAATTTTGATAGACGGGTTCATTGAACGATGCGTTTACATTTGAACATGATACCAAAGCGTGCGAGTTTATACTCAATATTCTGTAAAGTAAATAAAAGTCCATTTTGTATATTGAAAAAGACTTTTACTGAATTATGTGCTTTTCGAAATAATATTTGAGCGACGACCTAGGTCGTCACAACGCCGGGCTGCCGAGCTGAGGGTCCCGGGTTCGGTTATGGGCACAGTCGACATTTATGTGATGAGCATGTTTGTTGGCTATGGTCTGGGTTATATTATGTATTTATAAAAATATATATGTAAAGTACCTATATGTTCTTTATCGGTTGAGTAAAAGCTAATGGATAGCCCCATGTTAAGATATTGATTAGCTTTAGAGGTGCTTACAAAACTTTTAAACCAGATATGTACTTAAATATTATTCATATTTAGTAATGACAACAAACATGCTGATTACACAATCATTGACCGTACCAGGAATCGAACCCGGGACCCTCAATTTGTCAGTCCGGCATGGTGATCATTGGACCAACGGTGTTGTCAAAACATTGACCTCTCCTTTGTTAAAATCTTCGGGTTAAACTTAGTTAAGATGAAACCTCGGGTTTTTAACAAAATGGAGGGTCAACGAACCAGATCATACCAAACGAATGAACAAACCAAAACCTATTGTTTTTTTAAATTAAAAATTAATAAAAATTGTTCAGGTATTTTTAATGTAACTAGACATACAAAAAAGTGCAAAGATAAATCTGAAATATTTATTTATTAATTAAATAATTTTTGCACAATGTACATACAATGGCGGACTTAACGCCTTAGGCGTTGTCTACCTTTGGGAGGTGGAGAAATAGCTGTGGTAGGTGCAACACTTCATTACGATAGTTTATAGGGTGAATTATAATAAAAATATTGTGTTTTTAAACCAATCTTGTGTGTTTTGCTATATTTCAATGGCATTCCTGATCAAACGCAGATCATGGTAATACTGAGAATATCGTAAGCTTGTCATGCTTCTTATAGCTAGGTCCTAAGGCTTATCAATTCAGGCTCTGTATCAAAATGGATATTGGAGTATTATACGTTATCACAGGGCTAAACTGGTAGGCTTCTAGTGACTGCATAGTTGATGCCTAAAGACGTTTATGCGGTTCGCAAATTAATATGTATTTTGTTTTTGCAATTTTTGTAGGATAATCAGCATCCTCGGCGGTCGTTACGGGTAGTCAGAGGCCAGCAAGTCTGACGCCAGTCTAACCAAGGGGTATTGGGTGGCCCGGGTACCTGGGTTGAGGAGGTCAGATAGGCAGACGCTCTTTATAAAACAGTGGTACTCAGCTGAATCTGGTTAGACTGGAAGCCGACCCTAACATGTTGGGAAAAAGGTTCGGGAGATGATGATGTAATCTAAAATTATTATTTTGAGGCCATCAAAGACAACACACACAAAGTTGAAGCTTTTGGAAATCTCCATTACCTTTTGTTAGTAAGAAAAATACCAATTAACTGTGCACCTACAAAAAAATCAACCCAGCAAAAATACTGCATTACTAATTAGCTTGCAATTTTCAATTCGACGAAGGCTCGCACCAAATTGTTTCAGGTTTTAATTAATGACAAGCGAAGGCAGCTCTTGTTCGATGTTCAGCTGTGTCAGCTAGTTCGCAGCCTCGTTTCAGACATGTTGATAAAAAAGTTTAAACTCGAAACGGGTAATGGGCTCAAATGATTAAAATAGTATTTAAAATAAGACCCGAGTAGCTAGAGTTGATATAAATAGTGTATTTGATTGGTGAAGGAGATGATTGTAGTAGCTTGACGTGCTGGCATCTGTATTTATGAAGATCAAATAAATCAGGAAGTATTACTTAAAAAATAATTTTAACTATCACAACTTTAGCTCTCACACTTTACCGATAACCCCACAAGCTGAAACGAATTGATTACTGAGAATTATATGAACTTTATACTAAGATGGGTTCAGTTTGCCATTGCGGGCTCCACTATAGAACAGAAATACAATTTAAGGAACTCCTCAATAGCTTAAAGAATCTAAGTGCCTTATTTTTGATAAAAAAGCAATTAAAGTTAAATCTTTATTTATGACGAGGACACGCGCATTGAGGTCTCGCTCTCCTCTATTGTTGGAAGCCCTCGACCCGTGAAAGTGCGTCCGTAAAAATTGTAATCTCTCTCGTATGTACGAAAAATTGAACACAGCTTTTCAAAAATAAATATTTTATCTTTGAAAAAGGCAGTGGCTACAAAAATGAACGGAAAAAATGGGACTGGCACGAAAATACGTAAATGTTAGTTTTGCTCAGCGCTGGTCAAAATTTTTACCTCAAAAAAAATTATAATGTATGTTGTCATTATCGCCCTGCCCTTATCACATACTGTTTGTTGTCTATATTTAAATAACGATGTCTTGCTGCTGGGTTTGAACTATTTAAATACCAAAAATATAGCTTTAAACCACACATTGCATGTTTTCATAGTCAAGGTTTTTCTACGACCATCTTTTCAATACTAGTTAAGCTTCTATTTGATTTAATATAAAATTTATAAGTTGTGGTCAAAGCACCCGCTTCTAAATTACGCGTATGCTGTGCTGTGCGTGTTCGATATCAGGTCAAGCAAGTACCAATGTTCTTTTTTGAACACCAATGCCTGTGTAAAGGTAAAGGAAAACATCAAAACAACGCTGAACGGATTTCGCTCTTCTTCAGTGATCTAAGTTCTCAAAATTATCTTGAAAACTACACACCAATAATAATTATAACTACATACGTCGCCCTACGTAAAATAATGAATCGGAACCATTACCCTCAAAATCGGACGGCAAAAGGTCAAAGTATTTCGTAAAATTTCTGTTTCTAGGTACGAGTATGTAGCGCTAAGGGTGCGTCGGTCAATTCACATGACAGGGGGTGAAAACCCCACGCAATTCGACTATTCCATTATTCCATATCCACGGCCCATAATAATTGAATTAATTAACCTTTTCATTGATGACGGCACTTTTACGTCTTTTGTATGTTATCGCCGGGGTTAATTCGAAACTGTAAGTTTTTATATGTTAATTGGCTTCTGACTGGGATTTCACCCCTCACTTCACAACTTCTTCCCACACCTGCGAAAACGTTGCTAATATATTTGGCAGTTTCAATATACTGATTAGTTGCAAATTCGCTGGTAGCCGTCTTCTAAGGATAAGGTTTGCGGTCAAATTGAAGCTAGAAATATCTATCTAAAGATAGAAGATTACTTCTATGATTTAGGTAATACGAATGTGAGTGTTGTCCTTAAGTTATAAATTGGTATTAGTTTTTGTAAGATAGGGTACTTGCGTCACCATTTTATTATGTGAAGAAAAATATGTTTACGCAATATCATATATTTTGCACTTTTATTCGTAATACATAAAACGAAAAAAGCTTATTTCATATCGATTACTATTTTGATATGATAATTCGAAAATTTTGAATCAAAAATGTATTATTAGGTATATTTGATAGATCTATTCTTTATGAAAATTGTTATATGAAAGAGTGAGTGTCGTAGGGAATGGAAACGAAGCCTTAAGGCATAGGCCATGAAGACGCAATTACCGAAGCAGTGGACTCTCCTTCAGATTTTGGAAATTCTCATTTTTTTTTCTTAATACAAATACTATAAACCTGAACAGTATTTCTGGTTTGAACATTTACTTTTCTTCTACTTTACTGAGCTAGTATTTGAGCTGGTTACGTGAAGTAGTTCTCGAGGTGTTTTGATGAATTAAAATCTAATGTTAAATTCAAATAGAAGCACAACTATTATTTAAAACATGGTTGTAGAATAACCCTACGACAATGAAAACA
The DNA here is from genome assembly GCA_958496145.1 of Heliothis peltigera. Lineage (NCBI taxonomy): Eukaryota > Metazoa > Arthropoda > Insecta > Lepidoptera > Noctuidae > Heliothis > Heliothis peltigera. The sequence continues at coordinate 456,856 of OY292321.1, forward strand.
TTACATGTGAGGTCCAACACTATGTTGTAGTTATCTAAACAGTTCAAAACCTGCAGTTATGTTTCGAAATTGTTCGTAACGCTGTTGTCGACAGTTCCAGCGTTATTTGAATTTAGACCGACACACATTGTAACTGTTTTTTTTTTTTTATAGTTACTTTTAGGGGTAAATGTTGGACGGACAAAGTTTTAACCACTGCAGCTCGGGACTGGACACTTTTACGTGTTGTTCTGACAGTTAAATTTTTTTCCGTTTATTTTGTTAGTCATTCAACTGGTATATTTTTTTTATTATATCAGTGATGTTCCTCTGAAATCAGTTTTGATTGTTTTGTACATTCGAGGCAAATTAATACGGTTCGTTTGTTCCAAAACTGTCATTAGAATTTTCTGAAATCTATACTCATATAAAGCAGAAGACGTTATTTGTTTGTTTCGTTGAACGGGAGAATCTCAATAACTGTTGGTCAGATTCAGTATTAGATAGCTCATTTATCGAAGAAAGCTATATTCTACTTTTTATCCGGGTGCGCGGAGTTGTTCCTACAGAATGCGGGTAAAACCGCTAGCGGGAGCAAGTTAAAATAAAAGTCGCGGGTGAAAATTTTTCATATAAAACTCGACTTCCAAAATAGAGACAAGCGAAGCATGAACCCGTGTGTCGTATTCATAGAAGGTTGAGTATGAGTAAATAAGTCTAAACAAGAGTAAGCTGCTTTATGGAGTTAAGGAGTTCCCTGAACTGTATTCTGCTTCCACTGTCGAGCTTGAAACTGCAGACATAACCTTAGTGAAAAGTGACAAAATCTTAGTGTAAGTTCTCACACAATTCGTGATTTAAGTCAGGTAGCCGACTATTCGTGTGACATAGACTTAAAATAATTATATCTAAGTACGTTAATTTTTCCACCAGCCTCTCGAGTCTCAGTGTGTGGGTTCGATTCCATATCAGGCCAGTGCCAATGCCAATATTACTTTCCTAAGTTATATGTACTTTCTAAGTATTTCTTTGACAATAATGACTGATTAAAGGTGAAGGAAAACATCTCGAGGAAACCTGGACTATAGTCTGAAATCACCAACACGCATTGAGCAAGCGTGGTGATTAACGCTCAATCCCTCTCTGTGTGAGAGGAGCCTATAGTGGAACGATAAAAAAGGGCTGATGATGATGAGTTAATTTTATATTATACATATGTATATATTATAGAAATAAGTTAGTTTCAAAAACGCATAATTTCTAACAAAACACAGTGATTTCTTCTAAAATGTACCCGAAAGACGGACGTAAAACAGATGTTACTAATTATTTCAAATAAACTTGTTATGCATGCATTACATGCATGCAAGGCGATGCAGTTCCGGGTACTCAGTTAAGCTCTTTACGCTTAGGGTTACTTACACAAATTGGTGCATTATTACTCGGTTCCCACAGCGAGAGAATATTCTAGATGGAATTATTATGTAGTTAAAACTTTTGAATAGCCTTGTGTGATTCATTTGTTAAAATTATTTGATTAGTACTTTACGAAGATAGAATTAAATTTCTATACTTTGGACTAAAGACTATTAAACAAAAAGAAACAAGATAAAAAAATACATAATTATTTTAAACCACTTTACCAACTATTGACCCTCTGTAGTACTGTAGACTATAATAGCAGCGCACTTTTCAAGAGTTCAATGCTGGACATTGATTTCTTTAATTGCATATCAGCTTCATCATCATTTTGGTATTAAATGCAAATATTCACACAGTTGTACTGAAAATATTTAAGCAAGAGAATGCCGGGGCGGTTTTGGGTTTAATACTGCAAGCATAAATACGCCTTAAATTGCAATTAGGTACCTACTTGAATAAAATAAATATATACAGGCTACTCATTTTTTATACTTAATAATGTGTAAATAATATATTATGTTATTGAATAAATAAAAGTAATATAATAACGAAACACTGGAATAAAGTCATTTGTTAATAATTTCGACTCACTTCGTCGTAATAAACTTTTCACAACAAATAAATAAAGATCCCAAACACGAAATAACTATCATGGCACGGCATTGATGACGTCACCATTCATTTTTTGCAATTCCCCATTTATTCGCCATCGGAGATATTGTCACATTGTCAAATGGTTTTCCGACGAGGGGAACCGCCAGGGGTTTTCACAACAAATTGACGGGTGCCTTAGGGGAACCACCCTTGGAAGGCGGTATGGGGGAACCCCTGGCCCACTCAGATAATCAAGTTTGAATAGTGAAATTTTGGGCTGAATACACTTTCATTGGACGGACCAGCGAAGTTAATTATTGATTTTGAGACTCTCTCTCGTAGGGTAATTAATGAAAGTTAGGTAGGTACGGTATATGTTCCTTCTGGATGTCCCTGTGTGCCAGGGCCACGGTATCCCTTACGAACAACCCGCGGCCCAGGCAGACAATGCGTCAACCCCTTCAGTATAAAATTAACAAGTATTTTTAATTCAACAAAGACACAGAAAGCCCCTCATAAGGTTAAGGTTCACGCGATTCCATGCCACCTGTTCCCCCATATCAGTGGCACGCGCTAGGGGCGGGGGCAACTCTATTTATATCTGTGAACCACGCGATTGAGGCGAGTCCATTACACTATGAATAAATAAGGGTAGTTACTCAAGCTATTTGTCGTCGCTATTCATTGACGGGTTTTTCATGAACTTTTTCTTTTTTTAACGATTGAGAGATTATGGTCATTCAGTTGAAGTTTTAATTGGATTTCAACACGTTGGGAAAGAGCTACATACCTAAATGGATAAGTACAAATGCTACTGGACCTAATAAACTAATAATATGACGCTTCATCGTTTTCCTGGCTGTTTCTCAGTTTCAGCCGCATTCCGAGGGACAATACAACAGTATAAAATATAGCCTACGGATACTCACAAATAACGTTGCTTTCTATATTGGTAAAAAAATCTGAATTTGTCTAGTGGATCTGAGATCACTTCCTATCCTCAGTCTGAGCTTTTGGAATTCCCTGGAGAAAGTTGGTAGGCATTTGATTACATCTATACCAACAATGATAAATTGAGATTTGTATGCTTGTTTGCCCTAATGCGCACATCTTAGGAACTGCTGGACCTATTTTTTCAGTGTAAAATGTCCCATTTATCGAGGAATGCTACAAATTTTTTATTCAGCTGCACAGAGCAGTTCCCGATTTCCATGTCCATGCCAGTTCAAATATATATCCATCCTTAGAGATCAAATCTTCAATTTAGCATATGGATGCAGTAAAAGTACATTTTAGGTACGACTCAAAAATATACTAAAATCGTACAGTCGACAGACGCAAAATTTCTGCAGAATTCTAAAAGCAATGCTTCCGAATGTGGTCCAGTAGGAGCAAATAAACATCTGCCAATTGCAGGCGAAGCTCGGACCCTCTTGCGAGAATAAATTGGAAATTCAATAATTTTTGAGTTTTCATACACGGCTTTCGGCATAAACCTGTGTAGGAATGACTTCGAGATAATTGGATATCACTTAAGCGCTAGACATTGAATATAAAATGTAGAAAGGTAATTGTAGGTTATAGTCAATATTAATCTATACTTATAATAAATCTGTAGAGAGGTCAATTCTGTACATTGAATATATTTTCAAAATAACTATCAGGGGGTGATAAGTGATCGATACTGATGCCAAAAATGCAATCAGTAAAATTTTTGTCTGTCTGTCTGTCTGTCTGTCTGTATGTTATTAATAGGAACAAAAACTACTGGACGGATTTTAATGAAACTTGGTACAATTATTCTTCATGCTCCTGGGCAGGTTATAGGATACTTTTCATCACGCTACAATCAATAGGAGCAGAGCAGTGAAGGAAAATGTTGGGAAAACGGGAGAAGTTACACCATTTTTTATGCTTTCGTCGCGTGTGCAGCCTTTATGGTTAAAGCTACATAGAAATCATGTATGACGGAAATGTTCTACATAAAATTATCTAAAAAAGATTCCACAACAGCATATGTGTATCTTTAATGGTTGACTCACAATAACACGTATAACTCCCGATAGTTTATCAGTTCGGAGCTTTCTGATTATTGGTTATTGATTTGTTTACGCTTATGTTTATAATATTCTCGCTCATCCCTCTATAGGTTATATATCAGAACAACACATAGACTACTTTTTGTCGCGAAAACCGACATCCACGCGGGCGGGGCCGCGGGCGACCGCTAGTATTACATAAAAACTGAGGAGTTTCTTATGAATCTCAGGAACTACTAGACTGAATTTAAATATTCTTTCAGTGTTAGGTTATAGCACATTTATCGAAAAATACTACAGTCTACTTGTCCGAGTGTAAAGAGCTGTTCCCAGAAAACGCGGCTAAAAATCTGGTGAAAGTTAGTGTAATTATTTTACCATTATGACTTAATGACTTTTTCTAGTAAACAAGACTGGGAGAACTACCCGGAGTCTGGAAGTTGGTGATTGATACACCCATGCATCGGTGAGTCCTTAGACTGGTCTCTCACCGTTCGTGTTGGATTGTGTTCCATCGGACTATAAGAGTGAAGGAATAGAGAGTGCACCTGTGTCTACTCAAATGCTTGCGTTCATCATTAGTATTACTTAGAATTAATTATTCTATTTGTCCAACACGTGCGTAATACCATTTATTACGTTTGAAAAGCACCAGCATTCACCCTTTTACCGAGTACGGACGTTATTGAATTGTTTTTAATCCTTGCCGGGCTGATGCTCTAATACGGACTGTCCAAACAATTTTCCCCGCTGTCACCCTGGGGTAGTGAGTGCAGGGATGTACGTAATAGGATTTTTGCGCCATGTTCATGGTACAAGTATTCATTACTAGTAATTCTATTAAACGGTAATGTAAATTTTTAAATTTGTTTGTAGCTCGCAAAACATTATCTCATCTGCCTAGCCTTTTCCCAAGCTGTTGTAGGGGTCGGCTAGTTAAGAGTTTTACATGTAGCGACTGCCTGTCTGACCTCCTCAACCCCATTTCCTGGGCAACCCGATACCCCTTGACCAGACTTTCTGGTTACTGACGACCGGTAACATCATCATCATCTCCCGAGCCTTTTTTTCCCAACTATGTTGGGGTCGGCTTCCATAATTTCATAACGACCGGTAACATACGGGTTACGAATATCATCAAATGATTTCTCTCGTAATTCTGTAGTAACCTTCCGAGTTTCGAGGCTGCAAACAAAATCCAACTGTTTCCTACATCTTCATCATCAACCTATTTCGGTCCAGTAATAGGACATTAGTGTCTCTAGGTAGCTGTGCGATCTTCAGACCTCTTCCAAACCCTGCATTACCTACTCACATACTGCTTATCGGTTTTAGTGAACCCACCTGTTGATTAACGTTGGGAAATAATTACTTCGCTTGAGCTCAGCGTGCAGTTTACTCTATGTTCCCTGAATTGTAATTAGTCGAAGATTGTGTGCGAACTAAGCGCAGATATTCATTACGAATATACAGATGTAGAGATTCACTGTGATATGTACTTCGGCGAATTAATATTGAGGTTTCCACAGAACTAATTGATCTTATAGAATTTGATTGCATGTTCTCAGTTTCATTTGTTCAATCAGAGGTAGACTTGCACTGTTGGGTTTAATTACTATTCTAGATTAGTCTGAATTTGGCTACTAGCTTCTGCCAGCGGTTTCTCTATAAATGCTATCGAACACTGAAATATATTTATAAATCGGACCCGTAGTTCCTACGAAAAATATTAAAAAAATTCTTCAGATTTTGAAAGGTTAGATTTGGAAAGATATGGGGGAGGCCTTTGCCCAGCAGTGGGACAGTACAGGCTAATAAAAAAAACAATATTTTACACATTATATTAATTAAGACTAGTTTTAAATTGACTTGAACAAAAAACTGGATGGATGACGAAAATATCGTCGTTTACACTAGCCAACAGAAAATTCGACTCATTACCTCGGCCGTTATCAATTAGCCGACTGCCACTCAGTGTAAAATGGAATATTAATTTCAATTGCTCGTCAACAGTCCACAGATTAATCTTTCGAGCGACGGGCAAGCATCGGCGATGTGGCTGTCCAGTTAAGCTGGCTCGTGGAACACCGCAAAACCGAGGAGCCCTTTCGATATTGCAAATTATGAAGCTTCATACGGAACAATTTTTTCTGACAATTCCATTATAATATTATGTTGAGTTGGTTTATAGTATTTGCCGTCGGCTTTGGGACTGTACTGTTGTTTGTTTATGTATCGATTAAGTATAATTTATAAGTATTTTTTTTATCCTGCCGGTTGTTTGCTTGATTTACTGCGGCCCTGGCACACAAAGACCTTCAGAAAGAATTTAGTTGGTTGTAGTCAGTAAGAGAGTCTGACACTCCCTCCAGCTGCACCCTCAGCGAGATGATTCTAGATCATTTGATGATTTCCCATGATCCTGTTTTTATTTTGAAAGTTTCTTCTACTCCTATATATCGTGTTCATTTCTACCGTGCAAGCTATTTGTCAAATGCCCTCTCACCAGCGCTAAAGCAGACAAAAGTACGTGCTAAATAATATAAAAAGTAACATTGTCCCCAATCTCGGTTTCCGATCTGTTCTGCGACCGATTCGGTCGGAAACCAATTTTATCGGTCAGTACCTCGAGGTTCGAGGAATCTAGATAACTTTAAATGTTCATTGAAGGTTCTTCGTACATACTTAGGTAAAAGTTGACGAGATTTATAGTACCTACTGCGGTTATAGATGTTTGATTTCTATTTGTGCGAATGTCATCGGTACTAATAATTATTATTAACTAGCTTCAGCTCGCGGTTTTAGCCGCGTCCCAATTATACGTATAATAATTCCCGCACCCTGATATCTTTATGTCTCATATCTCGGTATGTATGTAAAGAAGTTTTTGCGAGACAGAGTAACCAACTTACATACAGATACGTCATTACAAACTTTCGTATTTATGACGGTAATCGTGATATGTATGAGTATATTATAAGGGTTGAAGAGAAGGCTGATATCTTGGGAACACAAACAATAGCTCACAAAATAGTGACACCAACACGAAATAGTGACAATGTGTTAATATTAAAAAATCTAAATTCTTAGATTTTATGCCTCCAATGTCCTTCACAAGTTGGAGACAACCCAGGTTATCAAACTCTTAAACAATCACGCATATGACACTTTTTCTTGAAAATCTTACAAAGTATTTGGTGACAAAAATAATCAGAAAAATATCTTATTTCTTTGATGGATTTATATAACGCCCAAATATATTTATCGGATCGAAGGCGTTTTAAAGAAGAAGCTCAGTCAACACACAAATAACTGAACAAAAAAATGTTCAAAGCGAATGTAAGACTGTTTGCAAATAAATAGATTTATTGTAGAATGCACTGAAAGAATACATAGTGAATCATTCGGAAGAATAAAATGTTATTTGTGGAACAAAACAGTTTTTTAACCCTCTACCCATAGCGTAGTGTTGATGAGATATATTTTTTTATAATTGAAAGACTAATTGGTGTAAGGGACTTTTATGTGAAATTGAGTCACATAATATATTCGGAATCAGCAATTTTTTCTCCATCGTTTAATTCTCCTGCAAGTTTTACACTGTCGCATAGATCCATTAGCATTGCTAAATATCTGTAAAGTTTGGGCAGGCAGGTTTTTTAGGCAGGCATTGTATAGCCTAAGTTTGCAAAAATAAGCCCGAGTGCTCCCAAAATTAGCAGTGACAATATAAACGAAATTAGCGTACCAGTGCATTTTCTAAATAAACCAAACTCGTAACAAATGTAACTGAAACTGCAATATAATGTGTTCAACCTTCTATAATCGTTTGATTGAATCATTTGAATGAAATATTACCATTGCAACTAGTCGTCTCTGAGTACGCTTTTAATTTAAATTAACATCGAATTGGTGTTAATCAAACTATCATTATTTAACATGCCATAAAAGGAATGAGTAATTTATTACTGAAATAAATGCTATTCATAACTATAAAAGCTGACTGCTTGGCTTCACTACTTTATAGAAAGGGGTACAATGGCTTTTCAATCATAAGATCATTTTTGATGTAGATAGAAGCCCGTTCGAGTCCCGCAGCGAAATTCCTTATCACTATCCAACTACATCGTTGCATCGCTACCAAACTCTCTATTGAACTGTCGCAGACTAGACAATCAAGTACTACTATCGATATATGTATACTGTTGTTGATAATACAAACGTCTGAGGTCAACGGCAGCCAACAGCTTGGATAGTACAAAGGGTTATTAATTTGATACCTAGAGACCTAGACATCAGATCCCGTCTTTGATGCGGCAAGTCACCGTGTGCGAACCTATTGGTTAGCAAATTGGGTGTGGGTTGATCAATCATCTAGCAACGTAGTACTGATAAAACTATGGTACAGTTCACATGCTAAAATATTAATCACATTTCAACGTTTCTAAGAGGAGAGAGTGCAAAAGCCGCCGAAACTGTTCCTCGCAATTACTCCTGCTAATTTCTTCCCGTATCCGGATAAAAATTGTCCCTTGGTTAATTTTACTTTAACTAAAACTTAACCCTGAACTTGGGTATAGATTATTGTGAGATTATTGTAAATTATTCACCGCAGATTTGCTAGTATAGTTTTGAGTGTCAAAGTGACATAATATCTGCTCAAAATTCGTAGTAAATATCATTGAACCTAAAATCTACTCGGCGCAAAAACTGTAGTACACTTTCGCATTACTTCATATCAATGATTGGTTCGTGTTGTATCACTTTGGCATATTGAGGGCGTGTCAAATGGTGCGTGACCCCTGTTTGACTTATAAAGACACTGAACCTATGTACCCCTGGTGCCGCCATAAGTAATTCGTTCTATTAGGTGTTTGACTCCGATTTGACATTGCACTAATTTGCTTTCATTTGCAGTGATGGACGAGATAATTATTAGTATGGGAGTAAATTAAGACCATCATTAAGTACTAAGGAATTTCACTAATAAACTTAGGTATTTAGGTACTTGTATAATTAACTGTCGCTAATAAAGGCTAGAACAATATTCTAACTAGCCCTATAGCCCTATGCAGTCTAGTCCTTTCGAAACGTAAAACATTTAAAGACAGGCTTTAAATTTAATTTAATAAACTAATAATGATTATATCATGTTGACCGATTCCAATTATCTCTCAGTTTGAGCATAATAGTGATCTCGTTAATTTGGTTATTACCGAGCTGGACAACGAGTAATTGGATTTGCCAGTAATTATGGAGATAGGCCATCTCGGCGGGCTGACATTAGCTTATCTAAGGATTTTAATTAATACGGCAAATTAATGTTTTTTTGTAAGGAATTAGTATTGGCTGGGGATAGAAAGGGACAACAACTAGATACTGCAATTTTGATGTCATTTTGTTGATATTCGTTTTCATACATAGCTTGTATATATGGATTATTTGTTCATAATTAACTCAGATGTTCGAAATACTGCATGGATTAAGACAATAAGGGTTAGCAATTTTTTTTAATTATTTGTTTGGCATCACCGGCTTCTCTAGATAATTACTTCCCAGGATAAGGTATTGAACTCCTATTGTACTATACTGTGTAATCCCTAGTTCTAATCTGACTTCCCATCAATTTACAGGCAAATCAATTCCGCATATACGACTTTACATAATACGCGTAGGTATATGTATATACATAGTATTGTCGTGGAGTCTTTAATGTAATAAATTCCCATCAATTTCACTACAAAACGGTAGCAAACGACATTACTGTGTTATAAGTTCGCTCAAGCAGAACCGCCATAACTACGTAGCAGGGGGCCAATTTCCAAGGGCCCCGGGCCAAGAGAGGCCCCTCATAACCCGCAGGCACTCCTCAAAGAAATCTCCAATACAAATATGCATCGGTATGTTTTCTTCCACATGCGGTACAATCTCGGCCATATTTCTTCTATTGAAGGTCTTCAGGGTATTTTTTTTGCAGAAAGAGCCTTTGTGCTCCCTTAATCCGGCCCTGCCTTCAAAGAGGTACGGAAGCTAAGGCCGTGATTACATTATAAAAGCTTAACAGGCTCAGAGTAGACGGTTACCAAAGTTCTGTTGTGTGAGTTCTCTCGGAGGCCGGAGGTTCAATATTGCATTTGTATACTAGACGCAAATTGGCACCCTTGCAAACGACGCTGTGGGTCTTGCCAGTTATTGGGGAAACTGTTAGAAATTTTGGACCCATTAGTTACCATAGCGCAAATCACACATTATAATGTTCAGACGCCAGCACATCAAGCTACCTGAAATTGTCAAATTTTCCCAACTAACTTTGAACCATATGCTTCAGCGAAAAAGTTGAAAATCTATTAAGGAAATTTGACAGATTGTAGCTTGATGTGCTGGCATCTGTACATTCTTGCCAACATAATTATACAGACAAAATCACTTAAACTCAAACAAGACCATACAACTTATCTCTTGGATTATAATTTAACGGACCAGAAATTTAGAAACCAGAAACATGTCATGACACAGAAGTTAACTGTTACACCCAATAATAGCATTATTTCGAGTCACTGTACGTCTGGACAGTTTAAAGGACTCTTCATATATAAAGGGTGGGCACTTAATTGACGGCGAACTCTTCGGTGGAAGCTGGCCAGCGATAGCTAAACCTGTTATACAGTTTCGCTCAAAGCCTTTGATGTGATTTTCCACTTAATATGCAGATGGGCTAATTCTAGTTTAATCTAGATCGAGTTATTTATTCTGCACTGAGGTTATTTTGTATTTGTGAACGTAGTTATTCTGAAATCATTGAAAATAATAAGTAAGAATAGTAAGAAAAATGACGTCGAGATATAAGAATGCAGAAATTAAGGACAAGCTATCAACAATAGACCAAATTATATCAATGTGTTTTTGTACAAATCTCCTCCGTTTTGGGAAGTCAGTTAATAAGCTCACGTTCAAGAGTTAATTACTGAAAGCCTCTCAGAGTCCCATATTCATATATGTTTCTATAAACTGTTTAAAATAATGAGCTGAAATATAATAATAGAGATATAATTTGGTGAAAATTGGTATGAGAATCCAAAAAACTTACCGATAGGATAAAGATCAAAGAAAGAGAAAAAGAAAAATATTTAAATGTTCAATTCCTTTAGCCTTTAGTGCCTGCCAAAAAACGGAGGAACTCCTCATGACAAGATTGTCACCCATCCACGGACCGACTGCGCCAAACCTTGCTTAAAATGCGACAGACCCGCGCAAAATGTACTTAGCAACTAAGCTCCTACTTTCAGATATACAACTCCAATAGATAATATTAAATATTCCATCTATTTTCTAGCAAAAATATACTGAACCGAACTGAAAAATACTCCGCTCGGAAGTTACGGCAAAGGTATTGGTATCCGTATATTTTCCAAATTATTCACAAAGTTTTCCCGAAGACGAATGGCGAGGTATTGTGTTCCCAGTCAGCTGCAAAGTTATTTTAGTTTCCACTACTGTTGTAATGTGATACGCTTGGTCTGTTCTGTTGCCATTATTAATATTACTCTTTGATATTTTCTTATTTGTAGGACTGTTGAGTTCACTCGTTATAACATTTTTAATGTAATAAGGCTGTACACTTTATGTAGGTAGACCGACCTCATAGAAAAGGATCAATTTTTTTTATTTCTTCCTTATCGTAACAACCGATGTTGCTGGTATTTCATATTAACTTTGAAACATATGCTTCAGCGATAAAGTTGAAAATCTATTAACGAAATTTGACAGATTTTAGTACCTTTATGTGCTAGCGTCTTTACCATCTAAAATGCCCAAACTAAATAATGACTATCGGAGAAAACACGACCGATATTAATATATACATATATCGATTATACGCACAAAATGAGATATGAGCCCTATAATAAACAGAATAAATATTCTAGATGAGTAGAACTCAACACGCTACTCGTATAGCAATTTTGACGCACAAAATTTAAACCCGCCTTTCATTTAGTAGCGAGCTTGCATATCCACTCTTGAATATTTTAGGCTTTAATCATGGCAATTACAAAAGCTGTGCTTCACATATTAGCTACCTACATATTATAACTTGGTTCAAATTTCGCGTATATTTTGTGTACATTGCGTTGTCAGTTGTTGGTACTTATGTTGCTTTTGGTGCAGGATCAGCAACGGATGTCGTTTTTGACACGTAGTTTTGAGAGTTCCCGTTTAGAAGAAATCTAGATTCATCTTCTATAAAACCGGCATCCTCGAATGTTAGCAGTCGTTGCTTTAATTCATCAGGCTCCAGGGTCTGCCTGGGCCGCGCGTTGTTCGCAAGAGTTACCGTGGCCCTGGCACAGAGGCACCTCCCGAAGGAATATAGTGGGTTTTAGTCAGTAAAAGTCTGATACTCCCTCCAGTTGCATCCTCAGCGGGAGGGATCATTTGATGATTTCCCACGAAAAAAAAGGGATCATTAGGCAGATTTGATGATATTGATACTAGAGCTTGTTAGGTGATTAAAACCTGCAGCTTACTCGATACAGAAGAGTTTTAGCAATTTGCAACGTACACAAATGATATCTTTCTTAGTAAATTTTGATAATGTTTTGTTGTAAGTAGAAAGATAAAGGTTTCAGGCTGATGCGCACCGACCAAAATCCGTTGAATGAACTAAAACTGACATTAAAGATAGCATTCCAGCTACTTAAGATGTTGATTGTACATTTCTAACGAACGATAATTAACTGGGCATTAGTCAGAGTACTTTTGATCTTTGATCCTGTGATTGCGATTACTCATGAGTTGAATGATGCCGACATTTGACATTTCATAGTGCGGGTTCCACTGGTTTCACTAAGTTTAATTCGCTCTATACATAGCTGCTGTTTTTGAGTTTCGTTTTCACTTAATTGAGCTTATATAGGACTCTAGTGACTAATCTAGACTTAACGTACACCCTCGGTCTTTACAACGCCAACCGCCTGATTTCGGACTGACTAAGCCATAGGGTGTAAATTTGTGTGAAATCTGTCGAGATGAGGGCTCAAGCGAGATCATGAATAATCACAATATAAAGACAAACTCCCCCAGGAAAAAATAATTCATGATTGACCCCAAGATCTGGTCCCAATTTGGAGGTATCAATTAACGGGGCTGGGAGCGAGTAAGCGTCAATCTTGCGGGGTCATGGCCTCTACAGTGACTCAGTTATATTCAAGCAAGGCGTTGAAGAAAGTTCGTAATGCGCTGTGTTGGTTCGTGTATTTTTAAAAACACTTGAAAATACAGGTGTTTGTGCAGTTACCTAATATTGTTGTGATTATTTTAGTTGATAATTTGCGAAAATTATATAAGACTATCAAATCTATAATTTTCAAGTCTTCTTTCTACTGAGTATTCCGTTGTCTATGTTAAATAGGATTATATTGAAATGTGAGGCAAATATTAATAAAAGATAATTTCCATACCAACAAAACCTTCTTCCTTTTATAAATGGTTCTCTTTATATTTCAGTACGTATTGAAAAATGTCTTCTCCCGAGTTCGGCTCAATATCTGCGCCCGCCGTAAATGACCGAAGTGATCGGCTTCGGTCTCTCACAGTCAAGAGTAATAGGTCAAATCCGTACGATAACAATGTTGTTAAATAACTATACTATCTAAGCCTTTAGATAAGAGTATTTTTATGTGCTGTTTTGAAGGGCATCTAGATTTTATTTATACTACTGTCACCATCAGCCGTCATCCACTAGGCAACAGCCTCTAGTTTCGAATGCTTGGGCACTGATATTATAGGTAGAGAGCTGGTAGATAATTTGAACTAGGTTGATTAAAGCCCCACCACTCGCCAACCAGGTCTCAATAAAACGTTGAGATTCTACAAGTGCTGTAATATAATAATAGCATTATTATCACAGTACTATATCTAAGGACAGATAATGAGTAGTAGGTATGATTAATGGTAAATAAATAAGATACCGAACGTATGACTCACGGCCAACACGGTGAACTGAGCTGACAAATTTCAAGACACTTCTTATTGAAAGAGACCGGAGATTCCTAGTTCATGAACTAAATTGAGCCAATTTTGTAATATTTGTATTTATATAAAAAATATAGGCAGATGATATGGCAATGCCATAATAATCTCTATTATCTCCATAATATGGATTGTTTTTGACAAACTATCATTTTTTTGTAATATTTATTTCATGTTGAGGTGATCTTTTGTCAATTAATAATTTATATTTTTAATCCTTCTGATATAGAGTGCATACCTAACAAATGATGCTCTAGACAGAATTGTGAAGCATCTTTCTTTGTACTACTATAATCCTTCTAAATATGAAAATAAGTATTTTCGGTTTAATTTATCGGTTTGAAAGGTGTTCAAATTATCAAACTCAAGACAAGGTCAATTTGGTTGCCAGCCTGTTACACTAGATTCTTCCAGATGAAATCTGAAACCACTCACTAACTCATATTATGTCACAAACATTTTGTTGGTACCTATGTAGTTTTTCATTCTTTAAGAGTCGGAATTAACCAAAATTTAATATCCAGAATATCCAGTAGGTACTCTTGGGTTTAATAATTTGAACAGCTCCACTGTTTTACACTTAACCTAAATAAAAAAAGAAACACTTACCACAGTTTTCTGGACCGTTGAAGCAAGCCAGGTCGTCGATGGCGCTGTCGATACGAAGCTGACGTTTGACGATGATGACACATTTTCTCACTAACGACGCTTGTTTCTCCTCTTAGCCCGTGTGTATTCGGCATACAGGAATATAATGTGCCGTATGTGCATGTTTGGGTTTTTATACATAGGCTTTTTCTCAGGATCTGGACGGAGACTCCTCCAAGCGTTGCGGGCGAAGTTCACGAGACGTGTCAGCCTTGCAGTTACAGCTCCTCGGTCCATTATTTTTGAGATCTTGCGAACCCTGGAAACAAAGATTGTTATTAATGATTTTTGATTGGTCATCTTCGTTTCGTTTTTGTGAGCTGCAGTTTTAATGGTCAAGCTAAAAAGAGTTGAGGGTAAGATGTTGAGGTTATCTGGTCATTAGTGAGGTAAATCCAAAAAGAAGCTAAAATTGAACCAATTTTTATTACATAGTAGTTAACTCGCAAAGAATGAAGTATTTTAATGGCTTCATTATAAAAATGACAATATTGTCAATAATTGCTCGACTATGCAAATAGTTGTGACTAGTAAAATATCGGAAACACTTCCACAACTAAATCAGCTTAATAAATATTCTAAACGACGATACAAGCACCCGAGGCCGTCCCAAATTTTGGATAAACCTCATAAATTTCAAAATAAACACTAAAACGCAATAGAAATAGGTTTTTAGTGGCACTAAAAGCAGCATGCGACGGTGCGCACGTTGGATAGAGACGTTTCAAGTGTCAATGGATTAGTATCAGCGATGAAACGATTTATTTTTGTATACATCTATCTAGCTCCTGCTAGCAGTCGTACGCGCATCCCGTGGGAACTATTATAACAGTGGAATAAAGAAGTAGCCTGTAGCCATTCTAAATAAATTGGCCAATTATCAATCGGTCCAAAAATTGGTTCCCCTTCCTCCATATCCATCCACGTTCCTGCTGCACTTAGCTTTTCAGATACCGGTGCATCTTTTAAACTTCCTCTTACATACTCATTCCTTACTTTATCCATTCGCCTAACACCACACATTCCTCTTTAACATTCTTATCTCTGCATGCGCAAACAAACACGTCAACTTTATAATATTAGCGGTAAGTAATTTTGAATTTCTGAATTAAGCCATTCTTCTCCATGTGTATTTGTTTATTGAGATGCTTTGCTTGTCTGAAAGTGGCTACGATTGGCTTCACAAAGGAAAAAAATCTTCTCATAGCACCTATTACTCCGAAATACAAAATTAATTGGCGCGAATTGTACGCATGAGATAAATAAGCCATCTTATCGTTTAAATTAAATAATTAATGTAAAAAACTTAGTTAATTGTTAGATTTTGGACTATTAGTAAGTATTCTGGACCTTCTGTAACAATTCTGTTGTTACGTAGGTACTCCGGGCTTATGTTTCCTAATCCTATTGCAATCGATCAACACATCTGCTTCTCACGTAGTTATTAATGGCTGTGAGTAATGGCTTTAGCTATTGGACGCATGTATTGTGTGGATATACTCAAATATAACTGCTCCGTTGATCTAGTAGACGTGCATGGGGTCCTGGGTTCAATACCCTGATTGAAACGAAATTGCTCTATGGATTTTCACAAGGTAGTCCAGAGTCTGGAAGTTGGTAGTGTTACATGCTCTTTCTAGAAAGATCATGTGAAACAGGCGGCTTCGACTATTTAGGTCGTCTATTAGAGGGTCGTCAAAATAAAATAAGATACCTTAGAAAACAAAGCTAATGAGCAATCAGGTTGTAATAACAAAAATCTAATAATAATGAACCAATAAGGAAAAATCTGTCTTAATTAACACATTCAGTGACGTCATATACTATATCCAATTAGCTGGTCAACAGATGATAAGTACCTACCTAGTATATTGGTGTCGGTTTCCCTGGGACTGTAGTCCACACGACATCTATTAGCCTTTTTTAACTATAGTCAGCGTTATAATAAATTTTAACGGCTTCATCCGCGTACCGAAGGAACTAATTAGTGTTAGATATATTATTCCTATTTATATGCTATGTTACTTTACAGTTTCATGAAAATCCGTTCAGCAATCATTGCATTAAAGATATACAAACGTTGTACATCCATTCGTTAAGACTCCAACACGTTAAGCTACCCGAAACTGTCCAATTTTCCCAATCAACTTTGAACCATAAGCTTCATCGATAAAGTTGAAAATATATTAAGAAAATTTGACAGATTGTAGTAGCTTGATGTGCTGGCGTCTGTATATACAATTTTTTACGTTTATTATAGTGGTGTGAAATATAGTATCATTGCCAGCTGTCCCAATGTTTTAATCCGCGACCATAAAAGCTTACTTCTTTTAGATGAAAGAAGAAGAAGAAGATGAAGATTTTATTACATCGTTTCAATATTGTTTGAGCGAATCGTGTTGCCCATGTTATTTTTTTGTAGGAGATCAGATAGGCAGTCGTTCCAGGTTAAATACTGGTCGACAAGATACTTGGGAAAGGCATTCGTCATTATAGCAATACAAAATACCTTGCCTGTAATCACATAATTTATTTATTAGGGTCAACCAACAGCTTCTGTGTAAAAAATGTTGTTATAATAATAGTGGGTATGACTGAAAATAATGTTGTTATAAGCAAATAAGTTCTGCCCATAAGTTAAGCCTAACAAATGTTAGTTTCAAATGAAATACATAAAATGACCGACATAACGTAACAGTACAGTGCATGTGCGATAAGAGGCGGTATTTAGCTGCAACTGAACTAGTTAACTGCATCTAACCCGTTTATTATACTTCAGTTGAGTAGGATGACCATACTCCTATTGTTTCCCACTACAATTTAATAATGTAGGTTATAAAAAATGGGTGAATTATTGAATTATATGAAACTTGGGATTGGTTTATTTGTAGCCATAAAGTTACTTCAGTAAATCTGAGGAAAGAGTATAATTTTTGGATAACTTAAAGTTTCGAATGACAAAAATCAACCATGAACATTGAACATATTGGACCTTACTGAAAAAAAAATATTTTAGACACGTGTCAAACGTGTCTCTACGTTTGACACGTGTCTAAAATAATTTTGCAATCAAATTTTTCTTTAAACACGCGTCAAAATGTCTGTCTAACTTTTTTCTACTATGACCTATTATGTTTAAGTAAATTGATTATCTTCGTATCAATAATTAATTAACTCGAGTGAATGATGCGGAAAAACTGTATTAGGTAATAATTAATTAATTAGAACGGAAGCTTATCTTCCATTAATGCATTTAATTAGCATAATGATTGGCTTAACAAGCAAGTGTGGTTGGATCTTATTAATGGCTCTATCTCTGGACATTAGAGAGGTTAATTTTCTGGGGCCATTAATTTGTCCTTTTTAAAGGGCGCCTAGTCGATGAATGAGTCTTGAGTATAACTGAAATGTTAACGATTTACTCGTGTGAAATACCGCTTATGTTTTGTCAATCGAAATAAAAATACTGACGTAATTTTTTTCTGGATTTCTTAGTAGTATCTACGGTCAGTGGTACCGTATCAGTTATAGCCATCTTTGACATCCTTATAGATCCTAAACGGCAGTTTTTATTTAAAAACCACATGACGAACCCAAATCGGTTTTTGAAATAACAATTTAAATTACTATTTTTTTCTCATTATGACGTCCAAAACTAGCTCAAAAGTGGTCTAAATTAATGTTGTAGCTAAAGCATTGCAGTCTACCCTTTTTATAATGAAATTAAACATACCTACACAAATTAATTTAAAAAAGAAGTATATTCAACCAAACGTAAAGAAAATTTGCGTAAACATTTTACCTACCGCGAATAATGTGGTTAAAATAAGTTCCACGTAAATTGAATGCAGGTAGCCCAGAGCACACAACGTACGCTCACCGTCCACAACTGCACATACATAGTTATTCGTCGAGGAATCTGCAGAACTACAACTGCATGCCGTGGCTCTCGCCTCGTTGAATGTCCCGCCTCTGTGGTGAGAACAGTGATTTCGACTATGTCTGAATGCAATTAGGCTTTAGTTCTCATATTTGTACAACGTGTACGATTGTGTGGATAGGCAGGGATATATTTTGTTGTCATTCTAAAATGTTTATTAAAACTTTCAAATATTTTCAGAAATATGAAATATAGGCTTTTTTCTTTTCACATCATGAAAAACCTCTTAATACTTCTTTCTCAATACTTTGCAGTCTTTTCAATCTAATTACGCTCTATGGGGACGCTTCAGCTACGGCTTTAATTTCTTTCCTCTAATTTAAATTTTTTTTTTTTTATAAATTAATACTATTTCATTTTAGTTTTTCTATAGATATTCTATAGTCTTTATATAAGATTGTGTAGACGTTAGTTATGTAAGTAAATAATATCTAAAACAATTTTCAAATTACACGAACGTAGTGATAATGCATCGTAGTATTAATATAATGTAGGGTAAGAATATTCTCAGGGACGGTAGTCCATTAACCCGCTCGCTGCATCTCATTGATATTGCAGATCAATAGCTTGCAACGCTGTGATGCAATCTCCTACCTGTAAGGTGCATATGATTTTAACCGTCATACATTTTTTTATAAAAAACGTCATTTTTATTTTCATAAAAAACATCATACATTTATAAAAAAATATACAATTTTTTAAGAAAAATATCATAATTTTTTTAATAAAAAATATCATATTTTTTACTGCATAAATGATATTGGTTCATGAAGAGTTTAAATACTCTGAGAATATTTTGGTAAAATTAAGAATTTATTCAATTCCGTTGCAACTTAACCGGTTTTCATTAATCTTAAAATTTCCGAAAATGATAGCGCTTTCACTCAAGATACCGAATTCTAGCACACATGAATAAAAACTGAAACTAGGTACTCAATATACCTCTATAATGTAAGTACATTAGGCCAAAAATGTGGGTTAGAATAAAATTTCTCACACGGAGCCTGTACTGTAGCTACTTGTTTCTGAAGTGAAACAAACAAGCGCACGTGGTACATGTATACTTCAGATAAGGTGTATCTCTGACGTCATGTTACAAACTCGTGTCAAAGTACGAAAGTTGAGGCAACTCTGCTGTTCGTGTCGCCGCGCACGAAAAACTTCAAACGGAATGTTCCTAAGGCTTCGTTCACACTATACGCACGTCCGTTCAAACTAAACGAGCGAACACTCGTTCTATACTCGCCTGTGAATTTATTTTAGAGAGAATAATTTAGTCAGCAATCTCGCAGAGTAATACATAAATTCGTTTATTTTAAAATATCATCTATCAGTATTTTGTATTTCTAGTTAAATAATTTTCTGCAATTTCTATCCTTTATCAAAGCCCTTTAGCAAATTGAAGCAGACTGAATAGGTTACGTACAAATGCCAGCACATCAAGCTACTACAATCTGTGAAAAGATTTCAACTTTTGTCGTTGAAGCATACATTTCAAGTTGATTGGTAAAATTTTACAGTTTCGGGTAGCTTGATGTGCTGGCGTCTCACAATTTTCGCAGTGTGAACTAAGCTTCAGTTGCCCTGAATAAAATATCAGGAACTTGTCATTCAATAATGCAGGGCTGACTTGCAGGTAAAGTTTGGGCGGACAAAGTTTGATTTACGAGTAATTTCGTTGATTGCCCTATATATTTGTTTATCTTTTCAGTAAACATACTTTATTGTAGAGAATTTCTCAATTTCTTGTAATGTGTTTTCGTCTCCTACTCTCGCGTCGTTACGTAGGATTATGTATGGAAGGATATTTGCTGCCTAGGTCAAAAAAGACAAGATTAAGGGCCAGTTTCACGGGTTGCTGATAAGCTCCAGATAGTTTATCTGCCACATAATTTCACACGAATTCTGTTGAATTTTTTTATTTATCTGTTAGATAGTGGCTATCCGTAACCTGTGAACATATAAAAGGCTTTAAAAAATATAAAAGTATCCTTTATTTTTTCTTTCACGATAGGTAATCAAGAAATTATCTAGTGACATAACAATTATGTAGGTATGTATATATGTATGTCTAATCTTTTGTAATTGATTAAGTTATCAATTATTATAAAAGTGTATATCAATAGTACCTAAACATGTTAATCTTGTTTAAAGTACCTAGGTAGTAATAAATAATTACTAATTAGAAATGCTTATTGATAACTTTTTCATCTCATGGAAAATCGCTTTTTTTATCGATAAATTGAACTTTATTGTGCACTTAAATTCATTATATTCCGGCTTAAACTCTTAACAACAAAAAATGCTCTCGAATGGCATCTTGCAGGAATCACAAAGAAATTCTCTATTTAATATTTACCCCACAAACATCGCATAAGTATAATACAAAAACAATTTGTAGTTTTCAAATCAATTATTGCGAGGAATTAAAATAAAAGGATTATATCCTTTGACCCTTAGTCCAGGTTTCCTCGAAATGTTTTCCTTCACCTTAAATCAGTCATTGGTGTCCAAGATAAGCTTTTAGAAAGTACTTATAACTTAGAAAACTTTCATTGGTGGGTAGTTGCCTGAACTGGAATCTTCTCTCTATTGGTAAAATAATTTTCAAGATTGGTGTAGCATGTAGATCTACATATATCTACCCCTTATAAGTTCAAAATGTTTCCGCTTAAATAGTACAGATTGTAGATATATCAATCTATATATTGTATGTAGTCTATCGATTAACAGCTCTTAGGAAACAATTAAAATCATATTTAGTTTCTCGAACTTTCGAAATATAAATAGAACAGACTCCGATCTCTTCTCCAGCGCAAGAGGATGTAAGCTCTATCGAAAATTAACGCCGCCTGAGTCTCATCCGGCAAAAGTTTCCTTTCTGCATTTTATTGAAGAGCATGGAATATTCCTATTGACTTGGAACTTTCTGGA
The DNA here is from genome assembly GCA_958496145.1 of Heliothis peltigera. NCBI lineage: Eukaryota > Metazoa > Arthropoda > Insecta > Lepidoptera > Noctuidae > Heliothis > Heliothis peltigera. The sequence goes on from OY292321.1 coordinate 478,441, forward strand.
AATTGTCCACTCTATATTATTATGAAAAAGTACCTACTATATAGCCATCACTGTTTATTATATAGGATTAGTTTTATTATATTTACTGTTAACAAAATACACTTATCATAGTAGGTGTCGACTAGTCTAATTCAATACTTTTATGGAACTGTCAAAAAAGATTACTTTCTATGCAACTAACTATGCTGTCACAGATTTTTCCTCAGCAAAAAGATAAATTAAAGTGACATTATTTTAAGATGTTTGATCGAATAAATATCATAAACAATTTTTTTTTTGACCTAGATACAACCCAATTAGCGCTTTAATAAGAACTTCTTCTAGCCATCAATTTAAATTTCAGTCAGTTATGCTATTCCGAAACCTGCCAAGATTCATCATTTGCTCAGTCTAATGTCAGTTGGAAGGCCTGAGTCTTGAACGGCCCAACAAGCATCCAAAGTTTTAAGTTTTAATATGCGTGATGCGATGTTATTTAGGATTTTATGCTTATACCCACAGACTAAAACACCAATAGAATGGTCAGTTAGTAAATTAAAACTCATACAATTAAATAAATACGCCTGTGCAGGACTGTGCAGGTTCACACCATGCCAGTCAGTCCAATGGATAGGTTATAGGCGTCAAAGCGAACAGAACCGGATCCGTGCCGTATCCGAGCCCCATCCGGCGTCACGGTCCCGTCGTCGCGTATATGAACTCTATATTATTTCCTTTTGGCTTGTTCACGAATATTATTAATATTTCTTCGAATGGGATTTTAATTTCCGTATTGTTTTATTATTTTCTAATTGTATTTTTACGGATCAGTAGCCGTTGGTACGGTTGAACGGTTAAAGTTCGTGGAAATGATCCTGTTACAATAAAGTTCGTTTTTTCTTTTAGTATCCATGATAAAATAAGGATTGGCTGTATAATAATCTTGTATATGTAATTAAATTTCTGTTTCTGTTCTTATTAAAACTCGAAAATAGTAGGTAGTACTTTTAACATGTTTGCAGATTCGATATAATATTGTATGTTGAGATTAATAGTAATATAATATTATGTATATCGATACCCGGGTCAGCTAGTAATATTTCTTCTTGGTAAATAAACTTTAAACTAGTTTTAACAAAGTACGTACTGCATTCTTGTAATCATTTTAGATTTATGAATTGTATTACTATCGTGGAAAGTCTTTCTCAGCATCTTCAGTATTTTTTTCGTGAATAACGTTAAAAAATATCTGTACTCGCTCTAATTTATTTTTCTTTGGTTTCAGGTAAGCTTACCAACAAAATAATTTCAATGGTATATAAAGACGGATATTGAAGAAATACTTCAAAATCGCCTGACAAAAGGTAAGTATCTATAATTCTGAAACAATGGTTTTATCGTCTTATAAAGGCTTATACACTATTATCTAATCCGACTGATTCCGTAAAATTATATATAAAAATATCATCTCCTTTTAACTGTTTAGTAAAAAGCATGAGATATTTTATTTATTAAGATAAACTTCTAGTTTGCAAGGTGAGCCCAATAACGAGTTTACCTGTCAATCCGGTCACGTGTCAAAACTTTTCGCGCCATTAAAGGTGACAAGACTGTCAGTGTCATCTCGTTTCAAGATGGCGCCGCCTTGCTCGAAAAACGTCGTGATGAAGTGAATGTTGTCACGTACCTAGGTACTTACTTTTTATTGCAATATGTTTTTGTGAAGTGCAACTTAAAGAAAAATATATGGTGAAGAAGATATATTTTTCAGTCTTTAATATTGATAATACCTACATTTTATGAAATAAACTAACTTAAAACAGTAAGTTTATTGCTTTACGAAACTTTAATTTTAAAATCTTAAACGCTGTGGCTTAATTAAACACCTTATTATTTATGTTTATGTATCGAATTCATAATTATAACCATTAAAAGTTTATTTGTGAATTCATAATTATAACCATTTTGTAGCCAACCATTGGCATATAAAACGAACTCTATTGAAACCAACTGACCCATCAGGGTAAACATCAAAAATACCCTAGATTCTAAATTTAGCAGCATACCGTCAAATGAAAACAGCCGTAAATCTCACCCCGTTTAATGAACCCGATACACTTTCCTACCTACACGCTTAAACAAGCGTGCTATCGACTCATTATACCCTAGTTTTCAAACCAATGACTAAAAAGGTTTATGTATAAGTTTGACGTGTCTACACGTATGTATGTCTGTGGCCTTGTACGTCCTAAGTGGATAAAGTGATTTCAATAAGGTGGTTTTTACAGATACCTAATGTTGGCGGAACAGTAGCATTTTTTAGAAGCTAGTCCAATCCCTGAAAATTGACGTCTCCTGAAAGCACATGGGTGGATTGTATACAATTAATGAATTCTGCGACTATTCTTAACCATACGTCATAAAAGAAAAACTAACAACCGTTGACCAAACAATAATAATAAGATGTTTTCACTTGTCGTATCGAGATTTTTTTTTTCTTTCTAATCTTCAATCCTTGTTCAATAACTCAGTCATACGCACACTTCCTTGATCTGAATATAAAATATTAACTTTTACAGCACTCATAAAACGTAGAATGCAATATTTTTCATGATCTGAATAGTATTAAATTTGTACCAACGCAAAATGATCGTGTTTCTTACTGTTTTATTTTGTGAGTCGCTATTTTGTGTATTTTGAGGATAGAAGTGTCAAATTCTTATGTGCTTATTTTAAATATGAATATTGTGTTTTATCAGAAAATTATTTAAAATTTTGTGAAATGAAGTGTTTTTAAACCTTCGTTCATAAATGATTCAATTTCAATAAAGCTACATATATCTGCTTGTAAACTTATATCTTCATTTCGCATTGCATGACGCATGAATGCAGCGTCAAAGCGCATGGTGTCACGTGCGTTAAAACCGCATAATATAGGGTCGTGCCTTTAACGCACGTTGATTAAATCGGCGCTGCAGCGGTAGGTACAGACACCGGCATATCAACATACCTCAAACTGTAAAGTTTCAACCTTATCACAATAACGTAAGGTTAATATTCGTATGGTAAAATATGACTGATACGGGTAGGTTGACCTGCTGGCGTCTGTACAATAAAAGGGACATTGACACCTCCATATTTCAGGATTTTATTAAAAATCACAAAATATTATATAAATAACCGTTGAATAAGCTGTGATTGGTGGACACGCTCTAAAGATCGGGAGGTGTGGAAACAAAGTGGGGGCCTTTGCCCAGCAGTGGGACAGTACAGGATAAAGAAAAGTCTAGTATTATCATATGCAGCATTTCTAAATTCAGTTACAAATTACAGAAATGAGTACGTTAAATACATTAAACTCTTAACTTACTCCAAGAATGAAATTATTGTTACCAATAAAGTTGTCAATAACATAGCACTTCGGATTACTTGATCAAATACTGAGAAATCCTGCAGCCTGTGCTTACAATCATATTTCATATCGTTATTGGTTTTCCTTTTACAATATTATTGGGTTTAATTGTTCCGCTGCTGAAAATTTTACTCGTGAAATCGTTGACTTGAATGTAGCTGCAGGGATTTTAAATATCATTAAATATTCCTATATTTCATTATTGAGTTTAATCGCACCACATTATATTAATTGTTCTTTTGATAGGCTGTCAAATAACAGTTTGAGTGGAATGGTTTGTAGCGATTTAATTGTTATTTTCAATACAGATGTAATGTGCGGTAAAGCCAGAGGTGATGCAGACTCAATCTTCTATCAATTAATACCTAACAAAATACAAGATGCAACAAACCTAGAAAATACAACAGAACCTGAAGACATAGCTCAAAGCAATGAGACAATTCTTTTTGACACATTCGTAAACGTGTTACTAGAAGTATCAACCGAACAACTAAGAAATGTTAAGTTCAATATAATGAATAATTATGATTTGTATCGGACCGATGTAGAAGATGTAAAAAAAGCTTTCAATAACATCGAGGAAAAGTATACAGAGATTGTCAACACTAAATTGAAGACGATGTTAGAAGGTAGACCAATAAACATCACAGATCACTTTATGCTAGATTTCATGGATGTCTCAAATTATATTCTAGAAAGAGTATTAAGGTACCACGTAAAAAATGTAAAAGGAAAAATGTTGGCGCAGACGAAATGGTACAGACAGACGTTGAAAGAGAAGATCTTAAGGCAGCAAACGAAAATGTCTTTTAATTACATAGAAAACAATATATGCGACACTCTACAGATTTGTAGAGACAGATACTACTATAGTGACTATCTTATAGATTGGTTGAGAACCCTAATGAATTTATCATCACGAGACTTGAAGAGGTTCTTCGTCCCAGTCACAGAGATTTTAGAAACGCACAAATATTTTATAAAGTCCAACATAAAATTTCGACAAACTGTTAAATACATAATCAACGCTGAAGCCATGGTCAAGAGGGACACTTTGGACTTCATGGATGAAGTTCTGACGAATCCTGACAAAGTTTTGAAATTAGCTCCGATTGCTTTGAAACCGAGTATTACACTTTTGCGAGAACTATTCAGTCTTATCGACGGAGTTTACGATGTGAATGACCAAAACATAGAAAATCTAGAAAATATTACTGAAATGCTAAGAGATTGGATCGAAGGAAAAACTTTTGACATTCATAAAGTGTTGAATGCTATTGTGGAAAACATGAAAATTAATATAAAAATATGGCCTCTGGATATTCAGAATAAAATATACTACGTATGGTCTGAGATTATAGTGTTGTAAATAAATATTTATGTAGGTTTTTTATGCGACTTGTGTAATTTGTTTTATATTAAAAATTCAATGTTGTATGTATATCCAATTATTTTCATAGCACTTCCGCAGTATTTTCTACAAGCCTATCGTCAGTACCTACTTACTTTATAGTCTTGGTGTTACATTGCACTCAGGCTTTTATTGCCGTAAGCTCTTTCCGGATTATCTTGCCAGTTAATTACTTTACCGATCGGGACAGAACCTTTATTCTAGTCATACGGGACAAAGGTGATCTCCATCTTGAAGTTTCAGTATAATGTTGTTATTTATCGTGAAGATTATACTTTGAATATAGCCATAATTGGCGAGGCAAACAGCACAAACATTGATGAAGTATTATCCAGAAGAAGAGAAGAGCTTTTACCAATCTTTACGGCAAATGAGCTTTCAACGGGCTAGTCCTTGCTATCTTTAGAATTGAATAACTATACAGAATTTAGTAACTACGATCTAAGATTTCGACGAATTCGTTCATGAAAATAGCCTCCTGGCTACAGCATCAGGTTATGTCTATATTAATAATACATTGTTATCAGAACCTGTATATCTATACAAATTTTTAGTCCTATATCTATAGGACTGTATGAAGTAAAGATTTGTACCCCATTTGCCAAAACACGCTTGTAATAAAATACACCAACTTAGTCCTTGGAAAGGGTTTCGTAAAAATGTTCATACTTGTCCATCATAAAATGAATCACAATATACATATACAGTATACTCCATCTTGGTATCTTTTGTAACGCTCTGAGTCATCTTGCTGTTGGTACCTACTTTGTGAATGAAGTAACGTGTGCTGTTACACAAGCTAGCGATAATCGGTTTTATTCTCAAGAGTTATACACGAGTTCACGTGATGATTCTGTAATGAAAATAAGTTATAAGTTAAAGGTAAAAAATGTGTAAGGTCCATTTGATTTTTTGAGAACCTAAAACTATGACATAATACTTTTAGTGAACGCTATTCATTACAATTGGGGGCTCAATGTTATTTATTTATTTTGAACTTTATGCAACATGAACATGTGTATAAAGACGCACTAAATGCCACAGGCATTCTTTCCAGTCAATGATACAGCATGAATTTTTTAATAGCAGTATGCATCCCGGAATAAACTTTATAGTTCAGGGTTCTAAAGTTGGAATGAAAAATCTAGAGAATGTCAAGAATCTGTCACATAAATCACTAATTTTATTATTTAAATCTATCGAGGTACGTATAACGTAAATAGCTCGAGATACAAAAACACGTGCAAACATTCTCCAAGCCTTAAATAGAAACATTTTCCCATAATATTATGGTAACACAATAGGTGATCTCACCGTAGTTCCAGTGTTATCCAATACTTCCTAGCTGTTAGTATAGTTTACAACATAATAGTAAGCAAAACAGTGTATGTTGTTTCGCACGGTTATGTAAGCCCTGCTTATTTCATTAATGGAGTAAGTGTGGGGTGCCTGGCTTTAGACCAGGAATAATGAGATAATGTTAAATGTTTGCTTAAAAGTGAAATATAAACATTTGCATTTCGTAAACGCAACTAATGATTACAATTAATCCATAAGAATTGTACTGATTAGGTCACTGTCTATCTGCCGGGGCTGCGGGTTGTTCCCAAGCGTTAGCGCGGCCCTGGCACACAAAGACCTCCAGAAGAAACATAGTAGGTTTTGTACACCCTCATCAGGAGGGTCATTTGATGATATCGAAAGAAAAAAAAAGGGTCACTGTCTCTATCAGCACAGCAGATTTTTAAAAGCACAAGATTAGAATTTGAATGTAGGAGGTAACTTTTAACTAGCGTGATATGTATTAACAATAATGTGCCTTATGTCTTATAGCAAAGAGTCCAATTTGAATTTGAAGCTTAAACGAACAATAACAAGCAAGTCGGTGTCTACGAATGGCTAGCGAGAGGTCATGACTTCTAACCCTTTGTACTATCAACGTGAATGCACGCTTATCATTTCAAACATTCCTTTGCCAATTTATTAGAACTTAATTGTTTTGAGAGGAAAGAACATAGGATAGTCTTGTTTTTTGTATATTTTATCATTAGCATATTCTTTACATTAGTTAATAGCAGGATTCTCGTTTGCCTCTCCCCAAATAGAAGATTTTTTGTATATCAGTGTAATATTTATTTCATTATCTACATTGCAAATACAATTTGAACTCAATAGTTAGTTCTGGATGTAGACCTATCTTTATTCTTTTTGATATTCGTCCGAAATATTCAATATTAGCTCGAGAACGAATGTTCCAGGTCAGCGCGAAAAATCTTTATATCATCGATATTACACATTTTTTGTTCGACAAAGTAAAGGAACTCTTTTTGTGCGCTAGTTTTATTAGAATTTCTGTACCAACATTTTTCAGTTAGATTTTCTAGTCACGGGAAAGCCGATACTTCTAAAATGCCAAAAAGCTGTTCTATAATAGAATCATTTATTATTTTTTATTATTATTCATCAGCGGTTCTTTTTTCTAATTGAGTAAATCAAAGTTGTTCAAAGGACAGCCAAAGGAACTCGTTATAACATAGATGGTCACAGGGAGAGACCATGCACAGCGTTGCTTAGTCTTATGATGGATTTACTGCTGTTACTTAGCCACGAGCTCCTCAGTAATCATCATCGCATTACCAACAAAACAAGTTACAATACTATTCCACTCCCGCATTATGCAAACCCCCAACCACTAACGTTCTTAACTCTGTCATTGAAAACTAAAATAGATACTATTCAAACTAACTTATACATAACCCTTAGTTTGGTCAAACCAAATTCAACTTTATCACTTTACGATAGAGTTGAAATGGGCTTGTGTTGTCACCATCAGTCAAATCACGTTCGGGCGATACAATGGCTACCATTTATGTATGGAAGTTGTATGGAATGTGGTACAAACATCCATTGTATGATATGATTCAGGGTACCTGTGGGTAATCGTCGTGATTACTGAAGTCGATGCCCTTTGCGCTAAGTTTTTGGTCGGCAACACGTTTAGGAGTTATGTAAGTGACATAATTTTCATTTTGATTCGAAGTTAGTAAAGTGTTGATAATTTGATTGAGTTTCGATAACTTTTAGCTCCTAGTGTCCTTTCTACAAAATTCAAAATTAGAAACTTGTTGGTATAACTTGACTTTTGACATTGAACTCTTTTGAGTAACTGCCTCAGATATAACTAAAATATGGAAGTAATCTACGTAGTCGGATTTTTGCACCAAAAAAATATGGAACCGTTTTTGTATAATCAATGGTTACGTCATTAAAGTAACGATAATTTCTGGCTTCAAAAAAAGAATGAAAACCTGTCCCGAAATAAAGCAACATAACTATAAATAACATAGTTATAATATACATATACTATAGATAGTGTTTTTGCATACAAACTCGAATCGCGACATTCCTATATGCTGCGGTGACGTCACTTACTATTTACCGGTAAGGCTGTTTACAGACGAGCGATTAAACGCGATTTGGCACGACAATCGACAGTCGTTATAGCCGATTGTTGGAATCGCATCGGATTCGGAGCGGGAATTGTTTGGTTTGCCAACATTTAAATTGATTGTTGGGTCTAGACGTTAGCGTGTGAATTACGTTTGCTTTCTAACGTTTTGGTTGCGTTCGTTTTAATAGAATACTAACAAATAATTGCACTGTATTTACTTTTAATCAGTATTCAGTCTATCTGAGTATTAAATCATATTTCGCCGTAAAATCGAATTGGCTTTTTTTCAATAGTTACGTACGATCTCTGACATTTAAATTATAGCCGGAGCTAATATTGAAAAAGAAACAGTAAATTGGACGGAAAAATTGAACGAATAAAATGTTGAAACCTGCCCGGGATTAAAAAAAGTAGGTCAACTGATTGCACCTTCTAAATCTCGTGCTAAGCTCTTAAATGGTTTCTTTCCATTAGTAGACTTTATTAAAGGCCAATTTTCTTTCAAAGCAGAAAATGTATATACTACTATGATACTAAAGTAACTACTTGTTTTTGTATAAATCTGATTCTTCAAAACTAACAGACAGACATGTGTTGCTGGGGAGTTTGTTGCGCGACTTCTTCCAAGCGAGAACACTGGCTGGCGAGGTTGTCTTTTGTTTTTTTTGACGTTCGGAAAGTGTGCTGATTTATCAGTCTAATTTGAATATTTTATTTGATTTTACGAACGCCGTCTACTACAAAGTCGCATTCAGCATTTATTCCTACGTTCACTGAAGTAATTGATAGGCGGAAGTATGGGGATCAAATGTCTTGAGGAAAGTATTGAGTACTAAGGTGGGTGGATGTAGATGAAGTGGACAGCCAAAGGCACGTTGGAAATAATATTAGTTGTCGGATCAGTGGGATGATGTCAGATCGAGAAGTTTGAAAGAAGATAATGTTGCAACGACCCTAAATAAAATTGGGATAAAGCGAACGAGTTTGAACATTGGATGTTTAAAAGTAAAATATGCGGAGTTTCGTAATATTTGTATGAACAAACTGTCGATAGTGTGTGACAAGACTTATATGTCTATACTATAATATCTTTGTGGCGACCAGTAGCATTGTTCCTTGTCAAATAAATTGCAGCAATTTGCTAAAATTGTTGAATAGCCACGTCGGTTTAGTCTAACGGGCAGCTGCATAAATTCTGATGTTACATACTCGTGATTTACAAACAGATTTGCTTATTATTGTTTCTCATACGGGCTGCAAGACACGCTCGTTTTTTAAATTATTTACTTTTGCATGTATGAGCAAAATACGGAACGTTTTCTTTCAACCTACTTTCCAAAAAAGGAGGTGGTTCTCTTGCTTATTTTTTTGGATGTTTGTTATAAAAGAAGCCTCGGCCGTTATATGTATATTTTTATACGAAAGAGTATACTGCATACTGTTCCAAAATTGTGATGATCGAAAATGTTAAATATAGAGGCTAGCACTCCAACCTACCTCAATATGTCAAATTTCTTTAATTACAATAACAAATATTGTGATAATGTAGAAAATCAACATTGTGATAAGGTTCATATTCTATTGGTAAAATTCGACGGATTGAGGTAGGTTAACTTGCTGCCTGTACATTCACAGGCTACAGACCATTTGTCCTAGAATAAAAAGGCAATTGGCAAAAATTGCTCACTTTATGACGAAGAACATTTAAATGCTAATAGATTCTCGGCTAAAAGCCTTATAAGGTTGAAATTATTGGCATAACTACTACTTCTACTGGGGAACTGTTTTACAAGCAAAATGTCCTTGTCATCTATGCATATTGTTGAACACGCTACACACTAGTATTACAGACGTACATAAATTTGGATGTATATATGTTTCTTAAACTACTTTGACATCAAAAGCTAAAGGACGAAATCAGATGAAACATAAGGTAAGACAATATAATATAACTACATATTCAGGATTTTTATAATATCGCCTGCGTTGAGTGAAAAACTTTACGTACTTACCCAATTATTAATTGAACAAAAACGAAAGTGCTTTACATTCTAAATAGAATGTCTTAAAAAAAAAACATTATTAAAATAGCACCAGAAGCTATCCGTTTAGAATATAGGCCTAAAAAAGGCTAGGCAGGTGATAGACCAAAAGTTCCTCAGTTCGACCAAAACAGCTTCTGCTATAAAGAAGAGAAGAACCATTTATTCACACAAAATGACAATTGGCACACAATATAATTATAACATATGACAAATATTTTTCATATTTTTTTATACATGTAAACTTTTACGTCACATCTGCTCAGAAGGATCAGGGCTTTTTTTATCTACAGATAAGTATTGATATAAAGAAATGAACACTGACAATAATTGATATCGATTCCAGTACAGCAGATCCTTGTACTAGGTTCCAAGCTTCTCCGCAGGTAGCGTCTTAGTTGATTAAACAAACACGATGTTATTCGCCGAACAAATAGTCCCGTGGGAATAATAATATTGCTGGATAGCAACGTTTATTTGAATAGAACTAACATCAACAGCAGAACTACTAGTTAAGGGTTATGTGAAATACACGTATGTATGTAGTTCACTGATTGTTTAAATTGTTACGTTGGCTGGTCATTCACCTTGGCATGTAGTTAAATTCTTCATAATCTGGTTAGGTTCATTAAGATGGTTTACATATTGGAAGAGAAGGCATATAATATAGAAAAGACTATAGAATAAACCAGAGATTGGAGAATATGGCGGGTCAAGAAATGGCCACCTTTGCTAAAAGGCGGTCGCGTGGTTCAATAAGATGAATAGAATACTTACTTAAATCTTATTGGGTATTAAAATATTCATGTTTAGTGGACTGTATTTGAAAAATGTTTAGAAAGAAAATGCTAGAAAGAATAAGAGAACTGAAATCGACCTAGGATTACTGCTTAGATATTTTTTCCACATTCGTGGAGAAATTTCTTTACCTTACAAATCCACGCTAAAATGTAAATAATCAATCAAAATATTAAAGAACTCGTACTACGTACAATTTGTTCAACCACCTTAAAGCTTCATAGACACACATCTACGAGCACGTAACGTACCCAGCGTGTAACGTAGCCGACACCGCCAGACAACAGTTTTTACATACAACAACAATGGCGCACTCGGCATGAACAGACACCGTCAAGCAAACTAGTACAAAAAAGTAAGCAATCAAATATCTGTCCGTGTTTGACTGACTGTCGCAGATACGCTCCGGTACACTTAGAACAATATTTTCCAAAAGTCCTGGACAATGTCGGCCCTATCTATATTTCTTTGAGTGCTATGCGAAATTATAGAAATTTGCTAAAATAAGGAATACATTTTGACTCGTGAAGTTTCCCTAACTTCATACTACTGATCCATATTTCGTACATGTTTGAAAAAAACGCTCAGTGTCTGTCGATATGAACGAACTTTAAGCGGCCGGGACGCGATGATTGTCAATTGTTTTTACGTAGTGCCTCGAGGAATGTTATTCATGAGCGAGCCAGTCACGTTTTGGTGAATGACATGCATAATACAGTTCGATGGAAAGGAAGCTTAGGTTATTGATAACGTGTTATTATGTAGGTGTACAAGCTATTTATAGGTATCTATTTGATAACACAAATATACTGGGTGTAAGGGGCAACCCTCCGCAGACTAATAGGGTGCATTCAGCACCTTATTTTGAATCATATTTAACTAGAATTTTTCTCAGGCCTTATTTATTTTTTTACCTATTATTCAGTAGTTTTTTCTTTTTCATGAACCAGTCTTCTTAATATGGTATACTGAACTCACCCTATCAGTCTGCGGAGGGCTGTCCCTTACACTTTGTATATTCTGAGAATAAATGCTCTGTAACCTAAGCTTTATGCTAAGGAAATTCTAAAACATAACAATATCAGTTCACTGCTGGTTTCAAAAATATTTAATAGATTCTAGCTTCGGTACGGCGTTCGCTGGGGTCAGCTATTTTTAATAAATGCTTATTAAATTTAAACAAGGGATACTGAGACCAAGATATTTGCTAAGCGACCACATCCCGTCTTTGCGGCATGCAACGAACAATATCACTTTTTGTTTGCTACTCGGATCTTCGGCCCTGTTGACCGATAAATGCCTGGTCGAAGCCACTGTCAATATGACAACAGATTGCCGCAGTTTATTGCGCTCTGCCCGGGGTTGGGGAATCAAGATGGTGATATCTGCTTGACTGAGCTGCGGTTAGCAGATCTGATTAATTTAAAAGTACAATTTTAAATATACTACATAGGTATTCCCGTTGTACAAAATCTTGAGATATTTGTCTGTCTTTTCTCGTGTTAAAATGCACACCTTCTGACTACATTAACACCTTGAAATTACTTCTAAGATTTAACTTTGATACGTCAAGAGGAGATTCGTATTATGAAGCCCTAAAATAGGTTCTTGTGTATATCTATAGGCAATAGAAAATATGACTTTTTTTACCTACAATATTTTTAAATGTGAAAAACGAGCTGCAAGGCTTTTGAAATAACTGAACATTTACGAGTATTTATAGGCCTTCAGTGTCGACATAAAGTGACAAATAAACATCAGCCAGCCGAAATTCTAGGAAAGGCAACACCGATATGCCGCAATTTATATACAATAAATAATTTTTGCGATCACTACGGCAAAAAAAAAGTTACCAAAAAAAACGCTGAATTAAATAAAGTTGGGTAAATTCAGATTTGATACAACTAATTTATTTAACTCGTACATTGAAGTCAATTAAAGCTGTAAACTAATATTGAAAGCTATTTTGAAAGTAAATGTTACATTTTCCCAGCGTTGCAACGAGTTAAATTCGTTCTCATTTTGTAAGCTTGGTAACATTTTAATCTTGCTATTTAATCTTTAATTTCTTAGTTTACTGTTTTACTATTTCAGGGAAGTTAATATTCGTGAACATTTGTTTCTTTATGGAACATAATAATATATAATTACCAACTGAATCTTTCATTAGTTTCGTCTTAGTTTTTATTTAGTCAATCAAAGTTTGTTTCGCCGTTATTAATAACAGGCGTACATTTAGCATTGATACTGTTACTCTTTCAATAGGTTTTCAAGGCTCGGAACTGACAGACGGATCATAGAATTATAGTTTTATAAAGCCCCACAGCATCAGCATAGACGTTATTTTCCATACTTTGTTTATGTAAAACGTATGAACGTTTGCCAAGACGCGAATCATTAATAAAAGTAGTGGTTATTCAATGATACGTGTTTAAATATGCGTTGAGAAGCCACAGAAATCTTTCTGCTTCCGCCATGTTGGATTATAATTTGCTTACGCTTTTTAGTCACATTAATAAGTCATCGTGGCTGGCAGGCTTGAGCTAAATTTTGAATGAAAAGTACCTATTGTTACCTCAAAATACCTGAAGCTATTGGGTATCGGGAGTTACTTATACATAATACACGGGTAAATTCATACGATATGAAATTCGTCATGATGTCATCCTATCCGTAGATAGGTACACACGTGGTAAACGTAGGGCCCCCATTAACTAACGATTCTAGTCTTGAATGGGTAGACCCCATGTAACCACCGCTCAACACTATCTCCAAATCATTGACCCCCCGTGCAGCACCATCCTACACTACATTTATCTAAGTCTGTACAACGCTGAAGAGTTTGTTTATCAGAGCTAAGCTCAGGGACTACTGAATCAATTTGAAAATTTCTTTCAGTGTTAGATAGCCTATTTATCGAAGAAGGTTATAAATTATTTTGTATCCAAATGCGTGGAGAAGTTCCCATGAGATGCGGCTGAAACCTCTAGCGGAATGAACTGAAAAGTCTTTACAGAACGTGAGCAAAAATAATATAACTTCTATAACATTCAGAAAAAGAATTATCTTTGGAAATTGTAATTGAAATGAAGGAGACATGAAAATATTGCGAGATGCCTGCCGCGGTCACAGATATCGCACTTTACTTAAGCCGACTTGACGTGGAAGCATTTCTCGTTTCATACCTTTGGGTTCTATTTTGCTCGTTCGGTTTCAACATTTCCAGTTTCTTTCAAGGTGCAAAAGTGAGTTAAGGTTGTACTGTTAAGTTATTTCACCTTCGTAGTTTCTAGTACTACCTAATTTATGTTGATTACAAACTAAGCAGAAATTTGTCTAAAAATATTGATACAAATCCTGAATATTTGTTAATTGACTGGAATTCTTTATTTCCATTATGTTATAATTTTATTGATGATAAAATTTGCTTAATTCTAAAACTTAGTTCATCACACTAAATTAACGAAATCATTGTTTTAAAAAGTAGTTCAGTAGTTTTGGAGGAGCTACAGCAATCATAGAAACAGACATAGGTATTCATAAAGTTACCTTCTTGATCGCACGTTCCATTGTCAAACCAAAATATCGTTAGTACCGCGTTCGTAATTAAAACTCCCAAATATTCTGGTCTCAAAGGACTGCCAAGAGCTCAACTTGGTCTAGGTATTTAAAAAAGTTTACATTGACCAGAACGTTGATGAACCTCTTTGCACAAAACAAAAAAAAAGCGATAATCTCCATTCGTTAACAATGCAAAATCCATAAGATTGGAGTGTGTAGTACATGATAACTACTGTACAATTATACATACTCCTGCTGACTTCCGCCAGCGATTCCACCGGCATCCTAAGGGAACTGCTCTCCGGTCGCGGATAAAAAGTATACTATACATAGGTATGTTTTTCTGTCGTATAATCTATATTACTGCTAAGTTTCATTCAGCCGTTAAAACGTGATTGAGGAAAAAACGTTTATACTTGTATTTTACATATTACACGTATAACCACAATGCTATTGTGAATATGTACGCGTTGATATTGAAAGCCTTTGTTTTTATTTCAGGTATTTTATTCAAAAACAATGTTTTGCCTGTTTGCTAGACACAATGTTATGTTTTATTATTTGTACCTATCAAATAGAATTTAGACCATACCTGTGTAAACACGATTTTAAGGCCTGTTGTTGATTGATTATTCACAACTATTTATATTTAGCATGACATAAACAAACAAACTAAATTCAAACCCTTTACTAAATACCTACAGTAACTTAACCCGAACAACATATTTAAAAATATTTCCGAATTTTCACCTCTTCATGCCGCCATATTTGGTCCCCCTCAAACAGAGGTACATACCAGCGGTGTTTTACCCCTAACGTAACATTGACCTATTTTGCGCACCCCTGAATTTAAAACCCCCTGCGGACAACGATCAATATAGAGTTACAACTGCTTACAACATGAAAATAAATATTTATTTCAATGTGAAGATCTTTTTTAAGTAATTTAGAAAGTTTGTTCTGCGTTAGTGACAATTTTTGACTCACTCGTTTTTTATTTTATTGTAAAATCATTGACTAAAAATCTCTCACTTCCCCGTTAAGTTTTTGATCCCAACTGTCATTTGAATATATTTGGCAGTGGTTACGGGAAGTCAGTAGCCCGAAAGCTAGTGTTACCAAGAGATATCGAGTTGTTAAGGTCATATAGGCAGTGGCTCCATTTAAAAACACTAGTACACAGCTGGATCTGTGTTTAGGAAATGGCTAGGCAAATGACATCCCCAAATAATAACTGCTGTCACCGTGAAGTGCTACAAACAAACTTATAAACCCAATTACAATATTATGGGCCAGTTTCACCGGTTGCTGATAAGTTTCAGATAGTTTATCTGACAGATAATTTCATACAAATTCTGTTGCATTTTTTTATTCAGTAGGGTAGACAGTGGCTATTCGTAACCTGTGAAACTGGCCCTAAATTGCACTATGAGTTTGTAATTTAAATCACAGATATGTATATTTAAATGTTAAATATAGTTACACCGGTAATAATAATTAACATTGGGAGTATCGATGCAGTGGATGCACCTATCCAATTTCCGTTCAGACCGAAATGTTTACGTAGTCTAGCTATTCGATTAATGTGAAACTGTGTGTACCATTTTTTTAAGTCAAAAAAGGTTTATCTCATTTTCGAGTTATGTGGTTTATGGTACTGTTTTTGTATTTTTTTTAATACAATATGATTGTAGAGAGTTACGTGCGAGTAATGGGAATGTAAACTATGCATGTTGACAAGGTTAACGTTCAGACGCCAGTACATCAAGTTACCCGAAAAAAAATTCCCATCTACTTTGAACTATACTATGCTTCAACAATAAAGTTGAAAATCTATTAATGAAATTTGATAGATTGTAGTATCTCGATGTGCTGGCGTCCACACGAACACACTTACTAGTATTTTCTTAAACTTTCGCTCAGAAAGTATTTTTCTTTATCCCATATTTTTATTCGGCAGTGAAAAGATAGCAGTATATTTCTCCAGACTTTTACAACCAGCCATTAAGAGCCTGATATACAACTGCAGTTAAAGGACATTATGACGTCACAAAATGTCTTCTAAAACCCTGAAGATAACGCAATACTCTAATTATATCGTTTAGTTTATCGGAGTGGATGTTTGTCAAAATTACTTTTGTAATTACTGCACCAAGGAATGTTAAGAAGTAAACTATGCATACATACATAATATGCAAGTAAGAATTACTTATCTTCTTAATATAAATACTTATGTAAAGTACGTGTCTTTGTGTGCAATTGACTTAGAAAATCACTTAACCGATTTTTTCACACCATTGATCCAACTTGAAAGATAGGATGATAGCCTACATCTTAATTTCT
Source organism: Heliothis peltigera (assembly GCA_958496145.1). NCBI lineage: Eukaryota > Metazoa > Arthropoda > Insecta > Lepidoptera > Noctuidae > Heliothis > Heliothis peltigera. The sequence continues at coordinate 495,438 of OY292321.1, forward strand.
AGTCGCAAACATATTTTATTGCAGACAAATTTGGCTATTATTATAACAAAAACCTTAACCACAGCAACGCGTGGCCAGGTCTGCTAGTAGACTTGGTGACGAATCGAGACAAAATATTCGATCAATGTGTCCGAATTGACACTTTTAGATTTAAATATTGATTCGGACACTAATGAAAAAAAGCTGTTTATTACAATCAGACAAAAAAGTTAAATGTATGTGATGTTCTTTTACGCAATGTTCTTAAATACAAGTTGTGGATAGAAGCCTACTTTTAGTTCTTAATAAGATTATGCATTTTTTGAGTAGTATGTAATTATCTTCTATTTAGTACAAAAAGGTGTTCCTACTTAAAATGAAACGATTTCCTTGCTTACTTACTAAGTTTTGTGATTGCAGCGAAAGCCGATAAACTAAGTTACACGCCTTTCAGATAACTCATCTCCCAGGCTTGGAAGTGTCAACTAAATTAGACAGACGGTAAAATCTAGACACAGATGGGTGGGGGAGGGGGGGAATAAGTTCGCGATGCTGAACTTTGTAGCCGATTGACGGAATACTTAGCGGTACTTTGAGGTTATATTAAAATTAGGGTTTTTGTTTAAATCAAATTGTTGGTGCTTGATCTTTAATGATAAGGCGAATAAATCTGTACCTAGTAGTATTGTGTATATTTTATTTGAATTTAGGTGTAATAATTAATATTATTTTTATTTAATGAATGACAATTTTATAGTTTATCTTGAAAAAAAAAAGGATTCATAGTTCAGTGACTAAAATGAGACGAAATATCGTAAATATTATAAAACATAATATTTGGCCCATAAGTTCACTTAATAATCGCTTTGCCATCACCACTAACGAAAATTTACTGGACCCTATCAAAAACCATGTACTGACCAGAGCGGCTCTCCGCTAGCCTGGCCACCATGAGCGTATCACCATTGTGATCCATCGAACCGGCTTATGACGTCACAGTCCCTTCAAAACCCACATTGTTTGAGCGCATACCTGCAGCTCATTACCGAAGTTCAGGGATGACGAACCTTTATTGGTGCAGGTGATTCCTTTAGTAGTTCATTAAAAAGCTAGCTTTTACCAGTGGTTTCAGCCGAGGTACCTAACTAAGGCATACTTGGATAAAAGTAAACTTTATGTTCTACTAATGTAATATAAGCGATATTACTGCTATTTTAATCAAAGTCTGCTCGCCCATTTGCGCTTTAAGAAGCAAATAACACACATACTCAAAAACGTTTACCTTTATAATATAAGTGAGTATATCACTTTATGATAGTCATATTTCAATTATAAATATACCTAGGTATAATAACTTTAGTAATAGCTACATAAAAATTATCTGACCAAATATTTTTGGTGGCACGGTCACGCGTGCCAATGGTTCACCATCCCTGCGGTAGTACAATTTATCACTAGCTTTTGTAGGGCCAGCGTTAATTGTGCGTCGCTTTGTTTTAGGAAATGATTATCTTGCTCTAAATGCTGCTGTTCTGATGGTGAGTTTGAATGGAATTTTCTAGAAAGATATTATTGGAAGCAAGCACTTACATGTGTATAGGAATAATATGTCGGTATTCCATTTTTTTAACCAGATATGTTGTGAGACCGTATTACATAAAACATGCGTTTTAAAAATTGAAAAGTAAGTTGTTTCTCTACTACATAATATTTGCAATAACCACTTTCAACTTTGACTTCATTTTATTTCAACTTATACGTAGACAGCGCAAAATATGAATTGTCAGTCGTTAGTAAATAAAATCAGAACTAATATAATATTGTAATTGTTCAGTAACCTTTAGTATAGTATAGATACATAACAAAATAATTCAAGATAATATTGTTTGAAAATTATCCAGTATCTTCACTTATATATCTGTATATTTGAACTCAGTCTATAGTTTACACAAATGTGTGTATATGTGTGTTTAGTTCGCGATGAGTAACCCAGTGACTCATACATAGATCAATAATTGTAAACAAGGCAATGATTTGTTTATGCCTAGCTCTGTTGGCCTCCAGGAGTAGTTGAGAGTGTGAGTTTTTTTAAAGAGTGCTGAAGTTAGTAGATTTTGTTTTATGGTGAATTAGTTGAAGACTTGTTAACCGATTTCTTTTAATAGACAATGAATATTAAAATCAATGAGGTAGATTATTCTTAAAAAACACCTAATGTAACTTTTAGTAGATGTTACGTAATTTCACTTTGCTGATATTTTATTTTACTATGCATTTGATTTTGACTCTTTTTCATACGAAAACGAGCATCAATTAAAAATAGCATTGAAATCTCAAAAAAATTGTTATGATAATGGTTTAACTTTTTGTTTGATAACCTAAACAAGCAAACAAATACAATAAAATCTAAAAATAAAAGTATAAAATCTTTTCTAATCTCGAAATTTACCTGGAGACCAGAATAACATAACAAACACTGACCTTACTCATCCACATAACATACACAATTAATTTCCCCGTTATGGGTAAAATACCAATTTCCCCATTCTCCCCGAACCTCTGTCTATCAAGCGAGTAAAGCCATTCATCCTGCAATGCGTTGCATGAAAATTAGCATCGCTTTGATATGCAGATGTAGGTACTGAACTATCAGAGTTAATCAACGCAGTTACCTTTCTGTATACACAAACGCATCTGTATAATAATGTTTAATCTATGGTGTATGTATTGTAATGGGGGTTTTATATTACTCTTTATTTTTTTCTCCTTATTTTTAATTAAGTTATAATTAAATCATGAGATTAATTGGCTGTTTCTATCGGTTGGCGTTACATGGATATAAAACAGTTTTTTTTTTTGCGTGGGAAATCATCAAATGACCCTTTTCGCTATGGGTGCAGCTGGAGGCTGTGTCAGACTAATTACTGACTAAAACCCACTATTTTCCTTCTGGAGGTCCCTGTGTGCCAGGGCCACTGGTAACGTTTGCGAACAACCTGCAACCCAGGCAGGCATAAAGCAGTCTATATGTTATATTGATATTTAAGCTATATTGTGTACTTTACACACCAAATTCATTCTTATCTACATTTTTTTCCGCAAATACTAATATAGCTATCTATTAGATAAAGAATTTGCAAAATCAGTTCAGTGAGTTCATCCAGAAGTTGGCCTTACAGCCTCACGAACTTTACATCATTATGGTATTATAGATTTTATGGCCCTTGACTTATGATTGTTTTTTGTTTTTCAGGTATATAAAAGCGAGTGTTTACCCAACTCGGGGTAAGTAAAGCTGAGCTGAACATACCAACTTCCTCGCTCAGCGATTGTATCATGAAGATAATATCTAACCTAGATTTTATATACAATTTCTAAAGCTATTGGTTTTATCCTAGATTTTAAGGTGATTTTAATTCTGGTTCGGTAGTAATAGGTATTTAAGTTACATTTTCTTCCGTATTTAGACAGGTAACGAAAATAATAATATGGATATTTAAATTTTGAAATGCTATATTATTGTTTGTAGCCATTTTTTTCTTTCTTTCGCGGGAAATCATCAAATGACCCCTCCTGCAGAGGGTGCAGCTAGAAGGAGTGTCAGACTCTTAATGACTAAAACCCATCTATGTTCCTTCCGGAGGTCCCTGTGTGCCAGGGCCACGGTAACTCTTGCGAACAACCCGCAACCCTGGCAGGAATGGTTGTAGCCTCCTTTCGATTGAAATTAAGGCTCCTTCTCACCTTGAGTTATCCACTATAGTAGAAACCGGCTCTTTATGTAGGCAAGGTGTTAAACTCATCGATATGAATATCAATATGAATCATTACGATCATTTCATTGAGATCAACAATATCTGGAAACTGACTCATCTCCCGATTGGAGGAAGTGTGAAATTATTATTTATTTGTATAGCACGATGTAAGGGATATTGATATAATGTGGAAGAAACGGAATACGAGTATGATGCCTTCTCGTATGTAGTATAAACGGCAGCACATAAAGCTACTAGAATCTGTCAAATTTCCTCAATAGATTTTCAACTTTATTGCTCAAGCGTGTGGTTTAAAGTGGATTCCGAAAAAGTTTATTTTATATCTACTGCTCGCCAATAAAATGCAGTAATATCTAATTATATTAAAAGTAACTTTTTTTAGGTCACTTAAGTAGCACTAACACATAGACAAAGGAAACAAACATTGAAATATCAACACATAAAATTTAAGGTACATCAGTTTAAACTCCAGTAAATGTATATTCATCATTACCATCATCAGGCTTTCCATCGTCCCACAGCGGAGCACAGGCCTCCTCTCACACAGAGAAGGAAATTAAATTCATAATTCAATAAAACTGTAGATTACAACTTTATAAATCCACGTCCATTTTCAGTTCAGGAATATCGGCACACAGCTTATTAACCTTTTGTACGACATCGGCTTTAAACATTAAACGAAAATACATATATCGATAAATTGAACTCGAATTTCACGCAACAAAGCAAATTATATGAACCAAATGAAATTATTCAAGTTTTTAATATACACTATTCGGTATACGAAACATCCATTCGTGCTTTATTGTGCGAACTGATGAATATTTGGAACTATTTATGAGGAGTTGGATAATATTTTTAATTATTTGCATTAATTTTGCGTAATGAATGGGCATCAAATGATTACAATTTTCATAATAGCATATTAACTATTGCCATTCTCACTGCAAGCTTAGCATGGCGATTCTATATCTATTCTATCAAGAAAAGACAAAGCTCTTTCTATCAATGTCAACATGTCTTCTGCCCGAGCATGGCGCGACCTGTCAACTCGCATATAATCACTTGTAAACTTATGTCGATCGAAGAAAAAAAAATGTATTATTTACGTGTCAAAAGAAATCTTACGTCAATCTGTCATTATGTCCATTCTCCGGTAGACAAAACTTGTTTCTACGGATGCCATGCTGAGCGTGCTGGATAAATGGACCGTCTAACACTGAAAGATTTTTTAACTTAGGTTTTATTTTAGCTGGTTACAAGCTAACAAACAGAATCTTCATCTTTTGGTATATAGGTAGATATACTATACATATAGGTTGTTGTAATTCGTTTAAAGAACCCATAGCTTTTGCCTGTGGCATCATATTTCATTTAGCGCATCACAGAGGTCAGAAAGATAATTTAGGAATCAGCCTCGAAGCTTCGAACAAACACTCATTCTTTTATGAAAACAGATATTGTAACAATTACTTACCAAACACTTCAATAATCCTGTTCAATCTGAAAACAAACAAAATTATCCTTTTTAATATTCAATCATTGAAGTCACATGGGGGCAAGGCACGGAACCTAAGAAAATTATTACTGTGAATCAATATTTTTGGTTGAGCTCATAATATATTTTAATGACCGGATATGTAAGCTCTTTTAACACATTTTACTTTACTATAATACTTGTACAGACGCCAGCAAATCAAACTACCCGAAACTGTATTTTTTTCTCAATCAACTATGAACCATATGCTTCAGCGATATATTGGAAAATCTTGTAAGGATATTTGACAGATCGTTAGTTGAGAGAGTCTAGAGTTGTTAGTAAACTGTGGAAACGTCGTGGATTTGTTTTTCCTAAATAGATTGTAGTAGCTTGACGTGCTGCCGTCTGTACATACATTGTTACTCCAACAACTTATCACCGTGCATTCCCTATTGTTATGAAGGTTCCTTACTGTTCCTAGTTAAGAAAACTTTTGATGCTGAGGAGCGAACCGCGTGTCTAATGTAAAGCATCATATGACGTGGATTTGAGATGCTCTCCACAAGTGCTCGAGGGGTTGTTAATTAAAACAGCTTGCAAAGAAAACTAGCTGCAAGCTAAGTTGGATATTGTGCCGTAATTTTATCATCGTCAAGTGGGCGGAGTATCTATATGGGACGATCTTAGTCCAAGAGAAGTCTTTCCAGTGTAGATATAATATTTCGTCGTTAGTATTTGGTATCTGTATCCTTGGCAGTCGTTACGGGTAGTAAGAAGCCAGTCTAACCAAGAGGTATCGGGTTGAGGTGGTCAGATAGGCAGTCGCTCCTTGTAAAACACTGATACTCAACTGAATCTGGTTAGACTGGAAGCCGACCCCGAAAAGGCTCGGGAGATGATGAGTTAAGTATTTGATAGGTTCTATTTTGCACGACATTCCCAATTAAAATAGAAAAACCAGCCACGTGCGAGTCGGACTCGCACACGAGGAGTATTATTCCATTATTTTAAAATAACGTCTTTTTAATATTTTCCCCAATTATGGGATTATCCCTTTTACTGTGTGAGACGCAGTATATTCTAGTTTTCAGTAATATAACTATCATTTCCTGATCGTCCTATAGTTTACTGAAATACAGCCTGCTGACAGACGGATAGACACAGAACTTTGGGTAGGGAACTGTGAAAATCAATTGTGCCTTGCGAAAATAAAACAACAAAACAACCTAGCATCGACTAGTTGATTCCAAAAAAACCTTTAGCTTTGTAATAAAATAAATACCACGTTCCTATACAAAAAACCATGGAGAACAAAATGACTAGCAAAAAACATATGAATAAGTTATGTTTTCTTTGACTAACGTTTCTAATTCCCATAAGAGATAGTCGACACACATAATATTTTTATATATACATCGAACTATGTATCTACATATGTACATAGGCATGAACGAGATACGACCATGAAGCATCGCACATAATGTACATCTCTAGAGAGTACGGATAACACACACATAGAGACATATATCTACATAATACGTAAATGTGTGAGTAATAGTACATTTTCATGGCCACATAATTAGTTACAGTCGTTAATGAGTTCAAATACAGCAGTCAAAAGTACAAACGCATACATACGGAACAGAGCTGCTTTGTAAAAGTTAGTAGTAGATACTGTATGTGAAATACCAGACTAATTAGCTTACATACACGTATTTGAGTTTATGTAACTGCTAACATGATGGGAAAGATGTATACTGCGGACTAGGACCTACATATGTAGACTCGACAACCATCTTTTTTTCGCTTTAAATGAACAACTCTGTCTGACCGCGGCTAGGTGCTCTGTCAAATCATTTCAATACTGCGATAATAAATATAGTTAAATAATAATCATACAGATATGGCCATGATGATGGTCATATCTGTCGGATGCACCCAGGTGGGCCAAGATCACCACCCAATGGATGCCCGAGGATGGAAGACGGCCTAGAGGTAGACCACGGAAGCGCTGGCGAGATGATTTAGACACTGTTCTCAGTGATTGGCCGCTGCACGCTTCAGATAGAGCTAGATGGAAGACTTTGGGGGAGGCCTTTGTCCAGCAGTGGAACAGTATAGGATAAAAAATAATAATAATCAATCTTCAAAGATATATCGATTCTGTTTCATAATCTTTGGCGGACATCAGCTGCAGCGGTCAGATCTTTTTACGCATACTTACTCGTATAGCGTGAGTCAGCTGTGAGTAATTCTGCAGTTACCTTTGTACATAAATAAACATTATTTTATTTTTATGTCAATTTTATGCGCTAATACTAACATTAGTTTTTACTGGTCTCCATAATTACCACAAACTGGACGCTAATAGAAATACCACAAATTAGCTGACTGACTAACAGACTTTGTAGTCCAGGTTTCCTCGAGATGTTTTCCTTCACCTTTAATCAGTCATTGGTGTCCAAGATATACCCTAATCTGGAATCGAACCCGCACACTCATACTTGAGAGGCTGGTGCTTTAGCCACTTGGCCACCATGACTTGGGACGTTGGGATATCACAGCTTATTAATACACACGTTATCATTACAAGCCATTGCGATGGTGAAATATTTGTTACATTCGGTGCAATTTAGCCGAAAACTAAACATTCAGGAGAAAACAGGTATCGTATACTTTTATAATTACATCGCGAGTAAGACCCGTTTGTTGTGGAAAATATTATCAGAAAAAAATATAAGAAAATAATATCTCGGTTAAAATTTTTCATGAAATATTTCAACACAAAAGCCTTTGATGAATATCATAGAAGCTTCGCAAAACAAGATAATTTAGTTTGCGTCGTGCAACGCAAGCATCATTTTACCTAACTATCCGTCTTTGTGCGCTCTAGGTAATCTTTGATGAATTCCTTCCATGCTTATACGAGGTAGGATTTTCTATGAAAATTTGTTTAGAAATTGGTAATACGTGCATTATTTTACTATCTAAATTGTAAACTATCTAAAAGTCGTGGTGGCCTAATGTTTCAAGCACCAGCCTTTCGATGGAGTATGAGGGTGTGGTTTCGATTCCAGGTCAGGCAAGTACCAATGTAACTTTTCTAAGTTATACGTACTTTCTAAGTTTATCTTGGACACCAATGACTGATTAAAGGTGAAGGAAAACATCTCGAGGAAACCTGGACGTCTGAAATCACCAACCCGCATTGAGCAAGCGTGGTGATTAACGCTCAATCCTTCTCCTTGGGAGAGGAGGACTGTGCCCAGCAGTGGGATGATAAATAGGCTGTGATATAATGATGATGATGATCTAAATTGTACCTACTATTAGATATAGAACTTGTGATAAGTGTCAAGGGATTTTAATTAATGTAAATAAGAAGGTGGTATCGTGCAGTTTTGTTTATAAAAACATTTTGGGTAAGCAAAACAAAATTTCTCAACCTGCATCCGACAAAGTAAGTGAGAGTAAAAGTACCTTTCGTTTAAAATAATATAGTTGCAGTACTTCTCAGAAATTGCTTTGACAAAAAGCTGAAACTTCCTAAAAATTTGTTTTACAAAGTTGATGTCGATCATTTTATATTTCCCAGATTTCAAATAAAGCGTTTCTCTTTGAAATAATGGGTCTTTCTGCTTGTATTCTTCCAATTTCCCCCACAATGCAGTTCTTGGAATCTGGCAACAATTATTTACAAAAAAGTACCATCGCAAATCTATTAATGTAATGTTTCTTAAGACCACGTTTTGAATTAGCACGTCTTTTAATTAGGTACTTAATTAGAAAAAAAATATTATTTAATTCTAAATCTGAAGCGTTTGTTCGCTTGAACGTGCTTATCTCAGGAACTACTGGTCCAACTTGAAAAATTTTTTCAGCGTTAGTATGCCCAGTTATCGATGAAGGCTTTAAACTTTTTTAAACGAATGTGCTTAGAAAAAGGTTCCAGAAACTGTTATTTTTACATTTAGTGCTGTGTTTTCAAATCGTTATATGTTACTAAATACCTAAATTCGTGTTAAAGGGTACAGAAACTACAACTTGTGGGTAGCAGAAAGTACCCGGTGACCCAAAAGGCCAGGGGACCATATTTTATTACCTGAAGGCGGTAAATCGTGTGAAGGTCAAATTACAAGGGTCAGGTCACCATGATGTTGTTTCAGAACCCAAATCTTAAACCGAGTAGACCTTTTTATATGTAATATAGAAGTAGCGTTATAATTATACTTGCCGTTACCCATAAGTTAACTTAAATAATTCTGAAAAATAAGGAAAAGCGTAGTTTCCAGATTTTTCCTAATTTCTGTAAAAATAAACTTTGCTTCAGTATATTATACTAATATTTCTTTTGTTTGTCTGTTCACTTGAACGCGTTAATTTCAAGAAGTAATGAACTGACTTGAAATATTATTTGTATGCCATACGTGGGAGTAGTTCCTATGGGAATAGTAGTCTAAAATCTTTATGGCTTTAAACTTAGGGCCAGTTTCACAATGTCCAAACAGCCACTATCTACCGAAGAAATTAAAAAATGGAACAGAATTTGCATGAAATTATGTACCAAATGAACTAACTGGTACTTATTTGTAGGTGGTGAAATAGGCCCTTAGAAATTTAATTACAAATGAACACATTTAGCAATTGTTCAATTTCAAATAAATACCTTTTGGCATTGGGTATTGTGTGTGGGAGCGTCCAATATTAATTAAGGTAATTATCGTAGTTACGACACTGACGTAACTCAATAATAAGTCATTGCCGCTATACAGCAGAGGGGCTCCTGACCCATCAGTAGTTGCGATAAATCAGACTAATATGATTTCCAGACGCCAGCACATCAAGCTACTACAATCTGTCACATTTCCGTAATAGATTTTCAACTTTATCGCTGAAGCATACGGTTCAAAGTTGATTGGGAAAATTTCGGGTAGCTTGATGTGGTGGCTTCTGTACCTATTTTGTTGCTAACCAGTTGTATCTATGTAGAGGCATCGTGTTGGTTAAATAAATATGTAAAATAAGGTACGGTTGCTTGAACCGGGGGAAAATTTTACAAGGACATTGTTCAATGAGCGGTTACTTTAACGAGCGGTCAAATAACCGATCTAACGGCGGTCAAAAATTATTTTCCATCGAAAATTAAAGGAAGGTACATGTACACTTTCAAACCCCGTCAAATTTAAACGCTGCGCAGTGTAAAATATGAATGCGAAGATAACCGACGTTATTTTTTTAACCCTGGTCAAAATTGTCAACAGTGAAATTTTAACCTATGCATACGAATTCCCAGCCAAAAGCTAGTGTCCTCTAATACAATATTAGACGTTTAGTTATTTAGGACATCTGGTACAATTGGCAGCTAAATGGATTTGTCCTTACGTCAATATGGAGTCATTGTAGACTTGTGTCAGATTGTACAAAAATGTAGGTGAATCTACTCAACTGATAGCTAGGAACGTCTTTCAGTATTTAGTTGAGAAAATAAAGTCATATTCTCATCATCATAATTAATATAAAAAAAAAATAGCCCTAATTATAATACTGCTGTTCACAGGGTCTAGGGTTCGATTCGCGGGTCTGGCCGAAATCGATTTGTGGGTTTTGAGAAATTTTCATAATGCATCCCGGAGTCTGGAAATTGGTGATTGATACACCCGTGCATCGGAGAGCACGTAGATGTCGGTCCTGCGCCTGATCTCTCTCCGGTCGTGTCGGATTGCCGTCCCATCGGACTATGAGAGTGAGGGAATAGAGAGTGCACCTGTATCTGCGCGGATGCTTGTGCACTAATAGGTATGTCCTGTGCAGCTGGCTGATCTCCTGAGAGATAACGGCTGCTGTAGCCGATAATCGGTCTGGACGCCATCATCATCATACTGTGATTATTATTATAATCTGCCTAAAGTGTTAAACAGCAGGGACAGTGACCCTTTATAAATATACATTATATATACATTAAATGTATACATTTTCAACATGAAAATATGCTTATCTTGTCCTCGTATATACCACAAATATTTCAACGGGACATTGTACCGCGATGGGGTCGGTTTTCCTCAACTAGTTATCTCGCTCTTTCTCTCAGCAATGTAATATATCTCTCTCTTTTACTCCATGCGTCGATTGATGATATTAATTGATGTTGAGGGGTCATCACTTAAAGCAACATTTTCCCTTTGTTCTGCATACCAGTGGGACTTTAGTTTTGGTATTCGGTAAATTTAAAAGACAATATGATATCGTGTTCTATCTAATACTCATCATCATCTCCCGAGCCTTTTTCCCAACTATGTTAGGATCAGCTTCCAGTCTAACCGGATTCAGCTGAGTACCAGTGTTTTACTAGGAGCGACTGCCTATCTAACCCCCTCAACCCAGTTACCCAGGCAACCCAATACCCCTTGGTTAGACTGGCGTTTTCGTGTTATATCTAATACTAGTATAATTAAATAAAGGTAATTAATAATTGGTCTATAAATAGAGTAAGCTCGTGGCTAAGTAAGGGCCACATTAGCCGACTGGTCATAAGTTTAAGCAACGCTTGGTGCGGTCGGTCCGTGGACGGGTGACCAACCCATCTTATATAGACATGATGGATCCCGGCTGCTTAAACGTCTTTGACGGTCTCTTTGCCCGGTTGTCGAGGTCAGATAGGCAGTCGCTCCATGTAAAATACTAATACTCAGCTGCATCTGGTTAGATTCGAAGCCGAAATCAACATAGTTAGGAAAAGACTAGGCAGGTGATATCTATGAAATACTTCAAAATACGTTTTTCTATTTTTAGTGTATCATATCGGAAAATAAGCAAGTAAAATACTTTTCAGTTAAATGAAAATATATTTTTTTAATATAAATTGAAACACCACCTTTGTTACCAACTTTGTATTGAGGAAAGTTGGTGGTTTGTTTTGAGAAAAAATGAGTTATTTTCAGTGCTAGCAACAAGTTTTTATAGAAAAATACTTTCAGAACACTTCGACAGACTTAGGAGACTATAACAATCAGCGAAAAGAAACAAAACCAAATGATGGCTTTTATATTTTCGTTTTCAAAAAGTTCTTGAATCATACATATTGTAGTTGTAAAAATAAAAATCTACGCCGTGAGCATTCGGGGAAATATTAAAAATTCTATAGACTAGGCAAACTAACAAAAAAACCACGGACTAACAAATCAAAACTTTTATGGTATTTCGCAACGGAAAGTTGGTTTAACTAACGCTCGCATACAACCGTTTGAACCTTTCGAAAATGTTAGCTTTGCGCGCTTCACTAAGTGCAAACAAAAATGGTTATTTATTTCTTTTATTTTGTGTTAAAAATGCTATTCGAATAATGTTTTTTTTTTTGTTTTATTATACTTCAGAACATAGCATAAAGTCATTCAGGTCGTAAAGAAAATTTAAGTCGCGTAAAAACGACATACAGACATTATTAATTAATACTTTATATCAAGTGCAAGCGTGGTGATTAACGCTCAATCCTTCTGTGTGAGAGGAGGCCTGTGCCCAGTAATGGGACGTTAAAAAGGCTGATGATGATGATACTATCAATTACCCTGCGATTTCATCCGTCCCAATCCCCGAAATAAACAGTTGTTTTGATGTAAAAGCTATAACAATGACGAGTTTAAAAAAAAATAGTTTTTGGGTAAAAGGTTAACAAATATCAATACAGTTTTCACGTTTATTTTAGTGTAGTATGCTAAGGGCCTATTCTGCCACCTATGAATAAGTTGCAGTTAGATTATTTGGTAGATAATTTCATACAAATTCCACTACTCGGACATCGAGAAACTGGCCCTAAGTCAGATGAACAAAAACAAATTACAAAGCTTGCTGCAAGTGTACCTACAGCTCGAAAGAAACTTTAGTATCAACTTAAATCTCGGACCTCAAACTAGTCGCTTTGTCAAATAAAAAAAAACTACCGCATCATTAAACTATCGTTTCCGAACTCCAGAAAAAACTTTCAGCTTCGGTCTACGTTTCTCATTCCCGGATAATCCGGGATTACAACGGCGGAGGATAAACACCGATCCCGGTCCCGGGAATGCAGATACGAATTCAAAAGAGGCTTTGATTGCGTAATTGTGTAGCCACCCCCTGATGGAGAGATGGGGGGGGAGTAATCGAATTCCTGTTATTTAACTGAACTTCTCCAAATTCTTTGTGTCATTGTTGGGGGATGTTAGAGTAATTGTGTTTGTACTTGATCGAGGTTTTGTTTCTACATAATGTTGTATTCTTCTATTGGCCTAGTACGCCATACACGATGATATCTTTTTTTCTTAAGTCTATCCTGTCCCACTGCTGGGTGAAGACCTCGTATCCTCACTTCTTTCAAATCTCCCTATCTTTAGAGCGTCCATATAGTTGAATAATATTCTAATTGGCAAGAAGCCGCTGGCTTGATCCTATCTTCAATTAGCATCAAGTCATGGCTTTGCTGATGACAGACGACGAAGATATACCAGATTTTGGATTAAAAAAAGAACATCAATTTACTCACTCCTGCAAGTCAGAACTGTTTATTAAGTAATCACTCTCCAAATATTTTTATAAGAAAATTGTGGAATAGACTTATTTTTTTGGTCGTTTTGTCTTCTGGAAGGTTTTCGAGTATTTGAAGAACAGACCTATTGAGGCGCAGAGTCAATATAGTAATGGACAGGCAATGTAAATCGCTGGGCCAAGATCAAGTCAAGATTTTAGGCCTACTAAAACTGTATTAGTTTCACATAATTATTCACACATACAAACAAATAATCTACCAAACTACATATTTCGACTGTCTCTTAAGAAGTATCTAACATCTTTTATTACCTATATCATACGAGATATCCCGCGGAAAACGTCTTGCTCTGCGATTGAAAAACAGAAACACAATTTCTGGCTTTTACTTTATACATTTGTTAAGACAAAAACCAAGGCGGTGAGCCTAAATTTAGCCTACATTGAACATTGTTATTGCATTTCATCACGGCTAATTAATCGCTGGATATAGAACATTGTGTTGTCTGCCTTAATTAGGCCAAGACAAGCCGCCGTTCAATTCAATGAGGATGTTTGTTCAAGAAAGTTTTTAGTCTGTATGGCTCGCAAAATTGATATTTAATACAATATGGGTGCAAGGGTTTTAAAACACTTAAAACATAATATTATCAGTCTTTACTAAACAAACAAACAACTTTCGCATATGTTACAAATTTATACACAAATGAAAATTCCGAAGATTATATTAAAACACGATACGAAATCGAATCATTCACGCACATATAATTATGGCACTGTTTGTAAACACCATTCCAGTGAAACGAATCCAAGACTTCAAGAATGATTGACGTCATAAAATGGTTTGGGATGGCATTGGTATGAACAGAGGCTGGAGGAAGTGGAAAATTTAAAATTGCGTAGAAACTGCATGAAGGACGTGTATAGATCATTGTACAACTCATCTGATTGGGTAATTCGTGGTCAGAATTCACATCGTCTAAGAATTAACTTGCTTTGTCAATAATGCTTGCAAGATAATTTTCGGAGTTAATTTTTTAGGTGATATAAATTATGAATAATGGTTAAATTGTCATGAAGTTATTTAATTCAATCTCACATCAACTCAATGACGATGTTTATTATTACTTAATAGTAAAAGACAAGATCATTCACTGATACTCAACACAGGAAATATAGATACTGCAGTGACAATTTTGTCAGACACAACCGTACCTACATAGCTCTTGTTAAAAAGCCGAACATAATAATGGCATAATTTTGTGAGTAAGCAGTAACGGCTGAACGATTTTGATAAAACTTGGCAGTTTTATAGCTTACCTATACATTAAAATAACATATAGATAAATTTTTACCTACATGCCGGGAGTACATTCCTCAGAAACTGGATGTAGCTGCGGGCACAATCCAGTAGTAGAATGCGCGGTTCACAAAATCCCCATTTAAGATCATCGTAATCTTGCATCCAAGAGATATTCTTCCGCAGTTTATAAATAAGAGTAACACATGGTCATATGGTGTTAGTGAATCTCGTACGTTTGGCCCGGTTGCGTACATTCGCGCATTTAGCCCGTAACCCAGTCAGTGGAGGTATTTTTAGAGCCGACTATACTGAAAGCGAACCATGGCGGTACGTACGTTAGCAAATGGTGGATATGGCAATGTCGATAGGCGCACTTATTCGATCAAGTACTTTAAAATTTTGAAAGAAGCGATAACATCTGTGGTATATCGTTTGTGGATATAATAATCATATCTGACATTTGGGAAACGCAATTGCTACTGTTTCACTTGCAATTGAACTCGCATAAGGCAAGACTTGACCCGTACGACTGTCAAAGATGACAAATGTGCTTTTCGTAACACAGAGGAACTCGTCATGATTCGATGGTCACCTATCTATGGCATAATGGCGCCAAGCATTGCCTTTATCTTATGATCGATCAAACCAAGCGGCTGTCACTTAGCCACGGGCTCAATGTAGTAACAATTATGATTTTCCTTTATGAAGCTAAGCGTCAGAACGCGAGACAAGAAATGACACATTCATGTTACAATTTTTCTTTAAACAAACAATGCTTCATGCCATCGCTTGGAAAAAAATGTACCTATCCAAAAAACTGAACACGTAATTGTATCTTAATTCACCGTTTCTTACACAAAAACTATAGACAATGGAGTTTTTTGTCCATCCGTCTGTCGCAAAGGAAATCCTCTCCTTTATTCTTAAAATTGTTAGGTAATTTTGGTCTTTAATTACAATAATGACTAATATCAGAGGTCAGTTAAAAGGTGAATATAATCTAAAGCCAGTTCGAATGAGAGAAAAAATACAAAAAAAAATTCTTTTAAAAAGACTAAAAAACATAAAATACCTATACCTATGTTTATTTCACCACCGACTTCTAGAGCGATGTAAAGAGTTAAAATACATACTAATTTATAAACGCGAAAGCTTACACGCACAGATGGAATTTTGTTAATGTTTAAAGTAAAAACTACTGAATGGTTTTTAAAGAAAATTTGCAGTAATATAGCTTATACATCAGAATAACAAATATGTACTCTAATTTTCATCCGTGTGCCAGGAACGTAAAAAGTTAAAAAATGCCGTATCCAACAGTTCGCGGTTCCTAGTAGTATTGAAATGGTGCTCACATCAGATTAGCCTTGACAGGCGTGATAGGCCGTTTTAGGGTACAACACACGTTTCAACTGCAGATTCAATGAAAATTTAAAAACGGATATTGTGCAATGGACATTACTGTTTAGTACAATAAAGAGTTGTTGTACATATTATGTTTGTTTCGAAATAGGGATAAGTAGCATTCATTACAATTGTAGGGTATTTCATAATTGATAATTTGGGTAACACTAAATTATCTGCCTAGCCTTTTCCTAACTATGTTGGGGTCGACTTCCAGACAAACCGATGCAGCTGACGACCTCCTCAAGTCATCAAGGCAAGCCGATAATCCTAGATAGGGACTGCATATCAGCCTTTTCTGACTAAGAGTAACTTAACATTTGATTAGTAGACCTATGGAGTAGGCTACAAGGTCCTCCAAAAAATAAACGATAAGTCCTTAAACAGTAGGTACTAATACAAATGATGGAATCAAACATTCACACAGAACCAAACGCTTCCCAACTCAAAACTACTTATTCGCACACAATTGCAGTTTACTCGCACCGAGTACACGTCATTACCCCATTTCCTGGCTCTCCGTCTAGCGGCGATTACACAAAGGTGACGCGACCATAGTACAGGAGCTTAGTTGCCCCGTTTACTTTTAATTTGTTGAATAATAGTTTCTTTTGTGTCATTATTTTTATGCGATCAAGCTAAAAGTTGTCGCTTTGGTCTCGTAAACATCGATCTATAGTTTATTTTATTTAGACTACATAAATGTTTTGTTTATAAATAATGAAGAGACTGGATTCTTTTTGGTTCACTGCTGTCTAAGGTAATTAACCTCACTCCTACATAATTTTATTACTTACACTATACAAGTAAACCTTTTTACCTAGCCTAGGATAAATCGGAAATAATCTATTTTTACTTTATTTCAGGAGTGACTTATCTTCCATCTTATCAAAGAGCTCTTTAAGGAGAAAAGTTTTTGAAATCTGTCACCAGCAAAAATTAACAGCGAAACTAGTCCAACTGTTCACACATGATGTGATGACCAAGGGAAATAGGGACCGATTTTTTTTATAATTTGTTGCTTATAAGATTTACAGTAATCATTGTTAATCACTCCAATATAAAAACCCTAGTTTTATCAGTTTCTGTAGGCACTAAGCTCAGGTTTGCTGAGACGTTCACCCTAAGCCCTGAACAGCTTGTCTCGTCACGCGTAACACAAACCTATCCGTGACCAGAATTGTGGCGAAAGCTTAAGGTTCACAAACGTTGTTTGAAAACGAGATCTGCCTTGGAGGAATATTACAGAATTTTGATATAAAATAATTATACGCTAGACAAGATCTCAGTTTTGGTTAGGTTTAAAAAAAAATTTGGTAATTCACCCAAATCGTCAAATTTTTAAACCCATAGGCCATTTTGTTATTAATTAGTAAAGTAATTACTGCTGATAGTAGGGTTAGATGTCCAAAATATTGTTTCAATCGTCTTTATTTTGCCTGAAGACAACCAATATAAATTAATTGCTCGGTAGTAATCAGTGACTAGTTTAGTTCTTTCGCAATATAGGTTGAAGAAGACAAATATGTAGGAACTTTTTTAGCGGTAGACTTAATAATATAATAATATTCCTCACACATTCACACAACGTCATCTAGTTTCAAACTAAGTAAAGTTTGTACTATCGGAACTAGACAACTGATAAACGAACTTATATACTTTCTAAATACTTGTGTAAATACATACATATTCTACATGGAAACACCCAGACTAAGTCAAACACCCATGTTCATGCAGTTCTAATAAATTTCCCCCAAAATAAGTTGAATTTTGATCGCAGGAGTTGGAAACGGTGACAATATTACCATACTGTTACCGCAAAGACTTTTAACTTTGACACTGGAATTGTTATAACACGTGTTACAAAGAAATTTATGACACAGACACTGAATTACAAGATTATATAATATATCAGAAGTCAGATCAAATCATAAAATTAAATTACCGTTTAAAAAATTGCAGGGCATCCCGTAAGCAAAACGAATCGTTCATTGTTTGTCGGGGCCGGGTATACAAACACCGTTTAATAAATAGCACAATTTTACTCTCCACGAAGTACACAGAGATGTACTCAAACAGTTATAACTGGGGCGAATCGTTGCCGAGACGTGACCAATCATTTCCTGGGTTTTATTACGGCCCTACTTTAGTGGGCATTCGTGTTTTCTGCTTCGAACGATAAATCCGCACTAATTATTATGAATGCGAAACTTCGTCTGTATGCTACGCTCACGGTAGGCTACTGAAGGAACTGATATGAAAAATTTACATACTAGACAATTGGGATATAATGTAGAATTATAGGTTTTTTTTTTCGGGTGCGGAATGTAAACGACTCACTGACCCTATTCATGTCAGTTAGTCATGACAAAAATTCTATGTAATTCGTTTATTTTTTCTGTAATTATCATTAAAATTTCAATAATTCTTCCAAATATTATCAAAATCAAACAACACATATTTTTACTTCGTGAAATGTAGCGTTGGCCTTGATGCTTCGCTCCTTAGTGGGTGACGATTGCAATTAGGGCGTCAACAGACTGTCAGACTAATCGCTGCGACACGCTGTTGACTTCTTGCTTTCGATGGACGATTGGAGTGCTTTAAATGTATAGTTAATATTTTATTATTAACACTAGATTTTCATCGAATTATTTAGAAGACTGGAGCAGTTGTTTAAGCACTCTATGGAATATCATTAATTTTAGATATTTTAGTAAAACGGCGAGTTACACAATTTGATAAAAATATCTTATTACAATTAACACAATTAATATTATATGAAGACTTGTTTATAATTGAGTCAAAAATATTTGCCGATACTGCGACAGATTCCAGCTTACACGTCTTACGTATCAACAAATGATGAAATGACACACAGATCGATCTTGTGAAGTAAGTGCGTGGTTACGATCTGAAGACAGATGGAGTGTAAGTGGTTCTGACAGATGGCCTTAGTGATAAAAAACTTAATGACGACAGATTTTTATGTTTTTTCACTAAGTTATGTTTTGTTATTAAGTAGTGAGATGACAATGTTATGTTTTCAGTCATGTTTTATGGATAAATAAATAAAAAAATATTGCTTGTAGTACGAAAACCGTATTCAGTTAAGAGATGCTGCTGTTTATTTATTTTAGAACGGTGCCAATGACACATGGTGATAATGTATTTCCGACATCTGAAGCATTCTTCCTTTTTTGACTCTCACGTTCCTGAAGTTTTTTTAACAGCTTGGATCACGCTGCATGTTTAAGTGTAGTGTGTAGTAAGCCTTAAATAACTCGTGTGAATGGCGCAAATATTTTCGTCCTGTCTCTCTGAGTGCCGAGTGTGACCTATGATTAGATAGGGTTGTCAGGTTTTTTTTAATGATAATTTAAATTTATTATTATCACATTTCCGGGTGCATGAAACACTACTTGAATTTGAACACCTGATACATTAATAATAATCGGAGACTGAAGCAAACTGGCAATCGATTGCATTCCATTCGAGATTGCTAAATCGAAAGCTGTTCGAATACGTTTGAGTACTCCACTCCGGTCCTTTATGCTTAGTCGTTTGTCCGAGTTTCATAGGCTATTGAATACAAGCGTACGATTTACTGTACCTAATTGCACAGGGTTAATAGTCAGTAATTTAAATGATGTAGGTAAGGGTCTATCAAATTTGCAATATTATGAAAACCTCTAATAAATTAATGTAAACAAAATTTACTTTAAAAAAACCACACATTTGTTTAATTTTAAACTTCCTCAATTCGTTCCCACATTAAAAATAAACAGGCATGGCAACCCTACGAGTTCACGCCGCCATCTTGCGTGAGTCAGTGACAGAAATAGACGATAACCGCGTCCTTATGATTGACTGCATTTTAGTTTATTTAATTGTTTATTAAAGGAGTAACAGAGGCATTCAGCTGGTGGTTGGCATTATAATCTCGACAGTTTATCACATTTTTATTCGTGTTTTGTGAGTTTTGTGCGATCAGATAAATATGTATAGTAGCCGTTATTGCCAATTTTAGTGTTCCATCTCCACGTTTAAGAATAATAATAAAAAAAATATTGGTACCTCTCTTATGACTAACTATTGAACAGTAGACTACTATTTCCATGATTCTGGGGAAACTATATTGCTAATGAATTCAATTCCATTCATGTAGATAGGACCTAAAAATTATGCCTTTTAAATAATATCGGCGCTGTCAATTTTTGTGATTACCGAAAAGACATGTCGCAAGACAGCACGTATTATGTGTTTACAAATTGCAGAATTTGAACTAACAGTTTAACTCTAATTGCTCAAGGAACTGAAGGGAGCAAGACTCCATAATTAAAAGTAAACGGCAAAACTAGTAAAACGGACTTTATTACCACAGCTATAAGGATAAAAATATACCTCTCATCGGATTAGCAAGACGACTACCAGCTAATTGATCGCAGTCCTATTAATCACAAAGTAAACAAACAAGTGTGTTTATATTTATCTATGGCACGAGCTATTTTACAAGCCCTGACATGTGTGAGTCATGTTTTAGATGTTATCGGCCTGTGGAAGTTGTGACGTCCCCGCGACCCTGATAAGAACGTACTGAAATATCTACACTTTATATTGAACTGCCGCGTTAGTCTATTACACGCATGCCGCTACTGTTGTGGGTTCGATTCCTGTTTCGGACTGAAATTACTTTGAGGGTTTTATGAAACTCAATAAAAATAACGTTACAATTAAGTCTGGAAGTTGGTAGTTGGAACGTCTGATGTCTAGTCCGGTGGTGTCGGATTGCCTTTCCATCGGAAAATGAGAGTGAAGGAATAGAGAGTGCACTTGTAGAGACTGCTCACTATTACGTATATACCCTGCAGAGCTGATCTCTTTATGGAGAAGAGCCGCCGTGGACGACAATCTGTCTGGCCACCATTATTATAATATTGCCTATACTGTTCTACGTATTTTTTTTTTGTAAATAAAGTGTTAGTTTTCGGAATAATAACTAAGCTATATTTTTATGTTTAGGAAATGGTAATATGTATGGTTTATTATACAAATGCATTCACCTTTACAGGTATCCAACCTTACAGGTTTGTATTATTCTACAGGCCTAGGTAACAAACAATTAAATCATTACCCTCTGAAGGTATGACGGGAACAGAACACGAACTAACCCAATAAACATTCAATTCAGTGTCAAATTAGATCCACAGCGTTGTTAGTTCCGTGTAACCGCAATATGGCTTAAGGTTAGTGCTTTAGCAATCAGATGAACACCAGGCAGTGTGGCCTCAGGGATTACCCTGCTGGCTTATTGGAATAATTTGTTACATGGCTATTAGAGTGGCATTTCAGTTCTAACCTGGATTTTATAGTTCGATGAGAGATAGTTACTTTAAAAATATGTGAAAATGTTTGAATAAAAATACAGATATAAAGGCCTATTTGACCACATACGAATAAGTTCCAGTTAGTTTATTTGGTAAATAATCTTATGAAAATTCTGTTCCTTTTTTTAATTTATTCGGTAGATATCTATGGCTATTCGGACATCATGAAACCGGCCCTAAAGCATGTTGTATGTAAAATATTCAAGGAAATATACATATAATATATAACAATCAACTTCCTAACTCAGCGTTTAACTACGTGTAACCTCAAACAACGTGATCTATAAACTAACAGCTTAAACCAACAATACTCAGTTAAATTATCGCAAATTACCGCACCGGTGCGAAACGGTTTCTAAACTCATGACCTCTTTACACAAAATCGGTTTAACGCTAGACAAATCGATTTACAGATATTTGTTTGTGGAAAAAAAATGAGCAATTTTTGTCCACAACAGTATTGTGGTGCGAACACAATGAACGCTTTTGTGCTCGGAGTGTACCGCGCGCACAGTGTGCCGAATTTGTAAAGATCATCATCATCATCACAGCCTTTTTATCGTCCCACTGCTGGGCACAGGCCTCCTCTCCCACGGAGAAGGAGAGAGTGTTAATCACCACGCTTGCTCAATGCGGGTTGGTGCTTTCAGACTTTATAGTCCAGGTTTCCTCGAGATGTTTTCGTTCACCTTTAATCAGTCATTGATGTCCAAGATAAACTTAGAAAGTACTTATGACTTACGCCTGACCTGGAATTGGACCCGCATCCTCATACTCGAAAGGCTGGTGCTTTAACCACTAGGCCACCACGAATTTGTAAATGGGAAAATAATTAGAGCATTTTTTTGTGTGTTTTGTTTAGATGGTTAACTATTTTGGTTACCGTTAGTTTGTTCACGGTTACTTGAACACGTTGTGTCATCGAGGAAGTGACATTTGTACTGTGTTTATAATGAACACGTGTTTGATATTATATAGGAATGGGAAGGCAAATGTTTTGCATCAAACGATGTTACTAGTCACTGTTTAAGAATAGCGCGAATTCTCGGAATATGAAATCGTATTAATAACACATTTTCCTGTCTAATTTTGTCTTATCTTTGCTACGAATATAATAATTAAAGATTCACCGACGAAATAGTTACCAAAAAGCAGTACCTGGGGTTATTTTTTTTTTGGTTCATGCGTAACTTCTTTCAGCAATCGATGGCAAAAAAAAAAAACAATTACGTACAGACGCCAGCATATCAAGATACTACAATCTGTCAAATTTCCTTAATAGATTTACAACTGAAGCTTATGGTTCAAAGTTGATTGGAAAATTTTACAGTTTCGGGTAGCTTGCTGTGCTGGCTCCACATAATTCTAGAATTCTGTGGCAAATTAAACACAGCTACTACCTCTTGAGCAATTTAGGTACCGAAAAGAATTTTTATTTGATTTACGGTGTTCCTAGAAGTTTCATTCAAACTCAAACTCAAACTCAAAAATCATTTATTCAAACTTGGCTGCAAAACAGCACTTTTTGAACGTCAAAATTTACAAAAGACAGCCCCCAAAACGCCCACCCTTCACCACTTCCTATGTGTTTTTGCTGGGAAGAAGAAGTGGCGCAACAAACTCCCCAGCAACACATGTCTGTCTGTAGGTTTGAAGAACCTTTAAACATTATTTTTATACACAATTTGTATAATCATAAAATATAAATTATAAAAAATAATCAGTGTACAAAAAAAAATATATAATTTTTACCACAGGCAGGTTAACACTCAACCTTATACCTACATACCTTTTATTAACTCAAGCATTATAATAATGTGCAAATAAGATAAAAAACACTAGACAAATAAACTATAGCCTCCAATTATATAATGGCAATAGGAGATAAGGGAGTGCCCACCTACATGTGCTAGTCTGTTGTAACTATATGTAAATCACAACAAATACACATGTACAACACAAGTCGCGAACGTAGTAAATTAGGACCACAGTATAAAAAAAAAGGAGAACAACAAAAATAATACTACTATAGTCAGTGAGACGACCTGGCACCACAAGCAGCACCCGTTCACAAGCATAACGCGAGGATCAGCCATCGCCCCCCTCGCACATTTTTGAGGGAGGGAGGCAACCCGACCGCCGACGCTACCGCAAGCAATACCGTCAAAGGGAGCATGACGTACTCACTGCTATATAATTTAATAACATCAAAGTAAATAATACTTGATCAGTATTTGCTTACTAGTGGACCTTACTCACTATATTGCAACCAGAAAAATAAAGTCTAAAAAATATATATAAATACAATGAATGTATCTTGTCAAGAGTGTAAAAAATAAATAGATGTAAGAATGTCAAGAAATTAAAACAATGTCAATAAATATTTTAGAAAAATTACAATATCATGAGGCTGTCCTGCGTTCAACATGGCGACCAACTATGCTTATCATTCAAGTAGTCATTAATGGTATAATATGCCTTCTTTGCAAGAATAGTCTTAACTTGTACTTTAAATCTATTAAATGGCAATTCAAGCAAGGACAAAGGAAGTTTATTATAAAAACGAATTCCCAGTCCCAAGAAAGAATCATGCACTTTATGAAGCCGGTGAAAGGGTACACACAGTTTATGCTTATTTCTGGTATTTAGATTATGTACTTCACTTTTTTTGGTGTACAGATGTAAGTTCTGTCTAATGTAGATTATATTAGCAAAGATAAATTGTGATGCCACAGTAAGAATACCAATTTCTTTAAACAGCTCTCTAAGGGAAGTTCTGCTACCTAACCGGTATATTGCTCGAACAGCACGTTTTTGGAGAATAAATATATTTTCGATATCTGCGGCTTTGCCCCATAGCAAAATACCGTAAGACATGACGCTGTGAAAATAGCTGAAATAGACTAATCGAGCTGTGTCAACGTCAGTGAGTTGTCTAACTTTTCTGACGGCGTAGGCCGCAGAACTAAGCCTTCATGCAAGGCTAGAAATATGTGGACCCCATTGTAGTCTTGTATCTACTGTTATACCCAGAAACACGGTGGATGCAACGGTTTGGAGAACCTCGTTGTTTAGGATAACATTTGGTCCTAAGTTTTTTATATTAGGCATAGTGAACTTTATGCATTTTGTTTTTTTGGCATTAAGCACTAAATTGTTAGTTGAGAACCAGTGCGTAACTAATGAGAGTGCACTGTTTATGTCGTCAAAATGGTCTCTTTATTTTTATTCTTCTACCTTTTTGAGATAATTAGAGTCTGAAATATATTACCAGGAATTATTATACGTTTTAAAATATAATATTTAATAATAAACTTTAGTAAAATAGCGTTTAGTTGAAGTTTTATAATAAAGAAAATTATGATTCACAAATTCACAAGATGAATTGCAATATATAATTAATCAAATTAACATGCTTCTATGAAGCCTTCTACATAACATAATCAACTGTTAATTAGCTAGGGTTAATTAAGGCTTTATATTAGGCGTTAAATAATAAGCTCGTTAAACACCATGATACGGCAATTTGATTGATAATATCTCGCACATCTCATTGATGCAATGCGATTGGTGATTTAAGCTCGAATCAATTAACATAATTAATGCAGATTTGGCCGTTTTAAGTGTTGCTCTGGTACTTATTGGCGGATATATATTTAGTTCGAGCTTGAACTTATTTGCATGTTAAGTTATGACGATGTTTTTATTTTTGTTAAATAAAAAATCAATTCTAACTTCATTCTAAATATTAAGTAGGATAATAATTTTTTTTAGTTGTAAACTTCATTATTTGCTTTTCCGAATATAATTATGTTCATTATTTTACTAATCTCGTAATGATTTAATGATCCTGTTGGTGTATAATCACCAACTTCTAAACTCCGAGTTACTTTATGAAAGTCTCTCAAAACAGATTTCACCCGACCCGACTGCGCTATGCTACTTCTAGACCTACAAGTCTCTACATTCAAAAACCAGACTGACAGACCGCCCCTTTGATCTAGTGGTCTAAAGCGCGACTGCCATACATGGGTTCTCCGGTTTGATTCCCCAGTGAGGCTTTTAAAGAGATTTTATAAAAAAAAAAACATAATATGTACATTAATATTATAGTCTCATCTTCCTCTCAAAGAAAGTCGTGATGTAATTTTAATCACAGTTCAGCGGATGAGACTCGGTTCAATTTGCATAGAGATTAGTATTTCTGCGATCAATTAAGAAGGGGAATTTTATTG
This sequence comes from Heliothis peltigera, assembly GCA_958496145.1. Lineage (NCBI taxonomy): Eukaryota > Metazoa > Arthropoda > Insecta > Lepidoptera > Noctuidae > Heliothis > Heliothis peltigera. The sequence continues at coordinate 521,519 of OY292321.1, forward strand.
GACGCTTGAAGCCTAATTGCACCGCTATCTTATTACCTGTGCGAGATGATGCGACCACCTGGTAATAAGTTGTATCTTTGATTTTTTTTCTTATTTTTATTAAATTACTAGCTTCCACCAGCGGTATCCTCTGCTTCCTGATGAAACTCCTTCCCGCACCCCGATAAAAAGCCCGTATAGTATTCTAATATCTAAGCTATATTACTGCCAAGTTTCATCAAAATCCGTTCAGCCGTTTTTGCGTGAAGAGGTACCAAACATACACACTACAGACATTCGACCTTTATATTAGTTTGATATGAGTTCAAGGTTCACTAGTATCGCTCACCGTCAAGACGTTCTTTTTGATCATAATACGTAAATTGCATCTTGCATTGATACCAACAAAACTGCATTCGTCACGCAATATAAAAAACGCAAATAAATAGGGATGCGGACAACTAGTCAAATTCAATACTTTTTTAGAACTGTCAAAAACGGTTACTCTCTGTGCAATTTGTATGAAAACACCACATATGACGTCACAGATTTTTCGCATCATGCCCTATACTTATTTCAATTAAATTATCAATAAAAAAATAAAAACAGTTTTCGATTCAAAACGATAAATTAAACTGACATTATTTTAAGATGCTTTACAAAATGAATATGATAAAGTATTTTATTTATGACCTAGTCCGCATCCCAATTATAAGTTTTGTTTCAATTCCACTTATTGTTAAATATTGGCAATAGTCACTTTGTAACTGGGTGAAGACACTGACTTACAGAAGTCTGTGTCTCACAGAGTACCACCTAGCTCGGGAGCCAGGGCTTCAATTTAAAAGTTAAAACATATTTGGTTATCAATAAAAAAAACATTATAATACTTCAGTTAAGGGACACAATTTTTTTTTTTATCTCAAGATGCAACAAATCGTCAATTGACGATGCCTCGCGGTCGGCATTTCCCATCGAACCATGACATTTGCGCACTTCCAACGGATAACGTTTCATTGTGCCGTGGAAACGCTAGAAACTGAGATAGGCGGTTGTGAAAGCCAGTCGTGCGTAGACGCATTACTAGTGCGACCAGGCGATCGGTGTATACCAAACCCGTTTAGAAATTTTTAAGACTACATTTTTATAGAAGGCACATTATATAGGTCAGGTTGAAACTACGTCATTTAAGGCTATGTTTGAGGTGTTAATAGTTGCATTGGATTGCTGATGTTTGTTTATGCAATACTGGACTACCTACATAAAGAGACTGATATTATGAGGCACGACTGTAAATATAGATAAAAAAGTCTTGACAGAGCTGGCAGACTTATAAGTTATAAGTTATTTTTGTGTTACATTATGTTTACGTGTTGAGTGTAACTAATTTTGTCGTATTAGGCTCGTGACCTGTAAGGATAAAATTAGCTGTGTTTGTAAAAAATAAAAAAATAAATAAATAAAAAGTTTACTGGGCCAGCTCTGTCAAGAATTTTTTACATGAGCACGCGGAGAAAGGTTGCAATTTCGCGCACTTTTTTGGAATATTCATATGATATGATTGCTTGCTATAGCGAGTAAAATAGAAGAAAAAATTGTTTGCGCCACTGGGTGGCATAACAGTGGAATCTGGCTTTAAATATAAAGTAGGAAGCTAGTTATATCAGATACAATTAACTTAGTAAAAAGCATAAATATGCTTTATTGTATTATACGTACAACACTACCCCTGCTATAAATAGGTATCCTGTACGAAGGTGAGAAATTAATCAACCGCTTCGAAATAACGATGGGCCATTCTTTGTCCGACAGTGGGATAATTTTTTTTACTCTTGTATCTACTACAAAATGAACAAAGCATTTTTTTCACGCTTTTTTGTAGAGCCAACAATATTTTGTACGGTGCACAAAATATTTTTGGAGTAAAAATATTTGATGCGCTAATGAAATTTTGCTGACCCTACAAACTGGGCAAAATTTTCATAGTGCTGAAATACCGTGGCTTTAGTATTAGGATAGTCCTATACCTACTTGCGCGTGGTTTCTCTCGCTCTGTGGCTATTTATATTAAAGTAGCAACATTTTGTAGTTTTTCAGAGATTGAAAATTAGACTCACTTACTCACGAGAAAATAAATTTTGAATTGACTGCATAACTCGTTTCTCAAAGTCGTATTTAGTAACAAAATATTTTTATACTCTCAGTGAAATATTTTCTGATTTTATTCTTACACATATGTATACCTACACTTAATACATTTGTATACTTAGCTATGTTTTCCAATCCCTTATTCCCCAGTCAATCCCAGACTATTATTGGCCAAACACTGTATAAACTGCAAACAAAGCGAATTAAATTAAAACAAACAATAACGTAGGATAAATAAAATGAATATTATGTTCTGCAAAGCGAAAATTTCCATCAAAACTACTGGCGAATTTTTTAATTTAATATATCTGTGTTTTGATAGTCTGACCGCAGATTGCCGCGCAACCAAATTTTGAATTGCGACGAAAATTTTTGTGGGCATACCTTCGCGTCCACATTCATCCCTTTTTGGTCAAAGCTTCGCTAGCGTATATTTGTGATTTAATATCTATTTTAATTTAGTTTTAATTACATAGAGTTTTGGATTTATTGCTGTGGTTTATTATGTGTGTATCTTTTTGTAAGTAAGGTTAAGCAACGCTTGGCGAGGTCATTCCCTGGATGGGTGACCATGTTGTCATGACAATTTAAATGAGATGTTATTCTACCGTCAAATCCGCCAGCCCTGGGTACCATCTCAGTGGACCACGATGAAGTGTTTAACGGCCTTATATTAATCGTCAATTCAAGATAATTAACCCGACTATGCCATCTGTTACTTTCAGTATGTAATATGTATCAGAGCTTTTTGATATAAATATAGGAAAATCTGTTAATTTCCCCAAAGCCTGGTCACCACAAACCACATTTGTATGACACTGGCCCCCACATCCCCCCCACTGCAAGACGTGCGTGTGAGTGCTACTCAGTCCGCGAAATGTATGTGCGAACGTATGACAGACGTACTTCTATTACTTCCTGACTATATCGAGTATTATCCTTACTATATATAAGGATGCATGTCTGTTTGTTTGTATGAAAATTTGTATGGAAATCTTAACAGGTCGATAAAACGGCTGGAATTATTTGGTTGAGGCTGTTGAGTTTGGATTCCGGCGAAGAATATTGTTACGCGCAAAAAACTGCTGAACGGGTTTCGATTAAATTTGCCAGTAATATAGCTGATACACGTGTGGTGTAACTATAAAAGACATTGGATTTTATATGATTTTATCCTGATGTGGGAAGTGGTTCCTTCACTTTATCTGTGATATTTATATAGATAGCAATTAAGTATTGTTTTGAGATGTAGGTGTGTGTGTACGTGAAACTAATGGCTAGAGCCTCTCAACTATGAGTCAGCGGGATCGATTCCATGAATGATCATTCCTTCTCTGCATAAGAAGTGGCCTGAGTTCTGCAGGACCTGGGATAATAAAAAGTCAGTTTGTGATAGGTGGATCCGCAGCAAACACCTAGTATGTGCCTATTCATAACATGAGTTTACTTGAAAGTGCTTCAAAAGGCGTTATTGTGTTTTCATTTCTTTAGAATTGGATTCAGATTTTAATAAATAAAAAGAAAAGCTATTGAAATATGTACATTTTCCAAGTACTGCTTTAGGGAACAGTGTTTTGGAAAACGTTATTTCTTCTTTAATAATTTAAAGCAAGCTATACTATAAGATTCACATACAAAAATTTGACTTAGAATCTATCTTGCATAGGAAGCTCCTAACTAACCAACCGGCCGATCCTTTGATCTGGCTGTCCATCTATGTCACAGCAAGGCCCTCTGTAGAATATTTACTGTCTCACAGATTCAAATTTATTTTATTTTCTGTTATTAAAAATTAGTTGTCTCATTAATAGGATCTACTTCAAGCAAACACTTAAAAATAACAAATACCGTAGAACTCGGTTTGCCCTGTAGATACAAAAATTCATCTTAAAAATAATGATGGTGGCATCCAGGCCGATTGTTGGCTACGGCGGCCGTTCTCTTTTATGGAGATCAGCCAGCTGCGCAGTACATATTATAGTGCATAAGCATTCGCACAGATACTGGTGCACTCTCTATTCCGTAACTCTCATAGTCCGATGGGACCGACATTTACGTTCTTTCCGGTGCACGGGTGAATCAATCACCAACTTCCAGACTCCAAGCTGCTTTATGAAAGTTTCTCAAAACCCACAAAGCAATTTCGGCCGACCCGGGAATCGAGTACGAGACCCCGTGCACAGCAGTCGCGTCTTGCGACCACTAGACCAACGAGGCAGTAAATAATATTGTATGAACGTTAAAAGCCAAATTAATTGATAAACAAAAAAATATATTTCCGTCAAAAAATATATTGAAATAAGTTAAACAATCTTACCCCAGAAGTCCGCCAACTGCGATTGTTCAACTTATTTGTGTTTTGACGCAATCGGGTTTTCTGTTTTCTTTATTTCTTTAATTGACTGAATATTATTATTTATGCCGCCGGTGTTTCCAATCTGCTGCTAATATTATCGTGTATTTTTGGAAAACATCATTTGCCCTCAATTTTTTTTTTTCATTTTTAATGTGACGCACGCATTTCCTTCTCCTTGGGAGAGGAGGCCTGTGCCCAGCAGTGGGACAATAAAAAGGCTGTGATGATGATGATGAATGTGACGAGAAGACCGAAGAATGATGGAAGGATTGTCTGGGAGATGCATGAATATTTAAGGATTATATAGGGTGTGTGTGACGAGTGACACAGGGACGAGTGGCAAAGAAAAATACGTTGCGCTCACTTCAAAAAAAATTGGGAATGATCTACTTCATCGTCTGTCATGCCAAAATAAACCGTTTGGGCTCCTGAGCCATCCAAAGAACGTATTCATGCGCTCGAAAAACATGAACCTTCTTCAACGCAGTCGGGTATAATTGTAAACTTATCGGCTGCACTTTCTTATTGACAAAAACAGTATTGACGCGAAAATCTATTGAATGTTGTTCGTTTACAATTCCCATAAGAATGAGAGTTTTCCCATGATTGTGTGATGTAAAGGTATACCATTCGACTTTCAGAATCTCTTTATAGAAATTAATTACATACACGACTTATCGATTAACATGCGAAAGGAAAATCGATTCGTCTTGTGTCATCGGATTGATATGTAGTCAGTTCTTGCAAGGTCATCATCATCGTCCCACTGTTGGGCACGGGTCTCCTCTCGCGAAGGATTTAGCGTTAATCGCCACGCTTGCTCAATTCGAGTTTGTAATTTCAGACTTCATAGTCCATGTTTTCCCGATGTTGATTCAAGGTTCCAGAATTTTTAGGTATAGGTATTACGTGTACCTAATGTATAACTCTTCTGAGCGGAGATGAACTTAGCATGCGTCAAAATAACATTGGATACTTTTTACCGAATGCGAAAAAATTGCATCTATGAACAATCGCTTTTCATGTTTCAATCAATAATTACCGCTGAAATTCCTATGAATCTATAAAAACAATTGATAAATTCGAACAGCGAGCAAATAAAAAATGCCGATATACATATATACATTTTTGTAATAATCTGATACCACAGAAAAATCTAACCAAAAAAATAAATCCGACTTCGAAACAATACGGTACGGAATAATTCATCGCTTCGATAAAAAAATACTGGCGATGATTCAATCGTTCATATCACATTTTTAATACAACAATGCTATTATGGGATAATCCTGTACTACCGCGGTATTTTAATATCCATCTATGAATTCCATTCAATATTGAACCTTATTGCTGCGATTTTAACGCTCACGTTTAATTTGTCGTAGGTTAATGTAAGTTGGTGCTTAAGTTAACCGTTAGACGTAGGCTAGTACTTGCTAACCTTGGGAGAGGGCAATGCCCTGTGTTTATGGTAACAAACTACCATAGGATTGTGTTCTAAGGGCTCTGCGTTCGTATTTATTTAAATAAACCAGACTGCGTGGTGCTTTTCTGTCATTTGAATTTCTTTTGATAAGATCCTCTTGCGTTTTACAAAGCCACGGTAAAACAGTTATTCTGACTAGTAATTTCAAATTCTATTGACTATTAAACTAAGTATTATATTTAATTTGAAACCTGTCAACTGATCAGTGTAGCTTTACCATATAGCGCTTGTTTTATACATGTAAATCTTCGTCTTGAATCACGCTATCTAGTTAAGAAAACTGCCAAAAGTCTGTTGTTAATACTATATAGTGATATAATAATCTAATATGCCTTCCCAAACACGGATGAACTCGCCAGTATGGAGGACGGTCGTCTACAAATTGACCGCGCCAAGTGTTGCTGTACATCAGCATCAATCGGCCCGCATGACTGTTACTCAGCCACCAGCTCCTCATATAAAGCAAACTAATCAACAATTATAATGCCTTCATTGTCCAGACTAAGGCCAGGGTAATCAAACACTAGCTATACAGCAAACTCTGTACTACCAACGTTGTATTGTCTGTCTATTCTATAGAATCTAGATTATAGTTCAGTAATTGACAAGCGATTGCTACTAGGTATAGGTTCTAAAGCCGTATTGTGTTCAAAACAATGAAGCAACGACTTAATTTGCAGCTAGCGACTCTGTGTTCCATAAATGCAAAAATAACCTAGCATACTAGTTTAAGAGTTTACGGAACCCACGTCCCGAGGTAGCTTCTTCCTGCACCCCGGACGGAATGGATTTTAATGAAACTTGGAGGCAATATAGCTACTAAGATGCTTCAAAATAACGTACTTTTTGTCCGGGTACAAGAAGTAGTTCCGGACTTCGATGGTTTATCACCATGTCCATGTCCTGAATCTGCTGGCGATATCTATTTAAACAATAAAGTATTCTAAAGAAAACTAACCATCGCAGTCTAACACCATCTTTCTTTTCAGACATGTTACGAAATGGAGAGATATCTTCGGGAGGAGCCCCGCAAGCGGCGCGATCCCCCCCAAGAGGAGGAGTGGGCTCGTTCCACCTGCAGCCCACCCTCGCCCCCCGCTTCCCCGCCGTCGCCACAACCAACCACGACCTTCACTTTTATCACCACCGTGAAGTGCGAGCCGCCGAGCGATTCCGATGAACCGAGGGGTATGTCTACCACGAGTATGTGTCTTAACCCTTGGGTTGCAGGAACTTAAGGGATTCTGCTCTTGTTATCTTTTATTTTGCTCGTTAGTAGAACCTTCTAAGGCTGGTCATATAGCTTGACCGGTGAGTGTACAGTCGTGCAAGTCATAGAAAGTTTCAACAAGTTAAGATCAACGGCTTCTACGATTCACAAAACTGTTTGAGTCTGTAAGCTAAAGGCAGTTGGGAGGATGAGGATGCTTCTATGTTAAGTGTAGTTTCTTCTTAGTTTGCCTTCAGTTATATCGACAACTTTTTCTAGTATAATTGCTCCGGCATTTATCATGAAGTTTGTAAATAGACGCATGCAGTCAAAGTGCGAAGTAGTTAGAATATTGGAATTCCTAGCTAATATCAAAGCAATAAGAATCGATCTTTGCAAGCTATATGGCCGACCAGGTTCTTTGTAACCCTGAAGTATTGGTAGGCAATAAAATAGCTGATGATTTCAAGCCTAATGCTAGCTGTAGGTATGACAGTACTAGAGTGTAACATAGTTTTAAATTGTTCATTAGAAGTTTCTAGATGCTACAGTAGTTCTTCTAATCTAAATACTCCATTTGTAATGGTAATTGCTTTAGTTACATTTTTCCCTTATACACATAACGACCATTAAAGTCTCATCAAGCGCTAAGGGGCTCAGTGAACGGACAATTCAGCTTCACCTCACAATTTATGGCTTCATCAACTAGCTACAGTTATTATTTTCATATTTTTCTTAACAATCATCTATTCGTCTCTATGTAGATAGCAGAACTTTGAGCGTAGGAACTTATAAATCATAGCTTAGATCTACTGTCTTTGTAAACCGCACGTCACGCACATGCTATCGGTAATCGACGATTTCTTGCAACTGTGTCCACACTGTCAACATGTCTTCGTCAAGCAGTTCTATGAGGCGGTATACGTAGACAGTCTGCCTTAGGTACTTGAGATCTGTAACTGCCTAACCCTTAACCGCTTCTTCTTTTAATTTAGCAGCGACTCAATCTCTTGCTCTTTCTGATGTAATCATGTGCTGTTTCAGAAGAGACTCCGAGTCCAGTGCCAGTGCCGCACGTTGTGCCGCGTAAGGTGCACGTGCCACGCCACCACCCGCACCCACATGCGACTGATCCCCGCAGACGCGTGCATCGCTGCGAGTTCCCCGCATGCGATAAGGTCTACACTAAGAGCTCGCACCTCAAAGCGCATAAGAGGACGCATACTGGTAAGTTTTTTAAAATGGTTTTTTTTTTCATATTGAAGATTGTTTTAAACTGTATCTTCTAAATTCTTCCTCCTATGCAAAGACAATAATTGTGAACAATGATCAACATATAAGCACGTTACGATAAAATGTAAGTCCATGATACCAGCGATGTTTTCTTTTGATGCTAGTCGGTATCCAAGATACACTTCGAAAGTGAACCCGTAAGTAATGTCTAATTACTATATGGGCACGAGGATATCGTATAAATCTTATTACAATAAGTGTAAGTGTGATAATAGCTTGAAAAGTAACACGAATTAATAGTAATTGTAACTCTTAGAAAGTTGAGGAAAACGAAACTGCCCTAAACACTAAAGCGAATAATATCCTCGAGTTTTTATACAAAAAAGAAGTACAGTATCAAGGTAAAGAAGTCTTCACAAAATTTTCTTAAATCACCCAAACATAAATTCGGATCTAACCGCCAGCTGCTCGGCCAAGCTAGTTCTGCGGAATTGACCTACTAACTGTCCGTAAACAGGGCGTTTCGGAGGCCGACAGCCTTTTAATCCCATCTGAGCCCGAATCAGCCCGAATCGATACCACTTGCTAGCGTTTAGTTTCTGCGGGCGACGAGTAACCCAAGAACGTTCGGTGCAGAATTGTGATTATTTTGGAATATGGTAGGTAACTAAGAAAAATGTATGTGTAGTATTTTGGAGTTTATATGGTTACAAGTATAGATAAACTAAGTAGTAAGTAAGTAGTAAGTAGTAGACTTATTCTGATTTTGGTAATAGTAAATACGAGATTGTGTCTCATGCTTGATTTTCTTCGTGCCCCGAAGAGTTTATGATTCATAGTAAACAAAATACATATAAACACGATTTTGTGATATTAGGTTATCAGCATACGTAAATCCAATGTCCAGTTCATGCGAAAAATTCTAATAGGCTATCCCGTGAAAAGTACTTATGAACGTAGGAAACACTACATATTTTGCGTACCCAGTTAAAAAGTAGCCTATAGGTTACCTTCCTGAATAAAGGGGCTATCTAACAGTGAGAGGTACCTACTATAATTAGATAAGGACCAGTAGCTCCTGAAATTAGCGCGTTCAAGGAAAAACAAAGTTCAGGTTTATATTAGTACCTATACCTAGTCTAGACTACGTACAGATAAAGGTCTCGGCGAACATTAGAAATATAGCCGATCAAACTAAATGCTTACAGTAAGTAATATTGTTTTCTTTTAAATTATTTTGTTCACACTCAATTTTCAAGTACTTTTTAAAGAGTCCATTTTTTGTGTGACAAGGTATCTACTACCTACGTTATTAAGGAAATTCTTTAGAATTTTTTCAAGTCAAATCACGATTTATTTGTTTGTTTATTGGAATATACAAATAGGTACGGATTGAAGGGATTTTTTTATTTTATTTTTGTACTGAAATGTTATAAAACAATCTTTATTTTGGGAATACCTACTTTCATCTTATATTTTGAAAGCTTACGATATATACGTTGTAAAGGATTTTAACGAAGCATTAAACAATTTTTTTTAACCATGATTCGGAAATGTTAGATAATATTTGATTTTCTTGATCGTAAAGAGACTCGTTTTACATATTTCTCAAACAATTCCGTATACTGTCCGGGAAGTTTATACGAAGGAATACAAGCAATACTTGTAATTTCTAAGTACCTACATTGCGCTACCACATGTAAACATTTAATATTGCCATCTATTGACTACTGACGAAACGCGTACTAAATTCAGAAGTCACTATTTTCAGCGCCATGATTTAGTAAAGCGCCATCTAGTTTCAACTGAGAACAATTACTCGGAAGGGAGCAAGCATCCACACAGTTTTTTTGTGTACAGCTCATAGATGGCTCTGTTATTTACGGGTCGTGAATGTTTGTAAAACTACCCCTTGTTAGTGCCCCCTAGCGCATAAAGCGCGAACTAATTACTGAATATTAAGAGGGCAGTAAGGGGGTAGTGTTCATCTAGTTTGAAATCCGCGTACGTATCTACTGCGATAATAGATGGCACTGTTATATTCTCACTGAAACTGATTGCAAAATGAAAATGATTGTTTAATAAAATATCAACATTTTTATGATTAAAAGCAAAGCAATTCGCATTAGTTCTTTCAAAAATGGATCGCATTGGCAGCATTTAGAAATATAATGTACAGACGCCAAAACATCAAGGTATCCAAAACTGACAAATTTTCCGATTCAACTCTGAACCAAAATGCTTCAGTGATAAAGTTGGAAACTTATTAAGTAAATTTAACAGATTTTAGTAGTACACAGCACAGCCGCTTACCTAAGGAGATAAGGGAAAAGGAAGCAGGAGGGAAAAGTGCTAACTAGATCGCATCTTTGCGTGAAATTTTCCGCAAGCAAGGTAATCCTATGTGCGTAATGAAGTCCGCACAATATTTAAAACACCTTATCAATCAACGTTTTATTAACAACAGTACAGAAAAAAACATTCCAAGAATTTGAACTAGACATCCTGGCATCATGAAGCCGAAAATCGATCTCAGTGGCGTGCACTTGGAGAGGCCTATGTCTAGCAGTAGACTGCGATAGGCTGATGATGATGAATGATCCTGGCATCCAAGAAATACGTACATAAGTTGAGAATGTGTTAATTTGCCCCACAGTCTTCCTTTATTGTGAGTTTTTTTAATCTCTTATACTGATTGGAACAATTTATTTATTACTTCCCGTGGTACTGAATCCCAAAAATCTGAGAATCTGTTATATCAATAACAAAGTAAATTAAATCCGCAACAGGATCATCATGAATGACTGCAAGAAATAAGCATAACCACAAGATTTTGTCATTCAATTTTGTTTGTAGGAGAGAAATGTGTCATTTTATTCCTAATCTAATAAGGCATCATACATTATTATGTCGCCAGCCAGTGAGTGTCAGTTTAACGATTTTAAGTATCAAATTGTTGAACACCATGGAGGAGGTCGAGGCTCAGCAGCAGCCTGCTGAGGTCGACCGACTATAAACTTAAGCAACGATTAGCTTTGTCAGTTCATACATATGTCCGTATTTTTAGAGGCACGTTGAATAGGAGGGTCTGGTACTGATCTGTAACTCAGAATCCAGAACGTGTGACGACTAGTTTTATTAAGTGGTGCCGGGTTGCCCGGGTAACTGACTTGATGAGTTCAGATTAAGTCAAAAACGTTCATTGAAAAAAGGACAATAGCAATAGCAATTTTTACATTAGACAGCACCCCCACAGACGCTTTCCTACTAAACTAACCGTCAGCAAAGCTGTTTTCAAACATGCGTTTTGTCATTTATTATTTTACTCGGATACATTGTTAATACCTACTATATTTTTATTCACAAGGTTATAAAACGAATTACAAAACACAATTTGTCCGCTTCAGAGCAGATATGAACTATACCTAAGTATATATATATTACGCCCATAAGAGCTGTTGGTACGTTAGTTCTAAAAGATGAACTGGGTTTCTATTAAAATACGAATCCAAAGCGCTACAATAGAACTTTGCACTTCCTATGCACCAGTTAGAGGCGGTTTATTTTTCTATATCTAGTTTTAATAAATAAAAATAAAAATATTTTAGCTTTTATAGTCCGCCATATTGGATTTAGAATAACGTCAAATTATTTTTAAGTCACTCACAATAAGCCCTTTCATTTGATACCCATATTGTTGAAATTCATCAAAAATAACTCCTCCGCCAGCTTGGACAGTCCGCCATATTGGATTTAGAATAACGTCATATAACATATCTTGCATTGTCATCCAAACTGAACGTGTATACAAAATTTCAGTTCAATTGGTTGAAGATATCTACTTCAAAATTGAGTTCTAAGAATCCATCGTAACATACACGGCAAGTTAAATAAAAGCTTTTAAAAATGTACTCGTCTCTGTTTTTTCCAAATTGACGTACCTAGCCGTGCGTAACTAGCCGTTACTCGCAGTTTTATCCCTGCCCCGATGTACTACTTCCCAGACCTGGATTCAATATAGCTTATGTCACCCATGAATAGTGTAGGTATCTTTACCAGCAAAATTCAGACAAACAAACTATATTTTTTTCCTCTATATACTACTCCACAATATCTACACCTACGTAGAAGAAATATAAATGCCAATATTTACGAGCTGCAAAATCCATAAAATTCTAAACTTATCGAATCCAGCATCGTTGGCGTACAGTAGAAAACTGACGATGAACAGTGATTTCAATAAATTTTCGTTACTGTTCTTATTGTTAGCCGAAATCAGTGTGTCCAGCCCTACTGTCGTTAGAAACTTCTCGTCAAATAGTCTTAGAGTCCACTACGGAACTGCCGTAGAAGATGGCGAATATCCGTATGTGGTTCTTATAGCAAAGCGTTTGGGGGCTATTTATGTAATCAGATCGTGCACAGGCTTCCTGATTTCCGCACTGTGGGGAGTCACCGCCGCTCACTGTTCGAGAAACTTCGATGTAAGTTCGGTTGTTTGGACCGGAAAGTTCACCGAACCCGAGAAATTTCGTAACTATATTACTGGGATTACCAAAATGATAACACATCCTAGCTATCGCCTCTTAACTAGAAACGGAAATAAAGATGACTTACTTGTTAATAATGACGTTTGTGTATTTCGTCTTCGACATATGGTAAGTCTGCCACAGTATGCGCGACTGTCTTCTGTTGACCGGTCCACGTTGATAGGACTCCCAGTCACGTACGTTGGCGGTGGTGCCAGAGAGATAGACGGACCTTATGTAGCACTAGACGCTCCACTTCAAAAGGGTGAAGGTGTTATCATTCCGTGTGATGAGAATATGAAAAGTATATCTAAGTATGTTATATGCATTTCCCCAAAATGTTCTAAAAGAGATCAGAAAACGTGGTACGGTGACTCTGGCGGGCCTTTGCTACTGGATGGACAAGTTATCGGTGTGTGTTCCTACGGTATTGACCCCCCATTGATAGCCCGCTCAGGCTTCGCACCTATCAGCCCTTACATAGACTGGATTCATACTGTAATACATTCCCAGGACTCTGAGAGCCCAAGAGTTAGCCTTAAAAAACATAGGAGACGGATGAAATTTAGTACCGGCGGCCGTCCTATAAAGAAAGCAATTAAAGATTGTAGTATGACGCGGGGCAGAAAATACCTTAAAATAAATCCAGACAGATAATGACGAATAAAGATTTTAACAAAATATTTTGCGACTGTTATCATGTCGCTTGTTTTTCAACGTGTTGCTGGGAGAAACCTTGCTGCTTGTGAATAAAATCTGTACTTATAATAAATAAATCATATCGATTTGAGACACGCACTTTTAATCATTATAGTATCTCGCATTTCTTAAAATTTGTCATCGTTAAGTAATTCAGAAGTAAAATTCAGATGTTCGTAGAAAGTGTGTGGGAACTAATATCCGGTTGTACACCGTATGAGGGTCAGCGGCACATGTTAAAAGATGATTGCGTCGCAATTTCATATTCCCAAGTTACCTGAAAGTCTTGTATTCCGTCACGATCACTGCTGGGCTAGTTAGACCTAGTTTCAGTTCGAAACTTGTGTCATTATGGAAATTGTGAGTGTGGTGGCCCTTGATACTGATTAAAGGGATCTTCTTTTTTTGACTTGAGTAATTAATCAGCTAGTGTACACCGTTTGTCGTCCACTGTGAGAGGCCCTTTAGCAAAGCGCAACAGGTAATCCCCTTATAATATAAATAAACTAAGTAATTGTGATTCCAGGCGAGAAGCCATACAAGTGCTCGTGGGAAGGGTGCGAGTGGCGGTTCGCGCGCTCGGACGAGCTGACGCGGCACTACCGCAAGCACACGGGCGCCAAGCCGTTCCGCTGCCGCCACTGCGAGCGCTGCTTCTCGCGCTCCGACCACCTGGCGCTGCACGCCAAGCGGCACGCGTAGCCCGCGGCCGCCGCGGCCCCGCCCGCGCCCGCCCGCGCCCCGCACCGCAAGCGCAAGTAAAACGCACGCGCTCCCTTTATTTACAAGTATATTAGTGATTCCGTTTATAGGTTGTCGTGAGTTGTGAACACGGAATTGATTGTGATGGGCGCTGCTCCATACAGCGACAAGCCAAAGAATGCCGCTACATCGTAGTCAACACTCATTGCACCTAATGCTTTAAAGTTATTTTTTTGTTTTTAAGTTTAACGAGTTTTTTTATTTGGGAAAAATCTCTTGATGTTTCGGCAATTATCGTTACGGTTCTTTGTTGCTAAGAGTTCGATTTATAGCCGTTGTGTATTATGTAATTTGTGAGCTTTGTGTATTTAGGCGCCGTCGCCTAGCGACGGTGAGAGTGTGCCATGAGTGGGGGGTGCCCCACATGCATTTCAGTCGCGGTCATATTATTTATTGGGAAGTTCGGCTAATGATCCCACCGACGCCGAGCACGACCTTTAATATTTTAGGCTTAGTGCGTCGCGTTACCTGATGTTATGTCGGCGGCGCGAGTCAGTCGGAGTGCCTGCGGCCTCGCACTGGGGCTCTCGCATACCTCTATCCCGAGCCAGTATCTCAAAATAAATGATTTATGGTTAAATGAAGTGCATCCTATAACAAAACTAAAAATGTCAAGTTGTGAAGCACTGGTTCGCTTCAGAAGTACGCGTAGGTATCGACCGACTGGCTCGCCGTCTCTGCGCAGATTCGTATGTTTATTTTGTTTAACTGTATTTTATTCAGTAGTTGTAAGCTTTTTCTTTACTCTTTCATTCCGATACTGTGCGGTTAACAGGCCTTTATTTCATTGATGTTGATGTTGGCATGCCGTTACACACATAGCGTGGTCGACCTACTTGCCTGCAGGGAGGGTAACATCTATAGTACATATTTTTTTTGTATTTTTGTAAAGTAAGGTACGCTACGTGTGTAGAGGCTTCACGTTGATTCTGGCGGGTACAATGGTCACTAATGGCGGTTTCCGCGTGTTCAATCTTGATCTCAGTAAAATACAAGAACATCACTATTTATGACTCGCCATTGTTAACCATCGTCACTTGTCTAAACACAGTCGCAACCTTTCGCTGCTCATCTTTGTAAGACCGGTTACAGACGGACGAGGTGAACGCTACGTTTCTCGTAATAACCGGCCAGCATCCTGATTCTGAAAGACTATTGTAATCATACAAGAGTGTCACGAGTCTCAAGATGCTGGTTGCGTAATGCCACCAACTTGTAATGGTATATAATTAAATAAAGAAGGAATATTTTACTCTCTTCATATAATGTCCTACAAAGAACATCCCAAGTAAATTTAGTTTATGTGTGCACATGCTGTCGACGACACATCTCAGCAGAATCACTTCCAAAACTCTGCAGAGTTACTTCAGCAAGTTGTGGCAGTTACGAGACAGTTAAGATAATCTAGTTAACTTTTGTAACTAGAACATAAGTATGAACAACGACTGTTAACAATAATTAACTGCCATTTTAATGTTGTAATGTACAGTGCGGTTGAGTCGTCAGTTACTGTGCAGTTTTTATTGCATACCTCCCGGGGCCAATAATTTAGTCTTCCCATTTTGATAAGTTCTTGATACAGTACCATGTGTTTTATATCGATGCAGAGATATCACGCCCACTGAACTTTCTTTAAAGTTAAACAATAACTATCATAAGACAATACAAATTTTAATATAGTCAAATATTTAACGTAATTTTCGACTGACTGTAATTGAAAATAAAAGAATGCATTGACTGAAGTAGGCTTAAATAACTGATTTTGTTTTATTTCTTTTCTTTTTGATATTTTTTTTTGATTGATCATAGTTGTGATAATGAGAGATCACGCTTATATTTGTGAACAAATAGTGTAAGATTATTAAAATGCCTTATTTAACTTTTTTAAACTTAATTAAGAGGAAGTTGAAACATTTGTCGCGTGTGATATCTCTGCAGTTTAGTACCCTAGCACACGACACAACTCTGCATTTGCACTTCAGCTCATCAATCGTTAATATTTTGTCGTCCCGCGTACCTAGTTTTATAACATTTATATTAAACCACCACGTTTATACATTACTTAAGTTGACATTATATTGTATATGTATATGATTGTTGATTAAATATTGAATATTTGTAAATTTTATTTTGAAAATCTCAGTTGCTTTTGAATCAACTATATTTTTTGCAATTTTGTCGACTGTCAAAATGGTTATTATTAAATAGAGATTACTATTTTGTTTTGACAGTAGACAATTAGGGAATTACGTGTTCAATAGCGATGTGACTAGAAACACAACGGTAAAAGTGATTGTATTATTGAATTAAATGGCGGTAACTGCAATTTAGTGAAATTGCACTTTTTGCATAAATGCAAATCAAATTGCAGCGGCTGTTCGCGAAGTGGTTCTTTTGTTTCGTCATGAAATCAGTAAACCTTAACACATTGGTAAAACCAAATATTTTTAACTTTCCAAGAAAGTCAAACCTCACAGATACTTGAAACGTCAATTGTTTTTCGTTATAGTTATTGCTATTGGGTACACGTAATTAATTTACACAGGCATATACAGGGGGTTTTACATGCTCGTATAGCTCACGCTTTCAGCGGGGTGCTCTTATACAGGTTGTTGCAAAAATAAAATATATATTATAGACATCTTTGTTAAAGCGTGGGTGCGTTTTTGACAGGACCTGTATGAACCCCCAACTAGCTTGACAACCGGCTAGGAAGACTGTGTTGCATAACACAATATAAGGGTTAGGCTATATACGTAAAATCAAGTGTTAGCTGTTCGAATTTAGCTATTAAAAGTCATACATAACTAAAAATAATAAATATCATTCTGCATTTTTTCTAGATCAATGTATATGTGTAACGACCGTGAAAACATAGATGTAAGAAACAAAAAATATAAAAAAAAATAATGTGATTCATAAATTTATTATACTTTAATAATGAAGTGAAACATGATAGGGATAAATGTTTATATGTATGGTACGAATACAGCTTCATGATTGGTCTATGTGTACTAGGTATATGCACGACGCGACGGCTGGAAAATGCTTGTGTAGTTCTGTAGAATAAACTTAGAGTAATTTGTAATGTTATGTTACCCGCTGGACTAAAGCACTAACATTGTTAATGCCTGTTTATCTCTGTACAACAATTTAACAATCTATTTTTTCAGATTGTTCCATATTTAAGCAAGCCATAACAACAAATGGGTTTTTCCTATTTTATATGACACTGGACTTCTTAGATTTTGTAAAGGATTCTATAGTTAATATATAAATATGAAAATGGTTTTCCAAAACACGAAGCGGGTAACAGTAAAAACTTATACTAAAGATTCCATATGAATGTCAAACTACGTCATAATTGTATTAGGGAACGTAATATATAAACGAAATATACATTTATCTAATAATAATTATTATTATATATATATTATACTTACATATACTATATAAAAATAGATAATTTTTCGTCATTCAAGATAAGCGGCTGTGTTAGAATCAACTCTTTGTATAAAATTTTCGACTCCACCGAATCGGGAAACGATCACAATATATAAGGAAAAATAGTATTTAAGAAGCATAAGGTGAAATAATGATTTAAGGCCGACTTTTAATGATTTAGGAATTTCTCTTTACATTGACAGGTATACGCAATAAAATAATTTCAGATAACACACGGATACAATTTTTTTATAGGTAAACCTACCTATTATTATGTTTAAGAATGTCACCATCATATCAACTGACTGTTAACAAGTAATATAAATTAAGGTTTCAGTTAAAAGTTTTTTTTTATATAAACACTTGAAAATATTAAATAATTAAAAAACCGGTAAAATATAATGAGCTTTACAAACAGACGCACAATTTTATAATAAGTTACGAATAACAATTGCATTTATATAATATTATATAAAATAAAAATATATTTATTTTGTTGCGTATCCAATTTTGTTTTACTTATTCTATGCGCGGTAATGGATAGAGCAAAATATTTTTGACAACTTTCATAATTTTTAGTTACAGAACACGTTTTGAACAACTCAAAATATTCAGCAAGTATATATGTAGATTCAGTATTTTTTTTTTAATCAGAAGGATATAGAATGTATTCGGGTTAGTGTGTCATTTGCACGGTCAAGGACGGCTGGACCTGCCTTTGTGATGTTTCATTCATACTCGAATAGTTACATTAGACTATCATAAAAAAAGAAGCTCGTGCCTAAGTAAACCCCTCACGGTTCAATCGATTATAAGGTTAAGCAACGCTTGGCGCGGTTGGTCCGTGGATGGGTGACCATCTGGTCCTGACGAGTTCCGTGTTTCGGAGGGCACGCTAAATTGGTGGGTCCCTGCTGTGTGACAACCAGTCTTGTCATGGGGTACCGGGTTACCCAGGGCACTGGGTTGAGGAGGTCAGACAAGCAGTCGCTCCAAGTGAAACACTGGTAGTCAGCTGCAATCGGTTGAGACTGGAAGCCGAGCCGAACATAGCTTGGGAAAAGGCTAGGCAGATGATGACAATCACAAAAAGAAGGCGGCAGAAATTTGAACGGATCAAGAGTTGAGAACTTTTCACAACATTCAGTACTTACATTTTACTTTTTAAAAACGCATATTGTCCAAAACAGTCTGAACACAAACATTTACACCGCGATAATAGTAAACACATGCATTGTTTGTTTTCATTCACAACTTTTGCCTGGATCTGGGCATAGTATTAAAACGCAGGGTATATAAAATCGATAGCCCGGGCTAGCTCTTTGTATGCGCGCGGAATGCACTGGGGCACGTCAGCCACCTAGCGTAGCTGTTGCGAACTAAATCCCGCCGACTATTTCGAATAGGTAGCGTCCAAATTGTTTCTCGGAATTTGAGATAGGTACTTTACCTTAGTACTATGGAAAAAAAAAACATTTATCTGTGTAATTATATAAAAATTTATTCCTATTTCCCCTGGTCACTTTTTTTGTTATGTTTGTTTTTTTTTTTGAGGAATGGTTCTCATGAAAGATTCTCTCTCTCGGTTCAGCTACTTACATAAACAATAAATTTATTTTAAAAAAATCATGGTAACTGCTACCTCGTTTATAGATTACCGCGTATATTGTTATATAAGGTAAATTATTTTGCTAACTCGGTGCCTTACTTTGATGGTCGCATTAGTATTCTATTGTCGTTATTTTGAATACAAATAAGTTAATTTTACTCCGTTAGTACATTCCAATGGGTCTCGATTCGGTCGGATATTTTGAATATCATATTATAAGGATATTTTTGGGAACTTGTAATCGGCCGTAGAATAAAATATTTTATTGTTGATTGATCGCTTCTGTTAATTCATCAATTATTTTCAAATGAATCGTTTGTTTTAGAAGTACGTAAAACTTTGATTTTTTTTTTAGTTTTTTTGCTAAAAATAGTGTTGCCATAAGCTTTTTCATTCGCAGAATGAAATTTCAACAATTATTAGATAATATTAGCTTTTTTAACATTTTAAATAATATACCGTTTATATTAAAATAAAAGTAAGCATTTTATAGAATAAAAAACTTCATAATGGTTGTCTGTATTTCAATAATGTAAAACTGAATAGGTAGGATATTCAAAGGTTGTACTAGAGAATGAAATTCAAAATTAGGCTAAATAGCTAAAACAACGATTTAGGAGACATTTTCAGTGTGTTGTGAAAAGCTTATGGTTATACTAGAACTAGACATACATTCTGCGACTCACCTCTGACAGCCACACCTTAAACAAAAACATAAAATATTATTTCTCAGTCGGTTACAAGCACTCTTGACAGTTGGATTCTGTCAGAAATCATTTCGGTGACGTCACTATTGTAAACGTCATTAAATTGCCAAATTACGTGACTGTTCTGATGACGACACGCGAAGCTGCGCCTTTTTTGTAAAACTATTTGACTATCCAGAATGAATATTTGTGATATTGGGTTTATCCCGGCCAGAACAATTCTTGAGGGCTCAAAGTGTGAGTCGATAATTAAGAAAAAAAACACTGATTAATTAATAAATGAATGGTTGATTATGAGCAAAGATTACATCACATAATGTTACCTTTTAGCTTATAAAATTATTAGCTTTAAATACATTTTGGAACAATTCGTTCTTTAGTTATAGTTTGCTAAAATGTTTGGAGGCTTGGGCTGTCCGCACAGCTCGCATGGCTAGATGCTAGATACGGGATAGACTAGCTCTGTGCCCTCAGGCCCAAGGCTCCATCACCAGTGTGCAAGTGACTGTGACAACCTTTTTGTATTATTCTAAATAATAATTAAAATTGTTTGATTATTGGATGCTTGTTCTTTGTTTCACAAGCTTAGGCGTGTATTATATTATAATTATTATCTTTATAGTAAGTTGTTATTATTAAGTCCAAAATTTTAAATTTAAAAGAAATTTATATATTGTTAATTTAGTGTGGACAGAATGCTTGTGAAATATTGTACGCTGGATAGTCATTGATGATGAGATTTGCAATTTATAATTAATTCAATTATGTAAAATAAAAAAGGCGAAGCTTTTTGAAATAATATATGTTATCTTCTAGTTTATATCTGTACCGGCGTTTATATTTCCAATGAGCCGAGACTTGTATATAAACACTTAATATAGTTACTAATACTACATATTTACAAACACATGTAATAATAATAATAATTGTCAATGAAAACAGTTATTTATTATTATTATTTTGTTCTCATTTCCTTTCTGATGTATGTACGGTAGGTCTCCGAGCGAGGGACAGGTGAAGTAGCATACACATTTTATATTATTAAATTTTTCTTATATGTGGAAGTGAAGAAGTTTTATTTACTGATATCCGCTGCACCAACACTAGTTCTAGTACGTAATGTGAGATAAACAGACAAGATAGACACACAAATATATGTAGATAACATCACAAACCTAAAGGTCTCCTTTACTTGTTGCATTTAACCGTTTTGCGCACTTCACGGATCGATTCACAAAACACTGCACGCAGCCTCACAGCCTCACAACACATAGTACGTATATTTGTTTACTTTGTCACTCCATTGGGGAGCAGCCACATCCCGCGCAAACCGTATCAACAACACAGAGTGCCCGAATGCTGCCGGCCGGGCGGCTAGCATCTATTTTTAGACGACCTACAGAATATTGATTTTTAAAATGCACTTTAGTTTACCCCTCTATCTCATAATTTACTTAACAAAATACCTGTGACTTTATACTCTAAACACGTACTGCTATCACTCTCAAAACATGTTAATAATAATAACAAAATCACATTTATTACGCGCACCTATTATTTTACACAGCATTGCAATAAAAATAAATAAAGTGTTTACTTGTTACATTGGCTTGAAGGTGGTTTATATTGCGATGACTTGAAGTTACTCCCAAATGTCAATGTTTGAAATATGGATGCGTGTGTACCTAGTCTAGGCTAACAGACTATGTATTGACGCAGGCGAATCTCGGACGGCCCTGTCCCGTTAACAGGACGATCATTCGCGATACTGTAATCGAGTTATAATTGAATTTCGATTCTCAGTTGTTTCGATTTTTGATTCTGAAGTTTATTCAAATGATTGATAATCGCTGGTGAAGTTTAATGTTTACAGTATTGCAGTGTGTGCTGTTTTAAGATTATGTAGCTTGAAAAATATGTTTGGGGTAAATAAAAATTACAAAAAAAACCCCAGTAGATTGTATATTTTTGGAAAAACTTCACTGAAGATCAAAGATTTACCGACACTGAGTATTTTTTTCCTTTAGCTTGGGCTTTAGTTAACATTTAAACTTGAAATCCTGCTGAACTCTCTGAGTAAACATCGCGGTGCTGGTGCTTTAATGCGTAAGTATTAAGAATACAAATGTAAGTGTTGAAAAATCGCTAAAACAGTCTTATAATCGAGATTTTTTTTATTTATGCCATACATAAAAACTGATCTTGGTGACATACCTTCACTGATTGAACAAAAAACTTCAAGAAAATGCTGGTGCCATAGGACCTCTACGTACATAATAGGTTGCAAGATACGAACGACCAAACATACAAAACGAAAGAGTAAGCCGAAAAAATTTAAAAGGATTTTTTTATCTGACCACTGACCCTTAAAAAGTATATGACATGTATAAAAACATTGAAGCCCCAGTAAAGGTATTTTTATCAAATAATCATTTATCTATGTCGTTAGTAGAGCGGTAAAATTCATGTTATAACCAGGTTAAATAAAGCAACTACCCCTTAACAGTTAACTCTGAACCTAGCCGGTAGAGGCGCCACTGACAGTTCGCGCCATTCCTTTTACGAATTTTCACGGTAACAACACTGGAGCTTAGTAAAACTATTCGACTAATTGGAATAATAATTCAAAATATTCGAATTTTGAAAAAAGAACGGTAGATTTTTATTATTTCTTGTGTTTTGTTAGTTAAATTAAAAGTATTTACTCTAATTTATGGAGGTTTGAACTGAAATGAAGGTATACGTAGATGTTATAGTTCAGAGTGAAAGGTGAAAGAATGGTATTTTTGGAATGATAATGATTAAATACGTATAGCATGTTATTTTAAAATATAATTAACATGAGATTTGGTAAAATTTACATAGAAATAAATGCATATTTGTATTTAAATTCATAATTGAATAGCGTAAAAAATGCATATTTATTGGTACAATGATATCTAAGAAAATTAATTCTTTAACATCATATATTAAAGAGATGAGATTTTGATCACATTAAAACTTACTGTAGACTAGACATTATCTTTGCTACATGCGTGCATGTAGTAAGCGTAGCAAAGTCACATGTTGCCGACGTAGCAGCCGCTTAGTCAGGCGCCGTCGTCGTAGCAAGCAACCACTCAGTGCTTAGTCACATATTAAAGTCCCACATTATTGTTTTTCAGCTTGCTCTGAGACTTTTTATATTTAGCTTTTTTTATTTTTGTTTGTTTTTTTTTTAGGTTAAGAGAGAGTTTCAGGCTGCTTCAAAATAACGACTGTCAAAATCCTAATAACATACATTTTTGGGAAGAAATAACTTTAGACTCATTTACTGAAACATTTAGACAACAAGCTTCTATCAGCAACTATCTACAGAAATTTTGAAAAATATTACGATGACGTATTATCAATGTAACGACTTAAAGAAAGTATAAAAAATAATGAACACATTTTTGTTTGAGTAACGAAAATATTATATTCTTCTTCGTACCTATTATAATTCAAAAATGGATATAATCAAAACTCCCGCGCCCACATCTAGGTCATACGTATCGTATTGATCTGCGCAGCGCTGACCACAATGACAGTTGAAGTAAGCGAGGCACTACTGCCCAGTACTAGGCTCCAGTGCATTTAAGCTCAGCCTTGTAAAAACCCACTCTTCAGGCATAAAGCCTTATTGAATTTGATCATGGAAGAAATCAGCGCAACTACGCTAAAGGCTTTGGAGAAAGTTCCCCTGGAGCAACTTATTGGTTAGTAGCGTCGTAATAACAATAAATAATACTGTGTTTATTTGTATACTTCAGTTAGGACATTTTGTGCAATGCTATTTACTGAAATAGCGAGATTTTTTCAATGCGATGTAGGATGAAGTTATTGATTATTTGAATATGGTAGTGTTTTATTATGTGAGAGCATTTTTTATTTTTGTAATTATGACTTTTCAGGGAGGTCGTTTGTTCACTCTTTGTTCTTAACTTAATGACTATAGGTATTTTTGATTAATTTTTATCTTAATTAAAAAGGCTCTTAATAGGTTTTTGCGATGATCGCTATTAAACTTGCGAATATTTTACTGCGATAACAAATAATGCTCGCGAATATCTTCTATGATAAGTCGAATTTCCTTAATAGATTTTCATCTTTATCGCTGAAGCATATGGTCTAAAGTTGATTGGGAAATTTTGACAGTAGGGTAGCTTGATGTGCTGGCGTCTACAATAATATTAATAAATATAGCGATTTTATCAATTTAATTGAACTTTCAGAAAACTACGTAAAGATGAGCGTGGAAGTGATTAAGGAAATGCAAAATCGTAATGATCCAGAGTTCTTGAGGAGCCTCAAATATGCTCAGAGTCAAATGACACGAGAAGGTAGGTATTTGTGTACATCACTACTAGCTACAAGTGGTCTTCAGCAACCCACTTCTTCCTGGTAACCTTGGCGAGATCGTCCGTCCACCTTGGGGGAGGCCCTTGTCCAGCAGTGGACGTCTTTCGGCTGAAACGACGACTACTAGTTTTTTCCTGCTACATTATCCTATTTCTGAGTAATGAGTTGGTAAAGTAACCAATGAGATCCTTGTAAAGATCTCATTGGTATTTGGTCAGCCATTTTAACTTTTTTTACCACTTCTTAACTAAATAAATTAGATTTATATTAGATTTACTTTTGTTTTAAATTTTCACTGACGCCATCGTTCTGTTAATTTACAGAATTTTTGTCCATACAAATCGAAGTTTATGCAGCATGCAACCAATTTGCGATGCAACAATGCACAGGTATGTATAATTCCATGATTGACCTATTTTAAGAAATAACAAATATAAACCCTGAAACTGTCGAACTTGTGATATTAGTCAAAATATTTGTCCCCGTAGACATAACTGGATATATGACAGAACCCTGAACCTTGGGAACAGCAATGACACTCCTTTCGATTCCTGTGCAATTAACTAGACATCAACGAAACGTCTTCCATTTAGCTTTCCGTTATTTACGTAAATGTTATGTATTCTAGCTGTCGACCAAATTGCCCATATGGTGGTCCTGCATGACTCTGTGCAGTTGATGGATCTGTAAACACCAACACGAACATAAAAGGTAACATCTCATATGCTTTATTTATATTACTTAACCCACAAGCCTCCAGTCTATGATGTTGGTGACTATCAGTGGAGCGATGGCCTATCTGACCTCTATAAGGTGTCAGAATACCCATTGGTTCGACTTTGTGACTGCCGTTACGTCTTGCTCCTAATTTATTAGCAGTCTAGTTAGACTTAAGTGGAAGACCTACCAGTAAGGTGTCGAGCTCTACAAAGTTGCGTGGATCTGGCGGTGTATAACACCTTCACTATGAGACAAAGCAGTCATCTGCCTAGCCTTTTCCCCAAACTATGTCTTACGTGGATCGACTGCTTTTGTGACCTCCTCAACCCATAATTAAAGGATAGCCTAGCTGTGCTGTTATGTGCTGGTCGAGACTCTGAAGAACACGCTATGGCATAACAGTTAGTCATGCGCTGATCAAGGTTCCTTATAGGAGCGCTGTTTTACCTTTCTTTGGCTCCACTTCCAAAATGAGCTACTGTATGATGACCTTTTGGAGTACTGATGTAAATGCAGTATAAGAGCTGGTTAAGCTGAAATCATTACCTTGACTCGCATGTAGGCACTTTATGTAATAATGCTAAAAAGTAATTATAGTTTTTATCTTTATATTCCAGGCTGCAGAAATCACCTGCTCACAGCTCCACCGTCATCGCCACATCGAACTAATATCAGGACGTCATCATAACCCAGTTTCGGAGTTTTGCAGTCATAAAACTCCTGGTCAGATCATCAAGAGGCAGGATGAATAATAATAATTACTGCAGCCTTTTAAGAGCCGGTTTCACCTATCATACTCCCATCAACCAATTTAATACTGTTTAGAATGTAAAAAAAACTGCCTAGTTTTTCTGAAGCTCTTTTCTGCATAGATCAGTGTTTTACACACAATTTGGCATATTCGGCATACAGTGTAGCCAAAACCTTGAAAGTCTAAAAGGTTTGAGCGGTGAAATCAGGCATATCAAAAATGTTATGCGTCCTCTACATATTGCAAAATTACTTCAAGAGCTAGTAGTCTGATCCTTAATATACCTGAATAGTTTATCAACTAATCAGGACTATAAAATATAGACGTTGGCTCGGTTAAGCGAATCACACACTGCCATACGTCATTACGCGTTGTCAGTGTGTTGCCCTCAGCGTGTACTGTGCACGCACCATGGCGAATGGTAGTGTGACATTCCTTATGTCTTATCTAAATGATATCGTCGAAAGTAGTTAGTTCCAATTAGGTTAAAAAATTACTCTTATTGAACGTCAAACGTTAGTAATATTTAAACGTTACTCATCTTAATGTTGAAGAAAAAGTCAAATTGCTGTCACTCTGTGAATTCAATGTAATATCAATATTCTGTCAGTTTGAGGACATAGCTCACTTGGTCAGTTGAGGCACCATCTCGCCTCGATCCAGTCTTTGTATGTTTTTGTTTGGATGCGCGTTAATAACTGCGGATAATCTTACATAATTATATACCACGCGAGGTCCACTGGTTGACCGGCTGGTCACTAATAATAATAATGGCGTCCAGAACGATTACCGAGAACAGTTAACTGCGCGGGAAATTTATAGTGCACAAGCATTTGCGACGCACTCTCTATTCCGTCACTCTCATACTCTGATGCGAGCGAAGAGAGATCAGGCGTAGGACCGACATTTACACGCCCTGCGATGCACGGGTGTAACAATCACCAACCCACGAAGCTCGTGCACCAGCATTCGTGCTATGCGACTATTAGACCAACGAGGCATGGGACATTGACAACGATTCGCCTGGTGACCAGGCGTTGCCCGCCTGCTAACAAGGTATGGATGCTGAGCAAGGGTAGATGCAGTGAGCTATGACCTTCATACAATTTACGTAAATGTGTACATTTAATGTTTATCAAAAAAAAAATAACCAATCCGAATTCACAATATTTAACCATATAATAGTAGAGTTCATTCACTGTCTTTGAAAGGTTTAGTCACACTAAAACATAGGCAAAGAAATCCTGAAACAATTGACAGAATATAGCATTGCACGTTGTCAGCTGCTGCGCGTAGCTTTTGTTATAGTGTGGTATAACCCTAAAATATAATTATATTATTAAATAATAATAAATTAATTGTAATTATTATTGTAAAATATTATAGAAATAGGACTCGTATTCGTTCTAGAACACGGATCACGTATCTAGAACATGATTTTTTATAATTTCAAATCTCATTTGTAATTTTTGCTGTCCATTCAAAGGGCGAGAATAACCCTTAGTCTAAAAAAAGCGTGTTAAAAACAATCTTACCATCAAATTTCAAATGGGGTTATAATCTAGACGACTGGTATTAAAAAACAAGTGATGAAATACAATTTCCAGCACACAGTCAAACTGTTAATAATGTATTTAAGCTGGGCGATACGAAAATGCGATGCTAAGCTGTCTCTTCTATAACAACACGCTCAGCTCTAGTTGCTATCAAAATAATTTTGTATGTCGACTTGGCATGAAATCTTATGTTAATTTTATTTTACTTATGAAATAAACAATTTAAATGTGAATATGCGAAATCGTGTTTATTATTTATTCCTAAATAATGAAGTAAGGAAATTGGGATTGCTTATTTGTTGTAGTTCTGCGTTGATTTAATCTATTGACTTTTATGGATAAGGATGGTAAGTTTCTGACGCCAGCACGCATCAGGCTACCCGACGCTGTAAAATTTTCCCAATCAACTTTGAAACATTTCTTTCAGTGATAAAGGAGGAAATTTGACAGATTATAGTAGCTTGATGTGCTGACGCCTGTGCATCTTTAACACGATGTCTCAGCTATAGGAATACCACTACTGAATACAGGTCCATTGATTCCCAAATGTACATTGAGGGTTATATATTTTTAACATAGACATTAAGTAATTGTGGTGTTCTGTCAACAGGCGTTGACGTAAGGACTTTTGACAGTCGAGTGGGCGGGAAACTGTTTTTGACGGATAGGTTTTGGCGGTAAGATATTGGGAAACTGGGAACCTTGGTGGGGAAAAAAAGGGGGAATTTGGTTGGTTGCGCTGGACGTTTGGGAATATTGTCAGAAGACAGTTTTGATAAGACTGTAACAGTTATCTAAAAAGGCATTTTATTTATCATCCTAGATACACAGATTTTAGAGGATCGTAGTTTACAAATATTTTAAAAATTAAATAGTCATGTCAAATAGTATGACTCATACTACTCTCTCGGCCGCACATTTGTTTTTAATCACATTAATCCTAGTCCCTTGAACTTTACGACATTTGCCTAGTTCCTAACCATATTTTGGTTGGTTTCTAGTCTAACCAAATTCCATAATACAGACATTATTTAAAAGGTGTATTTGTTCAGAACATCAGGGCAGGGAACGTAACATTCGTTTGATTTGTTCTGCGAATAGAGTGAATTCCCAGGGAAGCTAGTCATTACTTATTTTTTTACTAATGAAAACTATCCCATAAGATGGAGTGGGTGCTGATGAATAAAATTGAATATTTTCCAAACATTAAGTAAAACACAATGCCGTCGAATGGAACGTCAACCAATAGAGGGACGTATGTCGGTTACTGGTTTTGTAGCCATCTAGTTGAATTATCCAAAACTTTGTTTAACTCACCCTGCAATAGATGGCGCTATTTAAAACATACTCAAATTAATTCTGCTTTACCGTTTTGAAATTAACGCGGGAAATTAAAATATGGCCTTTATATGTGGGGAACTAATAAAAGCTAGGAAATGATTTTTTTCAAAATAACGAAGATCGTATTCGTGAAAAATTACGATTGTTCTAATTCAAGAAATTAATATTAGTAAAAGTCAAAATATTGATATATCAGAATTTCCATTTTCGAAGGCAAAAAAAAATTAAAAAATAATATGAAAAACTTTTGTACCTACATCCGATTCGCTAAAGAATCAGGTTACTGTCAGATTTATGTTTTTTTAAATAACAACGAAAAATGTAAAAATTTCGTCATTTGTTAATTACGACCGTTCGAAATATGAAAATTTCGGAGTTAAAACAAAATAATGGTATTAGTAGGCAGTGTTAGTTTGGGGTAACAAAATTCAAAACGAATCAGAATTATGAAAACTGTATATTTTTAAATTCATAATCTTGCCCATTGAAATAAAATTTCTCGTAAATATTTAGTGATCATAGAAGAATAGAATAAACAGTACAAAGTTAATTTAATAACATAATCTCATCTGCTTTGCTTTTTCAGCGTGTTTTTTTTCAGCGGCTGCAGCGAAAGTTATTACAGAATCGCAGTGTCTATCGGTAAATGAGAGTTTTTTATATCACCATCATTTTCAAAATCCTACATAGATACTTGTACCTATGTATCATCAAATCAAATATAAGAAATAACAAACTTTAATTTTTAAAAGATACTTTCAAAACTGCTGTCCTATGTTTCGTTAAGGGAATCTTTTAATCAGGATGAGTTCTACTAGCGATGAAGAAAATTATATTATATGTGATACGTAAATAACATGAGTTTATAAATGCATCACTTCGGTATTTCAATTAATTATAACTTCATAGATTATTTCCTCGATTTTCTCATACTTTTATTTGTTCGTTCACATGTGTTTATGTATAGCTCACTAAAGGCTAAAGTGAATACTATGCACGTCAGCCCATTTTACAATATTAGCAGAAAGTATAGATCATGTGTTTATGTCACTTTCCTTAAATATTATTATTATCTATCTTTTGTTTAATCACGCCTAACTTAGCCAAGTTGAATCACCCTACATAAGGAAACGACATAAGGAAAGAAAGAAACGAGAGGCGGAATCCATTACACTGAGAAAATATTTATGTGATTCAACTAGCATTCTAGATAGAAACTTTTTAAAATTCCTGTATTTTTTTTCAGGATTGTCTTTAATAAAACTCCCTCCAAAACATAAAGTATACTCGCATACAACCGTGCTCTACGGGTTGTACTTTTACTTAAAAACATTCTTCAAAAATCTATTACATATTTTTATATCGAAACAAAGTATCATCTCAAACAAAATACTACAATATTAAAGAAAAATAAATATTCCCCTAGCTACCCTTGTGAAATAAAGTTGCCGATTTCCTAACTAGGTGGCGTTGGGATCGAATTAGAAGTCGCTATGGTTTCGTTACATCGGTTTGGTTAGGGTCGCTCGACAGACTTCGTGTTCAATGCGACGACGGGCCCAAGGTGTCCTTGGCCCAAACAATTTTTGTTAGCGATCCTCATACTAATGTATGCGGTCGCTAGTCTAAACTTAGAAATAACTCTAGAATGACCCCTTGATTTTGTGGTCCAATTTTGACGGAGGGTGATTCGACGTACGTATGCAACGTACATAATTCATTTACTACACAAGATGCAAGGAATAATTAATTGATGTTTGCGTACCGACATATCAATGAGAGCAACATTGTTAATAAAGAAAGTAAGATTATCTTAACTAAATAAATATAAAACACTGGCATTTGTTGATATTCATAAGAAAAAGTTTTCTTAAAAAAATATCTGAATTTTTTTTGAATAATCTCGACCCAACGTTGCATTGATATATAGTCTTTATAATTTTACTTAAATATTCGTTTTATACACGTAAGCTCAGTAATCTTGAAACTCGGATGATGAGCACCTCCTATCTTAAATTACATTAGTAACAGGATTACTATGTACTTTTAAGTGAATCTTTTGCGAGTGTTGGCAAAAAACATGTGATGTTGAAAAATGTTTTAACGGAACCTTTAAATATATATCCTAAGTTAAGTAATGCTTACAGCATAAATACTTACAAATATTTTACTTTAAATAAATAAAATAATACTTACATCGACATCAGGACTTTGTACCTCAGAACATGTGCTGTCTGCATACTCATACTCTCTTCGACTCTATCATATTTTTTAATTTTAATAGACACCAAAAAGGGGTAACGATACTGTCCTATATAACATATTTCAAAAAACGATGTCGTGAACTCGTGACGCTCTTTTTTTTTTTTCGTGGGAAATCATCAAATGACCCCTCCCGCTGAGGGTGCAGCTGGAGGGAGTGTCAAACTCGTGACGCTGAGCTGATAAATGTACTTCATGTCAATCTGCCTAGCCTTTTCCCGAGATATGTTGGGGTCGGCTTCCAGTCTTATCCGGATGCAGTTGAGTGCCTGTGCCTATTGAGCTCCTCAACCCATTTACGTGGAAAACCCTACCCCATGGTATGACTGATGTCAGACTGTTTTGCCTACCCATAACGACTGCCAAAGATGTACAAATGACAGCCGGGACCTTCCAATTTAATGTGCCTTCCGAAACGCATAGGAACTCGTCATGAAAAGATGTTCACCTATCTACGGACGGACCGGTCCAAGCTTGCTCCTTGCTTAACCTTATGATTTATTGAATCGCGCGGATGCTACTTAGCCACGAGCTCTTCATTCATGTATCTTGGATATTTTTCCTTCTTTGGCTGTATGGATATATATAGGCTACGTAGACTAAAATAATACAAAAAATCACATTCAGATTCGTTTATTAGAAGAAAAAGGAATGTGTTTAAATATTAAAATACATTTTTTTTCCTAGATTACCGACATTAGAAATATGGGAGTACAATTTTTTTTAATACTTATTTCATCAGTAATTATAATCATAAGTAACGAAATGAAATGATAGAAATAAGTTGAACAGTCGTAGTTTGGGGACCTCCTTCAGCGAGTGTTCTTTAGAATTGTCCACCTTTTTGTTTATGTGTGTTTTGAGTTTTTTTTGAGTTTTGAGTTTTTCACTTTGTTTGTATTTTTCAATGATACTTACCTAAATAATATATTCACCTAAGTGAGTATAAATGAGCATCTTAAGATGCTTTCTGTTATCGTATATCAAAATTTTATTCACTCTATTTAAGTCGAAATCGCCTTCTTGGCGGTCGGGTAGTGACATATTTTTTTATTTTATTGAAATATTTTTGATGAAAAAGTAAACAATTGCAGACTTCTGACCCGACCATTGCCATGATATCTTTTTATGCTTCCAATGCCCGTATTCTAGAATTAATCTCAGTTTGTACCTTTTCTAAATCGATTAGATTAAATAAATCTAGTACTAATCTAATCAAATTAAACCTAGGTTCAAGACTGAGAACAAATTGATTAATTAGAGACGTGTTCTAAAACGAAAAAGAGCCTAATTAATCAATTTGTGAGATTTCTAAACGTTTTTTTTTTGTATAAAAAATTAAATACTAAATTAAATTTAAACATGAAGCTAATCTGGGGAGAGCAATAGTAATTTTAATTTCATATAATTATGAAACTGGCCTATATGTTTTTTTTTATACCTATATATTTTTTTGTGCCTGACCTACGCAAATTTAGTTTATTTTTTTAGTCATAACTTTGATATCAGTCCAATAAAAAATACAAATTTTTAAAATGTCCCATTATGTTATTAATTAATTCTTTAATTTTATTTCTGGTAGTTTATTTTTTCCTCTTTATTACTCTCACCGGACTAACTACCGCTTAGAAAATACTTAAGAAATATTATATACAAGTTTATATACACACTACAAAATATTTGCTAGATAAATTCGATGCGGTTGTGAACCTTCTTCTGTGCGCTCCCTACTTTTTGTGTATGTATGTATATTATACTTGTATCGGAATACATGAATGACTACTAACACTGAGAACTTTTAAAATGACGCCAAGCAAAGTCCGTTTCCTAAAATTTTGTTTGTCGGTTATATCATCAGCCTTTTTGTATCGTCCCACTGCTGGGCACAGGCCGCCTCTCACACAGAGTAGGATTGAGCGTTGTCGATTTATTACATTTATACCGAATTTAGGTAACGGTAGAAACATTCGGTACCAAGCGTCGTTACCCAAGATGTTTGGTCGCACATATGCGCAGACGCAGCTCCTCTATCTGTCTTTCAGTCGTATAGTCACGACTGGCGATGGATGATGTGTGATAACCGATAATTTGACACGAGATACCATAGATCGTAAATATGATCGGTTCAGAACATGTTGTTCTTCATTAACGACAGTGCATGTAAACTGCACTCCAGTGTGCAAGCTGTCGTCAATTGACGGTTAGTTCCTTATTGCTTGCTTCTTGTGCGTTTTTGACGTGGCTGTTGGTTATTTCAACGTCCGCAAGGTGGCGTTAATTATGGAGTACAGTGAGGCTTTTGGAGGGTTTACATGAATTGGCACCCGTGCTGTTTATCTAAGGAAACGGCCTTTACTGGTTTAAGATAATGAGTACATTGATAATATCATAGTGGGATTTTTTTTATCAGTGCCCTCTTAAATAGGAATTATGGGGTAGTGCCAATGTATTTTATTAGTTCTTTGTTAATGATGATATCATGGGTTGCACCATGTAAAGACATCCAAATCGTCATTACAAAATATTGATGACCTGAATTTAAATGTATGATACTTTTTTTTAATTTCGTCTATTTTTTAATTTACGGGAGTCGCTTTTCATTTTCAGTTTTTGATACTTTTTTTAACCCAAAATTGAGCCAAAACAATTATTATCAGTTTTAGAAATTTCATTTGTGACTATACTGCTTTGTCTCCAACAAGACATGTCATGAAGAAGCAAGCATTTATTGATACAAATTTTTCTACTAAAAGGTGGAGATTTTCCAGATCTGCGTTTCTTTTTTGGTACTTTAAATACCATAGAACTCCTAAATAAGAATTGACCCGATTACTTAATGAAGGAGAATATATTAAAAAAAAAACAGAGCACTGATAAAAAAGCCTGCAATGCGGCTACTGTGGGGTAGGGGACCATGGCACGGCTACGACTAATCTACTGACGGATAAATGATGATGATGACAATGCAGAGATTACCGCTAAACTCAGCGACCTACTCCTGACTTATGATGTACCTACATGATGGATCACACAGAACCAGTGACCTGGTACCTCAAAGATCGTAATTACTTCAGTTGATAGAAGCATGCACGCACCGAGAATGATGCGTGGAAGTGTGTGATCTGATAATAGTTGGCCGTTTTGATCTTCTAATACGGCTTGTATAACTCTCGTAATTTTGAGAAAAACTGCAATAGCAGTATTTTGAGTATTTTTTTTCAGTCAGTGACGACGAGGTGATCTTGTCGCGCGAAGATGGAAAAGTTGTCAGCTGTATCGATATGGTGGTTGTTCAGCGATGGTCTCTGCTTGCTGAAATGAAAATATATTATTTTGATTTGCTTTCTGATTCAATTTAATTTTCGTTCGCAATCAGTGTGTCTGTGGGTGCAGCTGGAGGGAATGTCAGACTCTTACAGACTAAAACCTACTATATTCCTATGGAGGACTTTGTGTCCGCACCCTGCGGAGCCCTTCCGATGTTACTGACTTCTCATAAGCGGGAATTTATGAGAAAAATGTTTGTCCTGTCGATATGATATATCATAATAGCCCATCTCAAATATGACTAACTATATAATTATAGTGTGCCGCCATTGACGGATACGGAGGATATATATCATCTGATATCATCATCAGATACAGTTGGAATGGTCAAATACTCAATTGGTATATTGTTAAGAAAGAGTTACGTAGTATTATAATGTACTGCTTAAGCATTTGCGCAGACACATGAGTACTCTCTATTGCCTCACTCCCATAGTCCGGTGGGACGTTAACCCGACACGACCGGATCGAGATCAGGCGCAGGTCCGTCATTTACGTGCTCTCTGATGCATGGGTGTATCACTCATCAACTTTGCTTTATGAAAGTCTTTTAAGATCAACAAAGCGATTTCGGATCTAGCCGGGAATCGAACCCAAGATCACGTGCACAGCAGTCACCCTATGCGACTACTAAACCAACGAGGCGTCGTATCTAAAGTTCAGATATACAAACCTGCTGTTAATAGCATCCTGATCATTTTAAGCAGGATACTGGTCCAGCAGAACGAGATCGGTGATCTGGGCTGTAGCTGAAATTCAGAAATGATCAAATTAAAGCCAGTGAATTATACGTGGAGAGGTTTATTGTATATTTTATTGAATAAAACTGTGAAAGAAATAAAATGAAAAGAAAGAGGAGCTCATGGGTCGATTGATTAAAGGGTTGAGGAAAGTTATATAGTTATATTTATATTTCATGACACAGATACCCATCTGTGTCATGAAAATTCCACTGCATTTTCGACACGTTATTATGGTCAATCCTGGCATTTTTACATCATCATCAGAAGTCAAATGGAATCGTCAGTCAGAAGCAAGAATTTTGTAGCGATGATGACAGAAGCTGGAAAGTCTCACAATCAATCTTACCCTAGGGTATGGCAGGGTTGAGGATGTCAGATAGGCAGTCGCTTCATTTGGCACACTGCACCAGATGCTACAAATTGCAGGCATACTTTTATTACAGATTAACTAGTTATAGCTGTTTGAATACTTACTAAGATTCTTGTAGTACTCAGCACGCTTGATCTCGAATTCTGAAATTGTGAATACGCAAATCTTTAATAGATCGTGAGGGTATCAAATGTTTCTGTATAAATATTACCAGGCGACCAAAATATATATAGCGAGCTGAGGATCGTCACCTCCTTCCTGCCCGGTTCCCAAGTTATTTGGAGTCTGCGCAATATATTATAGCTGAGACTAGTAGGTACAGTACATTTTGTTTTCAAAATATAAAACATTGGCAAGCGTTGAGACTGGAAGCCGACCCCAATATAGTTGAAAGAAGTAGAATATAACTAAATTGCTAAAATTATAGCTTATCTCATATAAAATACGTAACATAGGCAATGCAATTTTACATAATGCTCAGCACATATATTATGATCCGTTGCAAAGTCGTATTATGGTGTATGTAGCTCAGGCACCATAAAAAGTCGCTTGTAATATCATCCGACATCCGAGATTCACGGGACCACCAGAATAGAGCCAGCAGTTGTGGATCTCATGACATTTAGCTGCGCGCGCGCGGTCTTTGAAGCATTGCGCATGCGTAAAACTGACTATGGCAAAATCTCAGTAGCTTACTTCAGAACGGCAAAGTAAATTTACGAGGGTTGTTATATTAAGAGATTTGGGCTTATTGTACCAGTTTTGAGAACCATATTCATAGCAGCAGCTCTATATAATAATCTATACCTGTATGCATTTAATGTTTTTTTTTCGCGAGGTGAGTCGAGTGGGTCTATTTCGAGGTACTCGAAAGTGAGGTCTGTTTATACCTTCTGGTGTGATGGTTGCCTTCAGTTTTTCTAAATGCTGTTCAGTGTGCGAGTCTGGAGTTTTCTGCATGTCCTTGATGATTTGATTACGACGATGCTCGCTTTGATCTGAAAAATTAAACAAGACAATTATTAAAAAAATACCGATCGAACTGAAGAAACCTTTTTTTGCCATCGGTGTCCACGGGGTTGAATTTTTGATCGCATTTTAGTTTTTTTTTATGTAAATACTTGAATCATAATAATTTATTTTTACAAAGTCATAGACGATATTTGTAACAATAATTGTGACAATATTTGTGATAGTTTTGACTAATGTTTCTTCAATTAAAGATATTATATTATTTATATTGTACATCTGGGTTATAAGTACCTACGTTAGAAATATATTTAAAAAAACCTCAATTACAAAAACGTAGTAAATTTAATTAATTTTGTAGACTAATGAATGTAACTTATTAAAATTGGATAACGATAAATACATACGGACGTACAAAAGCCTCAACCACTTCATGCAGTTTCATACAAAGCGCGAGTATTCATAATATTCCACTTAAACAACGTTTAATAATTATCCATAATTGCTAAAGCCTGTCCAATAAACCGTAGCTTGCAAATTAATTAATATTTCAAATAACAAATTCGATATCACAAAGCGAGTGGCGAGTACTTATGAAATCGAATCGAATTCGCAGACTCACTAATTGTTCAAAAACTATCAAATACAATAAAATTTTCATATCCCATCGCATAACAGACGCTAATGAAAATTCCAATACTCTCAGCGCAGTTGCTAATTAATTGGAAATTTTAAACCCATTCGACCGGCAACAATTTTTCGACTACATCATCAATTTGATTCAATTAAGCATATACGTTCATATCATTCAATTAAGCCCGTAATTTCTATGTATGGGGAAAGGCCTTTGTTAGGCTTGCCTACCTTGGTATTCATAAACATATTCATAGTCTCTATTTGCTGGTAGATGCAGGCAAGTGAACTTTAGCGCGGGACAGTAAGTAGTCTGATAAGGTATACCTTATTTCTTTTCTTATCGACTTCTTCTCTAAATGAAAAAAATATATATGTATATATTTCGGGCCTGTTTAACCACCTTTTTTCGTGGGAAATTATCAAATGACCCCTCCCGCTGAGGGTGCAGCTGAATGGAGTGTCAGACTCTTACTGACTAAAACCCACTATGTTCCTACTGGAGGACCACGGTATCTCTTACGAACAAACCGCAGCCCAGGCAAACCAACCTGTTTCACCACCTACGAATAAGTTCCACTTTGTTTATTTATTTTTGATTTTTTTCGGTAGGTAGTGGCGATTTGGATATCGTGAAACTGGCGCTTAGATGAAATATCTTGGATGACGAAGTATTTTAACCGACTCAAGCTAAATACTCTATGTAAAGTGAGCATTTCTCATTAATTTAATATGTAGGAAAAGGACTTTAACTATCAGCCAGATGATGTCTTTGTCTTCTGATTTCTTTGGTAATAAGTAAATAATTTGATGATGATGATGATGACACTTACCGATATCGCGATAGATTTGCAGCCAGCAGCCGCATTGGGTGTTCGCGTCTTGGCCGTTTCTAGTCCTGAACAGAATCCTCCTCTTCACCAATCGCCTCTTGATGGGGGGAGTTGACATCTTGAATGACAACACGCGAATTTGGTTTCGGAGACAAGAGGGGCGACCGTCACCGACCATGTGTTCAGAACGACTGACGGCCGGCAAGCATGCCGGCTGAATCAATACAATTGTACAATCGGAATCGGAATGTTTTCACCTGAAAATAAATAGTGTTGATATAAACAAAGCTAATGGGGACGAGATGAGAGGCTAACGGGGTATGGGAATAAGCTAATTTTTATTTTAGAAGATGACAGAGAGACAAGACTCAAAACAATTAAAGAAAAGACTCAATCAAAATGTTCTTTTTTTAAGTTATGTGATATAAATTTTATTATAAATTTGCAATTATTGGAAAAAAATAGTATGAGTTTAGCGAGTTTATTTTAATCACTTAATTACCTATTCTATGGACTATCCCTGTAATTTCACGAAATAAGCAAAAAAACTAGTACCTATAAACACTATTTTAAACTGTTACATGTATTATTTGCAAAATGATTTTCTTCATGACTGTATATCGTCACAACTTCCTTTTGATAGAGCGAGATAGCGCTACATAACAAAGGGTTGGAGGTAAACGAAGGTAAACGAGAAGGACCAAAACAAAACTAGAGTATTTCCCGCCAATTTTCAAAAAAGGTTATCTTTGGCCGAAAGTGATCAACCGATACAATCCAATCAGAATTTACGTACATATGAACAGGTCATTAAGTAAACACAGGTCATTTAGTACATGCTTATCACAAGGATCATGTTTATCACAAAAAAAGTTATGAAAATAATAACATTTTTTACTAAATTTATCATCTCAGTCGCCAAATTGTACGTATAACACCGGTCTTTATGAAGGCGCTCGGTCGTTAACCCTTTGGCCATTCAACTTTTTTTGTGGTAAACATAATCCTTAGCATGTACTTAATGACCTGTAAAAATAGTGTGCATTAGTTTTGTAACACCCTATATAATATACCAACTCTCTGCGTAATATTTCGACTACCAGAGGGAATAATAGGCAAGCCATTGGCTCTCCCCCCGTATCCTAGTATAGTATAGTAGCACTGAAGATATAATAATAGTCGTGGTGGCCTAGTGGTTAAAGCACCAGCCTTTCGAGTATGAGGGTGCGGGTTCGATTCCAGGCCAGGCAAGTACCAATGTAACTTTTCAAAGTTATAAGTACTTTCTAAATTTATCTTGGACACCAATGACTGATTAAAGGTGAAGGAAAACATCTCGAGGAAACCTGGACTATAAAGTTTGAAATCACCATCCCGCATTGAGCAAGCGTGGTGATTAACGCTTAATCCTTCTCCGTGAGAGAGGAGGCCTGTGCCCAGTGGGACGATAAAAAGGCTGTGATGATGATGATGATGATGACTGAAGATATCATCACGCGCGCCAGCATTCGTGAAATCATTGAGTACGCGTTGAAGATCGAGTAATCTCGAATCGTGCGCTATCCAACTTTGATGACAGAATGAAAGTACATAGTGTTAAAAAGAGAGTTACAACCCATCAATGACAAAATTTCTGGCATGGAAGCATCAATGAATTTCATGAATAATCAGTATGAGGTCCGAGGACCTCCTTAAAAAGCATGCAACATCTATGAAGACTGTAACAGAACTTCAGGAAGAGAAATCTGAAATGATAAGTACTATGAGCTCATTAAGGGTACGTTTAGAACAACTGGAGCAGCAAAGTCGCTTAAAAAACGTGGATTTCAATGTTTACCAGAGAAAAGACAGGAAAATTCGTTTAACATTGTATCGGACTTGTCAAAAACTGTTGGATGTTTCATAGAAAACAAGGATATTTTGCACTGCACTCGTGGTGCCAAACTCATCATCATCTCCCGAGCCTTTTCCCAACTATGTTGGGGTCGGCTTCCAGTCTAACCGGTTTTGGCTGAGTACCAATGTTTTACAAGGAGCGACTGCCTATCTGACCTCCTCAACCCAGTTACCTGGGCAACCCAATACCCCTTGGTTAGACTAGCGTCAGACTTACTGGCTTCTGACTACCCGTAACGACTGCCAAAGATGTTCAATGCCAGCCGGGACCTACAGTTTAACGTGCCATCCGAAACACAGTCATTGGTGTCCAAGATATACTTAGAAAGTACATACAAACTTAGAAAAGTTGCATTGGTACTTGCCCGACCTGGAATCGAACCCACGCCCTCACACTTGAGAGGTTGGCTCTTTAACCACTAGGCCACCACGACTTTTTGTTCGTGTTGCCAAACTAAGCCCTGAAAAAAATCGACTACGGTCGATTATTGTGCAGCTCGCCTCCCCGAGGATCCGTGAACAACTTCTCACTTCCATCATAAATTACAACAAGACCAATAGAGCTATAATAAATTGAAGAGCACGCATCGCAGTTTCGCTGGACCAAAAACTGCAATTCATGTGACGGAACATCTGTCCCCAACATATAAATCTCTCTACGCTGCGGCAAGATTGAAGGCAAAAGAACTTGGCTACCAAATTGTCTGGGTTCGTGGTGGCAAAATCTGAAGAATCTGAACACATCATGGTGAAAACACTGGACTTTTTAAACATGTTGTCTTAGATAATACCTCAGTACTGTATAGCTTTAGTATTATACATACCTACATGCAATCAGATCCGCCTCATCTCTTACTGTCCTCTCCCCAGCGATGCCCTGAACCTAGCCCCACATAGGGAGTCCTCAGCGCTTTCCGTCCTAGTCGCTTTTAAAAGCAATAGCCCCTGGCTGGAGGTCCTAATTTCTGTTTAGGATTCCACAGGAAAGACTGTTTAAGCAGAACACGGCCTAGGCTGTTCTGCGAGATAAAAACACAGTTCTGCGGTAGCTAAGGAAAGGGAAGCTGCGGCCAATTTTTTTGCAGGCGTTGCACGCTGTTGGCATTTGCAACTTACACCTTAGAATGTCCTGCTGGCGTGTGTGTTGTATCATTATGTTCCCTTCAATACTAATACAGCTACGTGGGCCTGATGCATTTGTCATACAAATAAATGATAATGCTTTCCTAAAATTAGTGAACTTATTTTGCCTTCACAATACATAGACACCTGGGCTTAAAACAATGTTTTTTTTCATTAACATCGTTTTTTTTATTATTCTACATCTAAAATCTCTAATCCTATACTCATTTCACTTACCCTGGACGGTACTAATTGTTTTTGTAAACATGCACTAAAATATTTTCATGAAAAATTACATTACCATACAAAATGTATGGAGATCAATGTATGCCGCCACCCTCTCTAGATGGCGTTGGCGTCGAATTAGAACTCGGTATGGTTTCGTTCCCGGCCGGGATATAAGTACCCCGAGCGACCAGGAGCAGTCGAAGAAAAACATTCAGGTAGGTAAATACGATACCTATATCCTCAAAGTTCATGTCGAAGAGCTAGCCAAACATGTTAGAGAAAATTTTTGAGAGGAAGTCGCTTTTGACTTCCTAATAAAACATGAAAAATTATGTACAGTAAAAACTTAATGAGATTGATTTAAAAGCATAGCATCCATCTAAATTCAGTTTACAAATTGAAAAAATATACATACATTATGTATACAACAAAAGAAAATATTATCGACATTCAAGGACTTGTTTCACTACCTACGAATAAGTTCCAGTTAATTTATTTGGTAGATAATTTCATGCAAATTCTGTTCCATTTTTTAATTCATTCAGTACATAGTGGCTATTCGGACATTGTGCAAACTAGGATGACACAATATGTGTGTGTTAAGCTAGCGAGATCCATTTTTAAAAGGTTTTATTTAACTTGTCGTGTATGTATGTTACGGTGGATTCTTTGAACTCAATTTTGAAGTAGATATCTTCAACCGATTGAGCTGAAATTTTGTATGCACGTTCAGTCTGGATGACAATGCAAGATATATTATGTGACATTATTCTAAATCCAATATGGGGTACCGTCCAAGATGGCTGAGTAGTTATTTTTAATGAATTTCAACAATATGGTTATCAAATGAAAGGACTTATTGAGAGTGACTTAAAAATAATTTGACGTTATTCTAAATCCAATATGGCCGACCATAAAAGCTTTTTAAAAAAATATTTTTCTTTTAATTTATTGATAATACATAATAGTAAACAAAATTATTTGACCGAGTTGTTCGAGTATTCGGACTCCAGATATTTTAAATACCTCGCAGTAAAGTATGAGTATTATCATCGCGTATAATTAAATAATGGTAAAACTATGATAAGCTGCTAGTTATAAATTTTTTCAATATGTTTACTACTTGAGGTGAGGGCGTGGGTTCGACTCCAGGTCGGGCAAGTACCAATGCAACTTT
The DNA here is from genome assembly GCA_958496145.1 of Heliothis peltigera. Taxonomy (NCBI): domain Eukaryota; kingdom Metazoa; phylum Arthropoda; class Insecta; order Lepidoptera; family Noctuidae; genus Heliothis; species Heliothis peltigera. The sequence continues at coordinate 563,989 of OY292321.1, forward strand.
GTTATGTTTGTATGTACTTTCCAAGTATATCTTGGACACCAATGACTGTGTTTCAGATGGCACGTTAAACTGTAGGTCCCGGCTGTCATTGAACATCCTTGGCAGTCGTTACGGGCAGTCAGAAGCCAGTAAGTCTGACACCAGTCTAACCAAGGGGTATTGGGTTGCCCGGGTAACTGGGTTGAGGAGGTCAGATAGGCAGTCGCTCCTTGTAAAACACTGGTACTTAACTGAATCCGGTGAGACTGGAAGCCGATCCCAACATAGTTGGGAAAAGGCTCGGGAGATGATGTTGACTACTTGAGGTAACAACTAAATAATTATGTATTGTAAAGGTATTTTTCAGTAGTATGGAAAAGATATAGTTTCGATTGCTACAAGCTATCATAGTTAGCTTGTAGCTATATATAGTTAGCCAAAATAATGTGTCAAATGCACTATTTTTAAAATCGGCATGGTGGATGTTGTGTCGGTCGAAAAAAAGATACATTTCTTTTGTATGTGTCAAAAGAAATCTGGTAGATAAAACTTGTTTCTATGGTGGTCATTCAGAGCGTGTCTGGCAAGGGGTTGCCACGATGTTAAGTGTCTGGCAATGAATTATGTAGGTGCGTGTTTGTAATAATACTCTGATCAAAATACTGAAAAAACGCACTTTATATTTTGACTAGTGCGTCATACTGCCACACGCATTATTTTGATATATACATTATTTTGATAAAACTCGTAGGGTTCAGCCTGCGTTTGCAATGTAAGCGGAAAAATGTAATTATTTACGACATCACATTAGAAACCTCAAAAATAACAGTACTTCTCCACTATTTAATAGATATTATTATACATATAAACCTTCCTCTTGAATCATTCTATCTATTAAAAAAACCGCATCAAAATCCGTAGCGTAGTTTCAAAGATTAAGCATACAAAGGGACATAGGGACAGAGAAAGCGACTTTGTTTTATACTATGCAGTGATAGTGATGATGTATTTAAATCAGTATTTTACAAACCCTTTATCCGCCAAAGCAACTAAAAAATAACCCAAACTTCATAATGGCCCATCGTTCTTACCAGCGTTGGGGGCATTCACTAACAAACTCTCAGCTTTTATAAGATTACGCAGGTCTGGGGTCCACGGGCGCTTACTCTACTACACTGACTAGACTCCCCGTAGCGTATGTTCGTGTAGCTGATACAGATCGCCCGAGGGAGACCAGCTCACCACTATTCGCGAAGGTGCTGTTCCAATTCAATTTGCGCAATCAACAAGTTTAACAGACAGGTCTTCGGTGTCACTGGTGGACTCATTTATCTAGAGGCAACGAATTGGTCAAAAAGGATATCAATAATTGACGATAGGCATTGATAATCTAGACCAGATTTATGAAGTAGTTAATTACTAATTAGACAAAGAAATTCAAGTTGATGGATAAGCTGACTGTAGGGAATATTTTTACCAAGTTCAAGTTACGAATGCTTCAAATTCAAGCTTGGGGAATAAGAACGCAACTAGTTATTATTTTGTAGTTGGCATCTAGCACATCAAGCCACAAGATACAAGCTGTGCTTAGTATCGATTTTAGATAACACCCCAATTATTATTTTTTAAATATTCAATGTACAGTTTTGACCTTTTTACTATTTTTTTATATGTATTTTATTATATGTAGGTATATATAGATTTCTTACCGTTATACCATCATACCTCTGCATCAATAGGCATCAGTATTTTTTTTAAAGTTTATTACCTGGACTGAAAATTTAGGAAAGAGTAGTATGTTACCTTTTTTCTTCTTGACATTCATGTCCTCTAAGCTCCAAGCCAAGTGTTTAATGTTAACTATATGCGAGCAAAAACACTAGTTTCTAAGAAAATAAGCAGTCCTTGGGTCCTGTCCTGAGCCTTAAAAACTAAATTTCCTATAATCTAATTTACTATAATCACATAATTATTTTCATTTTGAAAACACAGGACCAATTTTGATAACATTTTGAACCTATAATAAAGGTACTAAACACACTCGGATGACACGTTAAACTGTAGGTCCCGGCTGTCATTGAACATCCTTGGCAGTCGTTACGGGTAGTCAGAAGCCAGTAAGTCTGACGCCAGTCTTACCAATGGGTATTGGGTTGCCCGGGTAACTGGGTTGAGGAGGTCAGACAGGCAGTCGCTCCTTGTAAAATACTGGTACTCAGCCGAATCCGGTTAGACTGGAAGCCGACCCCAACATAGTTGGGAAAAGGCTCGGGAGATGAATAAAGGTACCAAACACATGAACGTGGAGCCGGAATTGGATCCGAATCACGTTTCCTTGACCGTTAAGTATTCAAGGAGTTAGCTGAGCTTGTCCAGTTATTCGGACAACCCTCCAAGTCTTGACAGCGTGCCAAGTGGAGACAATACACACAGCAGCTGCCTGTGGTCCATCCTGTAGACAACGCGGCGAGACGGTGAAGGTGACAACTTGCTGTAGTGAACTGTATCCATAATATCCTCTTCTTAATAAAACAATATCGGGTTACAAAAAAAAAACAACTGGCCCTGATTAAATAAGTAAGAACAATTTTTTTGATATGTTAGAAATTGTGAAAGGGTAAAGTTTATTGAAGTTTTAGAAGACAGTTCAGATGTATGAGTTCAAAGTGACAGAATTACAGAGAAGTAAAGAAGAGAAGATTCCGCAAGAATTACATATTAGCAGCGCACAGTATAGATTTGTTGTGAGGACGAACGAAGACGGTGACCCGGCCATCCGGGAGCTTCTTCCAGCAAAGCGGGTAAGGATGCATCAGACAGGCCGAGTAGATGTACAACTCGAAGCGCTCGAAGTCTGCAATGATAATATAAGAAAACATTACCTCTAATATTCAATTCACCTTCACCACTTTATAGGCACACGATTAATAAATCGATCTCAGTTAAAGAACTGCAATCCTTAAGAATTTTATAGATACAAGAGTAAACTTTAATTTATTTAGAAATTTGGCATGTACTCTGAAGTCTTTACTTTTCCTTTTCTATCCTGATGTTTGAAGACGACGAAGTTTCCGGACTAGTTAATGACAATCTGCGGAGCCTTACTCCAATTAAACCAATCTTTTTCGTTTCTGCCTGCCCTCCGCTTGCGTTAGCGTGCCTTCCGTAGTATGGACGAACTCGCTATGACATAGATGGTGATAATGGACCGAGGGAAGCATCTATGGCGTACTAATCCGTGTATCGATGGTGATCTAGCGGTAAAGCACCCGCCATTCAAGCAGGAGTGCCGATGATGATGATGATGATGAATTAAGTAAAGAATAATAGGTATGATATTTACACTCAGGAGCGATGGAACGCTTGTGGAAGTCGTAATTCCTCTTCACAAATGGCGTTTTCAGGTGTCTCTTCATGTCCTCGCGTACTTCCTCTTTCAGTCTCTCAAGCTCCTCTGAAATTTAATACAAATCTTTATTCAATATTTTTATATTGATTTTAAAAATATTTGTGTAACTTATATAAAATATATTAGAATTTCTAGCCACTAGTCGTCACATTCACAATTACAATAAAGAAAAACCCTATTTTATTTCAATCTTTGTTACATAATTACATATTTTAGCACTTTTTTCATTTTCTTTTGTTTAACTGTATATAGGTATAGATTATACTACTATATACCTACATAGATATATCTTATAGATATAGATTGCACTACTTTTGATAATTTACAATCTTATAAAAAATGCTTTATTTATATCGATTAAATCACTATAAGCAAATCGCAGAGAAATGTAAAAAATCGCAATTGTCCGATATCAGTCGCTTTCTTTGTTAAAGCGAGGCGAGAGGCGCCGCCCAGTTCTAGTTAGACAACAAAATATACCCACGGTTGCAAACATCATAAAACCAGCTAGCGAAATATGAAGTTTCATTATTTTAAAATACAATAACCTTTGTCTCAATTACCTAACATGTATTACAAATCTATTACATGAAAAGAAAGAAAAAAAAACTCAAAACAGTTGCCCTTGCTTTCGCATTCTCTAATAAAAAATTGTGTTATTATAACAAGAATATTTCAGTAAAATCGCTAGACAATCTATGGATAAAGTCATGTTGTAATATATAATTTAATTTAAATAGGAAATTGCACTTAATAAATTATTTACATAGTCGCAAAATTTTACAACAGCCAACTTTATTTTCACGAGAAAAAGCTTACATTATTTTTAATTAGGCTTTCAGGTCTTTATCAAAACCATACGATTATAAAACAACATTATTGAAATCATTAAATTTACGAAAAATACTTTAGCGCCAAAAACCCACTTTACAATAGTCGAGAAAAGTCACAGGCAAAAACTAGTCCTATATACTATGTAAAATAGCACAGCTATAATACATACCTAGGTCCTTTTCATACTGGGTCTTTGCTGCAGGTCGAGGAGTTGGCCGGGCGTCCCCCACACGGCCAACCTTCACACCATCCTTTTTAGGAACAACCTCCTTCTTCGAGACTTCGGTAGACATCTTCGAATCGCTCAGAATAATAATGAGACGAGTGCAGGGAGTTGCAACCGGCCACCGGCGCAGGCAGTACTAGACTGTGGTCGATCAATACTGAAGTGCAGACAGGCATACAAATAATGATGTATTCCTTATAGCTGCGTCTATGGTGAAGGGTTTGTGTCTAGGTGCGCGTTCTATTGATTAGTTAAATAAAATATCTGATGTAGCTATTTTTAAACAGCCTGTAATGTGAAATTAAACGCAACTTTTTTACGAGTACCATGTGAAATTTTAGGCTTATAAAAAAATCTTAGATTAGAAAGTTAATTACTGAATACTTTGCCAATTAATCTCATACCAGTTTTACAGATTGCACGAATAAAAAAAAACACTTAACCCTACAAAAAAAAATGATTTGATAAGTGTACTTGTACACTTGGAAAATTGACGTAAAAAAAGAAACGTACTAATATAAGACTGAGACCTGTTGAATATAAATATAACTTTCAAATTATACGTCTGGCTGTACAAAATAATAATACGTTTGTTTTAAGCCAGATAGTAAACAAAAAACGTATTATGTACTTTTTTGTTTTTCTTCTTTATTATTTTTCAGGGTGTCAAGTTTCTCATTTCCATTCCTCTTTATCGTTATCAATCTCAATCTGATTCTTGTCAGTATCGGTCTACCGCTGACCTTACAGGCAAAACCTATACTTTACTACTGAGCATATCACAGTTTATAAAAGTAAAACGAATGCAGTTTCTATTTTCAATAATGTCCGTAAAACTATTTGCAATATTTCCTTATCTGGCAATTGTGATCACGCAACATTTAACACCTAGGGTTTTCGATGTTAAAGAAGTGAAAGACGGCGAATATCCTTATGTGGTCGCGTTAGTGGAGATCTATAAAGACGACAATAATAGTGACAGTATATTTGGATTCTGCACAGGCTCTTTGATAAATAAGCAATGGACACTGACAGCAGCACATTGCGTAGAAAGAAGAGCGATAGAAGAGCTATATATATGGCACAGCAATTTTAGCATATCCCCTCTAGAATCAAAATCGTATTCTAAAGTGTTGAACATATTCGTACATCCAATTTATGCAAAGAGAAACTTTTCCCTGGATTACGACATAAGCTTATTACATGTCCAGGATGTGTTTTTGAAAAGTTATGGAGTATTGTCTCCGAAGGACCCTTCAGTTATGATAGGGCGTCCGATAACTTACGTTGGTGGGAGAAGGAACAACCATTCTGGAAACAGTACGATGAAGATGGTGCGATATGGAGAATCAGAAGTCACAGAATGTGATTACGAAATAAAAACTACTCTTGAAAACGTGCTATGTGTTGCTATGAACAGTTCCTACAACCATGAACCCATTTGCTATGGAGATTCTGGTGGACCGTGTTTATATGAGGGAAGGATAGTCGGCTTGTGTGCTTTCAACATGGTGAGCAATGAGACTGTCACGGTGTTCACATCAGTGCCTTCCTTCAAAGATTGGATAGCTAAAGTGATGCAATCTATTAACACAACGACGACACAAAAACCTACTACCAGATTTGATGAGTTAAGAGAAATAGAAGATAAAGTGTTAAAAAGCTATTTACTTAAATCTAAATGGTAGTAATAGCTAATGAAAATCCTCTCTTATAAATTAAGTGTATTTGTATCATACCTTGTTAACCAACATTCCAATACGAAAGAGGTTCAAAATGCGACCGATTTAGTTGATCTAGATCGATATCGTGAATTTGTAAGCAAATAAATTAAAACAATTTCGAATAGACATGTTTTATTTCACATTCTCGTCCAAGCAGGAAATACTGATTACTATTGAATCAAGTCCTCCTCTTGAATTGCCAAAGTATTTTGTGGCAACGCTGATATTTTACACATCATAGGAATTGTGTGTGCCACTACCTTCAATTTTTTTTTTAATAGATAAATACGTACGTAGACCAAAATGCTTCATATTCATAGTTTACATAATTCATATGGTAGTTTTCCTGATTAATCAATTGGGTTGAGCTGTTTTTCTAGAGTTTAACAAATAAGACTTTATTCTATCCATTCATCTCTGGTTATGTTAGTTTATTAATAAATTATCCTTACTTCCACTACATAAGATCGACTATTTCACAACTTATTTCGAATTGTAATTCTTATCGCATTGTAATAGGGTTCATTTTTCCACGAAAATCTATCAGTAATTAAGATTGCTGGTACCTATAGACCAATTTGTTTATACCTAACTCGGTAACCCTACTTATGTTTATACCTAACTATGTAAGGGTCGTCGGCACCCTCCTATTGATTTATTTTACCTTTCCGTCTCTCTTGTACCAACGTCTCGTAAATTAGACTTTTTAGTACAGTCGCCAGCAGGTCAACCTAACCGAATCTGTAAAAATTTTAACCAATCGAATATTAACCTTCCCGTATTGGGATAAGGTTAAAAATGTACTAAAGAAATTTTACAGATTGAGGTAGGTTGATGTGCTGGCGTCTGTCACGTAAAATAAATTCATATTTTTATTATTAAAGGGCAGAGAGAAACCTAGAAGTCCATAAAAAAAACTGGTCCTCATCTTTGTCACCTGGTAGAGTACCCAATAGGTTGGGTGCCACGTTGGATGGCCATGCGTAACCCGAAAAAAGCCAAGCTTTAGATCACGGGCAGTGTAAAATGCAATGCATTGAATTTCTAAACACCCCAGACACTCCAATTTTCCTGAATTATTCAAAAGAAGGTATTAGCCGATTTTTAAAAATTGTAATGAGTGAATTAGTCTAAAACAATTATCGTAATGGGTATTTATTTATGAGGATCTGCCGACAGCTTCTGTGTATAGGAGAGCTGTGTATTCAATCACACAAGAAATATTGTTCCCAATTCAATAACCGCACAACACTTGTTATATTTACACGCTATATAGAACCTTACTTTACCTTACCTTAAATCTGACGCAAATTATATTTTTCTCTAATAATTATATCTTGAATTATTGCAATCATTGTTTTAGTAAAAAAAAATCATCAATATAAACAATTTTAGCAATTAAATATGGATTTAATAAAAATAATATTAATTGATTTAATTATTCACCATTTTTAAAGTAACATGCTGAAAATCTACAATGAATATAACATAAATTTTATTTTCATTAAGTTTCCGAGGAGGAATATTTTACTGATAACGAAAGAGAATTCACTAGAAAAATTTCTTAATATTTTAGTTCTGAACATTACCTTATGCAATAACCACCTATCATGCCTTCTACACAATAAATGTTCAGAGGTTTATCACAATCTACATTGTCAATTTGGACCTTTCGCGGCCGAATTGACACGTAGAGTGCAACGAAACAGCGCTGAGCTCCCAGGTCATTCCTCGGTTGAGAATCTTAACACCGCCATGCAGGGGATGCAGTAAAACTGCAACACCCTCTAGGACAACTACAAGTAATATACCCACTGTTTGTGTGTAAAAATAGGCCAAGAACTGCAGGGCTTGTAAATGTGGGAACGCTAGGCATACCTGTGTTGTGTCTGCGAGTCTGCAAACTAGATGGCGTTGTAATCAATTTCGAAACTTTGCGAACTTGTTATAAAGATACATTTTTTGTACTTACTAGTTATAGACAATTAAATAACATTTCATAACAAATTACGCAATTCTGAAACAGGTGTTACGTAGGTGATATGTTTTCTTTTAGGTTTGAGTTATGTAGAATAATAAAAAAAGTTTGGAGTCCAGATATTTAATTAAAGAGAGTTGAAACATATAAGAAATTATACTTTATTCATTTGTTGTAATAAATGAGTTGATGAATAAGTAAAACGCAAATATTTGCTCCAGTCGCTCTTTTCTCTTTCCTATTTATATAGTTACATAATTCTTAGTAATAACTGTGATTGATGTACGAGTAATAAACACATAATTTCCATTCAAACCCGATTTTATAGCATCTATGTTTCAAGTGACGAATTACAGTAGACTACGAGTTCAACAATTGTACTAGAAACCAGTACCTACATCATGTGACAATATTCCCGCTGAATGATTTTTGAAGCCCTCCGTAAGATGGCGCTGTTTTAAGAACTAGATATTTCTTATGAATGTTGATGAAAAGTCTAACGTGAATTTAACAGTTAAAAATCGCAAAATAACCAGCTGCTAGACGCCTGCCAGAATTTAATAATGAAGCATTGATTAAACTTTAAAAAGAACATACCAACTTAAGTGTTATACCTACCTACTTTAAATGTTTTATTATAGTTCTGTTGGTTCAGCACATCAAGCTACTACAATCTGTCAAACTTCCTTATTAGATTAACTTTCACTGAAGCATAAATATGATTCAAAGTAGATTGGGAAAATTTGACAGTTTAAGGTAGCTTGATATACTGGCGTATGTAGTTCTAGAGGAAAAGTGCTAAGTATATACAGTATGTTCTGTTTCCAACTTAAAAAATGTTCGCAAGAGTATCTCACTTTATTTTATGGCTCTTTTAAGTGGTTCCTATCCCATTTAGATTAAACTAGTGCAAGGAAGAATTCATTCGTTACAGTGTTACGCTTTTAAAAATCTTTTAAAAAAGAGAATTATAGTACTTTAAGTAACAATTACGTAATGCGACATAATTAGCTGTTGCCTGCTGTTTTATCTCGAGAGAACTACTCCGCACCCTGATAAAAAGTAAATTCTATTTTAATCTGATGTATAGTTTATACTAGCTACCGCCAGCGGTTTCATCCGCGTCTCGTAGGAACAACTCCGCACACCCAGATAAGCCTAAAAGAATTTTTTAAATCGTAGTTCCTGAGATCCGCGCGTTCAACCAAACAAACTCTTCTGCTTTATAATATTATAGTATAAATTACAGTGAAGTTTCGTATAATTCCGAGCCGTCGTATAAGGCCGAAACGTCGGGAGAAATAGAGGTAGTGTACATGCCTTTATAATTTTTCATCTCGACTAAGACCCGTGTGTTGTGTATTATATGTGTACAATTCGCGAAAGTCTAAAAACATCAAAATTAGATAATCAATTACACAAATTCCACAATTCATGTTAATAATGAACTATTTCACAAACTATCAGAGAGTAATCTAGACTCCCACAATGTACTAAGTAAAGCTTAAGTTGGGAATAAGTTATCGTGGTAAGAACAACTTAGTACTTACACTTGATTGTTAAGGCCCAGTGTATACTAAGTTTGAATTAACGAAGTTGGCCTAAACTTAGACTTTTGGCCATATTAACGCTGATTCTTGATGGTAAGTGTAACAGAGTTATCTTACGTATGTACTTACTTAGCCTTTTCTTTCTAATATTTTAAATAAAATTTTGTTAATGAGAGAAAAAATAATCTGAATTAAAACTTCTTAAAAACAATCAACACGTTTGTCCAATTCTGTTGCTTTGTGAATTTAACGATTACAATCGCATTAAGGTATCAAAGTAACTTTTCTGGAGGATTTTTCAAAAGAAACCTTATCGTTTCTTTTAACCCAATACAAAAAAAATGTAACCTGAAATGTAATATCCTAATATTTATAAGTATATAAACTAGCTATCATAATGTTCCTGGCATCGGAGAGCACGTAAATGTCGGTCTTGTGCCTGATCTCTCTCCGGTCATGTCGGATTGCCGTCCCATTGGGCTATGAGAGTGCACTTATGTCTGCGCAAGTACGTGAACCTACACTATAATTTGTCCTACACAGCTTGCGGATCTATTTAGAGAGAAAAGCCGACTTGGCCAACGATTCTGGACGCTATTATTCATCATAGTTCGTCCTGCAAGGAATATTTCTTGCATGAAATTTTCAGGTGATGGGCTTGACAGTTTACGCGGCAGCCCGTCACTTAGCTTCTGCATCAGTAATGGCGTCGTGTTTGGGTTCTGCTCATCTCGCAAGTGCCTCGATACCAAAGAATGTACAGACGCACATCAATGTACCTCAATCTGTCAAATTTCTTTAATAGACTTTCAACCTTATTACAATATCTGAAGGTAAATATTTAAACTATACCCTAAGTATAGTTTATCAGATTTGGGTAGGTTGACCTGCTAGCGTCTTTACTTCAGGAACAATCCAACACAATTTTAATGACATTGGACTTTTGTCGATTCATTTTTAAAAAGCTATTCAAAATGGTTGAGGTCTGAAAAAAATGTTTCCAAAGTGTATGTCAAAATAAATGGATGTAACTGAACAAGGAACCAACTATTAATTATCGTCCAAGAAAAAAGGTAATCAGAAGTCGGTTGCACCATTCCCTTAACAGATAAGTAAAATTAATCACAGTCAGAGCTCAGTGAGTTAGTTCCTCCGGGTAAGGAATGATTAATTGTCTGCCAATCGGACTGTCAAGCCGACGTTAACTAGAGATTGTTGTGGTGCCTAAGACCTATTGCGGGACTTGCGTAATTGAGCAGTCTTTCTTGGGATTTTTGTTTAGCACGATATGAAAATACATCTTCAATAAAAATAAACAGTTACAATTTTTACAAGCGCATGTCATACTCAGTTCCGGAACGAGTATCGCAGCGTTGTATAGACGCACGTCGACGCCTTGTCATTTGTGATTTCAAATTAACAAGGCCTTGCGCGCACTACGGTGCGCTTTTCTACCGCATAATCTGTGCAGATTGTCATAGAAGTGCGCGCACTGCGGTGGAATAAACGCCTGCGGCAAATTCACCGCGTCTTCTAGCTGCGTGCGGTAGAATAAACGCACCGTATTCCACCGCAAGTCAGTGCGCGCTAGGCCTCAGTAACAAGTTTTACCGTAGACAGGATGCTGGACTCGCGTGCAAGCATGTGTGATACTCAAGTTTTTATTTTTAGAGATATTTAAGGCATGTGCGTTCATCATCAGTATCTTTCCTCAAATGACTCAGAATGAAAAAGCAAATTTAAAACAATAATGATTAGACCGAACCCCTCACCTTACCCGAAGAAAAGAGAACCTTACAGAAAGCGCTTGTCACTCAGATCATTACCGTTCGCTGAAGAGGTAATGCTAATGAAGCAAGTATCTGTTCAGCTGCTGAATTTTGCGCTCTATTGGCTAAATTGATCACTAGTTGCATTGGTCATTTGTACGATGCTGAAAACTCCTCACAGGTAATTTTGAACCGACTTCCTAAAACGTGGGAGTGTTATGATTTTTTAATCCCCGCTGGATTAAACTATAAAAAAAATTAAAGTGTACTCGTAGGTACCTATATCAATTCCAGTAAATAAATTTTCTTTAGTAACAACATCTTTCTAATAAGTAAAACCTATGAGAGGCCATTTTTGCCGACTCTCCCTAAAAGGTAAGTAGAGGAAATCCGTACTATTTGTACCGAACGAAACTAGTGGTGACAAATAACGGCTCTCTAGTTCCAGCATTAGTTGGCTTTTCACCGCCTACAAGCAATCTGTATTGATCAACTTTTTCTTTCAAGTAAGTATTGAAGCGAATAAATTAAAGGTGAGCTCTCTTACGAAATAAGAATTATGAACAATATGGTAGTTGACAACTAGTTGAATTCAATGTTTTTATTGAACTGACTCTAAATTAATAACCTTAAAACATTAAAATTAAAGTAGCGATAGGTACCTACTTCAATTTGAATGTTGCTAACACAACGATGCTTCGATAATAAATTTAACATCGAGTTTTCATCAAAAACATAACTCCACAAAGTACAAGCAAAATTTTAATTAATGGCCATTCATATTTTGGCCTAAACTTTCGTATTTATCTCCCAAGAGCGCTGACGATCTTAAGAAATTCTTGACGTGACTTTTCAAGCACCTTTACACCAAAGTATAGGGGTCCAAAAGGTCTTCTATCTCCGCAAGGTCGAAAGTAAGATCAGATAAGTGGAAACCCTCTTCTGATTAATTTCCACTTTGAAGCCGATAAGAGTTTTCAACTTTATTTCAGGTTTCAGACGAAAAATAGGATCGATATAACGTGATGGAATACGCGATATCTCTCGGTGACAAATTCAAAGGAATTTATTTTATCACAGGATATTTAATGTTTTTACGAGTTTCAGAATTCACGCACTCAAAATGTAGCCTAATCTAATTCAGCCATTTTAGAGTAAAAACTTAATTTCCCTAATGAAAATTGCAAAACATTTTTGGCCAAAGTAAATGTTGGCAAAAAGCCCAGGCTATGTAAAAACTGCTAACTTTAGTCATAAGTTACGATGCGGAAATAAAGAAGTGGCGATACAATTCTAAATGCTGAATTTTTATATGTATATATAAATATTTTTTTATATGTATTTTACATTGTTAGTAGTCCTATAAGTTTAGGTACTAATATCTCATCACAATAGCCCAAGATACTATACACTAAACTGATAAGATTGTTCTCCTCGTATAAATTTCTATAGTGTTCAGGGATAATCGTTGGTTATGTGCCACATTCATTAAAGCTCATAAACGCTTCAATCCTTACAAAATCTGAGACTATAGGTAACGTGGTCTATGTATAAAAGTTTTTCTAACTATTACGAATATTGGTAAGCTTAAATGTAGCCCGACTTGGCGCGGCCCCTGCCATGCCCCCGATCTGCACTGCTGCAATAGTAGCCCTAAAGTCCTATATACCATCAAAAACTGCAAAACAGTTGATAGTCTCGCCTTTTATTTCCCATTCGAGCGAATTCAGCGGCGCGGTACATTGCAATCCACGGAGATTGACGAGCTAATGGCATAGGCCCGAAAAATGCACAAAAGGTTGGCGGGCCAACCGTGACTAATTGCTTTTAGGTTTTTTAGTAGCTAGCGTCATCATCATCAGTGGCCTTTTATACGTACATCTAAGAAAGATGATTAAAACAGCAGCCGTGTCAGGTTATTTGATTTGGTTGCTCTGTTGGAGTTGCGGGTTGTTCGCAAGAGGTACCGGGGCCCTGGCGCACTTAGTCAGTAAGAGTCTGACACACCCTGAACGGGAGGGGTTATTTGATGATTTCCCATGAAAAGAAAAAGTATTCGGTTGGTATAATACATATAAGGTTTTTTAAATAATAAACCGAATCGAACCCGAGGTTCCGTGCACAGCAGTCGTGCTATGCTATTACTAGACTAACAAGGCATACTCAGTACCTTAACACTACATACTGCAATGTGGGGGATTATAGGTTCGAAATGATGAGACGTGTTGACGTGACTAAGGCGTATATTATACTGTACTCATTAACATAAGCTTAATGCTAAGTACATACATGTATGGAGGATTAGCTTACACACTACGCCTCCTCCGATAATAAAAGAAAAAATACAATTTAGTTTTTTTTTTTAAATACATTATAGATTATACCTAATTTTGAAATACATATGATTATTGCAACTAGTTTTTTATTTAATTTTTATTTAATTATCATTTCATACATAACAATTACAATATAAAAATTGGTAAAAAAGAAAACTTCACAAACTTCAGATTACCTACTTAAAAGACATTATTTTATAAGTTCTGTAATTAAATTATTCATTAAAAAAATATATTTTATAACAAAAAATATATTTGTACCTATTGTCTTATTGGTATGAATTAATTTTAATTAATATATAAGTACAAACTTATAAAATACTTAAAACTAATATAATAATAATAATAAAAAACCCCTATATACAAAAATATTTGTTAGGCGTCAAAGTACTCCTCCATATCGCTGTCATCCGGTAACCATATATTATAATCTTATTAATACCTGATTTCCTTATTACCTACATTTCATTATCTATAAATAGGATTTTTGAATGTCTTACCATCGTTTATCATCACATTATTTTTCTTAATTCTCTTTTTTTTAAACAAAATATTATATTACCTACTGTAGAGATATAACTTATTTAAAAGAATCAGTATTTGGACCTCCTCAGGTGTTCTCATTATTCATCCAATATATTATGTCTAATGCATGTAATTTAAACAGGATTTTCAATTTGCCTGTATACCAAATTTGTACACCTGTTTCAGGTAGAATATGATGATTCTTTTATTTTTCTGTCATCTTCTGTACTCATAATCTGTGCAAATAAATTATTCTTATTCTTATTGACTTTATAGAAGTACATTACTCATTTTTATAGTCGACTTTATTTTTCATAGAAGGCTCAGTGTTTTAAACCTTTTAGTTTCCAACAATTTTCACGGAGGGAAGCTCCTCAATTTAAAACACCATGATCAAATGGAAGGATCTGTGTTTTATTACCTTTTAATTTGTGTAGGTACAACATTTTCATAATCATTAACATTCTAAACACAACATAAATATAACACGTACAAAATGAATAAATTGGTTTACAAGCCGGGCGATTCCCAACTACTTAATACCTTATCATACCAAACAATTTTAAAACTTGTGCTCAAAACAAACCTATACCATTTTTCAAAAACCTATACAAAATTCTATTTTATACTATCATAATTATGGATAACTTTATCTAGACAAATTAAAAACTAATCATAGGTTAACAACGTTTTCTTAAAACTTGATACACGTTAATAGCACCATATCCGTGGGTTACACAGAAAGACACATGATACCCAATGTCAAAATATTGATGCCACACGTGAACTGCATGAAATCATCATCAAAATGCATGCAGCGCGTGCATTATATGACACGGCACACCTCAGAATGTTCTGGGAACCATATAGTCTTATTAATTACAAAATTTACTGTA
The DNA here is from genome assembly GCA_958496145.1 of Heliothis peltigera. Lineage (NCBI taxonomy): Eukaryota > Metazoa > Arthropoda > Insecta > Lepidoptera > Noctuidae > Heliothis > Heliothis peltigera. The sequence continues at coordinate 579,215 of OY292321.1, forward strand.
GCATTGATTAAAATATGTATGATTATAACATACTATCTATACATCTAATATATTATCTTTACATATATATGATAAAATCGTAGAAAAGTCAAAATTGACTATTTTTTTAAAATAATAATTGGGGCGTGATCTACAATCGATAACAAAGCTAATATATATGGGATAATCTCAAGTACAGCATGGATTTACTTGAAATTTGGCATGAATATACCTATGAGGTCGGGTCAACACATAGGCTACATAATATCACGCTATCACGTGTATCGTCCTAAAACTCGTATCGTTTAGTTCGTTTCGACAAATTCAAGTTCCAAAAAGCCCTCAAAATCATGAGCAATGTTAAAAAAGTTTGCATCGGGGTCGTCAAAGCTATCGCGAGCATATGCCAGAATACAGGTCCTAGGAGAAACTTGCAATGCAATTGAAGGCATCTTTCTTGATTCATGCCAAATTCAAAGGTACAGGGGCGGTTTGACAATTTGTATGTATCAGCAACTGCCGCCTCGTTATCGATAAATATTCAAATTCTGGCTGGCTTCATGTCAAGCACCTAGCGCCGTTGCACGCGCGCCCGCCTGACGTAAAGCCCTGCCACGTGACCTGCTGCCGGACAAAGACCTGCCACCACAACCACCGGACTGACTCTTGAGTTTAACTCAACCACGTACACGCGATTAACTCAACCAGTTACACTTCACAACACTACATACTTCCGGACAGCGACGTGGACTAGGTTAGTATAGGCACGTTGCAATCCGTGATCAAACATCACTTCACACTCAGAAAACATTACGCACCGCCGTGCCGCGCGGGCGTGCGCGCGATTGTGCTACACTGAGCGGCGGTACTCACACTGCAAGCCGCTCATGCACACATAGCACAGGCCCCTTAGACTGGAGCGCAACCGGCTAGCTCAGGGAAACGTTACAGTCGGGGGCCACCCACTATTAACTGTGCGGGGGCGTTACCAAGTCGTCATCCCTGTCGCTGGTTGCTACATGCGGGGCCTCCCCCTCCAAAGTCAATAACTGGCTATTAGAGCCCTGCAAACGAAAGACACATGCGGTGTGCCTAGGACCGATAGAGTTTAAAAAGAAAACCGTGCCAGCTGTGAAGTCGCCAGTCAGTAGTATCAGTTCGAAGGCATTCTAAGATGACAGCCGCGAACATCAGACATCACAACTCGCCATGACAAAAAGAGAAAAGAATGTAGCCATAACAACCGTGTTAAGTTGTACGCCAATAGTGATAACACAACGGACAAACCGTAAAGCTAGTCACCAGGTTATTTTGGGACTACAATAAGTCCATAGAGACTATTAGCCCGACAAATTCGTCGTGCTGCAATAGCTCCACACCATCAATGTCACCATATCTCAAATTGGACCCAGAAATAGAAAAATCAATTGACAAAGTCTATAACTGGCTACTAGAGCCTTGCAAACGAAAGACACAGGCGGTGTGCCTAGGACCGATAGACTTGGGGTGCGTGCATGAGGACCTCCCCGCGTGCTCGGCGGCTTCTGGTCCTTTTCGGATACGTCCGGGAGGAAGAGCAGTCACTGGGCCTGGTGCACCCTGGGTCACGGACAATAATCTCTTTGCGGGGGTTGGGTAGAGGAGTATTATTGTCCGGTGCAAACTTCTGCAGGAGGGGTCGCTCCTGCCCCGTCGACGTAGTCGATTAGGCGAGGACGCGACCACACCCGCTTAGGTGCAGGCGCATCTAAGCGGGGTTCGTTTGACTCCTCATCCATTGAGGAGCAAACCTTTCGGCGGGTCCGCTGAGTCGGGTTGGCCGGACAGCGGACGGAGTCATGCTTTAATGCCGCCGCCGAGGGGTTTGGCTTAACTGCCTGGCCCCAGAGGAAGGACACCTCTAAGATAAAAAACCACCCAATCCCAAGTTTTGGGAGCGCGGCGAGGGGATGAATGGCCGTTGGGTGTACGGTCGATAGCGCTCCCACCTGCTGGTACCTGCCGCCCCCAGCAGTATGTAGGCTTGCCCGGTTTCTACTCGTGGGATCAAAATGGAGAAATTAATAACAAAAAATAAAAACGACGAAGTGGGTGAAAAAGTACCTCTGGTACTAGTAGAGCGGATGGGTGGGCGGCTGTCGATCTCCGACAGTGCGTCTAGCCTAATGAGTGTGGCGAGCGCGGTGAGTGCTAACTCACGCCTGCGCAAACGCCCAAGGGAGGGCGCAGACTCAGGGTCGGACTCGGCCCTGAGCGACGCAGCGGTGCCGGTCCCCAAAGTCGGCACAAAAAAAGGAGGGAAGGGTAGGCCCGCCACTACCTGCAAATATGTCGGTAAAAAGGGTGGGCAAGGTCTCCAAGGGTTAAGCAGCTGCAGTCAGAAGGCACTCAAAGAGGCTAGGCTACGGTCTCAATACTGGAGAGTGCCCAGGTGCTTATGTCTCGCACCACTTCGGAGGAAACAGCGCTGCTGAGGGCTCAGAACGCCAAGCTCGCAGCGCAAATGGCGGAGCTCCGAAAGGATCACGAGGAGCTGAATGCGGAAATGCTCAATTTCCGCCGTGAGCACCTCAGGCGGGAAGTGGACCTTCCGCCCACAACACCACAACCGCAACCGGAGTTGCCGTCGACGCAAGAAGCGGAGTTGGCTCGCCTGATCCGTCAGGAAATGACGAGCTTCAAAATTCTACGTCCTCCCCTAGCTGCAGACCAACGCAGTACACCGGCGCCGACATATGCGGCCCAAGCAGCAGCACCCCGTGCCGCCCAACCGGCACAACCGTCTGCTGCCAACCCAGGAAGGAAGACAACTGCCGCCTCGCAAAATGAAAATGCGGGGCAAAAATCAAACAGGCAGCTAAAAAAAGAGGCTAAACTGGACGACGGTAGGCGCCGCCAAGAAATCTAAGAAGGCGCGCCAGCGGGCAAAACAGCAGGCCCAGAAAAAGGAAGCGGCGGTCAAGCGCCAGACCGCAAGGCTGGTTACCCCCCACTCTACAGCTGTGGTGCTTACCTTGCAGCCAGGGGCGGAGGAACATGGTCTTACATATGCCAGGATCCTGGCAAAAGCGAAAGCTAACATTTCGCTCAGTGATCTCGGCATCACAGGCCTCCGGTGCAAAACAACAGCCACCAGAGGTCGGCTACTGGAAATTTCGGGGACCACTAGTGGTCCCAAAGCAGACGCCCTTGCTGATAAGCTCAGGGCGTCACTAGGAACTGACGATGTCAGAGTGTCCAGGCCAACCAAATGCGCAGATTTGCGCATTTCGGCCCTGGACGACTCTGTGACACAAGACGAGGTCGCCGCTGCCATATCTAAAGCTGGAGGATGCCCGCCGGTTCAAATTAAGGCGGGCACGATACGCCGGCCTCGGGACAGTTTTAGTCAGCTGTCCCGTAGGGGCAGCCAAAAAGATAAAGGACAAACGTCTTCTCGTTGGATGGGTCTCGGCGCAGGTAACTCTCCTGGCGCCCAAGCCCTATCGGTGCTACCGCTGTCTTGAAGGAGGACATCAAAGGCTTGCGCCAGGCCCAATAAGGCCAGAAGACAACCGGCTCATCCACCGGTCAACCAGGACAGGACAGGTTCACCCACCGGTTGCGGCCAGAACATCCGCCGAGGGCTGGGGAGGAGACAACGGCCATGGACACACAATAATGGCCCTACGTCGTCTCCTCCAAGCCAACATAAATCACTGCGCCAGGGCTCATGACCTTTTGCTCCAAAGCATGGCGCAGTGGTCGATCGACATGGCAGTTGTTGCCGAGCCATATTTTGTCCCACCCAGGGATGACTGGGTGTACGACACGAACCGCTCGGTGGCACTGCTTGTGAGGTCAGCCGCTGACACCCTTCCCTTCCAGTCCGCCACCCGAGGGCGGAGCTATGTCGCGGCAGTATGGGGAAATGTTGTGGTCGTGGGGGTGTATCTCGCCCCTAGCCTTTCTCTCGCCGACGTGGAGGAGATAATTATGGAGATGGGCACAGTCGTCAGTCGTAGCCGTCCTCGTCCCGCGATCGTCCTGGGGGAAATAGAAATAGAAAAATCAATTGACAAAGTCAATAACTGGCTATTAGAGCCCTGCAAACGAAAGACACAGGCGGTGTGCCTAGGACCGATAAGAGTTTAAAAAGAAAACCGTGCCAGCTGTGAAGTCGCTAGTCAGTAGTGTCAGTTCGAAGGCATTCTAAGATGACAGCTGCAAATATCAGCCGCCACAATAAGCTGCTGACGTGCAAAGTTGTTCAGGCAGCATAGCAAGCCGTTACTTGGATGAATCTCGAAGAAAAAAGATTTACAGATAAAACACTGCTTGGAGGAAAAATCTAGTAAGAGTAGTTCTTCCATTCCATTAATAAAAGTTATTTTCTCTCATTCCATTATTTTAAGGCGAGCGGCATTGTTACGGGGTTTTCATCCGGCAGGCCGCCACGGAGTCGGCGTTCGTTTAGGACTGACTGTTGCCTACGGTCGACGTCCGGGATATGGATACCACGGAGGTCCGGTTAAGAAACTCCCTGACCGAGGTGTGCAACGCTAGCATGCCTCGGTCTCACCGTCCGCCTCCTCGACGTGCCGTTTACTGGTGGTCGGAGGAGTTGACGGAATTTCGGGCCGCCTGTGTGGTAGCCAGACGGGCCTACACAAGGAGGCGGCGGCGGCGCCTACGCGATCCTGACAAGGAGGACCGCCTCTATTGCAGACTACATGGAGGCCAAGAAGAGCCTGACGGCGGCATGGCTGCCTCTCCCTGCGTCTGGTGCAGGTGCTGCCGGGGCACGGCTGCTTGGGATCGTACCTGCACCGGTTTGGAAGAGAGGAGACGCCGAAGTGCCACCATGCCACAAAATTAAAAAAAGCTAATGCAAAAAGCTGTTTATGGAATTAAGGCCAAAATATGTGCAAATAGTACTATCTCATTCAGAATGCGTAAAAAGAATAAGGTAGCGAGATAATATCTAAGCTATATGTTGACCCGACCTCTAAACTATATTCATGCCAAATATAAAGTAAAACCATGCAGTACTTCTTGAGATTATCCCGGACATTCATACAGACAAACAGACAAAAAATTTAAAAACTACATTTTAGGCTTCGGTAATGATTATAGATCACGCCCCAATAATTCTTAAAAAAATATATTCAATGTACCCTTTTGACTTTTCTATGATTTTATTATATGTATAGATAATAATAAACAGAGGGTACTCACACGGAACGGTGTGTATACACAAATAGAATGAAATAGCATATACCGCGACGCATGTATAGCTCAAATAAACAGGAACAATAGCTTAATAGGAACAGCACTCAGTGTGTTCCTACATAACAAAAAGTAGAAATGCATCCACAGGACAGCGTCTCAATACATAACCACTGCATAAACTCTTTGTAGAACTGCCTGTCCATTCAGCTTGGACAGCATGTATACACAGGAACAGAACAGCATATCCACACAGACTGTACACACACACGATAACCAGCCGGCCTCCTGACAACAATGAAAAGAACATGTTTCAGGAAAAACAAAATAAAATTATAAAATGAGGCCCCAGTGCCTGAAGGACACTTACCTAACTTCACTTCAAAAAGATACACTAGCATGCACAATAATAATTATCAATTAATATTTCAAAAAGAAGAGGGAATTTAGTTTTTATTATTTATTCCAATTAAATATGATAATTTCACTTGTTTCTTAAAGCAAGAAAAAAACGAAACAATTCAAAATTACTTTGATTCATATTATAAAATGTTAAGACACACTTGCAGAACTATTTAACTATTCTAATTTTCTATGTCTTTTTCTGACCACAGGACTATAGAGACTATAGAGATTTTGGAAGGCGAAAGTGGAGCCGAAGCCAACATGCTGAAGCCCTTTTAAGACAACTTTAATATTATGGTAATGGTGACACAAAACCTGTGTACACTATGGAAATGTACCCAAGGACAACCCCCGGTTTGTGCTAAACTATTGCTAACTATGAAAGAAAAACTCATTGGGCTATTGTGATGGGATGCTAGTGGACTAGGGAAGGGAAAACTATGGGGATTACGGCCCCTGCCGATAACAATGTTATAAATAAATGTAAAAATGGCAGGAGGAGACTCGCCAGCTCACTTACTGGGCCCCCGAGAACTAGTAGCAACTAAGAAATCGCAACAAAGGGGCAATGGGGACGTGAGCGGCTAAAGGGTGAGGTTGCCTCGGCCGGCTTTCTACACAGATCACGCGCCTTAAAACCGGCATCCAGCCAAGGTCCAGCATCTCTGTGCCCACTCGCCACTTATCATGAGGCACCCTCCGAGCAGTGCTCTAGCGTCTCCACTCTGGACGGCCAATGAAGGCAAGCCCAGAGGCAGGAGACCTGAGGGACAGTATCCTCTCCCTGGAGCACTCTGTACCCGCGGGGTCGCTGCTCCCCGACATCCGCCTCAGATTATTATAATTATCATTTTAAGAAAACTCACCGAGGGATGCTCAACAGCGAGGCCTTAGGTGACTTAATGTCCACCTGGTGGTGTCACGCCTAGGCTGTGGGACGCAATACACATCACATCAGAACCGAGGGAAACTACAGTCACAACACGGATGGATTTAAAATATGACACATACCTGCCAACTAAAATGAAGTTAGTTGCGAAATCCCAATTACGGTCCCGTTGGCTTCACCACCTCCACAGCCGTAAGCTGTAGACAAAACCATGTGTTACTAACGCAGAACATCAAATAGGTAGGTACTCACAATGTGACAATAAAGATATTATAAAAACTTACCACCACGTAAAATAGATCCTGCTTGCTACTCTGTCCACTCAAGGCTGTAAAAAGCGCCTACGCCGGTCTACTGCTCAATATAATTAGCAGCACCCGCGGGCGGGAGGACTCATCCAGGGGTGCACAGGGCTTGGTCAACGCCGGCACAGTAAAAACTAAGAAAATACAAAAATTAATAGTCCCATGAAAGCACTATACCGTAGAAAGGATGCATTACACACCATAATAAAACGACTTTACTAATAAAATAAGACGAACAACTTAAAATAAGGCGAAGAAACTTACAATACAAAATGAAAACAAAACTCCTGCGTCTACCAGAGACAAAATGAAAAAGAACGACATCTATGTTTCTTCATTCTTGAACGCAATCGATCACTATATCGATCTTAACAATTTATTAATTTTAATATTTGAAATTTCTTTGAACTTTATTGAAACAACCAGGTATTTTAATTATATAATTTAGATAAAACCTGAAACGATAGTAAGATTAATCTGGAATTAATCTCCAAATATGGCAACTTAAAACAAATCTAAAATTCGCTTTTTTGTTTAAAACAGCGCCATCTATCAAAACGTTATGGGAAACAAATTGCAGTGTTGCTACAGTTAAACACATTAGTCAAGAAAAAAAAATCATAATCTTCATAAATATAAATAATTGATGATGAGTTGCTCTAATAGGAGTGCACGCGCTGCGCTCGAACAAATGGCAATCTGACCGATGTCCTAAGCTATCCCATAGTTTTCCGAACCTTCGTTATTATTAATTTCCTCCTGAGGGAACTTTTTGCCGTGCCTAAATATATTCAGAAGTTTTTGCGGGAAAGAGTAACTAACATTCATACACCTTCAAAACTGTTGCGGATTGTGATACCTATTAAGTATAACTAGAATTAGGTTTAGCTTCTTTTTAAATGATACTCTATTCTCTCCTTTATCTACGAAACAGACAACATTCACCTTTCACACACATAGAAATTCCAGCACTAGGTATATAGGTATACACTTTCCAGCCGCGACGAATCATCGAACGCACTGCATAGAACAGTAGCTTTTGTTGCAATCATGTGCCCGAATGCAACGGACCATTCTATGGCCCCATGAATCGTGTCCGATGGAGCATAGGCCAATAAACAACTGACTGATGGAAACAACCTGATCGCGCTATTTTAGGGTTCAGTTCCCAAAGGGTGATAACAGGGTCCTCTGATTGTCTATCCGTCTGTTACAACTGTGTATCACATTATGCACAGACTTAATAGATTTCCAACTTTATAGCTGAAGCATATGGTTTAAAGTTAATTAGGAAAATTTTAGAGTTTTGAGTAGCTCGATGTGCTGGCGTTTGTACCATGCTACTAGAATGTTGATATTGCATTTCTTTTGCCCCTGTAAGTAAATTATTTGTATTGCAATGTCCTCCACCGCGTCTGTCTATCCGTACACGACAAACTTGATAACTATTGATCATATTTTCAGACATTTAGGTACTTATAAGTAGAGTGATATATGAAGAGTGAGATATAGTTCCTAATAAAATACATTTGAAATCTTGGGCATGACGCTAGTGTAGACAAAAAAAATACTATTTAAGGCAGTCTTCTATACAACAAACGCCATTTATGTTGCGGGCATTTATGGTACGGAACCCTACGCTCGCTAGGAAACTCGACAACACACAGCATAGTATTGATTTAGGCTCCCCATTGAACTGCATTTTCTTATTAATATTCTAACAAAAGAAGACGAGTCAAAATGCATGAGAGAAATACAAAGCAGAATTTCATATTATTCCAATTAAAACATTTTTTTTTTTCAAAATATCTGTCTGTTGTTCATCGCACAAATAACTTCGTTTCTAGCTAAATTCCAATCACATTTTCTTTAAGCACCTAGATAGGTAAAGGGTGGAAAGAAAAAAAAAACTAACAGTCACTACAAACGTTCAACAATGGAACTCAATGAGTTTATTCGAATTCAGTTAGTAAAATATTCACAAACCTTCGGGTCGATTTCACAATACAAAACTAAGTTTAAAATAATTTTAAATTCATAAACACGGTGTTAATTATAATTAATGATAATATTTATTTAGTCGTTACGGGTAGTCTGAAGCCAGAAAGTCTGACAACCAGTCTTACCACGAGGTATAAGTTTGCCCAGGATGTGGTCGCAGACAGGCAGTTGCTTCACGTAAAACACTGATACCTATTTAGCTGCATCCGGTTAAGACTGGACCACCCCAACACAACTTGGGAAAAGGCTAGGCAGATGGTGATTCATTTCAGTTAATAGGTTGAACAAAAGAACTTTAACGCATAAATATTTATAAAACTAAGGTTTTTAATTAACGAATCAAAGCAAAATAAAACATGGTAACTCAGTTCAGGTATGTTGGTGAAATCACCCTTTAATCAGAATCTACTATTCATAAATATTAATATAATCTGTGAACACATTTTATTGTGCGGCTCGAAATTAAAGCGCGATTGTTCAAAGGCTTCAGCTGAGCTTCATTTTGTTTTACAATATTATGATTAGCGGCGCCATTTTGTTTTCTATTATTAAGCCGAATTTTGTGTTAATGCGACATCTGTTTAAAATATTCTGTTATTGTGTTGTCTAAATGGTTTAGAATGGCTCTTTACTAAATAAATATACACTAGTTCATCTTATGACAAGTTCCAGTCTTTGAAGGCACGTTAAATTGGTGGGTCACGGCTGTCTTTTGTACATCTTTGGTAATCGTAGAGTGGTAAATAGACAGAAAGTCTGGAAACCGAATACATATTTTTACCTTTATCAGAATATAGAGCAGGTATTATAAGCTTTAATAATTGTTGCAATACAAATGGAATATAATTAATTACACATCATGTTTCAGTAATATTACTCTAAACTCTTGATTCTGTTTGTAATATTCTCAAGACCCGCCCCTCGATCAATATATTTGAATATTTAATCACAGTTATTAGTACGAAATTATGTTAAATTAACACAAACATAAAAGCGCTATGAATACCTAAGCAAAATCCCATATGCGGGAGCAGTATGGACGCGAAAATAATAAAAAATTCAACCGCACCTGTTTTCACCATAAAATACCCCTTGGGAATTATCCTTGCCTACCCTTGCAAGGGAGGCTGCCTAAGAAAATATATGATACTAGCTATCCCCCGTGGCTTCATTCGTTTATTCGATAGCTAGAAATATGTCTATGTTTTGTGACCACATTGATCTGACAAATAACCGACGACATCATCAACTTAGCCTTTTTCGAAATTACGGGGTATTAAAAGTAGACTGAGAATTTGATGAATATATAAAAAAATAAAAAACTCTTGGAATATCATTGACTACTCTTATCTCATACGAGTACTAGTTTTCGGATGTTACGAACCTATTGTGACAAACCTGGGTGGGGACAGGCACCCATTTTCTACTTATTGCAGTGAAACTCCTTAAACTATAATACAATTTAATAATTGTGAGACAAAACAAATTAGTGTCTTTTTTCAGCTTTATTAATAGGCAGAAGCAACAAAAATCTGGAAAAGTATTAGTGCCAGATATTGCAATAACTACAAAAAATATTATACCAAGTCGCGTCGCGTTATCTGTACCTCAATAAGTGTTACAAACATTCGTACTTCCTATATTAGTAGGAAAATACCGGCCAAGTGCGAGTCGGACTCGTGCAGGAAGGGTTCCATACCATTATTTATAAAACGGACTAAAAATCATGTCTGTTTAATGGGAGCCCCCCTCAAAATTAAATTACTTATTTTTAAAGAAAGTAATACATTCCATATTCTGTGAGTATTTCAAGCATCTACCTGTTGCCGTTATCAATATCGAGCAAAAATTAGCAAAAAAATCACGTTTGTTGTAGGGGAGCCCCCCAAAATATTTATTTTATTCTAGTCTTCAGTATTTGTTGTTATAGCGGCAACAGAAATACATCATCTGTGAAAATTTCAACTCTCTAACTATTACGGTTCATGAGATACAGCCTGGTGACAGACGGAGGGACGGACAGAGGAGCAGAACAATAGGGTTCCGTTTTACTCTTTTGGTACGGAACCCTAAAAATGACATCAACACAGAAGCCTGACTGATTGTCTACCTGGAGAAGACTTATATGTATTTTCATTTATCAACGTTATGCTGATGGGGAGCAAAATAAGTGGATTTTGGGATCTTTCATGCTGGATTTCGTGAGGCAACAATGAAAACAAGAACATACAACAATTCCGTGCTATGGGTGTTGGCTTTGGCTTTATGGCTTTCAGATACTTCGATATTGCAGGCAGCTGTGAGATAGTATGAGATTTTCGAGTCACGTCCTGTTGCGTGTAGTTTTCGCAACCGTGTTATTTTGCTAGAGTGTACCTATGTGATACAGCATTTTGTTCTCGATTCGCACGACGGTCCGCGGAGTCCGTGTTGGTCGGCTTTTTGCCAGTGGTAGCACCGAAAATGCGGGGACGGGTACTACACATTTGTGGGAGAATGACACGGGTTTCCTGTTTTACGTCGTTGAGAAGTCACATATCGATATATTGCGAGTGCATGAGTTGTCTTTTCGTCACATGTCCAGAACTGAAAGAAAGGAGTTTACATCCGTTTCATACGATTTGTTTATTACTATTTGCAAAAAGCACAATGACACGGTTAGGACTTTGACAGTGACAGCTGTTTGCAAAACGTCATTATCGATCGCAGAAGTGGATCTATGATTTTGGGATATCGGTTTTGTCGTCTTATATTTTCAGAATATTCTTTTTAAGATATTCTGATTTAGAATAAATTGTAGTTTAACTTTACGTATACTAGATAAATTAAAAATAACAATCTTTTCGTCTGGAAGAATGGAAGAATAGTCGATGTCCTTGACATAGATTTACCTGTCAAGTTCATGGTCCATGCCCATTGCCCTTCCCTTTTCAAGGCCGATCGTACTCAAGGACATATGAAGAATAAGAATAAATTATAGAATTTGCCGTAAGTAGTGATTTTCTTCATGATATGACCATTGTAAGATCGATCTCGTTTCCTGAAGGTTTTGGATTGTATTTGTTTTAGATATTTTCACGGATTCAGGCCTTCGGTGGGCGTGAGTGGTATTCGCCGCGTGACGTGGTGACCGACCCCTCGCACGCCTACTGGAGGGACGCCGACACGCCATAGCCTGTATAATAAAGAGTGGTACATATAATATACAAACATAGTATGTTTAGAGGTGATAGTATAGGATTAACATTAAAATATAAATTTAATTGGTCTTATAGATGCAATAATAATTGCGAGAGACTGCAGCCCTGGCTCCACTACAAGTGTGCCCCATACACAGCCCACGCCCCTGGAGATTCCAACACCAGAGCATGAATGCCAAGACCCCGTAGGTAAGAAACAATACCAAGAAATATTATTAGTTTAGGTGAGTTTACTGCAAAAGTAATAGTTTTTTAAATTGGTATTTGAATGGTAGCTTTGTTTCCAGGCGTCGCAATGGTGGAGGGAGATCATCTAGCAGCGTGTGGCTGTAAACTTGAAACATCCGGGGCACACCATGGGGCGGAGACCATGCTTTGAATGGTTGTGTTTACAGGTGAGCTTCTTGTATAGGTAGTCTGGTTTTTTGAGTTAGTAATACCAAAAAGCAAATTAGCAAAATGCTATCTTCTCCTGGCAGCCATCTTCAGTAAATTAAGTTCATTTATGTACGGAGTCACATATCGAGGAATGTTTTCACAAAAACGAACACAGGCATTTTGAATATGTTAGATAACATGTTCCGTCCTAGAGAGAAGACTTGGTCCATACACTATATTGCAGTAGTTTAATCTGGATAGAATAATACTGTCAACAAGTTGTTTGCGCAAAGGGATGCTCAGGTACTTTCTTGTTTTCAGGGCTTCGGGCCTGCGAGAGAAAAGCGCCCTCGTTATGACAAAAAGAGAAAAGAATGTAGCCATAGCAACCCTGTTAAGTTGTACGCAATTAATGATAACACTGTAAAACTAGTCCATTAAATAGATTAAGTTATTTTAAATGTATATATTATGATAATGTAAATATGTAAATATAAAAATGCATGTTTTAAATATATTTTGTAAGGGTCGGTCACTACAGATTTTTGGACATCCAAACAGGAGCAGTTAAAAAATCAATTGACAAAGTCAATAACTGGCTATTAGAGCCCTGCAAACGAAAGACACCGGCGGTGTGCCTAGGATCGATAGAGTTTAAAAAGTAAACCGTGCCAGCTGTGAAGTCGCCAGTCAGTAGTGTCAGTTCGAACGCATTCTAAGATCGGGCCTGCGAGAGAAAAGCGCCCTCGTTATGACAAAAAGAGAAAAGAATGTAGCCATAGCAACCGTGTTAAGTTGTACGCCAATAGTGATAACACAACGGACAAACCGTAAAGCTAGTCACTCCAGGATATTTTGGGACCACAATAAGTACATAGAGACTATTAGCCCGACAAATTCGTCGTGCTGCAATAGCTCCACACCATCAATGTCACCACATCTCAAACTGGACAAAGTCAATAACTGGCTATTAGAGCCTTGCAAACGAAAAACACAGGCTGTGTGCCTAGGATCGATAGAGTTTAAAAAGAAAACCGTGCCAGCTGTGAAGTCACCAGTCAGTGGGCTCAGTTCGAAGCCGCAGTTACTTGGATGAATCTCGAAGAAAAAAAGATTTACTTTTAGGCAACTGTATGGAGGAAGTCTTAGTGAGTGAGAGTAGTTCTTCAATTCTATTAATAAAAGTTATTTTCTTTCTATTCTTGTTTCATTCCATTCTTTAGGCGAGGGGCATGTTCCATACCGTTAATTATTTTCTTTTAATTATAGTTTCATAATACATTACATGATTTCATCAGTCATGTGTAGAAGAATATTAAAGAGGGTGGATTTGATTAGTTCCGCCATCGACAACCGGACGCTCGCTAAGCAATCTCGAAGGCTGATTGGCTGGCGCTAGTTGGCACACCGAGAACGTGCGCCGGACCTCTCCCATATTTTCTTTTGTTATTGCCCGACGCCCGTTTTCTTGTGAAATAGTAGTGCTCCAGGTGAAGCAATCATAGACTAATACTATAAAATGATTAGATTATTTGAGTTCCGTCATCAGCAGGTGGCGCTTTTAGTACCCAAAAAATCCTACAGGGAGCGCTGGTGTACTAATTTTGCAAAAAAGTTTTAAGTTATTAAGTGCAGAATAGTTACAAATTAATAGTTATACACTGTTATGTGCACTATTGTCGTTCTACTATTTATCTACATTTAATATTACACTTTATAAATAAGAAAAACTACAGCTGCATTGCTGAAATGAAACACCTCTTAAAATCACACAATTTATTTTATTTAATTAATTTCATATCAAAACTTATTACAATATTTTTAACAGGATGGCTAGGATGGATAGTGTGCGTTACCCCAGCCAGATGGTGCGCGCAGCGGAATGTTGTTGAATTTAAAGATTTTAATTATGCAGATAATTAGTGTATGACATCCTATAATAAAATTGTGTATGGTAAAAAAAAATGTGCTTGCAGCCATTGTGGAGAAATTCACCAAAAACTGATTCCGCTGGGCGAACGTTGTCCTGGCGGAACTTTTTTTAATCCATAGACTTTAGAAGAAAAGAGATGTGTCCAGAAATTTGTGTGTAATTATTAATTACACTTATTAGGTCTTAGTTCTTAAAGTATGCACTTTGGGGTCTAGATTTTTGAGGGCCACGGCGACACCAATGACAGCAATTCTAGGACGGCGTTTGGGAGGTTCTTCGACTGTAAGGCCCGATGAAACTAGTTGCTCCGATTTTTTCAATTTGTCAACGTCGCTTTTACTGTCGGTGCTAATAATGACACCCCCATTTCTTACTTTTCTCATACCACGGACATGCAATTTCAGTTCTTCAGGCGATTTTTTGTAGAAGACACTTGATTTGGTCTTATCTGAGGGATAGATAGCAACAGTACCCAGATTTGCTGGGCGAATATAGTTATCGCTACCTTTTTTCACCATGCTAGCATATGAGCAGTTCTCCGGTTTGAGTTTAGTTTCAACATCCTCTTTGAACTGTTGAAGAGAGTCCGAGACGTTCTGGTGTGCCTGCAGGTGCTGGATGGTGCTGTGTGCCTGGATGGTTTTCTGCTTCAAAGCTTGGTATAAGACGGCCATCTGCGATGTCCCACTTGATACCTTCCGGCAAACGGTGGATACTCGCAGCTTCTGCCTCCTTCTTCTCCGTCTTCCCTCCGAGACTATGCTGCACAATTCGTTCAAAATTTTATCTATGGATACCATCCAAGACTGGATCTCAGGCGTGGCGATGACTTTATTTTGTTTTTTTTTTTTTATTTGAATTTTATTTATTAATTAACATTTTATAAAATCCAATACAAAAAGCACGTCTGCTTAGTTTCGCATCAATTAATGTAAAATAAGAATATAGAAAATATAGAATCGCCTTGCTAAGCCTGCTGGTTAGAAATATTTTGGGAATTCAGTTTTGCCGAGGATTGAGAAAAAAATATTGCTGAGATTATGATGATAAAGATTTTTATTTTTATGAACACTTTTAATAGCGCTCTTTGATAATGCGCGTTTCGAGAACCAGAAATTCAATTATTTCAGGATGTCTATACAATCATTTGATTAATTACTGCGTGTCACAGAACGCTTATGGGTTTCATCAATCATTCAGAAATCAGTGTCACTCGACACGAAAGCGCGCGATCGCAAATACAATAAGAGGGCTGTTCCACGAAGCCTGTAGCTCTCGCCCGTCCAACACGCGTTTGATGCGCGCATTATTTTAAATTTGGAAATAATGTACCTATGGGAGACCAGGGATTAGTCTAAAATTATGTATTTTTTGGAAAAAGCATGTACCTAGATATTTGTCTGTGTTCAAATTTAAGGCTTCTTTTACTAAGTACATAGATCGATGTGGGGTCACATAATACATATATATATACATAGGTACCTACTAACGCCCGCCGAAAATCGCACCGAGCGTCCGGTGTGTATACGCCCTTAATATACTTCTTTGAAAATTTGTGTTATTATGACACTCTTCACCCAACCTCGCTGTATGAAATTTTATTATTTAGAAATACTACTTAAAGTAATACTGAAGTTTTCACTAGAAATTACGAGACTATACATCAAAACAAAACACGCCTGGCCAAGACCTGCTGCAATAGTTCAATAGATGCATCCATCTGAAACAACAACAAATTTATTAAAATACCGACCTGCCTCACAGTATTAGATACGGACAACCCGAAGCAAGAGCCGAAATTGAAATTCATTCAGAGCCGTATTTCAAGACCACAGTCAATATTGGCAATGCCGTTTTGACTGACTCAATACGAACGATTGCCGAACATGTTCCTACTCCTTTATTCATGCTGTACACGTCGAAATATGACTTGCCAGACAACACTAGATGCGAACTAAAGAGTATTGACTATAAGGAAGGTTATTTTTGAGTAGGAGTTCATCAACATATGATCCCTCCGGCTGTGAGTGCATCTGACTATGAAGGCTTAGTTCATATTAATTTATTTCTATACTAATAACATGAAAAAGTAGTGTCCCAGTTAACGCAGCAAAGCTGGTACTCATCGACGCTAGGGGTGCCGGGTATCGAGGGACTACCGCTGGCCATGTCTCGACGTTCATTACATCCCCGACTCAAAGCGTCCTGACGTTAGGCATCTCGATACTAGGCGTCTCGACGCTCGTCGTACCGACGCTATACATCCCGATGCTAGGAGTCCCAACGCTAGGCGTCACGACATTAGCGCCTTAAGGCGTCTCGACTAAAAATCTTTGCCACGAAAATAATCTTACCCAATCGGAAAACACACTAGATGCCAATCCGTGTAAAAAAATCTCCTGTCAATAATAGCCGTCTGGGAGGTGAACGAAATGAGTGAACCAGGGATTGGGGCGCAATCCGTTTCCATCAGCTGTCAGATGCAAGCGCAGGAAGTTGACGGCCGACTGCACTTTTTGTTTAGATCAAATTGGATTTTTAACCGACCGAATATTATCTGATTATGGTATACTCAGATTACGTATATGATACATGCATGGCCATAAATTTTGTTTTCAATTGTTATTCGAGGTCTTTGGAATTGTTTATTTTACTTGTTTTAGATAATAATGTTGTGGATATTTAAATTTAAAAAGTTGTTACAAAAATGTATTACTTATATATGTTACGGTATATTGTAATATGTATTTTGTATGGCACCCATTGCGTATAACAAATTACCTAAGATCTGGAGAGAACTCAATGCCGAAGCTCTGAAACGTCAGCTCAAATTGTTTTTAGTACAGAGAGCTTATTATAATATTAAAGAGTTACTTGATGAAAAAAATATTGGATTTATATAGATATAGCATAATATTTGATTTTAAGTTTTATTTCATGTATTTACATTCTCTTCTATTTTTGTAGACACATAAGTAATTTTATAATTATTTGCATGCCAAGGCAAGTGGCAAACATGTTTTTAAGCACATACCTACCTAATTGTATTACTATCCTACATGCATGCACCTGCGTGTGTATGTATGTATGTATATGTTACGGCTGAAACCCGAAGTGCGGCTAAACCTAGTTTTAGCCGGTTAGAACTATATAATATATAACTCTTGGTTACTCGTGCAATGATATGTATATGAAATGATATAACAATACACAAATATGTGTGTACAATTTTCGACCAAGCTACTTAAAAGCCAAAAAGAAGTCGGCGGTAAAATTAACAAAGGCTACAATCTAGTAAAATAAATTTTCTCTTTCCTGCAACTAGGTAAAGATTCATAGAAAATAAAAAGTAGATATTACTCTGCGTCGCCATTCTTACCAACTTGTATAAACCCACCGTGAAGTTAGGGCCACTGGAAGAGCGGAATAATACAAAAATAATGCTATAAATTTTGATTTAGTAATTCGCATAAAACATGGCATACATAGGTGACACATTATAAAAAAGGTTGTACGCATTTTGCTTATGACTAAAGCATGCAAAATTGTTAACATGTTAGCGTACTCTTTAAGACTATCCCAACTATTCTCTCTTCTCTTTCTTCTTCAACCTTTAGTCACCCAATGCTGAGTGTAGGTCTCTTCCAAATCTTTCCACTTCTGGCGGTTTTGTGTCATGGCTATCCAGTGTCTTCCGGCCACTTTAACAAGATCGTCGGTCCACCTAGTCAGTTGTCTCCCTACATTCCTCTTTCCCGTTCGCGGTCAAATATGATTGTTTAACTATTCATATGTAGACGTGAATTTTAAAATTTTGAGTGCTACATTTATTCAACTTATTTACAAATATGTACAATACTTATTATAGATATAAAAATATTACTATTATATTACTATTATAAAAATAAAAAATACTTAAAACTAATTAACTATAACTAGTAAAAAATAAATAAAAAAACATCAAAAAACTCATCCCCATCGCTGTCTACCTTCTATTTAAAATTCCCGGGTATGCTACCCGGGAATTTTAAATAATCTTCTATGTCAGTTCATGGTAGTTTATTATATATTCGGACAACCATAGCTAAGCAGGTTTTAATTATATTTTGCTGTTCGAGGAATTTCCCCTATAAGAAGTCTGTGTTGGTCTCGTCGATTTCTAGAGCTTACAACTGTTATTCAGAAAAACTCGCTAATTAAACCCACGATCAATTCGTTTAGTTTTCCGAAATTACTATCTTATGGCATAGGTTTACTTACAGGGGACATATCAAGTGCACTGGGGTCAAGGGGTACGAGCTTCTATTACCGCCAGCTTTACCTATCTTGGGATTCACTTAAAAATAGATTTACGCTGTTATGTTAGGAAAGGTATTCTTACTGTTCTAAAACGACATCGATTTTAATTTTAGCTGGTTTTGTGGCCCCACCCCTCCTCGTGTGAACTCATTACACCTCTTTGTCAGCGTCGGGTGCAGCTCATTTCTGACTCAAGCCTGACATATCGGCTGACCGCTATATTACAGAACCGTGGAGTTTTTGTTACTCTTTCTACTGAGTTTAGTGAGAAATTGTGACAGGTCTGTTTCCAAGATCCATGATAGCAATGCTTTTATATAAAAATTGTCTTTATAATTGGCTGCTGTTATCTATATATATAATAATATCGTAGAAAAGTCAAAACTGTACATTGAATATTTAAAAAAAATGGGGCGTAATCAATGGTGCAATCTGATATGAGATTACAATAACTGCTCTAGTCATACCAAATTGACAGCATGAAATAAATATTCGAGAGTATTGGGTTGAGGAGGTAAGATAGGCAGTCGCTCCTTGTATAACCCTGGTACTCAGCTGAATCCGGTTAGACTGGAAGCCGACCCCAACATAGTTGGGGAAAGGCTCGGGAGATGATGATGTGAGATGACGTCAGACATTAATGTCTTGTACAATGAACATGTAGGAAACGGTTATATTTTTTACTAGTTATACGGAGTAATAAAACCTTTAGTTAGTAGTTACAAGGTTGGGGCTTAGAGCGAGACGGCAATATTCCAAACACCGTTTACTGCACATAAAATATCACAGTTACGACTCTTAAGTAACTAGTAAAGGAAAGTTTTAACAACTTTTTCATGTCCTTTTCTCCGTAGTTACTTCTATAACGAAACGGGGACCTGTTATTACAGTTTATACGGCCTATTGCGATTGAAGAAACTACTACACTGCCCTACAACTACTCTTGAAAAAATCTCAAGGAAATTTCAACTCTAATTTCGCAACAATAAAATACAATTTAGCTTGGCTAAGTGCGTATTTATGATTGTTTAATGGTCATAAGGGTAACTATGGTATTTTGACAAACGTTTTTATATACCCTGTGGAGTTAGGTTTGAAAAAGCCATACGATTCTAATGTTTTTTTTTTTTTGAGTGGGCATCTCGCAGTTCAGCCTAAGGAGGCTGTTTACTGCTTAACCGGACAATTCCCTGTGAATGCCTAGAATTTAAGGCCTCCAGCCAGGGGCGATTCTACTGTTTTTTTTTTGTCTTGTCTTGAGTAAAATTAAAAGGAGGAGAACGACCTTCATGTTTTTTTTAATGTTTACGTACCTAGTTAAAACATAATATTCATGTCATCCGATGATAGTGTAGCTTAGCGAAATAATTTTTCAAATCGCTTCAGTGTTTCAGAGCGTATTCAATGCGAACAAAGACATAATCAAATCTCTTCTCTTCATAATAAAACAAGAGAGATACAACAATATTACTAACACTGTTTCACTTTTTCGTATGCTAGGAGCAGGGAACTAAATTCCTGAACAAAACCCCAAAAGAGGTAAAAACATGACTTCGTTACATAGATTGTAGACACAAAGTCTCCGGTATGCAATTCATTGACAGAATACTAAAAGCTTTTATAAAATTGGCTTCTCTATAAAGAGAACGTTGAATACAAAGAAACCAGTCGACCTCAACTTAAAGCGCGTACGCGAAGGCCACTGGCCCTCACAGAGACACGATAAAATCTAAAGTCTACCCCTCTGAGGGAACGCATGAAATTTATTACGAAAAGACACAGTTTCCCTCTTGTTCAAACATAATTCTCAAACTTCGGTCGTGTTCCCAAAGTTTCTTCTTTTTTTATAGCTATTTTTACGAAACCTCTTCGATTTGTTTAAGACTGATTTGATAGATATGTCTGCTCCCGAGGGTGAATTGTATTCTAGTTTTAGTATTTGAAGGTATCCGATCGATGTCCCGTTGCCTGTTGATATTGGCGGATAATAAGTACTATTTTATTTCTAAGTAGGTATATCTTGGATACCAATGACTGTGTTTCGGATGGCACGTTAAACTGTAGGTCCCGGCTGTCATTGAACATCCTTGGCAGATGTTATGGGTTAGTCAGAAGCCAGTTTAGACTGGCTTTGGTTAGCCAAGGGGTATTTAGTTGCTGGGGTAACTGGGTTGACGAGATCAGATAGGCAGTCGCTTCTTGTAAAACACTGGTACTCAGCTAAATTCGGTTAGACTGGAAGCCGACCCCAACATACATAGTTGGAAAAAAAGCTCGGGAGATGATGAATAAGTACTATTTTACTCTCGCTTTTTTGGTATAATCTGATATGAGATTACAATAAATGCTCTCGTCATACCAAATTGACAGCATAAAATAAATATTTGAGAGTATTTGATAAATAAAATTTAATAAACAAACGAATAATAGATTTTAATACGTTTATACTCTTAAAATTTTATGTTTTTAACATAAAACTGTTACCATGGAGCGATTTCAAACCAAAAGATGAGGTCATAATATATTTTGTAGTCATTATCACATTTCCAGGATTTGCAGGACAGATTATGGCTAGTTAACAGCCGAATGGCTCAATCCTTAGCTTATTTAGCGCATCGTGGATGTGTGACCAGCTATACATATTATAACAAGTTCTCCCATTTGATGGAAAACACGATAAAAATTGTAGGATCCAGTTCCATTAGAAGATCTCAGGTCATCGTTACGGGTTAGAAGCCAAAAAGTCTAAGAACCGATAGCTGAGTCGAGGAGATAGGCAATCAAAAACACTGGTGCTCAGCTACATCCACTGGAAGCCGACCCCAAAGTAGTTGGTAAAAGACGAGGCACGAAGCATTTGAAAAGGGGGATATTATATCGGAACGTAGAAAATAATATATTCCGTCTCTCTCTAACATTGGGAGCCAGTGACGTGAGCGTCAACAAGTCTGCGGAAACTGTATACATAATAACAGCAGCGACACAATCGACTTTCATACGATTCGTCGATAAGTTAGAAATTTTATTACATCTGTCACCGTCTTGTGACGTGTGCTATATATCAGACATCGACTTGCCGAATATTGTCTTCGGTGGTGTTTGTGGTTTTCCATACAATGTCTGAAAACTGAATTCTTATCGTATTGCAATTTTTGCGAACAAGCTATCGTCATGGAGATTGTTGCCGAATCATCTCTACAGGACACACCTATTGGTATAAAGGAATTATTTGCATCTTACAGTTTCACCATTGTAGTCGATACCTTTTTAACCAACTTAAAAAATGAGGTACTCTATCTTTACCTTACCGATTCAAAAAAAAGATGTTATAATTTTGACCTGTCATTTACCAAACGATTAGCGTTTTTTTTATCGTAACTCTTAAAATAAAGATTGAAGCACAGAATTCTATTAATTGAATTTGACGTTTAAAATAAATCAAAATGCACATCCGAAGTTTTTTTTTGGGTATCCTGCCTAATTTGTCAATACCTACCACGACGCAAATCATTAGGGCTTAGCCTTCCCTTACCTACATTAGTAGATCACAAGATATGCTCGTCACCAACTCTGCAAATTGACTCACTAACAATGACATCTATATACAAGGTCAAAGATTTTCTCGCAAGCAAAAACTAGGGTAGTCTGTTACCCCATTTCTTACAACTCACTGCCCTATATGTATTTCCCCTCGGAGTGAGGGCATCACCGAGGATTCATGCTTTTTTCATACGGAATAATAAGATTATTTATTTACCTTTGCGAGTGTATAAGGAAATTATAGTAAGATCTGGAAGGTCCTGAAAAAGTACTTACAGAACCGCGGAGATTCAGAGAACCGGATCAAAAGTTAAGAAGCGCTTGGCACGGTCGATCCGTAGATGGGTAACCAGCTATGTTGTTAACAAATTCATCCATAATCTGACTGGTTGCCAACCAGTGTAACCATGTATCGAGTTTTATAGATGGCTGGGTTGAAGGGCAGTCGCTGGCAGTATACTGTGCTTGTGTACTGTGTATGGTACTCAGTAGCATTTGGGTATTTTGGATGTCGATAAAGTGATAGCTACCCATCTCCTTCATTTGTAAAGGAAGATAATCCAATTCTTATCGCCAAGCAGTTGAAGCAAGACTGTAAAAAAATAACTGAAGAATAACAGACAATAATCCAACCACAGAGGAAAAAAAAGTTAAATTCTCCTTGAAAAAATCTTTACTAACTTTTTAAAAGCGAAAGCCACATAATTGGATGAGTTTGCTGCACGTTTCTATTCGCTATCGGTTTCCAATATTTTCGGGATTTTGACCACGATATAATAATTTTGAAGAAAGTACCTAAAACATAATATATTACGTCAATCTTTCTTCAGACTACTTACGACTGTAGGGATTGCGGGTTGTTCGCAAGATTTACATGGCCCTGGCACACAGGGACCTCCTGAAGGAACGTAGGTAGTGGGTTTTAGTCAGTAAGAGTCTGACACTCCCTCCAGTTGCACTAAAAAAGAGACTACTTACTGACAAGCAATTAATTAGTATATTATAGTGAATATTCAAGCCCCAATTAGGTTCTCAAAAACTGTATAGTGCGTTGATAATATTTTTCACTATTTTTTTAACATAGCTAAGAGTAATATTATTATTCACAAAATCCGCACCAGATAATTTATCAATGTAGGCACAAATTGTCACTGAGTTGGTGCACAGGCACCCCCAGCCTCCCTTATTTAATAATCATTTGATGTAGAATGTGGCGCTATGAATTTTAATTTAGCAACAAACGAGGCGGTTTGGAAATATTTTTTTAAGAAGTACTTAGAAAAAAAAAAAAAATTCTAGAAGACATTGAAAGTACCAATAGGTCGTGGTGGTCTAGTGGTTAAAGAGCCAACCTCTCAAGTATGGGGGCGTGGGTTCCATTCCAGCAGGCTTAGTATGGCAACCGTAGAAACAAGTTTTGTTTACCGGAGAATGGATGTAGTGACAGAAAAGTGACAGATTGACGTAAGATTTCTTTTGTCATTTTTTGAAGAAGTTTATCTTTTCTTCGATCGACATACGTCTACAAGTGATTATATGCGAGTTGACAGGTTGCGCCATGCTCGGGCAAAAGACATGTTAACATTGACAGAAAGAGCTTTGTCTTTTCTTGATGGAATAGATATCAAATCGCCGTGCTAAGCCTGCTGTTCGCTTTATTGAATAATTATTTATCCCTGATAGAATGATAATACTATTACTGAATAATATAACTTTTATTAAATTGAATGAATAATGGTAATACCCATAATATAACCCAAAAAATTAACACAACCAATAATTTACCAGAATCTCTTCCAAAATACAATAAAATTATACAATTTAATTCATTCACATTAAAGCTCTTTGACGGGGCCAGCCGCGTGTAAACCATGTATAACACAGTATGTAATGAATTTGTGTGACGTCACTCGCCGTGTTGCAAACATTTGTACCCAGTGTATTGCTTTGATTATGTGATTTAAAGAAGAATAAACTATAATATATATACATATATTTATATACATAAAGTAATATATACGAACTTATTGAAACAAAACACTTTTGTTAAAATTGGAGATAATTATGTAGACAACCCTTTCTGTGTGAGAGGAGGCTTGTGCCCAGCAGTGGGACGACAAAAAAGCTGATGATGATAATGCAGACAACCTATGGCAGAAAGTACGTGATGTTCTTTAAGACCTTGTGAAAGCTGTAGGTACTAAACATTACTAAAACAGCATGTTCATGACCATGGATTATTTCCTAATAAAGGCAAGGCAGTTGATGGTATTTAACAATGCATGTAGTGATGCAGTATTTCTTTCTCCATTTAAGTCGCTTATTATAGTACCTACATATATGTATTAATATGTATTTACAAATACAAAAAAAAAAATTAAAATTTGACGTCAAAAAAAAATTCCTCATCTACGTTGTACGCTGCCTACCAGAGTTTAGCAGCATTGCCAAAATAAAAACCAGCCTTTGGGTCGATTCAAAAGCTAATAATTCAAGCACACATCAGTACACTGCCGGATGCCAGTGCTAACTAGGCTAACTGTCATTAGGAATTCAGCTTAATTACGAACTGAAAACAGTCAAACTGACGCAGGTATTTACTTTTGCATCTAAAACACAGCTTCATTAGGGAGAATTAGGATGTGAACTAGGCCAAAAATAAAATACTTTATCATATCATTCATTTTGTAAAGCATCTGTAAGTTGTTACACCCGCTACATACGCGAGTGTAATTTTGATTTCCTTGTAAAGCGTATCAATGTTTGGTTTCTTAGTACACCTTTTTTTTTTTTTTTTTCGTTGGGGTGCAGCTGGAGGGAGTGTCAGACTCTTACTGACTAAAACCCACTATGTTCCTTTTGGAGGTCCCTGTGTGCAAGGGCCGCGGTATCTCTTACGAACGACCCGCAGCAAAAGCAGACCCTGGCCCTAAAGGGGCTTTCTTAGTACACCTTGGACATCAGTAACTCATGAATGGAGTAGGGAAACATCGTGATGAACCCTGTCTTTAAAAGGTCTGAACTTACCAGCACAATTGAACAAGCGTGGTAATCAACTGTTTCAGAAGAGGCCCCTGCAATACAGTAGAACATTAAAAAAGGATGATGATGATAAAATTGATCATCACTCATAAAAATCTATTTCATTTGTCAATCCTCTCACGTGATTAGATCAAGCAATTCCATCAAGCAACAAAGGGATTTAGATAAAAGTAAAATAGGTTTCAAGCTTTCGAGAAAATTCTCTATCTACAGAAAATGGAACAGATTAATCCAATTTAATCTCGGTATGGATCCCTTCGCTTTACATCAATATAGTAATTTGATGTCTGAAACCAACCAAGTGCTTGAGTTTTGAGCGAGTCAATAATCAGAATATTGAGGTTCGAATATTCATTTAGCCAGTATGAAAATTACCTTACAATTTGTTCAATACCTACTATACCAGCAGGCTTAGCATGGCGATTCTATATCTAGTCTGTCAAGAAAAGACAAAGCTCTTTCTGTCAATGTCAACATGTCCTCTGCCCGAGCATGGCACCACCTGTCAAGTCGCATATAATCACTTGTGAACTTATGTCGATCGTAGAAAAGAAAAATTTCTTCAAAAAATGTCAAAAGAAATCTTACGTCAATCTGTCACTTTTCTGTCATTATGTCCATCCTACGGTAAACAAAATTTGTTTCTACGGTTGCCATGCTAAGCCTGCAGGTTATTTAATTGCTCTCTATCTCATGGTCGGAGGTGGCTCATTGGCTATGATAACAAAAGGCACCGAACCAAAAAGTGACCATCGTATCATGACGAGTTCCTCCGTGTTTTTGGAGGCACGTTAAATTAGCGAGTCCCAGATGTCATTTGTACATCTTTGGCAGGTTTTAGGTACGTCAGAAGCCCAGGGTTACCCAGTACGGGTTGCCAGACAGATAAAACACTGTTACTCAGCTGCAACCCATTGAGACTGGAATCCGACCCCAACACAGCCTTGGAAAAGACTAGGCAGATGGATGCTTACTCATTTTGATACAATTGGACAGAATACAAACTCTTGTATTAGACCACTCGATCATGCTGCCATAGAAAGGCTCAAACCGTACAACGTGGGCAGCTAACAAAAAAGATAATAAGTATTTTGAAAATTCAAACCTAACCAATAATATCACTTAAAGTATGCTCTAACTACCCTTTCTTCTGTAGTCGGTTTAAAACTACCAATCTTGAGTAAATAATACCACAGTATTAATCTTACAAGTCCCGAACACGGCATTCGTACAATTTTCTGGTAAAATGGCCGAACAGAAAAGACCCTCCAAGTTCCAATCCCTTTGGGCAAGGCGCCGACAAGTAATTAAATAAATTAATGATCAAATTGGACACTTCTACCAGTAATCCGATTGTTCGGTCTGTATTGTATTTATAAAGAATGGACTTTTTGTTGAATTATTTATCTACTGGCATGCCGCAATACGTTCACTCTGTAGTACAGACGCCAGCACATCGAGCTACTACAATATGTCAAATTTTCTTAATAGATTTTCAACTGTATCGCTGAAGCATAATGGTTCAAAGTTGATTGGGAAAATTTTAGGCTATTTTTATGGCTGCTAGGTTATCCTAATTTACAACGAAATTGGTTCAATAATTTTACAGTGAAAGCGTCCATTAGGACGTAGATGCATTGTTTTTGAAGCCCTAGATTGAAACAACGAAACTTGCGTTGACTAAAGTACGTTGCAAACGTTAGTCAGGCCTAGTACTAAGTAAAGCCAGTACTTTCTCGCTGCATGGTGAAGTATTTTTATAATGAATATTGTTCTTCTTTACGTCAATACTAATAGACGGCATTTGTAGCTCACTTGCGTGAGGAATGACGAGGCTGTCAGACCAAGGCCTAAATTATGCTCATGAAAAGACAGGCTAGAATTGATCGGGATAATACATTTATATTTCACGCAATTCTATATTCTATATATGTATCTTCACTTTACTGAGTGCAGCTTGGTAAGTTGGTACTAAATTGACTGCCTCGTTGGTCTAGTGGTCGCAAGGCGCGACTGCTGTGCACGGGGTCTCGGGTACAAATCCCGGGTCGGGAAGAAATCGCTTTGTGTGTTTTAAGAAACTTTCATAAAGCAGCCTGGAGTCTGGAGGTTAGTGATTGATTCACCCGTGCATTGAAGAGCGTAGCTGGCTGATCTCCATAAAATAGAACGGCCGCCGTAGCCGACAATCGGCCTGGATGCCCATCATCATCACTAAATAGTACTTTTTATATTAGATACCATCTAGCTTTCTATATTGTTGTCATCTCTCCCCTGCACCTCATTTTCTTACTATTCCTGCCTAGAATTTTTCTATTAAAGGCCAGCACACACATTTTCTTCTTCCATACTTCTCTGTCTACCGTCAGCTCATAATTTTTTTTACATTCTTTCACACTACCAGTGTTACTTTGGTCGGCCAATCACATAAATGGGTTTAGTCTATCTAATGCCCTGACGAATTTCCTTGCCCACAATCCAGTAGAACGTTGCTCATCGACAATTGTAATACCTTTACTCGCCAGTGGTACAACAGTTCGGCTTAGCCGCAACCACTTGTCGACGTCTTTGCCACGCCAATACATTTTGTGCACGGAACTTTGAGCAATCGGGCGTGATCGGCCGACTTCGGGTGAAATCGTTCGTGGTTCTATTGTGTTCAAGTTCATTAAGGAATGCCAGGTTTCATGCTGAAGGAATTTGTTAATTGTGGCCGATTGTCATCATCTGCAGACATTATATCTTGTTTTATCTTGTGTGACAGGATTTTTCTGTTCTGTCTTACTTTTAACTAAATACCTTTTCGGTTGTCTCGCAGCATCTCAGTGAGACTTCTCGTGAATGTGAAGGTATTTTTTTTTAAATATAATGTACTTACAGGTAGTTAAGTTTAGCCTGTGCTGCAGTTGGTAAAAAAGTGTTCTATTTAAAGCGAGAGTTTATTTTGACCTACATAATTC
This sequence comes from Heliothis peltigera, assembly GCA_958496145.1. NCBI lineage: Eukaryota > Metazoa > Arthropoda > Insecta > Lepidoptera > Noctuidae > Heliothis > Heliothis peltigera. The sequence goes on from OY292321.1 coordinate 607,354, forward strand.
AACGACGGCTTACTATTAGCTTAGGATTCTGACGTCTTCTAGATTTTAGCTAGGACCTTCACAGTGAGCTTTACTTCATACGGCGATAGCTTCAAAAGGACGGTCACCCATCTATGGTCTACTTCCGATTAGCCTAACTTCATCTGCAATTCCAACAAAATTTGATAGATCATACATATGTCTGCAAAACCAAAAACTCTCAAAAATTGTACAAAACACAGTAACGTTTTTTAAAAATAAAATACCTAGCTTCAATGCAAAATAGTTTTATCACATTACAACTCAGCGAGAGAAAAACAAAACGAACATATATTCTGCGGTTTGCGGTTTTGAGTGGGGAACACGTGTACATTCTGCTCATAGGTACTACGATAGTATATATTTTTTTATTATATATTTAATTGCATTTAATTTTCGTAATATTTAATACAGAGTATACCATTATCGAAAACTGGGTCGTTACTGTTGGTTAAGCTTCCAGAGACAGAAACCTCCTCACAATACGCCCCGTTTCATGGAATACCGCCTTCTCAATCAATCCCTTGACACAGCTGCCTAACGAGAGCCTTTTGAGACGTTGGTCGAGGCTCTTGGCAATTAGACCATTAGCTGCAACGACAATCGGCACGATGACAGCCGTATCGACATTCTGCATGGCGACCACCTCATGCGCTAACTCAAGACATACATTTGTTTCTCTTTCTTAGCTTTCATGCGTGGCTTCTCAGCTTTCGTACGACGACCAGATGGCGTGGTGGTTAGTGATCCTGCCCGCCACGCTACAGGTCGCGGGTTCGAATCCCGCATAAGTCAAACATTTGTGTGCATGAACATGGGTGTTTGGCTAAGGCTGAGTGTTTCTATGTATGAAATGTATATAAGTATGTTAGTTGTCTAGTACCCATAGTACAAGCTCTGCTTAGTTTGGGACTAGATGACGTTTTGTGAATGTGTGAGGAATATTATATTATAACTAGCGACCCGCCCCGGCTTCGCACGGGTGCATTGGATGTTATTATACATATAAACCTTCCTCTTGAATCACTCTATCTATTAAAAAAAACGCATCAAAATCCGTTGCGTAGTTTCAAAGATTTAAGCGTACAAAGGGACATAGGGACAGAGAGAGCGACTTTGTTTTATACTATGTAGTGATTATATCGGAATTAAATGTTTTGAGAATCAAGTCAATAATACTACCTAGGTCAGCTAAAATAATTAAATTTATTATTGTGATTGAAGTTGTATTCAAGAAAGTCCGGTGTAGCACGCGTCCGTCCTACCTGTCATTTGTACATATATAATTTAACAAAACGGTAAGAAGATACATAAACCTGTTAACAGCATATAAATAGAACTATACAACTTAACTACTTAAATAGACCACTGGTTAAAAATAAACGCGATAACCCACTCGACTCGGGTGAAATTGAAAAATCTTTGAGGAGAAAATAGAATAACAGAATAAAGATTAAACCTTTCTATTGAACAAAAATAAGGAAAATGGAAACTTCTCCTTTTCAGTGATCAAGATAATGGAAGCAATCCTGTTTAGTAAACTATGATAAAAGTAATTCTGACTCTTTCTTGCGAGGCAAGAGAGACAGAGATAGTAGGTATGCATAATGTTACTAAGACAGATGATGGACAAGTTAGGTTGGGGTTTATTTGTAACCGACTTCGGAAAGGAAGTTTTAGGTTTTATATTCTCCGTTGTGTCCGACGCTTCAAATTATTTTGACATTGATAAGTAAGTTCTATAATAATTATTTTCCATGAACACTAACATAGGTTATCTAGATTTTTTTTACGTTTTTGTGAGTAAATATTTTTCTACTATTTTCTTCACCAGGCTAACAGTTTTCAACCGACTTCCAAAAAAAAAGGAAGATTCTCAATACTACAGTGTGTTTTTCAGACACCGTCTAGCATTAAAATAAAAATATATTTGTACCTACATAACCACCCATAATTAAAATTCTACTTGAAAAATCTTTGACTCACTGGGCCCAAACTGTATCTTCAAGTAAAATACCTTAGATAACAAGATAATGAAACATTTGTTCTTTATCATAAAAAGGAGAAGCAAGCCAGCCTGGGCCATTGTGGAAAGGCGCCATTAGCAAAATTAGATTAGAACGTACCCTTCAGTTGACCCAGTACTGGCGCGACATGGAAATGGAAGCAAATATTTTTCATACGAAATATAGTAGGAATTAAGGTAAAAATCTTCAAATATTATAATATAAAGTACCTTTAATTATTTTTGTTTATATTTTTTTGTGAAAAAACTACCAAATTAAAAAGATCCTTCGTCAAATACCCCAACGAAAAAAAAGTCACAAGATAAAATCCGCGCGCGAAACTTGGGTGTACCATTTAAAACAACCGAGCCCAGATAAGGCCGACCAGTCTTCGTTGAACCATCATTTTTGTCTAAACACCCTCTCAGCGCCTAATTTCTGTGGAATGCGGGGCGCTGGGTAGTTCTCCAAGAATTGGCGGCTTACGCACGTGTAGAGTTAACCTGCGCACAAGTTGCAGAATCAATCAACGTGGTTATTTTGCTGGGCAATCGCTGGGGATACGTTTTGCGCATGCGTTCTCCACTAGTGATGTTAAACTCGATGTTTTTGTGCGTGAAACTTTGGGTATCGAATTTTCGGGCGTCTTGAAGATTGGGCGGGCCGCGCCACTTCGATATTAATTTAGGTTTTTATTTAATATTACTAAAATATTTTATCTCTTTTTCTTTTCAGAATCTCCCATTATATTGGAAAATTATTAGAATGAGTAAATGGATCAATATCAATAATTCGCAAGCAAAATTATATCGTTGAATCCACAAAACTGGGCTGCGTAACTAACTGTCATGAACAAAGAAAATAACGATGACTTCCACAATTAACAATCAGAAGAGCAACAATTTAGACATGGAGATAACTTATCGATAGTTCACACGGTCAAGTTAGTCGATAGTCGCTTCCCTCGCGCAGTGAGAATCCCGCCGAAACCCGCCAGTAATAACACTTGGCAGTATCCGCGCGTTACCGGTGCGTGACAGACGTCCCCATGCCCCAGGCGAGGAATATCCGTCGCGATCAAGGTACGTCACTAAAAACTTATTTTATTAATAACAATATTTTTTAAATAACATAAAACATTTATAATTTTTGTACCTTAATTGAATTGTGAAAAGAAATGTCTCGGATACATTTTCGTGGACGCACGCTTGTCTTAGGAGAAGATATAAGTGACAGCCAAATTGTTTACAACAGAAAATTTTGGGTGTTTTACGGATGTTCGGATATTTTATTTGTAATTTTTCGTGTGCGTATATTTTTTGAAGTGCGAGTGCATTTGAAAAGTTTTGCAAAACTTTTTGCGCGGTGTCGTCGAACGTTGTGATTTCAGAATTAAGAATTTAAAAAAGATTTTTTTAGGTCTGAATCTGTTATATTCTGTGGTTTTTATTCGGTATAAGAAGTGTTGTTATTACTGTCAAATCTTCCTTCTCTTGGAAGTAGATGTGCGATTTACAGAGGGTTGTTTTCAGGTTTTCGCGACCAAATCTAATTCTCATTAAGATCAAATTAATTAGGGTCACAATGACCCTGTATTTGTGAACATACGTCACGACACTCTTACATTGCGAACAACGCAACAGCTTACTTGTTATCAACGTTGTCAAATGTTTTGTATACATTTGGTGGGAAAATTAAGTTCTTGTATGTAAACATTTTAATTGTATGGTAACATTACAATGATAAATGATAAATGTTTTTATTTATTGTTATATTGTAAAGTGTTATCATTCCTGTTCACATAATATATTTTTTATTAGTTAACTTATTTCGGTCTACGCAGTGAGATGTGTTTTGTGGGAACAATTTTCTTGTCCTTTACGTACTTTTAGCTAGTCTAGTAGATACTTTCTAAATTTGGTCTATATTGTTTCAATCGGTACATGTTAATCGTATTTAACTGACAGACAAACCGACTGATTGTTGAAAGATAAAAGATTTTTATCAATATTAATTATTCAGGTTATTTCCCTGCTTTAATTACTATTTTTATTGTATTTTATGGCATCATCAACATTATTCATGATTTTAAAGCTTCGCATATTAAAATTAATAGATGCTGTACATTACTAGAGCTGATATTAACAAAGCACCATAAATTCAAATTAACCAATTCCATCTATAATGAGAGTTCATACACCTATGTATGTACAAATTCATGTGTCTGTGTTATGTTTGTTCAAATTGGGATTAATGTGTGCATTAAAATGGAAACAACATAGCATTAAAAACAAATTTGGGATGAGAGTATGGTGCAAAAAATATAATTCACAAGCCTTTTTCATATTAGGGTTAATCCGCAATTTTTGAACATTAAATAACATATTTTTAATTACTCTTGTATATATATACCTTTAGATTAGGGATCCAGCAGAATACCAGCGTCAGGTATTGTACCTGACACATGCTGAGCTGGACTCCATGAGTAGATTTCATGACATTTTTGCTGTAAATATGATGCTTAGCATGTACTAGATGACCTGTAAAAATATGGTGCACTAGTTTTGTTACACCCTATATATTATTGTTACAGCAGAACAGCGGAACACTTAGAAAATGATTTTAACGTAGGATTAACTGGGAAAAAAATATACAGCTTTTATCCTAGTTTATGAAATAGTTTTCCAGAAACAGGGTGGAATAGCAGACACCAGCCAGCGGTGTATATAAGCCTAACTCAATTCTAGTGGTGATAAATGACTTTATCACATTTTCGAAAACGGCGCATAGTTTGATGAATATGGGAACAATATTATAACTTAATAATGAACTGCCGTGAACTCGTATAACTTATAAACGTGTGCCGTTTATCGTTTACTGAGCTTATCGATAAAGTAGCGGTTATTTGTTATTTGTTAAATAGTTAATACTTTATGTGTTGAGACGTAGGTCATTATCATCATCATCCTCCTGCCCTTATCCCAAGTTTTATTTGTGGTCGGCGCAGCATGTTTTTGTCTTCCGCGCTCTTCTGTCTGCCGTCATCTCACAAGTTACATTCTTTCTAGCCATATTAACTTTTACACAATCCATCCATCGTTTCTTTGATCGTCCCCTTCCTCTTTATCCATTCACATTCATGTTCAAGACCTTCCTCACAACACTGTCTAGTGTTGAGACGTAGATAAAATTAAAAATGTGAAGTTATGTAAAAAACACGGTCTAATTATAGTTACTTACGTAGCAGGGCTAATGAGGTCAGATCGGCAGTCGCTCCATGCTAAACTAGTTCTCAGCTGCATCCTGTTAGGTTGGAAGCCAAACCTTACCAGAAACTGACAGTTGATTAAGAGTTTACTCATTTCTTCCTGGAAATATATCTACTAATACAATAAAGCAGAAGAGTTTGTTTGTTTGGTTTAACCTGCTTATCTGAGGAACTACTGATCCGATTTCAAAGTTCTTTCAGTGTTAGATAGCCCATTTATTGATGAAGGCTATAGGCTACTTTTTATCCAGGAGCGCGGAGTTGTACTGCTAGTCAATTTATAATCATCATCACTGCCTTTTTTTTATCGTCCCACTGCTGGGCTCAGGCTTCCTCTCCCACGGAGAAGGATGGTGCGTTAATCACCACGCTTGCTCAATGCGGGTTGGTGATTTTAAACTTTATTAGGCCAGGTTTCCTCGAGATGTTTTCCTTCACCTTTAATCAGTCATTGGTGTCCAAGATAAAATTTATAATGCTCTTTATTAATACTAAAACTTTGCATGCTAGATCAACTATTATTCCTTTTATTTCAATTGAATAATCGAGTGCCTTAGATACAACGTCATGGATTACATTGTCAATTAATTAAGGCGAGCTATCGATTAATTAGCGCCATCGAGTCTTTTCATATTATTCTGTATGATCAGTGTATATAAGGAATAAGATTAAACAAATAGAAATAATACAGTAATCTTTTTGTTATCTCGTCTGATTTTGTTATCACTGCCATAAGTTATAATAGTGCAATAGGTCAGATAGAACTGACAATGCATGAAGTGAAGTGAATAATTATTTATTTCAAAAAATCTCAAATCATTGGCTAATTTTTTGGGCATATATAGCTAGAAAAGGTCTTATAAGGAAAAATTTTACCCACACATTAGCTAACTAAGCGTCGGCTTCTAGTCAAATTGGATGAAGCTAAAAACCAGTATTTTACATTGGCCCATTATCTACCCAAGCTTCTTAAGCCTGTCATCTAGGCACCTCAGTAGCCTTTGGTTAGACTGTCCAGGTAACGGCTTCCAACTGTCAAAAATATAAGAATCTCTCGCTAACCCTTCAAAGAACATCGTCCTACCACGCGGTAGAGCAGTTTTCTCTCTGCCTGCGCTTGCGCGGACATTCTCGCGGTAGGGTACAGCTAATGACAAGTGGGAATGGATTCGATGCTCAAAAAAGTTCGGAAATTGAAACGAGTCAAGCCGCGGGCGGCGGTAGTAGTGAGGCGGTACTCTAGTCTGACCTACCATTATCTATTCTATGTATTTATAATTTTATTTTTATCGTTAGTAACTTTATGCCGGTAGTATGGAGTGTTGTTAAAATAGGATCTCAGGCTCATTCGCCGTGTATTGTTCAATACATTTCCAGTCCCTTTTAAAGCTTTTATCTGTATCTATATTAATTAAATAAATCTGATAACAACTCGTTTGATATTGGGTTACCATCAATTGTCTAGCCCTTTCCCAAGTATGTTGGGGTTTGCGTCTGATCTAGCTCTATGTCGAAGATTACCAACCCATGACCGCTAGCCTTGGAAATCCGAACGAATGTTCATTCCATCATCTACATTTTTTTAGTGATAATCACGAAAACATACTTGTTTATTTTTTTACAATTTGAAAGGTATAGAAAGAATACTGAAATCCTGCATAAGAAAACTTTTCCTAGCTCCATCACTTTGTACATTTGGTCTGACGCCTTTTTAACATGGAAAATCATCAAATGCCCCCTCTTGCAGGCTTAGCATGGCAACCGTAGAAACCCGATTTGTTTACCGGACAATGGACATAATGACAGATTGACGTAAGATTTCTTTTGACATTTTTTGAAGTAATTGTTCTTTTCTCCGATTGACATAAGGCTACAAGTGATTACATACGAGTTGACAGGTCGCGCCATACTTGGGCAGAAGACACGTTGACATTGACAGAAAGAGCTTTGTCTTTTCTTGACAGAATAGATATAGAATCGCCATGCTAAGCCTGCAGGTATGCGAGTTGACAGGTCGCTCCATGCTCGGGCAGAAGACACGTTGACATTGACAGAAAGAGCTTTGTCTTTTCTTGACAGAATAGATATAAAATCGCCATGCTAAGCCTGCTGATGAGGTTACACGTGTATGGATGGAACAGACTGTAACAGCTTACTGACTAAAACTCAGTTTAGTTCCTTCTGGAGCCCCTTGTATACCAGGGTCCCGGTAACTCTTGCGAACAACCCACAGCCACTGGTCCAAAACTCCTAAGAGGATTAGAACTTTTAATCGCAATTAGGTCTTATACCGTTTTCAATAGCACTGCTCATACATTCGTGTAACTCTAGCTACTAATTAAAACGATCACACAGCCATACACACCAAATCATATAAAGCTTTGACAAATTTTAATTATGGTTTTATAACCATTGGCTTTTGATAGCGAATTTAATTAATTGAAATTTAAGTCTAGTGTAAATATCGAATGGGCCATGAATATAAATATTTCTGACGCTAATAGGCAACATAGTTTTGTTGTATTTGTAGGATTTAGTGATCAAAACATCAAAAGTATTTTTAGTGGTTACCGATAATCTAATTTCAAAGCAAATTCAATTTAAATAAATAAATAATATCCCTGTATTACGTAATGAAGAAGGTGATGTTTTTATTACAATTTGAGTCGACAATAATTAAGAGACTTGTTACTTTTATAGCAATTTAGCATGTGGACGAATACAAACACTCGTTTGAGCAATAAAAAGCAAATTTTCAGTCATCTGTTTTTCTAATACAGGTTATTAAGTTAAGCTTTTTTTAAGTACAGAGGCCAGCACATCAAGCTACCCGACACGGTTAATTTCTCCCAATCAACTTTGACCTATAATACTTTAGTTATAAAGTTGAAAATCCATTAAGTAATTTGACAGACATTATATTAAAATTTTACTTCAATATAAAACCCAATGTCTCCTCTCGTCAGTATTGATAATATTGCATTACGCATGCATATACATAAACTATACAATAGCTATTGGAATTCAGTAATTTAACGTTCAATTCTAGTATTTATTAGTACATTGTAATATACTACCGGAATGAGTTACCATGTTTCAATACTAGAAAATGATATTGTTTTTGGTAGTAGTTCATTATGTAGTTTGATAACTATGTATAATTGTGCTTTGTAATAGCGCTTCGTAATTTGGACTCAAAAGCATCAAATTGTGTTTTATGAAGTATCTAGCAGGCCCGTGTTTTTGTGGTGAAGGTTTCTGTTATATTAATAGATAAATTAGTGATTTGCAATAAAATAATATTGCGACTGTAAATTAAGATGTAAGCTATCCTATCTTTCAAGTTGGATCAAACTGCAGACGGTGTGCAAAAATATAGTAGCAAGATGTGCCGTAGGTGATAGCATGATAATGTGTAGCCTATACATATGTTGAACCGACCTCTGAGCAATATTCATGCTAAATTTAAAGTAAATCGATGCAGTACTTTTTGAGATTATCCCGAACAAAGAAACAAACAAAAATTCTATCAACAAAATTTTCGGCTTCTATATCGATTGTAGATCACGCCCCAAGCAAATTGACACCTAATTTATATAATATTGAGATAAGATGTTAGTTTGTCTATGTATATCGGTCTATTAGATCTAGCCAAATTTTTTGTAGTCACGGAACATTGCGCGAGTCGCCGCGAGAAAACGTATTGGGTGTCACCAGGTGATGGAGGTGCACGTGGGGTAATATGGGGGACACGCGCGTGGTCCTGCTTGGCATTCAGTTGTAGACCGCCATTGACTTTTACTGTACTAAAACTGCAATCTCATTGCAACTATTAACATGATATGTAAATAGTGTAATCTTTACTAATATTACACATGCTAAAGTAACTCTGTGTGTCTGTATATTTGTCGGGCCTTAAGGCGAAAACTACTGATACAATTTAAATAAAATTTGGTAGACACATAGTGTCTAAAGCCTGAGAATAGACATAGGCTACTTTTTATCCATGTGCGGAAAGTGGTTCCCAGCTTGTTGCATAATATTTTACATAGATATAAATTATGATTTGACCGAATTCTAGAACGTGTAGTGTGCGGCGCTGTGACGCTCGCAAATGCACCTTATGGTATACTCGCTCTAGCAAACAGCAAGAAATTGCAACTTCTGTCCGTTTACCATTATACTAAGTACTAAATATTCCTATTTGAAGGGTTTTTACTGGTAAAAGACTATCTATATAAAAAAACGTAACATTTCAATTTCAATACTTCATACTCCATCATGAATGTATTTAAAATAAAATAAAAATATTTTTAAAGCTAGGTACTATACTTAACGGACTTAAAAGACAGGCTTTATCATGGAAATTTTGTCGTAAAAACGGGTTCTGAGCTCGGGTAACCCAACAGAAGCACGTCACACGGTCGAACGAACATGTTGCAAATTAAAGGGGTTTTTCTCAACTGAACCCTAAAACGGGAAACGTTGAAGATTATTCAAAAACAAAATAGGAAAGTGCGCTCTGTCCGCGCAAGTAAAACGTTATCGACTTTTAGCTCTATTTCTAGTACAGCTATTGTGTAGAATATCCAACATTTTTCCGTTAATTGACTATTAGAAATCGCTTCCAGAAAGATTGTCGGTCTTTGTTTTGTGGAAATTAAATTCCTTTTAGCGTCGTTTTGGAAAAATGGTCTTCCACGTGATAATTGCTCGTTTAAAATTTTACGAATATTAGCTGCTGGAATTGTGGTATAGAAAGTTGCCTTTTAAGCGTTAAAAGGATATGAATAATACAGTTTACCCATCTTGACCGACCTACTCTTGCGTAGCTTAACCCGCAATCTGTTCGTTGTATAGCTTTTTCATCATCTTCATCACGGCCTTTTTTTATCGTCCCACTGCTGGGCACAGGCCTCCTCTCCCACGGAGAAGGATTGAGCGTTAATCACTACGCTTGCTCGAGATGTTTTCCTTCACCTTTAATCGGTCCAAGATAAACTAAGAAAGTATTTATAACTTAGAAAAGTTACATTGGTACTTGCCTGACCTGGAATCGAACCCGTACCCTCATACTCGAAAGGCTGGTGCTTTAACCACTAGGACATCACGACTTCTTTGCTACTTACTTATAGCTTCACTTATAGCTTTTTTTCTCGGGAAATATTTTTCAAAATAGGTTCATAGGCTTTGCAATATATGTTATTTAATCATATTTTAATTCCTCATTTTCTGCTGACGTTTTGACATTTGAGCTCACGATCAATCGCCAAAAATGGCGATCTGCTTATACGTTAATTATTCCACAGTAAAATGAAGACTATGGCGATCGAAACTGTCATTTTTCATCCATCGTAATTAGGGCGCTGGGGCAGGTATGGAGGCTAGATAAGTAATGTTCTACCAGAACCCATTGGTTAGATTCAGAGGTTCTGAGGTCGTTCGGTTCAAGCCGGGTACTGAACTTACGACCTTCCGGTCACAATGCCCTGTCTGGCTGGCTATGCCGTCCAAATTTATAGTATACGGTAAAATATCATTTTACATGCGCAAGAACTTGCAGGGGTGCGTCATACATATAACATTATATAGTTATGTTGTATAAGTGAGTTTGTTTGTATATCCTTTATAGTAAAATAGCTGAACTGATTGCTATGTTTCTTTTTATGTAGTTACTTGGACACCAATGACTGTGTTTCGGATGGCACGTTAAACTGTAGGTCCCGGCTGTCATTGAACTTACTTGGCAGTCGTTACGGGTAGTCAGAAACCAGTCTGACGCCAGTCTAACCAAGGGGTATTGGGTTGCCCGGGTAAATGGGTTGAGGAGGTCAGATAGGTAGTAGCTCCTTGTAAAACACTGGTACTCAGCTGAATTCGGATAGACTGGAAGCCGACCCCAACATAGTTGGGACAAGGCTCGGCAGGTGATGACTTGGTAACATGAAGGCTATTAAATACAATATTTTATTAGTGGGCGAGAGAAGTTGCCTTGGGAATTGGGCAAAATCTCAGAAATAGTTTAGTTAGTATAAAAATAAATGTTGCTTTATTGTTTTTTATAAGCAAATTATTTACGCATGGCAGTTTCACAAGTTGCTGATAAAGTGCCATTCAGTTATCTGATGGATAGTGCTATCTACCAGATAAAGGCTACGGTTATAACTTTTTTCTGTTTCACCATTAACCAACACTTTATCTGCCAGATATCGCTAACCGACACCTGTGAAACCGAAAGCTTTAGTTTATGTGGCAAATAAGTTCCTGATAGGCTATCAGAGTCTTTCCATAATCGGTTAAACTGGTCTTAAGTCATGTGAAATACACTGTTATGTAGGACATAGCATTAGGCTCACTTTTCTTCTTTATACCACAAAGCTAACCACAATGTTTTTGATAAATCCCAAAATCTAATATAGCCCACCCTTATAAAGAAGGTTCGGTTAAGCAGGGGTGCAGGCAAGGGTTTGTTGCTAATTATGAAAAGGCCTCACAGCTGCCAACCCATTACATAATATTACGTGGTATATTACGCTATAACTCTTTTTGGAGTCAGCAGTAAGCTAAGGAAAGCCCGTAAGTTATTGTACAGTATCGGCTTTGTGTATTATGAATGGTAAGGCGAAATAGGTGTTTTATGGTGTGCAGGGAAATGCAAGGACTTTTCAGTTGCAATTTTATATATTTAACGTGATTTACTAGTACTTGGGTATGATTCAAAGTGACATATCTTTTTTCTAAAATATTCCTTACTACTTTCGAATAAGATATATTTTCCATGTTACATAATAAGCTAGTTTTTTTTTAGTAAGGTGGCAAAACTGATTATTATTTATTTGAAAAAAAAATAATATCAATTGCCCACTATACATACATTATACACATTACGGTAAGGTGCCTATATTATCCTACCCAGTATAGAAATGAAGAAAAAAAAAACTCTGCAGATGTTGATACCTGGTCTTTTACCAAGGATCCATAAATATAATTCCGGCTAAATGAAGTGACTGCCCAAATAAAACCATGTGAATTGATGAGCTGATGACTTGTGGTAGCATGGCTATTCGGCTACTACAGCTTAAATGTAATCCCAGTGATCCGGATCCCAGGGATCAGAATAAACTGCGGCTTTTAATCCTTCTAAGCCACCATTAAGTCCGATTACAAATACAACGGCTCCATTGAGCAGTTGAAATAAAATCTTTTATAATAATCTTAAAATAATGTCATTTGCATTCAGGAAGAAAAAAAATTTTTTTTTGATTATATGATCATCATCACAACAGCCTATTTATCGTCCCACTGCTGGGCTCAGGCCTCCTCTCCCACGGAGAAGGATTGTGCGTTAATCACCATGTGTGGTGATTTCAGACACTATAGTCCAGGTTTCCTCGAGATGTTTTCCTTCACCTTCAATCGGTCATTGGTGTCCAAGATAAACTTAGAAAGTACTTAAAACTTAGAAAAGTTACATTGGTACTTGCCTGACCTGGAATCGAACCCGCACTTTCATACTCGAAAGCTTGAACCACTAGGCCACCACGACTTTTCAATTCGGCTAAGGAGAAGGTACCTATATAATTATTATTCATAGTAAACCGGGGAGGGATGTTAGTCGGTACTAATTGATTAACTACTCGCGACCTATATCTGCGTAAACTATTCGAGACATGAAGATTCCAACGTCTATAAGCCGTATGACTTTGTTTGATCATGCGTGAGGTGTGATGATGTGATAGCTAATTGGTATGAGGAGCCTGAGCTAGTGCTGAAGCTAATGTCTTTGGATACTATACATACATATTTAGCTATGTATTATGGCAGGATTTATGAAAAGCAAAGCAAAATATTTTTTTTATATAAAATTCTTTTTTGACCAAATTCATGAAGGCAGAAGAAATACCACCATATATTTTATTAATTAATGATATTAATTACATTTAGAAAGACAGATCAGGGGCTCAATCGTGATAATTTGAAATCTATAATAAATTTGTGATCGCCATTTATGTATGGCTCGTCATTTTGTACTGAAATTTTCACTCAAGCAATATTTATATTCTCAAAAACATTATTTACCTACTAAAGAAATGTAATCCCAATCAGGCAGGCATTTTTTATTAATTTCATTTCTCGCAATCCTCACTCGTAACCATTAATATTGCTTTATCCAAATTTCACAGAAAAACGTAAAATCTCAGCTCTTTATTATGACGATGACGAATGATGGCTAGAATTTTAATCTTTATTCCTTGGGCGGTTTAATAATAATGCGTACAATTATCCGATTTCCATTATTACAGGGTAAATTGACTTATTTTGGGCAATCTTTGATAAATTTATGGTATATTTCGTTTATATATGGAATGAATGGGGGGGCACGGTAGTGCCCGCGATGGTTTTTTTTAATTAAAATAATTTTAGTGAGATAGATATTCGTGATGCGTTTCTGTAAAACCTTAATACAACAATACAGTTAATTTTTTAACATTACATTCCAAATCGTATAATTTGAAGTCACATCGAAATATGTTTATTTTTGACGATTTATCAAAAGGGTTTTTTGTTTATCTTAAATCGTATCAGAGTCCAAGGAATGTTACATATTTATTAGTATTTGACTTAAAAAAAACAACATGGCGACGAAATATAGTTCTTTTTTATACTTTGAAACAATATCCCTATTTTTTAAAGACCAAACTCAGAGTGTGCCTTGTTATCCACTCGCTGAAGTTTCAGTGCAAACTCAAGGGGAACAACAAAGAAACAATGACTAATTTCCTCCCTACCCTCGAACTGGTACCTAAGGTCCGCTCTGTTTGCCTATACACTTGACCCTCACAGGAAAGGGAAATTGTATTTCCTCCGTGCTTTCCCTCTGATTAAATTTCTCGTGGATCCTCAAAAGACCCACTTTAGCAAAGATTTCAGATTATTTCTGAGCCCTCTGGTATTTTATTTGTGTAAATTGTTTTGGTTTTTACTCAATATTAGTGAATTAGGGGTTCCTGTTTCGTTTTCGGGGTTATATCGACATTGTCGTTCTCTATTTAGAAATATTTTCATATTTCGCATCTTGGTCAGTTTAACCAGTCAATCAATGCATTAGTATAGTAGTAGTCGTTGAGGCTTTAATAATAACTACTTATCGATACATATAATAAAATTGTAGAAAAGCCAAAACTGTGTATTGAAAATAAAATAAAAAATGTGCATGATCTACAATCTATATTGAAGCCAAAAATATAGTTTTTAGAATTTAAGTCTGTTTGTCTGTATGTATGTCCGGGCTAATCTCAGCATGGATTTGCTTTAAATTTGGCATGAATATAACCAAGAGGTCGGGTTAAAATATAGGATATATATTATCACGCTAAATTATACTATTACTACTATATTACTATTACTACTATAAGTTATTGGCACTTCGCCGTCGATATATAAGCATAGATTAAAAACCACTTCATCTCCATTAGAAGTAAAAGTCTGATTGTTATTTTATTCATTGAACAATGTCGACCTAAACATTTTATGCGATAAATATGTATGCAGACACTCGTCGAAATGCATTCCCAATATTACGTATTGATCAATATTGGTATATGGTGAACATAAATATATTTGTTGGTCAAACGCCATGTTGGATTTTCGGAAACTTGTTAATTATGCCTACCAACGTATGTTACATTAAAACTCACGAATACAAATTATAGGTAATTTTTTTGTGCATTCCGATGGTCGAAATTTAATTGTAGGTACTGCTTTTATAAAATTCATAATGAAAAACACAGTTATACAGTGCAAAATATTTTTGTGATACCTACACAAATTCTGAATTCTATTTTGCTAGTATTTCACAGTCAAATTATTGTCTGTTATATTTTTCATACTACTTGATTTTTGAAGTTTGTTAAAACAAATCGGCATTTGGTCGATATTATAAATATATATATATGTATATATTATTTCTCACACATTTATACAACGTCATCTAGTCCCAAACTAAGCAGAGCTTGTACTATGGGTACTAGACAACTGATAAACATACTTCTTTTGTAAATACATACATATTATACATAGAAATACCCGGACTAAGTCAAACACCCATGATCATGCACACAATTGTTTGACTTATCCGGGAATCGAACCCGCGATAGCGTGGCAAGCAGGTTTACTAACCATCACGCCATCTGATCGTCGATATAGTTTTTATGTTCCTTCCATTTTTCAAATGCTAAAATGTAGTAAACTAGATACGTATTATTAATTCAATGTTGTCTGAGCTAGTAACATGTGCGATACATATTATCAACTCCGTTTGGGCACCGTGCGATTTGTGAAGGGTGAGATCTAGGTCCATCCGGCGTGCCAACCGGCGCGACGACGAGTGCACGTTGCATCGTTCATTACAGCATGACACACATCGGGGACCGTGATTCAGCTGGGTAATTTCGATAGCACTCGACATTGCGGCTCGCCATTTTTAGCGATCAGTTTCATAGTGAAAATAATAAGTCGACCTTTAAAGGTATTATTCTAGCACCCTGTATAGGTATTATATACATGACTGCTGATTGCATTTGACTACCTCGTTGGTCTAGTAGTCACATGCAGGCTGAAGTCGCTTTGTGGGTTTTAAGAAACTTTCACGAAGCAGCCCTGATTCTGGAAGTTTGTGATTGATAGCACGTAATTATCTGCGCCCGATCTCTCTCGACTTGTGTCAGATTGCCGTCCCATCGGACTATGAGAGTGAGGGAATAGAGAGTGCACCTGTGTCCGCGCAAATGCTTGTGCACTATAATATGTCCTGCGCAGCTGGCTGATCTCCATGGTGAGAACTGCCGCCATGGCCGACAATCGGTCTGGACGCCATCAACATCATATACACCTTGAAATATTATACTCAAAGTATAAACTGCCAGTAAGTGTACGAGCTTTTTAAAAGTCACTTAAGAGCCTTATTTTGTTTGTTACGAAAAACCTTTTTGTCTTTTTTTTAAACTGTTATTTTTTAAACTGGATGTCGTGGTATGAATATTTCATGAAATACTTTGCTTTCTGTAGGTTTGTTAAGCATATTTTATAACTGTATGCGACCCCTAAATGTGGGGTTTTATGTCAAGAACTTGTTGAGAGGTTTTTCTGGTTAAACATGCAGCTGGTTTTTTTAATGATGTCAGGTATTTCAATCATGGCTACGGGTTGTCCGCAAGCGTTACCGTGGCCTTGGCACATAAAGACCTACAGAAGTTACATACATAGTGGGTTTTAGTCAGTAAGAGACTGGCACTCCCTCCAGCTACACCCATAACATTCTTCATTCAGTCATTCAGTCTTCATTGGAAGACTTTACACGTCTAAGTGATTTTCATTTCATATTTTTTCATAACGAATTGTTACGAATCCCATCGCGACATATCACTATGTATACGTAATAAAAGTTATTTTCTGTCTTTCTTTCTTTTTATATCTGTTATTTTGAGTGTCTGATTCCTGCCGCTAGAAAATTAAAACAGCAACACTGATCTACATTCATCTAAAAACATCTATTAAAGAGATACAGCCACAGATAGAACACTTCGTCAATTTTTACCGATACAAGCATATATTGCATATAATTAACATTCAAAACTATTTGAAATAATATACTCACTCATATATTATCTAGAGGAAGGTTGCCATCAAAATCGAGTTAGCGTAGTGCTGACTAGCGGCTGCTTAATCAGGCTGACTCCATTCCAAATATAATGAGTATCACTGAGCCATTCTAATGTGAGGTGGGCAGGGAGCCAAGTCAAGCCATTTTATTAAAAAAGAAAAAAAAACTATTCGAATGTAATTTTCTAATAGAGTGCGGTTCAGCGAGAACTATAATTTTTTTTTAGAAATCATCATCATCTATGACCCCTTTCGCTGTGGATGCAGCTGGAGGAAGTGTCAGACTCTTACTGACTAACACCCGATCCCCCTTATTATAAAAAGTGGTCTTCAGAAAGCATCTAGTACTAGTTTTAAACCATCTTAAACAAAGTTAATGGTCTAAACCTAAACACTGTTACGTTTTAAGTCTTCGTTTTAACTATTCAGATGATGGAAAAAGTATGTTGATTATGTAAGTTATTTTTAACTAATTGAATTAATTATTTCACGAAAGGAAAAAGTTAAGCTCAGCCTGAACTCACACACAAAATCTAGTGCAATCTGAATGTATCTGAACGATTCTATACTATTGCAATCTGAACTCTAATATATGTACTAAATAATTAGTTGATTATTTAATAATCCTTTTCTCTATTCTTCACGTGTAAGTAATTAGAATATACTTAACAGATTTGAATAACTGTGCTTTTTTCTATGCTCCTTTCTGTCGACGAGTTCTCTCATAAAAAGCTACTCCTGGCTGCAGCATCAGGGTATTTTTATATCAGTTTAACTGGACATCAATGCAAAATTCAAAGACCAAAATCTTGAGGAAGTGGTTAAAAATGAGGAATGAGATTTGTGGCAAATTTTAAAAAAAGAAATATAATTATTGTTTTGCAGTTTAGCCAAAAGCATGGCACATTTCCTTATTTCTGTCTTGAAAAAATAAAACAAATTTTAATAAAAAAATATACATATAATATAATATTAAATTGAAAAAATCTCGATTAATTTATTATCTAGTTACCAGCATACCACAGGTTGTAAACGCCTGCACTATCAGTCTAAACTAACCAGTTAACTGGCCGTGAGTCACGCTTCATATGTCAAAGGGACTAACGTGTGAAAAGCGACCGGTCGAGTTTCCTGGTGCATTGTAAATTTGGGTCGGACAGAGCGGGCCATACGAGTAACGAAGCGTCTCGCGCTAGAATGTGGAAAATTTTGACCAGAAAATTGTTTTGCAATAATGCGGTTACTGTGATCGTCAAGCAGATAAATGTCATTTTAAAAATAACGTCCGTGATGCATATTAAGCTACTACAATCTGTCAAATTTCCTTAATAGATTTTCAACTTTATCGCAGAAGCATATGGTCCAAGTTGATTGGAAGAATTCGACAGTTTCGAGTATTTGATGTGGTGGCTGTATGTCTGTACTTTTATAAAATAAAATAGCCAAATAATAGGAGAATTGGCTAGTCAAGGTTTTTAATGAGCACCTTTGAATGGTGCATGGCATTATTTGGATAAACTGGAATGTGAGATGCATCTGTTAGGTCCTGGCACACAAAGGATTCCAGAAGAAACAAAAGTGGGTTTTACTCAGTAAACGTCTTCCCATCATATATGGACAATCCTTCTCAAAATAAAAGGCCGAAGATAACTTCGGATTCTGACCAGCAATGGACTGCAAAGCGAAATAATGTGTTAAAATAATAAATTAATAACACTAATCACAGAAAAAATATCGATACTAATTATTCAACACAAAATTTAATAAAGTAACACAAACACAAAAATCTCACACACATAGTGGCAACACAGCAGAATATACAATGTTTACCGTGTTCGCTCGTAATGTAAGACATCCGTTGACCATTGTCTGTGTAACAAAGGCTGTAGATTTATATACATACAGACACGTTTATTACCCGGGCCGCTATTTTTTTATACGTTACATAAAAAACTGTATTACAGAAGACACCTACTATATTTATTGACCTCTGAAAAAGGGTGTTTTAGGTCAAAACGATTTTTTTTAGTTGGAAATCATTAAACGACTCCTCCCGCTGTGGGTGTAGCTAGAGGGAGAGTATCACACTTTTAACAACTAAAACCCGCCTTTGTTCCTTCTGGAGGTCTTTAAATGCCAGGGCCGCGGTAACTCTTGCGAACAACCCGCAACCCGCAGCGCCGACAGAAGGTAAAAATAAAAGAACAAAACAGAAAGATAAAAGATGTCGATGGAGTTTAGGAAAATCTTGCTTCATTTTGTCTTTATGATAAGAAGATGGAAAATTAATAATAGTATATTTACGCTACAATTTTTATAGAACAAAAATTCTTAGGAATAAAAATAACAGAAGTTCTGTAATACGTACATTATTATTTAACCTTTTCTGGTATGAACAAAAGACTAATACAAACAATGGCTACAATCTCAGTGCCCTCCTTTTGTGCCCCAACTGCAGAAGTAAACATCAAAAATACTTCTATCCCACACCTAAAAGCGATGTTTCAATTCGCTTCTAAGATATGTGTCACCCAGTCTATATACGAACTAACAGGCGCATAAGCAGTTTTTACCGTATACTTATTATACACTACATAAGACAGGACGCCAATAATTTTATCATCGTAAAAAACTGGAGCTCCGGCATCGCGATAGTAAGGAATCTGCAATCTATTGGTACATTTAGGGGCAACGCATATCAAATGTCTGTTAAAGCCACGAAATTCTTGGTCACATGTGGTCACAGTTCCTTCTCCAACTTTAAGTGGTCTTGATCCGTCAACTTCACCAGTTTTGTTCATCATTTCACTTATGACGAAGGTGACTGGGGCACCTAATAGTGTCCAGTATTCCACGGGAAGCAGTCTCCCAAATTTTGGCATTTCAATCTCGTGCACACGAAGTAAAGCAATGTCGTTGTCGAGGACATCTTCAACAGCGATCTCATGATAAGCGCGGTAAGAAGGATGCATGTATATGTTTAAGACTTTAGTCGTTGGCGATTCTTTTGAAAACGTAGAAGCAAACTTTGCGTACCATATGTGCGGGTTTGGTACACTCTCAATGCAGTGCGAGCATGTGATGGCCCATTCTTTGGCTATCATAGCAGCGGTGAACTCTCTGTGTTGCCAATTGTTGGCTCCGAACCCTATAACAACATAGGGATATTCACCAACCTCGGCGTTCCGTGCATCTAGTAGTCGTAGCCTTTGCTGAATGCTTGGAGGCTTTTCGGATATGGCGTCAGATTTTCCTGTTTTTCCTTCAGCGATAAAGTAAAAAATACTGGGTACTATAAATATATTGAACATTCTATTCTACTTAAATGCGTTGATCGAAAATATTACAGTGTTAAAATTGGTCTTCAATTTTTATTTCTATTTTATGACTTTATATGAAAATCAATAAATGGAATGGTATGAAGGAATGGTTTCAGGCGCACATTTTGTTGGACGTAGTTTGTTAATCTACTTCTGTTGTGCTCATTGTTTCAACTGTTCCTAATAATAAAATACAAACATAATAAAACTGAAGAGTATGTTCGTCTGCACGGAGTATTTCCCACAACACATGCTGTTCGCAATCAAATGGTGACTTTTCATGGTGTCTTACCCAAAAATGAAGATAAAATCCCATTTAAGTAGGTACTTATGCTACAAAGAGGGTATTTCGTATGGTAAATTATAGTTACGAAAAATCTATATTTTAACCGTTACAACATCTTTTTAAATACATTATACCCACATCCCATGCCTAACGTGAGTTTGAACCTCTATTGTTTAATCCAAATTCCAGTGTTTCGGGGAAACCAACCATACCTTACAAGTTGAGGCACGCATATTTTCAAGCTATTTCTCTGGGTTCGCGGGCTTAAATCATTAATTTCCCTTGTCACATCCCTTTACGTTCTACCTCGTATACAAAATTCAACTTTATGTGTACCGTATTAAAACACTATTTAGGCCAAACTGAAAGTTCAAGGTCGTTTCTAAACACGCCAATGGAAAATAGCCCTTAAATGTAAGCTGAAAATTTTATGCACGCATTATTTTTGCTTGAAACAACGCGGTGAAGTAAATTGAATCTCATCTCTTGGAGATAAGGTTTAGTTGGGTGTGGCTTGACATTGTAATCATAACATTACATCGGAGTGCCAAACAAGTGGTTGTTATGACTGCACACTTTGCAATCAAACAGTAGCAGCCGGTCGAGGCTGAGTGCCTTTTTGTGACTTCATAATCAATTGTGTAATGATAAATGACGCATTTTGTGTAATTAGTGATGCGCGTTCACAATATAATCATGATCAATCAGTTTGCTCAGTCACTACAAAAAATATTCGGCCATTTTGGTCAGTTGAAAGTGTCAAATTTGAAATGATGCAACCGACCCCTTGCACAACTTACCCTCTAATGGCGTAATACGTAACGTAAAAATACGTCAAGTGATTTCTTGCGTCACTTCTCAATGTTGAAAGGAAGATCAAATAATCGAGTCTATAATAAAACGTTCTAGAGGCTTCCTTAAGGATCATACACTATGTAACGCGGGCTTCTATTGAGGTCGACGCTTATTTATTTAGCGTCAACGCCTGAGATGTGGAGTTTCCTCGAGGGGGAATGGTCATGCTCGCCTAATATATTATGATATTTATTTAAGTAAATAAATAAGTTTCACATTGTCCGACTTTGATATCCACTTAAAAAAATATATATTTAAAAAATACATTTTATCAGTCTGTGAAATTTGTCAAAATGTTTTAGGTTAGGCAATAAATTATACATTAAATCTTTAAGAAGATCACACCTTGGTGATGTAATTGTGCACAAAAATATAACAACTTCATTGAAAATGACATTCAATTTATAGTTAGCTAAAATATTAAGGATAATCTACTCGAGATTCAAGCATTCTCATGGAATATTATTAGGAAGTTTACTAATATGTATTATAAAGCTGTACCTAGAATTTGTATGGTTGAATGCGCTAATCTTAGGAACTATTGCTCTAATTTGAATCAATCAAAAAAGTTTATTCAAATTACTGATAAATCATCACTTTTCGAGCTTCAAAACCAAATACAGAACCCTCCAAAACGCACACCCTTCACCACTTCCTATGTGATTTCGGGAAGAATTGGCGCAACAAACTCCCCAGCAACACATGTTTGTCTGTTAGGCTTGAAGAACCAGATTTCAACTCCCCAGCAACTAATTTAGCCTTAAAAGGTAATATTCATTGAGTACTTTTTTTTCCGGGTGTGCGTTGTAGTTACCACGGGGTGAGGGCAAAGCCGCGGTCGGAAGCTAGATTTCCTACAAAGCTTCGCTACTTTAGTTACCTACCTCTTCGTAACACGGCTAACTATGACGTCCTTAGCGAAGATTTTCTCATTAGAGACCTTTCAAAGCTTTTATGCAAATTCCCTTAATCTAGGAGTCACTTTCCAAGAGGTTTCCGATATTCCTTATAAAGGGACGCTAATTCCTTTTTTGCCTCTTAAATTTCAACGTTAAATAACAAGAAATATGTTCGGAAGTTAGTTTATTTGGTAGATAAATTCATACAAATTCTGTTCCATTTTTTAATTTTGTCTGGTAGATAGTGGCTATTCGGACATTGTGAAACTGGCCCTTATACAATTAAACTAGTATTAGAATTGAAAGAAGTGGAACCATGAAGATCAGAATTATCAGGCTTTTGCTGTCCCACTGGAAGGCAGAAGTCTCTTCTCATATAGAGAAGAAATGAGCTTTAGTCACCACGCTTTCTCTTTCTCTATATGTATGAAAATCCCGAATGAAGGCCCGATTTAAATAAAATTTGGCAGACACATAGTCTAGAGTCAGAGAAAGGACATAGGCTGCTTTTATCTGGCGAGCGGAACCGCGGGGAACAGCTAGTAAGATACAAATAAGAAAATTAAATTTAAAAGTATCCGATACTATAGGTGGCAACACTGTCCATGGCTGCTCTTTAATCTTTGGTAGTAACGTCAGTCCTTGCTCCGATGCTCTGTACTCAATCGAATGAATACTTTTTCGAGGAGTTCTAAAGTATTGCTTTTCATTTGAAGATCTATACCTGTACACTCACGGTTTTTTAGATGCACTTCATCATAATGGTTTCCTTCACCATTTTCAGCTATTGGTGTCCAAGATACACTTAGGTTTTTAACAAAGTTAATACTTGTTATCAAAGTGTATAAAGAAGTTCGCTCTTTACGCAGCTGTACCTACTAAAGAGAAACTGCTATTAACAAAATACATGTATATACATACGAGTATATATATATACAACATATACAATGTGTGTTACGAGCAGCCTAATCACTAATTACTCAGCCAAACGACTCTATTGTTTGAAATATTCCCTCCCGCCTGGCATTCTCTACGTGTTCCTATATCTATGGAGCCGTAGGTATGTCGGCAAATTACTCTTTGATATTATAAAGCGTTATTTCGAAGGTTAAATGCTGGCTTCTGTTCCACGCCGATACGGGTAAGGCAGTATGTTTTAACGGGGATGTGAATAAAAGTACTTTCGAGTTGTTAACCGACATGAAAGTGAGGTTTTCCCTATTTAGTTTATTTACGGATAACATCGTATATCAACCAATACCAAAATAATGTTGGCTAGAATATGTGGCAAAAGTGTATGCTAAGTCAAATAAGGATCTAATCATGGCATATCTTAAAAATGGGTACTATACATGAGCAGCAGGTAAAATCCTAACATTCAGAAAACAGTGAAGTTTTAGACTGATCTGATGATGGGCCGAACTCCTCAATCAGTAAGTTTATACCAGTAAGTTTATACCAGCTATCTCGTCTTTGGGCTTAATTTATTTGTTTTGACGAAAATTATTATTAAAACCGAGATGGGTTTCGATTGCAATTTGCATTTGAACAATGATAACGATGATGTACAGTTCAAGGAGCTTATTTGAGCTTATTTTATATGTATTAATGAGAAATTTCCACTACTATATGTATATAGATGGTGTATAAATTACAGTCATTATTCTGGAGACCAATGATGAAGAACTATATCGTGAAGACACGTATATATTATACGACTTAGGGCCTGGACGCTGCAAACTTTTAGTCAGCCGATAGTTTGGTCGAGCTCATAAATCATTATGGAGATAGCAGCGCGCTCATTTTAACGACCAGGTAACGGGCGGTATCAGATCGACTAAAAAGTTTGATTGGATTCATGATTGCCATTAAAATACAGCCAGACTTCTATCTGGTCTTTTTTTTGCTGGCAACTCGCAGTTCATCCTAGGAGGCCGTTTACTGCTTAAACGGACAAGGACCAAGTTAAGGCCTCCAGCTAGGGTAAAATGCTTATAAAGCTACGGGCACCCCCAGTGGGGTACAGCCCTCAGCTTAGGGCGTCGCTGGGACAACAGCAAGGGACAGGCTGGATCTGGCTATTAATATTGATTATTGTCGGGATTTTAAACCTATTGTTCCATCAGGTCTATTATTGGTCGATTTATTTAGTATGCCATGAGCGTGGATTAAGCTCGCAGAAGTGAGTATCTAGTTTTAACCGACTTTTTAAATTAACGTTCCGAAATTGAAATTGAATTTGAAACACAGCTGGCCAGCCACGGGCCAATATCAGAAATATGTCAAAATTATAGGTTTTGCGTTTATTTTGGCACAGTAACTGCTGTTATATATACTCTTTACAATGAATATTTATCCCTATCGTCACGTTTTCCGTTCGCTTTCAATTTGCTTGTGTCAATTTGTGCACATTTGCCCATCGGTGCCTTTAACGCTTCGTATCGCAAATGTTCACGTTTTGATAAATTGTACAGCTTTGAATACACGAATTTTGATGTATTATGCAGACTGGGTTATTCTGCAGTCATAGCAGAAATTACTACTTCGTTCTTTTTTTTTTACATTACTACTAAAATTCTCTTGTCAGTTTCTCGTATGTATACTAAAATTGTTTACATGTATTTTGATAAATATAGTCGTATTTTCAATTACTGTATGTCTCATATTTTAAAAATATAATCCCTAATTACTTAGCTTTGACGTTCTATAAGTGCCTGTAAGTAATGGATCCACATAAAATGAAAACCTTTTGACTTGATTTTGCGCACATAATTTGAATCTCATATTACTCTTTTAGCAAGATATTGATAAAAAAAAACGTCATTAAAGCACCAGGAACCTGGTGCAAAATAAAAAAAAAATTGCATTCGTTTTGACAGATCAATCATTATTTTAATTGTCAAATTGATCGAGAGAAATGGTCACCCGTAATGAATGGTTATTATGATGCAGACAACAGCACATCAAGCTCCTACAATGTGTGAAATTTCCTTAATAGATTTTCAACTTTATCGCTGAAGCTGTACCTATTACATGGTTCAAAGTTGACTGGGAAAATTTGCCAGTTTCGGGTAGCTTGATGTGCTGGCGTCTGTACCAACATTCCTAACTTGAGTGTTTTTAAAAGCTTTGATTTAACTTGCCGTGTATTTTGAAGTAGATATCTTCAACCGATTGAGCTGAAATTTTGTATACACGTTCAGTCTGGATGACAATGCAAGATATGTTATATGACGTTATTCTAAATCTAATAAGGCGGACCGTCCAAGATGGCGGAGGAGTTATTTTTAATTAATTTCAACAATATGGGTATCAAATGAAAGGAGTTATTGGGAGTGATTTAAAAAATAATTTGACGTTATTCTAAATCCAATATGGCGGAACATAAAAGCTTTTTAAAAAAAGGTTTTTCTTTTAATTTATTTATGCATTACGATACAGAATGGAATCTTCATGCAATCCAACCGCATAACCAACAATATCCTTTTCGAAGATGCTTCACCATAACTTGGGTCCTAAACTGGGGCTCACAAACGTAAATAAAATCGGTCCCAGGCGTTATTTATTCAATTCCGATTGTTTTTCTCTTTCCCTTTTGTTAAGTCAATAAATATTTTGTGGATCCCCTACTAAATTTGCTGAAATTGCGGATATGGGTTTCGGGACGCGATTGACATTATTTTCAAGTTTTTGAGAGCACTTTAGAACGGTTTAGAATTATTTGAGATGTTTTCCCAGTTTGCGAGAACTTATGTAGATCTAGAAGCAATTTGGATTTTAGAATCTTTCTTTATTTACACAAATTACAGGCTTATTAGTAAACTTAACACATACACACTTATAAAATATGTAAATCATCGCGCCATGCTCGGGCAGAAGACATGTTGACATTGACAGAAAAAGATTTGACTTTTCTTGATAGAATAGATATAGAATCGCCATGCTAAGCCTGCTGGCTACTACAATCTGTCAAATTTCCTTTACAGATTTTCAACTTTATTGCTGAAGCATATGGTGCAAAATTAATTTGTAAAAATTGCCAGTTTCGGGTAGCATGACGTGCTGGCGTCTGGACCTTACAGGTAGGCAGCACTGCTACGTTCAACCAATATATTGAATTTTAGTATTGCTTTTATTTTGATCGGTTTGAGAGCTACAATTTGCTAAAGACTTCATACCTACGAATGTAATTGGAGCAAAAGTGGCAGGCAGTGACGTCACTTGTGCCGGCACCCTGTAAACCATAGTTCTCGAACTAGATTGTTAACTTTAGTTTTGCGGGCACACCCGCAGTCTATTCTGAGTTCTGGTTTACTAGCCTTCTCTCGCCGTTTGGCCTGTATATTCATAAAACAGCGTTGATTCACAATGAGTTGTAGAGTGAAAGAGTGACAAACAAACATTCATCTACCTATATTTTCTTAACTTTCACATTAGTAAAATTTGTAGCAAAATCAAATATCTAGGCCACTTAATAAATAGCGATCAATTATTTTTTATTTAAAAAGTATTGTTAAGTTTTTAAATACTTAAAATGCAAATAAAGTATTGAATTTATTATTCTAAATAAGCTAACAAATAAATAATATCTCTTAAGAAGTGCTTTCACACTTGCAATTTTTTAAAATAAATTTCAGCTTTATTCCTAAACCGAATCTTATTCCGAATTTCCTTACATATTAGTATGTACTAGTGTACTAGTAGGTAGAAGGGTAGACTAGAGTTGTATTAGGGATGTACGATACAAAAACAAATGCATACTACTGATTACATTCTTGTACTTATCAGCACCGTGTGCCCCAAGACGAAGTTTCGAACTACTAGAGCCTATTTTACTCAAGGCCCCAGTCTCCTGGACTATACAATATAAATTACTTCTCATGGGACTGAGTTCCCAACTTAGATAGACTTTGTTTTAATTAGTTCCTAATAAGAACTACCTGAATTGCTTTAAAGTTAACGAGTTCTTTAATAAACAAGCTTCAAGTAATAAAATCGAAAATTATAGTTTTATAGAATAGTTTATTGCTAAGATTGCTGTTGTCCTTAGTCGTCATTTTTGTTTTTCTGTATTTTTATGAAATGGTTAACATTTTACTCCGTTTCCCGTACGAAGTCGAGAAGGGCAAGTCCATTAATATATCTGCCTATGACACATTCATTCATCATCATTTTATCATCTGTTAATTAGTCAATCTACGTTCATACTCACGCGTTCATTCATTCACTCTTTAGAAATATCTGTTACTTTTTTATTTTGTAAAAGCCCTAGTAAATTTATTTCCTGCAAATCTTTGTTTGATTCATCCCAAAACATGATTTGTATGTATAGAAACGGTTCTACAAGCCAAACAGACAGCATTATGTTGCTGGGGAGTTTGTTCCACCATTTCTTCTTCCCAGCGATAACACATAGGAAGTGGTGAAGGGCGGGCGTTTTGGGGGCTGTCTTTTGTAAAATTTACCTTCAAAAAGTGCTGATTTTCAGCCTACTTTGAATAAATGACTTTTATCTTTTTTATCTTTATCTAACAAAATTGGCGACCAAGACAGGACACTGCATCGAAGCTAAACTGATTATTTTCCGAAAAACACATTAACCTATAGTGCCTCCGACCTTGACGAAAATGTCGACGTAAATCGAAAACTCATACCGAATCTAATCCGGATGTTCGTAGTTTAATTTCAGTCGCGATTCGGACATACCGCCCAAACACTGCTATATCCCGGCCGTAATAGTTTCCCGATGCCGGATCAAATTGTACATTTTCACTCATCGCCTCTGCCGGCTGAATTGAAATGGCTTGGTAAGCTAGCTATGGTGACGTGAATGCTATGATTATGATGGTCACACGGTACATTACATTTGACATAACACTTAATGCAAATTTTCTGCCAAATCAGACGGGATAGGGAATGTTTGGGACATGGCGCTAGTGACAGTGTTCTTGGGTGTGAGTTGGAAGAGATGCGCAAGGTCGTCTATATTTTCAAGCAAACATCTGTATCTAGAAGTATTCATCAATATATCTTGGGTTTTTTTGTCAAAGTTGAGTCTGTAAACTTATTTGTTATTCATACACATCAAAGCTGTGCCATCTAAAATCGCTTATATCGGAAATTAAGCGTACTCATGGTGAAAACCGGTCATCATCTCCTGAGCATTTTCCCAACTATGTTGGGGTCGGCTTCCAGCCTAACCGGATTCAGCCGAGTACCAGTGTTTTACAAGGAGCGACTGCCTATCTGACCTCCTCAACCCAGTTACCTGGGCAACCCAATACCCCTTAAACCGGCACGAGTAAAAATTTACCTTTGATATTACCTATGTATTGTAAAAACTGCGCTGCAAGTGCAGCATGCATTTTATAGTGTATGTTTTATATGGCCTCGAACACACCTTTCTATACTTTTAACAGATTTCTATGATTTATTTATTTCACGCTTTTAGCAGAAATGTATTTTTATTTCTAAGTAGTTTAAAATTTCAGTGGATTTGACTGGAAATTGCATAATAACAGGTAGTTTCGTATTACGTTCTGTTTATCTATTAACTGATATATCGCTCCCAGTGTAGCGTACACAGAATATTGAACCACCATAATTGATGATATAGGTAACCGTACCAATATTATTCTATAACAAAATATGTATTAAACTAGTTAGAAAATAACAAGGTAGCGTTCTCAATTTTACGTAAAACGGAATTATTTCACGGTACGGGAACACCCCGAGGCGGAACGCAGGGAAATGACAAGCAATTTATTATATTTTTAAATTAAAATACAAAAGGACAATATTATAGGACTACCTGAGAATTTGAGCTTGTAAGGAACTTGGTATATTAAGGCGATAGGTACGTGTTATCACCGTGTTTCAGAATTTCAGGCTCAACATGACAATGTTAGAAACAAGTTTTGTGTAAGAATGTAAGAATTGCCATGCTGATCCCGTGGTCACATACGGGATATTTTTTCGTATAAGTCTTCAAACGACCAAACACGGTGAATGGATCAAAAAGTTAGACAGTCAACTACTAAGTACTAACATAACATATGGTAGTTGATCCGTACATTTAGCTCGTAATGTTCAAGCCCCATTAGAGTCAACGGGAGCCTACTGTCACCAAACGACTAGTACCAAATGTGACAGGCAGCTGAGAGGAAAGTCTGATTTAGGTTCAGACTGACACTAGTGGGACTTATCAGGAACAAACATTAATAATATCTGAAAATTATTAAATTAATATCACATTTGGACCGATTTTTGGTCACGGCGTTCTCGAAGAATATCAGCCAGCTGGTCAGGACATAGTTATTATAGTGCAGAAGCGTACAAATATAGTTGCATTCTCTATTGCCTCACTCTCATATTCCAATGGACCGGCAATCCGACATGACCAGAGAGAGATCAGGCGTAGAAACGATATTTACGTGCTCTCCGAGGCACGGGCGTTTCACGACCGATATTCAGTGTCCGGGCATTTTTGTGGAAGTTTTTTAAAATTCACGAAACAAAGTCTACTCTTACCCGAGAATCGTACCTAAGACACCATATTTATTAGCAACAACTGGACCGTCGGAGTAACTAGTAATTAACATACTCTTGTTACATCCACTCCTGCTTATACAAGAGTTTGTTTAAATAAAGGTAGGACTACCAGAATTAAAATTATCTAAAGTTTTCCATGCCGTCCGTCACTGATGTCTTAATCTACCTCGCATCTTTACCTCAACCTAATTTACCTAACATAAAGTACATATTTTAAGTTCTTATTAGTATCAACATCTTCTACACAAAAAACGTATCTTTTGATATCCAAAGAAATAAACACCATTATTTCCTCAAAGAATCCCACGAAACGCACACGACACTAAAAAAAAAAACGGAATTTTCACTCCATAACCAAATTGCATACAAATTCACTACAAAAATAAAAAGCCCTAAGATTCTCCACATATAAAACCATTTTACAGAACAGTTGAACCATCTATCTGCCTCGTTCACCGCAGGAAACTCGAGTATAAAAGGCACAATCAGAGGAAGCCACGGAAGCGGTGCCTTGTCACGCAAAATTGTTACCTGTGGTATTGTAATAAGGTTCATTATCGAAGAAAAGAATGGGAGTCTCAAAGAAATGCTCTGCGGAATAGAATTCTTGTGCATGAGTGTACGTTTGTAAGTGTGGGGTTGAAAAAAAGGTGTTTGTTAGTTAGTATCCTCATTGCCTTTCTAGTATTTATGAAATAAATTTAGTTTTTAGTAGATTAAATCGACTAAATCCACAATTTTTTTTATTACATATTTCCATTATAGATTTTTTTTTGTTACTTAAACCTTTAACCTTTTAACATTTTTTGATTATATAATTTTCTAAAAATCTATTAACACCTACTTAAATGTAAATAAAACTAAAAATATGACACCATAACATAAAAACTACTTCCAGCGGTCAGATATCAGTAGATCAGTTTTATTCCGTCAAAAATAAATTAGTAAGTAAAGAACGTAGATAGAAGTTAGATTTGTGAATCTGGGAACCATAATAGTTAAGAAGATGGCACTACGGCCCAAGACATCATGAACTTTTTTTTTTATACGGCTTCTAGCAGTTCAGCCTAGGAGGCCGTGTACTACTTAACCGGACCCTCATGTAAAAACCTAAATGATGGCACCAGGGTCTTAAGAACCAATCAGTCAATAAAATGGAATAATTTAGTGGCATATAATTGCTTTTTACTTTTCACAAAAATATATTTTTCTATAAACTCTGTAGCTTCGAACTCACATACAAACCTTCCACTGTAATCATGTACGTATAGTATTAATCTTGTTTGTTTACGGTTATATTTCGCTTGTTTCAGGTAAGTCATAATATTTCAACGTCTCCACCATACATTGGTCTACTGGTGCGTGGCTTTCCACTTCAGCGGGCATTTCAGGCTGACTTCAGTAAGTCTTGATATTTTCGCTGTTTATGAAAGATGTCTGGCTAAGTAATACGTCACGTCGACTCGCGTGTGTGTATAAGCTGAAATGAATTATGGTTAGATGTTAATTTTTCTAACATAGATTGGGAAATGGCTAGCAGATTAGACTAGACTTTTCTTATCGATTATTCTTAAAAAAACTAACGAAAAATCCCCAATAAACAGTAACTAAAAAGTATTCTATAACAATTTTTACATGACTGTTGAAAAGGATTTTTTTTTATTGTTTATGGTCAGCTAACCAAATTTAATCAAAAACCGTAAGCTAAGTATGCATAAACTTTAATTTAAACGTTTCGAGACCCTTTGAACAAAAAAAAAATAACAGCCTAAAAACACAAATAAAACCGTCTCCCCATTTAGTTCGCCAACAAAAACAATAAGGCCCTCTGTTAATTAATAATAAATTATATAATTAAACACATAAAATGTTAGAAAAGGTTTTGTTGTACTCATAACCGGGGACCAATTAAAACAACATCCCACAGAGTTACAGACGTAATATTAATTTTGAAATTGACTTAGACCCTTTTCAAAGTCAGCCGCGATGTTATTTGAATCATTTGAAACGGGATCACTGTTTTTTCAGTCCCGAGTCAATACCTAGTGATGTACAGTTAATTAATCAGTTTGAGGCAAATTGGAAATGGTCCTTTATATTATTTGCTTAACCTTTTGACCGCCATGTCAAAAAAGAAAGACGTGCCCTCAGCGACAAACTAACAATTCATCCATAAATACCTACAATATGATAGTTCGGAATTATAGTATTCGATTAAATCTGACTATTAATATTGAACTTTAAAAGTCTGTCACGTAGTCGTGACCGTAGCGTGCTGGGCTCTTTTTGGCTTGTCATCTATACGTGACTGTGGTGGTCAAACGATTAAAGGCCAAGGAAATATTGGTTTGTAACGTATAAAACTGTCTATAGTGTATTTTGAAGCCGAGAGTCGGACAGTCTAACAAACAGATTTACCAAATTGTTCAATGCTGTATATTGTATCTAAAATACGATCTTAAAATAGTACAACGGTTAGCAAAACGTTTTATACTATACAAATAACATCATCATCATCACAGGCTTTTTATCGTCCCACTGCTGGTCACAGGCCTCCTCTCCCACGGAGAAGGATTGAGCGTTAATCACCACGCTTGCTCAATGCGGGTTGGGGATTTCAGACTGTATAGTCCAGGTTTCCTCGAGATGTTTTCCTTCACCTTTAGTCTGTCATGGGTGTACAAAATAAACTTAGAAAGTACGTATAACTTAGAAAAGTTACATTGGTACTTGCCTGATCTGGAATCGAACCCGCACCCTCATACTCGAAAGGCTGGTGCTTTAACCACTAGGCCACGGCGACTTCTAACAAATAATATATTTATTTATATTTACCTTTGAATTTCTGTTCACATGAAAAGAGTTACCTTCAAAATAAACAACTAAACTACTGCGAAGAAAAGTGAGGACATAAAACTATTTCAGTACCTTTTTGTAAAAAAATGAACAAAAGATAAAGTATAGAGGTCTAACGCAAATCCCTAACGCCCTGAAGGATTTTGCGACAAAAAATACAAGGATTTGAAAACATTTTGCTAGTTCAAAAGATTATCGACATAACGATTTTATGCCTTTTAGTCAATATGGCGATTGAGTCAAATACGTTTCATATATACATACAATAAGAGATCATAAAATTTAAAGATGTATTATGTACTAGCTGTAGCCCGCGACGTCGTCCGCGTGGGCATTAGGCGATTAAACATTCACCCCCCTCCACCGTACGTGATAGCGTGATAATACGTAGCCTGTATGTTGACCCGACCTCTTAGTTATATTCATGCTAAATTTGAAGTAAATCCATGCAGTACTTTTTGAGATTAGCCCGGAAATACAAACAGACAAAGATTCTAAAAATTATATTTTTGATTAGATCACGCCCCAATTGTTCTTTAAAAAAAATATTCAAGGTACAGTTTTGACTTTTCTACGATTTTGTTATATGTATAGATAAGATTTATCAAAGGGGAATTCATTTTAAGAACCATTTCATTCAAATTCTTAATCGATTAAGAATAAAATACTCAATTTTGAGACTACAAAACTACAATAACAAGATACCGAATCGAATCATAACAAGTTTCCAAAGAAAAAACGACAGAAAGTCATATTTTTTCATCTCAGCCGTAATGTCGAACGGCAAGCTCGTTTATCATGAGGAATCTGCAAAATTTTATCATTTTCTTTTTCAGTGAAGTGCTGTCTCTCTATCGGCCATCACGATCCATCCTGCAGGCTTAGCATGGCAACCGTAGATACAAGTTTTGTTTACCGGAGAATGGACATAATGACAGAAAAGTGACAGGTTGATGTAAGATTTCCTTTGACATTTATTGAAGAAATTTTTCTTTTCTTCGATCGACATAAGTTTACAAGTTATATGCGAGTTGACAGGTCGCGCCATGCTCGGGCAGAAGACATGTTGACATTGACAGAAAGAGCTTTGTCTTTTCTTGATAGAAGAGATATACAATCGCCATGCTAAGCCTGCAGGGATCGTCATGTTGAATATATGCAGATACTTGGTTCATGCTTAATGTAGGAGGAAAACAGGGGTAGGTCGAAAGTCTTGCGGGCAATTGCCATAAATTACCAACGGTTATGTATCTCTGCTAACGATGAAGTTGGCCGATGTTTATTTATTTCCCCGGTCTTTGTAATGGAAATAGGCTGTGGTATACAGCGAGTCGATATACCCTTATTTACTGCTTGTCTTATGGCTATAATAGTGGATCGAATGGACAATGCTTTGTGTAATATATATTATATTCTACTAGAAATTTTGCACATAGCTTTAAGCTTTTATCCCTCAAATAACACATTTCTAAAAAAAACAAATTCTGTTCCATTTTTTTCTGGTAGATAGTGACTGGCTATCCGTAACTTGTGAAACTGGCCATTATAGTATAAATCATAAAAAAATATGTTATATATGGAAAAACTAAAAAATACTTGAATGAATGATAAAAAAGAAAAACAGTGGTACTTACCAATGGTATGCATCTACGGTTACCTAAAATTATTCCATTAAAATGTCTGCCAATATGTCCAGACTTCATTGTTGTAAATATCAACTAGTTGTGCTGCAAGATTGTGCAAATATGAAATTGGTTGTCGTAAAAATTTATTTCTCTTCCACGAATAGAAGAGCGCGCTAAAATATAGACATAAAACCAAAATAATGTTAAAGTTTTTACTATGAAAACATATTATTTCGAACCTTTTTTTGCTATTGGCACGTCGTAATTGACAGATTTCTATCGAAATACGATATTTATAAATATTTTTTTTAGACTTGTAAAAAAAGTTTTCAACTAATGTTGATATTATTTTTGACGATATGCTATTTCACAGACGTAGTGATTGGAAATTCTACTGTTAACAATGAATCGACAAGAGATGCGACCAACAAAGATAAAGAAATATTGGATTTCCACAGTCACGATGTTACTGATGCGCAATACGCTTATGTGGTTAGTCTAATATCTATAAAACAAACGATTGTCACCACGCATTGTACCGGCTCAATGATCCATAAAAACTGGGTCCTCTCATCAGCCCATTGCTTCTACGATCTCCCCGACAAGAAGTTTTACGTCTGGTATGGAAACTTCACAGTGTCCCCTTTAGACTCTGAACTATATTCAGAAGTAAGCAAGATCTTCATACATCCCGAATTTCATAATACGGCATTCACTCGTCCCGGTTACTTCTTCGGGGATTATGATGTAAGTCTACTACGAGTTGCAAAGATTGCAATGCCCAGATATGGAAGGTTGTCTAACGTAGATTATTCAAAAATGCAAGGAATACCTGTGAAGTATATTGGAGGAGCCCCGAAGAGGTGGAGTGATGGTCAATACAAGCCTCTGCAGATTGGAGAAGGAGTCGTGATAAGATGTGGTATGGCGCTGACCAGGTGGTCGCAATACGCTCTGTGTGTGTCCCCAAAATGCACTCAGAAATTCCATCAACCACTGCATGGAGACATGGGAGGTCCTTTTCTTTACGATGACAAAATTGTCGGCGTGATGTCTTTAAGTTATCAAATTCCTACGACATTATTATCTTCGAATGGATTAACCCCTATAAGCCCCTACAGAAGTTGGATTGAAAAGGTCAGACAATCATTCGGGAAAGCAAACGAAACAATGGCAGGCTTAATGAAAACAAGGCGAAATAAGTCGCCCCATTAATTATGTTGTTATAATATAAAAATAACCTAAGTTTAATTATATTCGTCTATTGTTTTTACGTCTTTTTTGTAAAATTGTGGTAATTTGGTCTTAGTCATTGGTTGTACTTTGTAGCATAAAATCAGTTTGTATTATCTTTCTTTTATTTCCTTACTAGCCTTCGACCACTGTGAAACCTGTAATAATTACTTTTTCTTTTTTTAAGTTATCATCATAATCTTTTATTATGATTTTTTTCCACTCTTGCTTACGCGCATCGATATTAATTTCATTGGTATTAATCCCAGAAATCTGACAGTCATACTTGATACATTGGATGGAAGGTTTGAATTATAATAGCCTTAAATTTGACAGTTAAATAATAATCCTGGCTTGAAGTCTTACGGCCTGTTTCACCACCTACGAATAAGTTCCAGTTAGTTTATTTGGTAGATAATTTCATACAAATTATGTTCCATTTTTGAATTTATCTGGTAGATAGTGGTTATTCGGACATTGTGAAACTGGCTCTTAGTAACATAAACCTCAAATCGTGATATAGAAGTAACAGCAACGAACAAATATATCGCCACTCAAGGAAGCGATCATGAGCGCCAACGTCAAACCGCTGGTCTACCAAAAAGTCCCAAAGGGTAACAAACAGACTTAAATCTGTGAATTCATAATGGGTTCTGAGTAAAAGGGAATGTTATGAATGAGCGGACCGAATGTATGAACGAGGAAGAGTGAAGGATTGGAAAAGGAAGACGGCTAAAAGGAAGACGTAATTTGTGATTAATTAGATTTCATTTTATTTATTTAAAAGAAGAAATAAACTCCTTCTAATTAAGCAATTTGCCTAATTTCGCCACCACATCCCACATTACTTTGTATACACTGTGTTCAACTCTCGCCTAAATACTAATTATAGCAAAAAGCATAATATGTCATAGTCAAACGTGTCAGTATACTCTCTATTTAAAAGCCTGTCAGCAACTACGATGAGATGGGTCGGCAGAGTTGTTCATTTTATCGGAAAATCCGAGCTGATTTGCTTATAACTGATAGAACAGCCGAGTATTTGACTTTGAGTCGTGTATAGAGAGTTTGGTATGACAATCTGTTTTGTTCCATCTTAGCTGGAATTAGAGCAGATAAAAATATTTGGCTTTTGATAAAAGACATTGGGAACTTGAACATTAATTATGTAGGTATTCAAGATCCATCATGGCCAATACGCTACCCCAATAGTGGGAAGCTATAGATTGGCATATAATCATATTTTGAAAAATTAGGGCCAGTTTCATAGGTTAGGGATAGCCACTATCTACCAGATAAATTACAAAATGGAACAGAATTTGTATGAAATTATCTGGAACTTATCAGCAACCTTATCAGAAACTGGCCCTTAATGTTGCATTACAGAATTTCGATAATCTATTTGAATAATATAAAAGACGAGTGTGACTGTCTCCTAATTTATAAAGTATAGAAAAACGTGTATTGTTTGTTCATTTCAATGAAAAATCTTTATCTGTACATGAACCAAAGCATGATGATGAAAGAGGCGAATCGTCATCATCACACAAAAATAGCAAATGTGATCCAAATACGTATAAGCAAAGTCGGAGCACAAATCAAGTGCAAATCACGAGTTCTATCGTTCACGTGTTACTTGTAAATGAGTTTGTGTGAATATGTATAAAAATTTTACAACATCCAATTTACATATGTACAGCTACGTATACTTCGATAACTTAATGCAGACAGATTTTTTCACCATGTTCCGATGTTTATTAATTTTTTGTTTGGTTACCAACACAGTTTTCGGTTTCTCCTACTACTTACAAAATCGAAGGGACAAAAATAGCCATGGAGATAGGGTCATGAGAGTTCATAAGGGAGAAGATTTGGTGGAAGGAGAGTACCCTTTTGTCATAGTCATCGCAGGCATAACACCGACCGGCGACGTGTTTAGAATTGCCACGGGGTCGATTATAACTGAAACTTGGGCGCTCACGTCGGCCCACGTGTTCAGCCACATGGGGGTCCATGGCAGCAACAACACTTTCGTGGTGTGGTACGGCAAGTTCACTGAGTCACCTGTCATCACGAAGATGTATACAGAAATCCAAGAAATCGTCCAACACCCTGGCTTCCGCGATTTGCCGTTCATCAACTTTGAGTCTTTTTACGGCATCAACGATATCTGTTTGCTCAAACTGAAGAGAGTAACTCTGTCGTCATATGGAACCCTGTCTCCCGTCGACCACGGCACGCTCATTGGGCTACCCACAACATACTTTGGTGCTGGCGAGACAGGCAAAACAGGAAAAGATATTTTTCGCCCGATTCAAGTGGGGCGAGGTATGATTATTAAATGCGGTGCACCTATTTCCTCATGGTCACCCTTTTTGCTGTGCGTTGCACCTCCTTGTGCAGACAGAGAGCACGCGCCCAGTATTGGAGATTCTGGAGGACCATTCCTGATTGATGGTAAAATTATTGGTACGTTTTCATTGCGATATTTCACGTACACAACGTCATCGTGGTCTGCGCTTAATCCAGTTGACCTGTACATAGACTGGATTCATGACGTCACTAACGAGAAGTAACGATAGCGGAAAGAACCTCCTAGGTAAATAATGAAGATGTGAGTTGGGAAGAAGCTGTTAGAACAAACTTTAACGTTTGGAACTTTGAAATAGTGTATTTTATTGTATATTCGGACAGATGAAACAATAAAAAATAGTAAGTTATCGTTTAAACTCGATAGATTAGGATTAAAGTGTACTGTAATAACTGCTTAGAGGGGAGGGGCGTCGGTGGCTGCGACAATGTCACACTCCGTCGTTTCAACTGTTTGTTTTTGCTGTGTGTTGTTTCTGTTCCAAATAAATGTTTTATGTGTTTGTAACGAAAAACAAAATACGTATTTGCTAGTAAAAACTCACAAAATTCACATGTGTAACATCATTTATTTAAGCTATGGCTACAAAAATTCAATAAACTTTTGCTTACTTTCAACTAACACAAAAAACATTGAAATTTTTAGTGGGCCGATAGTTTGGTCGGGTTTTTAATTAACAACGATCAGGAATCGGCTGACTAAAAATTTGGTGGGAGCCATGATTACCTTAAAACTATGTTTTGTAACTATGAGTAATATAGCCGACCGCTTAGTCTATAGTAAGCGGGCTTTATATTGGCAGCCGCATTGTCATCGATAAAGCAATGAGATATTTTTTTATTTAACAATAATAAAATTTAGATCCATAATTTCGTAACATTGTTCTATTTTATGGATGTTATAAAAAAGTCTGCGACAGTTGCGGGAATATTCCAAAGTGTTACGGCAACCCTGGAACATAAAATGAAAATTTTAGGATCTCTAAATAACCGGGACTGTGATCATTCTTTCCTTTTTGGCTTTGCTAAAACCGCTAACTCTTTCAACTTAACTGTTGGTCCAACCAAAGTTGGTAAACATTAAAACCCATTGGGCAACACTTTATTGCTGTCTAAGGGTCGATTCATATGTAACGGAATATGCGTCGCGTATTATCGGTCGCGTAACGCCAGAACTGACAAATATATAGAAAAAGACTTGACCGTTCACAATCAACTGATGATACGTTAGTACGACTGATGATACGCTCGGCGTATTTTACGTCAGATATGAACCGACCCTAATATACTCAACCTAAGATAGAAGACTAGTTTTCATAAGGCAAATTACTTGACTTCATAACACTTCCTTTATAAGTAACAGTCATGCGAGCTGATCAATGAAAAAGATGGCGGCGCTCAGCACGGTCGGCGTAGGTGGATGAAATGCCTTCGTGTGTTGCTCCTAGCCGCGTCATTTTACTTGTGACTATTAGACAGAAGCCTAAAACCTGTCTACGCAGTCTTAAAAGACTAGGCGCTCGCCCGCAATTTTATTGTTACTATTATACCAGTCAAATCTAAACATTCCACTTTTTATTCCGAAAGGATCTCTCCCACAAGCCTATTTGCCCAATTTTATTTACTAGGCCCATTCCATAATCACGCGCGAATTGGCCGCGTATTGGTGTACATTGCTTCTTCACCATGCATCGTAGTTTTATTAAGTGTGACAAATGCATCAATGAATTCGCGATTCGTCTAAAATTATGTATGTCCATTGCTACAAAGCCACATATCAGCGTGGCGAGCTTATAATGTATACAAATGTAGTTTGAGTATCGACGGGTGCCAAATAGGTTAGTGTAGGGTTAAATCCGTGTCAGTAACGGGAGCCTCTTAAGCTCTGTGGAATCATGAACTTCGCATTAATAGTTATGAGGTCATAGAACATTCGAGATGTAATCTAGAGTCTTAGAGTATTTTTGTCTCTATTTAGTACTTAGTGAAAGATAAAGGTGTATGTTATAAATAAACGTGTATAGTAAATATTATGTATGTAGATTATTGCATCCAAACGGCCTTGCCTTGCCTAATTCTTCAACCAAGCCCCTAACGTACGATGTAGGGCGTGTCAGATTCTTACTGACTAAAACGCACTATGTTCCTTCTGGATGTCTTCGTGTGCCAACCCACAGCCCAATCCATAAAATTCTTAGGATTCTTTTTTTAATTATTTAAACTTCATTACCTCTATTATAATAGCAACATCTTCGTCAGAACTTAGGACATTGAACTCTGACAACAAACATAACATACGACAAAGTAGGTGTCCATTTCGACATATACCGATGTATCTGCCGATCCGTCTGTCTGTCCGTAAGTTTCAGACAGCACAATAGAACAATGGGTGTTTACATGTCCCAAACATGACCGCTTTTGTTGGACTGTCGCGTTTCCATGCCATATGTGATGGAGGCCCGTCTCAAATATCAATCTTGGAGGAACCCCGCTTCTCTTAACCCTTCAAATTCAGTGATACTGATACAATCGGAAAAGGGTAGTCTTGATGTAGGTACGGTAATTCTCTCGTCAACTAAAATAGCTTTTGGGGAAAAGATGAAAATGAGGGGAGTTTTTTTATTGTAGTTTATTATGCTTGGTTGAGTTTCAAAGTAGTCATAGTAAAGTTAAATAAAATAAGTAAATACTAACGATTAGCATGAAATCAAGATTAATTTTGAAAAACTAAACAGCAACACGAAAAATTAACAATTACAATAAGAATAATAAGTTGTATATCTGTCGAACACATTCAACCACACTGTGTCTCAAAAATGAAAAAAAAAAAAAAAATACCTACAAGATAATTTAAATAGCAAACAATAAACTAAAGTCGTAACATTTTACGAGTTGCAAAACACAATTTGCAAACGGTATACATATAAGTGCTCCAACTATTTTATGAACTCATATAGATTTCAAACACCCGCTTGTTCTCAGTATTTACAAAATTGTGCTCCGAGGAAAATTTGTTCATACCTAGGTCGGATATAAAGACGACAGGACCCTGCTCCTACTGCTGCCCCAAGCTGGAGGCCTTAAATTCTAGGCATCTAAGTTAAGCAGTAAACAGCCTACAGCCTCTCTAGGCTGAAGTGCGAGATGCCATTCAAAAAAAAAGCTCCTCCTCCATTCTGGACTGGTTACTAATCAGTTTTTGGCCATCACAGAGTTTGCGATTACCACAGAGTTTGCGATTACATCTGACTTCATCATATTTATACTTCTACAAATTTTTGCCGCATACAACAACATTCTGATATCTTGAACCGCGATTGTACAATAATAATAGCCATTAATTATTTTCGTGATTATTGTTTTTCAGAATTAATCGTCAAAAAACTACTACAAACCCCATTTAATCGATCAATCCAACTGGAGAAAATTCATTTAATTCAGCAGTTTTAGAGTTAATTGCGAATAGAGAGATAATCACAGCTTTTAGCTTAGGACTTAGTTTTACTGTTCAAAATGATGTAAGCAATGAAAAATCCCTTGGCAAATTTCCATAAAAGCGACAACTCTTTCAAATTCATGCCCCGGGCCAAAACTCCAAGCGCCCAGTAAAGTCCACGCAATATTTTTGTCGGAACCCGTTTACCGACCACGTCTTATTGAAACCTTGGTTACTGGACCCTGAAATCTGGCGCTGGGTTCCTTGGCCACATGCCATGCTATAATATACGATTAAAATCTTTCATATTTTAAAAGTACGTAGCTCTCACTTTAATTAAGAGAGCTCCAAGTTACACCTCAACTTTGTTAGTTCTTCCAAAGAACCCGGACTCAGTTTTCACTCGGAATAAAAATATAAAAATAAAAGAGATACTTCAGAAGTGTTTCAGATTACAGCTGCAGTGAAATAATTATTGACTTAAGGGATTATTACGAGAACATGTTTAAATGCAGTATAAACTTTGTGTTTAGATAAATACTGTTATATATTAGAGGGTTTAAAATAGTGTTTAATATTTGCCTATAAGAAATCACCGTTAAACACAAGATTAAATCAACATTTATTTACATGGCTTACGTTGCGTTTTTTCATCTAATAAGTAAAATACTTATTATAATTTCCATATTAACGTACACATGTTTAAGCAAATATATAATAACTAATTGAATTTAAAAAAAAAAAAACATTTGAACTGTCCGTAGACAATACGGCTTGTGTTTTATTTTTTAATTTTAATTATGTCAAAAGAGTGTTTAACTCTAACCAGTGGCTAAAATATATTTTTCCAATCGGACTTTTTTAAACACGTGTTTAACTTTTTTGTAACAGCACTTAATTAAGAGTTTCTGAGATCTAATAAAACGAGTGTACAAATTTGTTTTTACCTAAAACTGATCGCTAATGGAATAATAAAGCAGCAACGGAATCAAATGTTTATCTTACATACTAATGATGTGTGGCCACATAACCAATAAATTTATCTACTAACTGAACCGCTCCCTAACCCAACAAAAGCCTAAAGGTCAGTCAATATTTAATTTGTTCCAGAGCCAAAGTTATATAACAAAATTGACTGAAATACGCTCGTTCACCACACTTCTTCATAGTTACTGTTATTATTGGTGACATTTAAGGACAGACTTATAAGGTCAAAAAAGATTTCTCTCTTTTGGATTGCTACGCTCTTATGATATTGTTGAGTTCAACGAAGAGCGACAAATGATTAGCAGCTGATTGGACAGGTTCATTCAAACTTATGTGACACTTTCTTCAAAAGGTCATTTAAGACACAAGCCTACATTCCCCATCCATACTTAAGTAGGTATATTATTAATCGTTATGTCTAGCCTAAGAGACTGTAGTCCTTGAGTTTTTTTTTGGTGTTTCTTCTCAAGGTAGTCAGTTAGGAAATGCCGATCTCATCTTGTTTTTAATAAAAAATGTGTTGACGTGTAAAAGTGTTGATTTCAACCTATTTGCAGAATAAATATAATTTGCCATATCTTCGAATTTGTGTGCAGGATAGCTTTATATTTTGATTTTAATATATCCTTATTAATTCGTTGACATTTATTCGATAAAATGTTTAAGGACCAATTCGGACAACATTCACAGTACCCAGTCGGTCTATCGACTGTGTATCAAATGACGTTAAATTGCCCGCGGTTATTGCGATCATTACTGTTACATTATCGTTTAATACCATCCCCGCCATTACACTGCCTAGCAAAAAAGCGGATTTATTTTTAAATTGTAAATCTACACGATCACGGCTCATTTTACCCGTAATGGACACTTTAAATTCTCCGTTCCGTGTTCGTAAATTATTTTATCAAGAAATTCAAAAATCACCTCTTACTCGCTTTAAAATGGCGCGACACTGGTTAAAATGAAATTGCCCGGGCTGTGCTGGCTAGTTCACTTCATAGTTTGAAAACTTTTTTGCGAAATGTAGGTACTTCGTATGGTTGTGACTGCCTCGTTTCGATTCCCGGGTCGTGCTGAAATCGGTTTTTAGGTTTTGAGAAAAGCAGACCGGAGTCTGGAAGTTGGTGATTTATACACCCGTGCATCAAAGAGCACGTAAATGTCCTGATCTCTCTCCGGTCGTGTCGGATTGCCGTCCCATCGGACTATGAGAGGGAGGGAATAGAGAGTGCACCTGTGTCAGCGCAAATACTTGTGCACTATTATATGTCCTGCGCTGGCTGATGTTCTTAGAGAGATCGGCCGCTGTAGCCGACAATCGGTCTGAACGCCATCATGGTTGTGAAAGGCGATGTGGGTAGAATGAGTTTCTTACGAGATGACGTCACAAAGAGTGGTGTGGAAGACCACCACATGCTGCGCAGATCAATGGAAAATAGGTATAAACACGTGATTACCCAGTACTGCGCAGTAGTTTCAAATTACAAATTTATTCACATAATGAATGTCAATACCCAAATTAAGCAATCCAAAACATTATATAAACTTGACTTAGTAATTGATTTACTCGTTCCCTTACAGAATTGATTTAGACTCACTGAGCAGGAACGATAATTAATATAATTTAATTAAGTTTTCGCGATAAACAAGTGGGTACTTGGCGTGACGGCGATAAATTGAGGAGGCAATAATAGAGTGTCAGGTAACTGGTGTCGCCACCCGATCGATAGGGAAGACGTACGACTAACTGACCAGAAGAATTTGCTTGGTAAAGTTAATGTTTTAATGATAAAGTCTTCGTTTTTGTTGTAATTTGACAATCAAATTATACTTATATTACTACTTCCCGTAGTCGGATAAAAAGTCCTTTCTCAGGCTATAGACTATCCACCTTATCATAAAATGTGGTCTTAAAAAGTACCAGCTTTAGTACTAGGTTTAAACCGCCATCTAGTACAAAGTTAATGTCCTAAACCTAGCACTAAACCCGGTACTTTTAAAATTCACGTTTTGTAATAAGGGGGTATGTGTCTAGCAAATTTTATTAAAATAGGTTCAGTAGTTTTGGCGTAAAAGCCAAACAGACAGAGTTATTCGCATTTTTATAAGAGCAAAAGAATTTTCATCTTATTAGATTCAGCATTTTGATTGACAAAGTCTAAAAGATGAACCGACAAAAATATAAAGTAGCTTACTCATTTGTAATATTATCAAGAAATAGAAAGTACGAAAAGTACGAATTTCTGTAGACGCCGCGGCGTATTGTCTCCATTATCTAGAAATCTAGTCTGTCTACGTATAGTCCCGCATTCCCA
Source organism: Heliothis peltigera (assembly GCA_958496145.1). Taxonomy (NCBI): domain Eukaryota; kingdom Metazoa; phylum Arthropoda; class Insecta; order Lepidoptera; family Noctuidae; genus Heliothis; species Heliothis peltigera. The sequence continues at coordinate 652,043 of OY292321.1, forward strand.
GAGCAATAGTAAACTCTTTTATACAAAATGACTTCACTGAAGTGCTCTAGCCGGCAAGATTTTATCTCTAGTTTATTTTTCTGTATTTTTTAGATAGAACACAACGCTTTAACTGTTAGAATAAAACTTGCATGTCAGACTTTCGGCACAATGTGTACGTAAAATTTTATTATGCAGCGTGCATTTAGTTACACTATTATTGAAGACTAGCTGTCCCCAGCGGTTTCACCCGCATCTTTGGTTACTGCTCCGCTCCCGTGTGTCTAAGCGTGATGTTATATAGCCTATAGCCTTCCTCGATAAATGGGCTATCTAACACTGAAAGAATTTTTCAAATCGAACCAGTAGTTTCGGAGATTAGCACGTTCAAACAAACAAACTCTTCAGCTTTATAATATTAGTATAGATGGAACGATGACTGCAAAAAGCATTTACGTATATTCATCTCAATATAATAATTATAATTAGTGTTATTTTATTTATTAGTGTTATTGTAATTCTTGACGTTCAAAAAGTGCTGTTTTGCAGCCAAGTTTGAATAAATGATTTTGAGTTTGAGTATTTTTGAGTTTTATATTCTAATTTTGGAAACTAGATAGTACCGCGGACTTAATTCATCAGACTACTTTCAGGCGTTTGCGCTTAGATCCTTCGACGCTGCTAAAAGGAAACCTCTTATAGATTTTACCTATCAGGAAAGTCGGTTTCCAAACTAACGGTATGCAGCTGACTACCAGTTTACATGAAGCGACTACCTATCTGACCTTCCCAATCCAGTTACCCGGGCAACCCGAGACCCCTTGGTAAAACTGGGAGTCTTCTTACTATCCGCAACGACTGACGCCGGGAGCCACCAATTTAAAGAACAGATGCCAGCACATCAAGCTATCCGAAACTGACAACATTTTCAAATCAATTTTAAAGCGATAAAGTTGAAAATTCATTACAGAAATTTGACAGATTATAGTAGCTTCATGTGCTGGCGTCTGTACCTTCCGGATCACAAATATATTAAGTAACAATATTTTAAATTCTTGAACAAAATTCGAGACCACGAAAAATGTTCAAGATCGTTTTAACCAAACGCTCAACACTGCATCCAAGTTTTTATAATCGGATTATTATTGAAAGCGCAAATATTTTTGTATCCTACACGAGGAAACCTAAACCATGATAGGATTACGTAACAGGTGTCTGGGAGAATGTCTTCTAAAGAAAATGTACGTAACCTGTATATTCTTGCATATTCTAAATGTTACAGTTTGTGTGTTTGTTCCTCATTCATGACTGGAAACAAATAGTCAATAGTCATAGTCATTTATTCATTTGCAAACACGGGTAATTGTACATCTCATCATCATCACAGCATTTTTATCATTACACTGCTGGGCACAGGCCTCCTCTCCTGCGGAGAAGGATTGAGCGTTAATCACCACGCTTGCTCAATGCGGGTTGGTGATTTCAGACTTTATAGTCCAGGTTTCCTCGAGATGTTTTCCTTCACCTTTAATCAGTTATTGGTGTCCAAGATAAACTTAGAAAGTAAGTTATACACTTAGAAAAGTTACATTGTACCCTTATGCCAATGGAAGAAAAGAAAAATTACTTCAAAGAATGTCAAAAGAAATCTTACGTCAACCTGTCACTTTTCTATCATTATATCCAATCTCCGGTAAACAAAACTTGTTTCTACGGTTGCCATGCTAAGCCTGCTGGAATCGAACCCGCGCCCTCATACTCGGTGGTCGCTGGTGCTTTAACCACTAGGCCACGACGAACGTTCTCCAAATGCCAATTTTGAATTACCATGTTCCACAATAATATTGATCTGCAGGTGAAAAAAGGTATAATAAATAAAATAGCCCACAGTAAAAGCCAGAAATCAGTTGAAGACGTGTATTGGGGCACTCGGGGACCGAACAATTTAATAAGCGACTCCAAGCCGCTTCTGATTCCGATCACGTATGAGCACAGACTAAAAAATAGTTTTTTCATCTCCCGTCGGCGAATTATTGAATATTTTGCCAACTAATAAATTGGTAGAGTATTGGCTGTTTTTTAGAAAAGGTTATTTCGTACTATTCGAAGGAAAATGGGCTTCAGTTCGGAATAAAGTTATTGAACGATATTCCATCCCTGAATTTACTTTTTCTTTGCAATCGACGATCCTATTGCTGCAATGGTAACCACACTGGACTGCCGAGCTTTTGCCGCTTCGATTCCCGGCATGGTCAACATTTGTGTGATGAGTATGATTATAGGCTGTAGTCTGGGTGTTATTATATGTATTCGTTAGTAAAGTATATTATTATGTAGTTTATCAGTTGTGTTAGCACTCACAATCACAAGCTACTCACAGCTTACCTTGGTTTTAACATAGTGTCCCGATATTACTTAAAAAATCACTTCGACCATGAAATGGCTAACCGGAGTGAGATGACACTTTACTAGATAAGTGACCAGATCTGTCAAGAACATCCTCTAAAATACCAGATAACATAATCTCTAATAACATGAAATATTAATATGCTATGTCTGATATCATCGATGCTTCCAATATTAAGCTATTCGCCCACTCTATATCGCAGCGAATGGCTCCGCGGCTGTGTGTCGCACAAGACCGCGTCGGTCACAAGGCAATATTGAAGATTGCAGTAATTTATCGACAGCTGTACTTCTCTATTGATAAATGTGCACTGTTAGGGTCATTGCACACTGCAAGTGCACAGCTGTAGTATAGTTCTGTTTAGATTTTTGGCTGCTGCTAGCGTGGTAACGACTCACTTCGCGCGAGTTGTAATCTCCCAGTCGGCGCGTAGGTGTGATTGTTAAATTACAATGTTACATAAATGCTGCTTGCTGGCATTTGGTGTTCGGTTCACAAGCTTGAAGCGCGCTATAGCAAGAGTTTTTAAGTACCAACAGGCGAGTAGACTATCCACCATTTGGTTATTATATTGATGTGATTAAACATCTCATCTTAATAAATATAAATTATGTGTTACGTTGCTTGTGTGCAATGGACTTTTAAACTACTTAATAGGTTTTTATCAAATTTGCGCACCATGTTCACTGTTCAGTTTTATCCAACTTCAAAGACAGGATAGCTGGTAGCAAAATTATCTTAATTAAAAGTCGCAATATTATTTTATTGTAAATAATTTGTCTATTATTATATAAATATCTTGACCACAGCAACACGTGGCTGGGTCTGCTAGTATTAAATACAAGTAACTGTTCCCCACGATTCCACCCGGCGCCAGATGTAGCATATGCAGCCGTTTTTGCGTGAAAGAGTATCAAACATAACTATCATAATCACAAACTTTCTCATTTATAATTGGAAGGATTTATGGGTCAAATTCAAATAACTAACGCTGAAAGAAGGCGGTGCCTTTGCCGCGCTCGCACAGTGTGCCCAGACCCTTAGGCCACGTTATGCCACGTCGGTGCCATCGATGCGAACAGCAGTTTAATATTTCAGCTGCATTTATATGGTAATAGAGTAATGAGTTTCGGTATTAAAAAGTCGGGATTTTTATTATGTAATTTTTGTATGAATATAAAATAACTAGCTTCTGAGTGGTTTTAAGTAAGTCCCTTGGGGTCTAATTCATGCACCCGGATATAAAGTAGTCCTTCCTCGATCAATAGGCTATATTGCAGTGAAAGGATTTTTTCTAATCGGACCCGTGATGAGATTAGCGCGTTCAAGAAAACAAACAAACTCTTTGGCTTTATAATAACAGTATAGATTAGGATTTGAATCGATGTAAGTGAATTTATAAGAAAAAAAAATACATTATATTATTCTTGCGCGTCTAATAAACGTCTTAATATAAACCAAAGAAACAAACTATACTATACTCTATAGTCTGTGGTTTTTATAGGAATAAAATATCAGCCTTAAAACATACACATATGTCCTAATTAAAAAACTTATTATAAATCCAAGTATAAAGCTTATAAAATTGTATAAAAATGCTGAATAGGATAAACTGTATAAATGTGAGCTTAAGGTTACATTAACCATGAACTTACCCTTTCAAAAACAAAAACAGTCAACATACAACAAACTCAATTATTATTACTGGTATTCAAACAAACTGAACAATCCCCTAAAACAACACACGATCCACCCACTCCCTTTCACTTGCGAAACCACACTCAATCAAAGTTCGAACCACTTTTTCGAAGTCGGTTAACCAACCAGGAAATACGTGTTTAGTTTAAGAAACGTGCTTTTGTTCGGGGGGAAATCGACGCCGGGCGAAAAAGTAAGTGTGTAGATTTATAGTCGTCGACTCGCGGCGTATTTCAACGCTTGTCTTGTACGTCTTGGTTTAAGTCACGAGTGGAGGCGGGAGCGATTAGCGAGCCTTAGATCACTTTACCAACAGGACAATCCGTGTTTGCTCGTTAAGATTGATATAAAGATACAGTATTCTTTATTCAAACAATAAAAAAAACAGTACAATTTGCGATCTTACATACATCATCGGTAACGCATTACAGGTCTTCTGCTTAACTGCCTTTTTCAGGCGTTGGAAAATTGAGGACTTAATACTTTTTTACTTATTTAGGACTTACCATGGACTTACAGTATTTTTTCCCTATGGCAAAGGTCAAAGATCATGTGTATGTGTGTGCGTTTTGGCTTGTGTTTGACAATTTTGTTGTGTGTGTGTTTAATGATGTGATTGAAAATGTGAAACTGAACTATCTCTATTTGTTACGTTACCTCGCCGCCGCCTGTTTTTATAGACTTTTTCCACAGAAATTTGTTGAGTAGGCCGTTTTAATAATGAATATTATTATGGACATCGACATATCGACAACCTTTGTCGTGACGATTTAAGTATTAGGTATCTGGTAGTAGACTGAATGTTCCTTTTGATTTTTTTTTTCTATTGACATCTAATAATGGCTTCGTGGAAATAGCATTATTTGTAGCGACATTTATTTCTGATGATGAATAAAAATATCTTTATCTTATATTTTTTCTAGTAATTCTAGTTCCCCAAAATCAATTTGCCACCTAATTGCTCGCTAAGCTCTCACAACTTACATCACCCCCCACCCTCGCCGATTCGTCTTCAGCGAAAAAATAAATTATTCTTTTCTCCTGAAATTACTGCTTTCAGCGTTTTACGGTTTGTATGTTACAATACAAAGTTCCTCCTTTGTGAGAGAGGAATTTATTTATTTTTATTAAACATTCAGTGGATGATATCAGTTTGTATGATAAATGTAATTCGTTACTTGTCCTTTGTGTATATTGATGTTCGGGTATGTGTGTGTGTCTGTGTGTGTGTGTATGTGTAAAACAGGCAGAATTCTTTAGCGAGTGTTCACGATATTTGAGTCACTGCTATATTGGATGTTTTCCGCATATTTTTATGAGAATATTTATTTACTTACGCTATACTATTTACAATAAATTATAATTTGAGAAAAGAACGGCCGTGCCCGCTCTGCTTGAGACTTGGCTGGGGCACTCCCGTACCCTCAGATCTTATAATATTTTGGAGTCATTTATTTAAGACTTTTATGATACCAACAAAATAAGATACAGAACGAGCGAAACCACGAGTTTTAACTAGTAAATAATATTTTCACAATATAATATCGTGACCTTAATAAAAATATCCTGTTTTCGTGTTTTATAATATTTCACTATTATAAGGAAAAAGTATAGGAAAATATAATATTCCTACTTGTTATAAGCCGATTACTGATTTCAACATATTGAGAATTATTTTTTATGGGAATGCCTTTGTATTCCGAGTTACTGTTACTTATTTATTATTTTATTGGCAAATTGTTTGTTGGGACTCGATTTTGTATAAAAATATGTAAAAACAACTGTGTAATCATCATCATCTACAGCTTTTTTTACCGTCCCACTGTTGGGCACAAGCCTCCTCTCACACAGAGAAGGATTGAGCGTTAATCACCACGCTTGCTGAACGCGGGTGGATGATTTCAGACATTACAGTACAAGTTTACTTGAGATGTTTTCCTTCACTTTTAATCAGTCATTGGTATAAAAGATGCACTTAGAAAATACCTACATATGACTAAGCAAAGTCACATTGGTACTTGCCTGACGTGAAGTCTGAAAGTTAGTGATTGATACACCTGTGTATTGGTGGGTACGTAAATTATCCTGCGCCTCGTGTCGGATTGTCGTCCCATCGGACTATGAGAGTGAGGGTATAGAGAGTATACCTGTGTCTACGCAAATGCTTGTGCACTATAATTCTGCGCAGGCTGGCAATTGGTATGGACGCCATTTTTACCTGGAAAGAAAGCTTAAGAAAAATAAAAAACGATTTCAGCATTTGCAATCCAATAGAGTACCCTAACAAATTCCAGTTTTCATTCGCCAGAATCTAGATCACTTTGACGAAGTATAAAGCCTTCTTTCCAATATTTTGCTTTGTCCGCCCAGCGCGGGCTGTGCCCGATGCTGGGGCAAGATTAGAAATCAGTGAGGCATAGCAACTGTCACTCACAGGGAAGTACTATCTATCTCAATTTGTTTGAAATGGAATTAAAAGGAGTTTTTTAACTGAGTTCGAAAAGTGTAGGGTTTTTGAAGGAACTTTTTTTGCTAATGTTGTTACATGTGGCTAGTAAAGATGTTTCGGATTGAGGTTTTCTCCTGTATTGTAGAATTAATGTGTTTGTTCACTATGTAAGGATCAAAGAAGTTTAATTTACGTTTATAATAATTCTAGTAAGAACCTGGCTCGTATCAAAGCCCACAGAATTTAAATATCAAACAATGGCCAGATAGCTGAAATATTGACCTTTTGGTTAATTGAGATTTTTTCTTCAGTAACACAAATATTTTGGAAACAAAATGGTGTCTTGACTTTGCTACAATGGATAGAACTTATTTTATAAAAAAGTTTTCAATTTTACACGTCCACTGCACACTCGTTTATCTTCAGAGGGTACTGACCAGTCGTTCAGCAACGTCGTCTTGGGTCATAAATATTTAAATAAGCAGTTTCAAAGAAGCGTGCAATACCCCACAACTAAAAAATAAAACTGTGATGTCAGCAGCTGACAACTCACTAAAGAATGTAAAATAAGCTGTTAGAACATTTTTTTTATAAAACAGATTTTTATTTATTTCCTGAGATTTATTTTTGAAGTGAAAGAAATCTTAATGCAATAACGAAACGCAAATAAACTTCAAATGGGGGAAATATACAAGACAATAATATCACACTCCGTTTGTGTTCGAATTAGATGCAAATAAACAATTTAGGGGCTACGTGCTACGCGCTACGTTGCTACGGCGCTACGTCGTAGCTTTAATCCGGCAGTTTCTATCGGTATATTGAACAAAATAAGTATATTGAGAGTATTTTTTTAGACTGTGGAGAAATAAATGAAAAAGATTTTGTTTTTAGAGCTTAGTGCTGAAGTGGTTTTCCTAAACATTGTAGTACAAAAAAAAGTAGATTTGGTATTATTAAGACTGAATTTATTTTGCCTGTAGCTTGCCATTGACATTCACCAACAAGTTAACCGACTAAAAATAATGATGCTATGTATCACAAAAATTATCCAGCTCAGAATTTTTAGAACAACACACACCCAATTTTGGCTACAAATTATAAAAAAAAATTGTTTATCTTTACTTATAATACATATTTTTTTTCCAAAAACGGAAGCAGAACACCATAATTTACCAACGCTTGGCAGTCTTCACCCCTAAGGCAAAATATGAAAACTGTCAGAGAACTGTTGACCCTTGGGACCCGAACTACACCAGCAAAGAGATAACACATGAATCCTTCGGTTTCAGTATTTTTTCAGTACATTTGTAGGTCGCAACCTCCGGGGAATTGATTACGTAAATTCATTGCTTCACATATTTCCAAGGATTAGGGACGGTGGAACTGAAACGGGGTAGGTTGTGTTTAGTATTTGTTTCCTGAACGAATATAAAAAAAAGATTTGAAAAAAAAAATTGAGAGAACATTTTCCATTTTTCAAATTGAATTCTTTCATTTTGATGTCGGTTTCTATATTTTTTTTTTGTAAATGGATTTTTTGTTATTTTGTTTTTCAGTTAGAGTTTTTACTATATGCGTGCTAGAATTTTTGATAGTTGGCCTAGATTTCTCAGGGCTTCAATCATCAGATTCAGACGTCGACGAGAAATCAATAATCAAATCCAAAAAAGTACAGTTAAAGTAAAGTAACGTAAAAAAGCAATATATTTTTTTATAAATAAAGTTTGTGAGTATGTTTGTTACTTAAAAAACGACTGGACAGATTTTGATTAAACTTGCCAATAGTATAGCTTACACATGTTTCTGGTAAAAGATATCAGTTCAGCAAGCTTTTCCCTTAGTACGAGTGTAATGTAAAATCATATTTGTTGTAAGCGTTGTGTCGATTGACATCTATTTATACCCTAAAAATTTAATAGGTATATCTTTGTTTGTTCGCAATGCAGTAAAATGGCCGAAAATATTTCTATGAGATTTGATAAGCAAATAGTTAGAATTACGAGGAAAAATATGAGCTTTGCATAGTTAATCTTTTTTGAAATAGAACATATTTTAACAAGAAAATATGTTAGTTACCTGATATTCTGAAAATGGTAAGACTATCGTTGGTCAAGGCTTCATAAAAAGGCAGCGCTTGACCACCGGTATAGTAGAGTACTAGTTACAATATCAAGCTCTCGAGAGCCTCTTCGGTCGGTAGCGCCTCTTGACTATCTAGCTAATTAGCATTTAATTGCCGTTTTCATCTTATTAACAACTTCTTTAAATAATTTGTTGTACATTTTTGATCTTAGCTTTGAGACCATTTTTATGTAGTTAAGTGACAAATCTGCAAAATAAAAATCAACACAGATCACTATCAGACGTAATTTAAAAATATATTGTAAACTAGCTTTTGCCCGCGCGGCTTTGCTCCCGTTCTTCTACCCTACTCTACCTAACTCTACCCTACTCTACCCTACTCTACCCTATTCTACCCTACTCTTCTCACCTTTTAAACCTTCCCTAGACCTCCACGAACATTTCAAGACCAAGATAAGATAAATCCGTTCAGCCGTTCTCGAGTTTTAGCGAGAGTAACGAACAGCAATTCATTTTTATATATATATAGATTGTATTCGATATTAATACCTTAGCGCTATAAGAAAAAAAAGATTAAAAACTTTTTTTTTAAACAATAAATTTTTATCTGATTTTTGATGGTAAAAATTATAATAGATGGCTCCTTAAAATGCCCTTTACTACTTCCTATGTGTTATTTAATAAGTAAGGGAAGTAATGACGTGCGCAATTCAGGTTGTCATTACTGAATGATCGATTTTTCTATCAAGATGTGACCTATTATTCTGTATGAAGTTAATGTGGAATAAAGAGGATATAAACGAAGAAGATATGAGGTGTTATCTTATCAATGGCGCTCATAATATTCGTTGAAGTATTATTTCAATATTTGTATCGACCGAAACTTCTCACAATTAAAATTTTACTCGAAAAATTATTAAATTTTACATTAAAAAGTTTAGCGAGTAAACTTTGAATTGGAATAAACTTTTGTAGTTAAACAAAGACATCAAAAATAGCTTTGAAGTATATTCTTAGCGCGAAAGTTGAGATTACGTCTCATATCTGATGTTAACATTCTATATCTGAATTTTCCGCAACCTCGTTACCATAGCAACGCATATTTATATCAAAAACAAAATATTTTCTTTTACTCCGGCATATTTAAATACGAAAACAATTAACAAAGTAGAACAAATTAATATTGTAGTTTAAAACACTTTGGGCCAGTTTCACAGGTTGCTGATAAGTTCCAAATAGTTTATCTGGCAGATAATTTCATACTTATTTTGTTTCATTTTTGAATTTATCTGGTAGATAGTGGCTATCCGTAACCTGTGAAACTGGCCGTTAATCTTGTCTTTGAAATTGTAATGTCCTAGTTTATGGATAGCTGTGTCTTCCCACGAAGGATAATAGGTTTAAACGCCACTTCCATAAAGAAAAAAACAAGGCCGAAAAATTCTTTGAAAATAGAACGATGAAAATAGTCCCGACTGTTTATTTTTAGTTTCACAAAAACAGCTTTTTTCACGCGATGTCGCTAATCTTATAGTTATACAATATACATATGACGACCCCGATGGCGCAATGGTTACCACGCCGGACTGCCGAGCTAAGGGTCCCGGGTTCGATTCCCGGCATGGCCGACATTTTGTGTGATGAGCATAATTGTTGGCTGTGGTCTGGGTGTTATATGTATATGTATTTATAAATATATATGTATATATATATGTGTGTAAAGTATATGTAGTTAATCAGTTGTGTTAGCAGCCATAACACCAGCTAATCAGTAACTTGGGGCTAACCGACCGTGTGTGAAAAGATGTCCCGCTATATTACATTATAACTATCTGTTCCTATTGTAACAATGTAGCTATGAAATGTCTAAAACTATTACCTTTTATAGTTAAAAAACTCATTCTGCAATTGTTTTTGCATGTCAAGATAATATTATCAGTTAATATTTTGCAATTGATACTTGTACCTTACCCTTATCCCAATTGTATTAGAAGTCAGCGCAGCATATCTTCGTCTTCCAAACTTCTGTCTGACGTCATCCCACAAGTGACATTCTTTCTACCCATACTGTACACAATCCATCCATCGCTTCATTTGATACTTATGACAACCCTACTTATAAAATAATATTTTAATGGCGTTCGCGTAGCAACTATCTTCACAAAGTTGGACGCATATGGGACCACTTAAGCTGTAAATGTTAGTTTGTACTTAGGAGTAAGTTTAAGACACTTTGACACTTCTTCATGACAGGAGAAGCAGATCCTTTATGAAGAATTTTGTTTTAGACATAATCAGATTTTGAAAATGGCTGTACTCTATTTTCGACCCTCAAATTCGAGATATAACTCAAAATGTTTTTGATGAATTTACTACAAAAATTACTTAGCAATCTGTAATATCATAAGCTATCAGAATGCAACTAAAAATAAATTGAATTTTCTGCTCAAAACTAGCATTTTCATTGAAAAACACTTTAATAATATTATAGTATGAATTGCTATAAAAGCTTTAATCCTTTTGTATGGTGAATGAATCGGTGAACTTATATTTATAGGTAACCAAGTGTTGCATTTAATGGCGTCCAGACGAATGGTCCACAATGTGACGATATAGTGCACGAGCATTTGCGCAGATACAGGGGCACTCTGTATTCCCTCACTCTCATAGCCCAATGGGACGGCAATCCGACACGACCGGAGAGAGATCACTCCTCCGTACTCACCAACATTCATATATGTATTTCAAAAATATCACTCACCAACTCTCAGATCTGGGTAGTTTTTGTGTAAGGTTCTTAAAACCCACAAAGCAATTTCGGCCCGACCTAATCGAACCCGAGACTCCTGCTAAGTAGTCTCGCCATGCAACTACTGGACTAATGAGGCAGTAGTAGTATTTCATCTACCACTTTTTGATTCTGTTCAGCCTTTTGTTCCAAATAAACTAACGCACTCTTTTAGTCAATACCGAATGATATTGTTAGTACTAGCATTAGCTAGTAGTTATTTGACTAGGCATTCCCAAAGCTATTCCGTGCGCTCAGCAATTTCACGGTAGCATTAATTCCTCACCCCAGCAGCAATAAAATCTTAAGTAGACAACCATGAAACGCTTCGCAGTCTCTCAGACATGCTGTACACGAGAACACGAAATTTCCATCGCCAATGCAACATGTTAATTAAATTTTAAACTCCGCACGAACGTGGACTCCTGGTAACACTAGATACCGAAGTTATCAATGCATCCACAATTTCCAACTCTATTTTGATCGTACTAAGGTGCAAATTCGATATTTTGTTGTATTTACCTTGGAGAATATATTAAGGAAACGGCACATTTTGGAAGGCTTACCTAAATATTTTCGCATTCAATGGGAGCGCTGATTTGCTTGGATAATATTAGTTTTTTGTATGAAATATATTTTTACCAAAGCGAGAAAATATTATTGCTGTGTCTTATAGTATGTATTTTCTATACAAACCTTATAATATTATATTACCTTTTCTCGTTGTAAATCACCAAATGATCTGCCGTTGAGGGTGCAACTGGAGAGAGTGTTCGATTCTTATTGACTAAAACCCATTATGTTCCTTCTGGAGGTCCTTGTATGCCAAGGCTGCGGTAACTCTTGCCAACGTCAGTCGTGGAATATATATGTATATATATATAACAGAAACTAAGTCGCTTGGGGTTGCAAACCCCTAATGTATCAATATTCATGTCATTTGCCACTAAGATAGAGTATATAGGGTTCAAGGAGTTCACTCAAACGCAGGTGAAATCAGAATAAGTTCTGACGGATATTCCGTCGCCTTATAACTTCGTATATAGTGATTACCGCCCTCTTAATTATGCTATACAGATTTATTTGATTATTTATACAGATGTGAATAAGATTAACACAATTGATCCATTAAAGGATTTATGTCAAATGTCTATAAATGTACATATGTATATACCACTATATCCTAGTGGTTAAAGAGCTAACCTCTCAAGCCCTCATAGGCGTGGGTTCGATTTCAGTTCGACTGTGTTTCGGATGGCATGTTAAACTGTAGGTCACTGAACATCCCTTGGCAGTCGTTACGGATAGTCAGAAGCCAGTAAGTCTGACGCCAGTCTAACCAAGGGGTATTGGGTTACACGGGTAACTGAGTTGAGGAGGTCAGATAGGCAGTCGCTCCTTGTAAAACACTGGTACTCAGCTGAATCCGGTTAGACTGGAAGCCGACCCCAACATAGTTGGGGAAAGGCTCGTGAGATGATGATGTTACAAATTTGGTTACTGCTCCGCTCCCGTGTGTCTTAGCGTGATGGTATATTGCCTATAGCCTTCCTCGATAAATGGGCTATCTAACACTGAAAGAATTCTTCAAATCGAACCAGTAGTTCCTGAGATTAGCGCGTTCAAACAAACAAACAAACTCTTCAGATTTATAATATTATAGTATAGATGGAATTCTAATAAAGAATTGAGTATTGAGCATCTTAAACAGCGTCCGATACATCTATTCACAGATTATTATCAGCATCCTAGTATTAATTGAGTTTAGCCAGCTAAGTGCAGTTATATCGGCGGCTAATAGAGTTACTGTGACTAAGCTGAACAACTAATTAATCTGGGTTAACTTTAGTGCTAGCTTGCTCTCTAGTTTGGTCTGTTCTATTGACAGTTACTGTGTAGCAGTTATTTTTTAAAATGTCATCATATGGTTAAATCGGTTATGTTTTTATGTTTCGTGAGTGAATTGTAATCGTAAAGTACAAGAATAGCTTTATCGTTTGCCATGAAAATACTATACACTTATACTACTAAGATAGGCTAGTAATCCGGACTATAACTTAACAATATCAAATTAAATTTTCTGCTGGTTACACAATATTTAAATACTGGTAGTTGAATTTCTTAGTCAACAATCTCTCAAACTATTTGTTTACTACTTTTAGGGCCAGTTCCAAGATGTCCGAATAGCCACTATCTACCGAAAAATTGAAAAATGGAACAGAATTTGTATGAACTTATCTACCAAATAAACTTACTGGAACTTATTCGTAGCTGGTGAAACACCCTTACGGCCTTTACGGCCAGTTTCACTGGTTGCTGATAAGTTCTAGATAGTTTATCTGGCCGATAATTTCATACACATTCTGTTCCATTTTTTAATTTATCTGTTAGATAGTGGCTATCGGTAACCTGTAAAACTGGCCCTTATGATCGTATCGACTATCGACCGACCTTCTAAACCTTTGTCACACTCCACGTAAAGTTCGCGGCACACTGAGCGGAGAATAAATTACGGTGTATTAATTATTCATTACTTTTCAAGGAGAATGTTATAGTGAGTTGACGGTGGTATATGGTTACCGAACCGGGGTTCGAATTCAGGACAATAGGTTACCCCTTTTGTGTTGGTTAAGAAGCCTTTTAGTGATTTCTGTTTAGTAAATTAATTATTTTGTAGGGATTTGGAAGCAAATCTCAACCTTGGAGAGACATAATAGAGGCCTATATTTTAATGTGTAGGTACAGCCAAAAGTGATAATCATCTCATCATCATTTGCCTAGCCTTTTCCCAAGCTATGTTGGAAACTACTACACTACTACTTCTGACAGCCGTGACCCACCAATTTAACGTGCCTTCTGAAACAAGGAGGAACTCGTCATGACAAGATGGTCACCCATCCACGTACCGACCGCGACCGTGCCAAGCGTTGCTTAACCTTATGATCGATCGACGAGCTCCTCTTCAAAACGAGCCAAAAGTGATAATGATACTAAAATACCAAAATTCAATGCATCATGCGATTTTATCCATCCAGATTATCAAAGGATGTAAATAACTTATTTTCAATAACCCATCGTCATTAGCAAGCTGAAGTGGAGACCACGGACCAGCAAGCGCAGCGTAGGACGTCCACCAACAAGATGGACAGACGACCTTATAAAGGTCGCCGGTAGACGCTGGATGCAGGTCGCTTCCAATCGGTATATGTGGAGATCTAAAGGGGAGGCCTATGTTCAGTAGTAGACGTCCTATTGCTGAGATGATGATGATGATGATCGTCATTGCATACGTCCACATTTCTCAAGTGAATAAATAGGTTCGATAGTCCTTAATTTATGAGTATAGCGTTGAATTCTCTTCCAAGTAATTGAGTTCAAAGTGAGAAGGAATTTGAAAACAAATTTGAATTAAATTGTGTGTTTCATGTACTTTTTAACCGCGCCATTGAATCAACCGTTAGCGGTACTCTGCATAGCTGCGAACCAATTTGTGGCTTCATATTATCAATTACTTAAATACCCTTCCAACCAAATTTCACACTGCATCCATTCCATCCATATTTATCTATGAGTCTCATCGTTATCTTTTTTTGTGTATAGACGTCGGCACATCAAGCTTCTATAATCGGTCAATCTGTCGAATTTCCTTAATAGACTTTCAAGCGTCATCAAACAAAAGAAAAATATATATATATGTAGGTACTAGGTACCTATTTTATTTTCCTCTGAACATAGCTAAACTTGTTTGCCTAGATAAATAGGATTACTTACGTACAGACGCCAGCACATCAAGCTACTACAATCTGTCAAATTTCCTAAACAGTTTTTCAACTCGAAGATGATTGGGAAATATTGATAGTTTCAAGTAGCTTGATGTGGTGGCATCTATACATAATTATTTATCTAACAGCTTACACAAATGTAGTAATGTTTCTTTTCTATTCTCGATAACCATCTTAAAGCACTTGGATAGAAACTACGCCATATCTTTTCCTTCATTTTACTGGACGTAAATCCACACCAATCATGGCACACCTTGAAAATGCTCTTTATATCTACCTCAAATTATCTTCCCAGTACACGAGCAAAGCCGGATAGCAACAACATACTCATACAATTTCCTTTCCTTTGAAACACTATCCTTTACAGACTTCCTTCTACCTGAATAATATATGTACGTGTTTTGTTGAAAGCATTCATTGAAACAGAAGACTCACAAATGCAACCCAGACGAGACCTCAAGACTTCACAGTTCACTCCTGTTGCGTCCACTGATACGTATCTTGTATCTAAACGGATAGAAAATTCGGACATCGAAATTCAAGGTAGTCGCTAAATAAACACGAGTGGAGACGCCAGCACTTCAAGCTACCTGATACTGTATTAAGTTACCTGTCGCACCCCACGAAACTGTCCAATTTTCATCAACTTTGAACCATATGTTTCAGGGATGAAGTTGAAAATTTATTAAGGATGTTTTACAGATTTTACAGACGCCACATCAACCTACCTCAATCTGTCAAATTACTTAAATAGATGTTCAACCTTATCGCTGTAGGTTATAGTTCAAAGTTGATTTGGATAATTGGACAGTCTCGGGTAGCTTGATTTGCTGGCGTCTATACAAATTTAATGACAAGGTGTTGTCTTCACAGTGTACAGACGCCAACACATCATGATACCCGAAACTGTAAAATTTTCCCAATCGAATTTGAACCATAAGCTTCAGCGATAAACTTGAAAATATATTAAGAACATTTGACAGATTGTAATAGCTTGATGTGCTGGCGTCTGCACAAATGACAAGGTGTTGTCCTCACAGTGTGCATTGTATTGTAACAGGGTTCGTGTCAATACGGTAATTGTTGTTTGTGACGTCACAGGGAGTAAGTGCTTTGTGTCTCGTCCCGTCACTGACTAGGAAACGCTGTTCAAATAATGCTTTGTAATTCGATTTTGTATTCCGCACTCGTACTGTTTTGACTGTCATTTAGATAAATGTCAACGATAAAGAAGATTTTGAAAATTTTGACAGGCGTTAAAAGGGTTTTTCTAAGGTTTTTCTAGAGAAAGATGGCAGGCCCAGGTAATCATATTATGATCATCAAGACATCATCTCCCGAGCCTTTTCCCAACTATGTTGGGGTCGGCTTCCAGTCTAACCGGTTTCAGCTGAGTACCAGTGTTTTACATAGAGTGACTGCCTATCTGACCTCTTCAACCCAGTTACCCTGGCAACTCAATACTTTCAAAACATGGTTAAGTAAAGTATTTGTGTCAAAAAAAATTACGTAACACAAAATTTTGCTATTTTTAGTTTGTTGTAGTAACGTAGTGAACATAACATGTATAATGAAATCGAATCTCAAACATTTCTGGCTAGTTTCGCAATGTCTGAATATCAACCGAAGAATTTCAAATATGAAACAGAATTTGTATTAGAATCGCCATACTGAGCCTGCCGAAACGTTATATTCGCAGAAGGTGAAACAGGCCCTTACTAATAGCTTATTATTCGTCATGCCAAGTCTGTGGCGAAAAATGTCAGCTTAATTTTTTTATAATCCTGATTGGCCGATCCAATTACAGCTGAAGGGTGGTTAAGTCGGCCGAGTCATCGATTCCACCACATAATCCATATTGACATATCTGTCCATATGAGGCTTCCAATGTAAAATAAAGCACAGGTTTATTAAATCGTAGTAAGTACTTAATAAGCAATTTTTTGACGTTATAAACTTGAAAATGGGGTACGCAGAGCTGTTATTTAAATATAAATTTTATATGTGTACGGACGCCAGCATATCCAGCTACTACAATCTGTTTAATTTCCTTAATAGATTTTCAACTTTATCGCCGAAACATACAGTTCAAAATCAGATTGGAAAAAATTTCAATTTCGGGTAGCTTGATGTGCTGGCGTCTGTATCTAAAAATGTAGGTACTTATGATGTAGAATTTGTATGCTCATTTTTAATTTATAATATTTTTATTATTCATTACTAATTCCAAAAAAAATAAGTTAGGATGAAATCGTCAAATAAAATAATTAAAGCGAAGACCATTTTAACACTTTTAAGACCAAATCCGATTAAAATTTAAGATAGTTCTGTCGCTATGTACTGGAGTACTATATACACTAAATAAAACACCATTATATTTTAAATGTATCTATGTATAGTTTTTTTAGTGACTATAAACAGTTATAGACGCAAAAACCAACATAAAGCAATATCAGAATAATATTTAAAGTGATGAAAAACTGATCCTTGAAAACAAAATGTAGTAGTAATATTCTAGTCTCGATTGACCCAGACCACGGGTTATCTCGGAGCCTCAATAGAAAAATGTCGATCTTGTACAAAAGCGACATTGTTCAAGATGAAAGTATCCTAAGTTCTTAGTGCCCTGCTGGGAATACCCCGATCGACTGAGAAATGAAAAGATTAGGAACGTGGCATTTTCTAAAGTCGCTAATGTAACTTACCTACCTTCTATTTTGTCTAGAAGTATTTTAGTTTTTAAAATATTCTGTATACATATTATATTCTGTACCTAATTTTCAAAATATGATCAAAAAGATAAAAACCCTGCGTTTTTTCTGTACAGACACCAAAAACATCAAGCTACCCGACATTGTCAAATTTTTCCAATCAACTTTTGACAACCAGATAGCGTGGTGGTTAATGAACCTGCCTGCCACGTTATAGCTCGCGGGTTCGATTCCCGCATATGTCAAACATTTGTGTGCATGAACATGAGTGTTTGACTTAGTCTGGCTGTTTCTAAGTACAATAATATGTATGTACATATTTACAAAAGAAAAGTATATAGAGATAAAGATAAGTATGTTTATCAGTTGTCTAGTACCCATAGTACAAGCTCTGCTTTGTTTACGTTGTGTGAATGATATTATATTTTATATATCATATATGCTTCAGCAATAAAGTTGAATCTATTAAGGAAATTTTACAGATTGTAGTAGCTTGATGTGCTTGCGTCTGTACTATGTTAAAATAATTATTAAAAAATATTATTGAGAACAAAATGGGTTAACCAAGCTAAAAATAAAAAAAAATATATTCATAAGTCTGTAATCTTTTATCACGGGTAATTTCACTCAAGGATCCAGTAACAACCTATTAAATACAATCAAGTTCACCGACACCCAGCCTCACCCAGCGACGTACCATTCACATCGGTGGAGAGATATAAAAAGGTAGAAATAACCCCGGTCACGTGCCCACCCAATTAATTACAGCCTTTCCATTGTTGCAGATCAGCCTCCTAAAAGGAAAATTAAGTTTCTCGGCTTCTTAGCAGGCGGTAAGTACATTGAATCGGGTCACTTAATCGTCTCTCTATAAATTGAGATCGGATTAGTTGGTTATTTTTATTTATTTTGATTTTTAATAAATTTTCTCGTTGTCTTTATCAAAGATGGATTTTAATGTACTCCGACAAAACAAACTTGATACTTGAATGTATTGGGTTTTGGGCAATATTTCAATAAAAATCGTTAGATTTCTCAAGCACGTTATTTATTCTTTGAGAGCACAACTGACAAGACATTTCAAATCAATTTCAAATTTTCTAATTAAGAACAACAACGCCACAGTGTCTTAAAAAAGAAACTTAACCATAACATTCACAGAGGCACCCTCGAACAAAATGTTTACAAAGACACCTAACTATCTTATAAATTTATATTTATTCAATACTCCCACTTAAATTTATAAGGTAGACATAACAATTCAATAAAACTTAAAGAAAAATATCATTCTGCCTGCAACTTATAGGCTACACACTCACATCACTATAAGTTGGTATTCTAAACAATAACTTAAAAATAAGCAAACTCAAAACACAACAAACTAGCCACATTAAACATTACTCATCACCCTATTCCTAATTGTATCAAATTTATGTACTGGCAAAGCTTTAGTTAAGAAATCAGCCAACTGATTTGAACTCTCAATATATTTAATAACAACAACATTCTTTGCCACATTTTCTCTAATAAAATGATATTTTATATCTATATGCTTACTCCTTCTATGAAACACAGGGTTGTTAATCAATTTAATTGCACTCTGGTTATCAACATTTAAAATTATTGTGTCTTGTGGCTCCTTTATATCACATAAAAATTGCTTAAGCCATAAGATTTCCTTAGCAGCTTCACTAGCCGCCATGTACTCAGACTCAGTTGTCGATAGTGCTACAGTATTTTGTTTACGGCTAGACCAAGTGACCGGACCTCCATTCATTAAAAATATATAACCTGTATTAGATTTCCTAGTATCCAAATCACCTGCAAAGTCAGAATCTGAGTAGCCAACTAACTCAACATTACCTTTATAAACAATACATATATCTTTGGAATTAATTAAATAACGTATGATTCTTTTCACAGCTACAACATGTGAAGGACCTGGGTCATTGACATACCTACTAACAACATTCACAGCATACGCTATGTCAGGTCTAGATACAGATGACAAGAATAACAAAGCTCCCACTGCTTCTCTATATGGGAAATTAATAGGCACATTACCTATATTCTTAGACAAATGTACATTTACATCTGCAGGAGTACTGCTACACTTAGCATCAGACATATTAAATTTACTTATAATCGTTTTAATATACTGTTTTTGACTTATACTTATACAATCTTTTTCTCTATTTATTTCCATACCAATAAATGTACTACAGTCTAAAATCTTAATACAAAAGTTTTGTTTGAGACTATTTAATACGTCTAGTAAAACATCATTACTTTTCGACAGTAATAATCCATCATCAACAAAAAGAATTAATATAACTTTTACATCTTTAAAATATCCTACAAATACACAATTATCAGCTGGACACATTCTAAAACCATAACTAGTTAGAAAAGAACAAAACTTCTTATTCCAACATCTTGAAGACTGTTTAAGACCATATATAGACTTAATCAACTTACATACTTTGGAAGGCTGAGTTTCTAACCCTTCTGGAACCTCCTCCTCAGAGAGCTCGCCGTACAGGAAGGCCGTCTTCACATCGAACTGCTTCATCTGTAGGTTGTCTCGTGCGGCTATGCTGAGCAGCACCCTGATGGAATCATACCTGCTAGTGGGGGAAAAAGTCTCATTATAATCAAAGCCCTTGACTTGTGTGAACCCTCGTGCACACAATCGTGCTTTAAATCGTACTATTTCTCCATCTCTATTCTTCTTTATGGTAAACACCCATTTACAAGAAACAGGCTTCTTCTCAGTCCTCTCAGTTAGTATCCACGTCTGATTTTCTTCATGTGACTGAAGCTCTTCAGCCACAGCTTTCTTCCATTGATGAGAATTCAGACTAGTCATTGCCTCTTCGTATGTGTTAGGAATTTCTAATTCCGTGAAATTAGCTTCGACTCTTTTGTCTCGCCGAGGACGTAAGGTCATGCTTCTCATTCCCTCTTGTTGCAAACATGTACTTTTAGGAGGGATATAACTTTCATCCACGTCTTCTGTACTCTTCATACTCTCGTCTGATGAGTAAGAGTATTCTTCGGGTACATCGTCCTTACGTTGAAATTCATCTCTTGGAGTTAATATTGTAGACTGTTCCTTCTCTCTTAGTTCAACTTTCATCTCTACAAACCTTTGTTCTTCTTCTACAAGACTATTTTCATCAAACTTCACATCGCGCGATATTGTAATCTTCTTAGTATTTTGATCATACATTCTATAATTATCTTGGTCATATCCAACTAACAACATCTTCACACTTTTCTTAGCAAGCTTCTTTCGCTTTTCTTTTGGAACATGTACATAACCAATAGATCCAAATATTCTTATATGTTGTAAGTTAGGTTTTACTCCATGCCACAGTTCAAATGATGTAACATTTCCCGTTTGGTTTGATGTATTTCTATTCAACAAATAAACTGCACAATTGACAGCTTCTGCCCACAAGTTTAAAGAAATATTCTTTGCATATAGCATTGTTCTTGCAGACTCCATTATAGAACGCATTTCTCTCTCTGCTTTACCATTCTGCTGTGGAGTATACGGAGCAGTACGCTCATGCGTTATGCCTTTGCTCGCTAGATATGATGCGAATTCTTGATTCACATATTCACAACCATTATCTGTATGTAGTATGTGTAAATCACGTTGAAATCTGTTCTTCACAATTGCGTTGTATTTCAGAAAATATTGAAAAACTTCACTCTTATGTTTCATGAAATAAACATGACGATAGCTTGTAGCTCCATCTTTGAACAAAACAAAATACTTCATACCCGATACAGATGGTTCTTCTATAGGACCGCACACATCGCTGTACACAATTTCACCAGGCTGTGTTGGACCTCGGACAGATTTCAAGAAGGGGCGCTTAGCTAGTTTTCCGTATTGACACGCTTCACATACAAAATTGTGATCGCCACTCAATGTTACTGGGATTATACCATTCTTAGACATATTTTGAAGTTCCTTGACATTTAAATGCCCTAATCTTTCATGCCATACTTTTATATCAGTTTGAACAATATTACAATTTTCTTGTTTGATCGTTTTTATATTCAATTCATATAAATTGTTGTTTGTTAACTGTGCACACATAACAACAATATTATTCTTCAGAATTAATGCTCTTTTATTGTTCTTGATTATGGTATATCCTCTCCTAGTAACAGCTCCTTCAGAAAAAAGATTTCTCCGTAATTCCGGTACATATAACACATGTTCAAGTTTACATCTCTCCCATGTACCATTAACTTCTTTGTCTATCAGCACAGTTCCTTCGCCACATACCTTGATACTCTGCTCATTGCCCAATTTAACCGAATTGCTACATTGAGACTCGTTCAACTCACAGAAGTAGTCACGGTTGTAGGTCATGTGCATTGACGCTCCACTGTCCAAAATCCATGCCTTCTCATCATATTCAGATGAGCAACCTTCTGCGCTGAATGCCAACTTATTGTTAGGTTTCTTCTCATTGTACCTTTTCTTAGGCATTCTGCATTCTCTGGCGAAATGACCCCTTTTATTGCAATTGTAGCAAATAAATCTATGACTTGAATTTTTTTCTTCAGTTGACGTACTATTTTGTTTGTTTCCAATTCTCGATTTGAAATTTCCTTTTGACGTCACTAACGCATTCTCACTACTACTCGTATCGTTGGCAAGGCTGGCTTCTTCGTCGACTAAACGAGACGTTAGGTTTTGAATAGTTTGACTTCTTTCATCAAGTGACAACCATGCTTGTCTAAGCGAACGATATGTCGGCGGTAGCGTGCTTAAAATTTTTGTCATTACTGCCGTGTCACTGATTTTCTCCCCTATCTCTCGTAATTGCTTTGCCAAGCTTTCCACTTTGGATACATGCTGCGCCATGCTATCACTAGTATTATACGAATATTGGTAGAATTGCTCATGAATTAACATTTTGTTATATTCTGACTTCTGTTCATAGACTGCTTCTAATTTGGACATAACTTGCTTCGCAGTTTCGCAGTTTTCTATTAGGGATATTTGGTTCAAGTCCATGGAGGATGTTAAAATAAACATAGCCATACCATCATCCTTGTCCCACTGCACTTGCGAACTGGAATTTTCTGTAGGTCTTGCTCTTTCTATATTCAATCCTTTTGCTCTCAAAGCGCATTTTATTTGAAATTTCCACTGTTTGAAATTTCGACCATCGAACTTTTCGATTTTCATAGCGTTCGTGACCTCCATTATGACGTGACTTTTAAATTTAACGGACTTTTTGCTCTTAACGAAAAATTATTGAAATATTGCCTCGTTATGTGCCTGGGCCCATAACCTATTGGGTTTTGGGCAATATTTCAATAAAAATAGTTAGATTTCTCAAGCACGTTACTTATTCTTTGAGAGCACAACTGACAAGACATTTCAAATCAATTTCAAATTTTCTAATTAAGAACAACAACGCCACAGTGTCTTAAAAAAGAAACTTAACCATAACATTCACAGAGGCACCCTCGAACAAAATGTTTACAAAGACACCTAACTATCTTATAAATTTATATTTATTCAATAGAATGCTTGGAGGAAAATATCTATTTGTGTTTTGTGGGACCAGTTAGGTCCCTGATTTTGTTCGGATCTGCGGAAGGAGTTAGGGCTCTCACACATGGACACGATACGACGTCGCGTGGGGAAAAAAACACAATCTACCTGCATCTGTCAAATTTTACCAATCAAATATTAACCTTACGGTATTGTGATAAGGTTGAAAATCTATTAAAGCAATTTGACAGATTGAGGTAGGTTGATGTGCTTATGTTTGGGAGGCTCTTAACGTCCCCATGTACCAGTAATTTACATGAAATGACTGCGTCTGAAGACCATGACCAAATTACTGGTTACTTTACTAGAAAGTTTCAAAACCACTCATTTCATGAGCTATCTGGTTACCCACTAGCTGGGTTGAGCTAGTCTAACAAGCAGGTGCTCCATTAGCCTAGAAGCTGATCCTAACGTACGGGGAAAAGGCTAGGCAAATGATATCTGATATTTTAAAACACCCATAGTAGGAAAATCAGAGATTATTCTTTTTATTCGAAATGCAAGCTCAAAACCATTTGCAGTGAACATAACTATGGTCGAAGCATCACGCTTCAATGCAAGACGTCACCGACAGAACAGATGCGGGACCGCTGTTTGAACTCAATTGTTTGTGCTCTCAGGAGTTTGACATTACTGGCTTAACATATCAATTTTTTATGTAGTAGGACATTTACGTTTTCATATAAAATACTAAACAGTTTTGTTTGCTGGAGTTAACGTGCTGATCTGATGAACAACTGGATTAAAAAAAAAAACAAATTTGAAAATCATTTCAGGCGCATCGGTCATACATACATACGTAAAGTGGAACGGCATAGGCCATTTTCAAAGGACTTGTATTATTTTTTGTTGAACATCAATTTTTATACAAGAAGGCTGAAGTAGTGGTATATGCCAACCGTACCGTCATCAAAGCAGAATCTCAAACCGCAAATCAGCTGCGTGTGGCTGACGTCACAACTTAGCTGCTACGGAGGCTACGAATAGCCTACGGGTTTTGGCTACGAATTCGTCGGTAACTACAAAGGTTTTCCACACATAGCAGCAGACTTCACTGCGCTAATTAAGTTGTTTATCCATTAACTGCTTAATGAACTGGAGTTACTAACGGTTGTTTGTACAATCGAGTTATTTAGCTACTTTAGTCTACCATGACATTTAAAGCTACAACAGTTAAAATAAGCACAGGAGGACTTTAAAAAAATCAACAATTTTCCACACCAAAACCACACAAAAACCAGTAAACAACATACCCTCGAAACCCTCGTAATCTGACCTCAGAACCCTTGTTATATAAGGGTCAGACCATTGCCCAATAGGCTACTAATCCAATTCTATTAAATCAGCCCGGTTAATTAGTTGGCACCACATCCACTGACCTCATCTTATTACGCCTTAAGAGCCTTCGTTTTGTGATTTATAAATGACCAAGATTTTTTGCCACACTTTCGTAGTACAGTCGGACAAGAAAGTGAAAAGTTTCTGATACATCTTATGTCTACCGTACGAATAGGTATGGAAAATGTGACGAGTTCCCTTCCAGTTGGAATGTCCCGGGAAGATAGTAATGAGTAAATAATTTATGACTGACTGATTAATGTAATACGTAAATACGAGGGGGGCAAATTCAAGGCTGGGCGATTTTTTTATATAATAATATATGTATGTATAAATGATAGCTTGGATTAATCTGCACGGAGTCTCGAGTTCGATTCCCGGCTCGGGCCGAAATCGCTTTGTGTGTTTTAAGAGACATACACGAAGCAGCCCGGAGTCTGAAAGTTGATGATTGATACACCCTTGCATCGAAGAGCACGTAAATGTCTCTCCTGCTCTTGATCTCTCTCCAGTCGCGTCGGATTGCCAACCTATCGCACTACGAGAGTGAAGAAATAGAGAGTTCAACTGTTTGTGAGTGCACTATACTATGTCCCCATACTATGACTGATCTAACCGAGAACGGCCACGGTGGTCGGCAATCGGTCTTGAATGCCTTTATAGTATATCTTTCAGTAGTTAAAAACAAGAAAGAAAGCCAGCCTTATCATCGGTAACGTGGTTATGGAAGTTAGAAAAGCTTCGACACTAACGCTGACATTAAACACTGGTGCTCATTGCCTAGAGGTTTACCCAGACAAAGTTGAGATAAAGCAAGGCTGGTGACTTTAATCCATCAATCCCAAAAACCATTACATTACAAAACGCTGTTCCAACAGAACCAGCAACCATTTTCATGTACTACGTCCATAATCCGATACACACTTAACCCTAAAATAAACGCGCCAGCAAATCCCTTTTCGAAATACGGTCTAAACAGATTCGAAGCGCTATTAATTCATAGCCCTAACATCGGTAGGTCGTTACATAAGTAATATATTGACGCCAAACAATGATCGCATACAAAACCCAGCTATTACTGTTTCGGGACACTTTCTATTCGAACGATAACAGTATATTTTTGGGAATTCTGAGGTCAGCGAACGGAGGGTTATTCGGAATGGTTAAGAAGTGTCGTAGTAAGTTGTACGTACTTTGGATAGCTTGACGATATTATTATTTTTTATTTGGTCCGTAACCCAACTGTTGTTCGTTCGAATATATACTCTTTCACCATTTTATTTAATGTTATTGTCTGCCTCTCCTGTTTTATGTAATT
The DNA here is from genome assembly GCA_958496145.1 of Heliothis peltigera. Taxonomy (NCBI): domain Eukaryota; kingdom Metazoa; phylum Arthropoda; class Insecta; order Lepidoptera; family Noctuidae; genus Heliothis; species Heliothis peltigera. Next base: position 678,188 of record OY292321.1, read on the forward strand.
AAGATCTGTATACCGTATGTCTTTTGTCATCTGTAATATTATCATCATAATTCTTTCACTTCATCGAAATATTTGGTTGTATCTTCAATAGAGTATTTGACTCTTTTTCTTATTTATTCATATCAAAAGTAACATTTTACAAAACCAAAAACAGAAATAATTTTTGGAATCCGTAAAGTAGTTATTTATAAACCTTTCAAAAGTCAAACAGTTAAATAACAGAAAAAGGATGCATATACAAGCTTGTGACGTCAACGCTATTTGATCACGCATGTGTAAAAGAGATAGCAAGATGTCCCCACTATGATCCCACTCTTCTTCATACGAATATAAAAAATGTTGAATGCTGCTCCATTTATCTACCAATTTTAACGCTGTTTTCAAAAAAAATGTTCTTTGTGCGTTTGTTTATTTGTTTTATTAAAAGTTTTGTACAACATAAAACAGACAAATACCCTATGTATAGCATTCGCGGTCGTAGTAATTCACAAATAATAATGAAAAGGCCAAACATTGTTATAATGTTAGCACAAATAAATATTAAATGCATTACCCTCATCAGAATCAGTCATCACTATTTTGTTCCAAATATCCAGTAGCGGAATAATTTGATCTAGTTATTGAGGCTAAAGGGTTTGTTTTATTCAGCAAATGTCAGCAGAATTGTCAGTTTAAACAGCGCCTGAATTTGTGGCTAGTGAACAATGAACGGAATCATTCTACTCATTTGGAATTAATTGTAGAATCCTTATTGATATAATAATCAATTGCATTGTAGGTCTGTCTGTCTTTTGACGGTGATTGGGAGGAATTAATTTACAAATAGACGGGAACAAAGAACTTTTTGTAAACAAACAAATTTTGTGATACATATTTGAATGCATCACCTCCAAAATCTATTTCCTACAATATTTAAGGCGGTTTCCAGAAGTCGTTGTGGCCTAGTTGTTAAAGAGCCAACCTCTCAAGTAAGAGGGCGTGGGTTCGATTCCAGGTTAGGCAAGTACCAATGCAACTTTTCTAAGTTTGGATGTACTTTCTAAGTTTATCTTGGACACCAATGACTGTGTTTCGGATGGCACGTTAAACTGTAGTCAGAAGCCAGTAAGTCTGACGCCAGTCTAATCAAGGGGTATTGGGTTGCCCGGGTCACAGGGTTGAGGAGGTCAGATAGGCAGTCACTCCTTGTAAAACACTGGTACTCAGTCGAATCCGGCGAGACTGGAAGCCGACTCCAACATAGTTGGGAAAAGGCTCAGGAGAAGATGATTTAAGGCGGTTTCCAGTCCAGAAAACCAGTGTTTTAAATGGAGGGACAGTCTATCTGACCTCCACAACCCTATCACCACATAATCCCCGTTAAGACTGATTGTCAAATTTCCTAACACTCTTAAATCCTTCAATAATACAATACAAATGACATCGGAGACCGACTAGAGCTGAAGATAGGATGCTAGTCGAACAGCGAATAAGTAGTATTGTAATTCTAATTGTCGTTAAGGGACATCTAAGTGGCTAAATGAATTAATTAGCTTACCAAATGTATGGATTAACTCGTCTTTATGTAATTGTACAGGCAGCAGGTCAACCTACCCGAATATGTCAAATTTTACCAACCAAATACTAACCTTCCGGTATTGTGATAAGGTTGAAAATCTATGAAATAAGGACAGATTGAGTTAGGTTGATGTGCTGTCTGTACCTACTAATCTTGCTCTGATTTAATGTTTGTTCAGCTAAGTGGTTTAAGTGAAGTTTGTGATAATCATTGTTGCAATATCGGATTTGCTTACAGTTGCATTAGTTAGATTTGAACTGAATTATTTAACCTACATTTCAGAATAGCCCATTTGGTGTTTTTGACTACCGTTTTCACCCGCGCCCTGTAGAAACGACACTGCACCTTTCGCGATAAATGAGCTATCTAACGTTGAACTACTTCTAATCAATCCAGTAGTCCTTGAGATAAGCGAGTCCAAGTAATCAATCAAACTTTTTAGCTATATAAAACTAGTGTAGAATATGTATACATTTGTCAAATAATGAGGAGATCCGTAGGCGAACTAAAGTCACCGATATAGCCCACCGGATTAGCAAGCTGAAGTGGCAATGGGCAGGCCATATTGCACGTAGAGCAGATGGCCGATGGGGTCGAAAAGTGCTAGAGTGGAGATCATGGACCAGGAAGCGCAGCGTAGGACGTCCAACAACAAGATGGACAGACGACCTTGTAACGGTCACCGGAAGACGCTGGATTCAGGTCGCTTCCAACAGGTATGTGTGGAGATCTAAAGGGGAGGCTTATGTTCTGCAGTGGACGTCCTATGGCTGAGATGATGAGTCAAATAATATTTTTCTATTTAAATAACATCTTTTCCGAAAAGTACAAACAGAAAGAAATTTTCATTCATTTATTAATATTTAAATTCGTAACTTCACTTGCCACTCGATTCCAAAATAAAATACAAAGAAAACAATATTCCCTTCTTATCAAATCGACATCGATTGTAAACCCGTGTAAGACGAAAAACAAAATAGGTACGTGTTGTATCGAATTGGCAACGTTTCTTTCGACACTGCAATCTTGATTGATCAATAAGATACACACTTTCTTTGAAAAATGGAGCGAAAATATTGTGTCCAGAATTTTACTACGTCAACACATTATTTAATGAAGACCCTCATGTTTTTATAAATATTTATAAGAAAATAGTATGAAACAAGAAAACAGACGGCAGCACATCAAGCTACTACAGTCTGTCTAAAATCCGTAATAGATTTTCAACTTTATCGCTGAAGCGTATAGTTCTTAGTTGATTGGGAAAATTTATCATTTTCGAGTAGGTTGAAGTGTTGGCGCCTGTCGTGAGTGGTGATATGTTATTGGAAAATTGTAGAAACTGGGGATGAACTTCAAGGACTACAATTGGTTAAAACCGTCAAAACATGAATGACCTAATAACTTTGCCATAGTGAGCAAACTCTAATTAACTTGCAACACACCATAAAACCGTGAGACGGGATCGGGATCTTCTCAATGATATCCCCATTGAGAAGATCCCATAAAGGTCAAACCACAAAAAATTGCGTCGCTCGTCCATGCATATTTTCTAGAAGTCAATAAAATTATGACGATAATGAAAGTCAAAATTGTAAACTGCAGCTTACATTTAGTGTTAACACCATTTTCAAAATTCTGCGGTTCAAAGCAACAGAGGAGCTGTTAATATTTATAGAAGTTTAATTGCTTGCTTCTCAGTCGCTTATTACTGGTTTAGTCAGATAGCTTAGGTCAATAGTTTCTGTTCATTTTGAATTTATGGTTAATTCATTTTCAAGATTATTGTGTAACAGCTGAGATTCTCGATTACTCCATTCATCGTTATCATCAGCAGATTTCTTAAGAACGGGATGAGGGGCCAGCATTCAGCGCCTAACAGCTCTAGATTTTTCCATTACGAAGAAAATCCAACGTCCAAATCAAAACTTGATGTTCTTGTGGTGGCCTATTGGTTAAAGCACCAGCCTTTCGAGTATGAGAGTGCGGGTTCGATTCTAGGTCAGGCAAGTACAATGTAACTTTTCAAAGTTATACGTACTTTCTAAGTTTAATCTTGGACACCAATGACTGATTAAAGGTGAAGGAAAACGTCTCGACGAAACCAGGACTATAAAGTCTGAAATCACCAACCCGCATTGAGAAAGCTTGGTGATTAACGCTCAATCCTTCTCCGTGGGAGAGGAGGCCTTTGCTCAGCAGTGGGACGATAAAAAGGCTGTGTTGATGATGATCATGATTTTCTTCTCCTACTTCAGAATAAAAGCTTTCTTTATAATGTTTTGCAACAAAATGACGTCAATGAGTAACCATTTCCTCTATGAACCTCTTTCATTGGAAACTTTAGGAAAACTCGATCCGGTTACAGAAGTTATGAAAAGGCTTGAAGGTCAAACAAAACGTGACCTTTGGAATTCAAAACAGAACTCATTGGAGCTTACCCGAGCGGATATGATGACAAAACAAAATGGCATCATTTCCTCTCATCCAATTAGCCGAAATGGATCTTTGCTTTTACCTTTTTCGTTCAAAAGTGAAGTTAATTATCCAAAATTTGAATTCTACGTTATTTGTAAGCAATGTTTGTGTTAATGATTAAATCTTTGAGTACTTAGTTTATTTTCTTCTATCAAGAAACTAGCTGCCGCTAACGGATTCACCTATCTTCCGTAGGGACTACTTTAGCACCCGAATAGAAGTAGCTTAATAAGCTTCAAGGTTCAAGAATCAGACTGAAAGAATTTTTCAAATTGGCTCAGAAGTTTTTAAGATTTGTACGTTAAAGCAAACACACTGTTCAGCTTAAGGTATAATATTTAGTATCATCACCATCCTTTTTTAGCTCATGATACTTGGTTTGGTGTAAGATATAGCAGTGGAATGAAACAGTCGGAATAAGACAAAATAGTGTGTGAGCCTTTTTCATTAAGTAAATGAATTATTAAAAATAAGTTCTCTGGGAGTCAGAGGAACTTTGAAGATTTTTGAAATAACCAAAAGCGAAATAGAAGAACATTTACTTAAAAAATATGTAGTGTTAATAATTTGGAACGTTATTATTCAACATTCTCTCCTCGGTAACTCCTCAAAGGGACAAATTCCTTCATTGTCATATTATCAGACTCCGAGCACTAAGCATCCAAAAGCTTTGAATTGTCAAATCCTCGCGTGTAAGGTGGAGATTAGATGACACAGCAGTACCATTGTTTCGGCATTTTAACGAGGAATTAATGAGATGATAATTAGTGTCTCAAATGGTATTTTAATTTATTATAATCATTTTCTAAAGGCATAATTATAATATTTATTTTTGTTAAACATCAAAGGAAGAAAGACGAGCGTAGCAGAAAAATAAATGTGAATATATAATGCTTAAATTTTTCCATCATAATGATCCTGTTTTTAGGAAGATTTTGAACATGAACGTGGATGGATATAGAGGAAGGGGACGACCAAAGAAACGATGGATGAATTGTGTGAAAGTTGATATGGCTAGAAAGAATGTTACTTGTAAGATGACGGCAGACAGAAGAGTGTGGAAGAAGAAGACATGCTGCGCCGATACCAAATAAAATTTGCGATGAGGGCAGGAGAATGATGATGAAATACTTAGATTTTTTCTTCATTATCGAAATGTGATATGTCTGTTCGGGGTACTTTAAAATCATCTGTTTAGCCTGTTTCTAAAGCATGAAGAAGTTCAACTGAAATCAGTCACCCATCTATTTTTTTGCCCTTAATTGACGAATCTCGACCTGGCTTTATCGATGCAGTCACTAGCTCTTAAACGCTTCTTAATCAAAATTGTGCTACTTAAAATACCAAACAATATTAGGCTTTAAAATTTAGTATCAGAAAATAAAAATTAATTGCGTTTAACTATAAGAGCGGTATAATGAAGTAGGAATGAAACAGAGTTGTAGCTCGGCACAGCTCACTGCGCTCAGCTCGGGGCGTAGCTCAAAAGCGCTATTAACACCGTCACAATAAATCGTTAACGATGGGCCGACACTCACACCGTAGTTCAACGTTAATTGACTGGCATTTGTTTTATTCAGTGTTTTTTGTTATTGTTTTCTTATTCCGATAAGTAAATATTATTTGTCGAAAATCTATTGGATAAATTCAATTTTTTGAAAACTCAACACAAATATTCTATATATTATATAGAAGTTGGTGTCGCCCGGAAGTCTTGTTTTCTAACGACTTCCAGATGATAAAAAATATAGTATTCAAATAGTTAAACCTAAAATTTTTTATTTGATTACTGTCTAACCCCACAGATTTTGTCTTGTTATTTTTTTGTTATCTATCATAAGAACCTTCTCTTCTAAAATAACAACCGTGAAGGCGTGACCAAGGGAGATAGGGATTCATTTTTATATATATAGATAATGTAAGAAGAATCTAAACTTTGTAGTTATAAAGCGAAGAGCGACATGGGGTTCATCTCACAACAATTTTATTTCACTTTTAACCATTTTCACATGCTACGGCATTGTTCTAAAAAGGTAAACGAGACCAAGTATTATGCAAAGCATATTTTAAACTCAATAAAAATAGAACACGCTTTAGAAAAATGTGTTTGAACAAAGTTTTAGTGGGACCGCATCGCAAGTAGAGAAGTTCCCGAACTGTCGAGTAAGCTTAGGTGTTTGTGCATATTGAGCGCGATGTCTGAAGCACCATAAGTTTTCTGAACATGTTTGTGGTATTTAACATACATTTGAATTAAATCTTTTTAAAACTTTCGCAGGAATTGAGAAAAGAATTTGCGCAATTCTAGTTTTTATCTGTCTGTTGTTCGGAAATCGAAATTTATTTTTAAAGCGTCAGACTTTAGTTTACAAATAGCTTAATTTAGCAACTATAGAATTATCTGCATACATTTAAAAGTTACAACTGCTTTTGGAAATTTGGAAATAAAACTAAAAATTTATAGATGTCCGTAATAAATAAGTCTTCAAGCATTCACGGCACTTTTAAAAGTATATATCTTAGTTACAAATTTTGGCTCTAACTCCTCAAACCAAGGCTCTCGAATATTTTCCTCAAAAGTATACAGGAAGTTGTTCAGCAGAGTTATCGAAGTTACTGCAACGATTGAGAATATTTTATGCCAGAAGTAACTTTTAGTAGTCTTCTTTTGGAGGTTCAAAAATAGTAAAAGTTTGAATCTATCTCGAATATTGTGTCTAATAGTAGATTTTAAATGACATAACCTAAAAATTGCAAAATTTAAAATTAATAACAGTATTAACGAAAACTATTATTTAATTATTTACTCGTGGTGGCCTAGTGGTTCAAGCACCAGCCTTTCGAGTATGAGGGTGCGGGTTCGATTCCAGGTCAGGCAAGTACCCATGTAACTTTTTTAACTTATACGTACTTTCTAAATTTGTCTTGGACATCAATGACTGATTAAAGGCGAAGGAAAACATCTCGAGGAAACCTGGACTATAATGTCTGAAATCACTCAATTGACACAAAAACAATTTTCATATTTTTTTTACAGTACGGTGTAAGAGTCGGCCACCGTTGCTTTTAATGTATTACTCGAGAAATTTAACAAAAGTATCGCACTTTGTGACACTATAGCCAGGGCTATGTATGTATGTATACATACAATATTTTGCGTCACATTTTAACGTTGGGACAAAGGGTTCGTTCGATGTTACCGATGGGTGTCGTAAAATATGAATAAAGGTACAATCGTTGATGTCGATAAAAATCGCCTAACGTAGTCCCAATCAATAACAGACGTTTTATGTTTGTAAATACAGAATATGGCGAATCCTTTAATGTATGTAGGCTAATGTGGATGTCTATATCTTTACTGTTTTCTGCGATTAGGCACATCATCTTGAGAAATTTATTTCAAGTGTATTTAGAGAAGAAACCTCCTTGAATTTTAATCAAATTCTTTGTCTAAAATATTTTTTTTTAATTTGGTTGTTAAATGACGGAGATATGCGCGAACAAAGATCAAAAAATATATAAACATATCAAATTGAGAACCTCCTCCGTTTTGGGAAGTCGGTTAAAAAACGGTTGTTTAAGTACTAATTACGATAAACAAGTAAGCAGAATAGAACCTTCTGAATAATGTAACAAACTCATAAGGATTAGTGTGAAGGATACACAACACGAAACATAATTCATTTTCCTCACACAAGCAAGGTTACCCTCTTTACAAAAACAAACGTCTACATTTAAGTCTATTTGTTTTTTCTTATTCGGTAATTACTTTAAAGACTTAATTAGACTCTGTAATGACTCACTTGAGCTCGAGCGCAGATCTGCGTCTGGGATTGCTGCCAACAGTCTGCTTAAGAAACGGATGAATGCGAATATATTTGATTCTTAATTCTATGGTAATTTTGGGGTCTGGTTACGTTTTATTAGGGAACGTTTTGTTTGTGTCACCAAATTGGCCATTAATGATGCCATGTAATCATCAGCATAGCTAAGTAAGCTTAAATTAAGAAGCTTGGTATAACGCACTGTACCTATTTATAAAATCTACATTTTTGATAGGGTCAGCTTCTTATTTTATCGATGTCTAACATACAGGCTATAAGACTGAAGGGTTGCCCAGTTTCTGATCAACATGATACTGGTGATCAGATGTGTCTTCACTCTTAAAATTTCATTTTTCAAATTACGGAGGGAGGCACGAATGCTCGTAAACATCGCTATGTTACCATACTTAGCTATGTCTTATGTTATGAAAGTCTCCTTAAACCCTTTTTATACTTCTCTATGCGACTATTAGACCTACGAGGCAGTATGGAAATAGGTAGACACAGCGACACCACGCCATCACGTAAGCAGACTCGTCGCTCGCACGTAAAAGCGACATTATCAAGTTTTGCTCGGCAATCTCCCTCAAGAATGTAGTCATTATCTTCTTTGTAGTTTTATCTGCGTCGTAAATTACCTACCGCCCAAAATACACGAAACTCATTAAAAAATGAAAGTGAAAAGGGTCTGCCGTAGTATATCACTCGGTAATCCAACAAGAGACACCAATTTCGTGCAAAAAGATAATCTACAGAAGCATTTTAATTACTTTTAAAGCTCCCTTGTTAGACCAGTATTATATATTCTGTACAAGCTCGGGATTACCTGGTCCCCGTCATAATATATGGTCGGCCTTTTTCCCTCACGTGGGAAATTTATGTTTCTGTCCCTTTTCCGTGACCTGTTTTTGACATGTGAAGTAAGCCGACCTGTGGAGTGTTTTGGCGTGGTTCTGCGAAATCGCGTTAGATATTTAGGAATGGTGATTAAGGACATTTTCGGCCTTGGCGGATTTGAGTGGGAAAGTTCCTATGTTGTGGTGGGCTTAGCGTAGATTTTATAGTAGCGGTTGGTGAAAAGGGAAACATTGACTATGTTCGAGTAGAATCGCTTTGAATGGAATAAATGGAATGGATTGATTGGGATATAATCTTATACCATGGAATTTACACTTTCATCTCGTCAGCTCGTGCATCTTCATTTACTTCCATGCAAACCTCAGTGCACACTGTTACAGCTTCGAAATACTCACATCGTCGATCATCTAACCATTGGGCAGCGTTCAACTGGATGTTCACTTCATACATAGCTCTCGCTACACCATAACTTGTGACCCGAATATATTTATTGCTCTCACGACTCCTTTGGCAATGCATATAGGCTTAACCGTAGACGGGTATGATGCAGATGAAGGAATTTTGACTAAAAAGGGCTTTAACAAAAAATTCTTGAGAGTTTTGGCGTTTGAGCAGTAGCTATTATACCCTTGTTTTTGAACTTACATTATGTTATAGATAGTTGCGATTTTAAGAGGGTCCCTTAATGATGAGCTATCTTTTTGGCAGTATGTGCCCTCGGATTAAGACTATCAATTTTGGTATCTGATCAATATCTTTTTTTTTGTAGGACTATAAATTCATAATAGAGTGGTAATTACTAACATATATGTATGTATATACCAGACTGAGTTGGTTACCAATTTTAATTTTAGCTCGTATATTTTGTAGACATACAAAAGCCTCTGACATAGTTCAAAGTTTAGGGCTATCTGCTGCTATAAAACTGTTTTTTTTTTTCAATTGCAGCAAGGATGATAAACCCATGTGAGCGTCGGTCTGTGGCGTGTCTACTCCTGGCGATCATTGCCGTGGTCGCCGCCGCGTCATACGACCGCGAACGACTTGAGATTGCTAAGCAAATCTTGGAAGAGGTGCCTCTTACTGACGGGTAAGTTAATCGATTATCCTAAAGTTTATCGATATATTTTAATGTCCATAAAAATGATTAAATATGAAAAGAAGGCTCAACGTTGCTGGTTTGCTAATAATGTAAGCTCTAAGTCACCAAGCTATAGATATTAAATTATGATCCAAAACTACTACAAGACATACATACATATTCGCTTATTAGATTAGGCTTCAAACTGCCTGCCAAGATGCACATGAACTCAAACTGTTATTTTTTTTTGTTAATGGAGATAATCTATACTAATATTATAAAGCTGAAGAGTTTGTTTGTTTGTTTGAACGCGCTAATCTCCGAAACTACAGGTTCGATTTGAAAAATTCTTTCAGTGTTAGATAGCCCATTTATCGAGGAAGGCTATAGGCTATATACCATCACGCTAAGACACACGGGAGCGGAGTAGTAACCAAAGATGCGGGTGAAACCGCTGGGGACAGCTAGTACGTTATGAAATCTTAGGACCCAAAAGTGTTTTTCACATCCATAAACATACCAAAAACTTTTTCAATACACAAAATCTCATTTCAAACAAAGATTCTAGCAATACATTACACATAGTCTATTTCCAAGTGAGGAGCCTTAGCAGCATTAAATATAATTTCGAGGTGTACTTACGGGAGTGCCAGGGGGAGGGGGGAGGGGAACTCACTTTATATTATGATGGGGGGAACAAAGACAGAGACCAAATATATGATTTTATAGAAGTATACAGGTGGATGACGTGTTTGATCATAATATCGTAAATGGTTGAATTATTGTGAATTATTCTAGTTCGCTTTCACGGTGAAATGACTGTACTATTTGACATAGCGAGAGCGGTGTTAGTTACACTCTGTATTTATAACTCAAAAACACTGAAAATGGGTGGAGAAGTAGCTTAGAACCAGCAGATTAATACAAGATAACAATAACACCAGCTGTGTACTGGAAAAGTGCCCCAGAGACGCGGTTGAAACCGAGGGTGGAAGCTAGTACAGTATGCATATATCTGAGGACTAACATGGAATATTTTTAAATTAAATAATTGCGTTAAAAATGTACTACTAACCTATTTGAGTCAAGTGCTTAAAGAAGAATAAAAGAACAACACTAGTCACTAGGATAATTCAATTAGAAAATTTAAAACATTATTTCACCTTAAATAAAATATAAGCAATCCGTACAGAAAGCGCAAGTAACTTACCGTCAACATTGAAATAACTTGGGAGTCTTACAAGCTTGTCATCTGTAGTCTCTGCTAAGTGAACCACTATTCTATTTGTGAAAAACAAAAGGCAAAGCAACAGCCAGATAAATAACTGGTTCAGTCTAGGTCGCATAGCAAGCATAGTAGTCATACCCGACTACGAAGCTGCGAAATACCGAGACATCATTTACCTAACCCTTTTCCCAACTATATTAGAATTAGCTTCCAATCTAACTGGATGCAGCTGAGTACCAGTGTGCCACATGTAGTGACTGCCTATCTGACCTCCTCAACCCAGTACCCTGGGCAATCCAATCCATTTGATAAGACCGGCTGAAAGAATTACTGACTTCTCGTAAAGACCGCCAAAGATGAAAAAGTACTTTAAGATTCATATAAATATGTTTAACGCTATGATCAGAATAAAAACTATGTCTTGATTCCCGCGTCCCGTGGGAACTAGTTTCTGGCTGATACAAGCTATTAGGGTCTACCCAAAAATAAATTAATCTCTTACGCAATTTTACTATGAGACAAACAAACTCACTTTAAAGTAGATTCCAGGGTGCCTGTAAATATTATAGGCAATAGGACTAACTATTCTATTACCACCACCTAACCGCTATCGCCCCCGCTCCGCTTATAAACCGTATACTGTATAGCCAGACCCTTACATGCAGTAGCAACGTCTGTTTGTCTGTTTGCCAAATTCCAGATTTAGCTTTAAAAACTTTTCCAGAACTGTTCCACTTAAAATGGCGAGATGAAAATTTTTGCGGTCAACGTTCGTAAATTGTTATTGTTTTTCTTTTCCGTGTTATGAATTTCATGAGAATTTCTTACGGCAAGTGTAAGTAGGAATGGAAATACTTTCTTCTGAAGTTTTTTTTGTTCAGTCGGCGAGCTCGGGAACTTTTGAATATGGAAATGTTCATGAATTTAGCACTGATTTGGATCGTACACTGGTTGCGAAGAAAATCTACCCAGTAAATATTTCTATATAGTGGTTACTTTCAAAAGCCTGCAGTATTCACAGAACCTGTTTGTTAAAGGCCGAAATGAATAACCTACCTACGCGTTGTTTTGCTTACTAGAGATAAGAATTGGACACAAATTACATATATGGGGCTAATGTCAAAATTCAGTCTCTAGAAAGAAAAGCAATGTAAATATATAATAACTAGTTGTTCCCCACTATTCTAGCCACCGCCCGAAATAACTTCTTCCCACATCCGGATAAAAGTAGCCTTTACGATACGTACTTTAGCCTTTCCTCAGACTCTAGACTTGTATTTAGAATATTTATTGAATCTACAATAACGTCTTTTTTTCTTGTCATAGATGCGTTTGTAAGCCTATGAGCATTAAACAACTAAAAATTAGAAATTAGACTTCCTTCCCTTTTGACTTACCTACTTAAAGCCCATGGCTTACTGTTAATTTTCTTGTCCGCAGCCACAACGACCTTCCGTGGAACATCAGGAAGTTCCTTCGCAACCAGATCAATGAGTTTGAGCTGAACACTGACCTTACTGTGGTGGAACCGTGGTCCATCTCCAAGTACTCCCACACTGACCTGCCGAGGCTGAAGACTGGGATGGTGGGCGCTCAGGTACGGATAAACTAAGTGCTCTTTCGTACAAAATATTACGTAAGGCCTTATGTGGTGATATGAAAGAAATAAATATAAATAAAGAAGACTTAACAAGAGTAAATGACCGAATTTGGACCGCAGCTAAGTTAATTACTCACTTTAATGTCGTGAAATGAAACAACTTGTATACCATCGTGACGACCAAATGGCGTGGTGGTTAGTGAATCTGCCTGCCACGCTATAGGTCGCGGGTTCGATTCCCGCATAAGTCAAACATTTGTGTGCACGAACATGGGTGTTTGACTTATTCTGGGTGTTTCTATGTATAATATGTATGTATTTACAAAAGAAAAGTATATAAGTATGTTTATCAGTTGTCCAGTACCCATAGTACAAGCTCTGTTGAGTTTGGGACTAGATGACATTGTGTGAATGTGTGAGGGATATTATATTATAAACCTTTTCTGATATTGTTCCATCTGGTTATCCATAAAATAACTCACGATAAATTAAAACCAAAACATCCAAATTTGTAGATAAATCATATTCTTTATTCGCCAGCAATTATTCTCAAAACTTTACTCTGTCCTCGTTATAGCTATCAACTCGTAGATTTACGGCTACAGCGACTATACGAAATGACGGAGCCTGTTATAAATTTTATATAGTATCTAAAATTGGTCGGTTGATATATGACGCAATTTGATCAGCATTTATAGGTCCGCCATACATCAATGTATTTGTACGGGGACCATGGCTTGAATATTTGAATACTGTGTCCATAAAAGGGGTCAAATATACTTTTTTGATGGCCGGACACTTTATGCCTGAGTGCTTTAGAGGTCACCGCACTCCCTCATCTCCGGTTTTCCTTGTTCCACTACAGTGAGCAATGACGAGGGACAGGTCCGGCCACTGGTTTTCTTTCACTGGTCATTCAGAGCAGAGGTAAAAACTCTGTTCGGAGGGTGAATTGTTCGTAATTTGACACCTTAGGTGAGAGGGTCAATGATGTTGGACCCAAGAGTAGTAAATGGTGCAAGTTGCAATAGCAATAAAGACTCTTTATCCTTGATAATAACGCTCTTCTTGTTCTCTTGTTAGTCAAATAGTGATGATGATGGCATGCAGACCGATTGTCAGATACGGCGGTCGTTCTCTCTAAGGAGATCAGCCAGCTGCGCAGGACATATCATAGTGCACAACCATTTGCGTAAATACAGGTGCACTCTCTATTCCCTCACTCTCATAGTCCGATCTGACGACCGAAGAAAGATCAGGCATTGGACCGACATTTACGTGCTCTCTGATGCACGGGTATATCAATCACCAACTTCCAATTTACTGATTACTTTGTTAAATGCACTGGATTACTCAGATATGTGATGTTTTATTTTGAATGCGAGTGGTCCAGCGCTGAAATCTAGTATGAATACTATATCCATATGAGGTAGCAAAACTTCTGTAACGGCCGGTCGTTTATGACCGTAATAATGATTTCGCAGCCGGACTTGTAATCACAAGTTCTCGTTATTAGTAACAGTTAGGCCCCCGCTGTAATCGACCGCTACGAGCCCCACTGGGCTAATAGCCTATTTCTGGCTTCTGTTAAAACTACTTAAATCTATTAGAAACCCTTTTTCTGTAAAATATATCTCTATTTTATCATTATTGTATAAATTATTAGTATAAATACGCTTTCTTTAATCTTTTTTTCGCTGTTTTTTTATTTATTTCTAAACAATTGATTAAAGAAATAAAATGACTTAAAATGCATCTCATAAAAATGTAAATACGACTAATAACGATACAAAGTATACTGTTGACGTTTATAAATGTATTGCCGACGCAACTAAACAAAATGATAATTACAAAACTTGAAATGGACGAACAGAATCAAAACTTTCAAACAACCCAACTAACAGTTTTCATATGAACAAACAACAAGCAAAACTTCCCTTTCAACAGCATTAGTTCTATATAATACATATATTTACAAACATACATACAAACATAACTACACGAACCTAAGCAACATCGGACCGTACCCAAATCTTCGAAACTAGTTCCTTTGTCCTCCGACCTTGGCTCTGGAACGTTCTGGAACATTCGAGAACCTTCCCGAATAAACTAGATAATAACTTCGCTGTAATGGTTTGATCTGGAAACTAACGCTGGGTCAGATAGTTTGCTATTGAGTCGTGAAGTCGTCTATGTCAAATATTCACATTAAGGGCCTGTTTCATAACCTACGAATAAGTTCCGGATAGTTTATTTGGTAGATAATTTCATACAAATTCTGTTCCACTTTTGAATTTATTCGGTAGATAGTGGCTATTCGGATATTGTGAAACTGTCCTGAAGTAGGTAAGCTTTAGAATTTGTGGTTGGTTTCAAAATCTAGCCAAAACACGGGCAGTCGAAAATTGGCCTTACAAGAATAAAAAAAAACCATATAACCGAGTGTGGTAGACCAAGCTTGCCTTGGAATATATGTACAACACCTTTAAAAGCAACAGCTGACTGCAATCTGTTTGCGGACGATCGGAAGACGATTCTGTCGTTACATTCGTAACGTGAGATAAACGCGTGAATATTTCATTGCATAAAATATATTTTTCAATAGTCGTATTTATTGTTGACTGATAAATAAATAAACCACGAATAAATAATGTTCGTAAACTGTTGATTTTTTCCATAAAACAGAGAGATCAAACTGCGGCATAACAATATAATATTTCCGCAGCAAAAAATCCGACAGCAGATAATCACAAAAAATTCGCCAATCTATCTCTAAAAAAATAACCCGTTAAAATTGTACGGGCATAATAAATTGTGCCCAATAACTCTTTCGTAGGCAGCAAAAATATTTATTGCCGGCATAAATTCAAATTAGACCCCAGTTTGCTTCTGGGGTGCAAAAACACAGATCTGAGGTAAGGGGGTTACCTTCGTGTGTACTCCCTCTTATGTTTTAGGTACAAGGTTATCTTTTATTCATTAAACACTTAGTTTTCGCTAATGGATAAGAATAAATTCTTAACAACTTAAGCGTAACGTTTTTCAAACCGGTTTCACCAATCCCTGTAAGATTATTCTAAGAAAAATCTATAAAATCAAATAAAAGTAGTGCTGTGGTTATAAAATGAAATCTAACATGGATTTTAATCATCTCCCTAGCCTTTCCCCAACTATGTTGGGGTCGGCTTCCAATCTAACCGAATTTAGCTGAGTATCAGTGTTCTACGAGGAGCGACTACCTATCTGACCTCCTCAACCCAGTTGGTTAGACTGGCGTCAGACTTACTGACTTCCGAGCACCCGTAACGACTGCCAAGGATGTTCAATGACAGCCGGGAGCTACAGTTTAACGTGCCATCCGAAACACAGTCAATGGTGTCCAAGATATACTTAGAAAGTACATACAAACTTAGAAAAGTTGCATTGGTACTTGCCTGACCTGGAATCGAACCCACGCCCTCATACTTGAGAGGTTGGCTCTTTAACCACTAGGCCACCACGACTCGCTCCAATCTCTAACATGGATTTTAATTTGTCTACAATAATAGAAATTACATTAAGGGCCAGTTTCACAATGTCCAAATAGCCACTATCTACCGAATAAATTCAAAAAACCGAACAGAATTTGTATGAAATTTTCTACCAACTAAACTGGAATTTATTCCTACGTGGTGAAACAGGCCCTAAATACTAGTTTAAACTAGTTTTAAGCTATTAAATGTCTTTGTGTGTGTAAAGAAAATAACTAATTCGACTAATGTGCCTGTTCCATGTCGTAAACAAAGCTGGGAGCGATGGCTAAGCGATTCTTGTTTCGAGCAATATTTTGCCACAACAGGTGTGCGGGTCTTGGTTAGGTGTACCACAAGAAGCAAGCTTTTCACGATATTATTTTTTCCTTACAAAATCAGTAACAATGTTATTTTTCCTCTGTATGTTACGTGAAGAGTATTTTTAAGGATAAATTCTGATAGAGCAGTTTTTTTTAGTAAATCCATTAAGTTTTAGTTCAGTATGACCAAAAAAACTAAGGCCTCGTTTAAGGAGACGCGACGCGTCAGGCGGCACGGTGCGCGAAGCGGGCCGCCGGTAACACAAACATACGCCGATGTATGGAGCGTTCAAGGAGAAGCGTTTTTGCTCGCGTTTGTTTGAATTGTAGCGTCGCATGAGACGGGCAACGCCGCGAAGGACGCAGCGGATGAAGCGACGGGTGACGCCGCGTAGGACGCAGCGGATGAAGCGACGGGCGACGCCGCGAAGGACGCGGCAAGGAAGGGGAAGGAGAGACAGAAGACTGGCAGGATACAAGAAAGCTGCGGTAGCCGCAGCGGGCGCCGCAGTGGACGACGCCGTGTGCGACGCTGCGGACTACGCGGCGGGCGCATCGCCGTAAACCACTAATCCGTATGCCCCGCTCCTTCATAAACGAAACCACTAGTTATCATATGTTTGTCTTTACGCGTCAAATGCGGCGGGCAGCGACGCGCGCTGCCTCTACATAAACGAAGAAAACACTTGACGCCGCGCAGCCCGCTCCGCGCACCGTGCCGCCTGACGCGTCGCGTCTCCTTAAACGTGGCCTAACAATGTTGTGACGAAATAACCAAATCTAAAAAACTAAATTGAAAAATACTTAAATCTCATCGTGTTTACACAACTAAGGGCCAGGTGCACAGGTTACGGTTAGCCACTATCTATCAGACAAATTAAAAAATGGAATAGAATTTGTATGAAATTATCTGCGAGATAAACTATCTGGATCTTATCAGCAACCTATGAAACTGGTCCTAAGTAAGATTAAAATACCTATTAGCTTGCTCAAAGATGGAGAAGTTTTTTGAATTACCTACATTCGATAACAACAGGATTGCTCATCGTAGCAAAAAAAAAGAAACAGAAAAAGGGACATAACCCGCCCCCGCTCCCCCACCACGCCAAGCTCCAAGGTACATAAATTCGTTCCGCGTGGACCTACCGTCTGATCTCGCAACATCCATCTCCCGATGGCAGCGACATACTACGCCATCAGCTAGATTTGTACGCGTTCGTACTAAAAACAGCTTTCAAGATGATTAGAAATATATTCTTATTTACACATTCGTAGTAATACCATTTCGTCTAGTCGTGGTGGCCTAGTGGTAGTATGAGGGAGCGGGTTCGATTCCGGGTCAGGCAAGTACCAATGTAACTTTTCTAAGTTATACGTACTTTCTAAATTTATCTTGGACACCAATGACTGATTAAAGGTGAAGGAAAACATCTAGAGGAAACCTGGACTGTAAAATCTGAAATCACCAAACCGCATTGAGCAAGCGTGGTGATTAACGCTCAATCCCTTTCTGTGTGAGAGGAGGCCTGTGCCCAGCAGTGGGACGATAAAAAGGCTGATGATGATGACTAATATCATTGTAGAAACATATGTACATATAAGTAAATTTCGTGAGTAGGACGACAGAGTAAGTGAAACACAATTGAGTTTCTCTGTAAGTAAAGATTTATTGGTTATTTCATTAATAAGAAAATAAGTGTATTTACTAACTACTAACTCTATATAAAACTTACAAACCTGTAAGTAAAGAAACGACATTTAATGTTATTTATTACAATGTCCGTTCCTACAACACTATTAATTAAAATTAAACATTTTTTACTTCTTACGTAAATAATATAAATTTTCACAGAGCACAAACTTCATCTGTCAGACAGTCGTTGACCAGTTGTGCGACCGATGAGGTTTGATGCGTGAAAATGTAATTGAAAGAAAAAAAATATTTTTTTCTTTATATCTCCCCCCCTCCATGAAAAAGATAAGGCGAAGATGTCTTTTTCCATGCACGGTCTTTAATCGTAGGTAGGAGCAGGTGTTAGCTTTGAAATATGGAAAAAGTTCGACTCTGATCTCTTATGTCCAGTATCTACCTTGTAAATTGAGTTTGAGATTTTTTCTAGAATTTTGTACGGTCCAAGTTTCAATTCATCAAGCTTCTTTCGATTTAATTTGTTTCCATTCTCTATAAAAACAATATCACCGACTTTGAAGTCTATATGCTTTCTATTTTTATCGTAAACTGTCTTGTTATAATTGTGTGATTTGATTGTATTTTTCAGAGCCTTTTCCCTAGCCTGGATTAAATCATATCCAGTCTTCTTTTCTTTCAGTTCATTTGGCAAAATCGTAACATCTGTGCCATGAAGTAGGTATTTGGGAGCATATCCAGTAACGGTGTGCTCAGTTTCATTGTATTTTTGTACACAGTTGTGGGCTATAGTTGTCCATGCCAATTTTGTGTCTTTTTCGTTTATCTTGCATCGGATTTTATTAACTAATGTCTGGTTCAATCTCTCATTTAATCCATTTGAAAAGGGAGAATTTACTGCTGTAAAAATTATGGAAATATTTTTTTCATCCAAAAATCTTTTAAATTCCGTAGAATTTATACCTGGGTATTGGTCTGCTAGTATTAGTTCCATGTTATCACTCTCTGTGCAGTTCCTTATTAATTTGATGAAGTCATTGGCATTTTGAGTGCTTGATGTTAGAATATACGCATACCTGGTGAAATGATCTAATAAAAGATGTAAATATTTCTTTGTTGATCTGGAACCTCCGAAGCCTCCAATGGTATCAATAGAGCATATCTGAAAAGGTTTTGTGGCGGGACCTAAGTGGGACATCAATCCATATTTAATGTGTCCTCTTGATTTATTCTTTAAACATATGGTACAACTCTCACAGATTCTTTTTATGTTTTTAGTCATATTTTCTGCTGTATAAACTGAGCTAATCATTCTCTGCATTTGTTTAATTCCGATATGTCCCAGATCTGCATGTACACTTTTCATAAAATCTATGCTAAATTCCTCTGATATAATAATTTTTCCTTTTTTCTTTACTTTTTTGTAGTAAACATTGTGTTTTTTCATTAGCTTGTCTTTTCTGCATTGTATATATTTATTTTTAACCTGATCTTTTAGGATATCTTCTAGTGTTATTATATTAACTACTTTTAACTGTTCCTCTAGGTTTTCATTTGGTTCAAGGACCGGATTCCTGCTTAGGCAATCAGCTTCAATATTGTATCTTCCTGGCGAATATTTAATTTGGAAATCATATTGTGAAAGGTAGTATGTTAGATCTCCTAATTCTTCGTCTGTTCTTGACCTTATGTTCATGTTTTCCAGTTGTTTGTGATCAGAAAATACAGTGAATTTCCGACCTATTAACAGATGTTGCCAATACTTTACACATTCTTTAATCGCCAGGCATTCCAGATAGATAGCTTTCTTCCTTTTCTGTACTTCAGTCAATTTTTTCGAAAAGTATGCTACTGGTTTTTCTTCGTTGGTTTTTTGTGGCTGTTTTAATACTGCTCCTACTCCTAATATACTAGCATCTGTATATATGTGAATAGGCAGGTTTGGGTCAAAGATTGTTAATATTGGTTGAGAACATAATATTCGTTTCATTTCATTAAACGACTCCTCGCATTCATTAGTCCATTCAAAAGTTTGTCCTTTTCTCAAAAGGTTATGCAATGGTTCCAATTTAATGGCTATATTTGGCACATACTTATGATAAAAGTTTATTTTTCCCAGGAATTGCCTCACATTCTTTTGTGTTTTTGGAGTCGGGAAATTTTTTATTGATATTAAGTTATCTTTTAATGGCTTAACTGAATTATTCTGTATGATGTGACCCAAGTATTTAACTGTATCTGCTGCAAATGTACATTTAGAAAATTTTAGTTTTAAACCTTCACTTTCAATTGCTTGAAAGAGTTTTTCCAGATGTCGGATATGATCCGAGAAGTTTTCTGAGAAAAGTAAAATGTCATCAATGAAACATACTGCGAACTCTCCCAGCTTGTGTTTCCGTATTATATTACACATTATTCTTTGGAATATAGCTGGGGATGTTTTTAAACCGAATGGCAAGCAGGTCCATTGATAGTGACCCTCTTGTGTCACGAATGCAGTTTTGTGTCTATCTGTGACACGTAAAGGTATTGACCAAAATGCTGAGTTTAGGTCCAATGTTGAGAAAAACTTGCAATCTCTCGTCTTTAGTATTAGGTCTTCAATGAGAGGAAACGGCTGTGATTGAGGCACAACAATTTTATTTAAGTCTCGAAAGTCAATACATAATCTTGATCTTTTGTTTTCATCTCTTTTATAAGCTAATGTGACTGGTGCTGCGAATGGACTATATGATTCTTCTATTATATTTTTTTCCAATAATTTTGAGACTTGTTCTTCAATCTCCTTCTTATCTTCTATTGTGCAACGATATGGCCTTTTGGAGCAATATTTTTCTACTAGTAGATCAATGTGTGCCCCATAATCCGTTACCTGTCCTATGTCATATTTGTCCTTTGCAAAAACCGACTTATTTTTCGAAATTAATTCATCAATCACGGCCTGTTGTTGAAAGTCTAGATGATTTATGTTAATTTTGAAGTTTTCTTCATGTATACCTTCATTAAAGTTTATCAAATTATCATATTTAATCTCCTTAGAGATCATATCTATTTTATCTGTTTCCTTGGAAACTATTTCACTTCTTTTTATAGGTAATTTCTGAGTAATTTTTAAGTTTTCGTTTTGAACTAGGTAAAATTCTTTTATACAATCAAGACCCACTAAAAAATCATAATCGAAATTTTCCTTGTCTATTACGAAAACATTCATCTTTTTCTCCAAACCAAAGATGGTTATATCAAGTGTTACCATACCATTTGCCTTTTTAACGCCATTAATCGTTTTTAAGTTAGTACTGTTGCACTGACTGGCTTCTTTATTGTTTATTCTTAACAATTTTGAATTTATTAATGAGACATTAGACCCAGAGTCATAGATGCCAGAAACTTCAACAGTTTTATTCAGTACTAATTTCACTTTGATTAATGGCGGCACTATTAGTTTTTTTGGTCTTCACATTGCAATTCACATTCCAATTCTGAATTGTTGATAAGTTTTATTTGCTTTTTATCTTTATCAGTACTTATATTTGTTTTAAACCAGCAAGAATCTTCCGAATGATAACGTACACCTTTCTTCAATTTTTCACAAATACTACATTTTTTCTTCTCAGTCTTAGCATCTTCTTTCTTCTTGATAAATTTTGTTTTTGAAACTAAATGTTCTAATTTTCCAAGTTCACTAAACAAATTTGTTGTATTTACGATCTGGTCTTTGTTTATTCTGTCTGTTATAAAATCTGGCAAGCCGGCAGCAATAATATCAATAAGAGTCCCTTCATCTATTGTTTTTCTTACTTCTAGTAAAAGTTTTTCTTTCTTTACTGCATATTCTAATAAAGACCCTGATTGGTACTTGTAAGATAAAGCATACTTGCTAGCATTCCAACCTTTATTAGCATATGTTTGCAAAAAACTTGACTTCCATTTTGACCACTCGGAATGTAAGGTAAGTTTGATCATCATGGACGAATACCAATCAGTGCATGATTTTTCAAGAAATAATCTGAAGATTTCAATGATTTCTTCTTCTTTTACTATACCAAACCTTGTACATTCTTTTTCAAATACTTCCATCCACTGGTATGCATTTGAACTTTTACCATCAAATTTTTCAATCACAAACTTATCAGCTAACTTTTTAATACTTTTTTTTTCCTTGTCTTGTTGACTTTTAACAAATGTTTCCAAAATTTTTACTATTGGATCTTCCGAACACCTTTTACTGCCAACAGCCATTAGTTCTTGGGTAGTTTCCTCTAAAAATTGGTCCTGAAATATCATGTTTTCATCCTCATCAAAATATGTTTGTAATATATCTTTTGTTGTTTTTATCCAAACACTTCTAGTTTGATATCTCTTCTTCAATGTATTTTTAACGGTTAAGAAAGTTTTCGAGGTTTGGATATGTTTGTGAAGTGATACTGCTTGATATTCTTCAGGCATGAGGAAAACTTTTCCATCTGTTGTGGCAATCGCAGTTATGGCGGCATAATTGGACTTTCCGTCTGTTGATGGTTTAATTTCAAATGTAAACTTTAACTTCTCCATTTTATGACATTAAATGTCGTTTTATAAGTAAATTTCGTGAGTAGGACGACAGAGTAAGTGAAACACAATTGAGTTTCTCTGTAAGTAAAGATTTATTGGTTATTTCATTAATAAGAAAATAAGTGTATTTACTAACTACTAACTCTATATAAAACTTACAAACCTGTAAGTAAAGAAACGACATTTAATGTTATTTATTACAATGTCCGTTCCTACAACACTATTAATTAAAATTAAACATTTTTTACTTCTTACGTAAATAATATAAATTTTCACAGAGCACAAACTTCATCTGTCAGACAGTCGTTGACCAGTTGTGCGACCGATGAGGTTTGATGCGTGAAAATGTAATTGAAAGAAAAAAAATATTTTTTTCTTTATATACATACTATTAATTAATGTATGTTTCTAATAATGATCTAATGTGTAATAAATCATAGTTTTGATGTATATTCCATCATTTTTTATAATCTTACAATTATCTACCATCTCCCGTAGATGGCGACCCTGCCAGTTCTCCGCGCTTATGTTTCGGGTATCATAGTTTGGCAAGGTACAGACGCGAGCCCATCAAAAATCCCACTCAACTTAGAACCATATGCTTCAGAGATAAAGCTGAAAATCTATTAAGGAAATTTGACAGATTGTAGTAAATTGGATGTAGTGGCGTCTGTACTCTTCATACGGAGAGAAGACTAGAGCCTCTATAGTAGGTGGACAACTGATTTCATAAATATTCGTCTGGATTTTCCAATACATATAGGTAGTCCAAGACAGTCCCTTAAAATTATCTACCAGGTTTTGGCCTAGCGTACACTCATTCCTCCTCCTAGTGAGAGGAGGCCTGTGCCCAGCAGTGGGACGATAAAAAGGCTGTGATGATGTACACTCATTTGAGATGCCAGACCACTCCGAAATGACGTTAGAAAAAATAACAAGCCTAACCTCCCATTAATAACGTCGGTATTTCCTCAGACAATTTGTAATGAGGTCAAGGGCATCATAATAATATAGCGGTGAAAAATCGTGGGTCATTTGACCCCCAGGGCTGGACTGGCGATAAACCGGGAACTATTTGTTAGACTCGTAAACTTTTTCTTGAGAGTTCTTATTCTAAAAGGAACGTAAGGCGAGTGTCTATTATAGGCTTTTCAACAACCTGACAACTTTTATTTTGCAGTCTTTATTTAGGAGGCATCTAAAATAATGGGTAGCTGATGACTAGGTCAAGAATAAAATCATTTGCGATATTAATATGGTGAAGCATCTTAAAATAACGCCACTTTCATTTATGATGTTGAAAGAAAAACTATAATAACCAAATTGTTGATAATTTATGTACGAAAAATTCTAACTTTCATACAAATAGCATAGATAGTATCCGTTTTTGACAGTTCAATAAAAGTAATGAATCTGATTAGTCGTCAACTACTCTACTACCTTAACTAATGGTATATAATTCTTATCTGCATGTAGTATGAGTTGAAATTACCTTGATATAACGCAGTTTAGAAAACAACATTTTCTATAGACATTATACTTCTGAAAGACAGGGAGAAAATCACCGTGTGTAGAATCACTGTAACACATCTTACTGTTAATCTTTCAGAAGTATAATGTCTTGCAATGTATCTCAAAAACTACCCCGTATATAATGTTATCATTAGACTTTATCAGTTTTATTAAAAAAATCCGGGTCATTTCGCAATCATAAAATACACCGACACTTCCCCAAAACCTTGGCCCAAAACAATTTTCTGAATTTATAAAATAACCTTTGCAAGTCTTACCATTCCATAGTAAACCTTATAGAGAAAGCTTTTAAGTGTTTTTTTGTGTGTCAATTTTGGGCTTGGTAAGAAAATGATTTGTTTTGTTTCCATTATTGGGGAGATCTGGCAAAAGTAATTTTTGATGCGTGTGGGAATTTCTGTTTGTGTGAGTAGCTGAATAATATCACTGCTATCAAGTTTTGTCTATAAATACCCAAATATTTCAATACCGCTAATTATGCTCATCCCTGCAGACTTTTCTACATTGTTAGCCAAATAATAAATCCGTAATACCTTTAATTATTTATAAATTAAACGCTAAACATAACACCTTTTCAGTTACACTTAATTAGAACCTGTTCTTCACAATACGCTCTCCTTGATCTTCGAACTGCTTTTTCGTAACCCAGAGTCTCTTCGCTCCTGCCATTCCTGCAAAAACCGCGCCTCCCAACCAAGCCACGACATAAGCTTCCGACGTAGAAGTAACATTCACAGGCCTATTGATTAAAGCCTCGATTTCTCGGGCCAACCGTTTGTTCAAACCTGGCATGGTCGCCATGCCCCCGTGAGTGACGATGGAATCATACATTTCCTGCTGCAGTTCAGAATCACATTTCAAGATTGCAGTAACTATTGCATCTTGGACAGATAACACATTACTTTTCTTACCGATCACCAATTCTGGTTGAAAGTAAATCTCACCAGCCATAAAAGATTCGTCACTGACGTCAATATTTCTCCCATTTGCCAGCTTATACTTCTTCGTGTACTCCTCTTTTCCAGCTGCACAATTCTCAGTGACGTGCACGTAATTTCGTCTAACATCTCTGATGACGTCATACACTTGGTCACCAAGATCCAGGCCTCGTTTTACAAATGATTGTTCTATAAAGTTGGTTATTTCTTTCCCAGCTATGTTGGTTTGCATATTAGCGTAATCAATTGAGCCTCCTGCGTATACTGGGTTGATCTCTGTGATGTCATGGCCTAGGCCGACGGATACACCTGTCGTGTAACCTGATCCGAAGAGAGACAGGACACTTTGCGGTTTGACGCACAACGCGGGCGCATTCAAAGTTTCGTAGAAAATCTCGCAGCATTTCACCCTGAAATAAAAGAGGAAATAATGTATTTTGTACGTGACGTAAACTGTCTCGGATGTGTCGGCAAAATGTAGACAGCTTTAGAGTGTGGAAAAGAATGTTTGTGTATATGCTTTTGTGAGGATAATACAAGACAAACTTGCTAAGTTCTGATGCTAAGTAATCAAAATGACCTAATTTTCATATTCACAGTATATGTATATATTTAACTTGACTGTTAACGATATCGTATGTATTTGGTTTAGGATAATAATTAAAATAAACAATTTTTTTGAAACACATTTATTTCTAATTAATTGAAATGGTAACATTGTTTATTTAAGACACATAGATATCCAACTTATACTGTTATTGGTCAGTTAGTTAATAAAACTAAATGTTGCATCTGCAGGGAATAATTGAACTATTAGTTAATATGCACTGTAGTAAAAAATAGCATATTGCATTAACACATTGAATAAAAAAGTTGCAGCTATCAACCAGATATTGTGCGGTATATAAAATGAAGTGTACAAATTAATAAATATGTTTATAAATAACTAATGGAATATAAAAACTAGTATACGAACATTAAGACTTTTATGAAAGAAGCTGGTGCAAGCAGCTTATGCAAAAATTAATATGAAAAAATAAACTTTAAAATATGAAATGCCTAATGAAACGTATTTATGTTAACGAAACTTTGAACTTAACTCGTTATACATTTTAATTTAAACGTATCTTTCTTTTCAAAATGTTGTACTGTTAGAAAATATTATTTTTACGTATAAAATACAGACAAAAGTATTCTAAAACATTAATTAAAATATCACTAGCAAAACCCTGTAAATTAATCTATAACACATTAAGTAAATAACTCGTCAATAATCCAATTCTGTTACATAAAAAACATGAAGAAGCTGCTATCTGAGCTGGGTTCCATCCAAGTCTCAAAGTTCATAAAATAAACATTACAAGACTAACACACCACTATACTATGTCCCAAATACTTTAAAACCTGTTCCGAACAATCCTTTCCCCTTGTTCCTCAAACTCTTTCTTCTGAACCCACACCCTGTCACATCCTTCCATTCCAGCGAAAACCGCTCCACCTAACCACGGTACTGCATAAGCTTCCGAAGAGTAAAGAACGTTGATAGGTCTACCAGCTCTGGACCAGAGTTCATTGCTAAACCGCTTAGCGATTCCTCTAATGGTAGCCATGCCTCCATGAGTAACAATAGCCCTGTACATATCATCTTGAAGTCCGTCATCACATTTTAAGACTGACGTCACTACAGCTTCTGGGAGAGTCAACCCTTCCACCTCCCTCTGCAAAACTAGGTCTGGCTGGAAGTACAGCTCCCCAGACATGAACGCCTCGTCGCTAATATCTATTTCGGTGCCACAAGGGAGTTTATATTTCTGTTTGTAGTCTTGGCGCGCACCAGCACCATTTTCGGTAACGTAAATGTATTTAGTCCTTATATTCCGGATCACATCGTCGGTGAGTTTACCAAGATCTAAGTTGCGCTTCCTGAAACATTCTCTTATGTACTCAGTTAGATCACACCCGGCGATATTGGATATCATGTTAGCGTAATTTATGGAGCCTCCTTCGTATATAGGATTGATTTCTGTCATGTCATGACCCAGGTCTACTGACAATCCTGTCGTGTGACCTGACCCGAAGACCGCCAACACGCTCTGTTGCTTGACGCACAACTCCGGCGCATTAAGAGTCTCGAAGAAAATTTCGCAGCATTTTGCTCTGAAAAAAGTACACAAAGTTCTTGGTACGTCACAAAAAAAAAAAGAAAAATAAATTAAAGCAGTTGAATTTTGCACCCCGCAGGGTTCGTAATCCATCTTCCTAACAACAATGTCATTAGTATTCCGAGAGCATCCTGTATAGTTAATTCCGGCCAACCCGGGAGTCGAACCCGCTATGGGTATCGGCGAGCCGGGCTTAGTATCAGCCTATGATTGATTACCGACAAGAATTATGGTTCTCTTTGAATAACAACGCGAGAGTAATATCAAGTTTTACGGTCTTAGTAAAATTCATACTGTAATGGTCTGTCGATGATCAATATCGTTTAAAATATTGCTCTGGAGAGCCTTGGAGTAAAATGTCTGGCATCTGACGGAAAATTATTATTTAAAAATTGTCGCATTTTATAAACACCGCTGTCGTTGTGTCAAAAGCATAACCATGTCATACATGTACAGGTTTTACAACGCACTGCTACCCTTTATGGCTGGAATTCTCAAACAAAAAACCTGTTATTAACGGCCGGGGTTAAAGAGTTCTTTTTATATTATTAATGAAAAATACTGTGATTTATTGTTTAAATCGGTACAGTAATTTTAGCGTGAAAGCCTGATAGTCAACAGATAGATTAATGGGAATTGTTCTGCGTATTGAAAGATAGTTTTCTCTGAAAAGAGGCAAAACAATTTGCGCACTGCAGTTCTCTATACGAAGACACCCAGCCATAAGAAATATATTTCCACAAGCTATACACAAAAATGTACCAAACTACGAAATTAGCAAGTCACCTAGGGTGATAAAATTCAAACAATTTTACTAAAAGTTAAACAAAATGTGACGTCATCCTAGGCAGCTTTAAAATTCTTGCATAAAACACGGTTGATGGATTATTAACGTGCTCATGCGGCTGGCAGTAGTTATGCAGACACAATTTCCTGTGATACTGACATCATAATGAACAGCTAATGACATGCCTCGCTGGAAGACATACAGTAAATGGGAGTATAGAACAATGTATAGGTTTCTAACCAATCTATATTATAAGCTAGGCCGTATACAGATTGCTCGAGTATTTATAGCGGCTGAGCGAAATACGCGGACTTCTCGAGCCGTCGACGTCGACTGCTGGAGCGGTCGGTTGATAACTGCTCGAGCTTTCGCTACTAACCGCTCGCTAATTTTCTACCACAGCGGTTGGAAAGCTGTTAACTGCTTTAGCGCAGTCAGCGGCTCGAGCAGTTGACGGCTTGATGGTCGCGATTGCCCGAAAATTCGTATGTATGGCAGCAAATGAATGACTATAGTTCACCGCACGGTTGCGGCTTTAAGCAGCCGGTCTCAACTGCTTGAAGCAGTCCGTGTACGGCTGACCTAAAAATGGGGATTGATATTTCCCTTGGTCATGCGTGAACGGCTGGAGCGACTTCAGTTTTTCTTTTTGTGTTCTGTTTGTTATTGTCGGGAGAAGATTATCATGAAATAAAAAACAGAACAACGTCTGTCAGATCAGCTAGTAGATCAGGAACTTAGTTTTTTTTTATTGCAAAATCTAATTTATAATTAAAAGTTATGAACCAATGGGGCTCCGCGCATTTTGTGCTCGGTGATGGATATTTCTTTACAAAAAGTTTACAATAGTGTCCAGCTGAAGCCGTGTGGATACCAATGCTTTTGAAAACCAACCATGTATCACACATTTTGTGATAAAATATGTTGTAAATTGTTTATAACGTACAGTTTACTAAGAAGCAATGCAGGTTAAAAAAAATATCAAATAAGGTATTTTTTAAAAGATTTTTAAGAACAGTTTCTGTGTTTTGAGAAAATATTAGCTAGTATTTCCTCTCTCGGAACTAAGCGAAGTGCGGCAATACCTTTCGCGAACCCATGCCTGAAAAAGCTTTAATAGAAATTTTATTTCAAGAAAGCAATCAGTTTATTTATAATGGAAAATTATTAAAATCTGCAAGGGCATAAACTGAAAAAGGTAATAATTATTTATCCGGGTGCGTTAAGTGGTTCCGGGAAAGGCTATTTACTCACGAAATAAGAGATAAATCATTCAATATCCAATATTGTACAACACTCATAAATATGGACGAGACCGCTTCAACTGATATTTACAGACGTATCAAATTAACGTGAATAATATTCAAGCATGAATTTGGCTTTCATTGATATTATTGTGCGTTATAATAATTCGCCAATTTTAAATGCATAAGCAACCAACCCGCATTGAGCAAACGTGGTGATTAACGCTCAATCCTTCTCCGCTGTAGAGGAGGCCTGTGCCCAGCAATGGGACGATAAAAAGGCTGTGATGATGAAGTGCATAAGTGTTATCACCATTATAATCTTACAAACTCTATACTATAACTTAAAACTGCCCGGCTCAGGTCTAATCAAAATTAAGTACAAACGAAGAATATTTTTCTTAACAGAGAGTGCAACTGTGTCTGCGCAAATGCTTGTGCACTGTAATGTCCTGAGTAGCTGGCTGATCTCCTAAGAGAGAACGGCCGCCGTAGCCGACAATCAGTCTGGACACTATAATTGTTATAATTTAATAAGGTGTCCAGACCTGTTGCCAGCGAGATCAGCTTGCTACGCAGGACATATTATAGTGCGTATTTGCGGAGACACAGGTACACTCTCTATTCCCTCACCCTCATAGTCCCGATGGAATGGCAATCCAACACGACCGGAGAGATCAGGCGCAGGACCGACATTTACGTACCCTGCGATGCACGGGGGTATCAAACACTAACAGACTTCCAAACTTCGGGTTGATTTATGAGTTATTTAAAAACCACCAAGCCATTTCGGCCTCACGCGGAAATCGAATGCGAGACCCAGCGCACATCAGTCGCACTTTGCGACTGCAATACCAAAGAGGCAGTCAACTAAACCTCTGTCAAATGCATGACGAACAGACCACTACTATAAATAAAGAAAAAATCCTTACTTATCTTTCATGGTGGTAGCTGGAGCACAAGACAGGAGCACCGCCCTATCCTCAGGAGCTGCCTTCAGCTCCCTATAATATATGTGATGCCAGACCCTCTCCATATCATCCCAATGGGTTATCCTCCCTTTAACAACAGGATAATTCAAATCCAACTCATCAATTCTCGCCACGGCATCTTCCCCAACGTACACCTCATAAGGAGTTCTCCCATAAGTCCCTTTCAGGTACTTCGGTCTACCAACTGCTGTCCTGAAGATGGAGACTGGATGGTTATCACAGGCGAACCCAGCTTTAATATTATAGCTGCCATTGTCGATTACGACAACAGGCTTTGTAAAAGGCATTATTGATCGTAAAAAATGTTTTTGCTCAGTTGACGGGTGGAGATAATTTGACCTTGTCACGGTGAAATGTTTGATATGACATCGTTTCAAACTGCCAGTATTATTAATACCTCAGATTAATGAAGGACAATAGATGAAGTGTAACTTAGCAGGAAGAACTTACGTATTGCTATCCTGGTTCTGCAAGTAAAACTCGGTATTTGAAGAAACAAGATGGCAATGTTTTTGTCAGGATGTCAATTTCAATCCGTGTACAGCCCTGTTTGACAAATCAGTGTCAAACGCTATCACCCAGGAATGTACCAACAGTTTTAATCGATATCGACGTTACTTGATAATTAAAAACGTGCTAAGCAAAAGAAAATATTTGAGTTTCAAAAGTAAAACCAAAATATGAATAAATAGCTATATGCGTTTCTACCTTTAACAACTGACTTGAAAAAAGAGAAGAAGTGCTCAGTTCCTCGGAATTTTATAGCTCGAAGATGGCTAAACCGCTTGTAATAAAATATTTTTGGTTTGGGAAGTATGCTTTCCAGTTGTGGTCTTCATATTATAGGTTTACCTACACTGACTTGAGTATTTTTATTGTTACAAAAATAAATGAAGTAGGAAAATCAGATGTGGCTACTGGGACGCTGCAACAATGAGGTTTATTCGAGAATCTGTTCTAAGTCATATCAATTCGTAAGGAATTATTGTAAAATGATTAATGTTCTTATGATAATGGAGGTTTAATAAAACTCGAAACATGAAAAAAACATTCTTTAATTTATGGATTAAAGTGTCGTGAGCACATCCGCCAAATGGTTTTCGGGCTGATTCTCATCCGATCCGTAACAGGGAAGCGTTGCACACGGATGTCTTCAATTTTCGGAAACCTTGAAGATATAAGTTAAATATTACATAAGTTAGTTATATTGATTTACATAAAAGGTCAAGTTACGGGCATGAGCGACATTCTTTGGAACGTCATTAAGCCGCACCCAGTAAGACGAGCGCGGTGGAGAATGCAGAAGCATCTGGGCATGCGCTCGCTTGGAGCCTCCGTCGGTGTAGATCTCGGTATAAGTAGATCAATAATCAACTGTCGATAACAGTTTTCACGACACTAGTAACCTCAATATTGAATTAATTGAATTCGCGATTTTTGTGTTTATTTTCATTTTAACATGTATGAAATTACCTCAGAATTGTAATACAAGTTATCAGAAGTATTTTAACTTAATGCCACTATATTTTCTGGTTTATTTACTTTAAAAAACATGTTTGTTTACTTACTTCATGAAACTGATATTTTCGGCCGAGTTTTCTTTGTGCTGGAATGTGATCTGCAATCGCGCACAATGCAGGGCAATCTGCCTGCCCTTTCCTTCTTTCTCCATATAAAAACGAGGCACAAACACACCACAATTTATCACAATTCTTTTAAAACTGAAAGTCTTTTCCCGGGCAATGACACAAGATATAATGCGACTAAATTGAAAGGATTTCCCATGTTGCTAGTGTCACTTATAAAAGTACCTTTCTTATTTGGTCGGATGGATAGGAGTCGTTAGGAGTCGGAACTGTCACTATGGGTAGTACGCTTTTATGGCATAAAGGTTTCATCTATTGTCCTTCATTAATCTGAGATTAATACGCTTCTAAAGGATAGAACACACTAAAAGCGATGCAATACATAAAATAATATCCCTCACACATTCACACAATCATCTAGTCCCAAACTAAGCAGAGCTTGTACTAGACAACTGATAAACATACTTATATACTTTTCTTTTGTACATACATACATATTATACATAGAAACACCCAGACTAAGCCAAACAGCCATGTTCATGCACACAAATGTTTGACTTATGCGGGAATCGAACCCGCGACCTCCAGCGTGGCAGGCAGGTTCACTAACCACCACGCTATCTGGTCGTCAATAGTTAAATATATCTTGTGTTATTTTTATAAAACTGCGAGCCGTCATAAGTTACCGAAATGCGAGTAATCTAAAGTCTAAAGTGACTTGGAATCATAAAATTTATAATCTTAGCTTAACCTTAACCAAAGTTGTAACAAAGTTCGGAAGTTAACTTAATACCTTACTTGGAAGTTTGACAAGTGAGATAAAAACAAGGGTGGGGCGTTCGCATCACGTGCTTAAGTTACATTGAGGCAATAAAGAGGTACTATAAAGTTATCAAGAATTGTGTCCCCACCATAATCTAAGATATCAGATTGGAGACAGTTATTGCAGTGGAAGCGATTTCAATAATTGATATTTTATTTATAGATTGAACTCATACCTTCATTATAAAACAGAAAGAGCATTTATATTACAGATATACTACATTTTTGACCGTTAAAATCACAGAGCAATTTCGGCCCGACCCATAATAGGGAATATGCATGAAAAAAATATTTGCAATCTAACTAGTTAATCAATAACTATACAAAAATAGAATACTAACTGTGAAAAAAAATAGGAAATTAGTAGAAAAACAAACGAGATATAACAATTTTAAACAAGTATACCTGTCCCTCTCACCAAAACGCTATATTCAAGCTTTATAACTTCTTGTCAATAAATATATTTTATAAATTCTTTAATATTTATTTATTACAGCTAAAAGTGTATGGATTAATTACCGAACTTGTTTGCATTTAGTGAATAAAAAAATTACATGCATATTCCCTATTCGATTCCGAGACCCCGTGCTCAGCAGTCGTGCAAGGCGACTACTAGTCTAACGAAACAGGGCAACAAATAAATGGAGTACAAATCAATCAAATCGGCCTGTACCCAGTATGCAACTACCCTAAACCGAAATGATTAATCACATCTATTTATCATCGCTTCAAATATCCATCTATCGTATCAAACCTACAGATAGCGATATATTTCCGAATTTTTGTATGACTTTAATATTTTTTTCAATTTCCCCCTCTCGTTGCGTTATCAAAACTTATGTTATCACAAAATGTTAAACAGGCGTTTAAAACGTGTTTAAAAAAAGTCCGAACACAAAATATTTTAATCAATGGTTAGAGTTTTAATCACTCTTTTGATATAAATAAGTGCAGTGTCTTGTCTAGGCAGTGTTTGTCATAAAAAAATATATATTTAATATTTGCGTAAATATGTGTATTTGGATATAATGGCAAATATAATTCGTTATTTGAATTTCTTCTGCATGGTATTAGATGGAAAAACTAAACGAGAACGAATGAATAAAACCATCTTTATCAATGTTTACTTGCTCGTAGCGTTTAGCGGAGTTTTTTAATTTGCTAAGATAAACACAGTTTCAAAAAGTGTCTAATTATGAAATAGTTTTTAGCTCAAAACACATCCAAACAGTATTTAAATATGGTTTTTAATAATATCGCTAAAAGCTCACAAGAGCAAATTCAAAATTAAAAAAAAAAACTTTCTTAGATTTTAACATTTACCATGACGAAAATAAAAGAGATTGTTTTTCATTTTTAAATAAAAACATATAAATTTTACTTAAAAAGAGTTCATAAGAACCGAATTAAGAACTTCTTTTTTTTTCTTGGAAGTCAATTAAAATGGCAAATCCTTTTAAAGTATAAGAACCTGAATTATATGAAAATATATTTAATTATAATATAATAAAATATAAAAGTAGCTTACTTCAAAGAACCCAATAAATAAATAAATCACAGTTGAACTTTGTAAACAAACCCGCGAATACCGATGAATAAATAAAATTGAATTACAACCAGATATCAGTAAGCAGAATATTGAATAAATAAACATGGAAAATTTCAGTAAATGCAGTTCCCTTTGAATAAATATCTGGCCAATTAAATAACGGAAAGCGATAAAAGGCAAGCTTATTTACTTTCAAATTTTCCAAAAGCAGCGCTCATTTGTATCCCACTGAAATTCCGTCCCCAAAATATCTGTCTTCATGCCAAACGTATGGATATAAAAAAGTGTCACATTTTTTGTGCGCGATGGACTTATAAACTACTTAACCGATTTTAATCAAAGCACACCGTGTGTAGTTTGATCTAAATTAAATAATAGGATAGCTTAGATCTCAATTTATATTAGACGTTTCTGTCGGTATGTCTGGAGTATTGTGAGATGAGCGTGGGAATGTTTCATTGTATGTATCTATAAATATATAATTTTAGAGCAAATGTTATTGGCTACGGCCGTTGTAACATTAAATAAATAAATAGTCGCAATATTATTTTATTGCAAATTATTTAGTCTATTGTTTTAACAAAAATCTTAGCCACTGCAACGCGTGAGCATTTATTATTATTCAGCGTAAAAGCAAAGGTAACAAACAAACACACTTTCGTATTTGTAATGGGGTTCAGAATTAATGATTGAAAGCGTCTTCTTTTTAGAAGATTCAAATCCTCTGTTTGTGAGACGTGCACTGAGTACATAACTTCATCATAATTCATATTTATAAATTTCAGGTTTTTTTTTTATCGATATTATTCATCTGTGAGGCATTAAGATTATCCACAATAATATAAGAAAAATCTATCCTACGAAGAGATAGGTTTTTGCAAATTTCGAATCTATATTGTACCTGAAAAGTGGGATCCCTAGACTTGTATTTAATATCAAAGTTTCTGTATTTTTAACACTAAACCCACAAAATTCGACTGCAATTTCCTAGAATTTAATTGCAATTCGAGCTGCGAATATTAATTTCTTGAACCAAGAATTTCAAGAATAGCTATGGTTTAACTTCTCTTGAAAATAAAATTCACTTTAATTTTAGACATTAAATTTATTTATTTCAATTAAGATACAATCGCTAAAAACAAGTCCTTAAATTCAAGATTTTGTAACTTAAAATTCTTTTGAAATCATTCCATTGAAAATTATCATAATTATGATAAATTATTCATAGCAAACACTAGTGTAACAACCTGCCTGCACTTGGTAATGAGACTGTGATTACCGCACTTGTTTGCATTATGCAAATCGCTCGCCCGGGATACGAGAAATCACATAATTTGGCACCTCTGTGATTTGATATAATATTCCTTTTTCTATGGACAAGTACAAAAAAATATCAACTATACAGGATAAAGAAATCAGTTTTTTTTTCTGGTGTGCCTTTTCCCAAGCTGAGTTGGGGTCGGCTTCCAGTCTTAATATTGCAGCTGAATATCAGTATTTTAGGTGGAGCGACTGCCTATCTGACCTTCTCAAACCAGTTACCTGGGCAACCTGATACCCCTCGGTAAGTGTGGTTGTCAGCCTCAGTTCATGACTTTTAATATACTTTATACTATAGACTATACATTTTAATCAAAAGGATATCGGAGTGAAATGGTGCAAGACAGCCAGCGTAACTAAAGCATATTTAATCAAAAAACTGGCCTTTTTACTGAACAACGCCACACACAGACACACGTCTAGACTTATTGTTTAGCCAAGTTGACATATCCATTCCGTCTAAGAAGGCTTAATTTCATAACTAAATGGTAATACTTTCAGTAGATAATAAAACATTTAAAAGAACTTATACATAACACGTTCAGACCCCACATCTTCATACTCTTCTTTAGTGAACCAGAACTCCCTTAGATTCGGCAAAGATGCTTGCATAGACCCTCCTGCCCAAGCCGCATACTTCCTCATCTTCATGGCATCGACCTTCAATGTGACATCAGGCAGGTTCTTCTTCAGGTGTTGAGTCAGTTCCCTCGTCACCCGCTGCACGAGACCCGTGGTCAGGCTCGCGCCCCCGGAGAATACTATGTTGTTGTAGAATAGGGACCTGTTGAAGACAGCAGACTAATTTTGCTGAGGCTGGAGCAAGAATTGGAATCACTAATGTTCTCTAAGGGATGCGAGAAGTGAATAGACGATTGTCTTTTATATTATTATCTATACATAAATACCATATTCAGTGGTCTTTTTTTATAATAGGAGCAGAAAATCGAAAAGTGGGGGAAATAGATTAACGAAAAATCCAGAACGTTCTCTTACCTATAATCAAGGTCACACATATCAATGCTATGGCATATAGTATCGATGATGTTCCTGCACTTCAAATCCTCAAGTTCTGGTTGGAACAAGAGCTCTGGGCAGAGAAACCGTTCCTGGCCCAGCATTATATGCTGCCCATCTGGCAAATCGTATTTAGCCTTGCTCTCGTATCCCGATGACGCCGCTAGTTCCTTGGCATAATCCTGGGATACATAGCAAATATCTCTCTGGAATGAGAAAATTAATTTTTGAGGAATCCTCGAAATGAGGGCAAAGATCTTTGTCTAGTTGCATCTAAAAAAGTTAATTTTCATAATACTAAGCAAATCTCAGTGACTTCTATGTTCAAAGTTATTTAAAAGTATCAAGTACTAAAGTCGGTGCCACTTTAGTCTACTGAATAGCTACTGATTTTGTGACTGATCTCTCTGGCAATGGCTAGATGCATAATTTTATTTAGTCTACAGCACTAGCATTGAACTGCATTTCAAGTTTTTCTTACCTTAATTTTGTCGATCAAATCAATCTCATAAGGTGTTGTGAAGGAATAACCAGCTTTAAGCATCAAACTCTGCAACCTTTCACTCAACATCTTGCCAGTCACTGGAGAGGTTATAGTAGCATACTTCAATGGAAATCCTTCGAAGACAGGAGCAGCATAAGAACAGGCGTATCCATTCTCCCAAACCAGTCCTGAAGTTCTACCATAAGCGTTCAGGACTAAAGATGGAGACTTGGCGACGTATAACCCTTGGATGGCAAAGGATTCGAACAATATTTCAGCCATCCGTTGCCTGGTTGACAGAAAAAAAAGGTTAGATACGGTAATCTTAATTCAAAAGTACCTTTGTAGATAGAAAATCTGAGTCATGATTTGACAATCGCTGTACATGTTTATCTGGGGGCATATGTAGTTCCTAAGGGAAGGATGAAATATGGATAATTATTTACTTATCAGGCTTCACAGTCAGTGGGTGCACAGAGTGCAAGATCCTCGAATTCTCTGGTGGCACGTGGAGCTCCTTATAGAATATGTAGTGCCACATCTTCTCCATTTCGTCCCAATTCTGGATCATACCTTCCCTCACTGGCCACACCATTTTTGAGATCCCCCGTTTCTTGATAGCTTCGGTTCCGCAGTAGATCAGGGGTATTCCGTCTACTAGGCCATCTCGTCGGAATCTGAAAACAGAAGGTTATTGATGTTATTATCAGTGTGGATCCACAACGGTTTTTATGTCACAATAGCTCTGATCGGCTGCGTCAACTATGCAAATGTCACTCTCGCGCAGCAAACAGTCACCGAGTTAACTTGTCTACCGCTTGTTTATTAATTTTCAAGTTAATTGTTCAACTTATTTCTGCTTTACAATACTGTAGTTTTCATGTAAATTACGAGTTTATTTTAAACGTACTTCCGAATACGAATCCCTTTTCTTTACCAATCATCCCCGCTCGTATAAAATATCCAATTATTTGGCATACGTCGTTACATATGACTTAGATAAACAGAATACCGTTAAAGTACACTTTGAAGTCATTTCAAAAGACCATTCAAGTAATGAATCAAAGAAACATTCGCAAGGCACCGCACTCAAGAGTCAACCTAATCGTGTTATGTCATTCCACCTTAAAGATCAATGCACAGTTCGCTTTTGTGGATATTATTATTTCTTTTGAATTCCTTCCTTTCTTATGTTACGGTTACGGCTTTGTTTGTTAAGTAGAATACAGCAATATCGTCTGTGTATTCGCCTGTAATTGCCCTTGTCACTAATTTACTTATTTTTGGTAAACTGTTGGCCTTGGTAGGTCATTGTTATCGTCTGTCTTGCACGCCAAAAGTATTTTATTATTAATATAGTGAAATAGGTCGCTTCCAACCGGTATATGTGGAGATCTAAAGGGGAGGCCTTTGTTCAGCAGTGGATGTCCTATGGCTGAGAAGATGATGAGGCTGATGATGATAATGAAATCCTTATCATATAGTAAGCTAGTGTAGTATATTCACTTATTATTCTAAGACTTTTTGTCTCTTCTTGATAATATAATATTTTCCTATTGAAACAGATTGTTAAAGTAGAACCAGCACATTTAGTATTCCCACTAAACTGTTTAAATCAGTGGAACTCGCTCCCAAAGTTACCATGTCGACAGTTTTGTTAGTTAAACAGAGAGTAACGTAATACCTTACGCGGTAAGCGGCTCCCACACTACCGCGATTGAAATTTCGTCAAAGTCAGACATGGTACAAAGGGATTAGGTGCCTGAAGTAGAACTGTGACAATCATTTACATTATATCCTTAACTAGCTGTCCCCAGCGGTTTCACCCACATCTTTGGTAACTGCTCCGCTCCCGTGTGATAGCCTTCCTCGATAAATGGGCTATCTAACACTGAAAGAATTTTTCAAATCGAACCAGTAGTTTCGGAGATTAACGCGTTCAAACAAACAAACAACCAAACTCTTCAGCTTTATAATATTAGTATAGATCTACCTTGGCTTTCAAATCCAGGTTTCCTCAAGATATAGAGAGATAATATATATTTTCCTTCACTCTTTCATTCAAGCGGTGTACTGTTGTAAACGCAGGCTACTCCAGGTTATACCGAGGCTGCGGTTTGTTTGCAAAAGTTACCGTGCCCTTGGCACAAAGGGGCCTCCAGAAGGAACGTTTTAGTTAGTAAGAGTCTGACACCCCTTTCAGCTACACCCACAGCGGGAGGGATCAGTTGAAAATTTCATACGAAAAAAAAAGAAAAAAAAAACTATTTATTATAAATTGTACAAGGTAAAAACAAAATTAAGTTAACACTATACAAAATTACAACTAAGTAGGTTTTTAGGTGAAAAAAAATTTATACATCACATGACTAGGTAAATGTATCGCCGCACCGGAAAATGTCGCGTGCTTGTGTGACACCTGCCTTAGTTAAATACAGAAATGTGATACCATGAAGGTAAGCTTCACAGTTAGTTAAATAGGCACCCAGTTGTATCCGCGCGGTCGCAACACAAAGTTCGTAATTATTTCTATGAAATTGTACGTTCCGCAATCTGTTTTACTGTTTCCTAATTCAGTTGGAGTGTCTTTCTGAATGCAATTTTGTAATTAATAGAAAAGCTGAGAATAATCAGGTTTCAGTGTGAGTGTTACCTCATAGATATGTATCATCAGCAGCCTTTTTTGTCGTCCTACTATTGGGCACAGGCCTCCTCTCGCACGGAAACCACGCTTGCGCAATGTGGGTTAATGATTTCAGACTTCATAGTCCAGGTTTCAGTCACTGGTGTACAAAATACACTTAGAAAGTACATATAACTTACAAAAGTTGCATTGGTACTTGCCTGACCTGGAATCGAACCCGCAAACTCACACTTGAGAGACTTATGCTTTAACAATTAGGCCACCACGACTTCTCAATATCGCAGTCAACATTCGTAAAGATTTTTTTGAAAATTTAAGTATCTCAATCAAAAACAGAATGTATGAAGTCAAAAAGGTGATTTGTATGTCATTCCATGCATGCTTTCTTTCTAAAGAATCTGAATTCAGAAAGTCGATTCTGCTATATGAAGTCCCCATTACTGAGTTACAATGTTCACTCTAGCAACACCGTTTTCTTTTGTTCAAGTATCAAGATTTTTTTCCCCTTTTCTATAAGGTTACCTACATATGTGGATGGTAAGTACTTGATACTGGAATTAGTGATTGATACTTATATTTAATTAGATTTACTCCAGACAAAATGGATGAATATTTAAACCAGTCATAAATACAGTTCATAAAGCAATTATTATTCTTCTTTATTACAAAAAATTAAACGAAACATGAATATTAATTTATAATTTTCAATGTTCACTGATGCGGTTTACTTCACCATGTATAAATAACACTATATTGAAAAGGCAAAATAAGAAATTAATAATTTAAAATATTTTAATTAACATTGCAAAAATAGATTTCAGTTTCGCAGTTTCGAGGGGTATTTGCAATTTAAATTCGATTGTATTAATAAGCATTCATCACTCAAATGTGTAACTGAGTTCAAAACCGCGGTAAAATTACTTAACTTATTTAGATAAAACTTTGCGGGGAAGTTTTTGGAACCTTGAAGACGGTTCTGGGTTTAATGTTATTCGTTCCAGTCTATCGAGGTCAGCCAGCTGCGCAGGACATGTTATAGTGCACAATGCGCAAATGGCAGACACAGATGCACTCTCTATTCCCTTACATTCCTGAATGAATCTGACTGATCCGATTGGATCTGACACGGCCAGAGAGAGATTAGGCGCAGGACCGACATTCACGTGCTCTCCGATGCACGGATGAGTCAATCACCAACTGCCAGACTCCGGAATGCTTAATGATCTCTTAAAAATCACAAAGCGATTTCGGCCCGACCTGGGAATTGACTAAGATCTCGTGCACAACAATCGCGCTATGCGACTACTAGACCAACGAGGTAACTCAGCGTGATTGATGAACATTTTAAAATTCACAGAATTTATACAATTTAATCGAATTTCACTTAAAAATAACGCGTCGAAATTCACATTAAAACAATTTGCGCGCATATGGAAGTCTGCCATCAGCTGCATCACTCCCACACTACAATAAAAAACTGCTAACCAGTTTTTGCGAAGCTTCAGCAATGGAAAAACATTGCTTGTTCCCATACCACGAATTGTTCCACTTTACATTGAAGTTGTACAATATGGAAAAGGCTTTGAATTTTTCCACACATTTTATTGAACCGTTTATAACGTTAAGGTATTCGGCGTCGTTAATTGATGTTCCTTGTTTTTCGGGTGTACGCTTTTAATTACAAAGTGTGGCGTATTTTTTGTGACGAGGGTGTTTTTGTAATGGGTTGGTCATTAATATGACGATGGATTTTTTAATGACCATTTTATTACGTAGCGTACGCCTTTGAATTATAGGTTAGTACATGCCACCCCTTTTCAAAATATTCCCGTTTTTCTATACCAATAGAAAATTCTAAATCACCATCTGCATTTTTGCCCTCCTCATCCCAGTTTCCTGGGTAACCCGATACCCCTTGGTAAGACTGGTTGCCAGAATTTCTGCCTTCCAACTACCCGTAATGACTGCCAAAGATGTAGAAATGACATCCGGGACCCACCAAATTTAACGTGCCTTCCGAAACACGGAGGAACTCGCCATGACAAGATGATCATCCATCCACGGACCGACCTCGCCAAGCGTTGCTTAAATTTATGATCGATCGACCCGTGCGGCACTTCCTTAGCCACGAGCTCCTCACCAATAGAAAATCGTAATTCTGTCATATATTTTTGTTTTTCTCTCAATAAAATAATTATCTCATATTCCCAAAAAAACTGACATTTCCAATATCCTAAGCCACCATCATCATCTCCCGAGCCTTTTCCCAACTATGTTGGGGTCGGCTACCAGTCTAACCCGATTCAGCTGAGTACCAGTGTTTTACAAGGAGCGACTGCCTATCTGACCTCCTCAACCCAATTACCCAGGCAACCCAATACCCCTTGGTTAGACTGGCGCCACACCCACCACAAACACCAAAAATAATATTCGATAACATTCGATTGGATTGTTCTCGAACAAGTTTAAAAACGACCAAGTCCGAGCGAGCTATCAAGAGTACTGGCGACAAGTCCCCGTGGAAGTT
Organism: Heliothis peltigera; assembly: GCA_958496145.1. Taxonomy (NCBI): domain Eukaryota; kingdom Metazoa; phylum Arthropoda; class Insecta; order Lepidoptera; family Noctuidae; genus Heliothis; species Heliothis peltigera. The sequence goes on from OY292321.1 coordinate 720,451, forward strand.
GCACACAAAGAAAAAGTTAATACAATGCACCCGATGCTTTTCTTCCGTAGAATTCTACCGCCACGGTACGCCGAAAGTGTTCCTAGTCAGCTTGTGTAGCTGTTCTTATGTTTTGTGTATGGTACGTCGTTATTATAACGCTTTTTATTTAAGTAAAGTTGATGGGCAATTGAAATAAAATAGTTGGTACAATTTCGCAAAGTTTTCTTTCATCATCATCATCATCTCCCGAGCCTTTTCCCAACTAAGTTGGGGTTGGCTTCCAGTCTAACCGGATTCAGCTAAGTACCAGTGTTTTACAAGGAGCGACTGCCTCTCTGACCTCCTCAACCCAGTTACTAGGGCAACCCAATATCCCTTGGTTAGACTAGCGTCAGACTTACTGGAAATGCTCTCTTTTGTCTCACGTTAAAATTACGGCACAAATCAATTTGATATATTTTCGACTAGATTACGTAACCAAAGATCATAAAATTGTAATATAAAATCGATCACACAATGTGGCATCATCTACGCTGTTTTATGCTGTCCATCTTTGAACCATATACCTACCATTGACGGATTGTAGTAACTTAATCTGCTGGCGTCTGTAACATAATTGTAGTATCTTGATGTGCTGGCGTCTGTACGACAAAAACAGCATCTTCCTAAAACCACTGACAATGCAGTATGGCGTGTACGCAGCGTAATACTCGCCGAGGATAAGAAATTAAAAAGTAGGTTTAGAATAAAAAAAACAAGGATTAAACATGAAATCCTAGATTCGAATCGGTAGTCGTCATCCAATCTGTAAGAAAGTTTGTAGTTCAGTTCAAGTTGACCACTGTTCATGCTTGCTCAATATTTCCCGGCTTTCCACTCCAAGCGGTAAACTTATTGCATTATTAACTTCTGGCTCAGACCGATATCGATCTTATTCTATATACCTGTAAGTTTATTTTCAATTAACACAAAAACCTCTGCCCGGTCTCGAAAAACTACTGCACCATTAGTTTCCTGCAGTTTTGACCAAAAGAAAGTTGATAAGTTTACATAATTATGGGTAACTCAGGTGCAGCTGCGGCCGGTCGTTCTTTATTATTGACTAGCTTTTGCACGCACCCGAAGAAAAAGGAGCCTAACTTACTCCCTGTCCAAGACAAACTTAGAAAGTACATGTAACTTACAAAAGTGACATTGACACCTGCCTGACCCGAAATCGAATCCGCGCTCTCATACTCGAAAGGCTGGTGTTTTAACCACTAGGCCACCACGACTTTCTTCAAGATTACTTAGTACATAAAAGTAATTGCGTATTCTATTCAATATAATTCTATACGACAAGGAATTATAAAGAGTACTGGAATTTAAACCACCAAAACACACTCAAAATAACAACTCTGATAAGCTGCCATAATTAAAACTCAACATTCCCAAACAAAATGGAATGACAAAAGGAACGATTAATTAAAAATAACTTGAAATATGGTAATGGTCTGGTCACCACAATTCAATGCAAATCGGGCTTATTTATTGCTACGGAGCGCTCGCTGCCACTTCTTTGCATACAGACGCAACCGCGGCATTTAACTAGCTTACTCGTAAACATTTACATATGTTTACTTCATAAAAACAATATTATATACTCAAATTAGCCTGATGAATTAGTATTTTTCAAACGTCAAAACAAAAGACAGTCCCCAAAACGCCCACCCTTTCCACTACTTCTTATGTGTCTTATGTGCAAAACCATATTTATACAAAAACAAATCCAATCTCAAATTATTTGAGAAAGCAACAAAAAATATAATTATCACATGATAAACCGTAACTAAATGATTAATTAGAATCAGAATTGACACAATGTTGGCTAGCCTAATATACCTTTATACCTAAAAACGACCAGATACTGAAGCATTCATTTGGAAAAACAAAACAAGCAGACAAATACATTTTTCCTAAGCCTGATCTCTCTCCTGTCCTGTTTGCTTGTCATCCCATCTGACTATGAGCGTCGAGAACACTTTAAGTACTATAATAACGCCCTGCGCTGATCTCTTTCAAGCACTGGACACCATGTTTCAATTTAACATATTTGATCAGGTTCTCTGCCGATACCAGAAGGCCCCTTTTTTTCAGTACAAAAAACCTCCAATAATGCTAGGAGTGTCTTGAATTTCACCTCTAAACTTAAGAGCCTGTTAAAATAGCATGGAACTAACCTGGCTACGGTTGTGGGCACCATGGCTCTCGGAGACGGTTCACCAGCAAATCCAGCCTTCATGTTCTGAGAACCAGCATCTAGAACTACCCCTATCACGTCATCATTGAACATAGTTGTTGATGACATGGCTATTAGATTATTTTTTCTTCAATACGAATTAGTTTATGTTTGGTTTGACAAGTCGGGACCTTATAGATTTATAAGTATTTATCTACTATTAGTAAAAAAATTATGAAGGATTTTTATTGTTGGTAGATTTTTAATAATTCCATTACAGGGTTTTTAATTCCAACCTCGATATTCCTATTAATATGTGCTTGTGAACCTTAATACTTAAATGTTAAACAATTATTATCATTACATAGTATAAAACAAAGTCGCTTTCTCTGTCCCTATGTCCCTTTGTATGCTTAAATCTTTGAAACTACGCAACGGATTTTGATGCGGTTTTTTTTAATAGATAGAGTGATTCAAGAGGAAGGTTTATATGTATAATTTAATATCAGCATTGCACCCGTGCGAAGCCGGGGCGGGTCGCTAGTGATAGATAAATTATAAATTAATAATCTGGATAGTGACGCAAAATTCATTTTACTTAGGTAGTGTTGGCAAATAATTACATATTTTAATGTTGTCATCTGGTGCTTTCTTAATAACTTCATATAGGGGCTAGTAAAACCTAATGTACAAAAAAACTTATGAAATGTGTCACCCTTGAGTTTGTTTAGGCGTTTCTTCTCAAGGCAGTCGGTTAGGAAATGCCGACCTCATCTCATTTTTTTTTTTTAAATATTGACGTGTAAAAGTGTTGATTACAATCTATTTGCAAAATAAATATCTATATAATAATATTATTTATGACAGTGTGAAGAATATGAAAATCATAAAAATCTTTAACGACTTACAGATGTCATCGCGAATGACCACAGACCACCGCACCATCTTACGCAGTTAATTACGATATAACGCGAATCTTGTCCGAAAGGTATCCTGATATACATTGTCTGTTGCCAACAGTTCTGGTCAGCGTTCGTCCCGTGTGCGACGCAGAACAAGGATGCGGTCCAACTGACGCTGGAGCAGATTGACGTCATCAAACGACTGGTTGACAAGTACCCGCAGTATCTGCAGTTCGCTACTTCAGTCACAGGTATGTTTTATTTAGTCTAATACCAAAAGGGGAGCTCGTGGCTAAGTAATAGCCGCACGAATCGATCGATAGTAAAGTTAGGCAACTTGCATCTTGAAAAAAGCATTTTATCCTGACCAGTTCCTCAGTTCTTCAGAAGGCACGCTAAATTGGTGGGTCCCGAAATACCAGCTGTCATTTGAACATCTTTGGCAGACGCTATGGGTACGAGTAGTCAGAATTCAGAAAGTGGAACAACTATGGTCACTAACAGTAAAATTGATAAAATTATCAAAAAAACTGTGTTAAGAAGTAAGTAATAATCACATTTATTTATTTAAAAATAATTTTAGGGTTTCTTATATCGTAAAGTAAGGCTTTTAGATAGAAGGCTGCAGATTTGTTCGAAAGAGTAACCGCGGCCCTGCAGAGGAATCCGGTAGTAATAGAGGTTGGTAAAGTCAGTGGAAAGATCTCCCTGCAGCTGCACTCACAACGGGCTTGACTTGATATATGATCTTGACTTGGGAGTGATATCGATACAGAACTAACTATACATACTTCGTAAAAAACTAAACAAATTTAAACAAGGAACAAAAATCGTGACTTCTGCATAAAAAATAATAAGCTGCACAATCGCAGTTTTATGGCACCTCTTACATAAGCAAGTGTTCCACAAAAACAATCCCCCAAATGCGATTGTTAAACCTACCTTTACAAAAAAAACCTGAATCACAGTTACTGTATTCTATTTTAATATAAATGTCGCCACAATTTATAACGAGAATGAAAAACTTAGTGTGCCTCGCCGCATATTTTTAACCCTTGTTTTAAACGGTTCAGAATAACAAGAGAGAAGTCTGCGGTCTTTTGAGGACTAAATTAAAATATTTCGAATGAACGAACCAGGGTAGCATTTGAGTGCAGACGCGGGGCTTGAATGACGGGTCCTCGCATTAATTCTATTAGTGTTTCATTTACGTAAATGTTTATCTACCTATCCTGTATGTATTTATATATAAAAACCTATTATAAGGTCGAAGAGTTGGTTTAGTGGAGCGCGCAAATCTCAGTAGACTGGTCAGATTTGACAAAATTGTTTTTTTTTTTGATAGTGGCAACTCGCAGTTCAGCCTAGGAGGCTGTTTACTGCTTAACCGGACAGGGTTAAAAAATATGTTTATTACATGACCTTTTTACAGAGAAAAACAAGAAGAGAGTGTGAAGCAGTTCCTAAGAGACGCTATCGAAACCACAGACAGAAGCTGGTGCAGTATATAGGAAGATGATTATATACATTTTAGCTTCGACTTATGGGAATTACTTAAGGAACGCATAACAGCCCTAGGACCCATAAAAAATATGCCTTCAGCACTTTACACACAAACATACAAAAACAATTGAATTCATAATTCCGCTTAGGATGTCGGATAATAAAGTTATCTACAAAAATACTATAATTAAACTAATGAGATTAAAGAGATGCCAGTTGATGAGCGAAAAGATTAAAACAGTAAAACTCAAGTTAGCCATTAAATTTTCAAAAGGCTATTCTTCAAATTTTATTAACGTGATACTTATGGGTGGGATATAAAATTTTATGGACCGTGTCACTCTCTTTTCAGATGAGTTTTATGGCCTATCATAATGTAATGGTATTATAGTGATAATATTTGCTTAAGATTCTTCAGGCACTCAATCAAACAAGTATTTGGAAAACACGAATTTGGGTTATTTTTTTTTCATTTATACATAAAATGCTATATTTTTAAATCGACTTAAAAAAGGAGGAGGTTCTCAATTCAGCCGGTTTTTAGTAGATGCTGCATTGCGATCATTTTCCTTATTATGTTAGAATATACAAAAAAACTGTTTCGAAAAACGTTCAGTATTTTCCGTGAATACATTACATATACATCCGAACTTTTTTTTTCTTTTTCTCGTGGGAAATCGTCAAATGACCCATTCCGCTGAGGGTGCAGCTGGAGAGAGTGTCTGACTCTTATTGGCTAAAACCTACCATGTTCCTTCTCTAGGTCTTTGTGTGCCAGGGCCGCGGTAACTCTTGCGAACAACCCGGAGCCTGACGGTTTACGGCTACAAACTTGACCTCATTAAGCCTTAGCACATATAAACCTATGTAAACTGAAGACAAAAAAAAAACACAAATACAAATGACTTTTTTAACAAAATACGAAATAATTAAAAACATAGGACGCCATCAGGATTACAAAACGAGCAAACAAGAATGCACCATTTCGCCACCTGGTTTTTCGCGAAGCTGTTAATTAACACATGCAGGCTTAAAACAAAAAAAAAATCTAATGAATTCCTTTGTTTTCTCAGTTTTATGTCCAACTCGTATTCATGCGTTAGGTCTTTTTTAAATGAAAAATGGTTTTTAGTGCACTTTTATTAAGCCTAAGGCTATAGCGTATTCCCTATGTCATGGACGGCTTCCAGTCTAACCAGATGCAACTGCATACCAATGTGCCATACATGGAGCCTCCTCAACCCAATTACCTAGGCAACTCGGTACCCCTTGGTAATACCATCTGTAAGATTTTTTAGCTTCTGACTACCCATAAGGACTGCTAAAGATGAGCAAATGACAGCCTGGGACACAACAATTTATTGTGCCTTGTATCTCTAAAATATATGAATCCATAAGATCAATCGACCCGTGCGGCTCTTACTTAGACACGAGCTTCTCATCTTGACATGACAACGAATTTTTTTTCTTAAAAAAAGTTAAACACTTGATCAAAAAGGACAAACAAATGAACAATAAGGTAAACTTTAAAACAAAAACCGTTTCTATTTTAAACGGTACGCCGACTCGGCGCAGTAATACGCCGAGTCGTATCGACTAAACTAATTTGTAACTTTAAAACCGACTCGAGGCGGATATAGCCGGATTTGTCGTGTTCCTTTCTTGTAATTTATACCGTTTCGTGTTATTTCTTTTGTATGTTTTATTTTTGTTTTCGATTTATGTCCTTCGTGTTGTGTTATGAGTGTTTGTGATTGAGTTTGCGGATCTTTTATTTTTTTTTCTTTGGCGAGAATTCAGATAGTCGTTATTTATTTAATTTTAAGGGATTCTTAAAATGTAGAATTAGACTATTTATAATGCACCAATTTGACGTGATTTAAGTAAAAGTAACTAGAAATATTGTGGCATCTCGATACTTCTGAATACACGCAATGCTATGAAGTATACGAATAGAACATCAAACTGTTTCTTAGTGTATACAACCTATAACTACTTAGTGTATACTGCCTATACCATCTTCTTTGTTTTTCTATTATTCTCTTCGTAAATATATCTTTTAAGAATATTGGTATCATTTTTTTCTTTTATAAAAGCAATCTTTTGCTTGGTCGAGGCATTTTATTCGACGTTGAATGCAAACAGTAGACGCAACAGGCTATAAATCTGCCACTTGTGGTTAAGCATTGAGTTTCAGCCCACATAACCACCGCAATTCTAATATTTCCCAAAGTTAGCCCTCAGTTTCCCTTCAACAAAGCAAAGACAATAGAAAACTTCGCAAGTATTTGTCAGACAATAGGAGCCCTGAATAGAGACGACCATGAAATATTCATCCCCACTCCACGCCTTTGTCATTAATTCATTTAGCGCCCTCTTGTATCATTTGAACGCAATGGTCTTCTTATAATGGATTTGGATTATACCTCCAGTGTTAATAAAATATTCAGGGTTGCCAGATCTTAGAATGTGGTAAAAATATGAAATATCTTAAAAATATGTTTCACCCCCAGATATCCTGGAGGCTCACAGTGCACGACCCCGCAAGATAGCTTCCCTCATCGGCATCGAGGGAGGCCACTCCATTGCCAACTCCTTAGGAGTCCTCCGTTCCTACTACCAGCTGGGCGTCCGATATATGACCCTCACTCACACTTGCAACACTCCATGGTAAGTGGAACTCAGATGAGAGACAAGGCACTGCGAATAACAAATTCCAGAACATTCGAATTGGACTCGATAAAAATGTAAAAACATTTTCAATAAATCAACGGTTATCTTTAAGCACTGTTCGCGCCCATTAGCATAAGCAGTACAAAAGATTTGTGATCATAAATAACATTTCGTGTTTCTACAAAAAGTGTCTGATAAATTATTCATGTACAATCGTCGACTCCGATTCGTGTGTACTGCGTCGCAGATTGCAAAGTTCGCAACTAAAAGTGCAATTAATTGTCCCCGAAATGGCGTATCGGAAAACGCCGTTTCGGTTTCTACTACAAAAATGTTAATGGAATTCTAGCTTGAAATTTACAGCAATTTGTCCTAAATTTACTACGAACTGCGAAACTAATTATGTGCTGCAATGTTTCGGTAATTATTTCAGTCTACAAATAAAATGATGGCCTAACTTTTGGAAATCTCAACTCGGAAACTCGAAACGTCGGATTCCATATTTTCTTGAATAATCGTTTTATTTATTAATGTTTTATTGTTGTTAGCCCCTTGCGCGATGGAGTAAGAAAGTGTAATTAATATTTTGTATTGTTTGAATGTAAGATCCGATTGTTTAATATTAAATCAATACGCCTATTTCAAATTATGTTTATTTGCTTTTTGAAAGCTAAAAATAATTAATCAGTGAAAATTAAAGAAGTAAATACGTTTCTCTAGTTTATTTAACCAAAAAATCAAACCAAAAAATGCAGTATAATTTTTGTAAATGCCAATCCATGTATACAAATAATTTTAAAGATAGATAAGAACCAGAGATATTAATTACGAAAACAGAAAATTTTTAGGGTAAACAAAGAAGTTCCGCCGAGCCGCGGGTAAAATTAAATGACTCTCCAAAAAAGTCGTGAACCAATTTAATTAACCAAAAACACAGTTATTTACCTGTAAACGGAGCCTTCAGCCGAACCTCCACGGAGTGACATTAATTAACTGTACAACGCTAAACCTATGAATATAATCGTGTTTTAATGAGGCGAACTCATGTTACCAACTATTACGTCATATAACTATGAGTATTAGAGTATAATTATAACACATCATTAATTTACGTAATGGGGTATTTGTTTTCTATAATTATGCGGGGTTTTATGTTACAGACTAGTTTCTAGTAGCGGTTTCTCTCGCGTTACGTAGTAACTGCTCCGTGTACCCGGATAAAAAATTAAAGCCTAAAATGGGTTATTTAACACTAAAAGGATTTTTCAAATATTTTTTCTCAAGCTCAACAAGCTTTATAATATTAGTTTAGTTATTTTATATAAGTTAGCTTTTTATGACAATTAAAAAAATACAGTACGACCCGCAAACAAAACACGCAGGTCTGTCGACATAGCTCAGTTTTCACCAAACTCCGACGTACAATCTAAATTCAAATTGCAATACATCCATTGTAGTAATTAAAATAATATTGCTATATGGAAATATGCGAAAGGATAATAATAACAATATTTTTTAATTCACCTCCTATTTCGCTTCAAGCACAAATGAATAACAAAACAGAATAATTTCAAAAGAATAACGTCATAATATTTCCTACAAAGAGACACAAATCCATACTCAGCTGCTACTAAGACAACGGTAATGAAACAATTCAATAACATTGGCCGACGCCGGCTGGGGATCGAATCCAGGTACTTGTGTTCAACGGTGCCGCACAATAGGCAATCATTTCAATCGTAATCTGTAATTCACGGAATATGTGACTGTATTTGTAAATCTGTTACTGGGAACAGCTAATCGATTTTGGGAAACTTCTCGTATTAAATTTATCTGTATAAGTATATGATGGCAAGATCGATTGCAGGCACGGCGGCCGATATCTCTAAGGAGATTAGCGACCTACGCAGGACATATTATAGTGCACAAGCATTTGCGTAGACGCGGCTGTACTCTCTATTTCTCCACTATCCTAGACACGACTGGAGAGAGATCAGGTGCAGCACCGACATTTACGTGCTCCGATGCACGAGTGAATGAAGCAGTAACTTCCATACTCCAGGCTGCTTTTGGTGGTAGTTTCTTAAAATCTACAATCATTCTTAAAATTTCGGTCCGACCGAACCTGAGACCACGTGCTCAACAATCGCCCCATACGACTACTAGACCAACGAGGCAGTTAACTTGAATTAATAATATGAAGAACGAACCTTTTTTTCAAAATATTATGCGCATCTCTGAACTTAAGCTGGTGCATCCAAGGGGAAATCTTATGGCTAAGTTTTCAAGTTTAATTGGTAGCGTAACAGGTCTCTTTAGTCCCCAGCTTCTTGAAAAACTTAATTTATCGGTTCAATCGAGACGAGCTCCTATAGATGTTGTAATTAACTCGATGAGGCTGAGAGTTCTTGAAGTAATTTGCATCTAGACTAGAGCAGAGATATGTGCTAAAGATTATACGATATGCTAGTTATTTTCATCAATATTTTCCATTATTTTATCATGTGGTTTTCTAAATACTTTCCATTATTTTATAATGTGGTTTATTCAATTTGGCAAATTAGCAATTCGTTAATTTTCTGGTCAACTCGTAATATTTCTAAAACAGTAAATAGGTATAGAATCACCACGCTAAGCCTGCAGCTTTATAATATTGGTAGGTATAGATTTCTTACTTTACCATTTGCGTAACACTAATATCATTCAAAAAAGTAACATCCACAAAACAACAAATCCAGAAAATAAAGTCTTAACGATCGTAAAGTCGTATAAACTATTTGAACGATGTAATTCCACAGTTTACGCGATTCGATAAAGCCTGCTTATAAATGAGCACTCAAATTGTGTCAGTTTGAGCCTTCCTATAGTTGAGGTAAACCCAGGGTTTAGAGCGAAGCTTACTGTCGCGCTAACTACATTCGTATGTCAGTGTAGCTAGCTATTTATGTGCTTAATCAATTTAAATACGTATAAAGCGAGATTTAATGCGATATTTGATATGCTGTTTATTCGATGTTATAATATCGATACTTAATCTTCTAGTGCTGGGCACACGCATCTTAAATAAGCAGGCATTAATCACCACGCTTGCATGAGGCTGATTAGTGATTTCATTATGACGCGTCCAGCTAGCAATTAGCTGGACGCAAAAAGACTGTCTATCTTATCTGAGCAACCCAATATCCCTTAGTAAGACTACTTGTTAATTTTTCGAGCTTTTCACGGACTGAACATGCCACGCCTTGCTTGCACGAGGTCCAACTAGCAAGAAGATACAGCAGCAAAACTTCTGTAATCTAGAATTCTAGAATTTTCCCGCGTACATAAAGGACGGTTTGACCACCGCACGTCAGTCGTTTCAGCTAGCGGCTGGCCCCCGTAAAAACCCGAGCAGATAATCAGCTAATTCGAGAGCGCTCAATATTCACCCAGGTTATCACAGATCCTGTATAGATAAAAATAATTGAAACGAGTCACCTAGAGCCCGGGATTTATTAGATTACTCGAGTTTAGGCTATCAGACGTCTGGCCCAGAAGGTCGCCAGGGCAAACGGCTAGACTATCTATACTAATAGTAAAAAGGAAAGATTTGCTTTGATTTGATTAGTAGCACGTATTGTATGACAATATTTATTAGCCACCTGATCAAAATGGAGACCTTAAAACAAACCGTAAGGTCTTCTTAGCTCCAATCAAATTACATGAGGTTTTCATGGACAGTAAATCTTACCATAATCATCATCATCAGCCTTTTTTTATCGTCCCACTGCTGGGCACAGGCCTTCTCATACACAGATAAGGATTGAGCGTTAATCACCACGCTTACTTAACGCGGGTTGTTGATTTCAGACTTCATAGTCCCGGTTTCCTCGAGATGTTTTCCTTCACCTTTAATTAGTCATTGGTGTTTAAGATATACTCGAGTCGCGGTGGCATAGTGGTTAAAGCATCAACCTCTCACATACAGGTCAGGCAAGCACCAATGTAACTTTTCTAAGTTATACATATGTACTTTCTGAGTATATCTAAGTGTACAAAATAATAAATCTTTACGAAATCACGCAACCAAAAAGACATGTTGTATCAGTGACAAGCAAACATCGACACACTGACATTACTATAAATATTTGGCAACAAACATGTGAAAGGAAAATCCGGGGCTCACGTTAGTTCATTTCAACGCCTTGTAAAACATAAGGGTGCTCACTCAACAGGGCAGTCATGTGTTACGTGTTACAGTGAAAATGTTTTGTGATGAGGTGGTTTCTCGGCAAACAGCTGTGCTGATCGTGCGGTCAATGGATTGATGGGTGAGCAATTTCTTAACTAATCCAGTGTTTCCGTGACGAGATGAATTAAATTATACCCAATTTATTTTTAGTTGACATTAATGGGTATTTTTTTTAATTTCTAAGGAACGGTTGCTCGAAGCTCAGTTACGTCAAGTTTTGGTTAAAGTAAGACTAACCGGGGGACAATTTTAAAAAGGCATTGTTCAATGAGCGGTTACTTTAACGAACGGTCAAATAACCGATCAAAAAAAAAATCCTATCGAAAATTCAAGGATTCAAATTTAACCACCGTTTAAAATATTCCTGGGTAACTGAATGCGAAGGTAAATAACCGACGTTATTTTTTTAACCGGGGTCAAAATTTATAACTGTGAAATTTTAACTTTTACTTTACTGTAATGTACCAACAACCAGACCTTAGTGGGTCATATCATTTGTTTTGATATTGTTTAGTATTCTCTACGCCACATTACATAACACAGTACACAAACGGTGCTAGTAACGTGTTACCTTTACGTGCCTGTCAAGCTAGAGCCGTCGGTTTACCTCGGGAAATGGATTTACCGTCACACAGTCTAGCCTGATCGTCGCACTGGGAACCAATATGAGGTTCTTGATTGACGACTTAGAACGAACAATTGACGGATTACTTGAAGCCGAATTTGTGAGAAGCCTAAAGCAAATAAGTTGGAAAGAAATCTATATATTTCTGGAGTCTGTTTTTTGTTATTTATAAATATTTAAATAGGTACTTGTTAGATTACTTTTCGTCAATTATACCTATAAATTAACCTATTATTGCTGTAGTAACAGGCGTGTTCAGTAGTTCTTTTCTACGTATCAAAAGAAATCTTACATCAATCTATCACTTTTCTGTCATTATGTCCATTCTTCGGTAAACAAAACTTGTTTTCACGGTTGCCATGCTGAGCCTTCTGGAGGTCTCTGTTGCGAACAACCCGCAGCCCCGGCAGGTCACCTAAAATAGCTTAATAGGGCATATCTCTGTCAAAATGCATGATTATATAACAGCTAATAAAAGCTTGAACTAATAATACAAAACTAAATTCCAGTAAAATTGGGACAGTGGAGAATAACAAAACTAATATTCAGGCTCCAATTGATATTCAATGCCAGCTTAGTTAATTAAATTGGCATCGTTAATTAAGTAATGGAATCGCGATACTGGCTCATCATTTGGTTATAGAAATTGAATTTGAAAATTTATTGACTATATTTGTTAATATTTTCTTGTATATATGTATAATGAATATTGTAGGTAACAGGGCTGTGAAAATTACATAAGGAGTTATATGTACATACTTAGGGCCTGTTTCACCACCTACGAATAAGTTCCAGTTAGTTTATATGGTAGATATAGAATTTTCGAATATATTCGGACATTGTGAAACTGGGCCTTAGTGTTTGTTTGTATATTAATCTGGTTCTTCAAACCTAACAGACAGACATGTGTTGCTGGGGAGTTTGTTGCGCCACTTCTTCTTCCCAGTAAAAACACATAGGAAGTGGTGAGCGTTTGGCGACTGTCTCTTGTTTCGACGTTCGAAAAGTGCTGATTTATCAGTCTAATTTGAATAAAATTACTTTGAGTGTGTCCAACTTTGTGTTATGTCTTGCTGTTTTTGTCAACCAATAAAGTAGCTTCAGTTTATCCATTCATCCGGATCATATCATAAAAATGTCGCTGAAAGGTACACTTTTATCGACGGCGTCAAAACGCGAGGTAAAACAAATCTAACCTGAAGAATTCACAGCGGATTTATCAGAAAAATGTCTGCGATCCCACGAATGAAAATAAAGTGTACAATGCCTTGTCAATTCGCGTCGTAAAAGTCAGTTGTATACGCCGAGCATTTCCAGGTATTAAAGACTTGACAGACGTTTTTAAAATGGTCAGTTTTCCTGCTCTGTGGTGGAATGGAAAGGTTTTAATCTGTTGCTTGACTACAATGAAGCTAGTGTTCCGAGACACATGGACATTTGCTTCAAATCCATACAATTCAGGATGAGCTCGATTCAGTCAACAATTTGGGACAGAAACAGTTAGAGATTTTATTTGTGTACAAAAATGAATCTTATTACTTTTTTTTTTCAAATACTTATCATAAATACAAATTGTATATTACTTTTAAAAAGACCGTGTATATAATAATTAATTTTGTAACAATTAAATGAGTCAGAATCAATATGCATAACATAAAATAGTCCATTTTATAGTGCTCTAACAACGATGTATCTGCACTATAAGTTTAACTAGCGGAACATGATGCTCATAGCCGGGGAATACCTCCAGGGAGCCACTTATGCTGTGAGAACAAAAATATCTCCATATGAACGCTTAGCCTACTCAACTGAATAAAAACTCTTTTTGAAAAAGACCTAAGGCTGATTGCACAACTGTCTATTAAATAAATTATTTATAATTCTCTTTTTTTAATCCTTGACTAGACATAACTGAGAGTGGTGAAATGTAATCGATTGTTTTATAATATTGAATACCTAGGTTGGCAAGGAAAATGGAACTGAAATTAAAGATTTTAAAATGGCCGCTTTATTGTCAGGGTCTATTGACGCATGCTCCAATTTACGCCTTTTTAATATGTATGTATTTCAAAATTATTTTTATTAGTTCATGTTATATTTATTTTATTAGTTTATTAATAAAAACTAAACAAAATATTGACTTTTTATTAATTTCATTATTATATTAATTTGAGGGTGTACTCTTTAATACAATAATGCATAAGTAATTCATTACTGTGAAAAAATTATAATTTAAATAAATTAAAATAAAATAATTTACCGCTAGAAAGTGAACACAATAAAAAAATCTCGCTATTAGGTCTTAATTTTAGCACATTAAATTTATCAAATAACAAACACAATCTTTCTATTACTATCTAAAACACAAAAAAAAAACAAAAGTCTTGTAAATTCAGTTCTCAACCGTGAAATCAGCCCTAAGTAATTGGTGATCATTTCCTCGGCGTCCTCTTAGCTGGCATCTCATTCAGACCTGAATAGATTCCTGCTAATAAGCAATATTTTTAGCTTTATGAGTTTACCATGTCCGTGGTTTACCACTCGATGAGACCGCTAGCAAAACACTTGAGACCCATAAGTGAATAGCCCTTTATATAAGTATACTGTAAGCATGGTATATCGGTTCTTTTTTTTTCATTTTTCTTCAGAATATCTCTAATTATGAGGCAGTTCATTTGCGATACTATCGACATTAGTGTTATAATATTGTTTTACATGGTTGCATATAATAATTTATATCGGGACACCTTTTTCACAGACGGTCGGTTGGCCCCACTTCAAGCTGTTGATTAGCTCGTCTACATCATAGGCATCTTAGGCTTTTAGGCAACTATGTTGGGGTCGGCTTCCAGTCCAACCAGATTTAGCTGAGTACCAGTGTTTTACAAGGAGCGACTGCCTATTTGACCTCATCAACCCAGTTACCCGGGCAATTCAATACCCCTTGATTAGACTGGCGTCAAACTCACTGGCGTCTGACTACCCGTAACGAATGCCAAGGACGTTCAATGATTAGCTTGTGTTCTGGACTAAATTGTCAAATGATTTCTATAGTAAATATGCCGCATTATAAGCATTTGATAATATTATTGTGTGATTTGTTTTTAATCTTATACGGAAATCTTAATGCGGTTCGCAGAATACATCTTTTACACCAATTTTCAACATAGTTTCAAAATAAAGTGGCTGTGACGTACGGCGGACAGACAGACAGATATTCATACCATTTAGCTATGGAACCCTAAAAATGAACCCCACAAAAATAGGAGCATTTAAAATGAAGAATTTTCGCCAACCCGAATATAGTATAACTAAATGAAAAAAACTGAACAAAGCTCAGTAGTCCTTATCCAGTGTTTGTTAATTACGTTAAATCTTTGCTAAGCATTGGTGTCAGTGTCGGCGATTCGTCTGCCACGTAACGGGATAAGCGCAACAAATGTCACGGTGTCGCTGTGGGGAGGACACGGTCATGAGCGGAGCGGAAACTGAAGCGGGGAACGAGACTAAAAAGACATTGTTCTTTACTGTTTAATATGACTCTGCCTTCATAATCTTCTTGCTGGTTTAAATTGAGTGCGATACTATGATTATATGCACAATATAACGACCAGGTGGCGTTGTAGTTAGTCTATCTGCCTGCCACGCCGGAGGTCGCGTATTCGATTACTGTATCAGTCAAACTTATTTGTGTACATGGGTGTTTGACTTAGTCTGAATGTGAAATATGAATAAAGTTTTGTATGTATGTATTTACAAAAAAAAAGTATAGGTATAAGTACGTTTATCAGTTGTCTAGTACCCATAGTACAAGCTATGCTTAGTTTGGGACTAGATGACATTGTATATGTAAGGTTTTATTGTGAATGTAAGAAGTATTATAAAAAATATGCGAATGTAATATTAGCATGATCTACTAATAAAAAAATACTAATCATTATATTACCATCTTATTTCATCTTACATTGTGGATTTGCAATAAAAATTATGATTACTTCAATAACAAAACAAACACTAGGTACATTGAAAACCTTCAGGTTAACCACGTTAAATTAATAATGACAATTGTTACGTTATTAATTACGCTAATTATTCGTTAATTAAGTTTATTTGAAATGTAATTATAGATCACATTACGATTACACCACAAATCATTAGCCATACACCATTAAGTAATTTCGTATCCAAAATGCAATTAAATTTAAAGTCAATCGGCTTATTTGGACTTTACTGACATTATGCTTGCAAATTATCCGATGATACTTTGAAACCATATTTTGAATGCAAAATGCGGTGGAGCTCCCAGCTAAGTAACAGCCGCACGGGTCAATCGATCATAAGGTTAAGCAACGCTTGGCGCGGTCGGTCCAAGGATGGGTGACCATCTAGTGACCGGGTTCCTCCAAATTACGGAAAAGAAATATGTTAAATTAAGTGATCCCGACTGTCATTTGTTCTTCGAGTTTGACAGTCGTTTCGGGTAGTCAGAAACCATAAAGTCTGACATCCATTTTTACCAAGGTGTATCAGGTCGCCCAGCTAACTGATCTGAGAAGGTCAGATAGGCACTAGCTTCATGTAAAACTGGTACTCAGCTGCATTCGCTTAGACTGAGAGCCGACTCCAACATAGCCTGGTATGGGCTAGGCAGATGATGATAATAATATCTAAAAAATATTGTAGTAGGTAAACAAAGGATTTAAAAATTTCTTAAAATTAAAAGAAAAAACTATTTTTAAAAGGCTTTTATGGTCCGCCATATTGGATTTAGAATAACGTCAAATTAGCCCTTTCATTTGATACCCATATTGTTGAAATTAATTAAAAATAACTACTCCGCCATCTTGAACGGTCCGCCATATTGGATTTAGAATAACGACATAAAACATATCGTGCATTGTCATCCAGACTGGACGTGTATACAAAATTTCAGCTCAATCGTTTGAAGATATCTACTTCAAAATTGAGTTCAAAGAATCCACCGTAACATACATACACGGCAAGTTAAATAAAAGCTTTTGAAAACCGGTATCTCGCTGCCTCGTATGACCATACACAAACCCCAACATAGATATAAGGGCAAGACTAAGTCTGTACAAACGATGTCACATTTGTTACGTCCCCCGCACTAAATACTTTGAATTCCAACATCAAATGTGCTGCTTAATGGACAAACATTAGTCTCCAGTTAGGGACATCTCAGACGGGGGGACAGCCGGGACATCGTGTATTTTGGAGTCCAGACATTCACGATTTTGAAGGAATACGTATCTGTGTGAAGTCCACTGAAACACTGAAAGTGCATTTCAAACAAATCATTGCCTGAAGAGTTTTCAGAGAACTTGTACTTACAACAATATTGTTTTGTTTCTAGGAACTTTATTGCGGTTGAAGTTGTGTCTTGGGAATATTTTTATTTTATTTGGATTTGAGTCGTAGAGGTGGTGGAGCATGCATGTGTATTAATTAATTAGTACACTGACTCATGTAGAAATGAACACGTTTGTATCAGATGAGATTTTTCTTCTAGGGATCACACTGACAAAAATTAAAAATTGAACGACAATTTTTTACATAAAAAAAAGAATAATTGTAGTTATTAATATGTAGGTAGGCAAGCTAACGTCATTTGTTTCATAACATTGTCAAGTAAACACGCATTTCACTGCACAAAAATCCCGTCAAGCAATTATCAACCTTAATACATACACCAAAATATTTATAAGTACTTATGTAGGCTGGTAGCAAAGAGTTCTATACGATTCTCCAAACTAAACATTGTGGAATATTTCTTAGATCATCGTAGTTCACATTTCGCCCTGAATTACGTATGCCGATATGTTTAATTCAGCCAAAGATTATTCCGTTGAAAAAATGTACCTACTTCACGATTTTTTCCCAGTGAATCCCAACAACATCGAGCTTCACACTCAAATTAAATTCGAGATCTTACAATTTAGTCAAGAAGGTGAAGTCTTACAATAAAAGAATAAGCCTCTTTTATTTTCTCAGATTTTCGACATGAAAGTGTCCTTTCATCAATCTTAAAATAATTACGTGACACAAAATAAGGGATCTGGCCCTTCAAAGTCGATTACAAACATTCGTAATCCCTGAATATTCGCAAGCCAGGCGGTTATGACGGCGACGTTGTCTCTCATTTCCTCAAGTAAATGGGCAAATGGGAAATTGACAAAAAATCTGTTCAGCTACAACAAAAGAAAGAAAACAATTAAAACAGAACATGTTTAAAGAAATTCACTTTAAAGCAAGAATATTAAAAAGAAAAGTCCTCTTACCTGCTTATTTTTGAAACCAAAGCTTCAGTATTATTGAAAGCTACTTGTACAAGTATTGCGCTTATAAACAAATATCTTACAGAACACCAAAGTCTTTAACAAACGTAAAGAAACATATTGACATCAATTCTATATAAACGTGGCGGGAGACCTATACATCTGACCCCCTAATCGCTCCTTACGACACACATGGGAAAATATGGCGAAGCCTGACACTACAAGACAAATTCCCTTTCATTAATACACTCCTTAAGAATGGGCTCGCAAAGTATTGGCAAAGCTGGACTTATCCCACCATCTTTTAGTGTATTTTCACTCTTTACAACTAGTTTTTATAACGGTTCGAGACTTTCCTAGTGAAAGTTGCAAATTCTTCCAGAGTAAGTCACGGGTGATCGAACTCAAAGCCTTTCTTGCAAACCGTACCCGTGTTAAATTATCCGTAAAAACTTGTGTACAAGTGCAACAAAACAAACTTTGTTGTTTGAGAACGATAAAAAGGAAATGTCAATGTAGCGCCAGCATCCACAAACAGATAAAGAAGAATAAAAGTAAGTGGATCGGGCAGTGTAAGCGCGACGGTGCGTTGAGTGTCAATCAATGGCATTATGGCGACGACCCCGTGACCCCATGCAATTCACTATCCTTAAAGAATTATCCTTTTTACAGGGATATCCTTTTATCCTCGACTACGTCCGACACTTTGTAAAAAAGGCTTGTATTGTGGCTTGCTCTCCGCGGTGGGACAGTCGTATTTTCTACTTTTTTCCAACTGTTGTCCCATTTTGCTAACAGTTCGTGAAAGCTGAAATATTTTTTAACTTTTTTAGTAGAGAGCCGTCAGGCGTGAGGGTCGTGTTGTTGTCGGTATTCAATTGCTCTAACTCGATGGTGTATAGTGAAGGTGCATGTCAGCGAGCGAGTGTTGGCCGGCATCAATATCCGTCCGGCGCGTACAATGTGTTGCATATTATTGGGTGTATGCTGATCGACGGACACAAACGCAGACCAGACGGTGATGGCTGTTCTATTGAGTATTGAGTACACGTCGACATAATCTGGCGGTTGCGCCGTCATCAATCCAGTCTGACAGTTCCATTTACCGTTGTAATCAATAAAGAAATGGGTTTGTAGGATCCTGTTTGTGCCAGCGATCAATATTCTATTCATACAAAAGATAAATAGCGAACGTTTACAAAGAATTTTGATATTTACTAAAATTTTACCCTGTTGCGACTAGCAACACGGATATTAATAGATTGATTTAGAAATTATAAATAGGGCAACAATTTTTATATCGCTGTCTCTCTCTCTCTTTTTGGGTCGAGAAAGAATAAACGTGTAAAACTCGCCTCCGGTGTTTTTATTTGGGAAATCAGGACCAGCTCAAGAAAAACTACCGTCTGCTGCTACATACCCACGTATGTGATCATAAATAATATATATACAGGGTTATTTTATTTATGCTTTACTATCCCACATCTCGGGCTATAAGTTAAACATGGGTAGCTATTATTCCCCCGTCATAACATCCTGCCAATTTCGGACAACCAAAATGTTTTATACATTCTATTTTATTGTAATAAATTATTCTTCATCTTTCCCTTCGTTTATTCCTATATATAGATATACAATATGCATTCTCCTCGCCCTTCCCCTTCGCCTTCCCCTTTCCCTTGTGACAAATGAGGTGTTGTTCCATTCTTGCGAAAAAGGTAGCTAGGTATATTTACAATATTACTTTTATGTCGCGTTTGTGTACGCACGATGGATGGGAAAAGATACATCTTCGTGTCTTCGGCATGCACGGTACTTGTTGCTGAGACATATAACAATGTCATGGATCTCTGAGTTTTATTTTTATCTTTACACTTTAGCAATGTTTATAGTTGTTTCGTAAATTAGGAGGTAACCCCACAAACTTGCTTCTTACTTCTACAATTACGTCATAATTAAAAACGTCCCGTGAGAACTAAATGCCCCTTGATAAAATGTAGACTATAATGATGTAGCCTAATATATTCTAGCCTTTCTCAATTAATGGGCTGTCTTACCCTGAAAAAATTTTGCAAAAACATTCTTTAGGTGTAATATTAATACAAAAAGTAAATCGATACCCAATCTAGAAATTACTTTACATTATAATAATAATATTCCTCACACATTCACACCACGTCATCTAGTGCCAAACTAAGCAGAGCTTGTACTATGGGTACTAGACAACTGATAAACGTAGGTACTTATATAATTTTCTTTTGTAAATACATACGTAATAAACATAGAAACACCCAGACTAAATCAAACACCTATGTTCATGCACACAAATATTTGACTAACACGCGTCGTGGTGGCCTAGTGGTTAAAGCACCAGCCTTTGGAGTATGAAGGCGCGGGTTCTATTCCAGGTCAGGCAAGTACCAATGTAATTTTTCTAAGTTATACGTACTCTCCAAGTTTATCTTGGACACCAATGACTCATTAAAGGTGAAGGAAAACATCTCTAGGAAACCTGGACTATAAAGTCTGAAATCACCAACTCGCATGGAGCAAGCGTGGTGATTAACGCT
Source organism: Heliothis peltigera (assembly GCA_958496145.1). Classification (NCBI taxonomy): domain Eukaryota; kingdom Metazoa; phylum Arthropoda; class Insecta; order Lepidoptera; family Noctuidae; genus Heliothis; species Heliothis peltigera. Next base: position 741,451 of record OY292321.1, read on the forward strand.
CAATCCTTCTCCGTAGGAGAGGAGGCCTGTACCCAGCAGTGGGACGATAAACAGGCTGATGGTGATGGGCGGGAATCGAACCCGTGACCTCCCCCGTGGCAGGCAACTTCACTACCTGCTACACCATCTAGTCGTTTCAATGCGTTAAAATCCCTCTCATCGTAAAATATAATGTTTACGTAGATGATATACCGATTGTTATAAAGAGGTATTAGTCGAATTTACGTGGTGAGTTAGAAAGCAGCAGTGTTCAGGGCAATGATTACCAAATGGATGCAAATAGTGGTACATGCCTCGAGGCCTGTTTGTGAATACTGTGGCTAATTAAGACCATTGTTCGCTAGTAAACTTGGTCTGATACAGTTATGGGATACGTAGTAACAGTGGCGGTAACATATAATCTGAAAACTGGTTTAATTTGGTCGAAGTTTTTATGGATTTTTTTCAAAGAGCAATAAAACAATTTCCGTACACCTAAGATGAGTTGTCTTATAAAGAAATTGAATTGGAATTTTAGTTAGAGTATACTTATTCATCTCTTTATCAAAAAATAAAAAGTAATTCTTGATTTCATAAGTATTTTCACAGAAATAAATAAAATAATTTTAGATGTTTGATTGCACATTTTTTACACTTATAAATACGTGTATGATTTTAACTTCTTCAAGCGCAAACTGCATACTTGAGCGATCTATTCTAATCCCCTAAAGCCGAAGAGTTTGTTTGTTTGCTTGAACGCGCTTATCTCAGGAACTACTGGAACGGTTTAAATAATTCTTTAAGTGTTAAATTGACAATTTGTCAAAGAATTCTATGGGTTATTTACCATGGGCATTTTATCCTGGTGCGCGGAGTGATTTGCAGGGAACTAGGTAGAACCGCTGGCAGAGCTAGTATAAAGATACAAATGCTACATGCCTTTATCTTGTTACGTGGCGAAAACCGAAAAGAGAAATTGTCACCTCTCGTATCGAATAGTTTCGGAATTTGTTTGTAGCGAATGCAATTTATGTGACGTCACAGTACAGCAGTGTGATTCTGTAAGACTTCATTCTAAAATTCGAATCCGCTGAGTTTCTTGATTGGCATTCTATAACTCGGTTCATAATTCGAATCTACACTACAACTCTTGCGAGCGTGTTCGCGAGTTGAATAGAATAGAATAGGCCTTTATTTGCTAAGAATGCAGGTACATACAAATAGGATCGAAAATAACATAATAAAGAACCATGTACATTCTGCCTTTTTGGCATGCAAATACAATAATTTTTATAAAACTAAATTAAATAAGCTAAAGAGGTGATTATAATGTATCAGTTAGGAAATCCTGCACAGAAAATACATTTGTCTACAAGTAATTCTGTAAAACATTTTTTAAATTTCATCAATGGCAAGGTTTTCATATGATCAGGAATTTTATTAAAGATGAAGGAGCCATACAGATGAACTAAGTTGGCTTCGAGATTTTGTAAAAAGTGGTATTCTGTAAGGTCTTTCTCTGTCACTTCGATGCTCACTCATTTTAAAACTGTCAAACCTTACGTGAAGTGAGAGCGAATAGCGAAGTGAATGCGAGTTCTTGTCCGAATTTTACAGAATCGACGTGCAGGACTGCTACCACGCTGCTTCTGTATACCAGTGGGACGATGTACAAACACACGGTGTTGTTTTGTTTTTATAGACATACTGTTCTGTGCAACTCCAAATGTGTGCTGTAGGCTCGTACCAGACTTTATATACGAGGATCTAGAGGAATTTTTATATAGCTATGAATTGAAAATATTGAATATTGTTTTTAAATAAAAAGTCGCTTTTTTTATTTAAGAAAAACCTTAACTTCAAATCTAGCCATTTTTTTAACTAAGTGTAAGATCTTCGCGAGATATTTAGAGTACTTTATAATATTGAATCTTATGGACAACGTTAAATAATAATATTGGGTCACCTTTTCGCAAACCTTCGGTTAACCCCAAGGTAAGCTATTGATTAGCTTGTTTTTTGGGTGCTAACACAACTGATACACATATAGGTACTTGATACATATACGCATGTTTATTTTTAAATACATATTATAACAACCAAACCACAACCAACAAGCATGCTCATGCTCACACAAATGTCTACTGTATTGGGAATCGAACCCAGCACCCTCAACTCGGCAGTCCGGAGTGGTTACCATTACGCAAACAGCAAAGCGAGCTTAATATTTTGGCCACAACTAAACGTTATAACACCTCCCTAACACACGTACTTAAAAAATGGGAGAACGTCACAAAACGCTACGAAACTATCTCTTATCTATGTTAGAGTGGCTGCTAACCCTTCTCTCCTCCCCCCTTCGCCCCCCGGAGGCACGTGATCACGTACATAGTTGATTTAGATCACAAATTCAGTGGCATCGTGATCCGAGCGCACTACTGACAATTGTTTTTCCTATGTTCGTTGGCAAAGGATTTTCCGTTATTTGGCTGTATTCATTTTAGCAATTTCATATATGAGTGACGAGAGAGAGTAAAGATATTTTTTTTATTAAATAGTGATGTTGAAAATGTGTTGTCACGTCGCTGTATCGATAGAATCCTTATAGTGTATAGATGAGTATTTTAAGGTTCTCCACTTATGTATGTATGTACTAGGTGACTTAGATTTTATAGGGTTTATAAACGACTACTACCGTAATTTATATATCTTTTGCAGTAGCTTTTTCCGCCTTTCACCGATAACAAGATTAATAGCCAAAATCTTCTATAATTCCCGTCAAGTTTAGCATATTGAAGTGTTTTTGAAAAAACATATCCCAGCATCACCGAAAAGAAATCTCATCCAAATTAGTTCATGAGTTTAGCAGCTATGGTACACTACAGGTATACATACATAAATACACTAACAGATAGAAACATTGCAGTCAAACTTATGACACCGCTCTTTTTACGTAGAGAGATAACAACAGATGCTGTACCAGTACACTGGCGTACAAAAATTATATGCATGCATATCTCGAATTACTGCAAACTTAGTTATGACCAGGTTCTGAGTACCTTTGTCAAGCAGACATTTTTTAATATACTATTGATAGTTAAAATATTATGAATAGTAGCCTTTTTACTGTCCCACTGCTGGGTACAGGCCTTCTCTCTCACGGAAAAGGATTGAGCGTTAATCACCACGCTTGTTCATAGTCTTATAGTAGACGACTTATCGATTAAAATATTAGCAATTTAATTTTAACAAGCAAACTATGTAGAATACAGCATGGCTTCATAAAAAGTGATACTTAATAAATCAAAAAAAGTATCGCGTAGCCGAGAGCGGAGACACGTACACTCGGAATTAATTGTTGCCATATTGTAGGGGACAGCACCGCTCGGAACATACAAAAATCTTAATGCGGTATCTCACTGAGGAGAATATTAATTCCTAGAATTATTAAAGTAAGGTACTAAACATTTTAAAAAGAGATTTTATGTTTTTTATTAGACTAAAGTTTTTGAGTCGTTTATAAAATTAACACCACACCACATTGCATTTGAACCAAATTTAAAACTTTTTACGTTACACGTACATATTCAAGATTATGGTTTACATTGTACGTACATATTCAAGATTATGGTTTAAAACTAGCAATAAAGCTTGTACTTTTTCAAGACCACGTCTATAATGCCGCATCCTATTTTTATAAATCAATGTTCGACAATATCGCTTTCAAGTTTCAATTAACAATTTACAGTTTCATCTCGCAGTGGGAATAATAACCGTAACCACATTCTGGACCCAGTTACCCACTCAACTGGTTAGCAATAACGACTACAGCTAAATGAGTGACTCCACGTGGTAGACGGATAAATTCTACTAGTTGTAACTTTTACATCGATAGAATTCAAAGAGTATTGTGAAATATCGGGCAGTATTTTTACAAAATTAGCCATAAACTTAGTCCTGCAAAGTAGTATTGTATTAATTTAGTAGTCGCACAGCGTGACTGCTGTTTAAAGCTGTGCACGGCGTCTGGGGTTCGATTCCCGGCTTTTAAGAGACTTTCATAAAACAGCCCGAAGTTTGGAATTTGTGATTGATACACCCGTGCATCGGAGACCAAGTAAATGTCGGTATTGTGCCTGATCTCTCTACGGTCATGTCGGATTGCCGTCTTGTCGGACTCTGAGAGTGAGGGAATAGAGAGTGCAACTGTATCTGCGCGAATGCTTGTGCTCTATAATATGTCCTGCGCAGTTCACTGATTTCCTTAGAGCGGCATAACCTTAAAAACGTGAAAAGCCCGCCTGAAAAATCTCAACTAAAAATTTGAAAATGTAAAGAAGTGCTGAAGCAAGTGTTCTAGAACTGTCCCCCAATGCGATCGTTTTTAAATCCATAAAAATATATTTATATATCTTTTTTTTTTATTTTTGTCTGTAAAATATAAAAAAAAGATATATATATTATTAAAAAATCTTTTCTTCGAGTTCAACACAAATTTGCTCCTAAGGCTATTGAAATTAGAAAAAATAAACTAAGTTTTAATAACCGGGTAATTTTGACCCACCATGCAGTTATAGTACCTATTTTCTACGATGCTAACACAAAATTTAAATAATAATAAACAAACGTAATAAATAAAGGTATATCTCAAGGTCCTTTCTCATAAAGGGAAGGCACGTGTATTGATCATCAGGGCTCAAGGTAACACAGGTGTTTATAAATAAAAATTTAATCCCGATTTTCTTAATGATTTTCCTTAAATACAAAAGAACGCAGATTTATCGGAGCCGAACACAGTGAACGTGCCAAGAAATGTGACGATAACACTCGGGCAAGTGTGTGATATTTCATAATTCGTAATTAGTGAAATTGGATAGTTGTATGCAATATGTATGATAGAGACGACAATACCTCAGCAGGCTCAGTATGGCGATTCTATGTCTATTCTATCAAGAAAAGACAAAGCTCTTTCTGTCAATGTCAACATGTCTTCTGCTCGAGCATGGTGCGACCTGTCAACTCGCATATAATCACTTGTAATCGAAGAAAAATACTTCAAAAAATGTCAAAAGAAATCTTACGTCAATCTTTCACTTTTCTGTCATTATATCCAATCTCCGGCAGACAAAATTTGTTTCTACGTTTGCCATGCTGAGCCTGCAGGAACAAAGTATATAAAAATCATTTGTAAGTTTAGTAGTCATTAAGAAAGATAAAATACATTTCCAAAAGCTTTCTCTCTGCAGCGAAGGCTGCATTTGCTAAAACTGAAAACGAACAAATCATCAACATAATGCTCAGTAGATTTAACTGAGTCTGCAGTTTATTTAATTTTTTATTTCAAGATTTCAAATCTATGAAGTGGCAGAGGTATAGATAAGGTCTTTACATTCTCCGCTGTTGGAGTTTCAAAGATACCAAAAATACTAAGTGGTCAGATGTTGAAACCAGTCTAGGTATTTCAAATCTATTGAAATAATACACCAATACTATCAAAAGCATTGACTGGATCAAGACCCAGTTTAATTAGACTGGCAACAACATCCTAATTATATATGTCTTTAGAATAACTGAGGCTGTTTACAATAAGCACGAATCAAAGGCCGAGATGTCGAATATTAATTAACTAAACCAATCAATCACGAACGGCTCTGTATTTGTCAAGCCACACCCCTACTGAGCTCCGTCAAAATCGCATTAATTTCGTTTCGGCATACATGGCACGTTTGGTTCGACGTAACGCGATTGCCATAACTGGATTGTACGCCATGTGCAGTGGTCAATGCGATCAACTCCCGAATTAATTTACGATCGTACAGATTGGATTCCCTGGGCTAGTTTTAGATTTTGTGTTCCGATATCGCAGTGAATATCGGATTCGCGGAAAACGAAGTAAATTTCAATCGGAAAGCCACTTTATGTTGCCAATAAGAGCGGTTAGAAGCCGGCTAACCTTTTCGCGAGCGTGATTGGATTTTTGTGGCGCTTTCAAAAATTTACAAAAATGCTTTTGACGTTTATTTTTTAGAAGCTAGTGAAGCCGCTACCATTATGCAAGCTGAATTGAATTTATGTAAAGTAGATATTTTAAACTTTTTGTATTTATATTTTTGTCGATTTAATATTTTTAGATAACTGCGCAGTTAAATTAGTGGCCAATAATTATAAAAATCATTTATCTTCGCCTCTATTAATTCTAGTGAAAAGCACAAAAAATGTAATTAACACTTCGCAAACGTATACTGAGATAGTATAATGAGAGTAAGCATCGCGTCGTGTACCACAGAGAGAATGAAGTTTGCACTGACACTACCGCCGACCACCCAGCACAGTGGTTAAAAATTTACACTATTTGAGCAAAAAGTAGTATTGAATACTCAATAAGTCAAAGTTATTGAAGGATTCTTCAAGTACCTATTGTTGTTCGATTTTGAAGAAAATCAAAATTTATTTGTGGAAAATATTCTTTATTGCGTATTAACTGGGGACACCCACATTCAGGCACCAATCATATTATTTTTGCTTCTTCTTAAGAAACCGAAGAGCACTCTAGCTTTACCTGTTTTTGCATTTCTTAACATTAAGAAGACAATTGCAATGTGGGGGGTTATAGGTTCGAAATGATGAGACTCGTTGACGTGACTAAGGCGTATATTATACTGTACTCATTAACATAAGCTTAATGATAAGTATATGTATGGAGGATTAGCTTACACACTACGATATTATTGTTTTTAAATTGGTGAATTCATGGGAATTGAAAAAAGCAGCGCCGCATTATGTACACGGATATGTACCTACTTGCGTTTTCCCTGACGGTGGTCATTATAAAATTTACTTATAACGTTATAATCCATACAAAATAAAGCGTTTACTTATTAAAATAAATCCAATCCCTTAAAATTTCAAAAACATATTTTCAAATGTTTTTTTCCTACACGGAATGTATTTGTACCACCGTGCACCGATCACTGACCACCGCGGCTGCATTGTTCAACCGCAGGGACGCGGCTACCAACGTGTTGTTCCACCAATTGTTTTTGTTGCATTCATCATGGCTCTCTGTTGATTTCAATAGACCTATTTTAGACAAACACCTCTTTCTGAGCGTATACTCGGATGGCTCTGGCATTGGGATTTTGGATTTTGACTGTCTCGTTGATCTAGTAGTCGCACGGTGCGACTGCTGTGCACGGGGTGTCGGATTCTATTCCCGAGCTGGCCGAAATCGCTTTGTGGGTTTTGAGAAACTTTCATAAAGCAGCCTGGAGTCTGGAAGTTGTTGATTGATTTGCATCGGAGAGCACGTAAATGTCGGTCCTGCGCTCGATCTTCTCCGGTCGTGTCGTATTGCCGTCCCATCGGACTATGAGAGTGAGGGAATAGAGAATGCACCTGTGTCTGCGCGAATGCTTGTTCACTATTAGCGCAGCTGGCTGATCTCCATAAAACAGAACATAAATTATTCTTATTCTTACTTATTATATAAAAAATATACTTAGAAGAACTTAAAAAAAAATATGAATATTACTCCTTTACTATTATTTTTAAGATAACTTATGTCTTACTTTACATTTTATATTATCAGCAAGTAAGAAATTTACTCAAATATTTACAGAATATTCTAAATATTCAAAGGACTTAGCAAATCCGCTTATGTGTTGCAGTGTGCAATCAAAGTTGTATGAGATTTATCGTGAATTGGACGAGCCGATTTCAGCCTTCCCTGTATTATTGACTAGGCTCTGACTACAGCTTCGCCCGTTTGTTTTGTGCTGAAACAGAGCTTAAATCACCACTCCAGTTTATATTTTAAACAGGAGGGCTAGGGTCTGCCTGGGCTGCGGGTTGTTCGCAAGAGTTACCGTGGCCCTGGTACACAAGGTACCCCCAGAAGGAACGTAGTGGGTTTTAGGCAATAAGAGTCTGACACTCCCTTCAGCTGCACCCTCAGTGGGAGGGGTCATTTGATGAGTTCCCACAAAAAAGAAGTTTAAATTTTAACAAACAAATACTTATATTTGTATGCTTGATGCATTTCCGAAAGTGATCTTAAATAAATTAAAAGAAAAATCTTTTTTTAAAAAGCTTTTATAGTCCGCCATATTAAATTTAGAATAACGTCAAATTATTTTTAAGTCACTCTCAATAAGCCCTTTGATTTGATACCCATATTGTTGAAATTCATTAAAAATAACTACTCCGCCATCTTGGACGGTCCGCCATATTGGATTTATAATAACGTCATATAACATATCTTGCATTGTCATCCAAACTGAACGTGTATACAAAATTTCACCTCAACCGGTTAAAGATATCTACTTCGCAATCGAGTTCAAAGAATCCACCGTAACATACATACACGGCAAGTTAAATAAAAGCTTTTAAAATGCCTCACCACAATGTGATGGTTTTCCTGGCAGGTTTTAAGTAAGACTTTAGTACGAATTTTAATTAAAAAAAACCTCAAAAAATTACGGCATGTTTCAAAATCAGAAAGTAAATCACTTTTTCATTTTTTTAATGAAAAATAGTTATACGTTGCCTCGGTATTTGACTAACAAAATAGAATAAATTAATAAAATATTATATAAACATCTCCGTGATACAGTTTCTACAAAATCCTCATCCACTAAGTCTGTTGTAATTAAAATGCTAACCAACATTTAAGAGGGTAGGGATACAACTCCAAGCCAGGTCAACTACTAAGGAAAACTTTTATCAGGATTCATGAAGTAGCCTTAATAAGCGAGTAAAACCGGGGGCAGCACTTGTTTACTTAATGACTGAAACGTTGGCCGTCTTTTGTTACACTTCGTATTCTCAAAAAAGTGAAGATAGATTTATCAAGGACAGATAAAGTTTTGCAATTAGCCAGTTACTGCTAGAAATAATAAATTAGCCGGCTTCAAGTTTAATATTACTTGGAAAAAGCTTGAATAAGTTAAATCTGATTTATGTCAATGCGCACAATTGCAGTTTACGTATAAGAACGATCACTGTTTAATAATAAAAAAAAACTTAAAAAAACAATCTCATCCGCCTTAAATTTTACCAATTGTATTGGGGTTAGCTTCCAGTCTTATCGGTTGTAGCTGAAAAGCAGTGTTTTACATGGAGCGACTGCCTATCTTACCCCCTCAACCCACTTGTCAACAAGACAAGAAAACCGTGACTTATAATACAAAAAGGCTACAAATATCCAATAATAACAAACAAATTCCAGCGAGCACCTCACGGCGCATTAAATACGTATCCCATTAATAAAGATAATATACCTTATATTTAAACGTTTTTTATTATAATGAAATGGACGGTAGAGTGCTCAGCTCAGTGTACCGAGCACGCACGCCGTAAAAGTTAATTGAGGGTAGCAGAGGAACAGCTGGCAAAATATTGTAATGCACGGGACGTTTGAGAGGTCCAACATTCAATTGAACTCCGACACGCAAGGGGCTAGATATATTGCGCTAGTTAGCGGAGCATCTAAAGCTAAGCCGTTGGACGAACGCTTATAGTATAAGATAACAGAAGGTAAACTGGAGACAATGCCCGATAACAACCTCCTGCAGACACTAACAATACAGAAAATATCTCTCGCTTGCAGTCCGCCGTGATTTCGTTTCGTTTCACATTGCCTCACTCGTGTGAGCTAGAGCTTGTTATCTCGCTCCTTCTGCACTTCAATATTATGTGATACTACTGCCAAAGAAAGCATTGCGAATGAACAATGGCGACCGTATCTTTTTGTACATACATTTGTATCTTTTTGTTGTACATTTGTTTTCCTTTTTGCGTCATTTATTCCTTCCTTTCAGGGCCGACTCATCGAACGAAGCGCCCGTGGCCAATGGACTGACCGAATTCGGAGAGGTAAGCGAATTTCAACCTTATTGTTAGTGTTATAAGAGCTGTGCGTATTGCTATGCTACTGTTAATATGGAAGGATGAAAATGTCGATTTGTTTAGTAAGGAATGTGAGAATTATGTGTGGTGTGGTCGAGTGGAAAGGATGCGTGCTAGCCCTGTGAGGTTATCGATTGCGGCAGCGGTACGGCGAAGACAGTGCTTCATTACCGATTTAAGAGACTTTCAGACTACAGTTTGTAAATTGTGGAATATGTTTTAATATATTCGCTGCTTCAAAGTTTCGGAGAGCTCGTAACGGTTTTAGTAGCAAAAGATGGTCCCACGAACCATTTTAATATACCCGTATTGTAATGTTATTATTAAAGTTAGAGCTTTAAGTTCTAGCTTATACCCACCCGCAACTTTGTCTGCAAGCTCTTTAAATTAGTACAATGTGTATGGAAGATTATAAACTATGTTTGTGGGAAACATCTGATTACGTTATCATACAGTTGGGTTGATCATTTAGATTTATATTTTCCTCATCTCCGACGTCTGGCCTCATTTGCTAAATTTCAGAATGTTCCACACTAATATTAGACGGAACGAATTTCATTGGACTTCTGGCTATTAAAAATTTATGAAGTTATGCTATAAAGACAATCATCTTGTTTAAAAAATATATCACTCAAAAATACAATACTTAGGGCCAGTTTCACCGGTTGCTGATAAGTTCCAGATAGTTTATCTGGCAGATAACGTTGTACGTGTGTTTAATTTATCTGGAAGATAGTGGCTATCCGTAACCTGTGAAACTGGCCCTAAACAAGTGATTTAACAAAACATTTAGCAAACATTTTCCAAATTTAAAAACAGAATTGGATCATCATTATAACTATAAATAATTTTCAAAGTAAACACATACACCTCTGATATTAGCAGCTCTTGAAACAAGAAAACAAACTCAAGAACCAAGAAACATTGACCACCACTCCTTATTTCCTATAAAACATCAACCCGGTCCTTTCGCTCCACTTAAGGTCACCATTTTCGCAGAGCCTTCAGAAATTGAAATATAATCACAGGCCTGTCAGTTCGCTTCTCATTAGCATGTTATTAAATTGTCCTGGCAACATCGCTTCAGAGATAAATGAATGGTCCTTTTGGTCCTTAGGACCGAGACTTGAGTTGTGGATGCCTTTTGTGTGCCTCGTGTAAGCTTGGCATTACTTTGATGATTTAGGCGGCCGTTCGTGTAATTAGAAAGGAATCCTCTTGTTTCTTATTGCTGTTATTGTGCTAGGGTTGGCGAGACAAAGTACTCGAAGCATGCCAGACATTCTTTTAACTACCGAGAACGTTAAGTAACTTTTGAGCAATTAAAGTACAGGACGTTGTGTACTTAAACTAAGACGAGAAAAAATCGTTTTGGTTTTATTATTATTAAAAAATCTAAGGGTCGGTTCATATATGACGTAAAATACGCCGAACGTATCATCAATTGTACTAACGTATCATCGGTTGAGTGTGAACGGTCAAGCGTTTTTCTATACATTTGTCAGTTCTGGCGTTACGCGACCGATAATACGCGACGCATATTCCGTTAGATATGAACCGACCCTAAGCAATGTAATAATAAAAGGAATCTATCATGGAATCTATAAATATATAAGGTCTAAAAACTAGTGCACCACATTTTTACATGTCATCTACAACATACAACGACAAAAAAGTCATGAAAACAATAATAAATTTTATTAAATTTTTCATCACTGCCGCCAAATTGTACGCGTAACGCCGGTCTCTATGAAAGCTCTCGATTGTTGTCTCGAGGTCATTTAATTTTTTTTGTGGTAAACATGATCCTGTAAAAATATGGTGCAATAGTATTGTTAGACGCTATATAATATGTATAACTCAAAGGTCTGACTGACATAGTGATCTATCAACGCACAGCCCAAACCACTGGACGGATCGGGCTAAAATTTAGCATGCAGGTAGATGTTATGACGCAGGCATCAGCCAATAAAGGATTTTGATCAATCCCCCCCCTCCTCCCCCCGCTCCCAATGAACCACCAAAAGGATAAAATAGGAGATAAATATAATATATAAATACCAATTAACTATAGATGTTTATATACCAATACGTTTAAGCAAACGAAATTCAGTCCCTATTACAAATATCAAAGATATTTACGACGTGACATCCCTATGTTAGAATTTGGGAAGACGAATGTGTTTGCAAACACTTGTAGTGATGAATGGCGTCAATTAGGCTGATAGTTAATCGATTATCACTCCGCATTCTAAGTACAGACGCCAGCACATCAACCTACTACTATCTGTCAAATTTATTTAATAGATTTCCCACTTTATCGCTGAAGCATAAAGTTCAAAGTTGATTGGGTAGATTTGACAGTTTCGGATAGCCTGATGTACTGGCGTCTGTGCAAATACGAAACTGTATTACCAGTTGCAAAATTGATAAATTATACACTTAAATAAAGATCTTTATATACATACATATGTCTCGGGTTCCCTGTAGGCGTTATGTCTATTCTATCAAGAAAAGACAAAGCTCTTTCTGCCTATGTCATATGAGCATGGTGCGACCCGTCGACTCGCATATAAAGTAGCTATTAATTGGAATAGTTAGGAACAGCCTCCAGCAGGCTTAGCATGGCAACCGTAGAAACAAGTTTAGTGTACCGAAGAATGGACATAATGACAGAAAGTGACAGATTGACGTAAGATTTCTTTTAAAATTTTTTGAAGAAATTTTTCTTTTCTTCCATCGACATAAGTTTACAAGTATATATGCGAGTTGACAGGTTGCGTCATGCTCGGGCAGAAGACATGTTGACATTGACAAAAAGAGTTTTGTCTTTTCTTGACAGAAGAGATATAGAATCGCCATGCTAAGCCTGCAGCTGCAGCACCTGGCTTAAAAGTAGCCTATGTCCTTTCTCTGAGTCTAGACTTAGTGTCTATTTAAAGCGGTTCAGTCAATTTTGGCATGGAAGCGTCACATACAGACAGACAGTTACTTTCACATTTATAATATTAGCAAGAAAAGAATAGGTATAGTGAAATACTAGTAAATGTAAATGTTTACAAAATGCATACCAATCTCCAACCGAGTGGAATAGAGCAAATTAACTAAACTGGAATTTCAATTACTCACAACATGCACTAACAACCAGCGTCTAGTATTCCTGGTATTTCGCCTTAAGTCCGTACATCCTGGCATAGTCTTAGACCGGGCAACACTGCCCGTTAAAAATTAAAATATTTACTCCTACATAGTTCTGAAATTTAAAATTTCTACATCATATTCATCTTCATTGAGGAGCTCGTGGCTAAGTAATAGCTGCACGGGTCGATTGATGATAAAGTTAAGCAACGCTTGGCGTGGTCAGTTTTGGATGGGGGACCATCTTGTCATGACGAGTTCCTCCTTGTTTTGGAAGGTAAGTTAATAGGTTGGTGGATCCCGGCTGTCACATGCCAGAAAGTCTAACAACCTGTCTTACCAAGGGGTATCGGGTTGCCCGGGGTACTGGGCTGCGGAGTTCAGATAGGTAGTCGCTCCATGTAAAACACTAATAGGTACCGAAAGCCGACCCCAACATAGCTTGAGTATAAGGCTAGGCAGATGATGAGTATACAGGGAGTATGGACCAGATCCAATATGGGCATAAACAAGGTTCTTTTGTCCATTTGGTTATAATAATTTGTACGAACCTCGAGGAGCAAAAAGATACGTTCAACATCAATATTAAAATGAAAATGATTTCAAATGAACCAGTCAACGATCGTAACATCACAATATACCTTTAGTTCACATCAATCACTGTAAAAAAAAAACATATTTCCCTACTCCATTAATATTGACAGGTTGCAACAACATTTAAATTGAGTTAAAACATCCAATCACCGCGAAATTTTGCATACATATATCAGTCTCTCCGCACGATCTATATTCCGTATCGATTTCGACGTAGCATCCTAGCCAGGATTCATTACAGTCGCATGAATGGAATTGCCTCTGAAATCCAGTCACAGATTTAATATAGATGCGTGTCGAAGATTTGAAACGAATGATTTTATGAGCGAGGATCGTGATTTATAAATTGCCTAGCTTAGTACGGTCGTATCTACTTCGGATTTCTCTACGAAAAATGGGGTGTTGAATGTGTTGATTTTGTGGGTATCTTTGTAGCTTAATTCTAAATGGGCGAAATTAATTTTCCGTATCGCTTTGGAACGATGTTTGAGCGCCTAACACGTGATACGCCTCCTGCAGGCTTAGCATGGCGATTCTGTCAAGAAAAGACAAAGCTCTTTCTGTCAATGTCAACATGTTTTCTGCCCGACCATGGCGCGACCTGCCAACTCGCATATTATAATCACTTGTAAACTTATGTCGATGGAAGAAAAGAAAAATTACTTCAAAAAATGTCAAAGGAAATCTTACGTCAATCTGTCACTTTCCTGTCATTGTGTCCCTTCTCCGGTAAACAAAACTGGTTTCTACGGTTGCCATGCTGAGCCTGCAGGATAGCTGTCAAGCCAGCCTCAGAAGTAGAATGATGAAGGATGAAGTGTCTGGCGTGTTTTTGGACTCAATTTCTGCTTATGCACGAATAGTATTCTTAAAAATCCTCAAAGCTATTTTGGCCTAGGCCTGATCACTCTTCGGTCATGACAGATTGAGGTACTATCGGACTACGCGAGTCAGGGAATAGAAAGTGCGTTTGTGTCTGTGTGTGTATAATGCAAATCCTTCCTTATTGTTCACTATATGCCTCTTATGTTGGCTAGCGGCTGGCGTTTACCTGAAGATAGAAATATATATAATTTTGGAAGTAAACCTTTTATCGGCCAAGATACATAATAGGCACGCCTATTTTGGGAGTAATAATTATGATTACTGTAAATAAAAGACAAGTTTAAAATAATTCGTCACCAAAGTGATACTGATTAATTTTAAAAGTAAACTTTAATTGCGATATCATAAAGTCTAGTTTCGCAAATCGATTACAAGCTTCAAGTGTAGTTCTGATTTGTTTGTCTACAGAAAGTGGTGCGGGAGATGAACCGGCTAGGTATGATAGTGGACCTGTCGCACGTGGGGGAGAATACCACGAGGGCTGCCATCAGGATCTCCAGGGCTCCCGTGGTCTTCACCCACTCATCTGTCTACAGCCTCTGTAATCACAAGCGTAACGTCCCCGATGATATCATCCAATCTTTGGTGAGTATTTTTCAATAATGGTTTCGAAGAGAGAAAGAGATCAATCGATATAAGTTGTGTTAAATACGGGGTTTCTATGATGTATATGAGGGTGTATATGATGCTCCATCCTGCTTTGAGTAATGAGTCCAGATTAGGTACGCGTAGTCAGAACAAAGATTGTTTTGACAACGAACCTTTCTGTAGTGTATTTTATTGACTGGATAGGACAAATAGTATGAAGCTAACTCTACATAGCTATAGTTTTTTGCGGTCTATCAAAATATATTGAAGTCATAAAATGTATGCATAACGCTGATCACCATAGATTATATTCTAATACTGGTACTGATCACCCTGAACACTGACACAAGAAATAAGAGTTCAAAGCGGTTACTTAGCGTTAATATTTTTGAGTCAAAAGATTTAAGGTTGTATTTATGAAGTAAAACTCACATGCATATACTTTACAGAAAGAAAATGGCGGAATCATCATGGTTAACTTCTTCCCTGACTTCGTGAAGTGCGCGCCCAATGCTACCATATCTGACGTCGCCGGTAAGTGGGTGCAAGTAACACTATTACAAGTATCATATATATTATACACCGTGACTTTTTAGTCGTCTTACAAAAGTGGTCCACCTAAAGTATCCGGCATAAAATACCTTTAGATGCGATTGTTATTTTTATATCATCAATAATAATTTTAGAAATTAATAAATTAAAATGAAACACCCTATTAAAAATGTTATCAAACTATAGAGTATACCTACCCAGCGCACGAGTCTAGCAGATCATTCCATCTCCATTTTCAATGAGACAAGGCTGTTTTAAACTACGTCATGCGTCATAATAATTAATATTATTTTTATTTTTCACTAGTCATTTTCACTGCCTTTGTAAGGCGACTAAAATTTCACGGTGTATATCATATAACTATGATTAGTATCCGTAACCAATACTACGTAACTTCATTCTTGCAAAAAGATTGAATATTAATAAACATACATACATTCAAACTTTTAGATGTGTGTGCATCGAACCATGTTGCTATTTGATTGAAATATTTTTGCACCGAATTTTGCTGTATTTCATATCGCAAAACTAATGGTTGTGAAATTTTATGATTTACAGAGTTACTTTATTCCAATTGTTTCGATATTATTTTTTTTTCATTTTACTGGATTATGTACAAATAATAATTTGTTACTCGAAGCTTGAATAGAAATTTGGTCCTCCAATTAACTAAATTAAAAGAAAGAAAGGAAATATCGCTTGTTTATTATCTTATTTTGAAAGGTCTCTGAGAGAAATGTACAAATTACTGGCAGTCTCCAAATTGATAACAATGATCTCCGTAACAGTGGATGCGAGAAACATTCAGTCGAGAACAAAGTACTTAAGACTTGGAGGAGGCTTTGATGTCCTACATAAAGACTTTAGACCACAAATGGTGCTCAGGCGCAATGTTATCCATCCAATGGGCAGTAACCGCCGCATACCCCTTCTATCGCGACGAACATATCATCGGCGAAGACTTCTTCGACAACCTAGCTGTTTGGTACAGCAACTTCACTGCATCGCCTGTAAAGACTGAGCTGTACTCGAGAGTACACAAAATTATTATCCATCCGGATTTTTACTTGGTCGGCCAACACAAGTCTAGTACCGATCACAATATAGCGTTGTTGCGCGTAGTAAACAATGTATACTTAAGATCTTACGGAGTGATAGCTATCCCTGAGTAGGAGATGGTCGGGAAGTCTGTGACGTATGTGGGGGGAGGGCCTACGCAGCCAGACAATATGTACGTGATGCAGTCAGCAAGGTACGAACCCTTACAGGCGGTTAAGACTGTTCTAAATAAGTGCGATGAAAAAATTCGCAATGTAACTACAATAGACTACTATTGGATTATACCATTGGGACTTTGGCAGCCCCCTGCTATTAGAAGACCAGACAATCCTTGGAATCCTCACTGCATATACGTATGAAATAACTATATTTCTACCATTACACGTTTACAAAGACTGGATTACTGAAATTATGCACGCCTTAGCAGTAGAAGATCCGATTCCACATCTACCTGATTATACCTGACTAAGAGAATAATTTGCTTCCATAAACATATACCTCTACATACAAAAGCGTGCAAGATACAAATTTATAGAACCTGACCATGATGGCTGGTGCTAAATGAGATAATGATCTTTTTTTACTTTTATATACATAGCTATATAAGTTACTTAAATCGTGAATAGGATTTCATATTATGTCTTAAATGCAGAATTTGGAAAACAACTTCAAAAAAGCTTTTAAAAATGAGTTTCCTAAACATGTGATTTATTTTTACGCGACTGGTTGACGCAAACCGTGACTAAAAGGCTGGCTATTACTTTGGTCAGAGAATAAGCATTGCCATACAACGTGGCAATGATTATGCTGCCAGCCTCTTGAGTACGCTCGCAGTAGACAGCGATGGGGATGAATTTTTTATAAATGATGTAAATAAGTAGGTACTTGTAAATAAGTTGTAAATAATATCAAATAAAATGAATAAATATTAATTTCATAGATTTTATTTCATTTGCCTAATAGTGACGCGGTCACTTTGTAAATATAGTTTTTATTGTTTATAATCGTCAAAGGACAATAAAAGGCACCTTACATGGTATCAAAACTATGCTGAAGGTACGCGACTGAATTTCGGCACGATTACGCCGTCAATGGCAATTTAAATTACTGACACATTTTGTTGAAATTTATTATAGTAGGGTTTTAGAGTACAGCTAAACTTCGGGCGACCGTAAACCTGTGTAGACAGACATATGTTGCTGGGAACTTTGTTGCGCTACTTCAGCTTCGTACCAGCAAAAACACAGCACTGGTAGTGAAGGGCTCACTATAGGGGATATTTTTTGTCCTAACACTTGGTATGTGCTGATTTATCAGCAAAACTTGTATACACATTACAAAACATTTTAAACTTTTAAGTTTTATAGGATTGCCGATGGTAATATGCGCAACAAAATTTCTGCCGCGTATTCCACCCAAATGCGTTGAAACGTAAAATCAGCCGTGCACTACGGTCGCGTATTTTCAGTAAAGTGTGTTTAGACCTCATCATTTTGTTTCCCATTGTTTAAAAACTGAAGATTTCTCAATGTAGACTAAAAAGAAAGCGAAGGAGATAAATCTTCAAATATGTACATATATCAGATGTAATCTCCGAAACTTTCAGCATAATAGGAAGATACATCATTATATGCATGTATTATCTATAAAACTCGCGTCTGCGATATGCAGGGAAATTTCTCATGATTTATTTATCCTGTCCCGTCTACTCTAGTCGGGATTTTCTGTATATGCTTAACTTTTACCCGCGACTTGGTTGCTCTCGTGGCATTAGAACTTTGGGAAGCACAACGCTAACTTTGTATATCCTTATAAAAAAAAGTATGTCGGTCTGTCTGCGATAAACTCAAAGGTTCCTCCGTGCTGTTTATCCCGATTGGTTCAGCTATTTTAGCGTGAAATTACGTTTCGCGTTCACTCTCGCATTTATAATATTAGTACTTTTTGCCCGTAACTACGCGATATCGCCCGTACGCATTGAGTATTGCCGCTTATTATCGCTAGAACCAAAAAAAAGTCAGGTAATATGTCATGTCATCTTACCATTCACATTGTCATACTCATCTCGCCTCTAAACTCATAAATTATTCGTACAATTTGTGAGAGTTGCTCCGTCGTTAATTAATGGTCCAAGGACGACGCGTTGTCATAAATTCTGCAGACGTAGCCGTAAATATTGTTCAGGCTCAATTTATTGTATTATATTCGAATGATATAGGCGGATTACCTATTGAAATGCTTTTTCTGTAAGGCTGAGGGTACACAGTCATTCTGGTGTTAATTCTATCGGACTGAAAAGACCACAAAATGAGCATGAAGACCAGTTTGTAATATTGTCCCCAGGCTTATACCTACCTCCATAAAATTAATCATTGCTATAGACTCTAATTAACCTTTCGGCCGCCACAGTCACTTATAGATGACAAATCAAACAGTGCCCAGCATACCACGGTCACGACTACATGACAGACTTTAAAAGTTAAAATTTATATCCAGTTTTAATCTATGTATATAATTCCGAATTCACTACTATGTTGGATGAATGAATTCAAATATTAACCAAGCTATATCCTGCTTTTATTACCTTCCAATTACAGGCTTCAGTCTGAGTTAAGATTCCCACACGATATAACAACTGTTCTCATTTATGAGTGGTTCCGAGACCGTAGGTATTGTGTTCCCAGTCCGGCTAGACTGCCGGCCGTCCGGCTAAACTGCCATCCGTCCGGCTACTTGAAGCTAACACGTGTAGGTTTGCGGATGCGATACAATTTGGAGTAGAAAGGTATGCGGCGGTTATGTTTACAAGTTGATGTAGGATTTTATTTATCTTCAATAATATTGGACTTTATTTCTCCCTATCTAAGCTGAAATATAATAAAATAGTCACTACAATTGTATATAATGGTACTTATTTAAACTACAGAAAAAGCTAGTTTTAATTTCTGAAAGCCTAAAAAGTGTCTCATTTAACGTTATAGCAGAGGATTATCTCCTTGTGTATACCACAATAGAAACTGTACTAACTATGGAAGGAAAACTACTTGGGCTATTATCATGAGCCGGTAGAGGACTAGGGAAGGGAAAGGGAAAACTAGGGGACCTAAGGCATCTGCCGATAATCAATCTCAAATCTTATTTATTTGTCATGTTAATTATTATTATTGTAATATGTTTATTTGTTCTAGAACATTTCCACTATATCAAGCGCATGATTGGGGCTGACTACGTCGGCATCGGCGGAGACTTTGATGGTGTGAACAGGTAAGAAGAATATATTTACGACCTTTCAAGGACGATATTTCGACAATCCCGTTGGCGCAATAGTAACCGCACCGGACTGCCGAGCTGAAGGTCTTGGGTTCGATTCCTGTTACGGTCGACATTTGTGTGATGCATGTTTTTGTCTGGGTGATTTTTTAATATTATATGTGTAAAGTATATATAGTTTTACAAGTTGTGTTGGCATCCATAACATATAACTTCAGAAATAAGCTACGTTACACTTGAAATCAAATTATAATCGAATATTTGTTTCGACTGCCAAAAGGCTATTTTTAAAATGTTCCAAATATTACGAGGTATGAGAAACGGAATTCAAAATGGCCAAATAATATTGCAATGCCGATAAAATTCATGCGTCGAAACTCTAACTTAAAATTTATATTCACAAAATTCCGCTGGAAACTTCAGCCATATTTTTGCTAATACATGTACAGATGCCAGCACATCAAGCTACCTAACTGCCAAATTCCCCCAATCAACTTTGAGCTTTATGCTTCAGCGATAGATTTGAAAATCTTTTAAAGAAATTTTACAGATTGTTATATAGCTTGATGTGCTCGCGTACATGAGAACGTATGGTGCCTTACAATAAAACTTAGATTTTATAAGCACCATACGGTTCTTGAAAGAATTACTTTCTATGATAAATGCGGTAAAAATACGGTAGCTTAAAACTAGTCAAATTCATTAATTTTAACGAACTGTCAAAAACGATTAGATTATTTCTGCTCAGTTTGTACTAAAGAAAAAACTATATATTATAGGTATTATCATTAAGTGTGAAATCTTCACTTCACTTTATTCACGATGTTCCACGATGCAGGGTACCCCGAGGCTTGGAAGACGTGTCAAGATACCCCGAGTTGTTTGCCGAACTCCTGCGCAGCGGACAGTGGAACGTCCAGGAGTTGAAGAACCTTGCTGGCTTAAACATGTTACGGGTCATGCGCCAGGTTGAAAAGGTATGAAATAGTATCTGATAATAATTATTTGAAAGATATTTTTTAAGTTTTTTTAAATCCCCGGGTCGTGGGGTCCAAATGCTTCCATCGTTTTTAAAGATCTAACGAAGCCGGTCGTTGACTCTTCAAGTGACCCAAAAGCTGGATTTTATTTTAGTCAAATGCTTAGAACGAATGCCAGTCTAAGGGATATTGGGTTGCCCGGGTAACTGGGTTGAGGAGGTCAGATAGGCAGTCGCTCCTTGTAAAACACTGGTACTCAGCTGAATCCGGTTAGACTGGTAGCCGACCCCAACATAGTTGGGGAAAGGCTCTGGAGATGATGCTTTGAAAGAATGCTCGAGTTGTTTAGTTGTTTTAAATGTTAATTATGGTTGAAATCAACACTTTTACACGTCAATACATTTTTCCATATTCAAATTAAATTAATCCCATCTTATAATACGTCTAACATACATGTAGGACTTCTAGCTAATGCCCGCGACGTCGCCCGCGTGGGCATTAGAGTAGCAAAAATTATAAACTTGCTTGTTCAGAACGGTTCTTGTATCCTTTAACATCACGCTATAATAGCTAAGCTATTTATAGATTATACTTATCAGCATCACCGCTCAGATTCCTTATCACAATGTAGCAGCCAAACTTAGTTGCCATGCCGTCGCATCCACAATACTAACAAGGAATAAATCATGTTTATTTGCGCAGGTTCGGGACGAGATGCGCACTAACGGTGTCGAGCCTGAGGAGCATCCCGACTCCCCCAACGACAACGGAAATTGCACCAGCAACGCTTTCTACACCGAATACGTGTAAATTGCCTTTATAGACACACGCGACTGCTGATTTTCAACTCTATTTCTAGTGGTTAGGGTCGGAATTTGAGTGGACAGTGACACGTCAATCAAATTAGATGTGGTTAATACTTATATGGTTGACTTTAATACTAGTTTTTTATATTTTTTAGTAACATCATTAGTTAAAAAAAAAAGAAAAGAATGTTTAAATCTTCAAGAACAGAATACAATGTAGTATTGTTGTATGCTATTTGAATTCAATTGAGTTGTAAAGACAAAGCGACTGCGAGTCCAACCGACTGTAAAATCGAGTGTATATATCGTTTGACGCAAATGTGTTTGCTCCGTCAACTGTGAGCCATTCAAGATTCCTGCTGTCTTCGAAACTCTGCCATATGTTCCCGTCCGCACCTACTATTTGACTTTTTACGTAGAACACGTTCAAATACATATTTCACTTGAAACTCCTGCGCACGGTACCATCCGCGTCCACATTCACGCATGGATATAAAATAACTATGTTATTCCTATGTATAAGCTAATAATACTGCCAAAGTTCATTAAAATCCATTGAGAAGTTTTCGCGTCAAGGATAATAAAAAATCCAAAAACTTTTGCTTTTATGTTTAATAGAATTTTGGATTAATTCAATTTGTGGTTCATCGATCAAAATTTGATAAATCCAATTTAGAAAATGGATAAAATACAGGTGCCACCGCAATCCGGTTAAATCGATTAAGTCAGCGCCAATAAGTGCCAAACTAATTCAATAGCTCACTGAATCAAATTAGTATTCCCCGAACTGGACTTGAAATTAACACATTACTTGGACTTTCTGCATTACTCTGTCTGTCACGAACTGAGCCAATACCCCGGGCGTCCCCGGGGCGTTCTCGCTCAAAACTAACCAATTACGACAACAAAATGCTCTAAAAATGCTAATTTTATCTACAAATTATTTCCACTTATCTACGAAAGTGGCACTTCAAAATTTTGTTTGCCTAACAACAATGTACAGACACCAGTATCAAGCTACTACAATCTGTCAAAATTCCTGATTAAATCGACTTTATTGCAAAAGCATATGATTCAAAGTTGATTGGGAAAAATTGACAGTTTAAGGTAGCTTGATGTGCTGGCGCCTGTACAAACATAACTTAAAATGTAGGTACCTCGCGGTCGCATTCAGTAAACCAGACACTTGTATTTCGGCTACAATTACAAAGCTGTCAAATTCAATTGGCAATCCGATAGCATAACATCAAATTGAAATTCGAATACCAAATGAATTATTTCGCGTGACGTTCACATCTTATTTGCTGAGTGTAAATAAGGCCCGCCGCCGACTGCAACTTTTTGTCACCGTGACTTATTGTTACTGTCACCTGCTGTCACCCACCATGCGCTCACTGAATCTGTTCTTGGGGAACAAATCGCGTTTGTAATGGAATTCAACGAGGTTGCCGTGATTTGTGCTCTTGAAATACGTACAAGAAAGCCATTGGGTGGTGCATTCTATATACACGGAAAGTAAATGAAAATTCACCGGCCGAGTGACAAAAAGTCACCAGTCTCCGGTGTTGCCTGCCGCTGTAACTAATTGTCACCGTATTATCACGTCACCATAATGAGCGCACTCAATACAGTTTTCATTGCACTTGACTAAGTTACAAAAAGTCACGGTGACAAAAAGTTGCAGGCGGCGGCGGGCCTAATATATACGTCTGCTCAAATTGATAGTCAAATTATGGTTTGATGAAAGCTCGGAATAATATTTTTTGTGGGTATATAGAAATGTTGTATGGAAATTCGTAGTCGCGTCCGATACCGTAACTGGACCGTGAGTTCATCCGACAGTTTGATTCCAATTGATGTGTGTTTTACATGATAAATGTCTGAGTACCGATGGCCGCCCACACTTGCCCAGTTGTTTACTGTATTTTGCACTAAGGTGTAATTACGACAATGCGGATATTTGATTTTGATTGATGCATTTGTTAAATGAAATAATTTCGTAATTATAGATTATTGATTTTATCGAATTATCGACATGATGACATCAAGACTACGTTGTATAATTAAAGGCTTGGAGAATTAGGGCTAGTTTCACAGGTTACGGATAGCCACTATCTACCAGATAAATTCATGATGTAACAGAATTAGTATGAAATTATCTGCCAGATAAACTATCTGGAACTTATCAGCAACCTGTGAAACTGGCCCTTAATGTTTAAATCTATCGCATGATATTATCACAGCTGGTTAAGTGTGGGCAGCATTTTAACAGATGACGAGGTCTCGTCAATATGTGTGTGTTTAGTTATTATTCAAGGTACAATCGTCGTATCTCGTGAGCTTAAATTACAATAAAATATTCATACGAAAGGGCACTTCTTTCGCTTTACAAGTATTGTATATTTTTCCAACCAATTGACTTTACTTCAGCAGGATTTGAGATAAAACCGTTTGAATTTCTCGCACAACTGGCTAGCTCCTGTTACGGAATTCAGTACAGTTCAAAGTTTATAAATTCATCGTAGCACTTTCGAGCTCAGCGGGGGATCTAGTTATGATGGCAGCTGGACTGTTGAGACAATTAGTCCAATAAAGTGTGCATAACTACTTCCATTCTGCCGGTATTAAGAGTTTTGTTGGCAAACTTTAGCCTTCAAGCATTAACTTGCTTCAAGCTCTCATCACTCGCACTCTATGGCGGGAACGTGATGTCACAGTGTAAATAAGTATGTTAATTATCTACATAATTTTGAGAAAAGTTAAATAAAAAGGCAATCATATTACGTCTCTTAAAAAAAAGCATTCAAATATTCACAAAATGCGGGGAAAATATTTCTCCCCAATAAACGGAACGGCTTTTTCAGTCGAAACACGCTACGCGCCGTAAATAAATACAAATTTGTCTGCACTTTTAATTATAACAGCCCAATAAATCTTCGTTCTGTTTCAATAAGCACCATCGGAACAATTTCCCATTTCACTTGGTTTCAATTATACAAAATCATAGCGTTTGGGCGCAAGGCAATTTTGCACTAAACTATTTGCTATTAATTATGTCGAAAGATTTATTCAATTAAACGAGCCGTATTTCACGTGTCACAGTTAGGCGCGTTACGTCGAATGCCCGACACATGTTGGTCGGCACTCGACAATGCTATTAGTAAGGTTAATTCGACTAGAAATATTGTATTTGTCATTATAATGTCCGGGCGAAAATGCTCTGTTATTTTTGGTGGCGCTCATGAAGTGCTCTTTCATCTCAATTTTTTAATCCAACCAAATTATTAAAGTTTAAAGCCGAGAGCGTAACTTCGCGTCGGGGCGGCGACAACTTTACTACACCAATATCAGGCGGTGCCAAGTAACTTTGCCGCGAGATTTCACAAGTACCAGAGAACATCTTTGTGACTACATAACGGTGAACTTGTGTGTATCTTTTTACCATCAAAGGGAATATTATTGAACCTATCAAAACTTTACTCTTTGGTTGGGAGTTAGCGTCATAAAAATTAAGCGCTCCGCACATAATAGAGCTGTAGCATATGTTAGCGACTGTTGTTTCGCTATGCGACATTGATGAGATACGACGATAGTTTATATGTGGTAACTGGTAGATAATCAAAATATATTACGTAATAAATGTTGTAGCTGCATGGTAGGTGTATTGTTGTGAACTGTGCACTTCTTCCTTCTTCCCAACTGAGTAGATTGCGTTCACATATCACTCACTCGTCACCGCCCCTGGCAATACGAGCGCTGCCTCCCGTCTGCGCTCTCTTCTCAGCGCTGCATTGCCGCGGGCACTTAGATAGAGAACTCAAAATTGGAATTAAATGGAAGGCTCTAGCGAGAGAAGTAAAATTAACTGGGTAATTAGAAAAAATAACAAAAAAATATTTTATTTTACTATTGTAATTTAAAATAAAAAAATAAAAGGTTCGATCTAGGGATGTAGGTAGCGAATAAATTTGTAAAAAATACATTTGAATAAATTTTATTATTGTTTTGTTATAATGTTTGGATTTTCCATTGTTTGATGTTGAATTGTATTTAAGGAATTGAAACATATTTGGATGTAAGTGAAAACATACGGGAAGTAGGTATGTCATGTTATGACGCCTTATGTTTTCATTAAGGGTTGGTTCTCACTTCACGCTTGTTATTTATTATGTGTAGTTGTGTTGATATTACTTTAAGTTGACGTCTTTTCATGTACTGTCGAAGTGTGTGTTATCTTAATTTTTACTTAAATCGGACTAGAGTAGGCGGGGCTTTGACTTCGGCGAATCGTGAATTAATTGAGATCATAGAACAAACAATACAATCATTTGATGGTACTATTAGCTGCGTGAATTTCACTTGGTTCATTGTTCGCTGTGTAAGTGTGCAAGCATTAAATGCGAGCGAGTCTGAGCTGAGCTACAATGAGAGCTTGGAGCCTCGAGCCGGCCACGGCAATCGTCCGGCACACGGGCTCGCCCCACTGTCCGACTTTGTAAGCTAAAAGCTAGTATACAATTTAGCGTAAGGTCTAAAATTGTGATGGATCTTTGTGCCAAATGACCTAAACTTTTTATAACTTCTTATACAGTTTGATATTAGAACTGTAACTTACATTTTTTCTTTTTTATAATTTTGTATTAAAAGGCTTCGATGCCAAGGAAGGAGATAAAAATGTGTGTAACCCGTAGTTTTAGTTCGTTTGTCATACTGACAATAAAACCATCCACTTTAAAAAAATAAAATGCTGTGAACGTATATTTAAATATAACTTTAATATATGATGTGAAAGAGCGACTATTTCTTATAAATTGTGACTGAACGATTTTTGAACCTATACTCATCTATAAACTAAGGAAATTCTTCTAAAATCTGGCTGTTATTTTATCGTACAAACATGTAATGTGTACCAAGCGCACTGTCGGTTTGTTGAAGTATTTACTTGTACTGTTTACGAAATAATTGTGTTGGGTGGTGATGGGACAACGCATCGGGCGCCGCCGGCCGCAGCGAACCGCGAGCGGCGCGCTCCGCAACCGCACTGTTTGAACACCCCGCGGTCACTGCCGATTAACATTGCATTTCGACCATTAATCATTTTATGCAGAATTTATTGCATTCTTTAATGGATAATCACCCATAACGCCCAATAACAAAAACGACGAGCTTGTAACCGAATTTCCGATTTGTGCGCTTGCGCTGGTTGTATGGCGCATTGCTGCATTATCTATGACAAACACACCGACTATTCCTCACTTCTATATCGTCCCCCGGGAGCCTGTATTACCCCGGGGGAGCTATCACTCTCATCTCTGTCTTCCCGGTAAGCAAAGCGCCAAGCAACTATATACTGGACTGTTTATATATTTATTACACTTGGTAATCAATAAACACGTTTGCTGTATTGTATTTGTTATTTTATTTTGACCCTTTCCATATTTAAGTACAGTTGTCGCCTTTTATGGCGGCTCGCAACTAATTTCCAATCAAACAAACGCTATGTGATTTGATGTCAAAAAGATCCTAAATGAATACTGTGGTACTCCAAAAAATACACGAAAAGTAGAATACAATAATGAAAAGCTAGCCATAGAAAACAACCAACATATAGACCACGCAAAATACACGTTGACTCAAAAACTCCCTCCGTTTTCTCTTTGCTTAAAAAAACAATGGTACCACAGAGGGCTTATGACTTGGAACAGGGAACACGCCGTCATTTTATTAACCTTTTGACCGTCACGTCAAAAAAGAAAGACATGGCCTCAGCGCCAAGCTAAGAATAAATCCATAAATACATACTGTATAGAAGTCAGTTCGGAATTATATCGATTAAAAGTGACTATTCATTTTTAACTTTAACAGTCTGTAGTCATGACTGTGCCGCGCGACTTCTGGCCTTGTCATCTATACGTGACTGTGGCGGTCCAAAGGTTAAATAGGAGAATACTTATGAAGTTATCAACAGTTTGCTCTCGCGTGTGCGCGCACGACGACACACAAACGATCCGGATGAAACTTCGCTAGTGTGTGAGCGCTGTAAGACTTCTAGGTTCAGAGTTTTTGCCGGATGAACTTAGCAGTTTCAGTCAAGACCATACTTCGCACCTATTTTATACACTTAAGCATTACTTGCGAAATAAGGCACAAACTTGGGATACTCCAAATGCTTTAGCATATGCTAAAATAAGTATGTTTATTCTTTATGTACAGTTTTAACTGCCTCGTTGGTCTAGCAGACGCCTGGCGCCACTGCTGTACACGGGTTTAATTCCCGGGTAAAGTTGAAGTCCCGATTTGTGGGTATTAAGAGACTAATGAAGCAGCCCGGAGTGTGGAAGTTGGTGGTTAAAATAACCGTGCAACGGAGAGCACGTGAAAGTCGGTCCTGCGCCTGATCTCTCTCCGGTCGTGTCAGATTGCCGTCCCATCAGACTATGAGAGTGAGGGAAAAGAGAGTGCACCTGTGTCCGCGCGAATGCTTGTGGACTATAATGTATCCTGCGCAGCTGGAGAATTGGTATGGATGCCATTATATGCAGTGTTAGAGAACTTAGATTAACGTCTTCCCTAGCGTTTTCCCGAATATTTTGGACTCGACTTCACCCAATACAATATTCCTCTTCTCATCTATCACAATAAAAGTATTTCTATTACAACAGTCACGCCATCTCTCTCGGGGTCTAACTCATCTCCGCTGTCCGTCTCAAGGTATCCGATGTGTGACAATACTAGGTCGTAGTGACACGTTTGGCCCAATTCCATTTTAAAAGCCTACATCGACGACCGAGACGACCAGATAGCGTGGGGGTTAGTGAACCTGCCTGCCACGCTAAAGGTCGCGGGTTCGATTCCCGTATAAGTCAAACATTTGTGCGCATGAACATGAGTGTTTAACTTAGTCTGGGTGTTTCTATGTATAATATGTATGTATTTACAAAAGAAAAGTATATAAGTATGTTTATCAGTTGTCTAGTACCCATAGTACAAGCTCTCCTGAGTTTGGGACTAGATGACGTTGTGTGAATGTGTGAGGGATATTATATTACATCATGCACGCAATAATAAGCAATGTTTTACCAGCACTTCGATAAAGTGGGACGCGATCATTCCAATTTAATTACCGACATGATGCCAACAATTTGTTTACATACAACAGATTAAAATCATGAGTACGGAAGTAATTGCGTTGACCAGGGTAACGATAACACGCTGAAAATTTGCGCTCACGCTGTTTTCATTACTGAAGTCACAATTTTGAGATGTAACTTATAAAAAATAATAATAACGCTGGGTAGCATATTCTACTATGAAACAGCATCCTCAGCTACGGCAGAGCACATCATAATCATTCATCTCGTCTTCAAATATTACGAAAAATGTACATCTTTGGCAGCCGTAACCAGTAGTCAGAATCCAGAAAGTCTGATCACCAGTCTTGCAAAGGGATATTGGGTTGCCCAGGCTACTGTTTTGAAGAGGTCAGACACTGGTTCTCAGTTGCATCCAGTTAAGACTGGAAGCCGACCCCAACATAGCATAACCCTCAAAATCATCATGGAATCATTAACAAGCAGGCTTAGCATTATATTATGACAAAAAAGTGAATTTTATACCTTTTCCCTGAAATAAAAACTGCAGCATTTCCATCCAATCGAGCGATAGAAGTGCAGCGACATGCAGTCGGGCTGTCTCCAGGGACCTGTCAATTTGGACGATTGATTGCAGCGACGACCGACGCGACCGACGCGTTATTGCTTTACGTCAAACTGCAACGTGATTTTGGAAAATGTTTTTTTGTAAAAAAATTGAATGGATAGGGCTTTTGTTTTTAGGTAACTGAGGTCAATTAAATCATATTTTGAGGGAGACGAAATCTGAGTTATTTCTTTAACTTAAATCTGATGATATGAGCCAGCCTTTCAGTCAAGGAATGTCAACAAGGCACTTGCATATTCTTGGCAAGAGGGTTAGCGCCCCCAGACTCAAAAAGTTCAACACCAAAAGTCTCAAAACTATAAAAAATTGCCGATATATTAGCGCGTCTTGAGTCTGCCGGTGCATATTATAATTATAATTCAAACAAATTCACCATTGGCACAGTTTCAGTAGCATAATATTCTTTGTTTAATTTTTATTCCATTTAATAAAGTATTCGCTTACAAACATCTTTTTAATTAAAATTTTTGTTTTGTTCTGTTTTATAACAAAGCCAACAAAGTATTGTATTTTGGTTTAATACCCAACACCGAGCTATTGTATCATTGTTCCATTATTAGACAAAAGCTCTTAAACTTGTCATCTTCTATAACAAACAACACACTCAAATAACAAACTTATACAAAGACTAGTAAAAATAAAGAATCAGGTTTTCAAGTTACTTAGAAATTGATAGGCTTCATTGATTTACTACACAAAGGAAGCGAAAGAAAGCTTTTCACAGAAGAGCGTAGCGTTCGTAGCACATAATGAGCTACGCCGTAGCACTAGCGTAGCACTTTGAACCAGTGAGTGTAGTTAGGAGATTACTGTTTGTTACAATGTGTAGTCTATTGTGTTGCAAATTTAATGGTAGCTAGTATACTGAAGTGAAATTGAAGTTAAATTAGATTTTGTCTCTCTTGCAATCTTTAAAAATTAGAACCGGGATGAAAAACATCAAATGTATTACTCAGTGTTCAAAAAGAACCGCCACAATACATCAAACCAGGCCGCGCTTCAAACAGTAAGGTAACTTACAGCACAAAGTTAACTATTCCATCAGCGAGAGGTAGTTACAAACTACACTTACTAACTGCACTTTAATATTAGTTGATATCATACAATACTTTGTTGGATGCACTTCAACGTGCAATAAAGATTCCACTACACTTTTAGACGACTCAAAAACCGGCCAAGTGCGAGCTGGAATCGCGCACGATGGGTTCCGTAGCAGTGAATCCACCAAAAACTCAAATCGTCATCATGTCCCTTAACTATAGGTGCTGTAGGTTTTGCTGAGCTTCGTCATATTGCCATTTTCCATATGGATTAAAAAGCTAAAAATCACTTTTTTTAAAGGAAGCCCGCTTTTTTTTCTCCTGGAAAATCATCAAATGACGGCTTCTACTGAGGATGCAGCTGAAGGGAGTGTCAAACTCTTACTGACTAAAACCCACTGTGTTCCTTCTGGCGGTTCTTGTGTGCCAGGGCTACGGTAGTTACGAACAACCCGCAGCCCCAGCAGACCTTGGCCCTTAAGGAACTGCCGCTTCTTTTCGAGGAGCGCGTGAAACATGACGCGATGCCGACACGGGCCTGTCGTCCCTATATGAAGGAGGTCTCCTCTTTCTTTCTCAAATATTAACTGATAACGGATAGCAAAGTCTCAGTAATCATCTCCCGAGCCTTTTCCCAACTATGTTGGGGTCGGCTTCCAGTCTAACCGGATTCAGCTGAGTATCAGTGTTTTACAAGGAGCGACTGCCTATCTGACCTCCTCAACCCAGTTACCCGGGCAACCCAATACCCATTGGCTAGACTGGCGTCAGACTTACTGGCTTCTGACCACCCGTAATGACTGCCAAGGATGTTAAATGACAGCTAAGTCTCAGTAATAGGGTACCGTTTTTCCTTTTGGATACGGAACGCTAAAAATGTAGGAGTCAATGGCTTTCAGACCCTGTTAAGATCACCATCGTCTTCCTGTCATCATCCCAATTTTATTAGGAGTCAGCGCAGCATGTCTCTTCCACACTTCTCTGTCATGACGTCATCCCAAGTGACATTATCTCCAGCCATATTGCCTTCCACACAATATCTATTTATTCTTGTCTTAAAATAACACTAGACACGTCTCATTGCATATTCTGAGCATATACAAGTTACTTCAGATATAGTAACGGCGAGTGTCGCCAACTCGCGTGGCAGCTACCGAGGACGGCACTTATGGTGCTAGTTGCAACAGTTTCCGACAATATTGAGGATATTGCACTTATGTGAGCACAGAATACAGAGCTCAAAATACCGCGGAGCTAGAAAACGAAACGTCGTAAATAATACATATTTTTGTTCTATTATCCAACTTAGTTGTGATAATAATGGCTGATTGTCGGCCGCGGCGGCCGTTCTCTCTAAGGATATCAGCCAGCTACTAAAGACATGTTATAGTGCTCAAGCATTTGCGTTGAGACAGGTGCACTCTCTATTCTCTCACTCTCATAGTCAGACACGACTGGAGAGAGATTAGGTGCAGGAACGATATTTACATGCCCTCTGATGCACGGGTGCATCAATCACCAACTTCCAGATTATGAAGGCTGCTTTATGAAAGTCTCTGAAAAACAACGAAGTGATTTCCTCCGACCGGGCAATGGAACCCTAGACCCTATGCACAGCAGTCGCGCTATGCGACTTCTAGACCAACGAGGCAGTTAAACGCGACCTAAATTAACTGAATCAAAATAATAGTTATTTAATAAATCACCTGTGACCCCAGCTACGGCATACATATTACTATACAAACTTAGAAGCGCAAGTTCGCCCGGGAACCGATGTGTTCGATAAAAGATGTATTCAGCAGCGAGCCATTCATCCCCGGAGTACTTCTCTAGCGTCTGATTACAAGTGGCCAATGTAGGGAATGGAGAATTTGTGATCATATATCATATCATATTTAGTAGACGCTGTCTGATATGATGTTATTCCCATACCTCATAATAGAAGCCTGAATGTACCTCTAATGTTATAATAATTTACGATATACTGAGATGAAAATGTTAAGAAAGATGACTTTGAATTGATGGAGTTAGGAATAAATATGTTGGGAACTTTTATGTGCAAAAGCGTCTTCTATGCGGCTCATATCCTATAATTATAAAACGTAGGTGATTGATAGAACGGTAATTGAGCACGTAAATGTCAATCCTGCGCCTGATCCCTGCCTGGTCATATCTGGTTGCCGTCTTGTCGGACTATGAGTGTGAGGGACTAGAGAGTACTCCTGTCCTGCGTTGCTGATCACCTTAGAGAAAACGGCCGAAAAATAAAAAAATCAACCCGATCAGTCAGTGATTTAGTATGTCAGTCACATAGTGATCAACTATCACTGACGGTGATCGGGCTGAAATTTGGCATTCAGGTAGATATGATGACGTAGGCTTCCACTAAGAAAGTATTCTGAGAAAATCCAACCCCTAAGGGAATACAATAGGGGATGAAAGTCAAAACTATACCTAATCAAGAAAAATACTTCTTAACGCGAGTAAAGCCGCAAGCAAAAACAAGTTGAATATAAATTATAATTTATCCAAAAGCAAAAGAAATTGAAAGAATTGCCATTGTCACTTTAATATAAACCGGTTTTTCTAATTAGTAAAATGTTATACAATGTGTTAAAATACCTTAATGAAAAAGGCTTAGTATCTCGATTACTTAGAGAAGACCACAAAATAACACGTAATATAATTTCATTATCCTTGTATTTTAAAATTGATTTAATGCTCTTTTATTAAATGCATGCCGATTAGTAAAATATGGCTGATCTTTTATGTAACAACATTATAGTACCATTATTTACAAAATAAATTATCTTTATCTTTGAATTTTTTTGAGGGAATGATAACATTAACATTTAGACATAAGATCATAATAATAACATTTAGATATCAACATGTAGACATTGACAGAAAATATGAGAAGCGCACTATAGTTGTATGTAGTACATATCTATCTATCTATATACATACATGGATTTACAAAAATGGACAAGCGGTCATCATGATCTCCCGAGCTTTTTCCCAACTATGTTGGGGTCGGCTTCCAGTCTAACCGGATTCAGCTGAGTACCAGTGTTTTACAAGGAGCGACTGCCTATCTGACCTCCTCAACCCAGTTCCCCGGGTAACCCAATACCCCTTGGTTAGACTGGCGTCAGACTTACTGGCTTTTGACTACCCGTAACGACTGCCAAGGATGTTCAATGACAGCCGGTATACAATAAAAATGGAAAAACATTATAGAATAAATAATCGAAGCCACAAGCATTGACAACTCCAACAAATTGTTACGTCATTGAAAATGGGTCAGGATAGATTATTCTTAATAGGAAACACATACTTTAAAAGTAATCTACCTACAATTTTTTTTATTCCTTTCACGAAAGTTTTACAATCGTCATACTAAGATCTCACGCTTGCTCGAGCGCAGTTGAGTTACAGGCTTCGGAAATAAACTTTACACTGTATCGGTGTTTTTGAAAGTGCTTACTCTAATACTAATTATCAAGAAGCCTGACCTGGAATCAAACCTGCATACTTGAGGGCTGGTGCGTTAATTACTAGACTACAAATATTATATTTTTTAAATATATTTTCAAGTAATTTTTGAATTTATTTATTACTAAAATAAAATTATTATATGTCTATAATATTTACTATTTGTGAACTAAATCTCCTATCTCAGAGACATACAAGTAAACACTAACTACTAATATGTGTAGGCCGGTTCGTCTGTTTGTTCAGCTCAGGCACACAACTCTGTGTAAACACAAGTCGTATCTCCGAAAGTTACAAAGCAACCAGATTGTCTCCATCTTGTTGCTGAGTTTGTTGCTAACGTCTTATATTGCAAGTACTCTTTGTTGCAGCAATAATCTATATTAGGTAATATTATAAAGAGGAAAGGTTTGATTGTTAGTTTGGATTAAAGAGGCTCCGAAACTACTTGACCGCATTAACAAATTCTTTCACTGTTAAGAAGCTACACTATCCCCTATTTACCGAATTTATCTATTTTATCCGAAGAAATTCAGAAGTATAAAATTGAAATTGCTAGAGTTTGATAAGAGGGGATATCTTACGATTTCACAGATATGAAGTTTTTTTACCAGCTTCAAGAAATCATAGACTTCAGATTTTGTCTTTATATTTGCATTGTATTTATGCTTTTAAGTTTTTATGAAAAGCTGTCTTGTCAAGGAAACGGACACACAGACAGAAAGACGCATAACGGTGCGACTTTAAAGGGTTCATGCTGTTCAAAAAAATCTTAATACTACTAATGTCGTCTGTATCGCCATATTGTATTGCAATGTGTTGTTGACCAAAATAAAAATTAACAGGGGGATTATCTTTTATATTCGTGTTAAGTTGCATGAATGCATCAAATTGAAAGCAGAGTGAACTCAATAAAACTTGTTTTGGGGATAAAAAAAATTGAGCTGGAAGCAACCATTGTTATAGACTCCTTTTTATTTGAATTCGCGAAGATATTCAAACCAACAAACCGGTCATTAAATAAATAAGTTCTGGTTTTAATTCAGCAAGCAACTCTCTTAAAATGGTGAATGAATATACTCGATGTATAAAGAATAACAGACAGACAAACTGTATTTAGGTATTGTAATAATCCCTGACAGTTTCCATATATTAAGATACCGATTTACGTACCTGGGTTTTTATTATAGAATCCTGACTCGATGACAATAGAACTAGTTACTTACATAGCAAGTACACCCATTTATAAAACCAAATAATAGGCTAAATCGATTTATTTATGCGTCTTTAAGAAAACAAGTAATACACATAAAAAGACACAACCGAATTGAAAAAATCAAGCATTATATAAAAAACGATTCTGTAAATAATATATTTGTTCGGATTAGTTTCACAGATTTTTCTTTTTATTCTTACAGTTTGAAAATACCTCAAAATAACCTCAATCGAATTGAATTTTAGATATAAAATCCAACACAGACCTGCCCTATGTCTAGACTATGAAGAAGATATATTGTAAAGGCACAATATACCTTATTTTCAGGTAATATTACCGTTCCTTGGAACGGTTTTCAAAAATTATTACGATAAATGATGACGAGTGTATCCACCCGATTTCTCCGACCAAAGCTGCAACGTTCGTTCCAGGGGGTCATTATTCGCTTGTAACGAAACCATAGCGCGATTCAGTTTAGCAAAATTTCAGCACAACGCCATCTCTTGGGGATGGGAGAGAAGCTTGTCGACTGACCCTCTATACTCGAGTTTGTTTGATAAGGGCTAAGGTATGTTTTAGCTTGAACGCAGTAGAGTTTGTAGGTCCTTTTGAGTTCACATGTGATATATTTTTTACTAAAATAGTGTTAAAACGTGGTGATACTCATGTCAGAAAGTTTAAAAAAAATCGTAGACTTGAATTTAGATATACTTCACTAAAAATATGCCTACAAAAAGCTTGATTTACACAAAAACCTTTCATAGTCCAAGAAAAATATTGTTCTTTTTATGAAAGTGACACAAAAATACATTAAAATGACACTTACATACGGAAAAATAAAATAGGTGTATATTCTTTTGTTTTCTTTATTAATTAGAAATGGCTTTAGCTAGAATCTATGGCTTTTCCAATTTCAAATAGATTAATAATTCGGATTATCCGAAATTTCTGACTTTTCATCATCTTTTTAATGATTGTTAGAAACTTCAAAGGTTTTTATCTATTTGTTTAGTTATTTTTAGGCTGGTGACTCTTTTGTATTGCGTGGGAGTTAAGATACATTGGCCAACAATTTTGACCTTTTATATAGGATTTTTTTAATGGTATAATAGCCAGTGTAGGAATTTAATTATAAGAGTTAGTTACTAGAAATTTGCATGTCGGCTTACAACAAAGAGAGAGAGGTTAGAGATTATTGAGCTCAAAGAAGTTTATTTTAACATAGAAAGTGCTTATTTTAAAATTTAATTGTTACTTTTATTATAAAGTTGAATATTATTCGGTGTTTTATGTGTTTGCACAGTTTGCTAATATCATTTACTTCTGTACAGATTTGAAGACTTATTTCAGTTTGAGATATCTCGTTTTTCAAGGATGATTATGTGCGGATAATAGTTTCGTGGGGGTGCAAATAAATCTAATTTATACAAGATTCACATTATGATATAAAATCTTGTTCTTTGATAATTGAGACTAAAAGCATTTAATATTCGAAAAGGTCAATGACCCACCCCGGCCTACGCCTAATAAAATTAATATGATCAAAGTGGATAAATTAAATTAGCCTGATAAAACTCCGAAAACATTGAAGGGAATCTTCCACGAAGAAAATATATTATTTCATTAACGGCGAGTAAAAATTTCGTCCAATCTTATTATTTTAGCGCAGGCTACACTAACGACCAAGTTTTCGCTTCGTAAAACAGTCCAAAACAAAGTTACTAACTTAAAATACTAGCTTTAATATATTCGAAAGCGAAATTTTGCATTCAACCTACAGTTTTAAGTAAATTAAGTGTTCGTAACTTGCTCCAAAATTGTGTATTAATTCCAACGGTTTTTGGAAAGCTCCCGTTGAATGGGCGGCACACAATTTGATACAAGTGTTAGACAAATTCAAACGGGATAATGTCTCCATTTCAAAATATTATATTTAGGCTATTTTTCCCTAAAGATTACTAGAGGCTTCTGGCGCAGTGAAGAAATATTGAAAGACGTGGGGTCTTTGGGGTCCTGTACATCCTGAAGGAAAACATCTCGAGGTAACCTGGTCTGTAGTCTGAAGTCACCAACACCCTTCGAGCAAGCGTGATGATTAGCGCTCAATACTTCTCTGCATGAGAGGAGGCCTGTGCCCAGCTGCAGTAGCACGATAAAAAGGCTGATTTGATTCATATTAGCCTCGTCATCACCAGAGTAGATACAGTGCCGGTTCCTAGTTGCTTATAGAAAACTGAAGAAATAATTAGACATTTATCATCAGCCTAGCCTTTTCCGAAACTATGTGGTCGACTATCGATTCTACTATATACCTCTCAACCCAGTTACTCGGCAGCCCCCAATACCCAATACCCGATATCCCTTGGCAAGACTAATTTTCAGTCTTCTTGCTTTCTGACTACCTGTCACGACTGCCAAAGATTTTGAAATGACAGCCGCGATCCACAAAGACATTTTGCTTAACACTGAGGATCTTCAACTTTCTCATCGCTGATGGTACATCTCTCAAATATATCTCTGGCGTACTGACTCCACACCGCAATAGCCAAGGAAACCAGAGCCAGGAGACTGTTTACCCTACGTCAGGGGAATAGCACGCGGATGTGAGATTATTCGCAAAAATTACTACGACCCTGGCACACGGTCTTCAGAAGGCACAAAAGCCTTCCAGCTGCACTCACAGCAAGAGAAGTCATTTGATGATTTCCCACTGAAAAAAAGAAGGGGGGATTGGCTTAATTTTTCATTGGTTACAAGCAGCATGTAGTTAGAACCAGAGTCGTCAGCAAGAGAGCTACTTACTAAAACAGTAGATAGCTGGCACCGCAGATTGCGAACCATAATATTATATCTCGGAATCAAGGTTGTGTGCGCAATTTGGAAATTTGCCAAACGGAATACAAAACAAATAGTGTGGCAAATGGCGGGATGTTAAGTTGTAAGATTCTGCGGCAGCTGAATAATTAAGACATTTTTTTTGGAAAAAATACCCTAAAATTGCTTACTAACTAAAATTAAGTTGTGTCGTATGTGTCCAGCAGGCTCAGCATGGGACCGTAGAAACAAGTTTTGTCTACCGGAGAATTGACTAAATGACAGATAAATCACAGATGACGTAAGATGTCTTTTGACACTTTAAAAAGAATTTTTTATTTTCTTCGACCGACGTAAGTCTACACGTGATAACAGAAAGAGTTTTGTCTTTTCTTGATAGAATAGACATAGAATCGCCATGCTGAGCCTGCTGGTTTGAAGACCATTTATTTCAAAATCGAATTAAAATGTCTTTATTGTACGTAGACTTATGAAAAGCACTTATGAAACGTCAATTTGGTTGGCACTATTTGATGAAGGCCTGCTATGTTGATCGGGCGGGAAATGGCGCCCGAGTGGCGAGTCGAGGGACGAGTCTCGACCACCGTAGCCGCGTAGGCGCGGATTTCAAGGAGATGAGTTTTGGATGACTCACTGTCCCTACCCTTGAGGAGTGAAGACAACAGGCACGTGTCGGCCGCGCGTTCTGTTCCACTTGCTCCTCGAAGGTCAGATCAAGTGTATAATTTATTTAAATAAACCAGCATCTCATTACTTTTAAGCATCACAAAAAGTTAATAAGGAGCTCGTGGCTAACTAACAGCCTATTCTGTCGATCGATGATAAGTTATTCCGTGAACAGGTGAGCATCTAGTCATGACAAGTTTCTCATCATCATCACAGCCTATTTATTGTCCCACTGCCGGGCTCAGGCCTCCTCTCCCAAGGAGAAGGATTGAGCGTTAATCACCACGCTTGCTCAATGCGGGTTGGTGATTTCAGACTCTATAGTTCAGGTTTCCTGGAGATGGACCTGGAATCGAACCCGCACCCTCATACTCGAAAGGCTGGTGCTTGAACCACTAGTCCACCACGACTTGACAAGTTTCTACCTGTTTCATAATTTAAATCCTTCACAATCGTCGATTCTATTCTCTCCAAGTACAACGCTGGGCATCATTAGCCCACAATTGCCTCTCAATACATTTCAAATAGCTGTCGGTCCGTTTATGTACTCAACCGGCGCACCATGAATGCCTTTAGGCTTGTTTATTCCTGCTATGTGTTTTGCTAATCACTTGCCACGATTCCCGTGTAAAGATCTACAAGCCGTGAACGATTCGCTTTTGCCTTGATGGTCGTTGAAGCATGAAAACTGTTAAAGCCAGGGTAATAAAGTTTAATGAAGCAAAGGCATTTGCGACTACTCTATGGAACTTTTTGTTGGGAAGTTTTTGATTTGGAGTATTCTTAGTGTCTGAAGGAGTTGAATAGTTGCGACTTTTGTAGGTGAAGTTATGAGGTGGTACTTTTTTAATGTAAAAAGCATAAACTGCTGTCTTATTGTAAGTGAATCTCTGAGTAAATTTCTTTTTTGAAAGTTCTTAATAACCGACTCCCCAAAAAGAAGGTGGTTCTCAGATCGATCGCGTGATTATACTTCTCTTTTACAGGCGCCAGCACGTCAAGCTACTACAATGTGTCAAATTTCCTTGTTGTCAAATTTATGGCTGAAGAATCGGGTAGCTTGATGTGCTGGCGTCTGTACGTTTCAGGGGCAATTCTATAAGAGCCACACTATCTCATACCTTGTCCCAATCCCTAAGAATCGGAGGCAGAGTAGGAACCATACAAAATATTTTCCATAGCTTTCATTATGTTATTGTAAATACATCTGGTGATCACGCAGAATGAGGAAAACGAGGGAGCATAGTTTACTAACAATCGCATTGAGAATAATTCAGAAGGGAAAAATTCTGGGGAAGTGGCCTTATTTAAAACTTGAGATAGTTAAATCCCACCACTTAGAACTCCAGTATTTTTTATCATCTTCTTTGCCAAACTCAATGGTCTAAACGGCTCTCGTACATATAAGGTGTTGTGATTTCCAAAAATATATTTTACGAAAGCTCAGTAAACAAACGCGATTTTCGTATTCATTAACAGTTTTCTAAAATGAAGTTGTTAGGGATTGCATTGCATGTCCACTGCTGAACGTAGGCCTCCCCTTTAGATCTCCACATACTGCATCCAGCGTCTTCCTGCGACCTTTATAAGGTGGTCTGTCCATCTTATTCGGACGTCCTAATTAATATTTAACAATATAAATTACAAATTTAAAAATAAATAAATGAAAAAAGCCAGGATTATTAAATACATTATTTTATTAGTACCTAATACGTAACTAAAAAAAACAATTTATGACCCGTTTCTTGGTAAAGTTAAATTGGAGGATATATTTTCTATGTTATAAGTCTCATCTATTGTGGAAGAGAGCATATAATGATGCCTAAATCTATATCTATATTTGTCTATACACAGTTAGCCGAGTTTTGCGACAACACAAACCTTAATGGACTAATCTTGTACAGCTAAGAGATATATTGTTCTACATTTTAATTGATGTCAACTGTTTATTACTATTTTTGTTATTTTATTGTAAGTTTTCCATACCAACATCATCATCACAGCCTTTTTATCGTCAAACTGCTGGGCACAGGCCTCCTCTCACTAGGAAAAAGATTGAGCGTTAATCACCACGCTAACTCAATGCGGGTTGGTGATTTCAGACTTTATTGTCCAGGTTTCCTCGAGATGTTTTCCTTCACCTTTAATCAGTCATAAAACCCACAAAGAAAAGGGTGTCCAAGATAAAATTAGAAAGTATACGTATAACTTAGAAAAGTTACATTGGTACTTGCCTGACCTGGAATCGAAACCGCACCCTCATACTCGAAAGGCTGGTGCTTTAACCACTAGGCCACCACGACTTTTTGTTGAAATAAACGGTAGGTCACAACAAGTCAAATTCAATTGAACTGTCAAAAACTGTTACTTTGTATGCAATTGGTGTGAAAACACAAAATATGACGTCACAGACTTTTCACATCAAGATGCTCTACAAAATGAATATGATAAAGTATTTTATTTGATACCTAATTGATATTAGGTAGTAGCTGTATGCAGGCTGGCCATGACAGTGACAATTGACTGATATGACGATGACATAACTAATTATTATTGGTACATGTCGAAATGTAGAACAACTAATCAATTTGCGATTAACTAACAAATACGTTCCCTTCGAAGTCGTAGTGGCCTAGTGGTTAAAGCACCAGCCTTTCGAGTATAAGGGTGCGGGTATGATTTCAGGTCAGGCAAGTACCAATATAACTTTTCTAAGTTATACATACTTTCTAAGTTTATCTTGGACACCAATGACTGATTAAAGGTGAAGGGAAACATCTCGAGGAAACCTGGACTATAAAGTCTGAAATCACCAACCCGCATTGAGCAAGTGTGGTGATTAACGCCCAATCCTTCTCCGTGGGAGAGGAGGCCTGTGCCCAGCAGTGGGACGATAAAAAGGCTGTGATGATGATGACGTTCCCTTCAGTAACATCTCAATCATGTATATGGACTGAGAATAAGGGAGGGGCTGACTAACAAATGAAATGATTGTCACTTGTCAATCAAGATGACGTCAGCGATGTATGGCATACCGTGCGCCGACGTCAAATACAATTGAGATAAGGGCTGGAGATGATCACCTAGACTTCAAATGATCCGACCAGAAGCAAGGGTAAAATTAAAAGCTCAGTAACTCGATTAAATTATATGAGGCGACAATCATGACCAGTAACTTTGTGCTAAGTTTAAACGATGTTATGAATTCAGTTACAACCAGTTACCGCATGAATTTTACTGTATTTTGTCTGAAATAGAAATGTAATTTTAATGTTGTCCAACATATATTATCTATATGTATATTTTTTTGACTGCCTCGTTGGTCACGAAGTCGTAAGGAGCCACTGCTGTGCACGGGGTCTAGGGTTCGATTCCCGGGTTAGGCCGAAATCGCTTTGTAGGTTTTGAGAAACTTTCATAAAGCAGCCTGGAGTCTGGAAGTTGGTGATTGATTCACCCGTGCATCGGAGAGCACGTAAATGACGGTCCTGCGCCTGATCTTTCTCCGGCCGTGTCGGATTGCCTACACTTAAAAATAAATAAATGAATAAAAAAAAACATTTGAACATATAATGATTTTTTTAATAAAATCTGAACCTACGTCAACAATTAAGGGCAATTCACATCAAACACTACAGACTTGCATTTGTCAAACAACTCGACGTCGGAGTTGACGCGTCTTCGCAATTTTCTAGTCTGTTTCATCCGGTTTACTTATAGGCAGAGAGCTCGTGGCTGTTAGACTCTCGTTATAGTTCAGAAGCTGAATAAAAATATGTTGACTCATATATTTTATTCTATAC
This sequence comes from Heliothis peltigera, assembly GCA_958496145.1. Taxonomy (NCBI): domain Eukaryota; kingdom Metazoa; phylum Arthropoda; class Insecta; order Lepidoptera; family Noctuidae; genus Heliothis; species Heliothis peltigera. Next base: position 783,982 of record OY292321.1, read on the forward strand.
GTGATGAGACGATATTCCAATTTTTTTCTTTAATAATATCCCTCATACATCCACACATCGTCATCTAGTACCAAACCTAGCAGAGCTGGTACTGTAGGTACTAAACAACTGATAAACGTACTTATGTACTTCTTTTGTAAAGTTATACAAAGAATCACACAGATTAAGTCAAAGACCCATATTCGTTTCATAAGCATACAAATTTTCGTGTTACGCGGGAATCAAGCCCGCGACACTCGGCGTGGCAGGCAAAATTGCTTACTACGCCATCGGCTCGTCATATTGTTATCATCTTTAAAATAAAATAAGGTTTTGTATTTTTTTTTATATACCAAAGTTACTGTCGGTAAGACTAGTTCACTCCCATCGAATTACAGGTAAAAGCAAGTATGGTAAGCACGGGCTCTCGGTCTATTGGAGTTGTTAGCAAACGAAACTGGGTCACTTTGATGTACATACTACCGAATGCTTAGCTTTTCAATACTTTTGTTCAGTAACTTCGTTATGAGGTAGAAAGTTTAAGTTCTGACCCGTTTGAAGTTTGATTGAAGAACCGGTCGTGGAGTTGTTGCTTAATAAAGGATTATGTTGATAAAGGTTACCTTCAGCTACGTGTATTTGGGGGGTATTGTGGGAATATCAAAATAGGTACTTAGATAAAAGTTTGCGCCCGCTTTGTGAGCAATGAATATTAAGACTTTCAGATATATTAAACACCGATTATTTTTTTATCGGCAGCGCGTTCTCTTCCACTCGCTCCTCGAAGATAAGTCATCAACACGAGAAGGGTGGGGTCCCTTAGGGCCAAGGTTAACGTGGCTCCAGCAAACAGAGACCTCCAAAAGGAACGTAGTTGGTTTTAGTTAGGAAGAGTCTGACACTCGCTTCAACTGTTCCCTCCAGGAGAAGTCACGAAAATTATATGCAGCTTTTTAATCTTTTTTTGCTCTTAACCTCTAGCTATTAGTGACATGGTTCCAGACACATTACACAACACAATCAATTACAGAAATAAAAGCCATTCGCATCTTGATGAATTCATGATTTTAAGTTATCAGGCATGCATAGATAATAAGATAAATAGAGCCAAAATAACGAACCATGGTCCAGCGTCAGTTCCAAATTCTGAAATATCAAAAATCAAAAGTTAGTATAGACCGAGTTATGCCACATTTCATACACCGAACCAAACAAAGTTTGATTGAATTCGGCAACAGTAAAAATTGCTGATAGCATTTGAGAGTTGCCAAAATTTTAATGGGTTTTTCAAATGGTGGTTGAACACGCCAACAACAGGCTCCGCTGTAGCAAAAGAAAAATGGAGGGAGGAAATTTACCCTCCCCAAAAAGGTCTCGCGAGGGGATTTCGTTTTCCCTCCCGCTGATGGCGCAGCTGGAGGGAGTATCTTACTTACTAAAACCCACTAAATTCCTTCTGAAGGTCTTTGTGTGCAGGGCCACAACGCGCATCCCAAGTAGTAGTGGATATTTGCCTCGAAGACGAAAAATGGTGGAAGAAAAATTACCCTCCCAAAAAGGTCTAGCGAGGGGATTTCGTTTGCCCTCCCGCTGATGGTACAGCTGGAGGGACTATCTTACTTACTAAAACCCACTAAGTTCCTTCTGGAGGTCTTTGCGTAGGGGCCACCAAGCTCAGCCCTGTCTCTAGAGGATATTTGCCTAGAAGACTAGTATTTACACTATTGAAGAAACTGCAACGAATCATATTTCTGAGTGCAAACTACAACACCTTACAACGTAGAATATAATATCATTACGTAAAGTGCTTTCGCTCCATAACTCTGCGTTTTTGTTCCCATTATTAACACGAGTAGCGAGATGGTTGAAATTGTGAGTGTCTATAAAATATTACTATCTCCTCTTCTAAAGAGTTTTATGTATTTTCGCTGTCTACTTACTGAGTATACCCTTATTACATAATGCGAAATTTCACCTAATATTATAAAGAGGAAAGATATGATTGTCGGTTTGTTTGTTTGAATAGACTCCTAAACTACTTGACCGATTTGGAAATATAGGCTTATGTTTTATCCGGGTACGGTAAGAAGTTCCTCGTGGACGAGGGAGAAAACGCGAGAAACTGAGAGTTGTAAATAAATAGGACTTTAAGGGCCAGCTTTACAGATTGCTGATAAGTTCCAGATAGTTTATCTAGCAGATAATTTCATACAAAATTGTGTTGCTGGAGAGTTTGTTTCACCATTTCTTTTTCAAAGCGATAACACATAGGAAGTCGTAAAGGGTGGGCGTTTTGGGGACTGTCTTTTGAGAAATTGATTGATTTTACAAAATTGCTTTTCAACATACTTTGAATAAACGTTTAACTGTTTTATCATTACCTTTTATCTCAAGTCAAGGGATCCCTTTTTTAAAGTATTTTTTATTTTGTAACTCTGAAACTATGCAGTCGGAATGACTGGGGTAAGGTAGTGTAATATAAAATGTACGTTGATTGCTGTAGATATACTACCTACTTATGATCCTCAGTCATAAAACTCCTGGAGTTACTGTTTTATTCGTGCAGTAGTTCGCTGTAATACACTTACATAGTACACTCGGTATAAAATGTAGCGAAGTCGCTGAAGCCAAATTTTTATGACAGTATTGCATTTTGAATCTGAGGGCATGGCAGTGCCCAAGCCAAGTTATTTTTTTATATACGATAATTATACATTTTTCACATGTTTATGCACTTGCAGTTCTTATATGAGTTCGTGGCTAAGTAACAGTTGCACTGGTCCATCGGTCATACGGTTAAGCAACGCTTGGCGCGGTCAGTCAGTGGACGAGTGACGATCTGTGCTATGACGAAATGCTTCGTTATTCGGAAGGTAATTTAAATTGTTTGTACATCTTTAGCCATCGTTAGGGATAGTCAGAAGCCAGAAACTCTGTAAGAAGGGTTACCCAGATTATGTATGTCATAGATTTCCGATGCTCATTTCTTTACTTGGCCATTTTTTAAATATATAATTGGTTCTCCTACATCTTACAGGGACAATGAATACTCATTACGAATAATTCATAATTATTTGCATACAAAAAAATGCTTTCACAGAACATGAACAAACAAACAAACATACCTTTAATTTCGCAAGCGTTCACCACACTATCATTACTTGCGCAAGTAATTACAAGGTACATTTTCATTACTGAATGCAAGCGTGTATTTCACAGACAAAATATATGAACAACGAGAGCTGGAGAATTAAGGGGGTGACACATGACCTCACAATTAAGCTTGCCTTGCGGAATATGCCTTTCAAAACTCCCGTTTGTCGTTCACCTAGGAGAACGCCTTACTAAAATTTCTCACCACAGCGTCGCGTCATAAACATCACGTCAGCAGGCCTCGTGTGGGTAGTATGCTTATCCCCCGACTTAACTCAGCGCCTCGTTAAATATTCACGGCTGATATTTTTCCATAATGAATGAGTCTCTAAGAATATTTCGTGTGCCAAGGCGTGGTGTGTGTTCTACTGAAAATTGTTTGGAGGGGATACTTTTGTCACGGTTCTGGTCGAACTTTTGAAAGCTATATATTTAAATTGGTTCTGATATCTTTATACGGGCAAGACTCCCGACCACTTTTCACCAATGCGCTAATATGTTGTTTGCGCTTGGTGACTTGATAGTTATTGGCCGTATGACAGTTGACAAGAGTGGGAGATTTTTTATATCATGATTGTTTATCATGTGTTATGTTTTTACTAGTCTCTACTAGACCACGGGACTACCGAGTCCCGGATTTTTAGAAGGCGAACGTGGGGCCGAAGCCAGCACGCTGAAGCCCTTTTGAGACAACTTTAATGTATGTAATGCTGACACATAACCGACGATTGTCTTTTTTGTTACTATGTATAGTTAATGCTGTGAAATAATGAATTTCCACTGAAATTGGCCCCGACTACAAACCTTGATTTCAACTAATTTTTTTTTAATTCCCGCTATTCTGCTAATCTAACGAACAAGTATCACATTTCACTTAAAGTTCCCATTTATCCCTGTAGATGTACCCTATATTATACGATAAACCGTAGAGATATTAGTCTTACAATTAACAAGATCCTCGCTTGCAATCGAGCTCTGAAGCAATCAACCTATTATAATATATGTATGTATATACTGTGTTCGGCTGACTGGCGCAGTACCACGCTCTATCCGTGCTATCTAGAAGCTAGAGCCAATTACGTGCGAGGCTGTGGCCTTTGTAGCTGAATTCTATCGAGGTTATAGATTTTTATCTTTTGAGGAAATATAGTTTGATGTTTATAAGAAGGTCTTAGTTATAATGGCTTGGATTGATTTGCAAGTCAGAAAATATCTGACAAAGCCTGCTGCAAAAATTCCAAGAGGAGATATTATGATTTTTGACCTAAAAAAAAACATAAGAAAAGGTTTAGTGATTAGTTGATTTGTGTATTTGAGATATTTCAATGCCTTCGCAACAAAATGATCCTGTCAATCATATATAGGGTCTAACAAAACTAGTGCACCATATTTTTACAGGTCATCTAGTACATGCTAAGGATCATGTTTACCACTAAAACAGTAGAATGACTTAGGGGTAAACGATCGAGCGCGTTCATAAAATTTGGCGACCGTGATGATAAATTTAATAAAATACCTACGTTATTGTTTTCATGACTTCTTTTGTGCTAAACATGATCCTTAGCATGTACTAGATGACCAGTAAAAATATGGTGCACTAGTTTTGTTAAACCCTATTTAGACAGCCACCATATATACACAAATGCCTAGTTATTATATACCTGATACACGAGTCATCGCTGCAATCAGTGGGCCACACGCAATCAGCTGGCCGGTGCTCGCCACACCACACGTGATGTTATTATGCTTAATTCTAATACTCAATAATTTAGTATGTGGAATGACTGCCTAGTTGGTCTAGTAGTCGCAAGGTGCGACTGCTTTGCACGGGGTCTCGGGTTCGATTCCCGGGTCCGGCCGAAATCGCTTTGAGGGTTTTGAGAAACTTTCATGAAGCAGCCCGGAGTCTGGAAGTTGGTGATTGATTCACCCTTGCATCGGACTGGCTGATGAACGAAGCATAATTTTAAAATAAGAACGAAATTCAACATATTTTTGATTGTTCAGTTTTAACACGTATTTTCTAAGTAGGTTTAATATCTTGGACAGCAAGGACTAACCGTGAAGAAAACCGTCGTGTCGAAAAAAATATCATAAAAGGACAATCAGCCTTGAGCAAGTGTGGTGATTAACTCCCATCTTCACCGCATGAGTGGTGTTCTGCGCCCAGCAGTGGGACAAAAAAGAGGTACTACGATAAATTCTGCGTAAATTGACTTTAACAGACGTTTATTAAAGGTTCAATTAAAACTGAAACAGCATTCGTAACGAGTTAACATTTGAACGAGTTTGTTCAAATAAAACTGTATTTTGCCAAACTTTTGAGCGGTACACATAATTTAATTTGTTGGCTGATGGCTCGGGTAACTTCCATCGTTTGGAAATGTCAAGCTATAAGGTTGTGAGATGACTGTGTATTTTTAAAACGAAAATAGCATGCACACTGGTATTATGGTATCATTCCCATCGGATTATGAAAGTGAGGGAATAGAAAGTACACCTGTATCTGCGCGAATGCTTGTGTACTATAATATTATGTCCTGCGCGGCTGGCTCCTTAGAGAGATCGGCTGCCGTAGCTGACAATCGGCTTGGGAGCCATCATCATCATCATCATGTATGTAAGGAAATTTTGGAATCTTAATTTGACCCACTTCCCAGCCTTCAATTAGGTTGAAATTTTGCACACGCTCTGAGTTCTGATGACAATACATGACTAGCTAAGAAACGTCATTACAAATCCAATATGGCGTCCTCTATAAAATTCTAAATAAATTTCTGATTTTCCAACCTGTTTGAATTAGAGAAGCTTTTAGTTATTTAAACACTAACCATTCAGCTTTTATAACTAAACGCAAAACAGAACTAGTATCTCCCGAGGGGTTCATAAACATTGTTTTGTATTTACCTTTTGAAATTAACTCAATTACCCTCAGTTCCACGCAAGCTCTTAGGGAAAGCTACTTTTTCCATGTAGATAAAAAAATACTGCATTCCTCTAAGTATCTCTTCTAAAGGTTTAGCATTTTAAAAATTAAATATTTCTATATAACTCAAAGGTGACTGCATAGAGGATACAAGTTAGTATAAAACTTTGTCAATTTTAAACCGATCGGGCTGAGACTTTACATGCAGAAAGCTACTTTGACGTAAGGATGAAAGGATAAGAAAGGATTTTGATAAATTCCATCCCTAAGGGGATAAATGGGATGAAATTTAAAAATATACCTAATCAATAAAAATAAACGGTAGCGAAGCCGCGAGCAAAAGTTATTGAATCAAAATATTAAATTCACTACGAACTTGGCGGCAACAGTATTGCTCGGAACACTGCGCGAGTCGCTGCGCAATAACAATGCGCACATTTCGAAGTTAGCTGTGGGCCGCCATAAAGTTTGGTTCGTACCATATTACTTCGTATAACATAAGCTATCAGCCAGTGAAAGTTCCTTCAAAATCATGATAAATTCCTTGCACTTAAAAAGCTTTATTATGTACAGACGCCAGCTCATAAAGCTACCCAAAACTGTCTGCTTGAGCGATAGATCTATTAAGGCAATTTGAAATATAATAGGAGCTTGATGTGCTGGCGTCTGTACCAAAATACACATAGCTGTAGAAACTCTAAAACAAACTCACTTTTATTCATTTATGTAGTTGTAGCGTGAAAACATTTTGATTTTTATAAAACCAGTATAAGGGCGCGTCCACAAATTCTTATGTATGTATTTTTTTTTATTTAAAAATCATTTAGTGTCTCAAAATTGAGTTGTCAGTTTGCAATTTCTATTGGAAGTTGTACAATTTTACGAGTTCATTGACCTCTTTTCGGATGTTGATTGACCCCCTTTTCGTTACAACCAGTATATGCTCAAATGCATGTAACACATCATCATCTCCCGAGCTTTTTCCCAACTATGTTGGGGTCGGCTTGCAGTCTAACCAGATTTAGCTGAGTACCAGTGTTTTACAAGGAGCGACTGCCTATCTGACCTCCTCAACCCAGTTACCCGGGCAACCCAATACCCCTTGGTTAGACTGGCGTTAGACTTACTGGCTTCTGACTACCCGTAACGCCTGCCAAGGATTTTCAATGACAACCGACACCTACAGTTTAACGTGCCATCCGAAACACAGTCATTGGTATCCAAGATATTCTTAGAAAGTACTTACAAACCTCGAAAAGTTGCAATGGTACTTGCCTGACCTAGAATCGAACCCACGCCCTCATATTTGAGGGGCTGGCTCTTTAACCACTAGGCCACCACGACTATAAATGCATTTAACACATACTCTTGTGCAAATGCGCCCTTACATGAAGCACCAGTGCAACAACACTCGGAATTATGAAGGTATATTATGAAATATTCAGTGTTTACTAGTATACGTTCTTTGTAAAGGTTTTACGTTCTCTATGCTCATAAAGTAAATGTCTGAAAAAACCCTATAAAAGAGTAAATACTGGTTTTAAAGCTTACTTATGCATGTGAAGTTTATTTGAATAGTAAAGAGAAAATAGAGGTACTTAACGCTTTTAAAAGTGTTGTTTGTTTATGTGTATTTGTATTCGTGAACACACATATGGCCCCTCGCTCTTGGAGACTTTTTGTAGCGATACAGTCACGCGTTTAGCAAATGCGCGACAGCATCGCTACTAACGCGCTACTGCGTCGCGATTGTATCAATACAAACGCGCGACAGCTTGAACAACATCGGAGAAAAAACGGAGGAGGGAGTGAGTGTGCCAAACATCAGTTTGTCATCATTAAGTCGCGATGCAGTTACCTGCATCGCGACTTAATCGCGTTTGAGTCGCGACTGAATCTGGTCCCGTGCACACCGCTAGCGACAGCTGCGCGTCTGTATCGATGCCTATAACTCGCGACAGTATCGCGACTGCATCGCTACAAAAAGTCGCCGTGGGCAAAGGCCCATCATGACCCACGTGTTCTTTGTGTCCCAGGCCGCGTTAAAAGTTGTGGCTTTTCTTAAGTCTTAAGATACCAATTCTAATCAACTAAACGATACTAACACATCACGGAATTAAAGCTACAAAATTGACAAAAACGTTTACACATTTCACTTAAACATTTCATCTGAACACATTTCACCACTACCTAAGCGTAATTTTTAAATAAACGTGTGTATAAACAAAAACAGGACAACTCTAAAATATACGAATAAAGTTTTTCACTCAAAGGACGCCAAATAAATACAGTCCACAATTTTCCAACAAAATATTTTTAGCCGCTAGTGCGTTACTGGAAAGTTTAACTAACACATATTTGAACGTTCAAACATTTTAACCCCTGTCCTAATGTTTGTGCTTGTCTGCGTTTATTGCGTTAGCCACAGTCATTTCAATTGAGTTGCTATTTATAAAAACAAAATATATTAAAAAATCTTTTCCGTCGGCAGTTAATTAAACATTCCCACATTTATTATTCCCAAAAGTTATTTAAATGTTGGCCCCAAAGTTACATAATAATCATTATTGTTACATCTTAACTGTTTTCTTTTGAATATCGTAGCCTTGTAGCATTGTCTCCGTGAATCCCTTCCTCGGCCCGAACAACAAATAAAATGTCCCGCTAAAATCACAAGCGACGAAGCCTCACAGTTGTTCAAACAATCTAATGTTTACAGCCAGTTTCTAAAACTGTTTCCAACATTCTACATTAAACTCCGAACCGAATTTCTGTCGTGTCTCGGAAACGTTTTCGCAAAAACTTCAAAATGTCAATACCTCAAACAACTTTACGTTCACACCTCAAGAACCTCGCCGTATCTTCCTTCTAATTTAAAATTTTCTTTTTTGTTTTATTAAAGCCATTTAATACATACAAATTCCAGAAGAAAAAGTAACTTTCCTCCCAAAAGTGGCCTTCTGATACTTATCAAGGAAAAACGATAAAAAAATGTCAAAACTCCAGAGCGTCCGTTATAAAAACTTGCCGTTGGACTTTTTTAATTTCCTTAAAACAGTAGAAAAAAGTTCTTACCTACATTTCATAGTTTCCTGAGTCAACAGCGTGGCGAGGCCCGCGCAAACACCAGAAGCGGCGGCTGTTTGCCCGACGCTCCTGGTTTTGCAAGACACATTCGCTTCTACAAACTTCGTGAAAATTGCCTACTTCGTTAAGAGGACCACTGTACTTTAGAATTCAGTTTAGTTATCGATTCAGACCCTAAGGGCCTGTGCACAGCATGGTCTAACAGGAGCCACTCATAATGAAATAAAAAATAATGTTGGCAAAAATACAATGACAAGTAAAATAAAGTTTACACTATCGGGGCTTAACTTCATAACCGATCCCTCAAATATTCGTCATCATTCACATTAAAACACATAACAAAGTTGTTTCGTCACAGCTTGAAGAAATGGGGCTATTTAGACACACTTATTATCAAGCTGCAGTGTCATTGGCACTCGTATCTGCCACACAATATTGCTCGGCCCGACACCGCAGTCTTCACGCTTCTCTCTAAGCAACCGGGTTACTCGTTTCTTTTTATTTCATTGATATTTTATACTCTTTGCCTCCTTATTCTATCCTGAAGACACTCTCCTAGATCTCAAACTAAACAAAAAAGTGTCGATCTTCAAAACAAATTATCACTTTTTCATTATCAAAAATCTTGTCTTCAGAAACGAATAGTTTTTCGCTTAACTAGCTCACTCACCTGGTTATCATCATTATCATCGCAGCCTTTTTGTCGTCCTACTGCTGGGGACAGGCCTCCTGTCCCACGGAGAGGGATTGAGCGTTAATCACCACGCTTGCTTAATGCGGGTTGGTGATTTCAGATTTTATAGTCCAGGTTTCCTCGATATGTTTTACTTCACCTTTGATCAGTCATTGGTGTCCAAGATAAACTCAGAAAGTACGTATAAATTAGAAAAGTTATATTGGTACTTGCCCGACCTGGAATGGAATCGAACTCACGCCCTTATACTTGAGAGGTTGGCTCTTTAACCACTAGGCCACCACGACTTTTTTTTACAAATACGTAAGTGTGTGTTTTAAAAAAAAAAACATTAATTCAAACGCATTTTGAAGTAAGTGGTGATTATAATTACGTATAACTGCCTCGCAGTCTCGTGTTGTCTTTGTCATACATTTCAATTAATTTGAAGTTTGTGTTTGCATGAAAAGCAAGCCCACGTTATGCTTGAAAAACATGTTTTTACATTAATAACATTAGAAAATAGCTACAAACTCCACTACGCAGGCTGTATTTATCGTTTAAGTGTCTTGTTTTTAATAAATATATTACACTAGCTGTTGCCCGCTACGTCATCCGCCTGGGCATCAGGTGATTCAACCTTGACACCCCACCCCCCCCCCCGTACGTGATAGCGTGATAATGTGTAGCCTATAGCTAAGACGTCGGGTCAAAATCATCATGCCGAATTTGAAGCAAATCCATGCAGTACTTTTTGAGATTTTCCCGGACATACATACAGACAAAAATTCTAAAAACTTTATTTTTGGCTTCGATATCCATTTTAGATTACACCCCAATTATTATTTTTATAAAATATTCAATGTACAGTTTTGACTTCTCTACGATTTTATTATATGTATAGATTCTGGCTAAGTACCTAAATTATTTTAACATGCAAACGCTCACGTAACGTCATTCGTAAACAATTCAGTATTATTTCTCATGGTTTTAATACACCTACAATAATTTACAACAAAATACGGAATTCTTATTCAGCATTTGAGAACAACGGCCTCATTTCTGAATTGCCTCTTCAAAATTGTAATAACACACCCTGTATATGTACAGGGGGTTCCAAATACCACCAGGGCAACGGCCGTGCAAATTGTTATGAGGCTCATTAATTAGAGCTGGGATATCACGGAATTTGGAACACAGTCAAGAGCTCCACTTATATAAGATAATAATAATAATACCCCGCGGATGCCGAGTGCTCCAGGGAGAGGATACTGTCCCTCACCTCCGGCCGGCCGGAGTGAACCCTGACGAGGGACAGGTCTCCCGCCTCTGGCTTGCGTTCACTGGCCGTCCAGAGTGGGGTGAATGCCTCGTGGTAAGTGGCGAGTGGTATGTGTAGAAAGCCGGCCGAGGCAACCTCACCCTTCAGCCGCTCACATCCCCGTTGCCCCCTTGTAGCAACTTAGCGAATAGTTCCGAGGCCCGATAAGTGAGCTGGCGAGTCGCCTCCTGCCATTATTACATGTATTTATTACATTGTCATCGGCAGGGGTCATAGTCCAGCATATATCCAGCGGGCTTAGTATGGCGATTTTATATATATTCTGTTAAGAAAAGACAAAGCTCTTTCTGTCAATGTCAACATGTCTTCTGCCCGAGCATGGCGCGACCTGTCAACTCGCACATAATCACTTGTAGACTTAATTATGACGATCGAAGAAAAGAAACATTTCTTCAAAAAATGTCAAAAGAAATCTTACGTGAATCAGAACAGGAGAGACCCAATATAGAGCCCCGTGGCACGCCCCTTTTTGACTATTGATTCATATGACGTTGAGCCGCTAATTTACTTTTTACCATCTATTTCTAACGCTTCAGAAAGGTCGTATAAAATGCGCAAATAATATACCCTCACGCCGCCGTCGTTAACCCGGGATACAGAAGAACCAACAGAAAATAGCTAGTAATAAATATGTATATTACATAAAACATGAAAGATTCAATTTCTTACAAAATAATCCAATTGCTTTTTTACGACACATCCAGTTATCGCACTCTGCGGCGGCTCAAACATTAGCATTGTGTCTGAAATGTTAAAACTACACGTACTATTGTTTTTGTTATGTTACGAAAGTGCACCCGTTAATTCGAACAAGAGTGAACCATGGCCCCGACATAGTGTGACACCAAAACTCAGAGTCCTCTATGGACATGATGCCGAAACCGATGAGTACCCTTTCATAGCCGTGTTGATTGTAATACCAGAACCGGATATGTTTTACCGATATTGCACCGCCTCCATCATAACGAAAAACCACGCACTTACTTCTGGACATTGTATAACAAAACTATCAGACCAGCAACTTTACGTCTGGCACGGGAACCATGCTTCATCACCTCTAGAAACTGGAGCATACACTGCTGTTACTGAATATATTCCACATCCTGCAATTCGTTTTCTGTTAGATTTTTCACTGCCTTTGCATCCGATAATAAATGATATAGGTCTGTTGCGCTTTAGTGACATAAACCTTCCGAGATATGGATCGTTGTCAGCTGCGGACTATTTAACAATGGTTGGGCTGCCTGTGAAGTACGTAGGGGCCGGGTTAACCAAAAAATCTGGTGACGATAATGAGCGGCCCTTGCAAGTTGGAGAAGGTGTACTATCTTCCTGTCCTCCGGAGTACTTAGAGGTTTCCAAAACCATAGTATGCGTTGTTCCTAAATGCTCGTCGCGTTTAACTAACATAGCTCCAGGGGACTCGGGTGGGCCTTTACTGGAAAATGGTAAAATTATCGGTGTGAACACTCTGAAACTTTCTAACCACAACTATACATCGATGACTGGATGCACACCGGTCAGCCCCTACCTAGACTGGATCTACAGTATTATACATCGACTTGATATTGATTAGTACCTGCGTGTTCTATTGGGCAAATTTTTGTAATGTAATTAAACAGTGAAATTTGTTAAGTTACCATTATTTTTGTATCTACTGCATTATATTGTATTAAATAAGTTTTATAGTAATCGCCAAAAATCTTACGAGTATTTTTTTAAATTTTACGTTTATTTATCACCTTTCACAATGAACCACAGTAAGCAAACTTGGGTTCAAGTACGTCCCTGACGTTAACGCAGCCGCATAAGTAAATGTATGTATAGATAACGCGAAAGCGATTGCGAAGCTATCCGAAGCGAATTCAATTAGGTGCGGAGCGAAGCATTGCGACGCGATGACTCTGCGCACATGGGACGACTCCACAGTTTCGAAATAACATTTCAGGGCATTTTTTGTCTGCGGACTATTCATATTTTTACCCGTTCTCCCACAACCTTCTCATCCTCATGGACATCCCCCTGGGTAAAGGCGGAGGGGCGTGCAGTACTCTTACCGGCTAAAACCACCCCTGTGTTTCCTCGCACGTGCACGCGGGGTCGCGGGAGTCCAGATTCTTCCGCAGCCCCGCACTAGTGCTGGCCCGGCTGTCTTTTACTCACCTTTGTTTAAACTTCAAACAGCACTTAATATTCCAATTCTGTTCTACTCGACGTCGTTGTAGGGATCCAGCAGAATACCAGCGTCAGGTATTCTGAGCTGGATTCCCATTCGGTGCAAATTTAAGAAACACCGCGTCGTTATTAACTTTTCCTTTATTTTCTTTTTTCTCGTTTTGTCAATAACTTTGTGTCTTTGTTTGGGCTGAAGAAATGTTTTATCTATCTATCGGTGCCACATGCAGAGGGGCATAGCAGTCTCGCACCAATATAGCTCTAGATGGCCTTCTTAATACTTGTAAGACAACTTCATGTTTAAAGAACTATCCATACTGCAGGCTTAGCATGGCGATTTTATATCTATTCTGTCAAGAAAAGACAAAGCTCTTTCTGTCAATGTCAACATGTCTTCTGCCCGAGCATGGCGCGACCTGTCAACTTGCATATAATCACTTGTAGCCTTATGTCAATCCTGAGTGTCAATCGAAGAAAAGAAAAATTAATTCAAAAAATGTCAAAAGAAATCTTACGTCAATCTGTCCCTTTTCTGTTCTTATATCCTATCTCCGGTAAACAAGACTTGTTTCTACGGTTGCCATGCTAAGCCTGCAGGAGTTCTATATACAACAACATACAAATTAGATGACAGAAAAACAGATAACAGTCATGAACTGTCAAGTTGTTCATGAAAATATACAAAGACCAAGCAAACAGAACCCGCAGGAGTTTCGTCGTCATAAATTGGAATGAAATCGTTATCATATCGCCTTTGATTCCATTGTTCATGGAAGCAACAATGGCGGCGCTGTGACGAATATTGATGGTGACATCTTACCGTGTGCTGGGAACATGAATGACTAGCTAGGTATATGTAGTATAACAAACAGTTGTCGCAACCTTGCACAATATTATACAGTTTTCAAAATACCGAATGTTTCAATCAATACCTTTCTAAGAAAATTTTGGCAAGTTACGACGTCAAAAATGTTCATGTGGGATAGAGCTTATGTTATTTACACTACATTACTGGTACCGTGTTCTCCGTACTTCGCATCATCTATGTTGATGTTCTGGTTACTCACGGCATTGTAGCTAAAGGCCTGCAATTATTAATATTGTTTCCCGACCAGAGAAAGTTAACGAAAGATCCACAAACACTCGAACAATTCTGCAGTTTGCCTCATTATGAGGCCGGCAGCCACGCTGTCGGCCAGCCACCAGATGAAAATCTGCGCATAGCCTAACTTCTGAACTATGGAATACTGATATTGCCTTTCGCTATCGTTAAATTAAACAAATTATATCTCACTCACAACAATATTGACTCCGTAAGATTTAATTCGTTCCACGAAAAGATTTAATCATAATTTATTGAAAATGTTTCAGGAGTAAATTGTTTTTACTTAAATTGTAATATTGTTGTTGATCAAAATAAGATACAAAATAATTAGGCATCAGCTTCCTTGCGTATTTTCGGTAAAACTTGCATAAAGTTTGTATCGGAATATCCAGTCGATCCCTAGTAAAATAGTTTTAAGTACTTTTCGCCATGTTGTCAGTAAAGAACCCGCGACACCTTCCTCCCCAATTTGTCAGATTTGCGCAGTGCTCAATAATTCAAAGCGTCTCTTGCCAGCCTCGGTCTTAACAGAAACGAACGATAAAAACTTTACAGCCGATAAAAATCTAATCCAATTTGTTTTGAAAACCAGTCAATATGGAATCACTCGGTTTAGCTATAACACTGGTTGCTTTAGTTTCTGGAGACTATAACACTAAGCAAGGAAGCGAATTCCCTTACGTAGTTAGCATTCATAGAGACGGTGATTTCAGAAGTTTCCTCTGCGCAGGCTCCTTGATAGCCAGCAGGTGGGTCCTGACTACTGCGCACTGTCTGACAAGGATGGCTATTAGAATACGGTACAGCAACATGTGGAGCCCACAGAGCTATAACTACAGCGTCATACGGCAGCGAATCCGCCACAAGAACTCCCGAAGCTACTACTCGGTTCTCGCCAACAGGAGCCCCCTCACGCCGAAAGCAAACAACATAGGCCTGGCACTGGTTGATGAAGTGTCCCTCACTGAATACGCTCGGCTGTCAGGCATAGACTACCTCGCGCTCATTGGTTATGAAGTCAGCTTTATGGAGTTCAACTTTAACATGATGCTCAAAGCGATGGTTTATCAAAATAACAAACATAGATTAGTCAACGTAGAGCGTAAACGGATAAAAGGTTTTGGCTTTGGTCAAAATATAAAGGTGCCGAAACATCCTAAACACGACAAAAAGCATCAAGGTCTTAAGGTAAATGGCTCGGTTCCCATGGATAATACAGGATACAGAGTCGGAACTGGTGTTGTGATGATGTGCGAAGATCAAGATTTCCCTGGTCCGACGATATGTGTGGCAGAGAAGTGCATTGGAAATATAGGGAATACTGATTCAGAATCTGTCCTGCCCGACTATGGCAGTCCTCTGACGCATGACGGCAGCATCGTGGGTATAGCCACTGAAGTTGACTTTTCATACTCAATGTATACTCCCGTGAGCCCATATTTGACATGGATTAATGCGGCAATGGAAGGGACTAATCCCTGCTAACTAAGCTGTGGGTTTAAATCTGAAATGTTTTTCTTAAGAACTTGCCTATCAGCTGTGTTACTCTTGTAACTGTTACAGTTTTTTTTTTAATATTTTTGCAATGTGCTGCCAGGACAACTGAATAATGACCAAGTTTGTTGTGTGAAAATGTCACACTTTTTCCCTTTACGGTGCAAACTGCACTTTTGAATACTAAGCAATCCACGGGTTCGATGAGTTTTTATCATTATAGCAGTTAATATTATTCTTAAGTATACGAGTAATATTTTTTTTAATATCTCTTTGATTTTAAAATGTCGCAAAGCCAGTATTTTGTAGCCATACTTGTGTGTATTTCCAGTGTGTGTGTGTGTGTAATTATGTGTCCTTAAAAGTAACAGATTATAAAGCTCCAGTCAATTAAAAATTAATGCCGTAGTTTTGACTACATGATTGTGATCATTGTTCGGCATTTTAACTTTGTGTATATAAGTGCGATTTTAGACTTACTGTTATATTGTGCGAAACGCAGTCAGACGCGCATCACACGATTTTCAATTTTATTGCTGAAGCATACGTTCAAAGTTGATTGCGAAAATTTGACAGTTTCAGGTAGCTTGATGTGCTAGCGTCTATACCTACATAATGACTTGCACCTTTGTATACGTATTGGCGCAATCAATCACATCCCACTTATGTGTAAAAGCAAAAGTTTGTGTGTATGTTTGTTACCTCTTCACGCCCAAACGGCTGAACGGATTTTGATGTAACTTGGCAGTAGTATGTCTTAGATATCAGAATAACATATAGACTCCTTTTTATCCGGGACCAGGAAGAAGTTTCTTCAGGAAGCGGATGCGGGAAGCTATATAATATTAATTTATATATATAATTATTACATTCAACAGATGCTTGAATTGAAATTTGTTCACAATGACACCAGCTATTTTATAAATACAATAAATTTAACCAATTTAATAAGGAAGATCTGTTCGTTAATAGCCGTTGGCGTTTATTACCCATCGCAAGATGGCGCCCAGTTATATAGCTATCTCCGTGACTGCTCCCAGTAAGTGCCTACAGAGTATTGGATCAAATGACCTGTGTCGTGTACCAATTTAGTCGTGGTGGCAAATTGGTTAAAAGAAGAGTACGACTGGGTTCGATTCTAGGTGAGGCAAGCATTCTAGGTGAGTTTTTGTATATCCTGGACACCAGTGACTGAGTAAAGGTAAAAGAAAATATCTCGAGGAAATGTCGGAAATTATACATTTTATACAATCAAGGTTCCGCAAATAATACAGTTTTGTTTTTTTTTTTTCATTATTGGATAGAAATATCATTATGAACATATAAATATGTTTCACTTATGGTTATTTCTAATGATGAAAAACATCTAGACCTAAATCTCAAAGCCTTGTAGTCACCCATCTATTTGTTCAAAATGGGTCAATGTTTGAAGAACCAACCCGCATTGAGCAAGCGTGGTGATTAACGCTCAACCCTTCTCCGTTGGAGAGGACGCCTGTGCCCAGCAGTGGCACGATAAAAAGGCTGTCATGATGACAAACCACAAAATCAACCTCTAGCCTCTTTTACACAAGGTATTCCCCATTGGCGCAATGGTGGTTACCATGTTTGTGGTCTGTCTCTCGTAACATTGACCCATTTTTAACCGACTTAAAAAAAAGAAGGGAAGTTCTCAATTCGGCTGGTATGTTTGTTTTAAATAAATAAATCGGAAACTACGCATGCTTGTTGGCTGTGATCTGGCTGTTATATAATGTGTAAAGTATATATGTATACGAGCAATTGTGTTAGCACCCATAACACAAGCTAATCAATAGCTTACTCTAAAGTACTCTAAAGTAAGCTATTGATTAGCTTGTGTTATGGGTGCTAACACAATTGCTCGTATACATATATACTTTACACATTATATAACAGCCAGATCACAGCCAACAAGCATGCTCATCACACAAATGTTGACAGAACCGGGTATCGAACTCAGGACCCTCGAGCTCGGCAGTCCCTACCTACCAACCTATCACTCACCTAAGGCGTTTCCCAAAGTCTTGTACTCGTAGTTTTCCATATATTTATTTAGCCCTAAGGCTAACCGACCGTATGTGAAAAGGTGTCCCGATTAATTATTCCAGTTACCTTATTAAGGTTTACAACCCTAGCAAAATATGCTATACTTCCACTATCATACTCATAGTATCTGCTGTATTGATTTGTTTTTACCAGTCGTTACGAGGCAATCATGTCTGTTGGTATTGTGGGATAGTCTATTAATTGGTGATCCGAAATGAAAAAGAAAAGGCTCTCGTTATTTCAGCAGTGCAGTCGCCAATAAAGTCTCTGAATACATTTTTCCTTTGTGTTCAGTAACCTTTTCTGAATATTTTTTCGAATGGAGGAATTTTCTCGTTACCTGTACTTAAATATTAAAGAAAAAAAAAGTATCAGAAATTAATAATCTTTACTTGGAAATATGGACGCATTCTTACAAACCTGTAAAGTGATATTACAGTACCTACCATTCAAGCCAGGGAAATTTCAAAAAATATTTCATATTGCTTGCCATATTTATCTCGTAACTATAAAATTTTTGTAAAAGATTTTTTTTTCAAAAGTAGGAAGCTGTGAGTTTAGCTCACTATGTGGACTTAATCTAAATAAATTCCTTTTCGATAGCCTCTGAAGCCGGTGAGCGCAACTGTCCCATTTTACGTGTTTGTACGTCCGCTGTAATCTCGGAAATGGCGGAAGTTTGTACCTGCCCCGATGGGGGTAAACAAATAGGAGGGGGGTAATCATCCCTATTAGGGGGATAGAACCGGTGCGGCTAACTGCTACCCTATTACTGTGCTTTCTTGTCACTCGGGCAGCTAGTTGGAAGAGGGTTAACACTGCCTTGATTAAATGGAAGCGTGTCTGCGGGTATTGAGAATTAATTTAATTATTCTACTGGTGTGACAGTATTATTTTGTGTTGAAACAGAATGTATGTTATAACATTTTGAGAAGTCGTTAGCATTGAATGGTATGAAAGTACAAGCCCACATTGCTCATCCATACTTTAGTATGTAATTTATTTTTATGTCTGTACTTTAAAATAGCGGCGTTTCTTCTCAGGTAGTCAGTTAGAAAATGCCGATCTCGCAGATCCCGAAATCATGAATTTAAACAATTAATTAAAATATTTAGAGACTACATCAAAGCGTATCTTACACCTTGCGGTTACCAGTTATAAAGTTTTAACGGCTCGAGAATATATTGTGGCCACTTAAGGCATTTATTGGTCACAAGTTCGAGTCTCGGCTAAAGCTATCGGCTATCGCCACTGTTCCAAACGTTACTGAGAATAAATCTCGGCTTTACGGAGCCGAACTCGAATTTAGCACGTAGTAAGTTCAGATAAATATTATCCTGATAGTAGGCACTATTCTTGGAAATTTCCCTCCAAGCTGATTCATAGATCAGTGAATGAATGCAAATGAATCTAGCCTTGATTACTGCAATATATATTTTTTATTAAAAAGCAAAGGATACAAAGATACATTTTATTTCAAAAACTATACTCTAAGCCACCACTGTCCGCTTCTAATTCTAACATATTCGGGCATAGTCTCCGAGGGCCCCACCACGGCCACCGCCGGGCACCTGTCGTACAACACCTCCATTGCCAACGTCTTAAGGCTTTGTACCTTGAAAACACACAAATTATCGTCTATATCTTGCAGCGACTTTCTTCCGCTAGAGTACAGCATGTGTTTGCCGATATCTTGCGAGGACTTCACCACGCTGTCCAAGTTGCGCGCCAATTTCATACGAATGTGGTTTATTGCTCTGTCGAGATCCGCCTGATTTGTCATTGTACACAAGTACATCCATTGCTCCTGAATATATGCCACGGCTTCATCTAGCAGCCACTTGTCGCCGACAAAGTACACGCCGAACAGTCCCACGTCACGGTACGCGATGTAGAAAGTATGGTACCTCTCGCACAGCTTGTACACGGCGGACGCGCGCGCCACCAAGGGAGCGTTGTTCACTCCACCCCCTTGACTCCGATCCCAAGACCCGACTATGTATTTCAAAAGGAGCATGTAGTAGTACTGAGGGCTGTTGAAGCCGGGCGCTTCGAACGCTATCGCTACATGACAAAAAGGCATAGAATCATCGCGGTATATGACTTGGGAACCAGTAAACCGGTTGTTCCCGGGCTCCGGCTCGCAGCACGGCTGTGGCGCTATACAGCCAAACCTCGGTTCAGCAAACTTCATAACCGTCTCGTGGGATACGTCGCCCGACGTCGACAGCACGAACCTGTACGGCTGGTAGTGCTCGGACATGAAGCTGGTGACGATGTTGGCGTCGAACCGCGCTATGTTTTCAGAAGTTCCGATAACGGGCTGCGCTAGCGGAGTGCCTTGGAAAGCCGTAGCGTGCAGGTAATCGAACACCACCTGTTTAGGGTCGGCGTCTGCGTCCTTGACCTCTAGGTTAATATTGTACCGCTCCTGATTCATCTCGTAGTCGGTGAGGTCGAGTTCGGTAACAATTTTGCACAGTTTATCGATAGCAGCGGTCACGTTTTCGGAGGGGAGTATCACGGAGAATACTTGCAATTCTCTCGTGGTGCGAACTGTCATCTTGGCTGCCATGTTGAGGACTGCTTCTTCTAGCGCGGCCTTTTTCATGGTTCCAAAGCCCTTGAAGGCCATGTGTTCTATGAAGTGCGTGAGGCCGTTTGTGCAGTAGGTCTCGTAGCGCGAGCCGGCGGCCACGGTGAGCGACACGCAGGCGAGCGGCGACTCGCGCTCCTCCGTGGCGATGCGCACACCGTTGTGCAGGATAGACACCTGCAGGCCAGGGTCCATGTTCTCGACCGGGCACCACGAGTACCGCCGGGTGCATCGCCTGCTCACACCCCTCGCACATTTTAATACTGTTTTCAACATTGTTTTAAAGTGATATGTAAAACGTCATTTGTAAATAAGTTTATGCTGCATGAAGTATTTTCTAAAAAGTACAGATAAGTTTAGTAATGAGTCGATTTAAAGTGAAGGTTGCATTACTAGACCATGTCACGGAACCTTAGATATTTGCCAATGGGCTGCGGGTTGTTCGTTATGCGGGTAAGAGATACCGTGGCCCTGGCACCACATTGACCTTCAGAAGTGAACCTAGTGGGTTTTAGTCAGCAAAAGTCTGCCCCTTCCTCCAGTTGCACCCTCAGCGGGATGGGACATTTGATGAATTCCCAAGAAAAAAAAAGAAAAGATGATATCTTATTACTAAATGATAAATCTGTATAAGTATATATGTACGTATAGTAATGGTCCAATAAATCAAATCCAATCCTTGACAAATGCCAGCAGGAATTCATTGTAATGTGCAAGATAAACTTGGTAACGCGCTTCTATTGAATTGTTTTGCATATTAACGAGATAACAGCACCTAGTAGAACGTGCGGCCGATAATACCTCCAGTGTGCACACAGTACTCTCATTAATCTAAGGCTCAGGGCATTATCTACTAGTGTGCTCGCCATTATTGTTATAATATTATTTACAAAAGCAAAGTAAGAATTAATGAGGCCACTCAGAGTTTTAATACTTGTAGGTATCAATCTGTCCTTTATAAAGTTAGGAGTTGTTTTTATACGATTTCGTTTACTTTTTGTATGTCAAAGATTTTAAATGTACCTACTTACTTATTTTTTTATTGAATTATGACTGTTTCGGAAACGGAGACTGCAGAATTCATATGGAGTATTTGGAGGTACGTCTGCAACTTATGAATAAATTGAATCTTGTAGGAGTAGGGTGGCGTGGTTCGGGAGCATACATGAAGTTCCTTTACTCCATGGATTGAAAGTCAACTATGCTCTAACAATGCCGCATTTTTTTAGGAAATCTAACCAAGTCAATAGTCTTTACAATTTTGAAATTTTTGACTGAACATCTTTAACTAGGCAAGGCTTACAACGTATATATGCACTATGCATTGGTATACAAGCTATGTAAAATAAATAACGAAGTTCATAAAAACTTTATGAGTAGCAGTAACGCAATGCTACAAAATTAAAAAAGGAAATTGCTCTGCAGGTTGTTTTTGGTGCAAAACTGTGATGAATTCAGCGACGTTAGTTTTCACAGTATTGCAAGCGTTGCATTTGGTGGCTAACGAAACAAGACGCATCTACAAAGGGGTGGACGACTCCGAAGGGAAGTACCCTTACGTAGTTGCTCTTGTCAAGGACTACAGACGTGGCACCGGCACGCTCATAGCACCCAACTGGGTTTTAACCGCGGCACACAGCTTAGCCTCCGCCACACACGTACAATTCGGTGACATGACGGTACCCTTCAAAGACACAGAATCCAAGCGAGTAATCCTTCTGACGGAGCAACCTCCAGCCCCCTTTTTGTGGGGGCCCGACCTCGGCTTGATATACGTTAATACAATACCCATGAAAGAGTACGCCATGATCTCGGCCGTGGACTACAAGGCGATTCAAGGCCACGCCATCGAGTACGCCGGCTTTGGATTCACACAGAAAGAATGGTCCAAAGATATCGAAAGGATCTTCAAAATGGACCAGGTCAGGCCGCTTCAGCTCGGCTCTGGACTTGCGATCGCTTGTAATGAGAAGAAAAATGTATTCGTGCCGTTTTTGTGCGTAGCCCCAATGTGTGCTAACAAGGAACAGCTGACGCTTCCAGGGGACCCTGGCGGCCCGCTGTTCTACGACGGGAAGATAGCAGCGGTCCACATCGGCAGCCAGACCATTACTTCCATCCGCCACTACACACCCCTCAGCCCCTACCTAGCTTGGATACGAGGGGTCATTTCTAAGCCACATACATTTCATTTACTACAGAGGATGGGCAATGTCAACGATACTTCAAGGCGGCATTTCCAGAATGTTTCTAATTATCTTCAAGGTCTTAAAGTGAGACTGCGAAATTACCGAGAGAGATTGATGTCAATATTGGCCCGAGAGTTCGTGTAGTTGCCGCGAAACAACGCTACGGGGGATACATAGTGAAGATTCAGTGACGTTACCACGTCCTGTTTCTAGGCGAGGTTGGATCAAGTTTGTGTTGGGCACGTTACGGCTTTGCAGAAGACTTTTTCTAAGTAAATGACTGTAACGTCATCACCAGGCTCACACAAGCCATTTCTATGAACAAGTATGAAGCTAGCAAATGTTTTATTCTTATCCCACAATGTTAAACAACAGCTACTAGATTATAATGTTTTTGGATAAGCAGTTCAAATACAACAAGCCCTGTCCCGTTCTCTTGTGTATAAAGTTAGGAAGTCACTAGTTTTATGTTTTATGCATTCAGTTGGAACCGATTCTCGTTGAAAACTCCTCAAACAAAGCCGTCAGCTCTGTGAGGACGATGTCGATATGAATATTGTCGATACGGGGATTTATAGCATCGGTAAAAGCTATATAGATATACGTGGTTGGTGGTTTAATAATTTCACATTTGATTAATACATGTGTTGTTTGTGCATCGCCGAAGGTCAATCATTACTACCTACTATCTCTAACTATCTTATTAGCAAACTATGAAAACTGGATTTATTTTATTGTAAGGTATGTAAGGACAAACAAAGGTCATATTATTACACAATCGCGCACTGCTTAGTGGCAATTTTCAATCACTCTAAACGAAGGCTAAAATAAAATACAATTTGAGGCCTGTAAAGCATCCCTGGCATGCAGGGACCTCCAGTACGAACATAGTGGGTTTTAGTCAAGAAGTCTGACACTCCCTCCAGCTCCCCTCAGCGGGATTCAACAATTTGATGATGCCCCACGAAAAATATGTCCTACAAAGTATAACACACGCTATAGTACTTGTAATAAATAACAGCATTAGTAATACAATTTTGAAACATTGATGGCTTCAAGGAATAATGTATAAACAATTTGTTTTACGACATATTGCGAAAATTTTTACGATCACCGTTTTTATGGCAGGCTTGACCGCATTTATCTAAACTCCGATTATTGTATTTGAGATTATAAGACGAGTGATAAGAAGATACAAGCTTCTATCTATCATGACGAATAACAAAGCTTGATCATATTGATGACCAGATGGCGCGGCTAGTTGATGTATCTGCCAGCCATGCTAGAGGCCGTAGGTTCAATTCCCTTACGAGACAAATATTTGTGAGCAAGAACATGGATGTTTGATTTAGTCTGGGATATCTATCTATGCATTATAAGTACCTCATTACAACAAAAAAGTGTAGTATGTTTATTAGTTGTCTAATACCCATAGTACAAGCTCTGCTTAGTTTTGGACTAGAATATGTCAAGTGAATGTGTCAGGAACATTAAAAAAAGAACAAACATTTTTATCATGGTTTATTTTTATTTGAGTGGTACCTTATCTATGTTCACAGTACCTACTAGAAGACTAATCTCCCTGATAAATTGTAATATACAGACAAGCGCCTTTCGCGTCCCATCTCTCAGCTAAAAGACCTTTTATACTATACAACAAAACAAAAACCTGAATAGTTTTTACTGTCAACATTAAATTCCTGTGTCGTATTTCGAAGAACATCATTAACTTCCCGCAAACGTTTGTAAGAGGCTTTCGTCGAGCACACGAAACTTGACGCGTGTGCCTGAAGTAGTTATTCAGTTGATGCAATCTCAGCGGGGTAAACGTAGACATACGAAAAACATGTACGGAAATGACATTTCAAATCGATTAAGTACATAGGTCATAGCGGGGTTTGAAACGTCTAACGAAAATACCTGGAACGTTGGAAACGTAGGACCGACATTATATACTTAATTAAGTACAGACGCCAACATATAAAGCTGCCCGAAACTGACAAATTTTCCCAATCAACTTTGAACTTATATGCTTCAGCGATAAAGTTGAATATCTGTTACGGAAATTTGACAGACTGTAGCTTAATGTGCTGGCGTCTGTACGTTAAGGTAACATTCAGACCAACCGACCCGCATCGGAACAGGGCCGTGCACGGCAGCCGACAACGTCCGCTGGAATTCGTAAGCACTCCAAGCGCGCTCCGAACGAACCCAACGGCAGCCGATTCGATGCCGACGGTTTCGTTCGGCGCCGGTTGGAGCCGGTTGGAGCCGGTCGGCCGACGCGGTAGCCGACACATACCGCCGGAGATAACAATTCGTAAGTTGTGAGCAAATATGAACTGTAATTAATGTAGATACATTTTAATATTCTTTACCGCATTTTAAAATGCCGCCCGGCCCGGCCCAATGCTTGGTTGGTCTGAATCTTACCTACCGCATTGTGTTGCGAAACAGACCATGATGGCACTAAACTAGTGGACCATCATAAAACTGTCGAAATATTTTTTACGTGCGTTTGTTCGTGATTTACGCTTATTGTATAAACATTGTTATAGTTACGTAGAGATACGAAGTTTTTTGTGTTAATTTGGTGATTACAGTTCAAGTGGCAGGTATAGCTGCAGGCCGTCTGGCTGACATCGTCCTATGTCTGAAATCCGTAAGCGAAGAGCATTTCCACAGCACAAATGACCCTGACCTTGCTTTGTTGAAAACACCGAATTTGCAGGTCATCTGATCAACATCGTCTAGTTCCAATTTCGTAGGTAACAAGCACTTATTTAATGACTCTCAAGGTCGGTCCTGGGCTACAATGTCCAATTGTGAAACTTACAGGTTTAATCGTGTGTGATGCGCGGAGTATGCGCATCTGCATTTCTTGTGTTGAGTATGCCGCTGCTAAGCGCGCCACTGTTCCGGATCCCGCTACCGGAGGCTCCCCGACGCCGGTTGCCGCCGCGACGCATCCACCTCCACACCTCCCAGAGAGCAGTTAGCAGCCCCTCCGAGTCCTCCGACAGGCAAACGACAGTCACGCCACGGTCTTTGTTCCGGATTATCAGATACAGCCGAATATTTGAAGATTTTAAAAACAGGTGAACAATGATCTTAAACCTATAACCGCTGTTCTTTTAGTTATAAAATATGAAGGCTGTAGGAGGATAAACTAGGTGTAGTTCTCAATTTACTAAATTGAGTAGATAGGTATACTCAGTGCAGCAAAGTGCACGTTGCCGGTGGTGCCCAGGCTAAGGATGAAGGTGTGATCAGGATTAACTCCCTGTATATTTGCTCATACAGATCTTATCGAGAAGTTAGCTTGTCGTGACTTCACGCTAGTCGGAATATGTGAACAAAACACCACTGCGCATACACGAGACATTCAATGTCTAACTTCAGAGATACAAACTGTTAATATAAAAGATGTGGGTACATTTTCAGGAGTGGGCGATACACTTACTCTGATGGCCACGTGAAGAGGCTGCGGCGGCCGGCAGCAGCTCGAGTGCAGTGCGACTGGTGTGACCGCACCGTGGCCAGGCAGCAGCTGCCAATGATTTCTAACAAATAAAATAAAATACATAAGAATTTGATACGTTTAGCAATATTGTTTTATTTAGAAGAAATACCTGTGAAAGAAATGGCGTCCAGACCACGACAATTAACTAACAATGCACAAGCATTGACAAGACACACGTGCACTCTCTATTCATAGCCCGATGGGACGGCAATCCGACACGACCGGAGAGATCACAGTCTAACGTTACACTACATAAGACAGTCCCTAAAACATCCACCCTTCGCCACTCTCTATGTGTTTTTACTGGGAAGAAGAAGTGTGCAACAAATTACCTAATAACACATATCTGTCGGCAAATGTTTGCTTTTAAGAATTTGATTTGATTTTCCACTAAGCCTGATCTTCTTGTTTAGTTCTACAATGAGAATTCCCATTGCCGCCTACTTTTAATCTAAGCGTAGACGAAGTCTTCAGCTTATTTACTAAACACAACTATCTATTCTTCTACCTTTCAAGTAAGACATCACCTCCAACATTTTACTGCATCAAGTGACGTGAATTAGGCCGTGTCAGTTATCGCGTGAAGCTAAAAAATACGGTGTGAGGGGGCTGTGTGAAATCGCTCACTGAACAAGAAAACAAGTCAACTGAGCGCGCTCGGCACAAAGCAACTAGCTATACACTATACTACATACCTATGTATGTTGTTGGACTCTCTAGTTGCGTAGTTTGAGCTAGTTGCTGTACCGCTATCTAACTGGCTTGCTATTAATTTGACCTTGATGCAATCACAATATCATTCTCAAGAAATTATTAATGATTGTCAAATGCAAATGATTTGCTTAGCAGAACTAGCGAAAATAACTTTTAATATGGGCAGCAGTAGACATCCACGCTATGAATAAATCCTGTTTGCTTCTAATCATTAGCAACGTTCTATCAATAAATGGATTTATAATCCTTGTTATGGTCTAAACGTCAGTCAAACCTTTAAACCTTAAACATAAGCACTGTCCTTGTGATATTTTTACTATTTAACGATGAACAGAATAAAACTTCTAAAAAGTATATGGAAACCCTTGAAATCTTTTACCAGAAAACATACGTATCCGGCACCATTTACACATTACCTGCAAAATCTCCCGAGCACCCTGTACTCGAAGCTGCTAAACGGGCTCACGGTCGTCACTGAGGAGCGGGAATGTTACAACACCTGCATCGGCCTCTTCATGGACGCGGGCTCCAGGTACGAAAGCGGTTTCGAAAATGGAATAGCACATTTCTTCGAACATATCGCTTTCAAAGGCACAAATACCCGAAGCAGACAAGATCTCGAGGCACAGATGGAGTGTCTCGGTGCTCAGTTCAGGTGCATCACCACACGCGAACTGGTCGTCTACTACGTGGAGTGCCTCTGCCAAGACACCCCTCTCGCTGCCGACATACTCGCCGACTGTGTCTTCAACAATGCTTTCAACCCGAACGACATCGAGTATCAAAAGAGAACTGTCTATGCAGAAATGCTAGAACACGATAGGAATCCCACAAAACTATTGTACGATTACCTGCACAGCTCAGCATTCCAGGGCACACCACTCGCTCAAACTGTGATGGGCCCTAGCTCTAATCTTTACAACTTCACCGACGTTACCATCTGTAGGTACCTGTCCAAGTGCTTTGATCCGTGTAGGACGGTGTTGGCCGCGGTGGGTGGGATCAAGCACGACCAGGTGGTCGCGCTGGCTAACTCGTATCTGTGCAAGCTAGAGCCGCTCAAATGCATCGACATGGACGCCTATAGGTACACGGGCTCAGACTTGCGTTACCGAGACGACTCCATGCCCGCCGCGCACGTCATTGTGGCTGTCGAGGGACCGTGTTTATGCGACGACGATAAAGTAATCATGGATATAGCGAAGTACATTATCGGAGGGTGGGACAAGTCGCAGCCAGGCGGGTTGTCGCACCCCGTGCGAGTAGCGCGCGAGGCCTCCTGCAGCGACTTCTGCGACGCTTATCAAGCATTCAACATCACGTATAAAGACTGCGGCCTGTTCGGAGTGCACTTCGTCAGCAAAGTAATGTCGCAGGAGGACATGATGGCGTTGATACAAGACGAGTTTATGTACTTGAGCATCAGCGTGACTGAATCGGAGGTGGAGAGAGCGAAGTGTTTTCTGAAGGCGAAGATTTTGTCGGAGACGGAGAGTTCTAGGGGCACGTGTATGGAGATAGGGAAGTGGACGCTTTACTACGGCTGCCGGCCCTCTCTGTTGCAGCAGATGAACGGGATCGACCGCATCACGGCGGCACAGGTGCGGGCCACATGCCACAAGTACTTCTACAACCGCTGTCCCGTGGTGGTGGCCATCGGGCCGACCGAGGCGCTCACTGAGTACAACAGGATCCGCAGCAACATGTGGTGGCTTCGAGTCTAGATGTTATTTATACTTAACTATTTATTTTATTACAATGTTGTTTTCATTGCCATGTGACTTTGATTTGTTGTCACTTACAGAGCCCGATGTCTTCTGTATTCACTCTGTTTAGTAATTACTCTAAGATTCACTCACTCCGATTTAATTACGATATAGCTCGAACTAACTGGCTCAATGGTAACCACGCCAGACTGTCGAGCTGAGGGTCTCGGGTTCGTATCCCTCAGTCGACATTTGTGTGATGAGCATAATACCCAGCCGACAACCATCGGCTGGGTATTATATGTATTTAATGTGTTCAGTGTATGTAGTTTAATAATTGTGTTGGCGCCCATAACACTAGCTAATCAATAGCTTACCATGGGGCTAACCGACCGTGTGAAAAGGTTTCCCGAAATATAAAAAAAGATCCGCAAGGGCGTTCACCTTTTGAGCGCCACGTCAAAAAAAGAAAGACGTGCCATAAGAGCAAAGCTAAGAATTCATCCATAAATATCTACAATATAGTAGTGAGTTCCGAATAATATCGATTGAATCTATCAATTTTGAACTTTAAAAATCTGTCATGTAATCGTGACCGTGGCGTGCTCGGCACTTTTCGACTGTAGCGATCAAAAGGTTAAGCATAACTTAAGCAAATAAGGGCATTAAATAAAACAATATTCATACAAAAGTTATAATTTATTATCTTAGTAAAGCTAAAATATAAAAATATAAAAGGTATTTGAGTATAAACAGAGCACATAGTCATGGTGACATTACCATATATATACATATAAATGTACGGCTCCTCGAAAAAAAAAATACAAAAAAAAAAAAACATTTCCGTCACGTTTTAACTTCAGTTATACACTTTCGATATACACGTGGTAAAGTGTATATTTTGTGAGAAATGACGGATTTTTCAAAAAAAAAAACTTAGGCTAATCATAAGAAACATTATGAAATCAGACAAACGAGTAAACACTTTCCCGTTACTAGGCCGACATTCGTGCGTACTCACTAAAACCACTTACAATAATGTAAACTCACTGACGATTTCTATAACCTATCTGTTGATTTGCTTACTGGAGATAGGATTGGGATGATGACTAGGTCAAAAATGAAATAATTTATCTTAAAATAGTGACAGTTTCATTTATCGTTTTGAACCGAAAATTGTTTCCATTTTTTATTGATAATATAATCGAAATAAGTATACGGTTTGATGTGAAAAATCTGTGACATCAAAACTTAGTATTTTCATACAAATTGCATACAAATTAACCGTTTTTGACAGTTCAATAAAAGTAATGAATTTGACTAGCTGTCATCTACCGTATTTTGACATTAACTGCATTAACAGAATAATGTCAAATGCCTATCTCTAGTTGGCAAATCAACAGATAGATAGGTTATTAAAATTCGCCGTTAATCGTTGGTGATTGTCATTCACAGAATTATCTTGTTTTCAGTTTGAAAGTGTTTAATGAGTTGTCAAGAATGTGGCTATAAATCAGATTACAACACCAATGTCGAAAAATATTACATATTTGGCTCGACTTAGCTGGTGACACTACCATGCCTCCAGTTTCTGAAATCCAGTTTGTGTAAATATGTAAGTACCTGAACAGAATATCTGCATAAACGTAAATAGATTGAAGAAATAACAAAAAAAAAACATATGTTTTATAAATTTTTTCGACATCGATATAGTTCAGTTAGAGCGTGGACCTGGAAATTATAAACCTTAAAAATAAATATAATCACAACTTAGAGAGCTTAAGGGAACTGATCGCATCGAGTGACCATTTTCGTTGTATACAATAAACATAGGGCAGGTTAGTATTTATAGGGACAAAATAGGTATACTGCATCGATAAAATCATTTGAAGTTTTAGACTCGTAAATGAATACACAGAAAAAATAATTTCATCGTCTTTACCGTAAAGATACGATAGTCGAGTGAATCGTTAACAAATTTTGATGCTGAAAATTTTTGCAACTTTGCAACGATTTCAAATACTTAGCTTTAAATACATTTCAAAAAGCGACACAATTACTTCGAAACGGTTAAAGTATAAAGTATAATATACGTCTTCGCGGGAGCACTACCGTGCCCCCAGATGTTCGTAAATTCGATACATGTACATCATAAATTCGATATGACTTAAATACAATACATAAGAAATCCCCGTCGGACCAGTGAAGGTATTACATATCCAAATGATATTCCATTTATGAAATATCACCCGAATGCAAGTAGAAAAAAAATCCTAAACAAAACTTCATAATAATATATAAGTTGTTTGTAATCATGAGTACAATCACGAGTTTAAATATCGGTCACTAATTACCAGTCACCCAATATTATAAGTCTCATCCAGACAACTTTTTCATTTCTTCTTATTTTTATATAACTTCAATTTGTAGATCGCTAGCAGTCGCTTATCTGAATCTGCTGTAGACATTTTGTTTCTACCGCCTTGTAATGAATCTCGACTATCTGAAGCGTTCTCAATATATTTATACAGGGTGTAACGGAAAGGGGTACACATCCGAAGTGAGGTCAATGTTCTCGAAAAACTGAACAATTTTCAGCAGAAAAAAAAATACGAAATTCGATGAAAAAAATTGCGCCTCTCCATACAACATTTAGGTGGCAAGTTCAAACTTTCTGTGGAACGTCCAATATTTTTTATATTTTTTTATAGTTGTTTCAAAATTAATTATCATTGTTACCTTATATCCTTTCGGGTCCGACAGGGAAGTATTTACATATTGTATTAATAAATAAGAAGAATTGAGCAATATTGTTCAATTTTGTTCGATACTGTTAAACGACCTTAAATTACTTCGCAATATTACGTATACAATAACTGCAATGCAGTTTTTTTATATATAAAAAAGCAATATTAATGACACAACTTTACATTTTGTTTAACAAGTTGATTTTGACTGATTTCCGTTGAGACAGAGTATCGTCAAAATGTTGCAGTCAATCGTTTTCAATAGCAGCCTTTATGAGAGATTCAATCTCCTTGGGACGAATATAATATAAATATCACTGCAGTACTAATCGCGAGATACAACTCGACCACGTAAAAAGTCAGACTTTTGTCATTAAATGCTGCCTTCGTATGCAGACTTGTCTAGACACGATATTGTTCATTTTAGTATCGAGTCTCAAAGAATACTGGCCAATTTATTGGACAAGTTATTGTCAAATATACATAGCAAGATAGTATTTCCAAAATATACACATATAAGTATATAAAATAATGTAAAAATCGCTTATCAAGTGTATATAAGAAATATAGTAACTAGAATAGTTATAAATGGAATGTAGATATCTGCCTTACACAGTGACGGTTAGGTCGAAAGACATGAAACATTAAATCTAATCTACGAATATCATTCTATTGGTTATTTTGCTTCGTAAAAAATACTTAATAATAAATGTTAAAGACGGACAGTTTGATATTAATACGATTGATTAGTTGCCTAAAACGTGTCGTATGGCTGAGTGATCGTTGTGAACGAACAACTTTGTTTTAGTCCATTTTGAATTTCAAATTGCTCGGCTTATAGGTTATAGACCCACCGAGAGATCTGTTCAGGTCAGCGCTGCTAGCTTTGAAGACGAGTATTAACGAAGAAAAACGCGAGTTCAAATCAGTTTTAATTACTTCTGAAACTATAATATAATGACACAAACATAGATCTGTTACGTTTTATGGTTTTTGAACAAAAACTATATTTTTTATTACTCCTGACATAAAGATCTGTGAAAAATGTAGTTCCTATTTTTACCTTCAGTACAGCTAGCTCGGTAGGTACAGTAAAAATAATTAGTCAAAGTTAAAGACATACAAAGAACGCCGATAGAAGTAGCGTGTTGTGAAGCCTAATCTTCTTTCAATGGTGTGATATAGCGAGTTAAATGATTAAGAATTATGAAGATAAATAGATCTTGGCACAAATATGTCTATGGTGCCATAATCTCACCTCCATTTAAGCATATAAATAGAAACTTAAATAAATGTACCATAAACATTGAGTAGTTTGAAGTAATGCAACAAAATATTGTCTTGCTTTAATAAGATACAGAGACTTAAGTAAGTACAGTTTTGAAATTTGAGTGTTACTAGTAGAAGTTCTATTTAAATAAAAAAAGTATAGCAAAAAGAGTATTTTGTGCCGATCATATATTGCCTTGAACAAAATTTGAAATTCAAAATGGACTAAACTATCTTAAATGCTAAGGTTTTGTCATGGATACTTAGATCTGTACTTTCAATGAATATTTGAGCACAATGTAGAAGCCTAGAGTATGGGTAAGATACAATAACACACAGTATGCTACTGACACATCAATACATAAGATATATGTGCGACATTCGCTTCTTAATCTAAATGTAAAATGTATATTATTGATTCGTTTTTATGTTTGAGGCCGCCTCGTTGCTACGCAAATCATTTCAAATGAGTACATGTTAAATTTTACGTCATCTCTTATTATATATTTTGTGAATAAGAAAATCGGCTCGATTGAATATGATAGCCGATTTTTTAGCCGTTAAACGACCTGAGCATTACATAGAAAACATCAAATTCTTATAGTTAATACATTTAGAGAGTACATACGACAATTCGCTTTACAACTGCTGAGGCTTTCTCGCTGACTCGATAACATACATCTATTTGGCAACACATTATACTGAGTATTAAATAGAATAAGAGTAAATATATTCTGAGCGCTTCCATCGCGAACTTAAACTTGAGCGGGCTCTAAGGACTATGTTTTAAAGGCAGTGGCGAGTTTTATGTCGAATGCAAGCTTGTATTGCACCTTTATTTGATTGATTTAGATGCTTGCAATTGCAGTTGCAAAAGTCGAGGTTTTTAGAAAATATTTCAAAAAAATGTTTCACCATTGCGTTTAAAACATGGCGTCTGAATAAATCAAAGTACTGTGAGCATATCGTAAACGACAGAGGCCTTACGGTTGCACCTTATACACTCGACATATACTATAATGTAAATAGCATTGGTATAAAAATAATTTGGTAAAAAACACATCATATATCAATATAAATGCTAAAAATCTACAAGAGCTATCGTTACTATGGAATGTCCTTAACTCATACCTCTTAATAATCTCTTTTATAATCTTAAAATCGCTACGTTACTTATCTATAAATATCATATAATAATATAGTTAGCAAAAAGTTCTATTTTTTTTAAGATTATGCACGCTTACGTCTACTGGAATGTAAAGAGATTTATTTTTTCAATATCATAGTGTTAGTCACATTACCCCTTATAATATTAATGGTTAGTTACCCAAACCTTTTGTAAAAATACACCGTTTATTGGACGTTTTTGATATTTTTTTTTTATACATTTTCTTTTAAATTGGCGCGGACCCTGGGGTCGTACAAAATATACATATAAGCGCCGCACACCGGCCGCAGCGCGATGTGTCCGCATCCAAGGTTCACCTCGATACAATAAGAGAGCTAATGACTACAATACATTTCGACTTCATTACGATGGGACGATTCATAAAACGTTAAAGCTATTCGCGCTTTAAAGCCTGACCAGAGAAACGTTAACACGAGTAACCACATTATTACAATACGACGTTATCAACCCGTGCGATATTTTCCGGCCACAATTTGACGACAATTTATTTAATACCTTATCTGATATTGGAATGTGATCTGTCACCGACCAGGCTCCACGAGCCTCCACTCTCACTTCTACTAACATATAACCGAAAATATTACTTCATCAGTCAAAAAAAAATCTTTTTTTTTTTTTCATTTTCTTTTCGTGTTTTCACTTCAAAATATACAAAAAAAATCGATTGGAGGGTTTCGCCGAGCGAGAGTGTTCTGTTTCCAACGGTGAACCGAACTGGATAGCATATCTTACATAAACAGTCGCTTGAAATATTGAGGTATAATTTTAATATTCTTAATACACCTAAACAACCCTTGTATAGTATGTAAAAAAATGTATACATCGCTAAATCTATGTTGTACGTATAAAATTGTTCACGTTTACGGGACTTAATTAAGAACTTAAACAAAATATAACTTAAAATCTAAGTAAAGCATACATAGATGATTAATATACGATATCGTATTTTGTACTGTAAGGTTATGCTTTATACGGTGCTCACCCACGTTGTGAGGTGAGTATGTTCTCGTAAAATTATAATGTTTGTACACTTCGACGCGGAATGGCAACGTTGTTTGTTCTATAAAATCTAATCGGTTTCGGTCTAGCTGCCTAACATAACTTGTACTTGGTCTATTATGAAATATCGACTACCTTCCATCCTTTTACTTTCAAAAGATTTTTTATACAAACCGTTTATAATTTGAGCAATTCATATGCAGTAAAAGGATGGATGATAGTATACAAGTTTATTAATCTCGTTTGGAATATAGCGCAGGACGTGTCTAAGGCCGTGGCACCCGACTAACCTACCTTATGTGTAGATTCATTTCCCTTGAGTAGAAGATCAGAATCTTAAAATCCATCAAAAATCTTAAGTAATACTAATTAGTTAAAGTTAAGAGTATAGAATATAGAGAATATAAGAAGAATGGCATCAATCGCAGTCTTAAACCTAAGCAATATTGCAGTAAATGAGATTACGGACGCACTCAGTGCCCGGCCGACATCCTGCGCCTCAAAATAAATAATGCATGAATGTATAACGTTTCAGTCTTTGGAATTTGTGTATTGGAATGTATATATATACTATGTAAAAAATTGTATACTTCTGACACGATTCCTAAAATTTAGAAGGTTCCCTGATGTCCATAAAATAATTTATATCAAAATGTTCAAAGGTCCTAAATAGTAGCGTTTATCTCGTCTTAATCATAGGCTACACGGAACACCAAGAATTACACAAATCTAGAGGTACAGTTAATACTTACAATAAGTAAAAATGCAGAGTATACAACTCATCGAATACAATTCTAATCTCAAGTTACAGAAATGCGTTCATAATACGTCGGTTAGACACAAATGTACGTCATTTGTACGCGTGGGCTTAGCACGAACCATGTCTACGTGTAATAAAAGCGATTTTTGAATGGAGTATTATTTCTCGTCTTAAATACTGTTTCTATTAAAATTAAAGAATCATATTTCTGAAGTTTCTTATCAAACAAGGATAAATCATGAAAATAAATCAATATTAAACGTGGTTTTAAAAAGCTTTAAACCATCATCTTGAGCAAATTCAATGGTCTAAACCTAGCACTAAACCTTATACTTTTTAAAACCACGTTTTATAATAAGGGGGTAAATGTTGTTATCATTCTAATGGAATGTAACAAAATTTACATTTTTCAATTTTAATTATAATCAACTTATGTTCCAAAAATCGCTATCATTGCCACTAAGGTCCGAAATTCGTGCTGAACCTGCGTCCTAACATTTAGGGGCACCGTACCTTCTTGTAGCCCATTTTGAAGACAAGGTTTTTGGTCCAGTATGAGTGCATCGTAAAGTTTCTATAAAGCCGGTCGGGAGGCACGAAGTCGTAGACAAGGGGCTGCCAAGTAAGTGGACATCATACGGTCTCCGTATCGGCTTCCGTTTTTGGGACAACGGCTTCGGGAAACTTGGCCGGCTCCGGAGTGGGGGGGAAGCTGTTTGAGTCTGATGTTTTCGCTTCTGGTGTTGATGTTGAATAGCTGAAAGAGAAGAAAAAGTTGAAAGTTTTATATTGAGTGTAATACAATGTGTTTATTAATATATAATTAATATATGATTGATGAGAGGTTTTTACTACTATCTTTAATTTGAATCTGTAAATGTAAATTATTATTTCTGTTGTAATCTATGGTAAATTTTATAATCTTGGTAGCTTGTTGCTTTTGTTCTTATTGTGAAATCCTGCTAAGACGTAGCTCGTAAAGATAATTATAATATTATGTTTAATAAATAGTGATTATATTCAAAACCCTATTTTTATTCACCCTTCAACCAATTCTTCAACAATTTCCATTGTTTAAAATTGTAGTAAATATAAGCAAGTTTTATATTTATACTTACGCTTGCCTCATCGCCTCCCCTTGGCCAATTTGCGCAAGGAATGCCTTATTCGATTCGGGAGTGAGAGCCGGCGAAAAACTGTAAAAAATATGCAATAAAAGAAATTTAATAATACTCATATTATACATTAATATTGTAAAAACGATAGTTTATGTGTATGTTTATTACTTCTTCACACGCAAACAGCAGAACTTAAATTAAACTTGGCAGTTAATATAGCTTATATTTCAAAATAGCATTAGGTAAGCTACGTTTTATCCAGATGCAGGAATTAGTTCCTGCGGGATACCTGTTACAGGCTTCCTGGATAAGTGGGCCATCTACCACTGAAATATTTATCAAATCAGTGCAGTAGTTCCTAAGTCATTGAAGTTCCTTGGCAGTCGTTACGGGTAGTCAGAAGCCAGTAAGTCTGATGCCAGTCTAACCAAGGGCTATTGGGTTGTCTGGGTAGCTGGGTTGAGGAGGTCAGATTGGCAGTCGCTCTTTGTAAAACACTGGTACTCAGCTGAAACCGGTTAGACTGGAAGCCGACCCCAACTCAGTTGGGAAAAGGCTCGGGAGATGATGATTAAAAAGAAAGAAATTCCTCCTTGATTTTCACTTAAAATATAACTCCTAACTTATGCAGAGACACTTTGTTTAATAAAATTAACAATAAGTATTAAAAAGATAACAAATACTACTAAAAGTTTAGGACGGGACCTCACGGCTCTTAAACAGTAATACGCATAAATAAGTTGAAAATAACCTGTAGCAAGGTCAAACTGATTCTAATAAAAGTATGTATAGTATAACAAAATGTATCAAATTTGATTGATGCCAGCCTTTTGGGCACGCTCTCAGTAAACAGCGATCGATTGGTATGACTTTCGATGCCCTTATAACTATATTATTCTACTTTTTAAATTACTTGTAAATATTCTTCAAAATATATTAATAGGTATATAAAAATTCGCTGCATAAAGTGCAAAGCGCATTAGTAACCTATACATTCGCACTTTATTAAATATAGCAACATTTTCTAAATATTCTTGCTCAGTCGCGATACAAAACAATACTCTTTGAAAATGAAAACATTCGACAATTGCATAACAAAATAAATTACTTATAACATTAACTTAATATTCGTCTCAGCATTGTGATTTCTAGTAACTATAGCAATTCATAACAATAGCATTATTTGTCTGTGTGTCAATCACGTATCAGGAATTTACCTGGCCGATTTGATTATGAATTGAAATCACTCTAATTGTATATAGGTGAAAGTTTATGAGTGTGTTAGTAACGATTTTTGGTGAAACTTAGCCAAGGGGTATTGGGTTGGCCAGATAACTGGGTTGAGGAGGTCAGATAGGCAGTCGCTCCTTGTAAAACACTGGTACTCAGCTGAATCCAGTTAGACTGGAAGCCGACCCCAAAGTAGTTTGGAAAAGGCTTGGGAGATGATATAGGCCACTTTTTAAACAAGTGCGAGTTGTATTTTTTTAAGGAAGCGAGTGAAAACACAAGCTGAAGCTAGTAGCGTATAAAATAAGCTTTTTTTTAAGTGGGAAATAATCAAAAGACCTCTCCCGCTGCGGATACAGCTGGAGTGTCAGACTCTTATTGACTGGAATCCATTACATTCTTTCTGGAGGTGCTTGTGTGCCAGGGTTATGTTAACATTCGCAAGGTAGGCAGGCGTATAGCATAAGTCTTAGGCAATGCTCAGCAGTTGTCTCAAATACCAATAATAGTGAACTATGCCATAATTTGTATATCTCTTAGGAGATTTTGATATCTTAAATAGGAGCAAGAACAGAGCTAGCAATCAAACATACAGCATGATGACGAATCAGTTTCAATATATATTTAAAGCAAGCTTTTAATATGTAATATGGTAGATGACCACTAGTTAAATTCAGTATTCAGCATTCATTGGAAAATACTAAGCTTTGACGTCACAGATTTTTTACATCAAACCACATACTTATTTCGGTTATATTATCAGTAAAAAAAAT
Source organism: Heliothis peltigera (assembly GCA_958496145.1). Classification (NCBI taxonomy): domain Eukaryota; kingdom Metazoa; phylum Arthropoda; class Insecta; order Lepidoptera; family Noctuidae; genus Heliothis; species Heliothis peltigera. Next base: position 822,796 of record OY292321.1, read on the forward strand.
GAAAATAATTTTTGGTTTATAACGATAAATGAAACTGTCATTATTTTTTACAGATTGAATATGGTAAAGTATTTTATTTTTGACCTAGTCATTATCCCAATTAACGTGTCGGCGCATATGATCGAGTCACCGCGATGGCCACCGAAGGGAGTGCTGCGGAGGCCGGGGGAAGCCCGGGCTGGCGAGCCCGCGGCCGCGCTCCCCTCACTTCTCTCTACGACGCACTTGAATACGGGCACTTACTTGTTAAATGTTTAAGTTAAACTAAACCATTGTACAATTTTACGGCATTAAAGCCTATGTTACATACAGTCATCATTTTATTTATAAAGTCCAGTTAGAACTCCTATAATCATCAGATATGAAAAAAAATGCTTAATTTCGTATCTTCGCTCCAAACAGTCGAGGAGTTCTCTCAAGAGAAGACAATCTAAGCTGAGACATCTGTTTATTTTTATTAATTCATGAGGATATAGTTCAAATAAAGGTTACAGTTTTTGTAACAGGATAACTAACGAAAGTGCAAATTAAAGAAAAATAGCTTAGCACATCCGCATTATAAACAATTGCATCTGCTATACGAGTATATATCTTGCATAGGACTAAATTAATTAAACAATTTCTTTAAATAACCAGCCGTTTCACGCAATAATATATAAGTAGTATACTACTGTTATCCATCCCAATAAATGGATGATCTAATGCTCTGAGAATATATGTAATGAGATCGGTAGTTTACAGAGTGTTTAACCAAACAAGCTAACGCTTCAGCTTTGTAATATTCAATGAATAGCCCAGCACTTAAATAATATCAAAGAAATTTAATTTTTAAATTAATACTACTACTTCAAAATAACCATTCTGCCATAAACTAGCACTTATTCTTCTAACAACGAAAAAGATAACAAATATAAATGAAATTTGGTCAATCGGTTGTCATTTCAATCGTTTAAACGCAAAAGCATAATAATTTAATTAGACAAAGATTGGATCCGCCATTTTCCGCGCGGCAGCCATTTTGTGCTATAGAAGGCTCTTTTGAACTAACAATAGACATGAATATTTCGCAAAAGAATTAATTCGCTTCAGCAACACGTAACAAAACTTAAATATACATAAAAATCAGCTGTAGCAACGCATTATATAAAATTTTAATATATAACTAAAATAAGCTACTAAATTAAGTAACACATAATTATAACACACAAAATAATTGATAACTAAAAAAAATTCAGCCGTGAGGTCCCAAAGTAAAGAAGTTTATCTATTCTAAATGCTATTTTCAATTGCACATAAATTCTACCCTATATTTTGATCAATTTACCTACTTGCATATAATGCAAATATATGCGTTATCCATTAATTTACAAAAACCCAAGATTCACAAGCAACAGGTGAACACTGCCCAAAAAATTGAGCCTTTTCTAAGTAAGACAACAATCATACCAAAATGCCTATATTTAAAAGAAGACTTTATGTGACGGAGTATATTCTATGAAATTATATTAAATTCTGTTGGATTTATGGCTTTAATTCAGTATTTAATTTGGTTATATTATGGCTTTCGTTGTGGTTTCTTGTAAATCAATTATTATCGGCCGAAATTAATAACCTATCTATACGTTGTTTTGCTTACTAAAGATAGGAATTTGACACAAATTATATGGGGCTAATGTCAAAATTCAGTCTCTATTAAGCAAAACTACGGATAGATAGGTTATTAATTTCGGCCGTATATCTAGAGATATAAACTTTTTTATCATAATATAAAATGGATTAATTTGTGAATGTAATAAAACAATAAAATTAATAATAATGTAACTTACTTATCAACATCTTTATAGTCGGCGCTTCCCATAGAAGAGTCGGAACGCCACTTTCCTCCCACCATGTTTTGTACGCTGAAATTGTTCGCAAAAACCATATTAAAATAACTTTTATTAATAAAGTACAAAGTAAGTACCTTTATACACTAGCTTACACATGTACAAGTTTGGATGGACGATGTAGATTTTAGTTGCTAACTACTGAATTGATTTCGATGTTACTCGGCAGTAATATTGCATTGGGGCATGTTGGGGTCGGCTTCAGCTGGGTACAAGTGTTTTTACTTTAAGCGACTGCCTATTTGACCTCCTCAACCCAGTTTCCTAGGCAACAAGATATTTGGCTTCTCTCGTAACGACTGCCAAAGATGTACAAATGACAGCTGGAACCCACATATATAACAAGCCTTCGGAAACACAAGGAGGAACTCGTCATTACAAGAAGGTCACCCAATGACCAACCGCGCCAAGATTTAACCTTAAGATCCATCGACCCGTGAGGCTATTACTTAAAGATGAGCTTCTTTTATCACATCTCCCGAGCCTTTTCCCAACTATGTTAGGGTCGGCTTCCAGTCTAACCGGATTTAGCTGAGTACCAGTGTTTTACAAGGAGCGACTGCCTATCTGACCTCCTCAACCCAGAGATGAGCTTCTCTTATATCAGAATAACATATAAGTTACTTTTTACCCATGTACGGGAAGGAGTTACCTCGGAAGGGAGGTGAAACCGCGCTCAATAGTTAGTTTATACTATAAATAAAATGTTACAGAACAAATATCTAAGATATTTAAATATGTTAGACCACAAGGAGGCAACTAATGTCGCATTAATATTCCGTACATGCGACTACGTATGTCACATAAAGTATTACATACTACATTAAAGTTCTAGCCTTTGAATCCTAATCTAACATTATAGCCGACTGTACAGAAGTTGTTCCCTTCAGTTTTCATCACGTCCCGTGGGAACTAGCCACTACCACCCCAAAAGTAACCCGTAACTTCCCCAAACTGAAATACTTTTTTTCAAACTTTTAAGCTTTATTTTAGTACACATAGATAACATCCCTCATTATTCCCTCCTCCTATTTGTGAATCATTAAATATCATTATCAGCCTTTTTATCAACCCACTGCTGGGCACCGGCCTATTCTCACACGGAGAAGGATTGAGCGTTAATAATAGGATAGCCACTATTTATGTACCAGATAAATTAAAAAATGGAACAGAAATTATCTGCCTGATAAACTATCTGGAACTTATCAACAACATGTGAAACTGGCCTTAACATTTGTGAATACCAAATAAAAATGCATTCATTCATTTTTGACTATGCAGACTTTTTTTTATAGGGCCAGTTTCACAATGTCCGAATAGCCACTATCTACCGAATAAATTCAAAAATGTAACAGAATTTGTATGAAATTATCTACCAAATAAACTATCTAGCAATTATTCGTAGGTGATGATTAGTCCAAAGTCAACGTAAGTCACTGATAACAGTAATGTAATGGTCTAACATCGTTACTACTGATTACTATTCAGCTCAGTGAGTGCTGCAATACAGTCATCAGTAACCGGTATTTGTGGAATGTGCCTCATATTTTCTAAGTCAAGCCCAAGTGACGTCACACCTCATTCTTGTAGGAACAACATTGTAGCCGCGCTGTCGGCTGACATTAGGAAAGTTGACAAGTCGTAAAATGTTATTTGTTTTTGCCAGACGCTAAAATAGTAATCAATGGTTAATTTTATTCTATTTTTTATGTAACAAACAAAAAAATAACGAATATACATCCTTCGATAGTTACGTCCTATGCTAGACTTGAGAATTTAGTTTCATTTACTCCCATTATTCCCACTATTGGGTCTCTTTTTAAGAAATCATGAGTGTATTGTGTAATTCTGAAGGATTAAGAAAAAAAAAATATTAGGGCTGAAAAATTAGTCTCCTCGTATTAATTAATGAACCCCAATGGTTCTACATCACAATCCTTAAAATCTCGTGCTATATTAATACACCGACTAAGAGCAAATGATATTACAATGGTAATACAATTTCGACCACAATCTACCAAGTTCCAGATAGTTTATCTGGCAGATAATTTTATACAAATTCTATTCCATTTTTGAATTTATTCAGTAGATAGTGGCTAGCCGGAACCGGTGAAACTGGCCCTAAGTTGTTTGGTTTGCAGTATTATAGTTGTGTTCTCCGTTTTGAGCGGTCGTAACACATATTTAGTTAAAATATTTTTACGGCCTAGTCAAATTATTGTTTTTTTTACTGTCTGTGCGTCATGTTCTAGCAAATAAACGTACTTACATTCTTTCTTTCATAATCCATAGTAAACATGTAAATAAAATAAGCTACTTACACATGCTTCATCTGATCCCCCTGCGACGACAGCTGCGCCAGGTAGGCGGCCTGCTTGCGATGATGGTACATATGAACGCGCAGACATGATGGATTTCGCATACGCTTCTGACATATCTCGCACTGCAACGTGCCCTCGCGCGTGTCGTGCTTGTCGCGAATGTGCACCTTCAGGTTGTAGCGGTTTGCGAAGAATCGGTGACAGGACGGGCATTTGACGCCGCCGGTCTTGCAGTTCCAACCTGTATAAGTGTTTATTGAAGTTCTAGAGATTGTATTTTCTTGTGCAATAAATAAGCTCTGTAATTATTTATTGACACCAAAACTGAATAACATACAAAGTTTGGTATCTGTACTCCTAACCGTTGAGGAGTTCCCTCATGAGAAGACACTTCTGTCTAGCCAGCATCATGGGAACTGAATGTAGATGCAAACCTCCATAGTCCGAAGTTGCCAGGACGTGGTTCCAATGTAGCTTACAAGATTTGTCCTACGCCCTAAATAATTGAAAAGCTTGTAAAATGAGTTTAATATGTACTAGTAACAAACTTTCTCTTTACTACGGAAGAGTTTCAGCAGATGCTATGAATGAACTGACTTAGACTTAGGGAGAACTTGCCACAAATACCAAAAAGCAATCATGGTAGAAAAACTGTGTAATCGATTTGTGTCGAAGATACCATTCCAGTATCATTAAGTTTGCTTATCAGAATTGATCTGGGAAGTACCTTATCACGACTGAGCATCAAAACACAACATATCCATCAAAATCTTCAATAATAGATATATGGAATATGACGTTAAACATCATACAGTGGATGATTCATTCTTGGGACTGGGTATTCGTTTTTATAATAGACTTCCTTTGTCTTTGCTTGAATTGATATGAAATTGATTTTAATTTTTTTTAATTTATATTTTATAATTATACAAATGTTGTATAAAAAATAATGTTTTAAGGTTCTTGAAACCTACAGACAGACATACATATGTTGCTGGGGAGTTTGTTGCGCCACTTATTCTTCCCAGCAGAAACACATAGGAAGTGGTGAAGAGTGGGCGTTTTGGGACTGTGTTTTGTAATTCATGACGTTCAAAAAGTGCTGTTTGAGTTTGAAACGAATAGAAGAGAAGTCTATCTAGTTCCTAAGATCACAATTATTGTTGACGACTCTTGAGACTTCTCCGACGACAAAACTCCGCCTCACATATAAAATCTGAAACATTCTAGACAGCATATAAAGCAGGACTTACCGGATTCCTTAGCAGACTCTGGCAGCACAAGCACGCTGTGAAACAGGTCGTTGTCGAAGTCAATCAGCGGTTCGCTGCAAGCAACGCGCAACTTAAGTAATCAAGCGAACGCTTTGTATGGAAGCTTATGGTAACATAAATAAATGGTGAAACAATGAGTATATGTATTTTACACAAGAAACGGGTCTTAAAGGCTTTCTACACCATCCAAAGCAGCCGCTGACGAAGATCACCGTTGGTCAGCCATCCAAATGTGGGCGGAGTCAAATGACTCTGGAAGACCTTGGTCGGGTGAGCATCCATCGCGACAGTGTCAACGGTCACGAGTGTACTGATGACAGCTAGCGGCATATCCGTGAAGTCGGGGTTTTTTTGACTAACCTCACTTGGCCGTCGTCAGAATTTACTGATTTTGACAACATACTACACTGACAACATCTTTTTGCTAGCTTTGTGCATCTTTTTTGCGACGATGACCCGTGTGCTGTGTAAAATATATATACAAGTTGCGAAAATGTAAAAACAGTGAGTGAATGTTTATTTTGCATGAAAAAATAAGCTGCTAATAGAAGCTATGGTGTATTACATATCCTAAAAGCCTGGTATATGACACTCGAAACAGTTTTGCTAAGAGTTAAACTGAATTATTACTTTTTTTTAACCGTCTTCTGAAAAAGGAAGATGTTCTGAATTCGGTCGGTATGATTTTCTTGTTTGTACACAAATAATGTCGAAAAAGTCCTGAATTAATAGTCAGCTTAAAAAAGGCTACCGCAGCCTGTACGCTTCTGTTAGCAGGCTTAAAAAGCTATGTTCTTGTTATTTGCTGAAAATTTTTGCACCACCATCAGCAGTTTTGCTGCAAGCGAATGTCAGTTGTACTTAAAAGCTTATTTTTAATTCTGGAACCGTCTTCAAGATTAATTCACAATCATATACCTGTATTTAATTAACCAGAGTGTGACCATAAATTATGAGGATTTCTTGCCAATTAGGAGGCATTTCTTGTCATACCTGAAGAACTTCTTATGAAACATAGGAGATATAAGAATAGACTACGCTAATCCCTTCTTACCCAATTGCACGGAAAGACCTTCTCTATCTCTCACTCCAATTTTTATTACCGTGACTGCTGACCTACGAGTGATCCCTACATGAATAGAAAGAGATAGAGCGGGCCTGTCCGTACAACTGAGAGATCTCTCTTACGTATTTTCTTATACCTTTATTTCTTGAAAGCCGTTCCAGCATAGCGAATAACCACAAAGAATAAGGCTGATGATAATATTGAAGGCTAAAGGCGATAATTTAGGGAGAGAGAGGAGAACTCACCCGTCGTAACCAAAGTCGGTGTTTTCCGGGTGCGTGGGGCTGTCCTTGATGGGTCGCGGCTTTTTCTTCACGTTATGGCTGTTCTTAGTCGGGGTATTCTTCAGTAATCTGTGATTATAACATAATAGTGTCTATTATAGAATGTAGCTCTAGACACTGGTATGGTTCGTGCCGAAGTTTATAGCGGCTTGGGAGACCCTGCGCGGTACCCATTTAGGTATCAGTGGACAACGGGGTTGCGCGAGAGGTATGGGCATGTGGCTGTGCTCGGAATAATATTTGGAGGAGCAACAGTTGCGAATCGCCATTCATTCGGCGATAGTCTCCGTTGTTCGATCCTCAGTGTCTTCGAAAATGATTCATCAAAGCCTCTTGATATACTCGTCGGATTTGCTAAATAGAAATACATTAGGTATCTGTATACCTAATACCTATACCTGTGTATAGGCAGTTCAAACACTGTAGATGAGAAGTATTAGCCTGTTATATTTATTTCGCGTTAAAGTAACAATGCAACCAGACGTCATTTTATTATATCGAATCGATTGGCAAAGAAACTCGGAATTACCGATTCTTGTTGTCTGTTTACTTCGATTCGGTATCGTCAATTGACTAGAGTCCTATTTCAAGCCCTTGTACTTTTAATAACTATTTAATTACTGATCTAACATACCTCTTAAGCGGGCTCCTGGCTGCCTCCTCCTTGATGGCGACAGTGTCGGTCGGTTCGGGCGGCGGTTCGGAAGATGTGGTGTCTTCGACGGCGGGCGTCCACTCGGGCGTCGGCTCGGGCTCCGGCTGCGAAGGTGCCGGCTTCGGAGGCTCTTCTGCCATGGCTGATGGGGACTCGCTTCGCTGTGGATGTTTAGGGTACGAGTGAAAGTTCTGTCACAGCAGTAGGCTCTATCGTAAATGCAACGACCACTTCACGCGAAGTGTCAACGCGTCAACGCCACAATTACGTTTGTCGTCCACGTGACAATGCCTGAGTCTAAATTATGTACACCTCTTTGTCCGAGTAAAGCAATTAGGAAATAAAATGGGCCCAAATATAGTTCTAGGATTTCTATAGGACAAACAATTCATGCTCCTAGATCAACTAAGAACTCAATTTTGCTAATTGTGTATTTATGAAAGACTGATGTGTGGTATTTCCTTATATCTTAGCCACACCTTACTAATGTAACTTCTAAGGCCTCTGGAATCAAGTAATAATAGTTTCCGTCGTCGTGTGTTATCACACAAAGATAAATCGGGTGAGATAAGTAATAAACACTCCACAAACAAACAATTTTCCTCTTCATAATATTAACTTCTCCCTTATCTAATACTCCCTTCCAGTCTTCCCTTTAAAATGTAACTGTACAAACCTCTCGTCCACCGGTAAGGCCCTTGACCTGCAGCAGCTCAGCGGTGTGAAGGAATCCGGACAACTCCTGGCGGCGCACGTGCACCTCACCTCGGTACATAAACTGGAGCAGCTGACGCAACTCCTGGTGAGCGACGTCTTTCAATATCACTATGGGATGCTCACATGGGTTCATCTGTGGAGGAAAAGTGTTGATCAGGTATAACTTACAAGTTTTCGCATCTTCATAACGATGATGATATTTATTTTTGTTAATAAGCTATAAAAAAGCAGTTGAAAACGTCAATACCTAAAAAAAGGCTGAAACAATATCAATGTAGTCCAGACATAATAAAATCGTATCATGGGTGAACAATGTAGGGTCATGTAATTATTACAATAAAATTAGGTAGTTTTAATAGAGTTTACAAAAATTTAAGTAGAACAAATCTCTTAAATTTCTCAAAGGCTCTTAAATTCGAGTAGGCCGCAGAGCTAGATATTCGGCCTCCATCATTACAAGAATTTTGTCTCACAAATATCCTTGCAGGATTGTCCTAGATGCAATTTTACAGCACTCTATGTGTTATTTATTCTTAGAGCCTATTTAAGAAAGAAAACTATTACAACTGACACAAAATACTGATTCACTGGCTCCGGTATCTTACACACAGGTAAATTCAGACTTCTTGAAAGTATGAACAAGACCATCTACTTGTATGTATACTGGACAAGTGATTTATGCTTGGAGCTGCTAACAAGGCCACATTGATATTTTCCTACATAGACGACTGATAGAATGATTGCAGTTATCATTGACTGCATAGATGCATTCTACTGCACAGCTCTTCTGCACGAACTAGTTAACAATAAAAACATGGTAGGTCTTCACCACCTGCTCTTTGAAATTCAGAACAAACTACCACATTACACCACAAAGGCAGTTTAAGATATTACTTGCTAATAAAAATCGAGGTTAGTTTCTATAGATATCAAAATAACTAGAATGTTACTTTCACTATTGTGTATTATACAAGTATTATTATCAAAGTTTCACAAATAAACAGCAGATAAACCGTAGTGATAAGGATTCATGACCAACCGCAAGAAAGCAGGTCCGTAACTACTGGGAATATGGTATTGTAATACCAGTACTACTAAAAAGGATATAACTTGTGATCAACATAGTCATTATCATAGCTTGAAATACATTAAAATTTGTTCCAGTTAGTTTGAATACTCTTTGGTCTTAATTATTGTTTTACATTACTAGCAGATAAAGACTGATTTAAAACAAAAAACAAAATTTTGTACATCTGTGTTTATTTTAAGAATTGCTAAGATACTCTGAAAAGCTTAGTTATAATTTTGTAATCTAAAACCAACCAAATAAAGGTCTAACACCTAATGTGATTGTAAGACTCATTATAATTTATTTAGTCGATGAAGTCACAAAGCAAACAAACTCAAATAATCAATTTCTGTTATATTAGATAGTGTTTAAAGACTATTTAACAACAACTATTGTATCCACATTCATGACATTATGACAGTACATTATAATATGTAGGGTTTTTATTTGTTATAGCTTCATTATAACGGAGATATGGAACAAAGGTTATTGAAACAATAATACTAAGTGAGTCATTGAATTTCATCATGTTACAGGCATATGTATATTGGATTGGTATGGTATTGGGTATATGGTTAAGGTCAGAAGGCAGAAACTGTTGACAACATTATTGGATTGCCAGGCATTGATAGGCAGTAGCTCCATGTAAGACGCTGGTAGTCAGTGTAGTGATCAATATACATGATGCCTTGCTCTTTGTGGAAAACTATATCATAGATGGTGATTTTGGATGATGACATTATGTAGAGTACTATGTAATATTCAAGAAATGCTCATGAAATTGATGTTTATTGATCCCATACTAAATAAATAATATTCTACACTTGATGTTTAAGTTTAAATTCAGCTTCCAAAGAAAACATTGTCCTATACATAAGTACTAATTGATTTTTATCTATGTCATGAATTTATTTATAAGTCCAAGAAAGCAGTGTTATTACTACTCACAGTCTCAATAGATAAGGAATAGAATTAACTTTAGTAATAAATAATGTAACATTTCTGAATAAAAATGTCTGCTATTCTGGAAAACCCCACCCAAATGCCATCATTTTCAATAGCTAGTATGCAAACTATATTTGTTTAGAAAACAATATAATGAATTAGTTGCTTACATTATGATAATGAATTAATAAACTCACCAATCCATTAAGAATTGTAGACCAAATTTGAATAAAATATAATCAGACGACTACCCTTTATGACAAAGAACAACAGAAAGAGCCTCCCACAATCAATGTAATAATAATTGGGACCCTCTAAGCTTACAGAGGTGAGGTGTGCAGGGAAGGTAACAGATCAACCCTCCGTCTGCCCCCACAGGAAGGGGTGGGTGCACAGACAGATATCTAATCAACTATAGGAAAAAATCAATACAATTAGCTCCCAGGCAGGATGCTCCCTGTTTACTACATCAATACACACCGTGTCCAACATCAGATATGCACACATCAACAACTACCTGTGAACTACCTACCTACCTACAGTACCTACATAACTACCTGTTTGTCTGATAGCTATGTATGCAGATAAGGGTTGCTGTAAACAAGGATGCAAGCTCTTTTATCGCAAATTATGCAGGCCATAGCAATTTAAAGTGATCATCTAATGCGTTTTAAGAATTTCATAAGTTCAATGGAGGTAGAAAAAAAAATCTCACCTTAAAGAGTTCCTTGAAATAGGGGCTGCATACTGAAAGGATCAGCTTGTGAGCCTGCACGTACTGGCCGCCGGCTGCCAGGGTCACGTCCACCAAGTCTTCGCCTTCCAGCAGGGCATGAAACGATTGTGACAAATTCGAATGGAAATCGTTCCATCGAAGCGAGAACTGTTCAGGCACAGCCATACCGAAGACAAACCCCAACAATCGCGCAAAAAAAACACTAAACGCCCTCTTTACACTAACTGTACCACTTTCAGAATAGCTACGCGTCCCTACAGTGATACATAACTGAAAACTCAAACGCGAATTATTGCCCACGTATACGAATCGGGTAGGAACGTTCTATTCCTCAAACATTATTTACAACGCATCACTACGACGGTAACCGCGATTATTTATAAAACACAAACAATATTGACTGACATGGCAATACAATAGTATAATAATCAAAATGTCGCTTGGTTTGGTTTGTTACACGGATTCACCACAATGCACCGTTCATTGTCCGACAAACAACATGAACATTATGTCAGAACGTATGAAAAAAACTGAAAATGTGCGAAAAAGTTGATGTTTTTATTAAATAATAATTATAATTGTTAATGATTTTTTTCTGTGAATTTCTTATTTAAATTATATATTTTTTTGCATAAACTAGAATATAAAATAATTTCTGGGTGGAATACTAGTAAACCATAGACCAAATTTCGACCATTCGACCAATTTCTACATTTTGTTGTTTATACCATAGATTACACAAAAACCTTTTTCCTTGTTATACAGTTTCAAACTGTGCCTTGTAGTACGAAATCTGTGTATTTTGTGCGTTTGCACGAAATATTCTTTAGATTCATGGTTTGAGTGGATCAATATCTGAAACTACCGGTCCAACTCAATTTCCATATTTCATTCTACTTTTTTATAACCTCTGCTAAACTTTCATAAGTAATCTTGGCGGGACAATAAATACTGGTCCTGAAAATAGGGATCAAGTTCGATTCCAAAGTTTCCTAATGATAAAGGTTCTGATAAAGCTACAAGCACATTCAAGATACGTTCATTATACATATTTTTTTTTGTTTTCACAGAATTAATTAGATATTTGAAGAAGTTATTCTGACATCATCAGACGCAGAAAATACACCCAGATAATGGTGATGATGACCATCTACGGCAAACAAAATCATCAGATCTAGATAGCCCCTTAGGAGAAAAATAATAACGAAATAATCCAATCCAGAGAAAAAGTTCATTCTTTATGATGATAATAAAATTATTCCATTCAACGCCCCGAGTGTTTACGTCGCCAAATGCCAAATGTCAACCTAAACTCAATGTCAAGTCGAAGTCATTGAACTGTCATTTCATTAGTCGAATATCACAGCTCGGCATGCCGTTTAATCAGGGCTTTGTTTTTTTATTTTCCTTTTAATGAAAGGATCATTGAATTGACCATGAGAGTGTAATGTGCGTGAACGAACATCCATGTTAAATCGTGACCGACCGCGAGGTTGTATGACGCGTCCTCTAATCGATCATGTTAGTTTAGATCGTTACTTTAATTACATACGTGGTGGCACGATGTCGGCTCTCAGCATGCAGGAGCAAGCGGAAGCCGCGGACCGAGCGCAGATGCTCAAGAAGATCCTCAGCGCGTCGTTTTATGCGCTGGCCTCATTCATGATCACCGTGGTGAACAAGACTGTGCTAACGACGTACGCGTTCCCCTCGTACCAAGTGCTCGGCCTGGGGCAAATGGTGGCTACGATAACGGTGCTGTGGTGCGGCCGGTCTTTCAAGGTGGTGCAGTTCCCGGCGCTGGACAGCGGCATCTTGCGGCGGATCTGGCCGCTGCCGGTCATCTACTTGGGTAACATGGCAACCGGGCTCGGCGGCACCAAGGAACTCAGCCTGCCAATGTTCACGGCGCTACGACGCTTCAGCATACTCATGACGATGCTTGGAGAGAGGTTCGTGTTAGGCGTGAGAGCCTCCTGGTCAGTTCAAACCAGTGTTTTTGCCATGGTTGGTGGTGCACTGCTGGCTGCCGCCGATGACGTCACATTCTCCGTGTCTGGATACACTCTGGTGCTGCTCAATGATGCATTCACTGCCGCCAATGGTGTCTACATGAAAAAGAAACTGGATGCCCAAGACCTTGGTAAATATGGCCTCATGTATTACAATGCTTTGTTCATGATAGTCCCGGCTGCAGTAGTTGCTTGGGCTACTGGAGACTTACACAGATCTGCAGATTATGAGCACTGGGGTGACTCCCTGTTCCTAGCACAGTTCCTGATGTCATGTGTGATGGGATTTATTCTGTCATACAGTGTAATGCTCTGCACCCAGTACAATAGTGCACTGACCACCACAATAATTGGGTGCCTAAAGAATATCTTGGTCACATATCTAGGAATGGTTATTGGTGGTGACTATGTGTTCTCTTGGCTTAACTTTGTGGGCCTGAACATCAGTGTGCTAGCCAGCCTGCTGTACACCTATGTTACATTCAAACGCAAGCCTTCTCCCTCTTACGTCCTGGTTGAGAACTCAAAGGTGGACACCGTATAGCAGTACCGCAAAAGGAGACCGACCCAGTGCTCTACGTATTTAGTATAGTATTGAAGGTGGTGCCAAAGATGACTGTGACAGTGAATAGTGACATGTAAATACATAGTTATCTTTTAATTTGTACAGATCATATTTTTTTGGTGTTCATGTATGTACCAGTAAAATTTTCTATTATTTTAAAATGTGGCCAGCTTCAAAGGGTATCAGTATGAGTAATATAAAGAAAAAATGTTGCATGATCCAATGTTATTTGTACTAATTAAATGTTTAGTAGGTATATGGTCATTGAGAGTAATTAATGCCATACTAACCAAAAACAATGGTGACTTATTGATGTTTGTCTAAATTATATCAATTTATTATATTTTGTATCAATAATATTGCCAAGTTTATGAAGAATTTATACATATTTTAGTATAGCTTCACCATATTATATTGTGCTTGGTGTACAATATAATTATTTGATTCTCATTATGGAGCAATAAAAAATATATTATGATGTAACAACAATATTTACGGTTGTAAGTATTTGATGGCAAAGTTGTTAAGTTTGCATGCTTATCATAGCTGTTATTTACACTTAAACGGGCTGATAATAATGTTGAAATGTGTACCTCAGCATTTCATTTGCAATCTGATTAATATAGTGTCTGTAATATGTATATATATATATATATATATATATATATATGTATAACACCATTACAATAACACCATTACAAAAATATTTATTTATATGTATACCTATTTATGTCCCATCTTCTGCCAGCAGTTTCACCTGCTTCCTGAGGAAACTATTCCCTACATGCCAATAAGAAGAAGCCTAGTATATGTTATTCTGATGTATAACATATGTCTGAGAAGTTTTACCAAAATTTCTTTAGGTAGAATGTAACATATAGGCAGAAACCCATATTGACATTTTTTTTTATATTTTACCGCCAAATATAATTATGTACCTAAGTATTTTTATTTAACAAATATATTATTTATGTTTAAAATAATAGCAGCTTGTTAAAAAATAGATCAACAGCAATATACCTTTGCAAAATGGTTTCAAATAAAATATATTTTGAATAAGAGGCTCTGTACATAATGCCTAGTTTTATAGAAGAATTTAAGATTTATTTAACTCATAAATTAGCCGAAAATAGGCATTTTATATAAATATGTAGATAATGTATGTGATCGGGGATATGCTTAGCCTATGAGACGCCAATTATTAGAGAATGTGGTACCTTTTCATAGTGAGAATTTATATCAATTCTAGACCCATAATAACCTATTAGCCTAGAACCTGATGCAACTACTATCAGATTTAAGAACTCAAACTGCAACAAATTCGAAGATTTTTTTGCGTAAACATGTTATCGGCCCTTATAAAACTTCATAGCTGTCCAAAAAGGCAATATTATACAGGGATTAGCGACCTCTATGCTAAAGTCTGGTTCCTCATCACAGGACTTTGATTTGCAGCACATGCTTTCATACAAAACCTGATGTAGTGCCTCTATTAATAAGTTTTCCTGATCAATCAAGCAATATTATTGAATCACTAATTAGATACTTTTAAGGCAAACTTGACTATACTAGTAGACAGAGGCTGCAATCCGCTACAAACTTGCCTGAGGGTTTTTTGCACTATGACCCTGGCAGATAGGGACCTCTAGAAGAGAGTAGGTTTCAGTCAGTATGAGTTAGACACTCCCTCAAGCTCATTTGATGATTATAAATGATAAAAGATCATTTTCACAGCAGTCTACTACAAGTTTATTTCCGAATAATTAGTCAGTAGCAAGGGTACCTTATTTGCTAATCCTCTCCTCTTAGTAAAGACGGTAAAAGCCTTATGAGAAGATTTATAGACTGATATTTATCATGTTAGTGTATTATTTAGATTTTATAGTAGCTGAGATATATTATATGTGCTGATTATATCAAATATTTTATACAGAGATATAGAAAATATATAACTATATATATAGTTATTGCATAGTGTTATAAGTATAGACAATAGTGGATATTTCTGTTTGTAACAGTCTGAAGTCAGCTGTGGAGGTGCATAAGCTAAGCATATATCTGTTCCAATGTCTAATGTTGACTAAACAACTTATATGAATGTATTAATGTAAAATCTCTCAATAAATCATATTAGTACAAATATTGTAAATTAGGTATAAGCATTTTAGATATTTTCATAGATATACTTACATACATACATTATATATTTATACAAAGCAATTTGGACACCAGGAGTCGGTCACACAAGTTAATTGGACTATAGATTGTAATAACCGGCATGAATCTGTTTCCCTTAATTGAAATATGGACTGACTAGACAATTGGATTTTAAGTGATGAAACTAGTATACCAATGTTCTACATTCACTCGTCACGTATTAATGTCGAGATTTCAATACCAAGGAAAGACATTCATTTTCATTATTAAACTGGAAGTTGCTTCCATTTTCTCCCGCGTCTCCGGATAAATCATACATAGACTATGTTCACCATGAATAGTGTAGCTTTCCAACAGTATAATAATTTTTCAAATTGATCAAGTAGTTTCGGAGCCTATTCAATTTAAACAACCAAATCTTTTCTCTTTAAAATATTATTAGTATAGATAAATTCGTACTTTAGTTTTTGGCCGTAGTTACGTAGCTTCGTGAGGAAATTTTTTCAGAATAATATTTTGTTTTGTATATTTCAATTACAAGATGGGAAAGTCCAACGCATGAGCAATATAGATCTTAATTACAAAATTGTTTTATCAATAAATATAATTTAGTAGTTAGCATGACATACCGACACTAAAAGGTTTAATAATCGCATATGTAATATCGTACATTAAACGTTTGTTAGGAACGCTTATATGCTACAGGAAATTAAATAAATCCTTCAATTTTTTCTTACTTTTTAACAACAAATGTACATTTCTCATAATTTCCGTCATGGTTTTGGATTTATAATACCTACTTTATGTAAACAAGTTAATAAACGCATGTATAAACTAATGGCCGCGATAAGATTAAAATACTGAAAACATAGAGCGTTTAACCAACCGGATAGGTATAGCGGCATTCACACAAATGATTATACGAAAAAGTCTGCAAATTTAACCTTTTGACCACCACGGTCACGACTACATAACAAACTCTAAAAGTTTATTAATAGTCAATTTCCAACGATATAATTCCGAACTCGATACTATATGGGTATTTATGGATGAATTCTTATCTTGGCGCTGAGGGCATGTCTTTCGTTTAGACGTGGCGGTCAAAAGGTTAATCACGGGGGGCGAGGTATCGCAATTATTAGTGATAGCATAGATGAATAGCTCACTGATGCATTTTCGACCACATTGTCACGCGCGCACACGAATAATCTTGACGTACAAAATGTACCCACAAGTATAGCGGCGTTCTCGTATCTTTGGCAGAATAGCACAGCTATGGCGTCTCCGGTTGATTAGATTATCAAAGTCTGAAAAGAACAAACTTATTGGATTTTATGATCTGTAATTTTTATTTAGCCTTATCAAAACGAAAATGTTAATATGTGAAAAAGCGCTAATTAAAAAAATACTGCTATTCAGATAAATACATTTCAAACACAATTTGCTTAAATTGCCTGAGTACAAGTACATTATGATTTTTTGTTCTCTTAGGAATAAGGTATTACATCCTTGGCAGTCGTTACGGGTAGTTAGAAGCCAATAAGTCTGACGCCAGTCTAACCAAGGGGTATTGGGTTGCCCGGGTAACTGGGTTGATGAGGTCAGATAGGCAGTCGCTCCTTGTAAAACACTGGTACTCAGCTAAATCCGGTTAGACTGGAAGCCGACCCCAACATAGTTGGCAAAGGCTCGGGACATGGTGACGTGGTTCTGATTCGGGAATGAGAGACAATCTCGTAGACCTTTATATGTTCGGTATGAAAATGCTGCCGCCAAATTAAATACTTACAAATTTACTCCATCAAATATATAAAGATAAGTAAAGTAACATGTTCTAGATCGCACATTCATCATCATCAGCCTTTTTATCATCCCACTGCTGGGCGCAGGCCTCTTCTCGCACAGCGAGGGATTGAACGTTAATAGCACATTACTTAAAAAAAAAATAGAAACAATATTGTAAAAAAAAAATAATTATCATACTTATCGGTCATTCCTAATTGAATCAAGATAATATTTAATTTTTTTATTCATTATCTAAATAGATCAAGATTCAATAAAATTGATTAGATTGTGTTTTATGCAAGTGTGAACATGCTATTAATTAGCATAGCGTCTAAATCCTATGGCATCGATAAAACGTACGCGTGCCATAAATACAAATACAAAATATCTACGCTTATTTGTACTGCGTATAATGAAATACAATTGGTCTGACTCTCAGTAAACAAATCAATTGTTTCAATGTTCTTATAAACAATGACAGTTTCTCAGTTCGTTTATTTATATGTAAAGATTATTTAGAAAACAATTGGATTTGACGCATAACAGATTCAAGATTCTCACATTGCGATATTTAAAGATGCGGTTAACCATACTCGCGACTGGTTACTTGTTCCCAAGTAACAAATTCTTTTAAAGAAAGAACAGAAAAATGCCCAGCGTATATAGACATTACAGGCCCTAGCCGTGGCACTTCGTTCGTTCGGTCCAAATGTACTCTTAGGGGTAAGCCAAGATGTCTTTCTACAATCTTAAATGCTACTAATGCTAGTAGAAGCGACATAAATCGATGAAATCGGTCATATCGCGAGTTGAAATATCATTTGCATACATTTTTATTGTTTCTACTAGCGTTTAAGTTTAGAAAGACATCTTGGCTAGGCCCCCTGAATAGTTAAAAAGAAAATACAACAAGCAGGGCCTCTGGACTTCGCCCTTAAATTTTACGTTTCCCCGAATACGATTGCCTAGGTTCTTTTACGTCAGTACTTCACCAGCAATTACACATTACTGGTTTCGTATTTAATTCGTTAACACAGGTAAATTGAAAACCAAGAATCTACCCTTTCCACTGTTAAACTTATTTATACTTTTTCCTGTTTTAAGAGTCCATTGCCTCAAATCAAAGAAAAGGGAAACCTTATGAAACCAACTTGTTAATATTTCGCGAACTTTTGTTTTCATTGCTATGTACTCGTAATTTAAAATTAATTCTATTCGATCGTTATTATTTTGTTCGGTTTACGATTTTTGAAAATGTCCTTTAGCTTGCGCGTGACAGGATTTGAGATATTCTTAAATACGTAATCTTTGAAAGCTGAATAACGTAGGCACTAAAATGAACAAGCAAATTGCACATCCACAGTACTTTCGTGAAACGTTGAAGCTGAAATCCCGACTGGCTAAAAGTTTCCAGCGAAACATTAACCACACTATGAAATGTGGTATAAAGTTTACAAACTGTGTTAAAATTCTGAATATGTGCTGTGACATAGAACATTTCTTTTAGAAAAGTAGATTCAGTTACAAAAACTATAAGATCGAGAGTGTTTTTTTTTAATCTGAAGTATGGTATGGATGTACGCAAACGTATTTACGTATGTACTTATGTTAGTACGGGATGCAAAAACGACTAATTGCCACGTGCTATTCAAGCGGGAACTCCTCCAGACCTCTCAAATTGAGTAGGCTTGTTCGGCATTCGGTACCGATCGTCTTATTTTTAGTTTCACTCGAGTTGACTTTATAGTTGCGAAAATATTTAACTTTTTGAAAGCAACCGCTTTTGTATTTCCAAATCAGAACCTAAAACTCCCATGTCATTTTGTTCAATTCCGACGCCTTTTAAGCGATTCTTTACAAAATAAATTCGGGATGCAGTTCATCCCAACTTCGCGGTCGACCGTTTCGATTTGACATAATCTTAGCTTTATTTCCACTTGCTGATTACTTGCGTGAAAGTTGATATGGCTAGAAAGAATGTAAAGAGCGTGGAAGACAAAAACATGCTGCGCCGACCCCAAATAAAACTTGGGATAAGGGCAGGAGGATGAGGATGATTACAGTACTTAAATATTAATTGAAAGTAATTAAATATTAAACGAAAAAGTAAACACATGAAGATTTTACCAGCTTTTGTCATGCCTGTGTTATAATCAGTATAGATCTAAATGTACGCACACTTGACAATAAAAATCTATATAACTCGGAAATGTTAATAATACGCGGACATGTTATAAGCGTTGAGATGCCGATACTATCGCACTATCTTATCTTTTGAGTTTTGTGTTAATAACACAAACTACAGATTAACTATATTGCTTTAACGAGTATTTACTATCTTTATGTTCTAGATTCATATCGGATTGTATAGTAAGACCAAATCTTTTAGCTTTTAGATTACTTGCGCCAGCGATTTCTCCTGCTTCCTTAGAGAATTATACTTTGCGGTCTCGTATAAAAATAGCCATAAAAATTATACTGTTGTTTAAGCTATAATATAGTCAAGTTTCATCAAAATCCATTCAGTAGTTTTCGCGTGGAAGAACATCAAAAATCCATCCAGCCATATTCACAAATTTTCGCGTTGAGAATGTAAGTAGGATTGGTTGAGTGTTTGCAAATCTGAGACAGTGCAATCAGCCAGCCAGGGCACCAATAAAGTGGTTTAACGATTGCAATTTTGCAATATAACTCGTATGAATATATCCTGGTCGCAGGATGTTAGCACTGCCGCTGGATTGTTTTACACATAACACTACTTTTTATTACGTAACGACGGCTGATTCACAGTATACGTGTTTACACTTACCTGTCTCGAGATAAATTTGATCAGAATAAACTGTTCAGTGTAGACTTCTCGCATCTGTATTCATTACGCGTTCATGGCTAGGAATGTCTAACTAGTTCATCGGACTTAATGTTTTTGGAATTTTTCGTCTGCATAGAAATCTGAAGTGGTTCTAATTTATCTTTAGCTTTCGCCAAAAGATGGATTTCCTGAATATTTATATTTTTTTTTGCGCCGCATAATATATTTTATTAAAAATTATCCGGCAAATTTCATGCCTATGGCAAAAACAGTAAAGATAGACAAGTTCATAGGTCCGCGTTGCCAGTATCTGCGACTTGTGTTAGCTATCTCTATTTACACGTTTCGTGAATTTGGGAATTACTCGAAAATCATACACACAAACTGCTCGTATCTTTACCAAATACAAATATTCGAATTGTGGGATACGAAACCGCAAAAGCAAATATAAACAGAATATTTCAAATATAAACATTCTATCTCGGAGTGGCTGCATCAGTCGGTTTTGTTAATACTAAAATGTTAAATCTTGATTCCTTATTTCAAGGAACCGAGAATTTGCACGTATACAAAAACCTCATTTAACTAACATGCTGCAAGACTATATAGAAGCAAATAACATAGCTTTCCATTCAAACTGAATATATTTAGAGACGAAAATCTGTTCACATTTCAATGTCCTTTCCTGCTTACATCTGCAATTTCCCAGACGGTTTTATTCACGGGGGACAAAATCTTCAGATGTAGGATTATACCAGTGTGAAACCACATGAAGAGATTTTGCTATCACTGTTCAGTGATGAGTGAGACGGAGCTACATGTAGCGTATAGATGCATCTCTTTTCGGCAACGAAATTCTCACCGCTTTGATGCACCGTGGTCCGTATATTCTATTCCTCACTGTGAATTTAGAACAATTGGCTTACTAGCTCATAAGTACCAAAAATCTGTCGTCCATGTTAATATTTTGTCTAAACAATAGTGAGTTTAAAGAAAGATTGTTATCAAGTGAACAATATTATGTATAATGTATTTTGTCTAGTTACTTTGAAAGTGCCTCGTTAGCAGGAATCTATATTATATTTAGGTATATGTATGTTATTATTATTTGTTATTGCAGTAAATGTAAGAAATATTTTTCCTAGCATAGTTCGTGCAAGCTAAAATCATGGCAACGCCAGAAGTGACGTTTCAAACTTGATTTGTTATGCACAACGAGATTCTAAAATATACCTAACTATTAGTAAACCCACTCGTAATCTTACCCTTTTTGTAAGTTTCGTGTGTAAGGCGATTTTTCTTGTTAATACAGCATTTATAGATATACCTAGTAATCGTTAGCAAATATTTATGTTAGTGGAAACGTCCGTGTCATTCCAACAATGTTCACGCCATATTGATGGAATCACACGCCGAAAAGGGGAATAATAATAAGATAATAATGTAGACATTATGGTATTTGTAATAAATTCTAAAATAGAAAGCAATGTTAGATCTTTAGTGGTTGCCTTGTCCTTTTTAGCGACGTGGTCGAAGATAAATAAATTATGTGACGTGGGTCGTATTCAAGGAGGAGACAAATTGGTTCCTAAGTCTGATATTAAGATAACGACTCGATTATATTGTTACATTACGGACTGTTTGTATTTCTGCTATTTCCGTGACATATTAGCAGTAGTCAAGACCTACGATTTATTATTCAATTCATCGTTCTACTTTGCTCGACATGTAGCGTGCACTGATAGGTTCACCTAATCACTGGAAATTACTAGGCGGAGCACTGCTGTAGGGTACAATAGCAATTTAAACCGCTTTGTCGCTTTAAAATTCAATAAGCCGTTCAAATCGATATCTGTTAGTACATTAGCCTACTTAGTGGACGCTATGCTGGACATACAATATTCAGCAGCTGATATTCTTCGAGCACGTCGCTGTTAGGCAACAGGGGAATAGGACAATTTATCAAGTACTTTTAAATTATTTAATTAGTGTTAAGATTTCGCGTACATTTCTCATATTTCATTCTTGTCTTTAAACATCTTTTATAAGAACTTGCAAATGCAATATTTTTATCTTAAACTGTGTACATTTACATAAAATCTTTCTTATCGATGTTTTATTGCAATTTGAATTTATTGCGAAATTATGTACCTATATCGCAAAAGAGTGCATTAAAGCGTATATTTATAAATTATTGCTGTATATCAAATATAATTATGTTAGTTCCGATATGTTATTGTTTGAAGAGAGAATCAGTAATAATAGCAATAAATAAGGCATCAGGCCCTGCTGCCAACGAGATACGAAGAATGTATTCATATTTTTTCAATTTGGTATACGAGTATAGCGCTTGGCAAGTTACAAAACTGCCAATAAGAGAATAATAGTATTGGCAGATTTTTAAACGGGCCAATTTTACTGGACGTTTCATTTAAAGTTTCGCTAGCAGGCACGTTGACATTTTTACGATTCATGGCTGCCCAGCCTCGAGTGAACTCTATTTAACAATTTAATTGTTCAGTGAAAGTCGTACACGGCTAACTGGAAAGTGTCACACAAAGCCAGCATTCTGTAAAACTGATTTTACACCTTTGCTATTCATAATATTGTACGGTGCAAGATATCACGCATGGAGCATGTGTATGGAAATTTTCAAGATTATTTTTATAATTAGGTACAGTTGATTTTGTTATTAATATTCCATTGGGGGCAAACCCAGACTCCAAACTGAAGATTTCTGAACTGCTTAGCTTTAGTTCTAAACGCAAGGGGATCTAAATATCAGTGAAAGTTTTCTAGCAAAGCCGGAATGATCTAATAGGATGTAAAAAATGATGAATCGATGTATATGGGTGTGTTATTTTTTTATTCATGTAATAATATTTTTCAAAGTAACTTGCTGTCCAGGGAATATTATTGGAATATTACAACTAACGCTTAAGTATATAAAAGTCAGGATGACGGTTTATTTTTTTTTTACTTAAAGTTAAGTTATAAGGTTGAATGTTATTTTCAATTAAGTTACAGATCATCTGTTGTAATTTCAGTCAGTTGCAAAGACGAGACGTCACTAATGCAAGCTGTGCTAATATTGTGAGGGTTATAATTATCGTAAATGCATTCGATATTCGTATTCAGGAGGTATATAAAACTAGTATAGCCAGTTCTTTGGCCTTGTTTAAATATCCTCCTTGAGTTTGTCATTGAAAGCAAAGGAACTCCGGAAATTATGCCTGTGGTATCCACTGTCTCGGTGTACAGCTGATCTTATGCCAGACTACCGACTGATTTTATGCCAGACCATGGAGAACCAAATAACGAGCGGAGATGCCACAACGTAAAATCTCCTAAGAAAGTAGCGTCGCCTAAATGCGGGTGTGCGGGGGACGAGGAATGGGCGATGACTCCGCCTATGCTCTGCCTACTTTGGAAACCACCCATTTTTTGTAAATCCACCTAGTGTCGAATAGAATAACTAAAAATTTAACACTAAACTAACATCAAAACTTTTTGCAACATTACTTACACTGTAGGGTACAAATGTCCCAAAACTAAAAATTATATCATCTTGATAGAGAAATGTCTTATGGGATAACTTAAAATAAGCCCAGCAAAATGTGTAAGATGAGAAACGTTATTCCAAAAAATCTGTTTCTGACTTCCATTGAAGCTGAAATAGTATTTTCTAGACAGTATCTACATACCCGGCGTTCCATGGGAACTTCTTTGCCTCCCTCTATTACATAAGCTATCTAACACAGATTTTTT
Organism: Heliothis peltigera; assembly: GCA_958496145.1. Lineage (NCBI taxonomy): Eukaryota > Metazoa > Arthropoda > Insecta > Lepidoptera > Noctuidae > Heliothis > Heliothis peltigera. Next base: position 846,845 of record OY292321.1, read on the forward strand.
ACAATCAAACCAGTAGTTCCCCAAGATTAGCAAACTTCATAGTTTAAACACGAATACAAACTCTGCAGTTTTATGACATTAAAATAGATGACGCTCTATTTCTAGCAAAACTAAATACGAAACATAGTTAAAAAGACTTACAACCCTCATTACTATCCAGGCTTAACGGCAGATTTTTTTATTTCATTGGGAGTAATTTAAAATGTAAAGTAAATATCCACATTCAACAAACATTGTGGATTTTTCTACACCTGGGTATAAAATTACACCTTGGTGTTATTTATGGGTTGACTTACGAACTCTTCTTAATTTTAGTTCGTCTACTCAACGCTTTGGCGTGACCAGCACGAAAATTTATTCTAGAACATTCGCCAAAATTCAAAATTAGTAGGGTGGCTGCACCAGTTCTCAGCATACTGCGAGTGAAAAAAAATGATTAGGTACTGATTACGGGTACTGATTTCAATGTTTGATATTGAAAGTTTTAAAGTGTCGGTAAGAAATAGATAGAGGCCATGAGAGTAAAAATGTGGTTACTGTTTTATGTTTGATTTTGGAAGTTTTTTAGTGTCAGATTTTTAAATAGTCCTGAGGATACTTAGGTCATAAGCAGTGATCGATTAATCAGATGCGTATTTGTCTAAAGTTTATGTTTGTTAAAAATATTATGGAAACGGCTTCCTAAAATATGTATATATATTCAGCTCCGTTTAACTAATCAGCGCGCGAGGCCTTTTCCGTTTCACAATTTGACGGTATCACTTCGATAGACAATTACAATCTAAGGAATAATAGTAGGATAAATTGTAGGCAGTACGTTGCAACCTAAGTTTCAGCGTACAACTACATATTAGTTGTAACATTTTGTAGGTTTCCAGTAAGGTTGATTAATAATACATCTCCATGTATTTCTTATATTTATATTAATAGGAAATCTAAAACGATAAGAAAAATAAAAAAGGAATTAATTGTAATAATTATTTTGAATAAGTTACATGGCTTGTGACTGGCACTTTCACCCTAAAACGTCAAAATACCTATTTGTCAAAATACAAAATACTATTTTGTTTAAAAGTGAGGTCCACTATTCCCCAACAGATGGCGGGGTTTTTGTATTCAAAAAATCCTTGTTTCATATCTAAAATTAACAAATATATTTATGAAATAATTTGTAGTTACCATAAGTGGCGTAGCTAACATACCAAGCATATTAGACTAACATTTGTGGCAATAATAAACATAGTTAAATAATAGTATCAAATCAGGGAGAAATGATAAAAATTCAGCTATTCGACGGCAGATGTCTCTAGCCATCAGCAATGAAAATAAATAAAAAAATTAAATATACATCTTATTATTACTTATAAGTGAAATTTTGTGCTGTCAACATGCCTCAGTTTTTATTCTGAATAATTTTAGCCCCCAAAAACATCGTATTTAACTGTTAAAACTATTATTTCACCAAAAACCATAAAAATACAAGACATCCGAACTGGACGACAGCTCACTTGAGACTGAGATTTTTGGCCACGCCCACTGTGACGTGTGAGCCCTGCCCATGCCCTGGTTGATACGACAAGGCCTGGTTGCCTTGTGGCATCTCCGCTCGTTATTTTGTTCTCCATGTGCCAGACTAATTTCACCTTTGTTCGTATTCAAATACGGCCCAAATTAGTTTGCCTTGTCAATCATAAAACACTGCTAAGATACTTGTAGAAAGACTTCAGATTTAGTCTATATGGGTCTGGAGATTCTTTTAAATATCACATGGTACAGACGCCAGCACATCAAGCTATCCGGAACTGCCAAATTTACCCAATCAATTTTGAACGATATGCTTCAGCGATAAAGTTGAAAACAGATTGTAGCTGTATATTGATAGCAGCGTGATGTGCTGGCGTCCGTACAATTAATGTCGCGTATCAATTTCTCGTTACCTTTGCGACTGACTAAACTTGTAAACTACATTTATTATGAAGTTCTGTAGCACACGTAATTGTAAGCTGGTATCAGACCATTAAATTCGTCAACCGCTGATCTTGTGGTCATTGTCGTGATCATATGGCTGTGTTCATAAAAATTTGGGCTATTTATTTTTTAGTTCCTTTCTAATAAAGTATTTTGTAAAATTCTAAATTTTAATTTAATTAGCTTTTATCTTATTTAAAGTGAAGAAGCCATATTATTTTGTATAATTCATCGCGATGAATGAATATAGATATTTACAGAAATGAGTTGTTTTCTTTTTAACCTTTCACAAGAAATTGTAAATACAGTCGTCGGCGCAAATGTGGATGGACTAAAGACGTAAGTATCTAATACCATGTCATCTGCCTAGCCTTTTCTCATGCTATGTTGTATGTATGGGTCGGATTCCAGTCTTAACCGAATGCAGCTGAGTAGCTGACAGTGTTTTACGCGGAGCGACTGCCTATCTGACCTCCTCGATCCAGTTACCTGGGCAACCCCGATACCCCCTGGTAAAGCTGGTGACTTTCTGGCTTCTGACTACCCGTAACGACTTCCAAAGATGTACAAATGACAGCCCGGACCCACCAATTTAGCGTGCCTTCCGAAACACGATCTATCGTGGCATTTAATACCTTGTATAGTAGGTAGGTATAAGATCATAAACCAGTACATGCTAAATATATTTTTCTCTGAGTAACGTATGCACCTATGTATAAGGTTTTCTATATTTCTCTCACCTACGCAATGTGCTGTGTTAAATGGATAAGCGTTTAATGGTGATCTGTAACACAGGGTCTACCTTCTACAGACACCATTCTCTATACTGTGTAACATGAATAACTGTGAACATGTATTGTAAACTATGAGAAAAATAAAGACGACTTTTTTTTTAATATATAATTTTGAATTCTTACACAACATTAAGTCTTAATCTTTGACATTTACCTACCTTTAAAACTCGTGTTGTTTTTGCACAGGTTTTCAAGTAAATAAATGTTCTACGGGAGACAACGAGTTCAAAGTAATGAAAATATTTATAGCCTTGTCAGACGACCCTCAGGCTGAATTTAAAATCGTAGGAATTAAGTTTTTGAAATCTGACTCTGATCTCAGTCTCTCAAAGTGTAATATAAGAATAATAAATCGCTGTTCTATGGAATATTTTTGTTAGTTGAGAAATTTCAGGCAGGCGGGTATTTGTTTTTAAATAATATTCCTTTTTTGATTACAAACTGATAATTATTACTTCATTCATTCTATATTAGGCGTACATTTATTTCATAACCTTTCCTGGTCTCAGTACTTACATGTCCTTTTTAACCCCGCAGAGTATGTATAGGGGAGACTAGCAATGAACGCAACAAATTTTATTTTCTTCGTAATATCCCAAAGACACATGTAGGTATATTCAAATTTTCATTAATAAACATTATAGAGGGGTGTCACCGTGATACATTTGAAGAATAACGACAAAATATTTGAATTTAACAACCGTCTCTTACCCCAAGGGTTACTTGTAAACAATTTGCACTAGACACAGGTGTTCTTGCATTTTTTTTTATTATTTCATCAAATAATTATCAACATTTCATACGTCAGTATTTCAAGACATATAACTTACTGATATAATTTAAAAAAAATATGATAATCTGCCTGCGCGTGTCCAATTCGCACTTGGCTGGTATTAATTACCCCTATTAAATCGAAGGAATCTTAAAAGTTTAAAATTCTTTGAAATGACCTTTTTTAACTAGTTACCAAACATCAGTAACGTGTTACTGGTTGGTTACCGCACTGACCATACATAGAGTCAGTCTAACCTGTCTGCATTAGGCATACTAGTGAATAAGTAGATGTCCTAGGCAAGGGGCATTAGATAGCTAATCAAGCAATCACAATAGGTAACTAACTCAGAGTAATTGGCCCGTTGTGAATACCAACCTGCATTACAGGGTTAATTTATGCACTATAGTAGCTAGCTGGACCATCAGTATAATCATCAGCATCATCTGCCTAGCCTTTTCCCAAACTGTGTTGGGATCGGCTTCCAGTCTTAACCGGATGCAACTGAGCATCAGTGTTTTACGTGGAGCGACTGCCTATCTGACCTCCTCAACCCAGTTACGAGAGAAACCCGAGATCCCTTGGTAAGACAATTGTTAGACTTTCTGGCTTCTGACTATCCGTAACGACTGCCAAAGCTGTACAAATGACAGCCGGGACCCACCAATTTAACGTGCCTTCCGAAACACGGAGGAACTCGTCATGACACGATGGTCACCCATCCATGGACCCAACCTGCAAAGCATTGCTTAACCTTATGATCAATCGACTCGTGCTGCTTCAACTAAGCCAAGAGCTCCTCCTACAGTGGTACACTAGCATTTCTATTTAATTGCTTTGGCGCAAAAATATGTCATGGCAACATCATGTTCGTGCGTATTATGAAGGACTAAGCAATTAATTAAAGTGTAATTTAATTGTGATGTGTGTAACATACTTGTACTATTAGTTATGAATATTAAAAAATGGCATTCAGGCTGATTGTCGGCTACGGCGGCTCTTCTATTTTATGGAGATCAGCCAAATGCGTAGGACATATTATAGTGCACAGGCATTCGCGCGACACGACACGACCGGAGAGATATCAGGCACAGGACCGACATTTACGTGCTCTCCGATGCACGGGTGAATCAATCACCAACTTCCAGACTCCAGGCTGCTTCATGAAAGTTTCTCAAAACCCACAAAGGAATTTCGGTCCGACCCGGGAATCGAACCCGGGGGTCTTGGGTGTTTAGGTGTGTTGTGCATAGCAGTCGCGCCTTGCGACTACTAGACCAACGAGGCCGTCAAATATGTATATTAAGTAAGTATGTGATAAGATAACTAACTGGATAAACAACATACAGTGGTAATTTCTCTCTTCTAATGGTGAGTAAATAAACTATGGACATCAATAGTCATTAAGAGACTACCCGTGCCTGCCGTCAGGCATGCAATGTTCACATACAGTGTCGTGTGGCCGCAATTACACCTCGCGTCACCCAAACCCTTCTAACCGGAACAGGCCTCGCTCAATTTAACCCTTCAATGCGACATTATCTTTTTAAAATTCTAAACAAAATGTCTTTATTATTTTGACTGGCTAATGCCCACTCATAAACGCTCTTTCACATAAAGAAATGCTGAATGGATTGTGATGAAACTTGGCAATAACGTAGCTTAAACATCAGAATTACATATGCATAGGTATGTACCTACTTACTACATTTTATCCGGTTGCGGAAAGAAGTTCCCTAAGGAAGCGGGCAAAACCGCAGACGAAAGCTATTGTTAAAATATTTGTACAAATGACTAGTGAAAGTTAAGTACAGATGCCAGCAATAAAATTTTCGTATTCGATTTACAACGTTATCGCTGACGCATAAGGTTCAAAGTTGATTGGGAAAATTTGACAGTTCCGGGTAGCTTGATGCGCTGGCGTCTGTACTTATGCTGATGACGATTCTTAATTAGTCATCAGGTGAAATCACAAAGGATTTCACTATCTCAGCGGAGCCTGAAATTGGGTGTCTCGAAATGAACCCGATTAGACCGTCATTATTTTGTCATCATTCTTATTTTGGGTTTTGTTTTTCTTACAAGTTATGCGTTTACCTGTAACGCTATATGGCTAACATTGATCATGGTTCGTTATATTAAGTTCTACATGATAATAAATGGTAGGTAGCTTGTCAATATGACTGTGGCGTGGTTGTTTCAACCCAGCCTGTATGCTACACGATCCGTCCATTTTGTCATTCTCTGGCAAAGCTATCTCTATGCAATAAATCGTTTTGATCCGCCGTTGCGTGCAATTTGTCCTTGTACTTATCTAATAACGGAGATGGGGTTGCATTGTTGTTTGCAGCGGTTTCGTCAAAATATTGGGAAATATACAACAACTGATATTTAGAGCCAATGAAATTGAACAAAAAACCTAAGATTATTATTTTTCTTAGCAGTTCCGTCAATGTTACAAAAACTGAATTAAGAAGAGATATGATGAAGGGTTTCAAATGTATGCAAGCCATTTTCGTAAATTAGTTCGCATTCCAGAGGGTACTGAGTGAATAGTATACTCTTACAACATCCAAGGAGGGTGGTCTATAATTAGCCGGCAACATGCGTCAATGTGTAGGTACTATAGACAGGTATGTCTACGCCATTATTATCGTAAGAGGTATGAAATAACAACACATATTAAATATCAATAGTTTATTACATAAATTATAGCCAAGCTTACACTTCATTGTTTCTTTCACCTATACTGATAGTAAAGATTTAAAACTGCACTAATTTATTCTATCTCTGTATACGACGCAGGCGCGCGGCGATCAAAATATACTCGAGGCCGGAACAAACCTGCCCTAACCACACGCCTGCTTAATCTATATAAAAAGAATACTTATAAATAAAATCTAACATCACTCTATGTTATAATTAATTAGGCTATGATTGGTGTTACTACGGTTCCTATTCCAATTGCGTCTGATAAAAATTATTCCTAATTTGATCTGCGTAAGCATTTAAAACTAATGAATCGTTTAAGGTTATGGCTTAACAGCGTATCACATATCAGGCCTTTCTATTAGTTTGCGCGTTGATTACAAATGGGTTGTAAAACTCGGCCATAAACGCAAAAAAAAATGAGCAATAAAACCCTTGGTTGCAATCACTGTATGCATTGATTTGAAAATATATATGTATAGTCAAACTGTTCAATTGGTTGTATTACCCAAAAACCTCATTAACCTTCGCCGCCTCCATCCGACGATAACTTAATAAAAGATTACGGCATCTTATGACCTTTATATTTAGGTAAAGTCGGAAATTGTTTGCCTAAAAACGTGTGCTCATCTATAGCAATATAATTGGCAAGAATTCAATTTTTAAAGGTCATTTTATCAATAAATATTATTTGCACACTATTTCAGCACATACATGAGTAAAACAATAACTTTTAAATTAAACGGACGCCAGTTTAATGAGGTTCTTGTGAGTGTGAATGAATGATACGCTTTTAAATCATAGCGCAAACCAATGAGAAAACATTTTGTGACAAAACTCGTTTCAAGATGGACGCTGCAACCTGTCCGTCGTCAATGTCTAATAATCGAGGCATACTTATTGCTTTAACGAATACAGTTATTATCGGATACAATATACATCTTATTACGTAAACAATTAAGTTCATGTTCCATAACACAAAGGACGAATTAAATTGGCCCCGAATGAAAAAGGACCAAAATTTAATCCGCCATTTGTATTAACCGTTGAGATTTAGACTAACCTTCAAATACTGGACTTAATTTGTTTTCGATTGTCTGTCCAACGTATCAAAACTTTTATTTATATTCTTCATTTATACTAGCTAAATCTTTTAAGTATTAGTAAATAAATGTTATTTTTATTAGATTGTAACTATTGAATGGGATTGGTGTTATGATGGAATGGCGAGGTTGCCGCAGGTCTGTTATCGTAGACCTAATGATCTCTACCTTGTTCACGAATATTTAATTCGCACAAACTAGCCGATTCTCGTATAAAAACTAGGTTTCCTATGAGCATGACCTACGACAACCTTGTCAAATATTATTTATTCATGAATTTTTGATATTTACATTATACAGGGTGGTCAATTTAGAGGAAGTCGATTACAGAAGAACAGCTCAAGTTTATTGATGTGGTTGCGATTCGTGATGATTTTGCTGGGCTGAGGCCAAATATGTAACATAGAGATGAATGTTTCCAGGTTAATGCATACGTATGGACGCTAAAGTATCGGCTAGATCAAATGTTTATATCAAAGGTCGGATGAATGAACACAATGAATGACTTCTTATGGATCGTCGAGCAAGAGCAGAATATTCAAGGCTCTGATTGACACAGCAAGGCATGCATAATTGCCAGGCTTGAATATAAGATTTATAGAAAAATATCTGGTAACTTTCATTTGTTGTAAAAATATTTTTATTTGTATCGCCTCAATTTGACCATCCTGTATTAAATGATTATTACTACTTATCACTATGTAACGCAATGAATAGCGTCAACTGCACTGGTATATCAAAAGTTGCCATGAAAAATGACCGAATTATATCTATTTATGAAATGTACTATCCAATATGTCAAAAATTCATGAATAAAATTAAATGTAGATATAAACTTCTATATACTTATTGGTTTAAGTATGTACTAAGAATTGGTGTGATCCGTGGCATGAAGGCAATCCTAATTATGTCTACTATAAATACATAAGATCACAGTAAAATGGGAATACAAAATGGTGGATCTGACCACAATTGTGCAGATAATAAACTATTTGTTTTACGAACATGGAGTATAGAACAAAACAGGTATGTTTACAATAAGTCACTTAAAAATGGCAAGGAATGATAAAAACGTACAACATAATTATGTATTTGCAAGCCAAGATTTTATGGCATAAGTAACGTAGAGTACTTCTGATAATGTCATCGGCACTAATTCGTTGATGAATCGAAACACAGACATGTCTTAGAGATCTATTAAGTAAATTTTGTTTTTAAAACGGTTCTTTTTAATGTATAGTCATAAACAGTCAATTTAGTAGGCCTAATGAAGCTTTGAATGAAGTTCACAAGAGCATGACATTTTCAAATTGCCCTATATTAAGATATTACACCATTACACATATTTGCGTACAATACAACAATGCGATAATACCAAACTCGTTATGATCACGAACGCTGGGAGGCGGTTGATGAGAGCTCCAATGTATGTTAGTATCAAAATCGATAGAACAATTTTGGCTGATTTCTGAGCTTCTTTAAACAGCAGTTTAAAGAGTTTATGGTTTCTGATCTTTGCTACACAATTTAGTTTAAATTAACTGACCAAAGATCCCTGGTTAGCGGCTTTTTTTTCAAATTTAATAGATGGCACCATTGTCAAACAGCTAGTTCAGCTTATGAATGAAAATAATACAGCTTTATCAACCCAGAATTACTCGTATAAAAAGTACTTATTCTTATCAAAATGTGTATTTTTTACCGCCATCTGAACTAACAAATCCTATTTATGATTCAGTTATTGAAAACAGGTCCATCTGTTGGCAAGAAAGTATCCTTTATTAACTTCATTTTAAAAGGGTTGTGACTCAGAAACCCTTCGAGATAACATATCGATATCATAGCTTCAATGTGCGATAGCTAATGAACTTCTATATAGAAACCTCAGAAGCCGTTTTAAAAACAAACGCATTGCACACTCTTAGCTATCGTAAAAAAATAACCAGACATTCGGAGCGAACTCCGCACTCCACTTATAATTAGTTCGAGGTTTCGGGGTTCATATATTATTGCTTATAGTTTCTCTTTGAAGTATTAACTAACACTTAGCCAAACATAATGTTCCATTCATGTCTGTGTTTTGAGTACCGTTAGAATGGCAAAGACTTATACGTAAAACTAAATCGAGTGTAAAAAGCCGTGTAGGTATTTCAGAAAAAAAAACAATCGCTAAAAAATTATTTCATTTTCAACTAAATGTGTAATCAAAGAACTAAATTCAATTTGGCATATTTCATAATTTACAAAAGCCCTTCAAAAAGAGATAGTTATTTTTTTCATGAAACTAATTTTTGATTGGAATAGATACACAACTTTTCACACACGATTGCACCTATACTTTTAATTACAAATCGTATAAGAGTTGTTCTCGCTTCAGTCATTCGTGAAAGCATACACTCAACGCAATATTTCAAATAGTTTTTTGCATTTATATGTAACATGCGAATCAATCGTATTATGAGAAAAAACTATAAATTGGACCATTGAAATTTTTCCATGGAACAACATTTTTAAATAAATTGTATTTTACATTCATTGAACAAATACATGGAAGACGATACATACTGAAAATAAATATGAACTCGTTATAATTATTATAGGCATATTAAATATAGGACAGAACAGAATATGTGGAGTCATTTGGCACAGATAAGAGACCTCCAGCAGAGATGAGAGAATAAGTCGCAAGTAGTATCACACAGGGCGTTTGAAATGCAATATATAAGTATTTACTGAGTATTGCTGAAAACCTATTTTTCAGAGACCACATCTCATGGTCTGTTATACGTACCAACAATGACCATTGCATGCCAGGCTTAGGTCCTGTCTAGAATGGGCGAATTCGCCGCGATTTTATAAGTGCTATTCATTACTGCATTTGTTCCTCTTAATAAAACTATGAAGCATCGTGAAGAAGCAATGTAGTTTAAAACGTGACCAATTCGCGCGTGCTTCTGGACAGGACCTTATAAATTCGCGAGCAGGGTTTTTATACCTTATTTCTTTTAATAAAATCAAAACTATCATGTTCTGTACGTTTAGTTGAGAAAGTAATATACCAATTCTATATAAAAGTACCTATCTACTCAATTAGCTGAATAGAGTGCGCACAATAGTTGAGAGCTAAGCGTTTGTCGATAGATATCGGCAATATTGACACCCGCGCCATTCACTGCTATCTGCGTATGTTGATTGATTGAATTGGATACACGTGTAACACCGAGATTGGATTTAGGTACCAAACTATATCTAATTGCGTAAACCATTTTAGATTTCATTCGAATGCACTCTATTTTCAAAATAGCAAAAAATAAGTAGTGAATTTCAATAAACGAAGAATGTCGTCTTTTTGCCGTCCCATTGCGGGGCACAGGCCGCAACTCACACAGTGAAGGATTGAGCGTTAATCAATTCGCTTGCTCAAAGCGAGTTGGTCATTTCAGACTTTATATTTCAAGTTTCCTCTTGGTTTTTTTACTTCACCCTTAATCAGTTATTGGTTTACAAGAAAGTTCATATAACTTAGAAAAATTGAATTGGTAATTGCTTGACCTGGATTGGATAACGCACACTTATAGAGGTTGGGGATCCATGACTTTATATAAAAATGTGTCTGGCGAAACTACATACAGGGGTACGGCAAATTAGCAAGTTTATTGATCGAAAACCCGTTCGGAAACACCTGATCCATCGAATCCAAGTTAGATTTCAGAATTTCAGTGAGCACGTTTACCTATGACAGGGTAGTGCACATGACACACAATCTATTTCGATATGTTCGGTCTAACAAGCGCGGTTACGTAGCACAAAGCGAAGGCCCGTCAAAGGAACGTCTGCGGTATTCAGTGTTCCTGAATGCTACCACGTAACCAGCTTCTGTAGCTCAACGTTAGTAACGGAATTTGTCATCCAATATTATATTGAAATCAAGACAAGGCTTTGATAGCTCACAGTAATTAACTGTTCACAGAAGCAGGTATAGTTCCGCTTTTGAATGAATATGTTGTGAATGTATCACGGAAGAGGGACTGCAACTGCATTGAATTCGAGATAATTGTTTGTGCTACACATGTATTCAATTTTGTGTAATCCCCGCAAAGACTTTATTTGATATTGAAATTGAATACTCCTGAAAATTGGTTTCACGGCTCACAAATGTTACGGATGCATTTACTCTCGTAATAATATTGCAAATAACCCGTTTGAGGCTTTGGGAAATTTGTTGTGAAGTAAAACTTACATTTTGAAACGAATATGAAATTTTCATCCTTTTATATGGAAAATTGCATATTCGTGTATCCTTTGTCCCTTTGGGTACCAACGTAATGAACAGCAATATTGAAAAAGAACTCTCTCAATAGCGTTTATTCCGTTTCAGTTAATTGTCAGACGGATGCGGAAATTAGATAAAATTGTTACGTTTAGTACGTGTTATCATTGGGGTCAAAACCACTTGATAAATAGCCAAAAACAGTCGTGACTTCAATGATAATCTGGGATTTTAGATTTTTTTTCTTGTGAGCCGAATTATTTTTTATCAATAATTGAGAATAAATTCAATTTAGGATTAAAGACAGGGAACTCAATAGAGGAGAAAATTGAGACCACCTATAGGTAGTTGATATTCGCTGCGGCGATTGTCGGAGACAAAATGGCGGCATTTGGACCACTGAGGCCGCGACGTACGCGCCTCTCAGCGACCAAAACCAGTGATAATTCGCGAACAAATGCGCACTCTGGTGCAGAACCTTGGATTGTATTTTCAAGTATTATAGTAAAAACCGCTATGGGAGTTATAGAGAAACTAGATGTTAAAACCAAATTGGTCCAGCTATTCTCAAGCTTTAGTGAGACAAAGGAACAGACGATTTAATTTTACCGCATTTTTACGTACCTAACCATACAAGATTAAAAGTACTTCGTCAGTTAAACCACCACTAATCTGGCACTTATGATTTGAAAGGTCAAATCAAATATAGGATTTCGGAGTGCCGTTCTATAAAGGGCGCCCTTAAATATGCAGCGAGATAAGAGAGAATAACTAAAATAGCATAGATCTAAGAATGTACAGGATAAGTATAGGATAGCGTTAATACAGTTTTTTCTGATCGTGCTGCTGCTGATTGATGATGTTAATACGCTCAGCTCATTTGTTGTCCTGGATGACTTTCAATGAGAGGACAGGAGTAGCATGTACGAGCAAAATATACCACGTGACCGCGTGGTTTATTCAGCAAGCCAGATCGCACAAGCTATAGTTATAAAAATATCAAATCATAGAAACTGCATTACACTGAACACTTACAATAATTGCTGTCTGCAGCTAAGTGTATATATTTACTCGTGACGACTGTCAAAGAAATTGGTTTGACAGCGGGAGCTTAACTTTCCCCTCCACTACTTCAGCCCGGCGTGCTTTATGTCTACTCATTAAATGCATGACCTTGGGTTATCCTTCGACATCCAAAACATCAGAGGCAACAAGAGTTATTTTTGGTGGTTATAAATAGGATTTAAAACAATACTAACGTGAAATACAAGAGGCAGGGCTCCTTTTTATTAAAACGGCACTCGAGGATGTATTGAGCCTCCGCACGCATATACCTTTGAAAATAGACAAGTACAATCTATCGAATTGGAATCAATAGACACCAAGTTCAAAGAAATGAGAGACTAAATACCGTAAAAATATTTTTAGTTAATTTATTAAAACAAGATAACCGAAACTACGTTAGTCAGTGCAAACGCAAACGCTTATGGCATGCATGAGCCTCAAAAGGACGTAGACTGGGCCACTTGACCACGCGTCGCGGAAAAAAGTGATGCATTTTTTTGGCAGAGATTACAGCGCGACCTTTGACGTAGGTGGAGACTCGAGTTGCAAACACACATACATATATATGCTCACTATAATTACTATAATTTAGATCAAAGGACGTTCCTCACATACTCTAACATTACAAGCTGAAAGGTGTATATTTACTCGGCAAATGTAGGGATAATAATACTTGAAAATTAAATTTAAATAATAACAGGTTTTACTTTAAAGTTTGTATTTTACCCTAGGCAATGGATATTACATGTCAAAAACATTGAAGCAATATTTATATTTTAGAAAGCTGTTTAAATTTTAATTACGCGAGTACTTAGTCATCTCCGGGCCCGACACGGGCAAAACATCTTGATGCACCGTCGACTCACGTCACGGGGTGACGTCACTACCATGCACCAAATCAAATATCAAACGGATATAACCTTTCTCCTTGGGTATGCAGTTTACGACATGTTTCGAGTCTCATGTTGGTACGCTAAAGTTCCGCTTACTTCAAACGCAAAGAAACATACAAATAAATCCAGTTTATGTAACCAATAGACAAAGAAAAGAAAATAAACGGACAGTAGAATCGAAATAGTTCAGCGTAAGTAATAAAACTGAGATAAACACACGGGTATGAAGCTAGCATTGGCCGGAAAAACGCTATTTAGGATCAACATGCGATGCTCAAACAAATGAAACAGGTTCGTCTACCTGAGCGGAGCGCACAATCCTCTTTGAAAAAAATATGTTATTAAAGTTAAGTCGCCGATAATTTGCATGCGTAATGTGCAGCCTCGCTCCTAAACTGGATGCATTTTCGATATACTGTGCCCGTGACAGTGGTCCGAATTTGATGAAGTTTAGAATTATCTTTATAAAACTTGTTGGTATATTTATTGAACTTTATTAAATAAATGAAAAATCTATGCAAATAACTTTCACGTGAGTCACAGAACTTGACTTCTACTAAGCAAGATGCTGGGTGTAAGACGGCAAATTAACTTTTTATAATAAAAAACCCCGCTCGCAAATCGCAGTTGCAAAACGTTTCACACAAAAATAAATGCAATCAGTCAATATGCACAAATGAAAATGAAAAAACTTAGATTTTCTCAAAGTAAGAAATGCTTTCTGAAAAACATGAGTAAATTGCAGTTCTTAAGTTTTATGATTAAAGTTTTATAGAAATCTGTAATTTTCAAATGTACTAGATGAAATTGATAATTGAGCAATTTTAATGTTGATGAAAGTGAATTGACCGCAAACTACTGCCACCACATAACATTACGTTTGTATAAAAATATGAACTTAACATCTTAAATTACGAATAAACGATTATAAACTTAATACAAAATCACTGATTACATAGTACGTGGTGTAGACGGTAGATGACAAGTCTATCGCTCAGTTAACCGCTAGCTGTCAAACGCGCAAAGCCCGAAACATCTACATACATTCGCTTTGTAACATCACAAGTTTTGAAGCAAAGCACTTAAAACTATATTGGCATTTCACAATAGATACAACTATAAACCAATTTATTTGAGAAATTAAATTAATTCTAGCATTGTTAAAATTTACAGGCGGTGTAGGGCTGGGTGCAGACAAGACACTCCAACTTATGTTCAACATGAAACATTTTTTGTGAGATCTGTGTGTCCTTTAAGATAATGAACTGTGAAATATATAAAATAATTATAATGTTTACTGTATCTTGGCCTTAAACCTATGGTAGAAAATTTAAAAGTAAAACCAGGCATTATCTGTGAATTGTATGATAAATAAAATTATATTAAGTTGAGGAAAATGTAAGTACCTAGTGATAATATTGTGTTTTGTATTGAAGCTTGTACTTATTGTCAGAACTTGATATAAAACTTAAATCTGATAATGAAATGTAAATCAGTCTTCTATTTAGCTGCCAAATGTTGAAAATAGAATCGAAGTTCTCATGTGTCTTCACCCTTACCAAACCAAAAATTAAAAAAAATAAACTACATGATTGAGATACATTTTAAAGCAATTTAACACTAAATAATTCAAACTTATGTACATGGGTGTAAAAGGAGTAAATATGTACGAACTAAAATGTATTTTTTGTGGCAATCTATTAAATTAGTTAAGTACTTCAGTTCAATCACAATTTTTGAGGTTCAGCATAAATAAGCTTTGAGTATTCTATAATAGGGTTGACTTGCTGTTAGCTTTGTGCCACAGTCAACTTACAAGGAATATGTCAAAGCTGCATCAGTTAAAAGTTAAACCTATTACAGAATAGATGACACACTCTCAGCATACACTTTGACTCTGTTAAAATTTTCTTGAATATACACATAATATTCCTCCAAAAGATTACAGAAAAATTGGCTAACTACAATTTAGATATATCTTATCTTTACATAAATCGTAAAATTTTCCTGACTATGATGGTGTCTCCATAATTGTATGATTTGTGTTATAAGAAACTTATACAACAAGCTTCAAAAGCGTAAAGAGAATGTATCAAAGTTTATAAGTACATTAATAATAATAAAATTAATTCATCAGTCTACATACGTAAATAATGTTGTCATGTATGTTACACTGGCTACCAATTAACTAAAAATAATTTTATCACCTCATAATTTCTCTTTAAATAAATTTCTTTATTTCTATGTTCAGCCCGGAGTGGGATATATTAATTTTGATTATCAAAATAAAATTAGAATTAAATCTTTCGTTGTATAGTACCTATATAACGGTAATCGTAAAGCTCCCACAAGTGGATGTCAGTAGTCTTGAAATTAGGCCGGCAAGTCAGTACCTGTCACTCAAGCATTACCACTAAACAAATACAACAGTTTCATAAAAACAGTAAAAAAGAAATATAAACAGCACAATATCATAAATAAATTTCCTTAACATCACTATGAAAAGAAGTCCTTTACTCCTATATCTAAACTCTATGGCAGTTTTTTAGAAAAATATACAAAATGCATCATTTATCATTAAAGATCACTTGCACGGCTGCACGTCGAGATCAAGTCCACTTATAACCCGCGGTACCGTCACCGCACACTAGCCAGTCACTTACACCAGGAAGCCGTAGGGGCCACTGCCGCGGATCTGAGCGCGCATGCTCTGCACGCTGTTCATGATCTTCTTCTGGTGGCCGACGAGGGTCACGCCCAGCGACGCCAGCTGGTGCACCGTGAGGTCCACCACAGCATCCATGTCGAGGATGCCCGCAGCGCGGAACTTTTCGATGTACCGCGACATCTTGATGCACTCCAGCCACTCCTCTACTGACGAGAACTGGATCAAGTCAGGAGTGTCGCCCGCCAATGGGTCAGCTGATCGATTCTGTGCGATTTTCCTCAATGTGTCCGGACAGCGGATCAGCTTATCTAAAGTTTTCACGATGCTCGCAAACGTGGGACGGTGCGTGCGCTCTTTCTGCCAACAATCAAGCATCAACTGATATACCGCCTCGGGGCAGTCCATTGGCGCCGGTAGCCTGTAACCTTTCTCTATGGACTTAATCACGTCCTGATTACTCCAGTTCCAGTAAGGGCGTTCACCGAAACTCATAACCTCCCAGCAGACGATACCCATGGACCAAACGTCACTGGCAGACGTGAACTTCCTGAACGCAATGGCCTCTGGCGCAGTCCACCGCACCGGAATCTTTCCGCCGCGTGTCGTATATGCTCCGTCAGCGGTTGACTCTATCTCTCGCGATAAACCGAAGTCTGCGATTTTGCACACGAGTTGAGAATTGACAAGCACGTTACGAGCGGCCAGATCACGGTGAATATAATTCATTTCGGACAAGTACTGCATCCCAGTCGCGATGCCACGTAGCATTCCAACTAACTGCACCACACGGAACTTTCCGTCGTTGGCCCTCAAGAAAGTGTCTAGTGAGCCATTCTCCATGAACTCTGTTATTATCATGATTGGATTGCACTTTGTTACGACTCCTTGCAAGAATATAACATTTGGGTGCTCAAATTGTCCCATTATCGAAGCTTCAGCAAGGAAATCGCGCCTCGCTCGTTCTGTGGAGCCTGGTTTCAGAGTTTTTATTGCAACATCAATTTCTTGGCCGCAACTAGCCGGCAACTTCAGTTTTCCTCGACAGACATCTCCAAATTCACCGCCGCCGATAATTGCCTCAATAGTAATGCAAGAAGCATCAATTTCTCGCGCGAATTCCCGTACCGCTTGGTTGGGGTCTTCATATGTGTGAGGGTCAATATAAGTTCTGGATCCAGTCCCGGCGAACAATGGTGTGGTAGCGTTACTGCTCGTCTTAGCTGGCCGCTCAGGCCCTGTGTACACTTCGCCATTTCGGTAATTAAGTGCGTTGCAGTCACTCGGCTGCTTTTTATCACATTCATCGTCAGTGCGTGATCGTAAGAATAGTACCGTAGCAATGATAGCTACTACAGACAGCACAACCACAGCTACCATCACACCGGCTACTAGCCGCACTTGTGCGCCCTCCTCTTCACCTACAAAGGTTGTCTCGAGCACTGATCCAGTCCTGGCATACACTATACCACTGAATTCACCCCAACCACGCTTCATCTTAGCCCTTACTCTAATACCATATTCTGTGTCCCTTTTTAGACCCGTTATAATTACATGTGGCTCTTTAGTAATCTTGAGTGTGGCATTAGCACTTTTCTCCAGGTTATCTTTAGGAAAACATTTGACTTCATAACTCTCTATTGTATCATCTGGATCGGTTAGGTCAATAGGTGGTGGGTTCCAGGCTAATGATAGCTTGTCACTTTCTACACTCAGGATGCGCAGTTTAGACACCACACTAACAACTGAAGCTTCTGTAACTGCGGTTATCTCAACTTTCTTGGGTTCTTCTCCAGTCTGTTCAGTTATTCCATTCTCAGCATAAACTTGGAATTTGTACTCAGTCACTGGGTCCAAGCCCATAACAGTAACTCTTGTGTTGTTCAATCCAGTGGCAGCTGGCCTGTACTCAATGTTAGGGCCACAATTGGAACAGAAAACCCTATATGTTATATCATTACGTCCACCAGTTTTATGCGGTGGCTGCCAAGCAAGAGATATGGAAAACTGGTCAGCAAAGGTAACAGTGAGGTTGACAGGTGCAGATGGCGGCTGAGTGCAAGGCTCATTCTTAGGATCCTTTTTGGCTCTAAAGAAACCTGGTACACATTTACATTCAGCAGCTGCATATGCTGTGGATTCTGAATAATCAGGGCAAGTAATGCAAGGATCATCGCCAGTATGAGATTTGAATTTTCCAGGTGGGCATTCATTGCATACTTGGTTATTCAAGTCGGGTTCAAAGCCAGCTCGGCATTTACATGAACCGCTGGGCAGTGTCCACTTGCCATCACCCTTGCACAAGTATACTGGAGGGGCCTCACCTGTAGCAGTCTCTGCATTCTCCACACAGGTGCCATTGGCTTGCTCAATGACGGTAACCTCACGGCCTGTGGGTGTTGCTGGGAACCGGGCAAAGTTGACTGTTACCTCCGGGCATGTTATGTAGTAAACTTTCACTGCTAATATTGATATACATGCACCTTGATCTCTAAAGGCAAAGTAGACACCCCTCTTAGTGACCGCTATGCTCTTTACTTCTGTGTTGATGTCTACCTCAGAGTTAGTATTGAAGCGGCCCTCACCTGCAGCAATGCGGCCTACTAGCTTGTAGCTCTCGGGCTCCCAGGGCGGCTGCTCGCGCGTGGCCACGTCGAATTCGTAATACAGCAGGCTGAATGTTTCCTTACAGCTGAGAGCATTGCCAGGGAACAATGAACAATCTCTAATAGTGAATTTGATCTCAATATAAATACGGTTAGCATTCCTGCGCTCGATGAAGGGCGTCCACAGCCAGTTATTCACGTTGTGGTGCGCGACGTCACAAACCACATAGGACCGCCAGTTGATCTGCTTCTCGAAGTTAGTGTAGGACTCCTCGAGCCAGCCGGGGGTGCTGGCCTGCGCGCCGTACGGGAAGCGCGTCCAGCCCAGGGTGGCCTCCGTGGTGGTATCGAGCAGCAGCACCTGTTCGCCGCGCGCGCTCAGCGCCGCCAGCGCTACGGCCGCCGCCACCACTAACGACCACATCATCTCGTCGACATAATAACACGATTACGCCCAAACAACGCTTATACGCCACTATCGACACCCAGTTTTAACTTTGCACTACATAATGCACCACACAGTTTTTACATTACATTCAACACTTCACTTTGTAGATAAAGGATGGCTCGCTCATTTTCTCTTTGCTGCTATGTATTCAGAGTGGTCTGGAATCGGATGCCTTCCCGTAGCGCTCGGAGGCGATAAATATCACGAGAATGTCTTATGTTTACGTATTACGCGACGTTTGAACACAAATAACATAATTTTGTGTGAGGATTCCGCATTTTTAATTTATATTGATCCCGTATTACACAGATGAGACCAAAGAGACTCTCTTGACATGGACGCGCAGCAGTTTTGTGTGTTGCCGTGCATAAAAAATAATAACACAAAAATATTTTAGAAAGTGAACCATAGACTAATAAATATCACCAAGATGAAAAACAAATGGTCTTTAATTGTCTATGGAATATTTATTAGTAAAAATATTTGTCGATCTGGGTAGCAATTTGAAGTAGACCGAGAGGTAGACGAAGTAAATTCTGTACCTAGTTTTGTTTAGTTTGATTTTTTGTAGACACCGTAAATTTTGTTTCGTGGAACGAACAAATATTTAAGGGACTAAAACACTGCACTCACCGACAGACCCTTCCCGGTCGCAGATTTTGGTACCAATGAATATAGAAAACACAAATAGAAATAGTATTTAGTAGTGTAACCGCCATAATGAATAATTTTATAATATTCTTTATTTTTGAACCATGTGTCTCTATTGAACTGAGTAAAGTTATTAAGAACTGACGTAATTCTAGTTATTTCTAGTATATACTGGGCACTCTGTGTATTCAAGATATGAATATGGATAAATTTCATTTTAATGAAATAAGCTTCTTATAAAGCTTAGTCTTGAATAACACAGTCAGGGGATTTTCCGCTAACCACAATCTTAAATAACATAAATATAAATGTCGGAAACCTTGTGTCTAGGGTGTCCATTATTTCCACTAAAAGTCTAATAACTATAGTGAATGTAACTTAAATTCAATTTATTCCTTTTGAAGGCAAAACATGGCATGAGTAAAAAAAGTAATCGGGTCCAAGGATATCATGCTGTGGAGCCTGTGGAGCTCGTGGCCAATAAGCCTCGTGGTCATAAGGATAAGCAACGCTTGATGCGGTCGGTCCGTGGATGGGTGACTATCTTATCGTGACGAGTTCCCCCGTGTTTCGGAAGGCACGTTAAATTGGTGGGTCCCGGCTGTCAATTCTACGTTACGGGTAGTCAGAAGCTAGAAAATCTGACAACCAGTCTTACCTAGGGTCTCGGGTTTAGGTGCATCCGGTTAAGACTGGATGCCGACCCCAACATACCTTGGGAAAAATGTAAAACCTGTAAGAATATTCAGTCACACCAGGATATTTTGTTGGTTCAAAACTTGAGCAAGTACCTACACAGTTGCATTTAGCAGAGGCAGCATTTTAAGCCTATTTTTCACACAGCAGCGCATATAAAATTGGCAACTGGCTAGTTAGCTGATGATCAGGTAACCCTTTGCCTGCGTATCGATCCATACTTGGCGGTGTGAATGCACCGTGCGAGTGCAGTATGCGAGTATTTTAATCCTCTATTCCCTTAATATTTAATTTGTGTAAACAGTCGAAGCCGAGGCAACTATATTCGACCATTTACTGGTAAGTCCTAACAAAGATCAGGCTTTGTTTTAGATTATCTTTTGAATGAATTGACCGATAGGCGGTATGACGTTTGTCGGGTCGGCTAGTACCTAGTAAATAACAATAAATGTGTTTACCAACCATGTATTTGGTAAACCTGTATTGTTTTCTCCAACAGGTTTTCTCCACATACAAAAATAGAATCCTGATAGAAAGTTTCGTAAAACTTCTTATAAAATACTGTATTTTGTTTAGATACCTAGTGTACTAAGTTCATTAATTTTAATTTCAGGATATTTCAGTGCAACGGTGCTGATCACAACAACGTTACATCCTTCCTGATATAAAGGGTAAGCATAAGCTTAATAAGGAGAGGATATCCTCTCCTTATTATGATTATTTCGGTCGTTAGAGAATATTATTTTGCCAGTTAAAGTGATTTACTAGACTTCGTATACCTATTTCTACATGTACTTACTAAAGAAATTGCTTACGAGGTCGAGAGTACGAGTATAATATATTAAGAAGAATTATTTATAGCTTAACTTATATAGAAATAGTATAGGATCAAAATCAAAGCAGCAAACGCACACTGTTTGAATCTGTTTAATATTATTTCTATAAAACTACAGAAAATTCTTTTGCGTCTGTAATTTTTATTTGCCAAATCGAAAAAAAAAGATGCAAGTTCGATATTTTTTACGACTTTCTATTTTCGATGGTGTATCTTATTGTAAATACTGAAGACACTTGATTTTGTTTTACTCTAAATTACTTCTCATTTGTCTAAATTCTGCAATTGTTATTATATTTTTCAGGCTACAACGTCAATCATGGCGACTACCAGCCGCTCGCAAGAATTGATTAGAATAATTAAACCGAAGCGGAAACCTCAAAACAAAGTTCACGCCAAAAATAAGACTGGCACAAAAAGGGGCCCTGCTTCCTCAGCTTTCACCACTGCCACCAGTCCCGTGAATTCTGAAGCAAAAGAAGAAATTATAAGTATCGAATTTGTGCTCAAGATCGACCGCCTACATATCACGCCTACCGACGCCAGTCAGGAGACGTCTAGGTGTCCCTGTGCATGTGAGAATGATGAATTTACTATCCCGGTCTTGATAGTGCCCAGTAATAATGAAAACCTCACTGATGCTCTGAGGGTATGTCAGCTGCCGTTTTTACACTCTCTACCTTTAAACGAGTCGGTCCGATCGGGTACATATACCCGCCAAAGGCCACACTGTCTTGTCTGTAGACAGGTATCTATGATATTTACGATAACATCTATGAAGTTGTGCTTGATAGCATCTACCCTAGAAGCTATAGCAGACTCTCCAGAAACTTTTGGTTGCGCGCGACAACCGTCAAGCTTTAAATTATTTGTAACTTCTGTTAAAAATGCCCCGAAGCAACACAATCACTCGGTAATGGATTTTTCTCGGATATGCCAAGACGTTATGTGTTGTAAGATAATGACGTCAGAGTGCAGCACAATCGACAAGTTAGTTAAAGTCTGTAACTATTTGTTGACATTTGTCTCGCTATTTGTGGATATTGACATAGAACCGTTTGAGGAAATTATTAATGAGTTAGATGATTTCATTGTTAAGCGAGTTGTATTTGGATCAGTACCCTTTGCGTCGGAAATCACCATGAAATATTTTGAACTACGAGTGGAGCTGGAATTCAGTCATTTGTGGAATGAGTTTACAAAACAAGTAAATTCGTCTATTCAACATTATTTAACTACAACTAATGTAAAATTAAGGGTAGAACATATACATCATACGATTGTAGAGGCGTACTTGTTATCTGCTTAGTTCTTAACTAACTTTATTCTAAAGACAAGTTTGAGGCTGGAGTCAGGAATTAATTTTCATTAATTATGAAATGGAATTCAGAAAGCTTGAGCCGAAAGCTTTTATTTAACTTGCCGTGTATGTATGTTACGGTGGATTCTTTGAACTCAATTTTGAAGTAGACATCTTCAACCGATTGAGCTGAAATTTTGTATACACGTTTAGTCTGGATGACAATGCAAGATATGTTATATGACGTTATTCTAAACTTTTTATTATCAAACACTGGGCTTTAGCTTTTATCTAAAGATCCTTTTTGATATGCATGTATAACTTAAGTTACAAAAAAATATATTACAGGTTTTTGAAAAATGTACATTTTTATTGTACCTCTCGTTTGGGTCACCATGTATTTTGTGTCTATTTATAATTACAATATAATGTAAGTGGGGTTAGTGTTATACTTTATTATTAAAATAATTAGAAAATAATAAAATTAACTTAATAAGATATTTAATCAATATATGTAAGTGTATGTGTAAGGAACTAATTTATTCCGTCTAAATTGCTAGGAACTGATTTCAAATGTTCTTACGTCCTACGATGTATTTAGATAATTGATAATAATATAGTTATAAATAACTTAGTAAGTAATTTAAATTTATTTAATTTAAAATATTAAAAATAAACATACACAATGACATGTAATAAACGTACACTCTCTGATAGCTAAAATAAACACTTGACAAGCTAAAAAAAATATATTTTATTTCAGTCATAATTTATCTAGCTATTTTTGTTTTAGGTTTAGTCAAAGCATACTAGTATTATCCAATCGTCATCAGATTAATGAAATACATCGTCACACAGGGGCGTAGCTACCACCGTATCTACCGTATCATTTATACGGGGCGCCTGGGCCACGAAGGCCCCTAACGTGCTTAAGCAAATATTCGCATAACTATTGCAAAAATAATGCTTGGGCCGCGTAGGAATTTTATTCTAACAAAAGCACAACTCTCGTAGATCCTGACCACATATGAACACTCCTTACGTCATCATCTCCCGAGCCTTTTCCCAACTATGTTGGGGTCGGCTTCCAGTCTAACCGGATTCAGCTGAGTCCCAGTGTTTTATAAGGATCAACCGCCTATCTGACCTCCTCAACCAAGTTAAGACTGGCGTCAGACTTACTGGCACTATGAACACTCCTTACGTAATATATTTAATTTAACGCAATCTTTTTTTGTTCTATGAAGAATGTTTACCCTTCCTAAGGGCAATTTATCATTTTTTTTAGCGCCAAAGCACGCTACGCATCTGTCATCACATTACACATACACCATATTGCTCGCAGAGCAGATTGCCGATGTGGTCGACAAGTACTAGAGTGGAGACCACGGACTAGCAAGCGCAGCGTAGGACGTCCACCAACAAGATCGACAGACGACCTTATAAAGATCACCGGGAGACGCTGGATGCAGGTCGCTTCCAACCGGTATATGTGGAGATCTAAAGGGGAGGCCTATGTTCAGCAGTGGACATCGATGACGATCGTCACATTCTGACCATAGAGATATAAGAATAGAGTACGACACTCGCTTCTTACGTCTTCTTATTTACCCTTCCTTAGAGCATTACCCTATGCTTTCTGCTGCCCTATCTCTCTCTCTTTTACTGTCTGCACACGTGCGGGAATCATGAAACTCAATCTCTCTTGCACCAAGTGCGGCCGCCCTTGCTTAGGGTAGTGTACATAGTTATGTACCCACTGATCCTCAGCTGCATCTCGTTATACTGGAAGCCAACCCCAACGCAGAATAGGAAAAGATTAAGCAGATGAATGATAATGGTAGGTATGTACGAAGCCCTTCGTGAGTTCGACTCGCACTAGACCGAGTTTTTTAATCCTCAAATAACCCATAATATTGGCTTATACCTACCTACAATAGACAGTTCCCTAGAATCGCAGATAACACTCATGTGGAAGGGATGAATAGGTACCGTTTATTACCAGGGTTCAAATGTTTTCGAAATAAATTCCGAAATCATTAAAAAATATTTTTATTGAACAATGCAATACATACATGTCATGAATGTGGGATAACCATACTCATTTAACTGTTTTAAAATAAATATTTCAGATAGTCGATAACTTTAAGATGATGATAAATTAAACTAATAAGAAGTATCAATTTCAATAAAAAAAGATTACACTCAAAATACGCTAAGGATAACGTACTAAGTTCAGCAATGGACAGGCTGTTCTGATGAAGATCTAAGAGACCAACTGAGTCTTAAAACCTTATCATCGTTAGGGGTCACCTAGGATACATCCTAGTCTTAGGTTAGATTTTTAAATTGGCTGCAAAACAGCACTTTTTGAACGTCAAAATGTACAAAAGACAGCCCCCAAAACGCCCATCCTTTAGCGCTTAATATGTGTTCTTGCTGGGAAGAAGAAGTGGCGCAACAAACTCCCCAGTAAATCCAGTCTGCTTATGACTTTGAATGGTCAGGTGATTCTGCCGCCTTGTGCTCTACTAACTCGCAATTTGTTGCTGACCTCCACCACCCTCAACCTGCGTGGAAAAAATACTAAAATAAGAAAAAAAAAAATGGTATGGATAGAAAATGGTTGGATGAAGTTACAAAATTATACAAAGAGTACAGAAGACATTAACAAAGATTTGAAATATTGTACCGTCTGATTCCAACTCGTAGATGTGGTATCGCTTCTTTCATATTATGCCGCCATTTTTGGACATTCTGATGACGAGTGGCAGAATGCAAGGGCAGTTGAGTTCCACCATCATTGGTGCTCTCTAGCTCTTGGCAGGATTTCTTTTTCTCAAAAGTTTGGTAATAATATATAATATAATAATATATAATATCCCTCACACATTCACACAACGTCATCTAGTCCCAAACTAAGCAGAGCTTGTACTATGGGTACTAGACAACTGATAAACATACTTATATACTTTTCTTTTGTAAATACATACATATTATACATAGAAACACCCAGACTAAGTCAAACACCCATGTCCATGCACACAAATGTTTGACTTATGCGGGAATCGAACCCGCGACCTATGGCGTGGCAGGCAGGTTCACTAACCACCACGCCATTTGGTCGTCTAAGGTCGTCCATAATAAGAACTAGATGATGGTTATAAGTTCCTAGAAACCTATAGATTTCACATAATCACATCGTTGTTTCTAGTATTATCTTTCAACATTCCGTCTTACCTCTTCTAATACTTATCACATGCTTTGTAGCATGTGGCTCACATCTTCTCTTGACATGCGCATACCACGACAAATGATTACCTCTCATTTTTCTGTCATATGTGCTACTTTCAGGCTTTTGAATTTATTGCGGCTATAAGCGGCTATTCGGACATAACTTATAAGCTACGCTAGCTAGCTAAGGGCCAATTTCACAGGATACGAATAGCCACTATCTACCAGATAAATTCAAAAATAGAACAGAATTTGTATGTAATTAGCTGCCAGATAAACTATCTGGAACTTATCAGCAATCTGTGAAACCGGCCCTTATAATACTAATAAAAGAAAACAGCGTAATTTTTAAATAATAAATCACACATTAATAATCTTCTGTGGTGGTTTCCGAAGCGTCGTGATGATGATGTGCAAACCGTCCGTCGTACCACGAGTGGCACTATTTGAGTTCGGCCTACTTCTAGTTCCGCCAGTGGCACGGCTTTCGGTTTACAATTTTACGTAGACTCTTTCAATTCACCCTTGCCTATTGAAACAAACAAAGAAAAAACGTACAAGAACTTTAACAATCAAATAATACCTAATGCCGTGGTCGGTGTGGACCAACCCGCTTTGAGCAAGCGTGGTGATAAACGCTCAATCCTTCTCCGTGGGAGAGGAGGCCTGTGCCCAGCAGTGGGACGATAAAAAAGCTGTGATGATGCTGCTTGCAACATGGCAACACATAGTTTTGAAATTCATTATCCTAGTTATAGTTACTATAGTGAACACATGACAGTACTGAACATATACCTAACCGTATAAAATATAATAAACAAGAAAATATTTTTCATATCTTCTCGTTGTGAAAGTTTGAGCGCGCCAATCCACAAATGTGGCGGTGGTCGGATCGCCAATACTTTTCTCATAATATAAAAAGAGTTTTGGGGAGCCTGGCTACTTCGCCTAGGCCCGCTGTGATGCTCGGCAGCTTGATTCTCCTAGAATTACTGTTCAGTAAAAACAAAAAAAATATAGCAAAGAAATTATTTTTCATTAGTCTTCTCTTCTCGTTGAGAATGTTTCGGCGCGCCGATCGACGAATGTGGCGGTGGCCGGTTCGTCGATTCCTTGCTCATAACATGAGCAGAGGGATCGACGAGCCTGGCCACTTCGCCCAGGTCAGCTGTGCTCGGCAGCTTGTTTTGACCATTCCAGGATCCTGTGACTAACCTGTGTGTAAACAACTGTGTGTAAGCATGTGTGTACAACCTTGTGTAACACGATAATATTATGAAAGTTATCGTGTTACACATCGTGTTATAATGTTGTATAACGTTATTCATATAACTGCAATGTTCACCATAAAATGTCTATTCAAATCTATATCGTCATGATGTCTGGAGCCACGTGACAGGCATTAGGTATATCATATATGAAGAGAGTTGAAAGAAGAATATGGACTGGAGCGCAGGGGGGAGAGGGAAACAAAATGCACGGGAGATTAGACGGGCGAGAAGAATTTTCAGTGGGATGAGAGGGCGGGAGGTAATTTCTTGACATGACAGTATTTCCTAAGGTGATGATTTATACCTGAGACTTATACCAATTACTACATGTGTCAAGCCATGTTGTCAGCGAGAACAAAGGATCGCGACTGCACTGGATTCTTGGCTCCCAGGAAGTGGTGATGCTGTGCAAAAAGATCTACATACCATACCTAGGATAGGTTGGTTGCGCCGCAAGAATCTCCAACTCCAAGACTGCTGGAAATGGGATTTACCTGTTAGCCGCCCATGCCCTGTCACATGTGATGTCTGAAGTGCAGGCAGCAGTGACGACGCCTGGTGGTTGATGAGCTGTGGAACAAAAGTACAGCATTAAAACAAAGACATCTCTCACTTCGACGACGAAAGAAAGGAAGCTCTGATTGATGGAGAATTTATAGGAAAAACCGAATGCAAAGTCAGAATGTAGAAGACAAAGCATACGTACCTGTTATTTCTGAAGGAGCATCTGACTAGACATCATTATTTTTCTCGAAAATTTCCTAAAAACGCCCCTCACAATCTCAGCCCCGTTATGAAGCCTTTAAAATCAAGTAAATTGTGTTCAAAATTACTAAAACTGGAGTTGCACTCTGACATGATCACTATAAAAGCTGCCTTTAACAGACTGAAACAAGGGAAGGCGCCAGGAGCGGGCTAAGTGCGAGGGTTGAGCGGGGCAGGGCTCCCAAGCTCGAGCAGATTTCCGGGCTCACGCATGCGTACTGCACACAGGATTCTTTCAGGCGAGGCGTGTTAGCCTTCGTCTGTTGCAAGTGCAACAGCCAAGTTCGTGCATTTTATAAGATATTTTTGCAAGATTTTCAGAAGGATTTTAGATTATGTTAATGTATGCTTATTTTACTGCAACTTTGTGAGTATTAGTATACCATTAAAGGTTATAAGTTCTTAAAATTATATGGGAAAAATACTTAAAAAATGGGATAAAATCTCATCTAAAATACAGACGCCAACATCAAGCTACTCCAATCTGACAAATTTACTTAATAGATTTTCAACTTTATCGCTGAAGCATATGGTTCAAAGTTGATTGGGGGGCAATATTATAGTTTCCTAGCTTGATGTGCTGGCATCTGTACATACTCGAAGTATTACTAACTCGAAGTGCTTGTCTTAATTGTGATTACAATAATAATGTTATGTAATTATACACCACCTCAGATGCAATTTCAAGCATTGAAAAGTTTTCCGAGCTTGGCTCATGTTTTACACTGCACCGCAATGATACCACAGTAAAAAAATCTGCGTGCCTTTAACATTAATGTAAATTTTCAAATTGATAAATTATTTTGATAGGAATAAATGTGTATATACACATTGAAGGTACTTTTAATTTAGTTTTACTTCAAGATATGTCTTATTTTCAATTTGCAACCCACGCAGGCCCCAATTAGACCTTGCTAAAGAGCTGAGTATTGATTTTTAGCCGTCTGGGCCTGAATACTACCTACGTAGCTGCTAAGGCAGAGATGCTAAACCTAAACATTCGACCAAGTATCAACAAAAATTTAAAAATGAGGTATTTTGAATTGCCACCAGGTGCCTAATTGCAGAAATAATTTTGATGAAAATTTTTCAGTTCCACTATTTACTCTTCCAGGTTGAGTCAGGCGGTAGGGCCTATTTCAACTGATACGATATCTGTCAGACAAATTCAATTTCTACTATCTTCTATCTTTACCACTATCAAAGTATTCCCAACTGACTGCCTTAACTTTGAGTCAATGTAATGTTATGATAAAGGGTATATAATTGATAAATTCTTCAGAGCACAGGGCGTTCTCGAGTAGAAAACTAGTAAAACTAGCCTAAGGTTGTTGGTCCCTGGTCGGCGCCTGTGCGTTAGAGCGGTGGCGCTCGAGCTCGGCCCATTTGATCCTGAACGCTGTTATCGAGTTGTACTGCAGAACACCGACTTCTAATCAGGAGGAGAATCTCTTGGGAGTGCACCATGACAGCCACCGCACCGTGCAAGGCCCCTCCAGGTTAGTACGAGTGTGATGGCCCCATCATTTGTAGGATAGGCGACCCAAAACAAAACAACGCGACTGACATCTTTGGCTTTGCCATACCCAGCGATCTGTGCCAATTTAAGCGCAACAGTTTGTTTATGTTTGGAACTTGTTGCTCAACGGACGGGGTATTGAGATTCTTTGTTATTGATAATCTATCAGTCATGTGCGAGAAGTTTTGAATGAATTTGCGATTAACTCGTATTTTGTTCGAAGCAGATTTTTTATTACTCGGATTCTATATTTTAAATTATATTGTGAGGTTCGTTGTGATATAGGTCATTCCCGGGGATGCAGGGTGTGACGGATGTGCTCGGGGTGCGACTCGCGGGGCGGGGATCGAACCACCCTCTCACGTCCTTTATGCCACTCCTTCTATGCACTTATTGATTTATTAGCTGGACGGTACCACCCCTCAGTCCTTACCTCCCCCGTGCAGTATTGATGAGTCTGTGTTACCCAGTACCTACCCTGGTATCTAGGGGTACCTATAGTAAAAGCATTTAACTTTAACGCTTTTATTTTGATGGATGGATTGGGTGAAAGCTAAAGTAAAGCTAAGGGCTAAGAGGCTTGCTTCTTCTGTATGGGAGAAGCTTCACATACATGAACTTCACAGAACATGCTGCCCAGACGCCAGATAAAAGGGAGATGATGATGACTTTATGAAAATTGCCTTGTTCACTAAGTCTGGGACAAATCTTGTAAGGTTTCTTCTAGCTAGACTTAGGACTTATACCTAACGTATCCAAAATTTCATATTCCTAAGTCTACAATGACTTCAGTCTCAACTGTGGAACTTAATTACGAAATTAGTTACGAGCATAGATACGAAATTTTGCTAAGTTTTCAAATTCTGGTGATTAGGGAAAATCTCATTAGGTATTTTGTCAAGACCGAGTCCAACTTTGATTAGATCCAATGTTAAACGAATCACCAATCTTAAAACTGAAGAGAGTATATTTTCCTTGATTGCAGGACGCGCCAAGACATCCACAAAGCGCCGCAGGAAGAACAAGCAGAGGCAAAAGGAAAATGGCAAAACTACCAAGTTCTACTACACGGTCTCACGGCCACCATTCGTCGTCGTTGAAAACTAAATTTTCGACGTCACGCTGATGTAGTCAAACCTAGGCTAATGAAGAATATATTATTATCATCTATTTTGCTTCTAAAGTTTTGGGGACTCGAACTTTTGTACGCGGTTACCTCGATCGTGACTGATACTTGGAGTCCCACGAAAAGGAGAATAATATCAGCCACACATCGCTTCCATGCAACACCCTCGTCGGTAGAGGCACCGAGGAAAAGAAGGAGCTTCTTATCATTTTTTTGTGGTAATCCACGTTCTTCATAGCTAGGCGTGGCTTAGGTTTCACTATATTCAGAAATAAGGAAGACTAGGTGACTGATGCATGCAGTGGTGCGGTACCTCCTGATAAGGCTTCAAGAGGAACACAGTCCAAGGTAAAAAAGGCGTCCCATGGAGAAATGCCGCGTAACCGCGAAGACTTTAGAAGCGGATGAAGGCCGACGCCTTTGTGGCTTCAGTGAGCGCTTAGGGGATTAGATGAGAAAACAAAAGAAGCAGCACAGACCATTGTTTCGGCCGGCAAGCGGTTCTGCATCAACTCGTCTCGCCTCATCTCCTGGGTGCTACAAGAATATGATCTATTGGACTGGGTGCAGCTACAGCAGGCGACACTACTCCGATGCATGCACTTTTCGCCTAGTGGTTATTTGGATGGTAATATTTGATGTCCCAATTGCAATTATTGGAGACGGCCATTGATTTGCCTAAGATACAATCTCGGTTCGATGTTTGTGCGTCTGTTCAGCAACACGTGGTTGAACACAACGCTGCTACCACCAAGAACACAAGAAGCTAAATAAAAGGCAAAGGGATCTTACATCAGAAAGTAGAAGGGAGATGGTTAATATCTGGATGCAAATAAGATAGGTGAAAAGAGGGTTAAGGTGTAGTTATTTTGTTTTGTAGGAAGTAGTTATTAAGCTTTGGAATATTTAATTTCGTCGATGTCAGATTATTGTAGAATTTCCGATTACATGCATCGTAGATGAAATCGCTGTTTTATTAAAATAAATCTGGACTATTCCTTTACTGCCCACATAATAAGCCTCTACGAATTTTTCTTCTCTCCTTCTTCTTGCTTCTAACCTGCCTGTACTTGCTATACATCCATTCATCTTCCATTGACTCCCGTTGAAAGCATGGTTGAAAGGTCTGTCATATCAACTGGACCTCGGCATCAATTAATCAGCTCTGCCCTTCATACATTGTCATACCTTGTCAGTGTTGAAATGCTTATTCTGGCATTTCCTTTGTTCATATTTTTGTCAAAAATGCTCCCCTATGTAAGAAAGGCTGTAGGACTTCCTAAATGCTTGGACAACAACTTCAACAATACAGGTTTTTTAAACTAAGGTAGATCAGAAAAGAAGTATGAGAGCTGGCAACTTTTAAATAAAACACTTTTGTAAGAATAACACATGCTTTAATGAAATTCAACACTAAATCGTAACAGTCCCAACTACTTATTTACTTTGTTTTATCGGACTAGTTAATTTTCCACAATTAAGTTTCATTCATACATAGTTCATAAATAAAATAAATATTTTATATCACAATGGTCTACTTATGCTAAAAGATCACAAATATTGCATTGACTTCTCTATTCTCTATCAACTGCTTATTTCCCAGTACCTATTATTCTACCAAAATTGTATCTTGTGTGTGTAAAATTATTTTTTCAAACAATACAGACACAGTTATGTTGCTGGGGAGTTTGTTCTACCATTTCTTCTTCCCAGCTATAACGGATTGGAAATGGTGAAGGTCGGGTGTTTTACGAGCCTGTCTTTTTTAAAATTGATTTAATAAAAATGATGATTTTCAACCTATTTTGCATATATCAGTATTACTTTTTTATGCTATTATAATTTCAATTTCATCTCTTCTACTGCTGTACTCAAATCTTCTAAGCTCTTGAACACATGTTCCTGTGAAGGCACTGGGCCATTGCTGAGAGTAGGGTTTACAAGAACAGCATGCCATCCCGCAGCCCTCGCTCCTTCATAATCCTTCACCAAATCATCACCTATATGCAGAGCTTCGGATGGAGATACTTCTGTGTTGCATTTACTGATTGCTCCTTTAAATATTTCCTTATCCGGCTTACTATACCCCACCTCGTAAGATGTTACAATGAAGTCAAAATGCTTGTGTAAACTCACATTTTG
The DNA here is from genome assembly GCA_958496145.1 of Heliothis peltigera. NCBI lineage: Eukaryota > Metazoa > Arthropoda > Insecta > Lepidoptera > Noctuidae > Heliothis > Heliothis peltigera. Next base: position 879,677 of record OY292321.1, read on the forward strand.
TAGTATATCATGAAGACGAGGGTCAAAATTCGATATAACTCCAACTGATACTCCTAATTTTCTAAACTTGTCTACTAGTTTGGCACCACCTTGGGCGCATTGCCAACATCTCTCCGTTCTGAATTCATTGATAAGCGTATGAGCGATTTTATTCAAGTTCGCGTTACTCGGGAGATGATCTTTCAGAGTCAAGCTGACAACTCGACACCACCAGTCCTCCCATTCTATTGATTTCCTTCCAAAGTTAGGATGCTTCTCCGACATTTGTTTGAAGATTTTCTTGAAGTTCGTCTTCACATCTTCTTCGGTGCCCGTGAAGCCGTGGTCATGAGCTATCATGGCGTAGTATTTCCATACAGGCACCTTGAACTTCAGTAGCGTGTTTGTTACATCAAATGTTACTAATTTAATATTTTTTAAACTCATTTTAAAATCTTTATCTTTCTTTAATTAAGTTTTATTACTGTTATTTCTAAAACAATCACATTTTATCAAGACATAATGTTTGTTTTGAATTTGATTTTTTTTGACTTTGATACCATTGACAATGACATTAAAGAAATGGTGATCAGAAGCACGAAGTCAGATCTTGACTTTAGATTACTCCAACACAAAAAATATACTGCTGTGAGTTAATAATGTAATCATTTATTTTTGTTGGTCCATCCATAATTAATTCCCTTTGTAGTAAATACAAATAACGCTAACAAAACCAAAATTAGAACAGTGTAACATAATTCTTCTTTATTTAATACAGCAACACAAACAAGTATGACATTGACGTCCATCATACTGTGACAGAGTGACAGATTTTATTGATACAGTTCACCTACAGCCTGCTTGGAAAATTAGACCAAATTAGATTAAAATCCAGAAATCTTAAAAAAATACTCAAATTGTGTTGATAATTTTAAAACCATGGTGTACGTTAAGGGCGGTACGTATTAATAAATATATTAATCAGTTCCTTTAAATTCCTGATTTAAAAGTTCTAGAACGCTGAAACTTTATAGGCCACGTCAGTGGATGTAAATAAATATAATTGTTGAGCAATAACTACAGGAAGTTGGGCTTTATCTTCGTTTAGCCTATTGATCCCATTATTTTATACTAATTTAAATACAAAAGGCGCTTTTGCGACTTCTTGATAGTACGCAATTTAGTAGACACTACCCACACAATACTGAATTTAGTTACCTTGACTTAGATATTGTAAAGGAAAGAAAAAGCAACAAATTGGTTTTCACATTTATTTTCTAGAAATTCACTCTTCATTAAAATTTAGCCTTTGTGTACAAACTTTTGATTGTTTTGTATAGTTGATGCAAAAGCGTGCATAATTTCCACAATGCGTAGATTGGACCAGATCCATAGGTGGATTTTACATTAACTTCTCTACTTTCAGATGGTACTGTAGTTGAGCAGAGCCCATTCAGCATATTTGGGTGGTTCTGGGGCATTGTCAACTTCTTTTACTTACTGTGAGTAATTTTTTAATAAGTATGTAATTCTATTTTAAATTAAAGATTGGTTGCAAAATGCTTTTATAAAACACTGAGGACCTAAGGATCTAAAGGACATGTGACCCTTAAACATAGATAATCACATTTCTATATATTTTCTTTACAATAAATAATGGCATCCTGATTGTATCATCCATGGTTGCTGTTCCCAGTGGAGGACATATTATAACAGTCAACAAGTATATGCATATAAATAGGTGCACTCTCTACTCCCTCACTCTCATGTATCGGCAATCTGACACAAAATTGGTATCAATCACTAACATCCAGACCCGTGCACAGCAGCATTATAAAGGCTGAAAAAAACATATGCAGGATTGCAGAAACTGAATTGAACATCCTTGGCAGTCGTTACGGGTTAGTCAGAAGCCAGTAAGTCTGACGCCAGTCTAACCAAGGGGTATTGGGTTGTCCAGGTAACTGGGTTGAGGAGGTCAGATAGGCAGTCGCTCCTTGTAAAACACTGGTATCCAGCCGAAACCGGTTAGACTGGAAGCCGACCCCAACATAGTTGGGAAAAGGCTCGGGAGATGATGAGTTCTTATATGTTGGACTAATATTTAGTACTATGTGTTCCAGGGCCCAAACACTGATCAACCCAAACTACAGTAAGCATGGCGACAAGTATGTTAGAGACTTCAGGCCACCGGGCAGTGGGTATGTATCAGACTTCAATGTTTTTTTTAATCATTATAGATGTACACACGGCTACACATCGAGCTATACAGTACCAGTTTTTGTTGGATTCGCTTTATATGGTCTTTCTACTAGTTGAACAGTCAACTTATACTAGTTTTGTAAAGGTGTATAGTTCATCATTCCATGTATAGTTACATTTATAATGGGCAACATGAATTAAATATTATTTAATTCTTCTGTCTTTCATAAGTGCTTTTAATGACCTTATTGAACTTCTGAGATGAGTAATTCCCATAGGTCCTTAGACTTTTTCTTGAAAACAGTAAGTGGTGGCTAACTACATCCTATTATAATTTCCAGCCCACCAAAACCGCCATCAAGGAAGTTCGGAGGCTTCGGTCCTTCTGGGTCTGGTCCCTCCCCACCCCCATGTGGTGGGTGTGGCTGCGGCTAACAGAACATTCTCGAAACATGCCAAGTAATTTTAACTGTACTAAATATTGCTTGTATAGGTTATAAATCAGATAGTTGTTGTGTTATGACACTATGTTCTTCAAGTACTCATTAATTGCGACACTGATTTGTATTGTAAATATATTTTATATAGCTTGTGCCAGCGCTTTCACCCACTTCCTATTATAACTGCTTCGTGCACCTGGATAAAAGTTATTATCACTACTTAAATTATAAAGATAAAAAGTTTCTTTGTTTGAATGCACTAATTGCAGAAACTACTGGTCCAATTTAAAAGTTATTTGATAGCCCGTTTATTGAGGAAGGCTATCGCCAGACGTGGGTGAAACCGTTATCAAAAGCTATTTTTAAATAATTCTTGAACGGCTTTTAAAAATCATTACAGTAGTTGTAATAAAACTAGTGCGCTTGTTAGTTTTTATCGAACACTATAGCTAATCAATCGAGTGTATCGTATCTGACAAAGCAAAGCGAATTTTCAGTTTCAATCAGTTCATGCATTAGCGATCTTGTGTTGCGGTAATAGAGAGTAAAATTGAATAAAACTATTTTATTTTTAAACCAACCTGTAACTGTAACCTTAATCCACACAATTACATAATGGGCGAATATGTCCATATTTTTATTGCATTGTTTTGGGTAAGATTACATACATATTATATATGTATATTAAAAATATATTTAAAGTCCTGGCCAGTATGCTATTTAGATCTGAATCATCATAAGTTGATTATGTTCTGTGATTATCAGATGATATCATTATTGTTTTATTTTTGCTTTGAATAATTGTCAATGACATTTAAAACGTTATCATGATAGCAGTTTGCTGGCTCTACGACCCCCCCCCCCTACACTCTAACTACCACATATTTTACTTCATGAACCCAAGAGTTAGCCTTCGGTAAATTGCCATAATGAAAAAAGAAAAAAAAAAGAAGTAACATTTAATTATATTATATTTACCCATAAAATATTCCAGTTATATTTACCTTATATCATATTATTTAGCTTTATTTGAAATACTTAATGATTCCTACTGTTCTTTTTCCTTATTTTAAGTAACAAATAAAATTATATCAATTGTAATTACAATATTCATTTGGTGTTTAAACGATTCAAATATTTTAAATTCGTAAAAAATTACGTAATAGTTATTTTGTAACTTTATTAGCTTTTTAATTAGGATAGGCAATTCTCTTAAATCAGTGAATATTTTCTTTATAATAAATTACTGAGTAAATTTCAGGTTTTTTCATTGCTGTCTTGTGTCAATGTATTATTATGCTATTCCTTAGCAATACAATCTGTATTACTTTTTAACCGACTTCCCAAAAATGGAGGAGGTTCTTCACACAATGTTCATAAAATCAGATGTATAGAAATGTTGTAAATTAAAACTCAATTTTAATTATTACTTAGTTTATTAATGGTGTATACTTACTTATAATCTTAAAACGTCACACAGGTGTTTTAAAACTAAATAAATAATATAAACTAATTTTATTTACGCATTTTTATTAATAGTATAATAAGTTGTATATTTATTTATACTTACCTTTACTAAAAGGGCACACAAAATAATACTTTAAATTTTCATAATTGATTGACATAATTTCTTATATATAACTCTTAAAAAGTAATAGTAATTAGTTATTATCATGGTGTTTAAATGCTAAATAAACCATGTATGATAAATTCGTCTGTCTCTAAAATATTAAACTTTGAATAAATTTATTCATACTAAATATTTGATATATTGTTGCTAAGCTAAAAATAAAATTTACAGTTTAGCTTCAAAATCTTTTATTGTTTACATTTGAAAGATTAATTTGACACGCATTTAACACATTATAAATGTATATATATTTTTTTAACTACGTTCTAGTAACTAAACTTCTTATAATTACTTATCTATAGGATTATAATGCATGTGGACGGATTTATTAAGTACTTTTCAAAATTTTTGTAAACACTCAGATTTACTTTATTTCTTCAGATTATTTTCTATTTATTTATTTTACATAAAACTTATGAGAATCTTAATACAGACTAAACTCTAATTAACGACAAATACAGAAGCTAGTACATCAAGCTACCCGGAACTGTAAAAAAATTCCCAATCAACTTTGAACCATATATGTTTCAGCGATAAAGTTCAAAGTCTATTAAGGAAATTAGACTGATTGTAGTAGCTAGATGTTCTGGCGTCTTTACAAATTCCATTACATATTTGAATTTTGTGTGTGAAGAGAAATATTTTTTTTTTTTCATTTATGCGCAAAGATATTCGTTGTATGTTATATGTTTCTGTTCGAAATGTCATAGAGGAATGTTATAATGAGTTTAGACTGTATTATGTTTGTAAAAATAAGATTATATTATTGTTTAGGTTTGTTTGTTGTTTAGGTACCCTGTGTACTATTTTTATTATCGAGAGGCAATAATGATTGTATAGCGCCACCGAGCAAGCTGTCCGTGTCAGCGCTAGCTTCGGTCAGGGGTCATTCACCAAAATGAAGGGGGGTAAAAATCAAGGGATTTTTTAAAATCAATTATTTAATACATTTTGATCCAATTATATAATGGCAAACCAGAGGTCTGTTATGTTTTTGTGTACAACACAGTAAGATTGCGGACTTGATTTTAAATTGGTTATGAACTTATTAACACCTCTTTATAAATAATGCCTGATTGGATTTCTAGTGTTTCTGTAGTATCTGAGTTTAGAATAACATAGGTATTTAAGGGGAATTTACCTAAACGTTTATTAAAATTTGACCAACTGCACAGCTGGCTTCGTGGGTCTATAATAATTATTATCATCAGCTAACGAAACTATGTTCTGAACGGCTCGTTATCGAGTGTCTATGTTCTCATAAAAACTAAGAGATGGCGTTGTCCTCAATATTAAATAATAGGATGAAAATTATCTAGACGGCTTCTTTTAATTTTCTACAGTAACATTTTAATAGTCTAAAGATGTGAAGGTGATGGGTAGAACGGCAACTGGCTCAGAGTTCTTGGGCTGGTTGATGTAGATGCTCCATGTGCGCTTGTCTAGGTCGAAAATACCTGAGGACAGACATTTTGTATTAGGGTTCACATTTTCTTAACAGTGAAGAGGAGAAAGAGAGTAAACATGGCCTCTGACCGTCGACAGTTTTTTTTTTAAGGCATTGATTTTTAAGACGATGATCATGATTAGGTATTAGCCGACCACTGACTTACAGATCTGTCAGCTTGATCTGATTATTAAGTGACATAAATACAGATTTGCCCGGTGCTTCTGGTTTTTCTTGTCTATCAGATCCGACAGTATTCAGAAGCCCGAAAGGCTGACATCCAGTCTCACCAAGAGCTATCGAGTTCTCGGGGTTATTGGGTTGAGGAGATCAGTAGGCAGTCGTTCCTTGAAAAACACTGGTGCTCAGCTTCAATCGCTTAGACTGGAAGCCGACCCTAACATAGTTAGAAAAGGAAAAGGCTAGGCTGATGATGACTCTGCTGATCATTACTTACCAGCAGCGATAGTCTTGATAACATCATCTGGGTGCTCCTGGAAAACCTTGAACTCGGGGTCAGTAGTGTCAGAAAGCATATTCGCGATGTCAGCACGGCTGCGGGGCGCGGGGTATGAGTGGATCACTCTGAGACGAGCTACACTGCTGTCGATGATCCTGCCAGTTACTTCCGTGAGGTTCGTACGCTGATACCTGAAAGAGGAAAAGATGCCATTGGATGCTCTTCCCTCTGCCAAAGGGAGTGGACCGACCGTCAGCGAGAAAACGACTAACTATCCGCGATTTTCTCTGTCAATAACATACAATAAATATACATTCAGTGGAAACGAAACAGATGTACCTATATATTAATAGTTGCATAAGTTTTTCCTTCTTTATGCTTGTCTTTGTCAATTTTATCGCGTGCAGGAAATATCTGTTAATGCATTTTCGCATTGCACATTGGTTACGTTGCCTGGCGACCTGCGCTTATTGGCAGAGTTCGCATTAAGATTTGGGTGTTCATTAAAGGCATGCAGGCAAAGCATGCTTTAATGGTTGGTGATGATCAGATTTTAGGATCTATGTCACGTTGGACGAGATTTCACTGTAACGATTTGCTTCTCAAACGTTAGTATCATAATGGTAAGCTAGAAAGCAATTACGTTACTAATTATCACTTAGCTACGAGAGTAGCCAACGTAAAGATAAAGATAAAAGTCATTCATTCAAAGTAGGCTGAAAATCAGCACTTTTTGAGATCAATTTTACAAAAGACAGCCTCCAAAACGCCTGCCATTCACCGCTTCCTATGTGTTTTCGCTGGGAAGAAGAAATGGTGGAACAAACTCGCCAGCAAGGAGTCGAATAAAAGCTATAAAACATAATAATAAAATTAAACTCACTTATTACAATGTACCAACGGCTCCTTATCGTACTTCTGTATATTCAGTTGGGATCTGTCACCCTTTAGGTCCGGAGAGACTTCCACGTTGTAGATCTGTCGGTCGCCCCAGGAGTTAGTCCAGATCATGTTGACAGAGAACCCGTTACCGATGCCCAGACCCTCGTCACGGAGAATCTGTTCTATTTCACCGAAGTTCTTGGCCGTGAGCATGGCCCGGGTGATAAAGGTCCTTGCTGTAAGTATGGCATAATTGGTGAAGTTGTTATTTATAAAGGCGAAAATTGGTGTGTGTATATTTTTTATTTCCTCACGTACAAACGGTTGAATGGATTTTGATGAAACTTGGCAGTAATAAAGTTTACATATAAGACTAAAATATAAGCTACTTTTTATCCTGGTGCAGGAAGTAGATCCCTTGGGACGCTGCTGAAACTGCTTATATTATGATCTGGTAGCAATTTGGAAATAAAGTTGTAAATGGAATAACGAATTGTATTTGACGTCAATTAAGAAGAATTTGAATTTTGAAGAAAAGACGTAGGACGTCCACCAACGAGATGGACAGACGACCTTATAAAGGTCGCCGGAAGACGCTGGATGCAGGTCGCTTCCAACCGGTGTATGTGGAGATCTAAAGGGGAGGCCTATGTTCAGCAGTGGACGTCTTATGGCTGAGATGATGATGATGAAGAAGAATTTGTACTTGTAACAGATTGGGTAGTACTCACGTGTGTTTCCATGCTTGAGAATCAAGGGGCTGAGGGTGTTGATAGAGAAGACGAGCCCATTCTCGTTGTAGCCCATCGTGTACCCTGGCATATGTCCCGCATAGCAGAGCGACGCGAACCTCTCCTCTACTGCCTGGTGAAGTTGGTGGTGTCAGTTAGGAGTTAGATTAAATTAATTTTTGTACCTGGATGACCGAGCTGTGCTAGGCACGATTGTCTTGGGAAAGCGACGATGGAATCGGTCCCTGTATACATTTCCTCACAAATTACTTAAATGACACCATTCCTAGGAACTGTAGACAGGTCCTTGACTTAACATAGCTTCTGTGAGCCTAAGTTCATTCTAATTACGTCATCATTAAACTATGCTTGAACATAATTTAGGCACTTACTCCAGCTAGAACATCTTCAGGAGCCGGCGTGATGTGCGCCACCATAATGTAGAAATGGTTCAGGGTTTCGCCGAAGGCATCTTCAGTGTGTCCTAGTATTGTCTGAAATATTTTACAATGTTTCATTAATCAAGTCGAAAGTAGTCATCGAAGATAGATATTGTCACTGGACTATTGACTCACACAACGGGCTTTGCTTAGGAAGTTATGAGACCAACAGGCTACTTAAGCCATAATGGAAAACATACCGACCGTATTGAGAAGCTCGTCGATTTTCGGAAGTAAGTAGGTTAAAAAAATACTGTGAATTAAGGTATTTAAGTAACACCTGGAGAATATTTTACCCTGACCAAATGAGTGAAGATTAAGAACCCATATTTCAAAACGTTATTATTCTTTGAGGTTAGACAGACTTACGGCATGTGGGTTCTTGAAGGCGATGGAGCTGCAGCCGCCGGTGTCGTTACGGGGAATGTGGTTGTCGTTCACGTTGCCGATTAGGTCGTCCATCTGCAGCAGGAACAGCTGCGAGGAGGAGAAGACAAGCAATTAGATCTGAAGCTAAAATTAAGTGGACGCTAATGCCTAAGGGGAACAACATCTAGGGGAAGATACCGCAACTGTTGTAGAGTTTAGGAAATTGGGAGTACATTGGTACTGCCAACTTCCTAAACTCTAGCCTACCACAGGCTCAATAGCCTATATATAATATTGGCTAAGGAGAAGCAAGTGATGGAAACAGTGCGATTTATGTATTTCTGTTTCCAAAGTAGTATTTATTGAATCGAAGATCTACATTCTGTTGAAGAATGAAGAACCACCCAATTACGGGTGAAATATCTTTAAGTAGGGCTCTAAAATTTGTCGTTCCGATTAACATCAAATTCCAGTATAAGCTGCTGTAACATTTACCTGATGGAAAGGCACACCAGCTCCATCAGCGACTCCCTGAATCTCCTTAACGTAGTAGGGGAATTTCTTCTTCATGTTGGCCAAAGTCTTGTCGTAAGCATTCCTGCCGGTGTCAGTTTTGTACTCCTTCTCGAAGTCTCGCAGATTCTCGTATGTGGCCAGAAAACTCTTGATGATCGAAGCGAAGTTGCGGCCCTGACAATGACAAGGGTTTTAGTAAAGTAAGGGAGTCCGGAGTACAGTAATAAGAGTTGCGCCCAGCTTCGCAATGGTAGAGGAACAAAATCGACGTCAGCTTCTGGCAGGGACCCCTAGGGGCCAAGGTCTGCCTGGGCTGCGGGTTGTTTGCAAGAGTTACCGTGGCCCTGGCATACAGGGACTTCCCGAAGGAACATAGTGGGTTTTAGTCAGTAACAGTGACACTCCCTCCAGCTGTTCCCTCAGGGGGAGGGATCATTTAATGATTTCCCAAGAAAAGGAAATAAAAGCAACTAGCAGGGATCCCATTTTTTTAGTTCTTTATAGATTGATATTAAAATTTATAACACTAATAACGCGAAAATTCTGATGTATGTGTGGACGGATATTTATTACTCCACGCAAAAAACATCGAACAGGTTATCACGAGGCTTTGCGTAACCTACACATAAATACATATAGCCCATGTCACATGGGCTACTATTCAGTCGAAGCGAGAAATACTATCAAAGCTAGCTACTCTATAAATATTCTGTTCGTTCGCGAAAATCGTTAAGGAATACTGAATGAGTTTTCAGGCGGCTTTTACCAACAGATTAATTGATGAGGGCGTTTCCAATCTATATTTTTTAGAGAGGCTGGGTCATGTAGCTGGTCAGTCAGGCACTTAAGCAAGTACGGGACGAATACTCACGACGTCATATCCGACTTCGTAGTGGTTTCCCTGCACGAAGATGACGGGCACAGCCTGGCGCCTGCCCAGCTTCTTTTCACATGATACGCCTGGAACAAATAATATTAGCCAATTTAGCTTGGAATAATTGATAGTCAGGGGAGAAGAGGTACTGGGAAGTGCCGAAGTTGCCACGACAAGTAACCTTAAACAGCGGGTAGGTACATTGCTTAAATAAACATGATGTCGACATTTACTTGGTCTTATCATGACGAGGTCCTCCATAGGAAGACATGATAAATTGCTGGGTTTCGACTGTCATTTGCAAATCTTTGGCAGTCGTCAAAGGTAGTTTAAGGAACTCCGTCAGTAGTTGAAGGTAGTTAGCTAGAAAGTCTGTCAATCGATCATACAAAGTGGTATCGGGTTGTCCAGGGAGCCAATCGCTCTTTGTAAGACACTAGTACTCCGTTGCATCTGGTTAGACTGGAAGCCCTCTCCAACATAGCTTGGGGAAAGGCTAGACAGATGATAACTTTTACTTCTTTTCTACATTCAAGTTATAATACTATATTCTAAAAATAACATTTAATACGGTCCAGATGCTGTACAGACGCCAGCACATCAAGCTACTACAATCCGTCAAACCTTGATAGATTTTCATCTTTATCCCTCAAGCATATGGTTCGAAGTTGATTAGGACTTGACAGTTTCTGTAGCTTGGTAGCTTGATGAGCCAGTCAGTAACTATTTGTTGTTCTATTTAAATTACGTTGATACCATATAATCAATTTGCAATATAATGGTTTCCAGCTAGCAAAAGATCCTTTTAGTCTAATGATTGCAGTATTTCGAACTATGAAATTGAAATGTTCTCGAGAAGTGAGTAGTTTAGTAAAATATATATTATTTACTGGTTTTAATGAACATAAACTTCTGTAGGTTACAGTTGCCGGCGGTCGTGTGGAGGTTGTGAGGTTGTTATACCTAAAATAATGAACTGCTAATGATGCGTTCTTATTGTTAAATCTTCGAGATTGTATTGTACCTGGGTTACGCAGGATAATTAATATTGCACAGGTTAATAGAACTAATCCCTTCTAATATTTTAGATGTTAAAGCGAATTTGTTTGTTTATGATTTATCATCAGCCTCTTTATTGTCTACTGCTGGGCACAGGCCTCCTCTCACACTGAGAAGGATTAAGCGATAATCACCACGCTAACTCAATGCGGGTTGGCGATTTTAGACTTTATAGTCCAGGTTTCCTCGAGATGTTTTCCTTCACCTTTAATCAGTCATTGGTGTCCAAGATAAACTTAGAATGTACATACAACTTAGAAAAACTGCATTGGTACTTGCCTGATCTGGAATTGAACCCGCACACTCACTATTGAGAGGCTGGTGCTTTAACCACTAGGTCACCACGACTTCATGTTGTTTATGACTAAAACTTCTTATATGATGAGATTAGATTTTAAATACGGTACAAACATGACTACCCTGAAGACAGATTTATACATTTTTTTTTGCCAATTGAGGGAGGTACCTTTGGTTCACGAGTGGAACCGGAGGGAACAATTAGTAATGTTATCATTGCTAGAACTAATTATACATATACGCGTTCAACAGGAGATTAATTGTTATAATTAGCACAGTAATATGTAAGTAGCCTTAATTAATATATCTGAGCAATATTTGATTGCATAATAATTAATTATTGTATCAATATTAGAGCAACTAAACTAATTTACGATTGAGTGAACACTAGTATTAATACTTACTAATAAAATAAATGTGATATGACTCTGTCTGTCTGTCTGTCACGTCTTCAAGCCGTAATATACTTAACCGATTATGTAAATGAATTGACGACCTCGTTGGCACAGTGATAATCATGGACTGCCGAGCTGAGGGTACCGGGTTCGATTCCCGATACAGTCGACATTTTGTGGGATGAGCGTGCTTGTTGGCTCTGGGTGTTATAATAATATGTATTTATAATTATATCTATATGTAAAGAATATGTAGTTTATTAGTATCTAGTGTTGGAACCCATGACGCAAGCTAATCTATAGCTTACCTCGGGGCTAATCGACCATTTGTGAAAAGGTCCCGATATACATATTATGGAAAGGTGATACATAGATAGTTTATCTAGGACCTCAGAAAGGATAATTATGGACTTATTTTTATCCTGCTGCTAGAGAAGAAAACACGGTGAACAGTGTGCTAAGTTTTATTATTGATTAGTTGCTAATTGACATTTTTTGTCCTTGATATGTTAGAAGGATCTTAGACAAGTAATTTAAATTTAAATCAGTGGTCTAGCTACATTATTATTATATTATTTAAATAAATCAGTGGACATGGTATAATGCATTGTAATTAAAAAAATATCAATTAATTTACATGATGTGGCGGTTGCAATGCTCACGTTTTTCACATTAATTGCGAATATAAAATAGGTACCTAATTTTTACGGTTTAAACTCTAACACATTTATTAAAAAAATGGGCTCAGGAGGTCAGAACGGCAGTCGCTCCGCGTAAATCACTTATACTCACTTAAGACTGGAATCTGACCCCAACATAGCTTGGGAAAAGGCTAGGCAGATTGATTTATTAAAAAAAAACAGTTCTTTTATAATGATTATCATCTCCCTAGCCTTTTTTCCCAACTATGTTGGGGTCGGCTTCCAGTCTAACCGGATTCAGCTGAGTACCAGTGTTTTACAAGGAGCTACTGCCTATCTGACCTCCTCAACCCAGTTAGCCGGGCAACCCATTACCCCTTGGTTAGACTGGCGTCAGACTTACTGGCTTCTGACTACCCGTAACGACTGCCAAGGATGTTCAATGACAGCCGGGACCTACAGTTTAACGTGCCATCCGAAACACAGTCATTGGTGTCCAAGATATCCTTAGAAAGTATATACAAACTTAGAAAAGTTGCATTGGTACTTGCCCGACCTGGAAAGAATCTGTTTTTTGGAATTATTATAAAGTCGGTTACTTGCATTTGTTAATTTATAGATCGAAGGATAGTTTTGTCATTTGGTTCAGGCTTCGCTTTGCGCTGTCGACGTAGGATATCTAAGTAGGTCAGGGCTAATGCTTGGTATGCTCGCTGGCTTTGGGTCGGAGATAGAACACTATTTTTGGAAGCATTGTGTTTTATTAACAAAGTTTAGTCATTTATTTATTATGTTTGGTTAAGTTGCAAAAAATATTTCGAATGTTTTTAGGGGGAAATAGTGTTTTCCAGGTTTGGAGTGTGATAATTCTGGTTTCCGTGTCGACATGATTATTTTAAGCTAGCGTTTTCGTTGTACACATGGTTATACATCAAGGTGCAGACGCCAGCACATCAGGCTACCCGAAACTGTCAAAATTTCCCATTCAACTTTGAACCATAATGCTTCAGCGATAAAGTTGAAAATCTATTAAGAAAATTTGACAGATTGTAGTAGCCTGATGTGATGGCGTCTGTACACAAAACCAGTTTGTCTTGGATTCGCTTTATACGATCTTTCTACAAATTCAACGGTCAGCTTATACTAGTTTTCTATAACTTGATGTGTAGCTTAGCCCTTATAGATTTTCAACTTTATAGCTGAAACAAGTATGCATTTTGCAGAAGTAAACTAAGTACACAAAATTAGAGTAAACCATGGCTTAAGTTTTATAGAAATAGTAAAACGCATCCCTATCATCATCAGCCTTTTTCTGGTCCCACTGCTGGGCAAAGACCCCCTCTCACATAGAGTAGGATTGAGCGTTAACCGCCACGCTTGCATAATGCCGGTTTGTGATTTTAGTCTGAGTTTACAAGATTTATTTATTTATTTATTCATTTATAATGGAATCGCTCTTGATCCCAATCCAGCCCGGAGGGCAAGGATGGAATCTACGGTGGTACGAGCTTACCCAGGAGAAGCCTATTCCCTCTTGCCTTAAAGAGTCTTGGGTTGTAAGAACTCGGAATACTAAGAAATACAACATAACTTTAAAAAGTTGCATAACCTGGAATCGAACCCGCGGACTCAGTTTACACGCTGACGCCTTAACCACTAAGCCACCATGACTTACGTACCATGCGACTATATTTATAATTAATGGTTTCAACAAAAATATCCATATAATTGAAGGTCTCGGTCATACTGTAATGTCTTTGGCAGTCTTGGCCAAGGTTGTAATTATCATACAATAAAAAACGACCAGTATATGTTGACGAATGAGCGTGAAGCCGTTATTGTATTTACAATACATTTTACTTTAGTTACACTTGTCGACGCAGGTCTAGATTAAATGGACATGTTCTTGTTAGCTTAACTAGCAGATAATAGTCATAGTTACATGTGTACACTAATATTATAACGCTGAAGAGTTTGTTTGTTTGTTTTGTTGAACACGCTAACCTGCAAAATCTCTACTGGTATGATTTGAAAAATATTTTCAGTGTTACATAGCCTATTTATTGAGGAGGCTATGGAATATAAAACATCTCTAAAATACCTGGACTAGGTACTCGTATAAAGACTGAAATCACCAACCTGCACTGAGCAAGCGTGGTGATTAACGCTCAATCCTTCTCTGTGTGAGAGGAGGCGTGAGCACAGCAGTGGGACGGTAAAAAGGCTAATGATGATCATCATCACCTCTCGAGCCTTTTCCCAACTATGTTTCGGGTCAGCTTCCAGTCTAACCGGATTCAGCTGAGTACCAGTGTTTTACAAGGAGCGACTGCCTATCGGACCTCCTCAACCCAGTTACCTGGGCAAGGCTAATGATGATGAATTCTTTTATCGAAAATAATATTTTTGTTAAACATATTTTGCCTAGTCAATATCATCACACGTAAATATAATAAATCGACGATTAAGAGTAGTATTCGTTCTTATAATTCACTATAGCTACTAGCTAATCTGTGTCTTGGTATTGTTAACTATAACGTTTACACTAATTAAATAAACGGGCCGACAATAACACAAATATTCTAACTATGAGACTGATATTAGATTAATCTTTGAACAACCTTAAACGCATTACATAAAATTAATTATCGACTTGCGTAATAATATATTTTGAATCGTTTCAAAGGTAAGACTCGGAGGTACTCTGTGTTATGTCAGTTAAACGCATTAATTAAATTATTGGTTTAGTTATCGAATTGATGTTCAATTAATTTGAATAATAGTTTTTTTAGTAGCACATTTTTTTAGTTTATGGAAAGGTGACTTAGGTGGCCATAAAGTAAAATGTTTTTTTCCATTTTTAGTTTATGCGCACCTTTTTATTTAGTTATATTTACTTAGAAAAATAATAAATACATTATTGAAGTAGTGAA
Organism: Heliothis peltigera; assembly: GCA_958496145.1. Taxonomy (NCBI): domain Eukaryota; kingdom Metazoa; phylum Arthropoda; class Insecta; order Lepidoptera; family Noctuidae; genus Heliothis; species Heliothis peltigera. The sequence continues at coordinate 894,972 of OY292321.1, forward strand.
ATGTTTTAGATATACATATTTTGTATTTTTACTCGTACATATTGATGAGGTGACTGTCATGTCATCAGATATCGTTTCAGAAGAATAGCTTTATCGTCAATAAATTAAAAGAAAAATCTTTTTTTTAAAAGCTTTTATCTCGCTTTTATAGTCCGCCATATTGAATTTAGAATAACGTCAAATTATTTTCTAAGTCACTCTCAATAAGCCCTTTCATTTGATACCCATATTGTTGAAATTCATTAAAAATAACTACTCCGCCATCTCGGACGGTCCGCTATATTGGATTTAGAATAACATATCTTGCATTGTCATCCAAACTGAACGTGTATAAAATTTCAGCTCAATCGGTTGAAGATATCTACTTCAAAATTGAGTTCAAAGAATCCACCGTAACATACATACACGGCAAGTTAAATAAAAGCTTTTAAAATGAACACGACGACATCTAGGTACTCCACGGTGCGTCATTTCACGAAAGTATTCGTCGTATAACACTTGTAATTATTTCAACGCAAAAAGAAAGCAATATCGTCAATTGAAGATATCACACTCATCACGTGCTTTACGTAGACAGCAGGCATTATTGAATTTCGTTTCTAATATATAGGACCATGCGGCCTTGGTACTGTACAAAAAAGGGCTTATGTGTACTTGATAAATTTGCTTTAAAATTATTGTAGACTACAGATGCCAGCACATCAAGCTAACCGAAAGTGACTCTTCTGTCTTAATCTGTCACATTTCCTTAATAAATTTTCAACTTTATCGCTGATGCATATGGTTCAAAGTTGATTGGGAAATTTGACAGCTTCGGGTAGCTTGATGTACCTACATACTTGGGATTCTCGCGAAGCAATAAATAAGTAAATAAGCACATTTTGCCTTTGTACTCTTGTCACGCAAGCTCTAGACTGGTTGAAATGGCATGCCTAGCTGTATCTTTGTTCGTTTTATTTATTCCAACTGTGATAAATAGAAGAAAATAGGCTTAGGTCGAAAAATAATGCAGTGTGTACAAGAAGAAGGGTTTCAAAAATATTTACGGCCAGTTTTACCGGTTACGGATAAGTTCCAATTATCTGGCTGATCATTTCAATACATACAAATTCTGTTCCATTTTTTAAATTTATCTGGTAGATATAGTGGCTATCCTTAACCTGGTGAAACGGGCCCTCAAAGATTATTGTTCCTTCAGAGTCGGTGCAGACGCCAGCACATCAAGCTACCCGAAACTGACCAATTTTCCCAATCAGCTTTGACTCATATGAGTAGCTTCAGAGATAAAGTTGAAAATCCATTAAGGTAATTTGACAGATTGTAGTAGGTTGATTGATGTGCTGACGTCTGTACCAAAGTTTTCATATTATAACATTCGCTTAAAGGCATCACATTCGCATTGGCATAAGAAGCTGAGCAAAAGATTTGTTAGAGCTAAGAGTTTATTGTTGAAATAGTAATGAAAAGCCGTCAGTTCGGTTCCGTCAGCGGTTCCACTTGCTTCTTGATCGAAATTCTTCCCCCACCCGGATAAAAAGTAGCCCATATGTTATTCTGATGTATAAGCTATATTACTGCCAAGTTTCGTCAAAATGTATTCAGTAGTTTTGGCGTGAATGAGTCAAACACATTCAGCCATTCATACTAACAAATTTAACCTGCGGCGCATAAAGAAGACTGTTATAAATTTGAACGCTATGTGTGTATGTATGTCTGTGGCGCCGTATCTGTTCAATGCATGGACCGACGTGGATAGGGTTTTGCTAAGATAAAAGCTGGCGTTCAAGCGGTAGTTCATGATTCAAAAAGTAATTGCTGCGTCGCAATTTTTTTTTGAGAATAAATGTGAGGAGCGACGTATATCGTCGCTCAGTGGATACCCCAAGACGGCCACCGCAAACGTGGTAGGCCCCAGAAGAGATGGCGGGATGACCTCAACGCCTACCACCGTGATTGGTGGTCATGCGCTCAAGATTGGGAGGTGTGGAAACAAAGTGGGGAGTCCTTTGCCCAGCAGTGGGACAACACAGGCTAAAGAAAAAAAAATGCGAGGAAGAAATTTTCGGTCATTCGGGGCCCCTAGATCTGAGGGCCCTGGGCACGATCCCCGATGCGCCGTCAAGAGACGCAAATCCGCAAACCCAAACCGTGGCTAACCCTGTAACTAACAACTAAAAAAACATAAATATACTTAACTGATATAATCAGCATTAAGTACAAACAGAATGCCAAAACATAAAACTGTAAATATGATTATTTTTCTGCAATTATACGCCACATGACGTAAAAGAACGCTAATTCGTTTTTCAAATTTATTTAAATGTGTACCAAAATGTCTTGATTCTATATTTGTTTCAATGCCAAGGCTACCTACGACGTTAACGGACGGATCATTATCTAACTAACTAAACAGAATTCATTCAGAAGACGCTAGTGAATCGATTTCGTATGTTTCGGTCTTTACTGGGTATTCGGTCTAGTAATCCTTCAAATCAAATCAAAAGTATGTACTGTGTCAGAATTTTTACAAACAATGTATAGCATTGAGGCAGCCCCAGTAAGTAATGAACTAATACTTGTGTTGCTGCCTCGCTACCTCCCTAATTTGCTAGAAAACTCAGGACCAGTAATTTTTTTTGTAGTAAAAACAAACAAAAAAGTTAAAACAAAGAAATAAGCCTACACTCGCTTGTGTCGAGTTAGATTGACGAAATCGCTTTGTGTGGTTGTCCTAAGGAGAACCAGCCAGCTACGCAGGTCATATCGCGCGGATACAGGTTTATTATGTATTCCCTTACTCTCATAGTTTGATGGGATGGCAATCTGAGACTGGAGAGAGATCAGGTCAGGACCCACTTTTACTTTTACGGGGAGTCCCACATACCTCTCCTGTCCCCCAACGGGAAGGGGATGCGTAATAGCATTTTTTCTAGCGCCAAAAAAAAGACCGACTTGCATGTGCTCTCAGATGAAGGGGAATGTATCAGTCACCAACTTCCAGACTCCGGACTGCATTATGAAAGTCTCTCAAAACCCACCCACAAGCTGATCCGGGAATCGAATCCGAGACACACAGCACTCGCGCTACGCAACTACTAGACCAACGAGGCAGTCAAGATTATTATCTACTAAAACATGAAATTAACAGAAGATTAAAACCTCTTAAGTAGGTAATCATATGTTAAACCTGTCAAGAGTTTAGTAGCGAGCCGTTCACCTCCGCCCTCCGGGCACATAACATACATTATAAGACAAATTACTCTAAATAAGACAAAACAACTATTTCGTAACTATCTCGGCATTGGCTTAGGTCGTGGACCACGGAAGTCATGTAAATCAAAACATTATTATGTTCATGGATTTTGTTTATCATTTATTAATTATTAAGCAATTAGACCTTGTGAGGGCTGTGTTCTATTACTGTCATCGAGGGGACCCTGAGATATCCCAAATCCAAATGTACAGACAATTAGCAAATTACATCAAGCTACCCGAAACTGTAAAATTCTCCTAATTGACTTTGAACCATATGCTCCAGCCATAAAGTGAAAATCTATTACGGTTTGACAGATTGTAGTAGCTCGATGTGCTGGCGTCTGTACCATGGGACGCATTCTTAACCTTCAATGGCTATTGCAGGAGTAACAACACCCTGTACACCACTACGGTGTACAGGGTGTTGATGACACAAATCCCATCATTGTCACCAACACACAGGGAGTTGAGTGTCATAAGCAAGTATAAAACATGTTTATCAATTGATCAGCCCTCTCTCCGGTCGTATCGGTTTGCCGTCCTGTTGGACTACAACAGTGCAGCATGTTGCAGCGTGTCCACGCGTACGCTTGGCTACAATATGTCCCGCGAAGATGACTGATCAGTTTTGAGAACTAAAGGGTCTCACTACAAAAAAGTTAGACATACGTTTGACACAATGTCAAACAAACACGTGTCAAATGCGTTTCTAATTTTTTTGTAGTAGTCCTATTACCTAGACATAACAGACTAACTGCCATATTATATCTAAGTCTCAGATAAGGCCTTATATTTCGCAACATTTATTAAATTTTTGTATTTATTCTAATTATATTCATGTACCTGCGTCTGCCGCTTGCTACGTCAGCAAATTTAGCAATGAAAAAGATGACCTGCGTTTAATATAGTTCTCAAGGTTTCTTTTAACTTTAGTAAGCAAAATTTGTGGAACGAAGGATTAGCAGCCTTTATTTATAACATACACAACACATACCACCTGTACATACTTTATTAAGTACAATATGGAATTCCAATAACGATTGTGTAGGTACTGACGATTGAAGACAATATCCTACTCTAGTTAAATTATAATTGTATCTAATGGAAACGTGCACGAAAATCTTCGAAGCTATCTGATATTGCTGGTTTTATAATCGTTACGTCTGAAACCATAAATTTTGCAAGAGCTGGTATATATTCGAGGAAATTGTTCTAGATGTATTCCTCACACACACACACACACACATATTCCTCACACATTCACACAACGTCATCTAGTCCCAAACTAAGCAGAGCTTGCACACTGGGTACTAGACAACTGATAAACATACTTATATACTTTTTTTTTGTAAATACGTACATATTATACATAGAAAATATTAATTAGGCCTTAGAAAAAAATTAAAATTAAAAAACAATCACTCGTCAGGTAGGACATAGAAGAGCTTTATTAGGACTGAACTAAGTTCTAAGAATGTCTATAAAAATCTAGTTGATACAGCCTAGAAGGAGAAAGCGAATATTATTTCCGAACTATAACTATACAGGTGACAATTATTATCTACAAAACGAATGATCTAGGTTAAAGAAGTAATTCCAGGATATGTATTACCAATACAGTTAAAGACTCGCCCTTGACTAAGACCTAAGTACGCTGCAAAGTAAAGCAAAAACAACCAAGAGAACTGATCTGGTTATACCTTTGGGGAATACCAGTACACGATAGGATAGAATGTGGTAAGTGCGAACGTGCTACCTGCACCTTCGCATGGGTTTACACATGGGTTCAAAATCAGTAATAACAATAAATGTTAATTAATTAAACCAATGATAGACGCAGTTTTATTAATGCTTCGCCTCCAAATAAAATTGGGAATAATCCAAGAAAAAGAAAGAAGGGGTGTGCCTTTTCTCAAACAAAGAAGTTATGACCATTTACCACCACGAATGGCAAAGCAGATGGGCATTGTTTTAAGGACATTAACCTCATGCTTTTGTTTGCCGATATTACGAAAATATTACGCAGGAATTAAAGAAGAAAGAAGGAAAGCCTTATACCGCACTAGAATTCCATCATAATTGAAATTCGAAGCTTTAAGTGAATTTACTTTTATTCATTATTCAAAACTATTTATCAAATTACAAATCGTAAATTGTTTTTCTCTCTACTTTTTTTGACATTGACATATGTTGTCCCGCCTTTTTTGGGCAGTGTTGCCAACCGTCAATATAAATATAAGAAAACGCAACGTTTCTGCTAATAGTATCAATCGGTCAAGATTTAAACTCGCACACTCTTATTTCAAATTCAGAATTATTTAATGTCAAGTCACCATGATTCAAGAAGCCTAGAGGTACAAAGTTGCAAAGAATAAATGCGGCAAAAACTACTAGGTACAGACTAAAAATAAATAAATAAATGAGGTAATTATTCAAACTGTAGACGCTTTATTGGTCGATGATAAGTAATAAAATCAGGTTTATTATCATTTGTGTGTGTTGCACGTGTATCAACAATATACCGTTAAAATATTCTACGAAATAAAGGCTATGATGGTTTGAAAGGTTGTATATAGACGATATTTGTTTGTATGAGTGGAACCAAAGGGAATTTCAGACACTTATTGGCATCAAAAAAAAATAAAAAGCATGCGCTTTTTAAATTAATTGCTATGAATTATTAGAAAAATCAATGTCCATTCACAATATTTTATTTTTATTCGGGGTTGAAGGAGATTTTGACCTGATGTAGTTACTATATGACATGATATACTACCCCATGGATTTCAGGGTGGTTGTCGCGATATTAAAAAATAAATCCGTATACATTTCATTACATACAAAGAAAACTAGAACTTATTTAACCAGGGGTAAAGGCAATTTTGGTTTATGCTTGTACATATAGACGAAATCGCACATCTCAATGTGTTGTCTTAATTAACGTTTTAAATAATAATTGAGTTCACCTTTGTTTGTTTATTTTTTCGACTCTAAACCTGTTTTGTGAGCGACGCATCGAGTTTGCATATAAAATATATCGTAAGTAAATTAAACAAATGATAATAATAGTGGCTACACCGATTGTCGCTATGGCGGCTTTTCTGTCTAAGGAGATCAGCCAGCTGCGCAGGACATATTATAGAGTACAAGCATTTGAGCAGGCACAGGGGCGCTCTCTAGTTCCACACGACGGAAAAAGGATCAGGCTCATATAGAGATACGAGCTCGGCACGGCACGGGTGTATATCACCAACGCATGTGTTTTAAAACCCGCAAAAGGAAAGGGTCCCGGCACGGGAATCAAACCCGAGATCTCGTCCACAGCAGTCTGCTATGCGACTACTAAACCAACGAGGTTAAACTAATTTAGCCGATAGCACAGCAAAAATAAACAAAACACAGACATAAATAAATAATAAACAAAAACAAAGAACAATAACACAACAAAATTACTCACCGTTCAGTTCCTTCATTTTAGTAAAAAAAAACTTCAAACTTTAATAAAACCAGTTAAACAAAATAAAATATGTCACTACGCAGCGATTACAAAACAGATACCTATATTTAAAATGTTTCTAATTTAATTCTTGACTATGAATAATTTCGTATCGGCGTACGCGCAGGCGACGGCTAACGATACACTGAGCATTGTCACAGGGTTGGAGTCTAATATAACTGAGTCAGTATCAAGGATATTAATGCTATATCTAGTGTCTATAACAAGGAATTTGTCGCTATGAGTGTTTAATTTATTCGTTCGATTATTTTTGAATTTTTCAAAATTCTTAACTGAACTTTAAATTGGGTAATTTGTACGATTACAACGGTAAATAACCTTTATATGTCAAGAAATTTCAGTGGATTTTCTAAATTCAAAATATTATCCATCATCATCCATGATTGAAGGATAATTGAACATTAGTCTATACGTCCCTAAGCATGCATCAAACGCTTATTATAATAACTAATGTCATTCTTACTTAATACGTAAGCACACAAACTAGGATGCTATTAAATAACAAATACTTTTTCGAAAACCGCATCGGAAATCGCGATCGGACAAACATACATACATACATACTTACAAGTCAAACTGAGAAGCTCCTATTTTTAGAAGTTGCTTAAAGAAAGTTGAATAAATATTTAATCTATGCATAATAGTCCACCTCGGGTTTAGTCAATGAAAACATTTATCTTGGGATTCTACTATTACTTGTAGGAATGTCATCTGCCTTTTTTTCATTGTTCCTTTCCCTGAAAGGCTATGGGCTCTTCTCATATAGAGATGTAATGAGCATTAATCACCACGCCTGCTCAAGACGCAGTCGGGTTGATGATGTCAGACCTTAAACTTCTTCATCTTTATGGCTGACATTGGTGTCCAAGATATATATATTAAAAGGTCCATATAACTTAGAAAAAAATATTGGTACATGTTTGTCTTGGAATTGAACCCGAACACTGGTACTAGTACTAGGGAAGCTAGTGCCTAAACCACTAGTACACCATGACTTCATACTGGTAAGTACAGTTAAGTAAAATCTGATTACCTGCAGTGTATTCCTTAAGGAAAAGCAAAGGGGAAAACCGAAGGGCGGAAGCAATAAGAACATACTTAATGCTGTTGTTATAGGCATGTAGGTGGTATGATCCTTTTTATTATGCAACATGCAGATTCTCGTGGTTTTCTCCGCGTCCCGGGGAAACTTTTTCCCGTACATACTTCCAAAACATAGCCTAGGTTCACCGAGGAAGATGTAGCTGTCTAATAGTGTAAGAATTATTCAAGTCTTTTTATAATAATTAGTATAGATAATAAGACTATGCTGCGGGTTGTTCATAAGAGATACCGTGGCCCTGGCACACAGGGACCTCCAGAACATAGTGGGTTTTAGTCAGTAAGAGTCTGACACTCCCTCCAGCTGCACCCTCAGCGGAAGGGGTCATTTGATGATTTCCCACGAAAAAAAAAAGATAATAAGACTATGCACGCTGACATATTAAGTGAAAAATATATCAAAGAAAATATTATTTATGTATCGCTGCATGGATTTACTACACATAACACTGGCAGTTATACATAGCAATAATATTAGTGTTTTTTTATTTATATGATTTTTAAGACCTACACACTTTTCTATAAATGTTTCTTTGAAATTAGTATGAATATTAGCACTTTCTTAAAGAATAAAAAAAATCACACTGTTCACGTATATCCAAAAAATATGTTTAATCTATTGCTGATATCAAATTGCCTTACTATAAATTGGTTTCATTATTTTTACAGCCACACTGAACATACACTCGGTCATAGACGAAGTTAATTAAAAATACTTTTTAATAATGTACACTGTAATATTATAATTTGTTTATATTTTTTTATTGTGGTATTGACATTACACGTGCCGTGTGTTATGCGTCTATAGCAAGATATCATGTGACTCTTATTTATGTCTGTAGATACGATAGACTTCCTACAAGAACTAGAAATGATTGACAGCTGTGAGCTGGACCGAGCCTTCACTTCGGGGTGGTGACAATGCGCATGTAATCTTTGGTAGCAATTCAAAAATGAACTTGTTTGTGTGGTTGGCTTTCACTATTAGAGATGATATTTGGAGATAGGTTGAACCGTGAAGGTTCTGACGAGAATGAGTTCATGGAAAATAGTCAGCTACATACTGTACAGAAGTATTTATAATAACAGAGGCAAAAAAGAACATTTTTTTAGGGTATTATTATAAAGTCATCATGTGAGACAGGCTTTAACTCAGACACAAACCCTAAGCAAGATGGTTTATGCATAGGAGAAAACAAGAAAAATTAAAAATATTATCAGGTACCCAATTTCTATAAAGATGGTCAGTGACCAAGAATACTTGTTAATCAAAACTGCTATTAGGGCCCTATACTCTTAATTTACGTGTCAAGTATGAATGTGGATGTATAGAGAGGTAGAGGTGGAGATAGATCGAGGAAGAGATGGATTGATTGCCTGAAAGACCACATGACTAAGAAGGGAGTAGACATTAGTATGACGGCTAACAGAGACGAATGAAAGCGAAAAAATTCTTCCGCGCAGACCCCAAATAACTTGGGATCATGGCAGAAAGAAGAAGAATTAACTTTAAAACTCTAACACGCGAAAACGGACACGCCAATCAATTTTAAGTAGTGCTCAAACATCATTCTATCTCTGTTACACTTTAGTAAATTTCTGCGAGAGAAATACTTTTAAGTAGAACTTTTGAATTAAGACTGTAAGCTCCTTGATTTTTCATGTAGCTGTCAGTGGTACATGATAATACTATTATTCACGCCGGTGCTGGACTTAAGGACCAAGTTTAGTCACGCGAAATTCTTGCGCGTTGAGCGCAGGCGCACTATTTAGAGCGGAACGTGTCTTATGTCATAGCGAAATATGCACTGAGAGTTTTGATATTGTTAGGTCGTAGATTAGAACAAAGATATTATTATACCTTCTATGTTATGTGGTTGGTGTGTTTGTTAAAGCATAGTGTACTTAATAAGGCAGTCTATAAGAGTATTGGCTAGTTTCAGGTTTGGAATAGCCAATTTCTACAGGGTAGATTAAAAAATGGAAGAGAATTTGTTTGTAATTATCTACCAGATAAACTGACTGGAACTTATTCGTAGGTGGTGAAACTGGCCCTATGTCTAAATGATAAACATATTTTTTTTCTATCACCAATCGCACGATCTACCAAGCGAAATACATTTGATTCAATACATTGAGATTACAAGATAGAAGAGTGTGGAAGAAGAAAAAATGCTGCGCCGACCTCAGATAAATATTAATATTGGGATAAGGGCGGGATGATGATTATGATAATACAGATAGCAAACTTGATAGATAGATAGCAAACGCATGACTAACAAAGCGAAACACCTTTTAGTTGATCGTTGGAGAAACAGTGTCCATCTGATACCAAACGATGATTAAACGAAGTCAAAACAATATAAGATACTATTCAGTAATCTGTGCTACAACCTGCAGATCGGGAAGTCTAGGTATGCTCAAAAATACAAGGAAAATATTTATTTTTATTAAAATTAATTAAATGCAAAAAAATTATATCACAAAATCTGTATTGATATTTGCTATCGATAAAACTAATACTAGACTGATAAACACGTTTCAAAATATCACAAGTATCAAGTAGTGTCGATTCTAATTACATTTCAAAAAGTCGTTCAACTGTTTTAGCTGACATATTTTGAACTCTAACTCAATGTCAGAAAGTAGAAAATTGTCCCAAAAAGGAAATCAAAATCTGTGTACTAGTGCATTCATTTACAGTCACTGGGTTTTTATGCGGAAATGTTTATTGAAGAAAGAGCTTCCTTGAGGAATCAGGTGAATCACGTAGGCACATCTGCATTCCATGTATGGCCTTCTAGAAGATTTAATTTCAATACCTATTATAAATTACTTTTAACGACAGCGTTGCTGCAATGGTAACCACGTCCGACTGCCGAGCTGAGGGTCAGAGGTTCGATTCCCAGTACGGTCGCCATTTGTGTGATGAGCTGGCTTTTAGGCTGTGATCTGGTTGTAAGGTATATGTAGTTTATCAGTTGTATTAGTAACCATAACACAAGCTAATCAATGGCTTACCTTTGGGCTAACCGACCGTGTATGAAAAGGTGTCCCCATATGTCCCGAAGCTACATCAACTATTTACAATCAACAAAGGACAGAAAAAAACAATGTCCCCAATAGTTGCATCCGAAGCTAATATTCCAAGTTGCTATAAAAAAGCAGACAACCGATTCACTCCTACTAATCTTTACCCCCTAAAATGTCCACCAGAAGTACTCTTCTTCCCCGTTCTACAATCATAAAATATTAAAACAAAAAATAACATAATTACATAATAACAATAGTTGAGTGTGTGTCCAGCCTTGAGCATCGACAATACGACAATTATATAATTAGTTGTATACTGTGTTAGCATTGACAGACCCAAGTCGCTACGCCTTAGAAAAAAACATATACGACAACCATGAAATATCATATATATATAGCAGCAGCTAATAAGGAGGTCCATAATGGTTTAGCTTGGTAAGACATGGCTGAACCAATGTTCCAAAATTAAGTTTTAGGACCTTACAGCACTGAGGAATAAGTACTCATAGATTTTTTTTCTGGCGACAGGAAGCCAAAAACGCAAGGCCTTGATATCCGTGATTAGAAATCGTGGGATAATTTAAGCCTACCATAATTATCTAAAAACACCGGATAAACATATTAATTTTATCGGAAGCTGCTTGATCTCATGCGTTTGCTTTCCTATCTGCATCTTATAAGAGGACCATGTTTATAATATTGGGACACCTTTTTTACACACGTTCGGTTAGCCCCAAGGTAAGCTCTTGATTAGCTGGTGTTATGACTGCCAACATAACTGATAAACTACATACTCTTTATACTTATATATTTATCAATACAAATATTAAACACACAGACCACAACCAATGCTAAAATGTCGACTGTATCAGGAATCGAATCCGGTGCCCTCCGCTCGGCATTCCGGCATGGTTACGACTGCATCAACGTGTCGTCATGCCTATAGTAATGTCACGGAGGTTCCTTGGTGAACGTTGAGGATGGTGACCAGGCCGATTGTCGGCTACGGCGGCTGTTCTCTCTGGAGATCAGCCACCTGCGCAGGACATAGTATGGTGCACAAGCATTCACGAATATACAGGTGCACTCTCTATACGCTCACCCTCATAGTCCGATGGGACGGCAATCCGACAGGACCCGAGAGAGATCAGGCGCAGTGCTGACATTTAGGTGCTCTCAGATACATGGGTGTATATCACCAACTTCCAGACTCCGGGCTACTTTATGAAAGTTTCTCAAAACCCACAAAGCGATTTATGCCTGAACCGGGAATCGAAACGACTACTTGATCAACAAGGTAGGGGAACCTTGAGGGAAGGAGTAGGTAGTTAATTTCTATGATAACCAATATGTGTTCAAGCAATGACTGTTCAAGGAGCTGACCATGATTGTCAAGTAACCTTTCCCCAATAGAACAGTTTCAATTCTATCAATCAATATTTAAATACTGCAGTAAGTATCACGATAAGCAGTTTTGGAGTAGCCGTGGGATGCATTTTAACCAACTCTGCAACTAATTAAGCATAATATTTTTCCCAAATAAGAAATATCGGAAACGACGGCATTGTAGTTAATTTGAAAAATGCTAACTAACTACCAAAGTTAGATGGGAGGTCCTCGGAGGTAAGATTAAGCAGGGGTTTGACGTCATAGACATTATATTTAAACGTCGACCTTATGTAATGACCACTCAACATAGTCATTACCATAACCAATAAATCTTTATATTTAGACCACGCATATTATGGAGATGTGATAATGCAATGCTGGTTGGCAAATATATGACCTGCAACTTCTTGGTTCTAATCACGGACGTAGACCAAGCTTTGACAAAGAAGGTTTCCAAAAATAGAACCCTGACTCCAGTTGAGTAGAACCATTTAGAAATAAAACAATGCCTTCGACTAGGAGTAGGTATAACACGCAAGTACCAACGGACATGCTCAACAGCAACTAGGTATCGTTTTCTACAGAAGGCGCGGTGTATGTATTTTTTTCTGTTGAACAAGTAAGATAGATATGAAAGGGAGGGGGAAGGTCCGGACCCAGAAGACCCCCCTTGTTTTTCTGTTGGACAAGTAAGTTAGATATGAATGGGAGGGGGAAGGTCCGGACCCAGAAGGTCCCAGAAGGACCCTTGGTGCTGATCCGTGTGATGTTAAGGTCTGTCATAGAGCTGGTGTTAAGTTGTTAGGAGGTACATGTAAATGAAGGAGTCAATGGCTCAAGAATTAAGGTCAAAGCAGATCCGTGCGTTGTAACCACAGAATCGTTCGTGACGTAGCAAGATACACGTGCAATAGAGTTGTCGTGATCTCGGTGTGGTACAAGGCATAAGCTTTTGGTTTAGTTTTTGGCTAGCTTACAATACTTAAATCAAAAACATTGGCGTTTACAGATGAATTTGGTACTTTCAACCGTTTTTTACTGCTCATGAAGGCAGAATACGGAAGAAATACACAAAAAGAAAAACAGTAAGTAGTAAATAGCAGTCACTCTTGTGCGCGATAATGTATTTTGTTTTGAAGCACGTCTAGTTGTGACTCTTGTTTTGGTATCGATGAAAACAGACCACACTATACAAATATACCAGGAACCTTAACTATTCTATAGATATGACAATCATCAAAAGAACACAAATTCTGGAATACAATCATAAAGTTCCACTTAACCTTTGATGAAGAAACTGTATTAAATAAAGTTTTTAATGATCGTTCAAGTCTTCACATTTTGAGACAAAAGTAGCTCGCTGACCGCTTATATCTTAGATCGTTGAAATATTATAATTGTTGTAAGCTATTCGCGAATCCGTGGCCTCGCTCACGGCCTAGGACGAACTGGCCTGTCGTCACGATGACAATCGGACGATCATATTCTGTGATATAATGTTAAATGGTTGGGAACCCTGGTTAAACCCTGAATTTTTTTTGGTGTTTGCTGAGACACGGCCTATCAAGATAAGGTTTAGGAGCTTGAATGGTTGGAAGTAGGGCGAAGGTGGTGATTGCATAGTGCATATATTTGTTTATTATTCAGCTGCGAGTTTTCCAACTTCGCAATATCTTGTGTATTATGAAGTTAGGAGCTGGGTATAATATCTCGACATGCTGAGCCAGCCACGACGTTTATAATTGCCTTACAAGGAGACTTTTCATATAAATAACTAGCGGTTTCTCCCGTGTCTCCAGCGTATTTCCTGTACCCGGATAAAACATAGCCTATGTTCACCGGGGATAGCGTAGCTTCCCAACAGTGAAAGAATTTTTCAAATCAGTCAAGTAGTTTTGGAACCTACTCAAGACAAACAATCACATCTTTGCTCTTTATAATACCAGTATAAACTAGTTTAAACTGGAAAATACTTGTATCTAACTGGAGACCCAAAACGGTACGACATATCATTAACACATCGAGATTGAGGACGCTACTCAGCTTTGACATCAGTGTTGTTTCTTTAATTAGCCAAAACGACAGTTAGACTGTCATAGGTGTCCCATTCAGCTGTCTGTATGTCTGTCCCGTCATGTTATGCAAAACTGTGGGACATTAACATAAAGGACTTAAGTTGTTCTTGTCTTTGTATGGTTTTTATGGTGATTAACTTCTCCGGTATAAGATAATTATTATTTCAGGTAGGTATATACTGGGCTGCTGGTTCGCAAGAGTTACCGTGGCCCTGGCACACAGAGACCTCTAGAAGGAACATAGTAGTTTTAGTCAGTAAAAGTCTGACACTCACTCCAGCTGCACCCTCAGCGGGAGGGGTCGTTTTATGATTTCCCACGAAAAAAGGTACGTACATACTCGTATATATTATTTAGTCCTTGATGAAACACCAGATCGTGGTACTTTGTATCCGTGCAGTTACTTCTTTGTGAGTTACATATTATAATAATTACAATATTACCACCCTCGTGCTTCACGTTTGTCAGATTATAACTATTTTAGCTAATATGAGTCAGCGTTGCATTCTTGCGATCATGTTATTGTTAGCGTAATAGAACATCTATATATTGAGTCTTTTTAGGAAGAACATCGTCAGCGCCAAAAAATCTAATAGCCAGACCAATTGATTTTGCATCTTATGTCACTTACGTTAGAGTTCAAAGTGGAGTGAGTTAATAAATAGAAACTAAGTTTTAAAATGTAAAAAATACATTTTGGGAATGATTTAGAAATTACCTTTCTTTTGAAAATAGCAGTTATCAACTTCTTCCTAAAAAGGCTCTATATATGAAATGATGAATCCCTATTTTGGTTGGACCAAAACTAGTCTGATTTCACTTTTATTGTTGTCTTCTCGATCGGTCCATTTTTGGCAAAAATGTCACTTATATTTTTAAAACCTCACGTTATATGTATAATTTACCCCATTTTTAAATGGGAAATCCTGAAATGACCCCTTTTTTATGGGTGTTATGGGAAGAAATGTCTGACTTACTGACTTAAACCAATTCATGTTCCTTCGGGATCTTTTTGAGTACCAGGGCTGTGGTAACTCTTTCTAAGAATCCTTCAACCCTAAGGGGGTTAATTTGCTGACTATTGTTTGAGGTGCTCATTATGTTTCGCTTATAACTTCTCTTGAGTGTCAGCCAAGGTAATTAAAAACTGATACATATCTTGCAATAGTATCCTATCATGGAAATAGTGGATTTATCTCAATTCTTGTCAAGCATAACTCAATTGTGCGGGCAGCCCTGACATCAGATGCGCGGGCGCCGCCTGGAGGCAAGGCTGCACGCGATCTTCGCATATATGAATATTTACGGGATTGTTTTGTATCAACCCTTTCACATCTCTTTAGGATTTTAGGGTTAACCATATTAAAAAATATATATATAATTTATCCAATTTGGAACAAAACTGATGCTGTTTACGACCAATAACAATGACTATTTTAAATTACGTCAGCAAAGAAAGTACCTTTGTTTTATAAAGCCCTTCCAAAATTCATTCACTAAGTATAATATAACAACTTATGGGCTGTTAAGAATTTTCAAAATAACAGTCAAAGAAAATCCAAATTAATTGAATGAAAAATGCCCCTTCGCAGCCAAAGGGTTAGCTTAAGAAAAATAATCTCTCCTAATCTGAATAATGAATGTGCATGAATATTAACAGAAGTGGATCACCTTGCGACATCTTATTGTGTATAACAGTAGATTTTTTTTTTGTCGGCTTTCACAGGAATTCTGTGTCACCGCCCCGCCTGCATACAACTAAGTAATAATGTAAATGCGATTTTGCGTTTTGTCTTTTGAATTGTTTGTTGCATTTTCACCATAAACCTGCTATATTAGTCTTTCAGGAAGCGGGAGTGGCAGAAACGAAGCTAGCCTTTTCAGAACTAATTATTGACAACTTATTCGTGACCTAAATTTATTTTTAAAAACGACTTATTGCTGAATTATTCATGACTTTATTTATTGATAAATGATATTTATTTAGTAACTAAGTAACACTTTTTTTTGTCGCTTTGTTCGATAGAAAATTATAATAAAAGAAATGACCACGAACGAAGTGGTTTTAATAGAGAACGTGTTCCTGGCTCGAACTACATGAATCCCTTGGGATCATGGAATACAGGAACACCTTATAATTTTCTAAGTATTATTAGGAAGTCAAAGGCGACTTCCTTTCAAAAATTTTCTCTAACATGTTTGGCTAGCTCTTCGACATGAACTTTGAGGATATAGGTATTGTATTTACCTACCTGAATGTTTTTCTTCGACTGCTCTTGGTCGCTCGGGGTACTTATATCCCGGCCGGGAACGAAACCATACCGAGTTCTAATTCGACGCCAACGCCATCTAGAGAGGGTGGCGGCAATCATTGACTTCCATACATTTTGTGTGGTAATTTAATTTTTATTTATAATAATTGATTGCATTTCGTTTTAATAAATTGTTTTCCTTATATAAAAATATTTAATAACATTTTCAGTACCGTTAGAGTGGTTTAAATTGGGTTTAAGATCAATTTAGAATTAATTTTGCAAGGAATACTTGAATAGTTATTATTTCCATTCAAAATGACTTATGAATTATATTTTTCATCAAA
The DNA here is from genome assembly GCA_958496145.1 of Heliothis peltigera. Classification (NCBI taxonomy): domain Eukaryota; kingdom Metazoa; phylum Arthropoda; class Insecta; order Lepidoptera; family Noctuidae; genus Heliothis; species Heliothis peltigera. The sequence goes on from OY292321.1 coordinate 911,941, forward strand.
ATTATGTAAGACACGAAAACAATTATCATTTAGTTAAAAATACGACACTTTTTGGTGAGATAATTTATTGCTTTGAAAATCGCGCCATCTAGCGGACATTTTCTTTTCGGTTTGAATTTTATTTACTAGTAGTTGTTATAGAAGCTGTAGTATTTTGTTATTTATTTAATGTTTATTATAATTTGGAACAGTCGGTTGGCATGCAGTCATTATTACGTGTTCATTAAGAATATTCCGCGAGTTTCATGAGAAACAACAATGTAATACTTAAAGAAATAACGAAAATATTTCAGTTTATTAATGTGAGCGGTAGTAGAAAATTGAAAGAATTTATGTATTTCTTTTTAATATATCTTACTTAAGTCTACAAAACATATGAGGCGTTTTTATCATTCACACTTATAATAGATAAACTTCGAAGTTATTTGTTAGTTTTGTTTTGGTAACTTTATATAGTACAACAGGTAGGTACCTACTGACAGATGAAAAGATAATCTTTATTATGTTAATTTTGTGTTCAAATCGCAAACAATATAAATAATTAGTACAAAGTGTGTGTTTGTATGCGTAGAAAAATATACAAAACTGGTTCTCACCTTGGATGTTACACATTAAACGAGGACAGTGTATCTTATTGTCTTATCTGTTAAGCATGGTAGTTTGATTTACTTAAGTGTAATAAATTACAGTTGAAATATACAGGGTTACTGGGTAAGTCGACCTAGATCCGTTAAGGGCGTGCAGTACCCATCTTTTCTGACTGATTTCACTATGAAACACCCTACCCCAAACCTAACCGTTTTCGAAATAAACGAATGTTAATTTTTATTATAAAAAATGCCGATTTTTTACCATTAAATATGGTATTTCAAAATTAGTATGCTTAATTATTATTATTTTTTATTTTTTACATGCTGGTTAAGATGCTCCATGAACTTAGTAACCAAAATCCTACGTAAGTTAACTAAATACATTGTTCTGGACGATTGAAAGTTCAAAAAGTTATTTAAAAAAATTACAGTTTACATTTCTCTAAAGGATATTAAAAAAAAGTTGTATGGCAGACGTTCGGCAGATATGCCTAAAAACATCTACGTTTCATCAGCTATCCAACAAGGTATAACAATCTAGGGTCTTATTTAAACTCGTAAAAAAAATCTTAATTTCATAGGCGATAGTGGACGTAAACTAATTACGCGAATTGATTATTCTTTGGCTGGCCCTAGAAACTAAAACAAAACAGCAGGTCAGTTTGTACAAAATAACATTCATTAACGTCCTAGATTAAAGTTCGTGTTCAACATGTCCGCCTCTGTTTTGTATACATCTTCGCATTCTTCTGCGAAGCCCAGTTTTTATTACTCCAGTGGTCAATGTTCTTCTAATTTCGTTTGCGTTGATTATTCTGCCTTTCAATTCTTCGACAGACGCGATTGGATTTCGCCTGATTTTTAATGATTTGCCACTGAATCTAATTAGGGACATGTGGTTCCAGCATGATGGCTGCCCTGCACATTTCCGAAGAAGTGTCAGACATTGGCTGGGCACAACTTATCCTCATGAATGGATAGAACGAGGTGGGCTTTTACCCTGACCAGCCAGAAGTCCGAATTTGACCCCCATGGATTTTTATGTGTGGGGGCACATGAAGAGTCTCGTCTACAGCGAGATAAAGCCAATAGCGTCTGTCGAAGAATTGAAAGGCAGAATAATCAACGCAAACGAAATTAGAAGAACATTGACCACTGGAGTAATAAAAACTGGGCTTCGCAGAAGAATGCGAAGATGTGTACAAAACAGAGGCGGACATGTTGAACACGAACTTTAATCTAGGACGTTAATGAATGTTATTTTGTACAAACTGACCTGCTGTTTTGTTTTAGTTTCTAGGGCCAGCCAAAGAATAATCAATTCGCGTAATTAGTTTACGTCCACTATCGCCTATGAAATTAAGATTTTTTTTACGAGTTTAAATAAGACCCTAGATTGTTATACCTTGTTGGATAGCTGATGAAACGTAGATGTTTTTAGGCATATCTGCCGAACGTCTGCCATACAACTTTTTTTTAATATCCTTTAGAGAAATGTAAACTGTAATTTTTTTAAATAACTTTTTGAACTTTCAATCGTCGAGAACAATGTATTTAGTTAACTTACGTAGGATTTTGGTTACTAAGTTCATGGAGCATCTTAACCAGCATGTAAAAAATAAAAAATAATAATAATTAAGCATACTAATTTTGAAATACCATATTTAATGGTAAAAAATCGGCATTTTTTATAATAAAATTAACATTCGTTTATTTCGATAACGGTTAGGTTTGGGGTAGGGTGTTTCATAGTGAAATCAGTCAGAAAAGATGGGTACTGCACGCCCTTAACGGATCTAGGTCGACTTACCCAGTAACCCTGTATATTTTTTCAGCTGAAGTCATTGCCAGGGGCTAGTTAAGGCATAGAGGAAATTCGGGGCTGCAGGTTGTTCGCAAGCGCTACCGCGGTCCTTGCACACAGGGACCTCTAGAAGGAACATAGTGGGTTTTAGACAGTAAGAGTCTGACAGTCCTAAAAGCTGCACCCTCAGCGGGAGGGGTCATTTGAAAAAAGAGTAAAGATAGATTTTAAAATTGGTTTGGATCGGGTTTTGGTTATTGTTACCTTCAATAATTGTCCGTATTTATGCAAAATGGAACCACTCGACAAATTTCATTTTTTGATTTTTTTGAAGAATACTAATGTAAAAGTGGTCTAAATTCTTATGCAAAAAAGAACCACCTGATTTTCCCCTTGGAAACAAGGTATATTAAAAGCAGAACGGAACCAACAGCAATAACAAACGTTACTTGTAACGCAAAACGGAACCACGGTACAATACGACTCTGATGATCAAACAAATAAACGATAATACTATCATGTAATTTTATACAAAAAAGATCCACGCATACTTGGTACCATTATACATTACACATATTTCCATTATTAACAATTATTTTTTATACACAAAATAGAACCAAATTTCTGTGGTATCGTTATGCATAAAATAAATTCTTATTATTTAGTTGCTAATATTTGTAAAAGGGAACTTACCCGAGGCATTCACCCTCCGAGCAGTGCTCTAGCGACTCCACTCTGGACGGCCAATGAAGGCAAGCCAGAGGCGGGAGACCTGTCCCCCTTCAGGGTTCACTCCGGCGAGCCGGAGGTGAGGGACAGTATCCTCTCCCTGGAGCACTCGGTACCCGCGGGGTCGCTACTCCCCGACATCCGCTTCAGATGCCCTTGGGATTATTATTATTATTTTGTATATCTCTACTGGACCACGGGACAACAGAGTCCCGGATGTTTAGAAGGTAAACGTGGGGCCGAAGCCAACACGCTGAAGCCCTTTTGAGACAACTTTAATGTATGTAATGGTGACACAAAACCGACGATTATCCCTGTATACACTATGGTAATGAACCCAAGGACAACCCCCGGTTTGTGCTAAACTATTGCTAAGGATGGAAGAAAAACTACTTGGGTTATTGTGATGGGATGCTAGTGGACTAGGGAAGGGAATACTATGGGGACTATGACTCCTGCCGATGACAATGTAATAAATGCATGTAAAAATGGCAGGAGGAGACTCGCCAGCTCACTTACCGGGCCCCCGGGAACTAGTCGTTAAGTCGCAACAAGGGGGCAACGGGGACGTGAGCGGCTGAAGGGTGAGGTTACCCCGGCCGGCTTTCTACCCAGATCACGCGCCTTAAAACCAGCATTCAGCCCGGGTCTGTGCCCACTCGCCACTTACCCGAGGCATTCACCTTCCGAGCAGTGCTCTAGCGACTCCACTCTGGACGGCCAATGAAGGCAAGCCAGAGGTGGGAGACCTGTCCCCCTTCAGGGTTCACTCCGGCGAGCCGGAGATGAGAAACAGTATCCTCTCCCTGGAGCACTCGGTACCCGCGGGGTCGCTACTCCCCGACATCCGTCTCAGATGCCCTGCGGGCTTATTATTATTAATCTTAATGGGACATTTAGTTCCCTTGTGGCCGTCAGGGAAGCCAGTATCACCCGCGAAACTAGCCTATATTCGATCCATATTACATCTCATACCACAAGATGCACAGACTTTTTATAATGGTTTCGACTGTGATAATACTATAGAAGACGACATAGATGGACTAGATACGGTGGATTTCGAAATCCAATTTGATGATAATGTCGAATAAACGTATATTTTTGATAAATTAAAGCTTTATCCCGATTATAAATCACATTGTTACACTTATAGCAACAAATCCCTAGATTGTGGTTCTTTTTTGTATATGAGAAAACCTATTAATTACTTAATGTTTAAAGGAACCACATGCACGATTTCTTAATTATTTTAAAAGTATACCATTAATCAACAGAAAATTATATACACATACTAAATTTAGTAATTTATCAACATATTTAAATAAAAGAAATAGTAATTTTACTTCATTTAACAGGTGCTGCACATGTTTTCGTAAACCCTTCGATATCTCAAAATTGAAATTTGTCGAGTGGTTCCTTTTTGCATATATACGGACAATTATAAATGTAGTGGTGCATACGCGGTTGAACTTTTTTCTACCAAACCCTGATTTGTATCATGCTTAGCCGATAAAAGAAAATTTATAATAAAGCAAGTCAAGGCAAAAAAAGTTTAAATAACTTTTGTATCTTCGCGTGGCACACAACATGTTGTTTGGCTTCTCAGATTTGGGGTCAATGTACTGATAGCAGTTTCGGCCAATGGACAAGTCTCGATCAACACTTAAAGAGGCTCTCGTTACGGTTAAGATTCAAGCTTATTAATAGGAAGAGTAAAATAGGAGGTTCGTATTCCACAGGGGGTGCCGTTAGCGCAGTCGCTTAGTTTGTAAGAAATTTTTGCCCCTGGCTGGGGGCCTTAAATTCAAGGCATCCACAGGGTTCGTCCGGTTAAGCAGTAAACAGCCTCAATAGCCTGAACTGCGAGATGCCACACAAAAAAAAATAGAGCAAGTCTTTAGAAGGAATAGGGTTTTCCCTAATCAAATGGTCTAATTTTCTGCCAAATTCATTACTGGTGGCATAATTACTACATTATTCATGAACTTGCATACTTTAAAAATATTTTTTAATGTTAATATGGAAATTAAAGACATCATTGTTGAACCTTTAGAAAAAGTTTGACAAAAACTATTTTAATATGCTCAAAACCTGTATCTGTTGTGTGTTCATTCTAATTGCCATGGATATGGTAGGTAAATGAGTTTGCTTTTTTGTGCTATATAATTATTTTCTAGATTCAAAGAACTGATTTGTTTAAAAGATAATTGCATGGACTTTAAGTCAGTAATTGGACGAATGGTTGATGCAACCATTTTAATTACAAAAAGAATATTTTTGTGAATCCCATCTGTGCCATGTGAGCCTCTTCTTAAGCTGTGTTGGGGGTGGCTTCCAGTCTTGACCAGATGCAGCTGAGTACCAGTATTTTACGTGTTGTGATTGCCTGCCTAACCTACTCAACCCCGTTACCTGCCTGGGCTACGAAGGGGAGTGGGGTAAGACTGGTTGTCAGGCATTCTGGTTTCTGACTACAAGGTAACGACTGCCAATATAAACAACTGTATAAAGTACAAATCACAGCTGGGACACACCAGTTTAACATGCCTTCCGAAACCTGGAGGAATTCGTCTAACAAGCGCTGCTTAACCTTATGATAGATCGTATCTTGTGGCTGTTAACTAGCCACGAGCTCCTCCTCATTTTATTTGCATATCCTCATGTATCTTAGGCTGTCATTGAACATCCTTGGCAGTCGTTACGGGTAGTCAGAAGCCAGTAAGTCTGATGCCAGTCTGACCAAGGGGTATTGGGTTGCCCGGGTAACTGGGTTGAGGAGCTCAGATAGGCAGTCGCTCCTTGTAAAACACTGGTACTCAGCTGAATCCGGTTAGACTGGAAGCCGATCCCCAACATAGTTGGGAAAAGGCTCGGGAGATGATATCCTCATATATCTTACCTAGAACTTTCTTCCTTTATTTTCAGAATCCTTCCTATATTTATGATTATGAAAACAAAATGAAAATGAGTTTTAGTTTTTATTATTTCCTATTTGCTACTAAACATAATATTGTTTTTATTTTATTATATTGTGTTTCGAGAAAATAGCCACCAAAACGTCTACATTAATCTTACTTATCTTGTTAAGATTAGATCAGATGTCAAATGCAGAATGCCTCAGGTTCGTCACGTGGATGTTTCTTATAGAAATATTTAGAACGCAAAACAGAAAGATTAAGTTATCTGAGCAACTGTACACATGATCTTAAAACCCTAAAATCTCAATAAATGCTAGAAAAAAATATTTGAAAACGTGATTGGGTCTTATTAAGGACAGCTTTTCTTCTTATAATAATAATGATAGAGATTTGGTCTCATGAAAGCTAGCCTCCCCTCCCTCTGTAATAAAATGCACAGCTTTCTATGATCCTCAAGATGTAAAGTACGATTGGTACGTAGCCTGGCTACATCACTTTCATAAATAATAATTAATAGATACATCATAAAAAATAATAATTCACAATAATAACTGTAAAAAGTTATGTTCACGCAAGCAATTGACTACTCAAGTACTCACCCCTTATTCAAACCCTTAATCTATTTAAAAATAATTAAAAAAAAACACTCACCTAACAGTACAGTCAGCACCAAAAAGAAATTCCACAAAAACATTTTTTTACAAAAAGACATTTTGGGCACAAAAAAAAAGAAAATCGCAAATCTTCACGGGACACGTCGGTGCGCGTCAAATACCGTCTACATTTGAATCACTTGCAATTAGCACCGGTTATATACTCGTCAGTAGGAAACTCCTTCAGTATAAAATTTAAAAACCGTATGTTTGTTTTGTAGTGAGTTTTCCTTCGCACTGATAATACACTACATACGGAATCTGAATAGCGAGACTCTGAAGCTATTGTTCACGGTAATTAAAATCTGATTAGTGACGTCATTTGTACGTGTTTGTTATTCAGTTGTACTCTGATTACACGCGGTCGCTGACCAATCACTGTTCACATTAAAAACGGTATTGACAAAAAGGACTAACTAACCCGAGTCCGAGTCTTCTACTAATTAATAAAAAAAAAACAGTAAAAAAATACCTATTAAGTGGACATCACTAAATATATTCTAATTTTAAAATGAAATCATAACAAGCGTGTGTTGTTAAACCTGTTTTACCAGAATTTGCTCAGCAAGAGAAAAAACTAGTGGAACATATTTTTTTTATATAATATTATTTGAATCACATATTTTCTTATTTAGACATACTACACACAAACATCAAAAAGTAACCACAGCAAAGAAAATATAATTAAGTGCAATTATATAGAATTTTATTAAATAAAATTTAATAAAACCGCATTAGAGTATCAAATACGAGTGTAAGATTACATTATTATTTTTTTTAGGCATAGGCTGTAGTCAAAATATATTAAAAGATAGATTTCACCTTATATTTTATTAAAATCCAGACTCAATTTTTTTGGCTTCTTCTTTTGAAACAAATCTGATCTAGTTTTTTCATTTTGATTGTGCGTGTGAGTGTACCGACTAGTTTTTGAAAGCTCGTGATTTCTAAAGGTCAGTTCTAAAGGTCAAAATTGTCATAAAGGCTAGACTTTCAGCCAGGTTGACCCCACAAATATATCTTATACATATAAGTTTATTGTTTCAATCAAAATAATTAATCAACACTTCACCCCAAAGGATAATTAAATACCTTCACATTTGTAAGACGTCTTAATAAATTATGAGAAGAATCGTGAAAACCATAGGAAAATATTATACATTGTATAAAAAAAGAAGATCAGAATCAAGATGATTGTGTGTGTGTGTATTCTATGTATCTTTTATGTTTGTGTGAGTATCAGGTACTTGTTGTCATTGTAATCATTTTCTCACATCATTTATCGAATGTCCATTCGCTATTGATAAGATAATAATATATATTATCGCTTGCCGCATTGTCTTACTCTGCCTTGTTGGTCTAGTAGTTGCGAAGCGCGATTGCTGTGCACGGGGTCTCAGGTTTAATTCAGGGGTCGGAAATTGCTTTGTGGATTTTAAGAGACTTTCATAAAGCAACCCGGAGTCTGGAAGTTGGTGATTGATACACCCTCTGCATCATAGAGCACGTTAATATCGGTCCTGCGCATGATACCTCTCGGGCCGTGTCAGATTGCGCTCCCTTCCGACTATGAGAGTGAGAGAATAGAGGGTGCACCTATGTCTGCGCAAATGCTTGTGCACTATAATATATCCTGCGTAGCTTGCAGGGTGTGATTTATTTATTACATCTTATTTTGTGGTTTATTTAGTTATTTATTTCTTGGAGTCCACACGTGACCAAAACGCTGGTCAATACCTTGACCAAAGAATTAGCATTACCACTTAACGTGCCAATCCGGCCAGCCTTTTGGGCACGATCCCCGCTGACAGCGATGCGGATGAATGTTTTGATTTATTATTTTAACTTGCCCTTTTTTATATATAATTTTTGATTAGTTATTTAGTTTGTAAACATATAAAATACGAAAAGCATAAAAAATATATTATATATCTTTTGAAAAATATTAAATCCACATTACAGCTGCCTTGAAGCCCAATAAAAGAAATACGATTTTAAAGAATAATTTGCCAAAATATAATCACAATAATTATATGAATAGAGAACACAATGGAAGCTGTAGAAATGGAAAATCTTCATAAATCACCGTTATCAAAAACCAACTACAACGGATCACTTTCTAAAAGTTTTATAGGGGTCGATAAATTTTAACCAAATGATAACCAGCACAATTAGCCAATTACAAAGGTTTTTAAATCCAGTTTCGTATGTGTAGCAACTAGTTTTTTGAAATTTGGTGATCTGTAGGGTTAGGTTACTGCGGATTTCAATAACCTATCTGTTATTATTTATTTATAGACATACAGTGATATTTATATATATTTACAAACTTAAAAAAAACTATATAGAAAGAAAATAAAAAAGGACAAATTATAATAATAATAATAATAAGCCCGCAGGGCATCTGAGGCGGATGTCGGGGAGTAGCGACCCCGCGGGTACCGAGTGCTCCAGGGAGAGGATACTGTCCCTCATCTCCGGCTCGCCGGAGTGAACCCTGAGGGGGGACAGGTCTCCCGCCTCTGGCTTGCCTTCATTGGCCGTCCAGAGTGGAGTCGCTAGAGCAATGCTCGGAGGGTGAATGCCTCGGGTAAGTGGCGAGTGGGCACAGAGATGCTGGACCCTGGCTTGATGCCGGTTTTAAGGCGCGTGATCTGGGTAGAAAGCCGGCCGGGGCAACCTCACCCTTCAGCCGCTCACGTCGCCGTTGCCCCCTTGTTGCGACTTAGCGACTAGTTCCCGGGGGCCCGGTAAGTGAGCTGGCGAGTCTCCTCCTGCCATTTTTACATGTATTTATACATTGTCATCGGCAGGGGTCATAGTCCCCATAGTTTTCCCTTCCCTAGTCCACTAGCATCCCATCACAATAGCCCAAGTAGTTTTTCTTCCATACTTAGCAATAGTTTAGCACAAACCGGGGGTTGTCCTTGGGTACATTTCCATAGTGTATACAGGGATAATCGTCGGTTTTGTGTCACCATTACATACATTAAAGTTGTCTTAAAAGGGCTTCAGCGTGTTGGCTTCGGCCCCACGTTCGCCTTCCAAAAATCCGGGACTCTATAGTTCCGTGGTCGGAAAAAGACATACATAATAAATAATAATAATAAATCATTTATTTGCAAGAAATATGGTGATACAAAAGATGTTACAATTTTGTAGGTTTAGTACATATATCATATTTCGCCCTCATTATGGGCATGCAAAATTATAGTTAATTTACAATCACATGACATGAGTCAATAGCTTAGTGGGCACCAAAACGGCATGTGCTTTTATTTAAAAAATCTTTGAGACTATAAAAGCTCTCCTCAATTAACCATTTATGTAAGACACTACAGAACTTTTTATACGGCAAATCAGTCATTCCTTTGGGCAAAGATTAAAATAATGCATCAATCTATCTGTTGATTTGCTTACTGAAGATAGAATTGAAACTGGGGTCTGTTTCGCCACCTACGCATAAGTTCCAGTTAGTTTATTTGGTAGATAATTTCATACAACTTCTGTTCCATTTTTTAATTTATCTGGTAGATGAAGGCTATTCGGATATTGTGAAACTGGCCCTTAAAGGCGTCGAAAAATTCGTCTCCATCGCTGTATATTGGGAGGTAATTTTTGGTCAACAAGATTTAAAAAATGTAGTCCTACCAAGGACCGGTGTCCAGTGGTCATGGACCCCAATAATGGGGTCTCAAGTTGAAGACGATTCAGTATTCCAAAAACACGTTTTAAAATATAATTTCTTAGAACGTAATTTAATGATACACGCATTGCAGGTTAACGACAGGTCCCATTAGTTTCGAATCAAAGCAAACGCTTGCTTCCTAGTTATAAATCAATTAGTTTACGGTGATATTTATGAGGAAAGCTCTTGTTTTTTTGCTCTGTATGCACGTGGTAGACACGGTAAACTATTACTAAGTACAGACACATTAAGCTACCTGTAAATGGCAAATTTTCCCAATCAACTTTAAACCATATGCTACAGCGATAAAGTTGAAAATCTCTTAAGGAAATTTGACAGATTGTAGTTGCTTGATTTGAGGAATGTATGAAAAGATAGGATAGATGAATTTTGAGAACATATTATTATGTTATATGTATTAATTTACTGCCATATTTCCTTAATACATTTTCAACTTTATCGCTGAAGCATACCCAAAGTTGATTCGGAAAATTTTTCATTTTCGGTTAGTTTGACGTGCTGGTGTCTGTACATAAAAAAGATTCACACACCATGGTACATAGGTACAAGCTCCTTTAATCTGCCAAATTTCCTTAAAATAAATTTTCAACCTTATCGCTGAAGCATATATGGTCCAAAGTTGATTGGGAAAATTTGTCAGTTTCGCTCAGTCACACCAAGGTACAATCCAAAATACAAAAGATTAAAACGACTCACAAAAAAGGTCGTTAATTTTTTGAGTTTTTGTACAAGATTTTTTTAAGTGATCATCATGGTGATACAGGTAAATTACCCGTGAACTCCATACAAATTTTGACGAGTCATGGTCCATAGACTAAAGGTATAGCCTCATTTACTAACTCATTTCTTTTTTACTAATTTCACTATAAGTTTATAATAAAAAGCCTAAGCCTATAATAAAATACCTCCGCCTCATTTGTCTGCACGCAATATACTCAAAAACGTCCAGGCTGATTATTAGCTACGGCGACCGATCTCTCTAAGGAGATCAGCCAGCTGCGCAGGACATATTATAGTGCACGAGCATATGCCCAGACACAGGTGCACTCTCTATTCCCTCATCTATCCGATGGGACGACAATCGAACACGGCTGGAGAGAGATCAAGCGAAGGACCGACATTTACGTGCTCTCCGATGAATCGAACACCAACTTCCAGACTTCGGGCTGGTTTATGAGTTTCTTAAAACTCACAAAGCGATTTCGGTTCTTCTCAGCGATAACACGTAGGAAGTGGTGAAGGGCGGGCGTTTTGGGGGCTGTCTTTTATAAAATTTACCTTCAAAATGTGCTGGTTTTCAGCCTACTTTGAATAAATTACTTTTTTATCTTATCTTCTATCGGCTGACGGCAGTCAAACTATGCGACTACTAGACCAACGAGGCAGTTTCTCGAACTCAAAAATTACAGCATGGATTTTGATGCGTTTTAATTGAAAAAAAAAAGAGTCGCAGTGTATCGATAATACATTGTAATATTCAAAGAACGTTAATAAAGTCGTCATCTTCGGAGACATCGTGTGAGGAAGGGAATACTATTTCAAATTCAAACGCAATGCGTGCTCAAATGACGCAATTTTGACAAAAACGATTATTAGACATAATTATGGTATCCAAAGGTCCACAGATTTTGAGTACCTGATGTCATTTGTTTCATTCGCTTCTTTGTTCAAGGTTTTCTAAAAAGGTTAGCAAACTTTGGGTCAACATCTTCTCGTGAGTCTAGTCGTAGCATGGCGCGACTGCTGAGCACGATGTTTCAGGTTCGATTTTCTGGTCGGGCCAAAATTGCTTTGTGGGCGTTGAGAAACTTTCTCAAAAGCATCCCGGAGTCTGAAAGTTGGTGATTGATACACGTAGTGCCTGATCTCTTTCGGGTCGTATCGGATTGCCGTACCATCGGATAGATGAGGGAATAGAGAGTGCACCTTTGTCTGTGGTGGCTGATTTCTTTAGGGAGAACAGCCGCCGCTATTATCCTTCATTTATATATTTATTAAATAATAATTATCATCTCCCGAGCTTTTTACAACTATGTTGAGGTCGGCTTCCAGTCTAACCAGATTCAGCTGAGTACCAGTGTTTCACAAGGAACGGTTGCCTATCTGACCTCCTGAACCCAGTTACCCGGGCAACCCTAAATAACATTACTATCAAAATTACCAATTAATCTTCTTAATTACCCAGTTATCAGTTACCTAGAATAAATGTGTATTGTCTAGAATCAATTAAAATACACATGAACTACTTTCTATTTCCATTCTATACTATTGAGCCACAAAACTATTTGATACTAATTAATTATAGTAATTAATCACCAGGTAGCGAAACCTGCGGGCAAGGTCTAAGATAACAAATAAATGACAATGACGTTTAAGTGTTGTCAAGTGTGTGTGCGCATGTTTGATGTCCTGAGGAAGGTCCCTGAGCTACATCATTATCAGTGCAAGGTAATACGCATGTGCAGCTTTATTTAGCACGTAATAATATCATTATATAAAATCGGGACACCTTTTCATACACGGTCGGTTAGCTCCAAGTTATGTGTGTTATGGGTGCCAACACTACTGATAAACTACATTTATGTATTTTACACATATATATGTACATATTAACATTCAGACCACAGCCAACAAGCATGGTCATCACACAAATGTTGATCGTTCCGGGAATCGAAACAGGGACCCTCAGCTCGGAAGCCCGGCATGGTTACCATTGCGCCAAAGAGGTCGTCAGCAATGAAGGAAAAAATAGAGCTTATAATAATTCCCTGCCTGGGCTGCGGGTTGTTCGTAAGAGTTACCGTGGCTTTAGCACACAGGGTCCTCCAGAAGGAACACAGTCCGGGTATAACACAAGTTTAAAAGTTTCGACAGATCTCTGAAAAGGCTGTACCAATTTTGACAGGACTTTACTGGCAGTTAGCTGATTTAACAAGGAGTAACTTAGACTATGTACTTTGTAACCGGGTGCGGGAAGTTAGTTATTTTGGTCGCAGTAGAAACCGCAGGGAAATGCTAGTATTTTATTTGATAGTAACAAATTTAATGCCTTAATGAAAATCTGTCAACGTTTACTTTACAATATGATAAAGTCCTTGCTTCGCCTTGGTCTACTTTGTATTATCATTCAGAGATATTGAGATAAAAATTATAAACACTACGTAAGGGTGAGTGTATACTAGTCAGATCCTTGTGGTTACTGAATTTAAGTAATGTATCTAAGTCCTATAAGTATAATGAGAGATTCTTTATTGAATCTCTTATCCATACTAACAGAGACATATTTTTGTATCTAATTAACTAAAAACAACTAAATTCACTAAACATTAGTCACTTATAAAAAGGCCTTTTTTATGAGGAATCATCAAATTATCCCTCGCGCTGATTGTGCCGCTGGAGGGAGTGTCAGACTCTTACTGACTCAAACCCACTATGCTCCTTCTGGAGGTCTTTGTGTGCCATTGCCGCGGTAACTCGGCAGGCATATGACCTACTGGGCCACTCAGATGTCGATGACTATTTTTCGAGGAACCTTAAAAAGGCTTGAGTGAAACAAATGTATTGTCTTTGACTTTACATTTGTATGCATGTCTTGCAGTCATTGGAAAAACAAAAGTGATATTTTTTACGGAAATGCTGGTACTAAAATAAATGCTTTCTACTTGGTGAAGAAGCTGCGGGCTTCTCCTAGTACTGGAACGGCCCGCACATGGCCATGCGTCATACATAGCGCGGAATCCCCAACAAGATTCAGGCAAATCGATTTGAATATTGATAATAAATACCGGTTACACTGTAGCAGTTAACTAAGAAAGACCTTTATTATTAGATCTAGCCTGTGACTTTGTCTGTATGGAGTTTCCCGCGACACGTAAATTCCAATAATGAATCCCTTTAAATAGAAAACCAACAAGCATCGCGAGGGGACTGTATTCGAATAAAAAGAATAACCTATCACCAGCACATCAAGCTACCATTGATATTTTTTTCCAATCAAACGCTTCAGCGATTAGGTTGAAAATATATTAAGGAAATTTGACATAATGTAATAGCTTGATGTGCTGGCTGGCGTCTGCACGTTCGTTATAACATTTATAACAAACATTAGTAAAAACACAAAATATCAAATTAACTAATATAATTTCCACTAAAATGTGGTACAGATTCTCCAGTAACTGTGGCAAGGCGCGCCTCAGTGCAACCTCGCTCCTATACCTCGCCTCGCCTCGTGTGCACACAACTTAAAATTAATTCCATCTCAAACTAAGATACGGAATGTAAGATATTTGCTAACATTAAGTTTATAGTACTATTGTTGTAAAATTATGAACTATAACGATAGACGATTGAAGTACCTAGGTGGTATAATTACTTATGTTAACTGCCTTTGAGTTCAGGTGTTACTTATGTACAATTTGTGGTCTGAGTTTATGAGATGTTAGCGTTAATTAGTTATAACGACAACAGAAATATGTATAAAATTGTATTACTCTATAATTAGTATTTAAAAAAATAACTATATTGCTTTGTCCTAAACACTTTAAAAAAGAAGTTAGAAAAAAAGGAGTTAGTACCTGGAGTTAAATATTTTTTTTTTTACAAAAATATAAAACCGACTTCAAGAACATGAATTACACTAATCGGACTAGAAACCTCGGAGTAATCGGTACATAAAAAATAAAAATAAAGATACCGGCCGAATTGAGAACCTCCTCCTTTGTTTGGAAGTCGGTTAAAAATTGGGAAAAATATCTTATTTTAAGGCTCCTGAAGACTTTGGTTCTGTCCGTTACCTCTTCTTTATAAATTATTTCGTAAAGGGTACGGTAGACTGACCTTATCTGATCAATAGAGTATCAAATTATTAATTGTGAGACATTTAATTTTCATCCGGAAAATTCGGATTACCGAGTATTTTGATAAAATTTCAATGGTGCTGACAGACAAGTCGCGGTAGCCACATTTTCACGCGAATGAAGTCGCGGGAGACCAGCTAGTTATCTTCATATTTAGGTATTGATAACAAACTGTAACCACTTTATTAAAACATTGTCCTAAAAAGTGCTAGTTAGTACTAGGTTCAAACCGCCCCGTGTCGAACACTGAACCCGGTACTTTTAAGAACCACTATTAATAATAAGGGGGTAATTGTTCTTGACTATCCTGAGACTCAAGGAGTCAACTATAAGCTGAGAAGACAGGGAATGTAGAATGAACACTCCCGTATATTTTTGGACATTCAACAATTTAAATTAACAAAATGTCTAATCAGAATTAGCATTCCTGATAACTAAGAATTAATTTACTAACCTTGTGATAGCAAATAGCGTTGTGTGCTTGGTGATTACCTAAATACCTAGTTCATTAGAGAGACAATGTAATATTTAGTTATCACGTTGCTAGTTGCCTTAGAAAGTGTAATTATGTGACTTTCGCTCATAATGCATATTGTCAAATATGACGTAGTTTTATTTTTATTAGCATAAGGTTTTATAGTTTTAAAGATGCCAGCCAGAAACGATCGCAAGCTGTTTAGTGTTTATAGTACAGACGCCAGCACATCGAGCTGCCCGAAACTGTGAAATATTTCTATTCAACTTTGAACCATTTACTTCGGCGATAAAGTTGAAACCTATAAGGAAATTTGACAGATTGTACATAGTTGCTTGATGTGCTTGTGTCTGTACAAGGCTGAGGTTAATTAATACGGTAGGTGACAACTAGTCGAATTCTTTACTTTTATTAAACTGTCAAAAACGGTTATTTTCTATGCAATTTGGAAGAAAACACGAAAACAAAGTATGAAATTAGAGATTTGTAAGATCGAACTGTACACTTATTTCGATTGTATTATCAATAAAAAAAATTAAAACTACTTTTGGTTCAAACAATGAATGAAACTGATATTATTTTGAGATGCTTTACAAAATGAATATTATGATAAAGTATTTTATTTTTGACCTAACCTAGCATTAATCCATCTTTTTAGATTCAGTAAAATACTTATTTAATATATTATTACGAGTTGATAGTAAACATGTTTCAAGAATTTTAATTGTTACTAATTAATACTTAATTAACGATAGAGTACCACTTGTTTAAACAAATTGTTTGTCACAGTTAAAAATAATAATAACTCCTTACCTTGCTTTGCCATGGTCGCCTCGAGCTGACTTCTCCGCACCCTGGATAATGATGAACTGGCTTCTTCCCCAAGAAACCTCACCACTGCAGCTAATTGTATTAGACTGTATTATCTACCAAGCAACATTACCACCTTATCTTCATAAAACCGTTTGCCGTTCAAAAATGAATCTTATCTTCTTATACATAAGATAGTTTAGTTATTTATAGTTAAGGTATTTGTGTTTGTTGGTAGTTTTGTATTCAGTAAGTTGCTGAGCGAAGTCTAAGAGCGTGTTGACGTAAAAGATGACCAAAGTTTAGGCATCTCGTCATTATAATTGCCTGGAGATTAAACGACTAAACCATACGAATTTGTTGCACAATTTTGTGTCATAACTTGTAGAATTTCATAACAATACTGTATTAAACGAATGATTGCGTAATGTTCTCTCTAAGGAGATCAGCTGCGCAGGACATTTATAGTTCACAAGCATTTGCGCAGACATAGGTCTTCTCTCTATTCCCTCATAGTCAGATGGGACGACAACCGACCTGATAGAGAGACTTACGTGCTCTCCGATGCACGGGTGTATCAATCACCACCTTCTAGACTCAGGGATGCTTTGTGAAAGTTTCTTAAAACCCATTAAGTGATTTCGGCTCGACCCGGGAATTGGACCTGAGACCCCGTGCACAGCAGCCGCGGTATCCGATGTCTTGATCACCGAGGCAGTTTAAGGGTATTAACACAGAGTAAATAAGTATAATGTGCACCGTTCATAAGCAACTTTATGTGTAGGTATTTTTATTGTTTTAGCTGTTAACGAAAATGTGGCATAGATGAAAATGGCTGATGCGTTTGCATTGTTTGTTATAGATTTTCAACTTTATCCCTCAAGTATTTGGTTCAAACTTGATCAAGAAAGTTTGACATAGTACTTTCAACCTTTCCCTGTATAATGAGTTGTTTTTGTACACATATCTAACAAAAAAAACCGGCCAAGTGCGAGTCGGACTCGCGCACGTAGGGTTCCTTACCATTATTTATAAAACGAGCAAAAAATCATGTTTGTTTTATGGGAGCCCTCCTCAAATATTAATTTAATTTTAATAAAATTACTTCCATTTTTATATGGCTACATAATTATTTACAATTTAATTATAAATATAATACTATATACAAAGAAAATAAAAAAGAGACAAATTAAAATAGTGCATCAAAAAATTCCTCCGCATCGCTGTCAGCGGGGATCGTGCCCAAAAGGCTGGCCGCATTGCCACGTTGAATGGCAATGCTGATTCGTTGGCCAAGGTATTGGCCAGCCCTTTGGTCACGTGTGGACTCCACTAAACGCATGCTTAACTCTTTGAAAAGTTAAAATTACTTATTTTTAAAGTATACATTACATATTCTGTGAATATTTCAAGCATCTACCTGTTGCCGTTATCGATATCGAGCAAAAATGAACAAAAAAATTACGTCTGTTGTATGGGAGCCCCCCAAAATATGGACGGACGGACAGAGGAGCGAAAACAATAGGGTTCCGTTTTACCCTTTGGGTACGGAACCCTAAAAACAGTTAATTAAAATCAAAGAACAAGCCAAAACAGCTGAATGGAACTAGTTCGCCGAGAGCCTTGCATTAAGACCTAACATTGTTGATTTATAGCCTCGTGCGCACATAAAACATAGCTGCAATTGTCTGACACATTGTTAACTGACAGGTGTAGAAGTGGATTAGTTTAAGTTCGTTTGTCTGTTGCTGGTTATGCCACGTGGATCTAATAGTCACATAGCGCGACATTTGTGGGGTCTTATTTTTACGTGGGAAATCCTTAAATGTGAGAGATCCGACTGTCAGAATTTTACTGGATAAAACCCACTTTGTTCCTTCTGGAGGTTTTTTTGTACCATGGTAACTCTTACGAACCACCGGCACCTGCAGCAGCCTCAGCAGCAGTGTACGGGGTCCCGGGCGCAATCCGGGGTCGGCCTAAAATCAATTTGCGGGTTTCACAAAGAGTCTGGAAGTTGGTGATTGATACACCCTGGCATCGTAGAGCACGTAAATATCGGTCCTGCGCCTGATCTCTCTCCGATCGTATCGGATTGCCGTCCCAACAGACTCCATAAGAGTGAGGGAATAGAGAAAACCATCTTTCAAAAAAAAATAGCTTTAAATCAGATTTTTTGCCAAAAATTCTTTCGAATAAAAACCTTGGCTATGTTAGCTGGTTATCTTTTTGTACGATCAAAAGCTCAACTTAGTCCTTAGTTATGTCAGAATTATTGCAAGGAGACCCGGTGTCACAGATAGTCTTTAATTAGGCTTACTATTACATGAATAGCGAGCTAATATGTAACTGGTATTGTGACCACAGTTGAATCCGGTTCACATCGATACATATTCAAGTACCGGCCGGATCTGCGGATCTTTGGGCTCTCTAGTACGAGTGTAATGTGGCCTTGTCTTGTCTCCAATCTATCGGTTTACCCAGACAAAAAAAAAGTTCTAAGAAGAGAAATAATTTTTCAAAAACCTTTAAGTGGTTGATGACTATAGTATAGAAATTAATCTTTGGGGATTCACACATGGCACTGCTCAAGAGTTCAACATGTTCTAACTTCTATGGAATCTACTCGAACCTTTCACATGATTTCGCGGGTGATTTTCACTCCAAATCCACCAAATACTGCCCAACCGCGCAGTACTTTGTTCATCGTTCATCGTTTGTTCATCTAAAACTTATTTATTTATTTATTTATGACTATGGAAGACTTACAGCTTAATACAATATAATACTTATGGAAACTCCTCCTCAAAAGTTCATCATCAAAAAGATCATCAAGATCAGATTCTGTAGCAGTTTCCGCCTGGTCGTGCGGAGAACTGCTACAGAATCTGTCTACAGCCATTGAGATCCGCGGAGGTGCGCGGATTCGTGTTTAAATCGTCTAGGCGGATTTCTCTTCAAACTTGCAACAATTCTGGTTAAAAACATCTCAAACATGTCCGTGGTATTTTTAGTTATACAATAAATACAGATAATATTATGAACATAAGTCAACAATCGGGAAATATTTACATTTTGAATAAAGTATTAACTCTTTGGAAAAATAAATAACAAACCTCTTTTTTAAATATTAAAATTGGCAACATGGTATCGATACATTGGCCGTTAAGACGAAAAAAGTATCATATCAAATATCAGCCATATTTATTGTATTTAGTTAGTTTTTGACGTTATCGCTTTAAATTATTTTCTTATTTAATGGAAGTGTATTTTTTATGGTGATAGGATTTTGTGATGAAGGTAAATATTTCTTATTATTTATTTTGTTATTTAAGGCATCAATGCTTTTTATTATTGCCGGTCGTTTCATTACATAACTTTGGTTGCTTCGATCATTTATGATCTAAGGTTGTTAAACATTCTATTGAAGACTCGAAAAATTATGGGATCAATGCCGAAATTATCTAGGAATAAACTATTGCAACTTTATTAAGATAATCTAAAAACTAGAACTCGAAGCATGAAACCCAGAATCCGCGTCGCGATGATCCCAAATTATTAACACAGCCTCGATGTTTATAAAATTAAATAAGGGTAAAAGTGAAAAAAGATAAATAGAAATACAAAAAGCACCTACATAACCTTACAATATGCTATAGCTATATTCTTTATAATATGACAATACAAAAATAATGTTATGTGTCCAAGGTTTGAATACTAAACATTTTGACCAGTTAGAAACAGACGTAATGGCTTAAGAATTCCTGTAGCGGATTTATTAGGCATATGATCGGCTAGCACAAAATCCAAGCGCAGGCATGGGTCAGCGGGTCGTGTTAGGGTATAAGGACTTTTCAGTAGGATATCATCAAATTAACCTATTAGTTAGTACCAGCTGTTAGTGCAGCTGGTTCCTCCCGTGTCAGACTTTTACAGACTAAAACCCACTTCGTTCCTTCTGGAGGTCTTTGTATGCAGGATTCTTGCGAACAAACCTCAGCCTCGGCCCTACCGGGCTCCTCCAATTTTAATGAGGTACCTGGTTTAAGGACACGAATTTGGTCAATTTCTCCTCGTTAATTATGTCGTCAATTCCAGCCCAGGGTCTAGTGTCATGGCTGGTAATATTTCCCTGTAAGGACTTAAGATTATTGACCAATATTTTTGCTTTTCATCATACTGTTATCCCAGTCCTTCAAACTCATTGTACAGACGCCAGCACATCAAGCTACTACCACTTGTCAAATTTCCTAGAATAGATTTTCTACTTTATGGCTAAACCATATGGTTTAAAGTTGATTGGGAAAACATGTCAGTTTTGATGTGCTGGCGACTGTACCTATTTGTTTTTGACACCCATGGCCAGCCATGCAGTGATTTGGTAACCTAAGCCGAAGTCAGATTGGGACCTTGAGGTGCGCGTGTCATTTCCTACAATTCACCAGACAACGCACGCATTTGACCTACAATGACAAATTCCGTTGCAACTGACTTGCATGCTCGCATGTACAGACGCCAGCAAATCAACCTACTTCAATCTGTCAAATTTCTTTGATCGATTTTCAGCCCTATCACAGTACCCGAAGGTTGATAGTTGATTGGTAAAGTTTCTCTGTTCGTAAGTCTGTACGTTGCGTTTTTTCATAGCTGCTAGCCTGGCTGTACTTCACCTTAGGAACCATGCATTCTAAACAAGTTATTTATCAATTAACAATTGGGCATTGATACGTCTAGCTTTATTAGACCCAATCTTAAAATAAGGAAGTGAACATATTAAAAAAACGAAAAATCGAGTAGGTCTAGCGGACTGTCATGATCACTAGATAAAACACACTACACATTATTTATTTTTGTTTATTGCACCGCAACTTCTGAATCAAAACTACTGGTGGACTCCAAACAAATAATATGAACTTCTAACTGGATCTCCATCGGTAACCCATTCATTATAATCATCATCCTCCTGCCCTTATCCCAAGTTTTATTTGTGGTCGGCGCAGCATGTTTTTGTCTTCCACGCTCTTCTATCTGCCGTCATCTCACAAGTTACATTCTTTCTAGCCATATCAACTTTCACGCAATCCATCCATCGCTTCTTTAGTCGTCCCCTTCCTCTATATCCATCCACATTCATGTTCAATACCTTCCTCACAACATGATCCTTATTCCTCCTCATATAAATAAACTTTTCTATATCTTCGATTTGGTTGTTGAAAGTTAGGTAATATCCAAAATTGTGGGCCATTCCAAAAATCTCTGAGGTGCTTCGTATCTTCAGTGTGTTCAGTTTGGAAATATTAAATTATCCAATACATACTACAAAAATCATTGAAGGAGGCAAAAGTGGGGACAGCAACTTATTAGTGTTTTTTTTTGTAGATATTTACTCAAATTGACTATTTTCTTTGAACTCTGCCTAAAATTTGTTGGGTTCAAGACCTCGGTTTTTGCCCTGCCTACGTTGTCATATGACTTATGTATGTAGGTTTTGTGATCTTATTCCAAACGCAGTTATCATTCTTCTAAAACTTTTCTCCAGGCTACGAAATTATATTCCAAGCAGCGTGCGACGCGGCTCGAGCAGTCTCCGCGGTCCAGTGTCGACCACACGTATAGCTCCCCTGAACTGCCGGGCGCTAGGGCCAAGGTCAAGGGCAAACTTCACCCTGACGACTACGGCAAACCCGTGCTTGACGGGCAGTCGGCTTCGGAGTCACAGCTGGTTAGTTCTTTAATTCAATAATTGACACCTTATTTGGTTTGAAATGGAGCCCGTAATTTTTTTCAAAAGCAAAATTTATCGATTTTGATTTTGAAAATTTGTTTAGTCCCTAATTTGAAATTTTAGATTCCCTACCTTACCAGTATCTGAGAGAATTTTCAGTTACTAAGGGAAGAGTATTCAGTAAAATATATTTCATAATTTTTTAAAGCATTTTTCGATTCCAGCTCGTACGAGACAATGCTTCAACCCCAAGTTCTCCTCGGCTAGACTACATCCCGGGTAAGGGCGATACGTACTCCAGTCCTGTCCAGTCCGACGGCATGGACCACAGCAGCACCGTCCAGGAGATGTGCAATAGCAGGAAGTGCACCAAGGTTTACCCCCAGAGGGACCCTGGGAACACCCAGACGTGGAAACAAGACAAGTCCAAGTGCTGCGGTAAACAGGCTACAAATAAGGTACCCCTTACCTAGTACTAGTTTATCATCATCATCATCCTCCTGCCCTTGTCCCAAGTTTTATTTGGGGTCGGCGCAGCATGTTTTTGTCTTCCATGCTCTTCTATCTGCCGTCATCTCACAAGTTACATTCTTTCTAGCCATATCAACTTTCACGCAATCCATCCATCGTTTTTTGGTAGTACTAGTTTATGTTTGTAGAAATTTGCCTTTGCAATCATACTTCATCATCATCTGTTTTTTTTGCGGAATAGGTAGATTCAACAGCTCTCTTCACGTCTAGCTTAGCTTAACGGTTGAAAGGCTAATTGGTCTAAGCGATTTTTTGAGATAATGAGTATTATACATAACCAGAATCACCAATTTTTTCTCCATCGTTTGATCCGTCCTCCTGTACATTTTGCAAAATGTAGCATTGATCAATTAGCCTTACAACCATCGATGTTGATCATTAAGTAATATTTGGAATCAATATAATTTGACCGCCTTTGCTACATAGTTAGGTGAATGCAAACTAAAATTATAATTTTTTTCTTTACAGAAGCATGGACCATGTAAGTACCCCCATAACTGTTTATCATATCGAACAATTTTCCTGCAAGTTTTTTTTTAATGTAACCGTATTCTTAGTTTCCCCAGTCCCTTATGAGTCCGACGAACCTTTGTCGCGGCAGATCCGGGACATCCATCATGATGCTAGGAAGAGCTCCAGGATCATCAGGGATTCCAGGGCTAGGCTTCTTGAAATTCAAAAGGTGAGTCCTTAGCTCATGGTAAAATTGGAACTTGTGACTTTAAAGGATTTTTTGAAAATCTTGGGGAACTTACCCTACTTATTTTTAAATTTCGCATTTATGTCCATTTCAAAAATATTATAATTATACTTTTTTCATCGTTATAGTTACATGGAGGTAACCATCCTTAACTGTACAGAACTAATGAAATATGAATATGACTTGAAACACAAAAAAAAAAACCTGATCTGCAGTTCTACATCATCACAGCCTTCTTATCGTCCCACTGCTGGGCACAGGCCTCCTCTCCCGCGGAGAAGGATTCAGCATTAATCGCCACGCTTGCTCAATGCGGGTTGCTGCAGTTCTTAACAAACTCTTTATTATAAGTATAGATATCGTCATGAAAAAGATTGAATGTATAAATAAAATACACATTGATATTTCTCTAAAAGCCATGCCATACAAATTCCTCTCAAAGATATCATTCATCAAGCTTCCTCGAGCACCATTGACTAGCTGCAAACTAGATTGCAGAAGGAAGCTCCAATTGTTGGCCTAAATTAGTGCATACATGAAACGCATTGTTAGCGCCGCGTACAATAAGCTCAGAATTCAATAGGATATGCATCAAGGTCGGAAAGTCACGTAGGACAGACCACAACATTCATCTACAGCAATTGTCATGTTTAAGACTGAATTTATGGGTGCGTCTATGTTAGGCGAACCGAGCACGAGCGGAGCCGTTCTCGGCTTCATCGTTCGCGGCGCAAGTGAGGACATACAACGATCTATGTCCTCGAACAAAAAACCGAAAACAGTTGGAACGCAGCCAAGCACGAACGAAATGCTTGCAGCACGCTCGTTTGAGGCTTGTAAGTCGGTCCACACTAGACGAATTGTATTCGGCTCGCGCTCTGCTCGTGCTTGGATAGACGCACCTTTAGAATTCTGTTTGCAAATGTGTGGTGGTTGCATTCAATATTCCGAAGTGGTTAGGTATTATTCGTTACCTTTACATTTTAAAACTTTATTTTTTACTGGAAATTAATTTAATGGTGGCTTACATTACTACAGCTGATGATGGATTTTTTTCCAGAAAGCCACAATAACTGAGGCAGATGTAAAGGAGCTAGGTGAACGGAATGACCTGCTGCTTCGAGAGATGGAGCGGTTTGACCGCATGACCAGGACTATTCAGAAGCTGGTGGGAGTTGAGGTGCAGATGAGGAAGAGGAATGAGGAACCTCAGAGGTGCATGGACTATGTGCCGGGGAGCGCTTATGGTAAGGAGTAATTATTTTTTCCTCGTTAGGTACTGAATTATGAGAAACTGTTTTGGACAGTTGATTTAACCATATTGTCCCCAAATATGTGATAAAGCGAGTGCTACCCAAGTAAGTTGAGGAGGCCAGCACGTACAGGCGCCAGCAGGTCAACCTACCCGAATCTGTAAAATTTTACCAATCGAATATTATTCGAATATTCTTCGCGTACTGTGATAAGGTCGAAAATGTATTTAAAAAATGTCAGATTGAGGTAGGTTTATGTTCTGG
This sequence comes from Heliothis peltigera, assembly GCA_958496145.1. Lineage (NCBI taxonomy): Eukaryota > Metazoa > Arthropoda > Insecta > Lepidoptera > Noctuidae > Heliothis > Heliothis peltigera. The sequence goes on from OY292321.1 coordinate 936,958, forward strand.
CGTCTGTACAAGCGAACAAATAATAAAAAATGCGTGTAAGAATGTTGTTTCAATTGAACTATCTAAAAAGTTTGCTCCTAAAATCACGTCGCACTACAGCCAGAAAATAGGAGAAGTGCAGGGCAATTGTAAGCTAGCATCAACAATTTCTAATCAACGGCCCACATTGTTGCCGGGATGAGTTTCTAGAATATTCCGCTGCGGAAATTTTGCTCTCGGATATATAATTTGCGCAAACTATTTTTGACGTGCACGTGTAATGGTTGTTATTTTTTCAGTTTTTTGTGCCCTGCATTTTCGGTGATCACAAATTAAGTTTCTAAACAATATAGTTTATTCTAACTATTATTTTGTATGTCTCTTCTAGACCACCGGATTTTTAAAAGGCGAACGTCTGGCGGAAGCCAACACGCCAAAGTCCTTTTGAGACAATTTTTTTTATTATCATTATTGTTGTTTCAGAGCCAGCCCTATACCACGAAATGAAAATGAATCACCCAACAGTGCTCCTAGCGGGACCCCGCAGCGGCATGACCCCAGGCCTGGGCGCCTGCGAGCCTCAAACGCGCAGCAAATCCGTACGTCCCCATCACTGTCCCAGATGCACACGATAGCATAGTTAACACAAAGAAAATGTAAAAAAAAATAGCAAAATATAGAGCATTACAATAACGAGCATGTGTTTCTTTTAAGGAGATTGACCTGACTCGCAAGCTTAGTGAGAGCTACGACATGCAAGAGAAACTCGCTGCTGATAACGCCGACTTAGAAGTCAAGAGGTTTCAGTTGGACGCTTTTTATTTTAGTAGAGTATTTGGTATACAATACATTAGATAGAAGGAATATAGAAGAAGACAATAAATGCTGCGCCGACCTCAAATAAAATTGGCATAAGTATCACTTTGAGGGAGGCCTTTGCCCAGCAGTGGGACAGTTTAGGCTAAACAAAGGTATCACCGAAGTATATTTGAAATTATCCTTATGTAGTACTGCAATTCAAGAAACTTCCCAATCTATTCCATGTCCTAAACTTTTGTCAGTTTCCTTGCACAAAGGTTTATAGCGAGCTTGAATCCATGAAGTATTTAATTCGATAACACTGACCGTTAAGTGACACCTGTCAAATAATTCAAAATTAGAAACTCTAATCGAGATGTCAGATGTCATTCCAGAAATCCACAGGGATCCCGACAAAAGTTCTATAAATCATAAAAAAGCCAAAAATAAAACATGAAATTTTAATCATCATATTAAAAAAGACAGAAACATGGACAAATTAAGGTATGTACTTGCAGGTATATATTGTACAAGGAGCTTATGACCAAAGACCAGAATCTGGAGACCTGCAGAGCGCAGATAAAGAGGCTGCAAGGGGAACTGAAGTTAATGAACAGAGAGAATACATTGCTACATGAAAAACTGGATAAGAATAATCCGGAGGTGATGGTCTTTGTGATGATAAATCTTCTACAGACCTTTAGAATCCTTTAGGTACTGTTCCAGCGATCAATGGGGTTCTTGGAGCGTTTCTTATTAATTACTTGTATTAGAATCTCGTTAATGGATGAGTTATTTAATATTTGATGAAGTTTTGTTTACGTAGGGCGATGCGACTCCGGTGAAACAAGATTCCAGATGTCAGCAAGATAATACAGATTTATGTGAACAAGTAAGCAGAACAAGTTTGCGTATAAATTATTTTAATATACAAGTACTTTTGGTGAGAAAATCTTTTGTTAATCATTCTCACTAGTGGATTACTTCAGATTATGTGTGAAAATTTGGCTTAAATCTTATTGCTTAGCGGTATTGAGATGATGGAAAATAAGTCGTAGATGGTGGTTATTTTGATATGTGTCACCAATCAATAATCACACTTTCGCACTTAAAGATAAAGGCGAATTTCTGTGTGTATGTTTGTTACCTCTTCACACCCAAACAGGTCAATGGATTTTGATAAAACTTAGCAGTAATATAGCTTATAAATCAGCATATAGGCTACTTTTAACGAGTTAAGTAATATATTTCAGAGTGGCAAGTCTGTCGATTCTACTCAGGCGGTGGAACTTTTTAATAAATTAGAAGATTATAAGAATTCTACCGAAGGCATAGTACGTATTTTCTTAAATATTAGTAGTATGCGGATATGTTATTTCCATAGATAAACTGTGTTATCCCAATTTGTACGAAATAAACTCAATCTTAATAGCCACAGCACTGATCTGAGAATTAAGTTTGATACGACCCTGCTTAGCACATTGCTATGTTATTTAGTGCAGGTACCCATGTCTAAGATTAGCTTGATCACCGGTTTATGAGTATACTGAAATTTAGGGCCTGTTTCACCACCTACGGATAAGTTTTTGTCAGTTTATTTGGTAGATAATTTCATACAAATTCTGTTCCATTTTTGAATTTATTAGGCAGATAGTGGCTATTCGGCCATCTTTAAACTGGCCCTAAGTGATGTCGCACTAATGATGCCATTTAATTATTATTTTTAAATCTTAGTTCCAAATATAAATTAACAATGAGATGTATTTTTGCATGAATTCCACAAAGCCATATTAAAAAAATCAAAATATTGTATAGAGTCTTCATCAATTTATTAAAAAGGTTGAAAATAAAATATGTTCAGAAATCATTTAAAGTAACAGTCACCTATTACTTAAATTACTTTTTTGAGAACCAATTCGAACTGTTGACAGTTTTTAAAGACGCAAAGCCATATTGTTGCTTAAGTAATTAGTTACATTCAAATAAAGACTTGTGCTTGATTGAGATTAGATTGGATTAATTTTCTAAGTACTAAACATTTCAAATCAAGTGCTTATATTAAGACGAGTTTGATCTCCTTTGAATTGCTACAACAGAAAAGCTGGCAATCTATTGTATTGAGAAACATTTAATTATTTAGCTAATAAACCAAAAGGTACACCTAGTTGTTGAATACTAGGTAGGTTTATTTTTTGAAAATACTTCTAAAAACGAAAGTATCAAAACGTTATTTCATTCTTTTTTCCGTAACATGAGACGAAACTACGAAACAAAAACTACGTCACTAATTTAAGTACATAAAATTCCCGTCCGTCTCACTAAAATCATGAATAGGACGATCGGGAACAAATTTTAATTATTTTTGTAAATTCCCGTTCGTCCCACTGAGGGGACGAAGGCAATGGGGCAAATGGGAAAACATGGAAAAAAAATAACGCGTTACCGTTCCTCCCACTACGGGGACGAAGTCAGTGGGGCAAATGGGAAAACATGGAAAAAAAATAACGCGTTACCGTTCCTCCCACTACGGGGACGAAGTCAGTGGGGCAAATGGGAAAACATGGAAAAAAAATAACGCGTTACCGTTCCTCCCACTACGCGGACGAAGTCAGTGGGGCAAATGGGAAAACATGGATAAAAAATAACGCGTTACCGTTCCTCCCACTACGGGGACGAAGTCAGTGGGGCAAATGGGAATACACGGATTTCTATATGAAATAACAAAACATTAAAAATGACATGTTTGCTTCATCCCAGGAAAAACAATTAGGTGGTTTGGAGCTAGAGGTGCGTCAAGTTAAAATGGAAATGGAGCAGGTGAAGAATGCGGCAAAGAGTGCTTGCCGCGGGGGCGGTAACAACCCCAACACTTGTTTCGAGCAACCGGTACCATACTTTTAAACTTTACTCCAAAGATCTCACCTGTAGCTTGGTCCACGACGTAGGCTTACTAACTTCTAATGCTCTTAGAACTCACTTTCGTCTCGGATTTTTTATTGTTTGTTTGTTGTTACTTCATCATCATCAGCTTTTTTATCGTCTTTGCTGGGCACAGGCCTCCTCTCACACGAACAAGGATTAAGTGTTATTCACCACGCTTGCTCAATGCGGGTTGGGGACTTCAGACCTTATAGTACAGTTTTACTCTAGATGTTTTCCTTCACCTTTAATCTGTCATTGGTGTCCAAGATATACCTAGAAAGTACCTATAACTTAGAAAAGATGCATTGGTACTTGCCTCACAACATACATAATATTACTCAATATTTTCTTATTGTTTTCAGCAAGGACCACCAGTGCCTCCTATGGCGAGAGCAGTTAGTATTTAGCTTCTTTTTATTTTTTTTACGATTATGTGATGAGGCTGCTTAATTAATATTTAATTTGTCTTCCAGTGTGGTGTTTGTCCTCCTTGCCCGGCACCATGCAACCCTAACGCCCCACCGGTAAGAAATGACGATACAGCATAAGATTTTGAACTTTAATTCGATGGTAATAAGCGCGTAATTTGAATAACATCCTTCTTTTCTGATTCTCCGTAGACTCCCGCTGAGAGGGAAGTGCAAAAACTAACACTCCAGCTACGACAGACTGAAGAAAGCTTCAAGACCAAAGTTGCTGAGGTATCTCGTCTAACTAACGATTGGTCCCATTTATAAAAAAGAATTTTTAAATTCTCCATCCTTAGAATGATCGATTTTTTTGAATGTCTTGATGTGAGGCTAATTAGTCGAGGTTTTTTATAAAGTGAAAAGGTTGTTTGGAGTAAGTATATTGGGTTCGTAATAATCTTCTATCATCATCATAACATATCACAACATACCCATTCGTAACATCGAAGTAGCTTATAAAATATTTGCGGGAGCGTAAAACTTCGGTTAACACGTAATATTATTACGAAATAAACAACTTTTAATTTAGTTGCAGCAAAAATAAAAATATCGTAATATGAAATGTTGGATTTTAGATCCATCACGAATTGGCGTTGTTCAGAACGCGTTGCAAAAGGCGCCAATCTCCATTAATATCCAGAAAGGCGACACCACGCGAGATGGTGGACCATTCAACTATGTGCAGGCCGGCAACAGTTTCTCCAAAGACAGGTCAATTCCTGAGACTTTGTTTTGAAAAAGTTTCTATAGAACTCGTCCTTCTGACATTCAGGGCTCAGACGTGGTCAAAAAATTCAACATTTCATATTATAATGTTATTTTTTTCCGAAATAATGTCTTTACTATCATCAGCACATAATTATTATTCGCTTGTTTAGATTATCATTAATTTCGATCTCAAATTTGGTATAGGTTCAAATTTCATAGAATTTCCTATATCATCTGTGAGTTTTTGAGATCCATCGAAGGAACATATTGATTATACATAAGAAACTTTAAAGTCCCAAATTGTGTGCAGTGCGCTATGCTCCGAGCAGAACTTATGAAAAAGAAAGAAGAATTAGAGAAAGAAAGATGTCAGCACCGCGAGGTTCAGAACAAGTTGAGAGAACTAGAGATGAAGTTCGAAGGTCTCGCGACTCATACGAATATGCTGTTAGGGACCAAAGAACAGGCTTTTGAGCAAGAGATCAACGTGAGGTCGCTGAAGCAGTGCTACAGGGAGGCAAGAGAGGAGATCGATGAACTGAGAACGTTGATGAAGGAGCAAAATGATCAGCTGCAGGATTACAGAGTCAAAGTGAGCTCATTAAAAAGTTGCTTATTCTTTGGTTTTATGAAGTTAGGTAGTCATTTTAAAGAAAGAAAGAGATAAACAGTATTGGTCAAAATATGAGTACAATTAGTTGTGTTTATACGTTTCAGTTCTAGCCATATTCTACCATACACAGCCGTACAAATGTTTTAATCTACTTTATCTTAAACCTGTATATACTAATTCTCTTCTTTCAAAATATGTTGATGGTGAAATCAGTTGCGGTACTTTGCAAAACGCTAACATAACTATTATAAGAGTGTTTAAGATACGCGTAGTATAACACATAGATTTGAATTTAAGTTTCTTAGCTTGCAACAAATTAGTTCTATTTGGTTTGTTTTTTGTTTCCTCAGTACCTGCAAGCTCAGCAACTCGTAGAAGAGCAACGCCGTCAAATGGACATGATGGATATGGATAACACTAGAATCAGCGAACAAATCAATCTTGAGATACAAAAAGTCAAGGTACAGTAAAAAAAAAAACTATTCCTTGTAAAATGTGTACTGTACAGTGATTCGCAATAAATTACATAAAATACACACCAAAGGCCATTTTTACCGGTTACGGGTAGTCACTAATCTACCAGATGAATTCAAAAATGGAACAGAATTTGTATGAAAATTATCTACCAGATAAACTCATCGCACGTTTTTGTCTTCCACGCTCTTCTATCTGCCGTAATCTTAGAAGTAACATTCTTTCTAGCCATATTATCATCTTTCACGCAATTCATCCATCGTTTCTTTGGTCGTCCCCTTCCTCTATATCCATCCACATTCATGTTCAAGACCTTCCTCACAACATGATAGTTTATCTACCAGATAAACTATCTGGAACTTATCCGTAACCGGTGAAACTGGCCGTAAGACTTCTTTTTTGACAGCAAAAAGTTTAACATATGAATACGCATATAACACATGCAACTATGCCTAAACACACGCAAGCCCAAGTCTCGCGGTTCCAAAAGTATCACGACAACCTTAAAAGGACATGTCCGCTTTTTGTATGGACGTTGGTTTTTTATTCCGAGTAAAATTTAACCACCATCAATGTTTATTCATATAAAGACGACAAAAATAAGGAACTTAGAACCACTGAAATAATATTTTTAAACCCCTCCATTTTACAGAAAATTCAAAACTTAATAATTGAAGTTATTATTATTCTTTTAATTGCTGGCAACCCTTTAAAAAGGTAGTTTTTATTTAAAGTATCGCCACACTGGGATAATGTTATATTTGACTTTAGATTATAGACCTATAGATGACTAGATGTAACCATGAGACTGTAGGCAAATGTGGAAATGAGAAGCATATGTACGAAATAAGTAAGAAAATTGAGACAAAACATAATATTCTCTGTCGCATTCGGCGTGCCGGGTGTTGCTCGGCCAACATTTAAAAGTTGGCCCAAACAAAGTCCTGGATCTCTATCACCGAGAGGTCGACTCAGATCATTTTTTATGTTTTTAGAAAAGTTTCGGCAATTAAGTTCTAGTTTTAGTGTATATAATTATGAGAAATAGACTCCTGTAGTTGAGTGTTTAGTGCATTTTGAGTTTTATAGTGCTGTCTCATGTGCAGCCACGTGGGTGCTCCATCTATAGGTATTATAATCTAAGTATTTGACAGAACAAATTATTTATCTGTCACTGACAATAGAGATGGGTCAACTTACGATTTGACTCGCTTCAGGTTAACTCGAATTGAAATTCATGTGATTCTGTAGTTTGATAGTAACAATTTTATTATTTTATGTATCAGGTATAAGAGAAGACCATTTGTTTTCTGAACCTATTTTTCATTAGAAAATAGATAAAATAGTAGAATAAACTTCTCACATAAGAAATCAAACTTGCATGCGGTGTTTACCTGTAAAGATTGTGCATTTAGTTTATAAGTTTTGATTTTATTTTATCTGTGTACCTACATATGTATCACTGAAACAATAGCTGGTAAAACTAAATAAATAAATAAACTTAGTGGATAAATCGATTTCATTTGCAGGAAAAATCGATTCTTCGATTAATTAATCGCACCCCTATTGGCTCCCCTGCCGTTACAGTATCGTTCGTCCGCTATAAGAGTGCTTTATTATTATCATTGCGCTTTACTGATTTTTCCGATTTAACTGACTTGAGCTTTTCACAACTGATTTTTCCACTTAGCACATGATTGTTTTATAAACCTGTGACTAACAATTATGATTTTTCGTACCGATATTTGATATTGCACGTGACGAGTATTAGACCAATTATTGAATTTATTTATTTCTCAAAAACACCAACATTATTGTACTTAATCATATTTCGTTAGTGAGTAGCAGACAGTATAAAACAGACATCTTGCTAGCTCGCCAAACAAGAAAAAAAAACATATGTTTATTTATGTATTTTATTTACAATACGAATCGCTTGCATGAGAACAATAAAACACTGAAGCTTAATTTAAACAGTTTTAAATATAATTTTCGAAAGGCTTTTCATCCACTCATCTTGATTTCCAGTCGAATAAAATCTCAGTTTATATCAACAATGGTTCTGATCGGTAGATAACATTATTATTCATTTTCTTCGGCTGATTATAAGCTCTCATGTAGTATGATGAAACATGCATTTCTTTTTGACTGGGGTCTAAGTAAAATATTGTAATTTACACGTGAACAAACTCGATATCCTTGCGCAATTCCATTTGGAAAATTGTGTATTTTCTTTCTATGTTCTGCTGACAGTTAGTAACTGTCATAAATTGACAAAGAAAAACTGTCCTCCTATGTCAATTTTACTTTTTTTTGGGGTGCGTTCGATTTCCTAGCCTAGATAAATCTTAAGGTTTGTTAGTTTTAGGAGTAAATTCACACTATATTGAAAAAATATTTTTTCGGAAATTGGAGGGCTTTAAAAATGTTTGATATAGTCAGAAGCCCTAAGTTTTGACATGTCTATTCAAATATATATACTTTACCGTGGTTAAAATTTTTCAATAATAAAAAACCATTTCTGGACATGTTTTCCTCCGCTTCCATAAATGCGGTCCTGAATTTCTCATGGAGCGATTAAAATTTAATTAACGCTGGAGTTAATTATCGAAAAGTTTGGCTCTTACTGTGAAAGTTGACTGCGCGTGACTTTCGGTTTGTTCGCAACAAAACACGGAGTTCTTGTTAAAGACGCGAATCCAAAGTGTTTCGAGTTTTACAACTTGTTTGCTTCGGGTGCACGTTATTTTTACTTGTAATACAAATTTGGTGGAATACGTTTGAATTGTTTAACATAATCATTATTATGTAGGTCTGGAAGAGTATCTGTTCTGAAGGGGTTTACTTGTTATTTTCTTTACAAATTATTACTTACAAACTTGCCTCGTTGGTCTACTAGTTGCATAGCGCCACTGCTGTGCACTAGTCTTGGCTTCGATTCTCGGGTCAGACCGAAATCGCCTTGTGAGTTTTAAGAGACTTTCATACAGCAGCCCGGACTCTGGAAGTTGGTGATTGATACACACGTGCGTGGGAGAATGCGCCTGATCTCTCTCCGGTCGTGTTGGATGGCCGTCCCATCGGACTATGAGATTAAAAGAATAGAGATTGCACCTGTGTCTGCGCAAATGGTTAAATAGGTCCTGCATAGCTGGCTGATCTCCTTGAGAAAACTGCCGTGGCCGGCTATCGGCCTGGACTATTAAATAACTTTCCTTAGGTAGAAAACAATTTTTATAGTCCTCTTTATTTTTTCCGCTTATTACCCATGTATCGTTAACAGCTGAAATTCCAAGAGAAGCTACAAGAGCTGGCGCCGATCCCAGACTTATTGAAGGCCACACAGATGAGGCTGAAAGACGCGCAACAGGCGCAAGCACTCGCTGAGCATAACGCTGAACAGCTCGCCAGGGAACTCAACTGTGCGAGAGAGAAGGTAAGACCTCTAAAATATAACTCGAGGGAGAAGGCAAGGTTCTCGTTACTACAGGATGAAGATGGCTGTGGTCACTTAAAAATAATATGGGTTGAATGGGATATGAGCGGATAAAACATACTATGCCAAAATAAATAATCTAAATCCGGTACTCATAAAAACATGTTCGACTTTTTAGGAGGACTAACCCTTCCTACGTACTTGCTTATCGCTATGCTGATGATGCTCGTATTTTCAACGCTTGGTTTTCCTTCCATTGATGTCCTTTTTCATTGATGACTAAATAGAAAATGATGATGATTCTGATATATGTCTTCTTCCAGGTCCACGTACTACTGCACAACAGTTTGAAGCCAACAGAAAAGACACAGGAGAAGAGCGCGGACGATAAACAGATGGCGATGATGCAGCAGCGGCTGGCGCAGATTACCGAGACTAACGTTGCGCTCAAGAGTGAGATCGAAAGACTCAAGTGAGTATTCTAGACGTTTTACAAGAAATGATATATGATGATATTTTTTTAAATTTTTCAGTACTTTGGTAGGTGATCCATGCATGAGAAAATTGCGATTATTAGCCCGGAGCAGTCGTGTGTACGGCAGCGAATGAATGACTATAGTTCACCGCGCGGTCGCGGCTTTAAGGAGTCGATCTCAACTGCTTGAAGCAGTCCGTGTGTGGCAGTCTTTATACCTCATCGTTGATTAATCATTACAACTTTAAAGGATTCTAATTTGGAACTTCAACATGGTTTTGATTTTTTTCTCGTACCATCATCATATATTCTCCCCTTTCGCAGGTCAAACGTAATTCGCATGGAAGAGTCGGTGCTGGCGAATGAGAAGCGGCTGCAAGAGAAGATGCACGAGTGTGCGCAAATCGGTGGCGAGCTGGACCGCGCACGTGACGAGGCGGCGCGGGCGTTACAGCGCGCCAACGAGCGCACCGAGACCATTCGCAAGTCAGTACCCGCGCGTCTTACTGTAGATCTACTTGTACATACGTCGTAGATTTAAGGAACTTACTTCTTTAATTATTGTACTTTCTGATCGTTTCTTAATAAAGTGGTGTTCTAAGGAGTATGGAATACATACATTTCGGACATGAAATGTTTGCAATAGTCAATCAGCTTTTTGGGTAGGTTTGGTGATTAATAGCTATGTAGGTATAAGGCTAGGACTAGAATGGTATATTGAAAACGACAATAAGCAAGTTCAGTCAGATAGTACTTAATGGTACATTGGACTTTAGCTCGCTGGCAAGTCTCAGTGCACTTAACGACTTTTCGTGTGTCTACAGATGTATGCAGACTACAATAGCAGAAATGGAAAGACAGCTTGCTGCTACTAGGGCTCAAGTAAAGACCGCTGAGAAAGAACGAGAGGAGGTGAGTAATTTTTTTTTCTGCTACATATCGCGAGTACAAGCTTAAAACCTACAACCTAAGTTTACCCGAATATATTGTCGCACTTTTAAATTCTCATTTACATGTTTTTTTCCCCTCCAGTTGCAATCTCGTATGCAGTGCCAGATAAGACGCCTGAATGACAACTTTGAGCAGGCGCAGCTTCGCATTCTGGGGCTTCAAACCCAAGTCCAAACCCTCAGGAGAACGGTGTCTAGCACCGGCGACGGCGAGGGAGACAACGAGCTACAGGAATGCACCTGTAAATCCTTCTTTGATAATCCTTGAGGACGGTGAAGAAAGCAGTAGACCAAGGCCTATACAAACACCCCAAATTGGTCTACTGAAGAATAGTTTGAAGTTTCTAGACTGTGATTATCATTGCATGTTTGAGGGATATGAATTTTGCAGAGCGAATGTTTATACGGTCTGTAAGGTCCCTTTCAATGTCAATCAAAATTTTCGGAAGATTGAAGACGATTTTTTGATGAATCCCGAATCAGTAATCCAGTGGATAGTTGTTTAGTCCTTTGCTGGTTATCTGCGAACGTATCCAGTTTACCCGAGCTGACTTGTGCAGGTATTCAGGCGTTTGGCACTACCGTCGAAATATTGGAACACATCACACCAGGCGAGAAAAGGTACTCTACTCCAGGATCAAAAAAGATACTAAAAGGGGTTAAACAATCCTAGTGTAAATTGTAGATTTTGGAAGGGACCATGTACTGTTCGTATGTTGTTAGGTTGATCGCATTTGCTGAGGACTGCACTCCTCGTGCTGATCTTAAGCAGCAGCATTGCTTGTCTAGGTGGTAGTAAATATTATGCCCGTTCTGTCCCAAATTTAAACGTTACATCGAAATAAACAAACTAGTTTAAATTTACAGATGAGTTTTATTTAAAGCTTGGTAACACATTACGACGGCAGCGCAGCAATTCTGTGACGCCTAGGTTGTAAGGCTCCAAGGAAAATCAAAGTGGAACTAGTGCAGCTGCGGTACTGTGCCTATTTCTATTATTTCCGCCTGGTTGGAACCGCGGATGTACATCTTTATGGGATATAGTCTTGACCAACACAAAAGGTTTATAAGAAAAAAGAAGTGGAAAGCCAGATAGATTTATTTATAAAATTGCTGCCTTGTGTAACCCCAAATTTTCAAGTTGCGATCTTCTCGTTTCTATCAGTATCTGGTGGTGGCATTTGATCCCCTCGTACGATGTGCACATTGCCAGCGGCAGCGAAGCACGAGCGCAAGGCCTCCTGCGCGAGGTGGGTGTCACGGTGAGGGGGCCGCGCCACCTCGTGGAACAAGTCGATGGCCTCGCACATGGCTGTGATAGCGTCCTGTGTGCGTTCTTCATCCATAAGCTTTGCACCCTCCTGGTGAAAGAAATGAGGCTTATATAACTCAATGATTTAGCAATGGGTTATAATTTTCAATAATATCGTTAACAAATGGAAGCCGGCTTCCAGACATTAGTTTTTTTACTGTCCAACTGCTGGGCACAGGCCACTTCGACCACATAAGGATTGAGCGTTAATTACCACCACCAGGTTTCCTCGTCGAAATGCTTGATATCGGAATAAGGATTCTGTCTTTTTAACTTTCACAATAGGTGCCAGACCTTCAAAGTTCACAACCAACCACTAGCTTTTGTGTATCATACCTGGTACTGCTTGACACATCGATTGACGGTTTCCATGTGGATCTTGACGAGGTTCCTGTCGATGGGAGACGAGCACTTGGCACATTTCGTGGGTAAAGCTTGGAGAGTCGCACGGAACTTGCTCGAACACGCCATGTTTGGACATCTGTACAGAAAATTAGCAAGTTTTTAGTTATATCTCTGAATATCTACATTGAAGTTGAAAAAGTTAAATAATTATTTGATTTAGCTCACGAAGTTTTCTTACAAAAACTTAAGCACGTTTGAAATTTGTATTCTCGTTTCTTGCGACGCCATTACGGCGTGTCGTGAATGTATTAGGTACCTACAACCCAGAGACAGATCATCATTGTTCTTTTCTAGCTCTTCATAGTTTACGTAAAGTTGGGTATCATTGTTTTATCGACTAGCGGCCACAACAATAGCAACATTTGAAGCAATCACAAGAATATTCACCAGTCATCTGGTAAAAAATAGATGAATTTACTCTACATATCTCTTGTACCTGATATAAGGAGGGGTATCCCCACTCATCATCTTCAGGGTAGGCCAGTCTTCTTTACATGCGGTGCAGTCACACCTGAACCAGTAACGTGATGCTAGGGACCTTTGCCTCTCCTTAAACCCCCGCATCATGAAATGGGGACCGTAGTTCTCTGCTACCATCTCTCCTGGGGCTAGAGGACGGGTCGCGCGCAGCACTATCTTGCGGCCTTCGAAGTATCTGGAGGAATAAAGTAGTTTATACATAGTTTCAAGTAAGCAATGTTGACATATGGCTGTAGATGTCACGATGTCACTAAATAAAAGTTTGATTTACACGAAAACGTATAAAATTTTATTGACAATACGGTACACCTACAGGGGACACGTAGCGGTGATCGGACACACCACGTTGCAATTACTGGTCACTGATAACCGTAGTTGCTGTGTGGCAGCTCAGTATGAGTGTAAGGGCACACAAAGACCTCCAGAAGGTACATATTGGGTTTTAGTCAGTAAAAGTCTGACACTCCCTCCAACTGCATCCTCAGCGAGAGTGAGTGCCATTTTGATCATTTCCCACCAAAAAAGTTATTGTTGGTTGTGCCCTGATGAATTATTTTACTAATAGGTACACATGTCCACATGTCCTAAGATAATTTGATTAATTTTAAGTAGATTAAGCTCTCTCCAAATAAATTCTTTTTCTTTCTTTCTTTTTCTTTAATATTATCCCACTGCAGGCAACGGGCTTCTTCTGCAGTTTGCAAGTCGTTCACGACAAAATCTGTCTGTGTTTTTAGATGAATTGCGTGCATAGCTCGATAGATGGTGTCTCGTTACCTCACCTTGCCACTCCAGGATAGCAATCATGATTGAACAGGGCGCCGACTGGGAAGATGCCCACAGCTATATACACGGGCTTGGAGCCACTGTACGTGTGTGGCCCTCGCACGGTCTCGTACATCTCGTGTGCGTTGAACTGGAGAAGGAACAGGTTGCGTACGAGCAGCTCGACGATGGACATGTGCGCTGGTCGAAAGAGAAATTAGGAATCTATATATACAACAAAGTCTTTCGCAGCGTCTTGGCGTCTTGTTGGCGATAAAAGCAAAAACTGCTGCAGAGATTTCGCCAATAGATGGAAGTTTTTATCAATAGATTTGAGTAATTCATAAGGAAGGTTAGGTTGACTTAATATATACCCCGGATGCAGTCGGGACGGAACCGGAGTAACCTGAATCTCTTAAAGACCTTAATGTTTTAACATTAAAACTTAAGATTTCTTTTAAGCAATTTCTGGTCACATATTTGGTATTCTCTAAGGTCTACAAAGTTGAGCTCAGAACCTTGATTTTAACGGGGTAAGTTAGGAATTTCGACTAATTGGACGGTTGCGGGCTTTGTTACTCTTCTCACGTAGATCTAATTATTCAAAGGCGCACTGAACGCAATTGAGCTGTCCTGTTTTAAGGGCCTATCGTATTTCTCTTTAAAGGTAATTTTATGTTGGTGTATATTGAAAACACAAACAAATGCAAGTAGCAGGTACTGATCAGTTTTCGGCAAAGTAATAAGTTACAAATTATTGCTACGGTGTAATTCATCCGAAACATCGGGAGAAAAGAGGAATTGTATAACTTTATAATTAAATCGCGAGTAAGACCCATTTGTTGTGTAAATATGTGTTCTGGTCGTTAATCGCCATTTTGAAATGAAGGACTTTGGATTAACAATATCTTAAAGAATATTGTATTTTAGAACTTACCCTTTTCTAAGTTATCTTTTTTACATTCCTTGAAAAATCCTGCCTTCTTCAGACACTCGGTGAGAAACAGCGCCATGACTATCCTCTTCAGACAGTCCTCTCCCTTCCTCTCTGCTGAGTGAGTGCACAACGCGTATATCTGTGCCGCTCTCAACTCCAATTTCTCTTCATTAGTAATTTTATCATCAGCCTTTACTTCTTCATCTTCTTCTTTATAGTTCTTTTCAGTAAAACTCTTTAGTCCTTTCTTTGATCTATTTAGTCTTTCTTTCCTACTTTTTGCTCTAGATTTCTTGGCGACACCTTCGATGTCGTTCAAGACTGCTCCTTCAACTGTTTTGATTCCATCGCCTACGTATTTGGAGTGTATTGATAGACTGGTGTCGAGTCCTGCTTGTGTGATCATGCGCAGTGCTATGTGGCTTAGTACTGACATGCCAGAACCTGTTCCGCAAACAGTTAAATACGTATTTAGGACTTGTTTTTATAACGCCATCTCTTCATCATTATGACTTACCTATAAAGAGATCTAAGAACTGACACTCAAACGAATGATAGGTAGATACAGCTGCATCCTTACACGCTGCACTACAGAAAGCGACTCCTGAGCACTTCGGACACCAAACTGGAGCTTCATCTTTACAGTCATCTAACCTGGAAAAGAAAACATTCTGATATATCTTGCGAGATCTTTGCTAAAGGAGCACGCGTATGCCTTACCTCTTGAAACAATGCAAGCAGTGCGTGCCGTAGTAGTCAGCGAGCAGACATGCGGCGTAGGGGGGGTCAACCAGAACGACGTCGCCCGTCTTGATCGGCGCGTTGGCGACCGCGAAGCGACCCTATAGGGAATAAACAAGCGTGTAGCCGCGAGGCTGGGAACATTCAAGGACAAAGGAGTGAAAATATTTACAGAAAAATATTCAGTACTTTACTGGAGACATTATACTCGTATAGAATTTTTATAGTCATCTCGCTCCATTACATAGTTACTCTGAGAGTCTGTCGTCTAAAGAACTTACTAGTTTAACAATATTGAAATACGTTAAGACGCTATTCTGCAACACATAAAGCTCGTAGCACAGGCAATTCCGCATGCAATCTGCAGGCAATTTCCCTACTAGCGTTTCCCTCCTAACTGACTACGAGACGTCACTCAAAGTGCTACGAAGTTACTACCAGTATCGTAGCGCCGCTACGACATAATTCACAAAGGTATGCTGGCTAAAGGTCTTGTTATATTCCGTTTAACGTTCCTCTTCGGGAGAATGTTTAGAAATTGGATGATATTGCGCAAGTTACGATATTAAATAATGATGTTCGGATGACGACGGCCGTTCTCTGTAAGGAGTTCAGCACTCTATATTCACTTACTCGCATAGCCCGACGTTAGGACCGGAGAGAGATAGGCATATATCTATACTTATAATAAATCTGTAGAGAGGTCAATTCTGTACATTGAATATATTTTCAAAATAACTATCAGGGGGTGATAAGTGATCGATACTGATGACAAAAATGCAATCAGTAAAATTTTTGTCTGTCTGTCTGTATGTTATTAATAGGAACAAAAACTACTGGACGGATTTTAATGAAACTTGGTACAATTATTCTTCATACTCCTGGGCAGGTTATAGGATACTTTTCATCACGCTACAATCAATAGGAGCAGAGCAGTGAAGGAAAATGTTTGGAAAACGGGAGACGTTACATTATTTTTTATGCTTTCGTCGCGTGTGCAGCCTTAATGGTTAAAGCTACATAGAAATCATGTATGACGGAAATGTTCTACATAAAATTATCTAAAAAAATTCCACAACATAGCATATGTCTATCTTTAATGGTTGACTCACAATAACACGTATAACTCCCGATAGTTTACCAGTTCGGAGCTTTCTGACTATTTGTAATTGATTTGTTTACTCTTATGTTTCTAATATTCTCGCTCATGCCTAATTAACAAAAGATAACATTATAACATATTCTATAAAAAAATAATCATAGAAATCGTTGTAGAAATACCAAACTTATACATAAAATACGATAATCAGCGGGTCGGTCGGTAGGTACGAGTATAATAAGGCGGGAGGTCCTAGCGCGAGCTTCTCATCCCGACAAAAGTTAGGCATTTTTAGCGGTAATCGACATCCACACTGGCGTAGCCGCGGGGGTCCTCTGTAGGTTATGCATCAGAACAACACATAGACTACTTTTTGTCGCGAAAACCGACATCCACGCGGGCGGAGCCGCGGGCGACCGCTAGTATGGATCATATTTTTATTGTACTTGACACAAAGAAGTGATAAATATTTACAACTCTGAAGACATCAATTTTGTCTGTTGCCACTATCGCTAATGAGACGTTTCAATATCCAACAGACATGACAAAACCACCCAAATCCAGTAAACTGAAGCAGAAACATATCGAACCGCGTCACGTATAGATATAGAAACAACTGTAATATCTAAACAAATATTTTGAAGAGGAATTCTTTTTGTTTGTAGAGTATATCTACAAAAGCTTCGAAACCACTAAAGCTATTTGAAAAATTCTGCAACTATTAGAAAGCTACTACTAAGTGATATAATATTATGGGTGGCTATAATTTTATCTAGGTACGAGAAGAATCTTCGGAAGACGCAGGTGAAAGCACGGGACACAGCTAGTCATCATTTTGTTTTAGAGAACAAAAAAATATAACCATGTCGAATTGAGAACCTCCTCCATTTTGGGAAGTCGGTTAAAAATAATACATGTTCAGAATATTGCTGTACAGTGAATAACTTAAGTAACATATTACCTTGGTTTCATCTTCAACAATTTTCAGTAGCTTGGAGAGTGAAGGCATGTTCTGCTTAGCTCCTCCCGTCAGCGATATGCCTTGAACAGAAACGAACACGGAATAAACAAATGACGGCTGAGTACGAAGCATTTATGAAGTCTACAAAGTTATAGAGTGAGAGAGAGAACACAGGGCCGATGGATGTCACTTAAATACCATAAGAACCTATACCATAAATAGAGTTAGAAGTAGTAGTTAGAACTAGCTAATTTGTACTAATGGTCAATTAAAAATATCAGATTTTATAAAATTGAAAAAGATCAGCCAGTCGTCAAGTTATTCTAAGCTCATTACGATGAATATACGTTTCAAATTTCAAAATTCAAGGCACAATTTTTTCAAAAATAATTATAATCGTTATTTTTCTCTCATGCTTCTCCCATTATTCTAATGTTTAATTGGAGTCACTCACTCTACACTTCACACTCTTCTATCTGCCGTCATCTTACAAGTATAAATTTCTACTTTATAGCCATATTAACTTTCAAACAGTTCAACCATCGCTTCTTTGGTCGTCTCTTTCCTCTATATCCACCCAAGTTCATGCTCAAAACGATGCCTTCACGGAGACCGGCGTTATGCGTACAATTTGGCGACTGTGATGATAAATTGAGTAAAATATGTTGTTGTTTTCATGACCTTTTTGTGGTAAACATGCTAAGGATCATCCTTAGCATGTTCTAGATGACCTGTAAAAATATGGTGCACTAGTTTTGTTACGCCCTCTATACATGGCATCCGGTTTTTGTTTTAATTGATACTATTTAGATAAGGTCACCTACTGCAATGCAACAGATTAAGCCGACGGGAATATTGCAGCTTTCAATTAAAACATGAATGTTTGAACACGGAACGTTCGAATAATTAATCTCTGCTTGCATATCGCATACGTATTAGTGCATTCGACGCTTACTGTTTAAGGGTTGGACTTGAATATTTAAAACTAATTTCCTATTAAAATATCAATAATTATGAATAATTCCTAGATGACAATTTAGCTTAATAAAATTGACGCCCAGAACGATTGCCGGCCACGTTGGCCGTTCTCTCTAAGGAGATCAGCCAGCTACGCAGGACACACGCAGACACAGGTGCACTCTCATAGTCCAATGGGACGGCAATCCGAAACGACCGGAGAGAGATCTGACGCATTACCGACATTTACGTGCTCTCCGATGCATGGGTGTATCAATTACCAACCTCCCGATTCTGGGCTGCTTTATGAAAGTCTCTTTAAACTCACAAAGCGATTTCGGCCCGAACACACGTCCAAGGCGTCCCCGTGCACAGCGATCGGGCTATGCGACTACTAGTCCAACGAGGTAATATTTTTATTTAGCTTAATAAACTTGCAACAATTTTTCTGCCTAGTGCATCACCATCTTACAGAGAAGAAACGCTTGTCACGGCAACGTTAAATAAAACTGCTCCACATTACATAGAGAACGTATGAAATTGAAAAGCTCGCGGTTGCTAACTCATTTTACCACGGTAGATTTTTAAATTTCCACAATGTTTTTGAAGTTTTGAAATTTCCTCTTGCAGCATTAAATATTTGAAGTTTAATTTTAGATGTTGTTTTCCGATGCAGCGTAATTGTTTCCTGCTGTTCAGAAGTATTTGCCTGGGGAATGGAACAAAACGAAATTGATACATGGAAACTGTATTTGTGCTTGAGGCGGAATTTTAAACTGCATCCAACAAAAGGATTACATTTTAATCTAGACTAGTTTGTGCTAGCTGCTCTCGACGTTCAACGAATTCCCGTTTCCAGGGCAAAAAAACTCCTGGTATTTGCTTTCAATATTTAAGGGATAAATTAAAATTCTCTAAAATATATACATTCCGTTTGAGGAGCTCGTAGCTAAGTAAACGCCGCACGGCTCGATCGATCATAAGGTTAAGCAACGCTGGTCGCGTTCGGCCTGTGGACGGGTGACCTTTTGTCATGACGAGTTCCTCCGTGTTTCGGAAGGCACGCTAAATTGTTGTGTCCCGGCTGTCATTTGTATATCTTTAGCCAGAAAACCTGATAACTAGTCATACCGAGCGGTATCGGGTTGCCCAGGTAACTGGTTTGAGGAGGTCTAGGTTAAACTCTGGTACTGAACTGACTCCGGTTAAGCCGGAAAAGGCTAGGCAGATGAAAATCAAATGTATATAAAAATATGGTGTTCATCACATTACCTGGTGTCTTTTCATTCTGTATAGGCTGAGTCGTATAGTCCAGGGACTCGATGTCTTTAGTAAGCTGCGTCTTCGCCTCTTCGTCAGTGCCCAGTAGTCTGCCAGCCAGCTCGTATGACACCTTAGCTCTGGTGGCTTCACCAGCACCTGAAATTAGGAAACCACGTTTTCCAAATGATAGATAATTGAGTTCGAAGATAAAAAATAATGAGTCCTCCTTTGTGTCTAGCCTAAAATATTTTATTAACACGTATTTTTTAGTTTCACTTACAAACTGATAAAAACAAAAATGCACTAATTTTACTTAAAAGTGACGTCATCAGCTAAGTTATATCTTTCTCCTTTTTTATGTTTTAATAAAACAAAAGAATAAGGGCCTGTTTCACCACCTACGAATATATTCCAGTTAGTTTACTTGGTAAATAATTTCATACAAATTCTGTTCCATTTTTGAATTTATTCGGTAGATAGTGGCTATTCGGCCATCGTGAAACTGGCCCTTAAGAGTATCGAATATTATGTCTGTAAGTAATTACTATTTTTTATTCGTATCGTCACACCTATTGATTAATACAAAATTCCGTTTACTGACGTTGATAACCCTTCAGTGGTTGGACAAACATACTAAACCACTCACGGTATAATGGTACTTTATACCCCGAGCATCATAATTAACATCAGGTATGCATGTTAAATGCATTTGATACCTAATTTTCCGGCTGTCAGGGGATTTCAGGTTATTATTGGAATTGAACGGAAAATGTGTTTTGTTTGGAACCAGTAAAACTCAGAATTGATTATATCAGTAACTTTAGACTTTTAATTGCTGTTAAGGGTGAAAAATGATTTATTATGTGATCTATATTGCTTGTCATGTTTTTTATGGCATCTGTTTGCTTCCCAAATAAAATTAAAAAAAGGAATCGGTATTGGTGTCAAATATGAAAAATATGTTGCAGACTCATTTTGTAAAATTCATTGTATTTTTTTATTATTTTTTTTAAATATTAAGGGCCTGTTTAAAAGTTTTATGCAAATTCTGTTCCATTTTTTTATTTATTCGATAGATAGTGGCTATTCGGATATTTTGAACCTGGCTTTAAGAATGTCTTAAAAATGTTCACTTCTAAGAAAAGCTTTTGTCCAAATTGCTTACATTTAGCCTATATTGAAATAAAAAAGGACAATTATGGATCAGACATGTTTATAATTCCTTCTAAAATTAGTGTTAAATAATTCAAGCATAAAACAAGTACTTCCAAGATTCTCTCTATAAGTTTGCTTAACTTCGAATTTCGTATTCTTCGCCCTAACTAAGGGCCCTCACACACAACGACTTTTTGTAGCGATGCAATCGCGATGCTGTCGCGTGTAGACATCGGTACAGACGCGCAGCTGTGCCTAGCTGTGTACCCTCGCCCATGGGAGCAGATTCAGTCGCGATGCGCGATTGGATCGAATCAGACGCGATTTGGTCGTGATGCAAACGCGATACAGTTACACTGATATTCGGCACACTCCCTCCCCCCTCCGTTCGTTCTCCGATGTCGTCCAACGCTGTCGCGCGTTTTTATCGATACAATCGCGATGCAGTAGCGTGTTGTAAATGCGACTAACACGGTATAGCAGCGACGAAGTAGCGATACAGTCGCGCGTTTGTTAAACAGGCGACTTTATCGCTACAAAAAGTCGCCGTGGGCGAGGGACCTAAAAGACATCAATATGTTCCAAATTTCTAACCACATTTTCTACCGATATTTATCCCAGACCTTTCATCCTTTATGATAACCGTTTTCATTAAACTCCCGTACATTGAGGAGTAGGATCTGTAAGTAATCTGATATACATCAGCAATCACTGACTTTGGACGCAAAACATATGAAGATGTAGTTCGCTTTGATTCGAAGATTTCTAATTCCTTTGTATGAAAACTTCTTTGAGAACATGTAGATTGAATTTTCTTTTTTTGATTTTATCGTGATTAAACTGGGCTTCCACTAGGTTCTGGTCATGACGTCTTCTATATCTGGACTCGGATGACCTATCAAGCTGAAGGGTTTGTTTGCCACCTTGTTACATTTTTACGGTAAAAACACTGCACCGGTTGATATAAAATTTGGTATGATATATCTATGGTGAAACCCTGAAGTCAGTTGTGTTATTCAGGTGCGTTTTTCAGCAGTGATGTCGCATAACAGTTAGTTTTATACTCAATATAATATGATAACGAATACTATATAATGTCATGACATCTTACTTATTATTATTTTGGGTACTAACACAACTTGTAAATTTATTTTTATATAAATACAAATTATAACACCTAAAGAACACGCCAAAAAATATGTTCATCACACAAAATTAGACCAAACTGGGAATCGAACCTCTGTTCAGTAGTCCGGCATGGTGACCATTACGCTAACAGGGTCGAATCCTACTCTCAGAGCGACTCAATGCACCTATAACTGAGATTCGCAGATTTCAATAACAATACACAAACTTTGTCTAAACATAGTTGACACGATTAGGTTAGTTAAATTCCTACATCTGTACTGTGTCCAGTGCAGTGTGATTCTGTAAGACTTCATTCTACAATTCGAATTTGAATCCGCTGTGAGTTTCTTGATTGGTATTCTATAACTCGATTCATAATTCGAATCTACACTAGCGCTACTCTTGCGAGCGTGTTTGCGAGTTGAACTAAATTGACTTCAAGATTTTGACGGATGAAGTATGAGATGACGTAAAAAGTTTAAGTTTCTATAAGGTTTTCCCCCGTGTCTGTTAAAGTATTTGCACTAAGGTAATTAGACTATGGTTAAATTTCGTGCCTTCCAATATCGTTTTTATTTTTGTCTATGTTCACTTCTGTCTGACCCTCTGACACTACAAGAATTTTATTTTGTTAATTTTATTTTTCACTAGCGGTCGCCCGCGGCTCCGCCCGCGTGGATGTCGGTTTTCGCGACAAAAAGTAGTCTATGTGTTGTTCTGATATATAACCCCTATAAAGAGGACCCCCGCGGCTGTATGGATGTCGATTACCGCTACCAAAGCCTAACTTTTGTCGGGATGAGAAGCCCGCGCTCGGACCTCCCGCCTTATTATACTTACCGGCCGACCCGCGTCGAGCGGGACAACGACACGGGGCGATAGCTGATTACAGTATTTCATGTATAAGTTTAGTATTTCTATACCGATTTATATTATTCTTTTTTTGTAGAATATGTAATAATGTTATCTTTTGGAAATTAGTGATGAGCGAGAATATTATAAACATAAGAGTAAACAAATCAGTAACAAATAATCAGAAAGCTCCGAACTGCTAAACTATCGGGAGTTATACGTGTTATTGTGAGTCAACCATTAAAGATAGACATATGCTGTTGTAGAATATTTTTTAGATAATTTTATGTAGAACATTTCCGTCGTACATGATTTCTATGTAGCTTTAACCATCAAGGCTGCACACGCGACGAAAGCTTAAAAAATGGTGTAACTTCTCCCGTTTTCCCAACATTTTCCTTCACTGCTCTGCTCCTATTGATTGTAGCGTGATGAAAAGTATCATATAACCTGCCCAGGAGTATGAAGAATAATTGTACCAAGTTTCGTTAAAATCCGTCCAGTAGTTTTTGTTCCTATTAATAACATACAGACAGACAGACAGACAGACAGACAGACAGACAGACAAAAATTTTACTGATTGCATTTTTGGCATCAGTATCGATCACTTATCACCCCCTGATAGTTATTTTGAAAATATATTCAATGTACAGAATTGACCTCTCTACAGATTTATTATAAGTATAGATTATTAAAAGTATATTTATTCACGTTACAACCCTTCCACTTATTTTAACCTTATCTGGTTATGGGCCCAGAGTCTTGAAAAGTGGACTAGTTGTAAAATATATTTTCGGGAAGAAAACAAATGAAGAACTAATCTAATATCGTCACTTCCACGCTCACTTCGTACTTAAAGACGATTAAAAGCGTCAAACCTTATGTGAAGTGAGAGCGAATAGCGAAGTGAATGTGAGTTCTTGTTCGATTTTTACAGAATCGACCTGCAGTTTCCCAGACAAACAGATACAACTATTCGTTTCGACCTGTAGGGCTTGCAATAGAAGTGCAACTATTTTCCTGTTCTAGTGGAATTGTTCTGGAATGCTACACATTGAGGGTGGGGGCAGCCAGCCCGCTGTGTATCAACCAGACTAACTTCTAACTAACTATCTGGATTGAAGCTAGATACAAGTTAATATAATTAAACTTTCTGTTGGATGAATGTTATAGTATACAGGAAGGCTTTCTATTCGCACTAGATATTTCTATGTTCGGTCGTAGTTAGCGATTGAAAAAATCAACATCAGCCTTTTTATCGTCCCCCTGCAGGGCAGATGGCACGTTAAACTGTAAGTCCCGGCTGTCATTGAACATCCTTGGCAGTCGTTATGGGTAGTCAGAAGCCAGTAAGTGTGACGCCAGTCTAACTAAGGGGTATTGGGTTGCCCGGGTAACTGGGTTGAGGAGGTCAGATAGGCAGTCGCTCCTTGTAAAACACTGGTACTCAGCTAAATCCGGTTAGACTGGAAGCCGACCCCAACATAGTTGGGAAAAGGCTCGGGAGATGATATTCATATTCTGTCTGAGTAAATGTATTTCAGTCAAGTTACATTGTACAATCTCCCTTGACGTCATAATTTTAATATAGTAACGTTATATTAAATTTTATTGCAAACACGTTCCAGGAGGACTCTAGTTTTCAGTGTTATAAGTTGTATTACGTATAACAGTGATACCAACAATATGATGATGCAGACACGTGTCTCCGAACTGCATGATATGCTAACGTAAGCTTCAATATTGCAGCAACGTTGTACTTCGCCCAACGATCTACTTTGTTGTCGCTAACGTGTTCTATATGAACTTTTCTACGAAATAAAATCGTAACATGATTATGGAAGTGTGTCATTTATTTCTCGTTATTTAGGGCCGGTTTCACAGGTTACCGGTAGCCGCTATCTACCAGATAAATTAAAAAATGGAACTAAATTTTTATGAAATTATATACCAGATAGACTATCTGGAACTTATCAGCAACCTGTGAAACTGGCCCTTGTAAAGAACTTGCCAGAAGATTTTCGTATAAGGTGTTTTTGATCGCTTCTTTATAGGGCATAATGCATTGTGCAGGCGCCAGCAGATCAAGCTATCTGAATCTGTGAAACTTTACCAATCCAATATTAGTCTTTCGGTATTGTGATAAGGTTGAAAATCTATTAAATAAATTCGACAGATTGAAGTAGGTTGATGTGCTGCCGTCCATACACTATGTCCATTTGACGTCCTTTAATATACAGATTTCTAGACAAGTTTCTAGTTTTTCTGGTTTAATGCAACCGACAAAAACGTGTTTTTCCTTGTAATTCCATAGAGAGGTTGTGTAGTCTAAGATGATCTTCACACTAATATTATAAAGGAGAAAGTTTGTGAGTGTGTCTGTGTTTAACAACTGCATGCCCGGCTGAAGTTCGTTGATTTTGACGTTCAAAAAGTGCTTGAGTTTTGAGGTTTGATCTGAACGGATTTGGTTCAAACTTGACAGTATTACAGCTTATACAACAGAATACCATATAAGCTACTTTACATAAGGTTGCGGTAGTATCAAATACAAATATCTTCGTCACAAAACTGACCTTTATAACAGTGACCCATTCTCCAATAGTACTGCGCCCTCATCTTCGCCGGGAGCCGTTCTTTGAGCGCCATCTTCAAGTCTTCCAGCGCTGCTCGGGGCTTGTCAGACCTCAACAGGACTTCCGAGCGAAGCCATAGCGATAAAGCTAGCGAGATACCACCTTCGCTTATGGCGTCGTCACCACCTGAAAAAATTAAGGTTCGGGGTTCATTGATCAGACAAAATAGTAACATAATTAATGGACGATTCCTTACAATTAAAAAACAATTGGCGTAAACACGAATTTTGGTCAGACTTTTCATGGGAGCTTCTCTCAGAGCTTCTAGTATAAACTGTCATTCTATAAAGGGTTACAAAGATAACAAAAATGTTATAAATATTTATAACATATTTTACAGATTTATTACTAAATTTAATATATACACACTTGTACTCGTAAAACACTTAAAACTAATTAAATTCTATAAAAGAATATGCATTAACGACTATAAAAATGATATATTCTGTCTTCAGGCGCTTTTTCTTTCTTAGCTCAGCCTACGAGGCTGTGTACTGCTTAACCGGACTTCTGTGGTTCCGGAACCTAAAAAGATCTCCAGTCACGCGAGGTATTAATCAAATCAAGTCAATAATATGCTCGTCGTTCGTTGTTTCAGTAGAAAGACGTCCACTGCTGGACAAAGGCCTTCCCCAAGGCTCGCCATCTTGCGCGATCTTCAGCAACCCGCATCCATTGCTCCCCGGCGACCTTGACCAGATCGACGATAATATACTCATACTAGTCCAAATGACCTTGTGTTGCAAATATTCCACATCCCCAATAGAAGGTAACCTTTAGGTAAAAGGTTAAACTAATCAAAAAGAATAGGTAACCGTCAAGCAATTTACTTGGCTGCATTAAGACTGAGAGGAATAAGGTTACAAATAACGTTGTCCCATTATCCAGCTGATCTATTTGACACGCTGCGCGCTGTTGAGAATGCCTGTGTGGTCGGGGCTCCCCTGCCCTAATTACTAAACTCCCTGCTGGATAAAATGTATCACTATTCTGATCGAATGAGGGGATTGAGTTTTAATTTAAAATTAAAAATGGAACACATACATTTTTGTATTCATTTTGAATTTAAAGACTCTTTCGGTATCTACTTGATACTTTAGAAGCTTCGAACCCCTTCAAAAATACTTCAATGGGCCTTCGATAAAATAAAGACAAATAGTATGCAGCTTAATGGTAGACTGCATTTTCCTGAGAGCTCACTTTCAATAAATTTAATTAACAACTTTGTGAAAGACAATTCTGTAGAAGCTTAAATAGTGACAAAAGAAAATAAATTTAAACTATCAAGAAGGGCTTCGACTTGAACAGCGGGGCTTTGGTTTCCACGCCGGCGCCTCACCAAGACACATTATTAAAAAAAACTTGCTTCATTAGTCGTTGCACATTTTTCAGCTTGACAATTCGAGTAAAAAAGGGTTGATAGTTGTAATCTGCAGTTCTGTTGGAATACTAGCATTATACATATAGTAGAAGGTTTTGCATTGCTAATGCTGGTGTAATAAAATTCTTTTATTACTTGAAGGTTTTCTCTTTGGTCTAAAACGTTGGTCAATATGAGTTTTAGAAGTTGCCAGGTAATGCAGTGGACACTTAGCACGATTGCTATGCATGGACTTCCTTTATAAAGTAGTTGTTTGATATATACATTAAATTAAAGGTGGTACATTCATGTTGCTGATAACGCTCTTTTTGGAAGGCTTGACATTTTGATTAGGAGCAGGACCGATTCTTACTTTCTTACCGATGCACGGCATCATCACCAACTTCCAGACTCCGGGCTACTACGTGAAGCTCTCTGAATTAACCACAAAGCAATTTTAGCCCGGAAGTCAAACCTGATACCCCGTAAACAGCAGTCGCGCTTGGCGACCACGGGACCAATGGAATCACACTTAAGACTATGACATATAATATGGTCATCCATTCACGGACCGATTGCACCAAGTTTTGCTTTTAGGTTAACCTCCTGGCATGAAGAATACAAGTACAAATTCCATACCTGTCATGGGAGCTCTGAGCACAGCCTGGCTGGCTAACGCTAAGGCTTTGTCCAGGTCTCCATCGTCCATCGCCTTCTGTGCTGCTAACCTTCGGTCGCGCGACACCTGTGCATCTTTCCCGCGGTGCAGCGGCTGTATTCTTGACAGCACCTCGTTGAGGGCCTCCATCATCTGGAATTGAGGTACAGTGGTGGTTATGTAGCTGATGAAGAGTTTGCGAGATTACGGCAAGTCGATGGATATCATTGGAATCGTGATATATCACCGGATTGACTCGTGTAGGCGATTTACACTAGGAGATTTACTATTTTAACAATTGACTTTTTTAATTCTTTAACTTTAAGACATCAATTTTTTGGGGGAAGGAAAAGGAGTTTGCTGGGTTTGTGGGTTGTTGGCGAGAGTAACCGTGGCCCTGGCACACTGGGACCTCCAGAAGGAACATAGTGCGTTTTAGTCAGTAAGAGTCTGGCACTCCCTCTAGCTGCACCGAAAGTAATTTCGCATTTATAATTAGTATTAATCAGTCTTTTCATGTGGCTTACTCAAGTTTTAAAGTAAGTTCCTTCAAATATTTGCACACAACGCCAAGCTGAAGTGATACATTTGGTACAAAACCACACATCGCTAGTTATACTTAAGACCTATGTTATAGGGAAGAAGTTTCAGAAAGATATTTTCGTCGATAATACTTTTGCATGCATCAAAACATGGAAGTTTGGTCGTTTACTCGTACCACACATGTACAACACGACTGCATATTGCGCAGATGTCAGACACCCGATTATGTCAACGAAGTATCTGATATGTCACCTTGTTAAAAGTTGATGCGAACGAAAACTTTAACATGTACGAAAATATTAAATCTATACTTATAAAAATGCATCCCTATTTCTCTTGAACACGCGTGAACGGCTGCACCGATTTCACTTTTTTTAGTGTTTATTATTGTCAAGAGAAGGTACTTGTAAAAGAATTGAATTGACAGAATTGCTCCTCTTTTATAACGCGAGCATGAGTGTGTGGGTGCGATTCCAGGTCACCAATCATTGATTAAAGGTGACGGAAAAAATCTCGAGGAAACCTAGACTATAAAGGCTGAAATCACCAATTCGCATTGGGCAAGGGTCATGGCTAACGCTCAATCCTTCTCAGTATGAGAGGAGGCCTATACCCAGTAGTGGGACGATAAAAAGGCTGATGATGCTCTTTTGTCTCACTAAAACTCTAGACTAGCTGTACGTTTGTGTGTGCTTGTGCGTTTCAAAAGGATTTTAGAGGCTAGGGTAGTGTTACGAAGTATTCCTATTCAGTTAGTATCAGATAAATACATAGTCGCTCAGTATCGCTAGCAAAATATAAAGTATAGGTCTCAGGCTTTTTTGATAACCTAGGCAAATTTCAGGCACAAAATAACACGCCGTATTCAAAAATGTCCCTGCATTTTCCCGCTTCATAACCGTAAAAAAATGTTGTTGTGGCCACTGTTGCACTACTCTTTTACGACTATCGTAAATTCGGATATGCATTTCGAAAGACCCGGTTACGATTTTACCACCTGTTTTTTAAGAACAACTTTAAAACATCCAAAGTTTGCACACACTGCATTCAAAATTCAACTTTAACTCTAATTTCAGAAAGTTGAAAATACAAAATCATTTGTTGTTACTTAAGCTTGTTAGTCATTAGTATTGCAGAGTGGTTCGAAGACTGCATCAGAGCGACAATCAGGTCAAGAGTAGTGGCACTTGAAAGCTGTAGACCTGCCTAATGCTTCGATGAGAAGAAACAATGATTCTCCAGCTTTATTCTTTTTATCCGCTTTTAGATATTAGCGAAGAAAATGTGAAGGCCTGCTATTGAGTGTTGACATAATGTCTGTAGTCTCTTTGTTATTATCCATAATGGCCGGCTTTGTCAGCCTAGGTCTTCTATTGTTTGTCTAAGAGATATGTCAAAGCCCTTATTCATCTGATAATGGATTTTCTTGAGAAAGAGGTTCGATTTTATTCGCTTGTTTTGAAATTTGAGCTTTTAATGTTTCATTGTTTTGTTGCCTTTCATATATCTATAGGACGG
Source organism: Heliothis peltigera (assembly GCA_958496145.1). Classification (NCBI taxonomy): domain Eukaryota; kingdom Metazoa; phylum Arthropoda; class Insecta; order Lepidoptera; family Noctuidae; genus Heliothis; species Heliothis peltigera. The sequence goes on from OY292321.1 coordinate 966,553, forward strand.
GTGTGTATGGCGGCTTTTTTCCAGCGGTTGCATTCACGTCTAGATTTGAAGGGACAACATCTGAATTATCTTTAGTGTAATATTACTATGTTAAATATGAAATAGGAGGTTATTATACTTATTTTAATTGTCTTTCTTTATTGTTAGCTAATTATTGATTTGATGTTGCGTTGGTTCCTTATCTTCTATACTTATTTGCTGAATCCCAACTTAATAAGTTACCACAAGCTACCGCGAAGTTATTCTAAAGTTTTCCACCACTATAAATGTTTTTAAATTTTCGCGACTTGTACTTACACATATTTTACCTTATACAGGGTCTTAAAATTATACAGGTATGTAAGCTATCCCTTTTCTCCCGACGTTACGGCCGAATTACACCGACCGTGATCATGGGTGGACTGCCTACCTAGTAAGACTGGTGTGTTGTGTAAAATATGTTTTCCTCCACAAGTAAAATAAATGAAAAGCGTTTACTAGTGTTCTCCGTGACATTTATATTTCTGTTCGGTAGCAAGTTCAGTGAGCGCCATTATCTCAGTGAGTGTGTAATATAGCCATTTATGACGTAACTGGTGTTTCGCCTTTGTTTCAACGTCATTTTATTTTTGTTAGTTCGTTTGTATTTGTGTGTATTGGTAATTTTGGTGTTGTAGTTAAAGGATTCACTCATTTGTTTCTGCCTACGATTTCACCCGCGTACTGAAGGAACTGTGTACCAGCAGGCTTAGCATGGCAACCGTAGAAACAAGTTTTGTCTACCGGAGATTGGACATAATGACAGAAAAGTGACAGATTGACGTAAGATTTCCTTTGACATTTTTTGAAGAATTTTTTCTTTTCTTCGATCGACGTAAGGCTACAATAGTGATTATATGCGAGTTGACAGGTCGCACAGTCTTGACAGAATAGATATAAAATCGCCATGCTAAGCCTGCAGGATAAAAAGTGGTCTATGTCTTTCTGATGTATGTGTAAGACAAGCTTTTTTATCAATTCGTTTATCTACATATATGTGCGTCAAGAAGTAAGAAACATAACACAAACTTTCGTTTTGATAATGTTAATGTAGGTAATGTTAAGAATTTGTTTCCAACCCTTAACTAAAATATGCATAGAATATAATACAAAAATATGATCACTATAATAAACATTTCCTTAATTCCTATTAAAAAACACTCGCCAAAGAATTATTAGATAACACACAATCCTGCTTCAAAAAAATCTCACTTCGCAGAGCTGACACAATCGCAACGCATCCTAAACCCTCACCGTTTTATTTTCCAGCACTGCAGCCACCTTCTTCCCGTCTTCAACTGCCTCGAACTTGTCCAGCCAACCTTCTCCTTCAGCCATCGCCACCAGCTCCTCTCCCAAACCCTTGAAGAATCCCTTGGAGTTGGAACAGAGCGTCACATTACTGCAAGCTGCTGCATACCCGGGGTCTGTTTCCTCGTAGATACGCGGCATTTTGAACCCTGAAATGTAGGACAGAAGGTTGATTTTAGTTTTTGGTATTTTTGTATGAGTTATGACGTGATGAGGACGAATTGAACTTGTATTTGTAATACAAATATTAATTAACCTTTGTACGATTATGTCAATAATTATATTTATTTTTGGATGCATCATAAATAACATCGATGATGCTTGATGTCCATTTAATAATAATTAATAATATATTTTATCTTAGGTAATTATTTTCAGTGTTTGTATGCACTTCTTATTTATATGTCGCCTGTAAAATGTTTGAGCAACGCAAATATTGACGTCACCAATGATACAGACATGCAGACAAACATTCTTCAATTAAAATAGTCAATAAGCTTTGATTGATAGGAAATGCACACACATATTCTGTCTGTTCTTGTGATCTTGACGTTCCGTTTGATTCTTTTCTTCTTAATATTATATATGTTATTTTTTCTTTTATTATTTCCTTTTTTTATTATAGCCTGCTATAGACTTTGTACTAAATATTGTAAGCAGTATTAAAGCTTTGTATTTGGCACTAGAATACAATGAATGATCGTACAAGACGCAATGGCCACTAGGCCTGACTGTCGAGCTAAGAGTCCCGGGTTCGATTACCGGTACGGTTGATATTAGTGTGATGAACACAACAATAAAAAATAGCTTGCCTTGGGGTTAACGAACGTGTGTGGAAAGGTGAAAAAAAATCGATTTTAACATCGATTTTTATAATTTTTTACCTCTTAAATCTATTTTCATAATACTATATTATGATCATGGGTCTTCCGAAGACTTTCAATTCAAGATGTCTCGCAGAATTACCGACATCATCTTACTGCATCACATTCCGATAACAATAAAATGATGCAGACAGATAAAATAACGCTTCGATAGTCCGAGTCTAAAATTAGCGCTGGACTAAACTGACAAATGTCAGCGCGATGCACGCTTAGCGAAAAGATAGATACAATATGCATTATTGTGTTACCTACTGTAATTATCCATCTGCCTAGCCTTTTCCCAACTACATATTTTGGGCTTTGATTCCATTCAAAGTAGCGAGCCGCTATAGTGGGTTCTGCTGTTCCACATGGAGCGACTGCTGTTTGATCCTCCACGACCTCATAACCCAGGTTCTCACAATCTCACAATTTTATACCCCCTGCAGGATTAGCATGGCGATTTAATATCTATTCTATTAAGAAAAGACAAAGCTCTTTCTGTCAATGTCAACATGTCTTCTTTCCTAGCATGGCGCGACCTATCCACTCGCATATAATCACTTGTAAACTTATGTCGATCGAAGAAAAGAAAAATTACTTGAAATAATGTGACTTTTCTGTCATTATGGCCATTCTCCGGTAAACAAAACTTGTTTCTACGGTTGCCATGCTAAGCCTGCTGGATGGACTGTTTGTCAGATTTTCTGACGTCTGACCACCCGTAATGACTGATAAAGATGTTTAAATGACAGTCGAGACCAGAAAGTGTGACAACAAGTCTTATCAAGTATCAGATTGCCAAGTCGGTAGGCTTGAGAGGGTCAGATACGCAGTAGCTTCATAAAAAGCATTGGTACTGAGCTGCACCCAGTTAGACTGAAAACGGACCCTAAAATTGTTGGGAAATTACTAAGCAAATGATAATTAGTTTTGAAACCGTTGGATTTAAAAAAAAAGTTAAATAAAATAGTAGGATTAACTAAAATTATATTGTTACTTCTAAAGATCACTTTACGGAACAAATACTTATTATTATTTTGGGTTCGTTCCAATAGTTTTTCATTGACACTTTATCGGTTTAAAAACAATTGGTATAATTACACACGCTACTATAATATTGTAAAAGCATATAAAAAAAAACAATAAACACTATCTACTTCAATAATAGTACCTAGTGTCAATAGCAGAAACTTTTGTAATATAATATAACGCTTTCCCACGGTAAAAATGGCAACAGAGCATGTTCATGAAAGTCTATTACTGATTTTTTTTGAGAGTCATATCTTTACCTTTGGGAGATATCATCTGAAATTGTTACAAAAAGTAAACACTCAAATCGCATAGTTTTCGTATTCTGACAACTTTAGGGAATTTTTAGAACGTTTAATTACATGTCATCCTATGAATGATAGCGTATGATCATAAGTTGCAATAACGCTAACAACAGATATAACAAAATACTGAAATAGTAGCAAAGTTCAAGCCAAACTTAATGGCGGCTCGCAACTAATATCCGAGCACAGGCACGCGCATTTAGCCCGTATCCCTCGCGCACCACTGTCGGTTGCTAATACCTAAGAATGTTTGCTGCGCAAAGACTCGCACGATGTTCTGAGCCGCCATAAAGTTTGGCACGAACTATACTAGTCAGTTTTTTTTTGAATGGCATCTTGCAGTTCAGCCTAGGGAGGCTTTTTACTGCTTAACCGGTCAATCCCTGTTAATGCCTAGAAGTTAAGGCCTCCAACCAGGGGCAATACTAGTCAGTATAGTACAACTTGTGAATAAATGGGGGCAGATTGGTTAACGATGGGCACCAGTCGCAGTGCCGGCTGCCAATACAAACACACGCAAATAATATTTACGTATGTACATTGTACACACATACAAAACACAAGCGTTTGAAGCTTTGGGAAAAATCACGCGTACAAAACAGTTTTGTTGAGGTATCTAGTTATGACATGGATCCTTAAAGTAAATATGTATGTATATCAGCATTTTATACAAACTAGTAGACATTTCTCACGATAAAAACATGACGAGTAATCGCGAATCTTATTACAATACACCATGTGAACTCCATGTCATCGGTTGTCGTTTCAAATTACAATTCTTCCGTTAATAATAACTATGAATGTTTTTTTAGTTATTAAATCAAATACTATAAATATTTGGTAGTGGTAATTTATATTAAATAGTAGGTACCTATATACTATTCATCATGAAAATGATTACACACCAATACATATTTTAATTAGATATACTTTCGCGTAAAAAATATTTTTCTGTTAATAAAAAACACTAATTATTCACAAATAACACATAGGTAAAATATTAGACAAACGACAAAAATATTTAAAAATTTCTATGTTATAATTTTCATGGAAAATGGACAGGAAAATATCAAAAATATATTTTGTTACCTTATGTTGTTTACTAGATATAGAGAAGGCGGCGCGCGCGCCTCTCGGCCGATGCGCGCGAAACGTAGCTAAAATTACATTGGTGCTTGTAACTCTATCGATTCGAATGTTCTATTTTCGAGTTGGAGCGTCAGCGCCATCTACCGTCCGAACCCGATACTTCTGGTAATTGTTATCGCTCGTTAAAACTGATGATTAAGGCAGATTGCGCTAATAAAGATTTTGGTTTGAGTAGTTTTTTTTTATGTATGTATGTATGTAATTTCATATTTTAAGAAAGTTTTAGAGAATAGTTTATAAAAGTATCACTTTCAGTAAACTGTTTGTTTTTCTTAAGCATATTGAAACCACAATGTAGATATATTTTTCGGGACATTATTAGGCAATTTCAAAATAATAGGATCTCTTAATTTTCAATTTTGCACGTAAAAAGTTTTAAAAATTAAAACTTAGCGAGCAAAGCATGATTAAGCTTACCTTCCGACACTGGCGACAGTCGCGAGTCGCGCGCGCCTTATGCCATTATTAAGAGTATGGAAATGTATACGTTTACGTCTAATCGGCCCCACGTGTCTCTCACGAGTCCCGTGTGGTAGTCGTATGCCTTGGAAACGGTCTTAGTCTCGGAAACGGAAAGTTCTAATACCATATTTTTACTTTTGGCTGTTTGCGGCTACAGCAAGTCGCTGTCTGCGCAAAGATCGCGACAGTCACCTGTATCGGAGGAGAAGCTTAAGATGTACTTGAAATATTCTTGAGCTTTAGGGGTTTTAAATATGAAAAGAGTTGAATAGATTACGAGGCAAAACTGATTGCATTCTTTAAAGTATAGCGAGACGATAATGATGCCTTACGCTTTATAAGAGTAAATATCACCTTCACGCACATGTTTTATGATTTCACAGGCGCTTTACGTGAAAGAGTGCTAGCCAAAATGACGTGATAATTTTGTTTTTTGTTATGTTATTTGAGATTTTTCAAACTTCAACAGACAGACCGACGGTCCCTACGTATATAAGGACATGTTGAAAGTGGCTTTCTTTTTGTTATGTCATTGTCTTTAGATTATCCATGCGCACATACTGATATATGATTTTTTATTTTATTTGTTTACCTCGTTTTACAAATTGAAGAAAAGTATATATAGAACTATTTCTAGGGAGTATTGAACACAAATTCTGCTCTCCTGTAAAACTCGGATTTTGACTTTACCTTATATACGTAGGGGCCGTCGAGACATGTGTTGCTGGGGAGTTTCCCAGCGAAGACACATAAGAAGTGGTGAAGGGTGGGCTGTCTTTTGTTTTGAAGTTTAAAAAGTGAAATATTATTATATTGGTTTTAAGTATTTTACATGTATTTTATAAGGGTGTGACTGCCTCGTTGGTCTAGTGGTCGCAAGGCGCCACTGCTGTGCACGGGGTCTCTGGTTCGAATCCCGGGTCGGGCCGAAATCGCTTTGTGGGTTGTGAGAAACTTTTATAAAACAGCCTGAAGTCTGGAAGTTGGTGATTGATTCACCCGTGCATCAGAGAGTACGTCGGTCGAAAATGTCGGTCCTGCGCCTGATCTCTCTCCGGTGGTGCCGGATTGCCGTCCCGTCGGATTATGAGAGTGAGGGAATAGAGAGTGCACCTGTACCTGCGCGAATGCTTGTGCACTATAATTATGTACTGTGCAGCTGGCTGATTTCCGACAATCGACCGGGATTGCCATCATCTTGTGTCCCACTACCTATATTTGAAACAAATATATTTTTTTCAATTCAATTCTATTCTATTTCATAAGAATAACATAGATTTCCACCAGTTCACTGTCTGAGGTCTACTAACAATGTCGTGTGTTGTGCAAGACGGTCGGTCACGAGACATTTTTTCAAGTTTCAGCGTATGTATGCTAATTGATGGCGAGTACCGCGGGCCGTTGGAACTATGAATGACGAGTGTGTCATAGAGGTGAGCGAACCAGGGACGAAATGTTATAGGTAGTTTTTGTAGTGTCAGTAAGTTTTAGATTTGGAATGTCGTAATATCATCATCAGCCTTTTTACTGCCCCACTGCTGGGCATAGAGGTCCTATCACAAGGAAGGATTGAGCGTTGCTTGATCAATGCGGGTTGGTGATTTCAGACCTTGTCTAGGTTTCCTTGATAGGTTTTCCTTCAACTTTACTCAGTCATTGGTGTCCAAGATAGAGTTAGAAAGTAAATAAAACTTAGAAAAGTTACATTGGTACATCCCTGACCTGGTATCGAACCCGCACACTCATACTTGAGAGGCTGGTGCTTTTACCAATTGTTAAGATAGAAGCACCATATGTATAATAACTACCATTTTGGTAGATAGATGGACCTGTCATAAGACTGCCTCGTTGGTCTAGTAATTCATGGGGTCTCGAATCTCGAGTCAGGCCGAAACTGCTTTGTGAATTTTAAGAAACTTTCACAAAAAGAGTACGTAAATGTCGGTCCTGCGCCTGATCTCTCTCCGCGTGTGTCGGATTGCCGTCCCATCGGATTATGAGAGTGATCCCTTTGCCTGTGCAACTGGCTGATCTCCTTAAGAGGTAACAGCTGTCATGGCCGACAATCAGCCTGGAGGCTATTATCAATCAGACTATTCACTTAATTGAAAAAAGCCAGACGACCCAACATCAGAACCATGGTTTAACTTTTATTGTACGAACAATAGCAACAGATGTTTCAGAAACTAAAAGTTCCACAACATTACGTATACAAAAGCAAGAATAATTCATAACTAACATTAATTTAACTTGTTCTGTTTGTTAGTTGAAGTAACTGAGCAGGGGGATAGGTTCGTTTCATACTTTCGCGAGCTTTGTCTATGTCTGGTTACTTTGTGGACTCTCTGTTTAGACCTGAAGTCTGGAAGTATTACAATTACTATAACTCACACACACTCCATCACACACACCCTCACATACATTCTAAACTAGCATGTTAGCCCGAATACTCCATCTTGTTTTTATTAGATTCTTCATGTACGTAAATTTAAGCTCTTACAACTTACTTATTAAGCAACGATAATTTCACTCCAAAGATCTTGTAACTTTATCAATACACTAAATATCGCACTCAGAGCCACAACATACAAGATGTGTTTAGTTTGTGGCTCAATGTCAACATACGCACATTGTAAAGTTACTTTTAGTTTAATATTTTTTTTTATTTTGCTGTCAAATGAGGTCCAGCCCATTGTGCGTGGCGATTTTGTAATAATTTGGTATCCTGACTGTATGTGAATATAGTTGGTAAGTCCTAAACCAATTGAAATGATTTAGAACTAACAGATTTTGCATTAATTAATTTTATAACAAGGTAGCCATCATCCTTAAAATAATCAATCCACCTTTAATCAGTAACTAGCCAATTACTGATTAAAGGTGAAGGAAAATAGGAAGGAAGCCTGGACTATGAAGTCTGAAATCTCCAACCTGGATAGAGCAGGCGGGGTAATTAACACTCCATCCTTGTCTCTGAGGCGTGTGCTCAGCTATGGGATGATAAAAAGGCTGACGGTGATGACGATGATGATGATCTAATACTTTATCATATTAAATAAAGAAAACGATATAAATTAAGGAAGGTTTGCATATAATAAACTATTCTCACTGCTCGCTAGTGATCGTGTATACCATTGTTCATTTAATATTAGATACTAGGAGGAAATTACATCATTAATTACAAACTCAGTAGGAAGGAAGTAAAGGAACTATACCTAAATTACTTTGCGTATTTAAAGTAAATCTATGAAGAAATTATTACTAGTAACCAATCCCCAATTCTTGCATTGATATCGAATTATGGTTAAGGTGAACCCAGGTGGGTTGTAGCCAATGAGTCTGGTAGCATCATCTGAACATTTTTTTCTTCTAGAGCCCTTCTAGAGACAATTGCAACCATGGGAACTCCACCTATGCATTTATCTAGTATAATGTTAGTTGTAGTGAATTGCTTTCATTTGGAGATAAAAGGAAATTTTGGAGACACTTAGATCTTCGGACCAATATAATATAACGAATACTTTTGCGGTAGAATCTTATTTAACTTGAAATAGTGGAGCAACAACATAGAGTGGTATTGTCACCTGTCATTACCGGCCATAATGATTCCACCGGCGCGGATCGTCATTTAACGGCACGGCGCGTAAGCGATGACGCGTCGCTTATCAGTGGTTATCACCCCTCCAGCCTCGCGCCTCGTGCCGCGGCCAGTCGCGCGCCCACGCTGGTCGCAGGCGCACGCCGCGTCCCCCGCGAGCCCGCGCCGCTCGACGTCCCGTCAGTGTCAACCCCACACCACGCGCGCTACCCCTCGCCTCACCGCTCCATATCGCAACACAAACAAGCATGGTATGTATTTATTTAGTTAAACTATTAATTTTATTGTTTAAACTGTGCCTCTAGTCGTGACAGGAGTTACTCCATAATTTTGGAGAAAATTGTAATTTTTCTTGAACGTTACGTGACTCAGTGGAAACGCAAGGCCGCATCATCCCAAAGCAAATTTGTCGCTCTTAGTGTATCAAGTGGGATGTTCTTATCGCGTTAGATGCCTGTTGCCGAATGCGCTATCGTTTGTCGTGAAATCCGTAGGTTTTCGTCACAATTTCGTAAATGTCTAGCGTGGAAGTTATACGGGCGCCTCACTGAAACTAAACGGATTGTTTGTTGTGTGTAACTTAACGGGCCTGCAGGTCGTGTGCTAATGTCGTCGGTGAAAATGAAGCCTGCGACAAATTTCGAGGTGTTAGCGGCAAGAATTTTCATGAGATAAATGTCAGTGTGATACGAAGAGCCACTGTAAACACGGTTACGTGTGTTAGTCTGTTGCTAGTCACACCGCCGCTAGGCTCACGATAGCGGCATCCTCATCAGTTAGAACTACCGCTGTCTTCACAGTTTTAACACTCCAACAAGAACATTAAGCGGTAATTGTGTTTCAAGCAATATTCGTGAGAGGTGAACATGTAACCGCATTTATCATCGTTTGGAATAAATCAGTTGTTACTGGCTGTTGTTATTGTAGTATTAGCGATCGTTATAGCGTATTGTGTTGGCCGCTTAGTTTGTAGTGTCGTGAATGTCGCTTCACAGTTGTAAAGGAGCTGACAATACAGCGCACGAATGCGCCGGGTTTTCTTATTTTGTTGAAAATCTTAACACTGAAAATGATTCAAACTATTTTAATTAATTCACACTGTGCGTCAAGCGTTGAAAGTGATATTATGTTAAATTTATCGTCCGTCAAGTAAAGAGCCTTGTTTACATACAAATGTAAACAAACAAACAGATTATAACCAGTCTTACATATAATCGTGTGATGACATCGGTGGGGACGACGCGGAGGGGGGGAGCTCACCGGTGTGCTACGGGCGGGGAGAGGGGGGCAAGGTCCATTCTTTTATGATTCGTTCACTAGAACAGCTGTTTTTCTAACAATTAAAAGGTTATGTTCAGTAATTAATCGATTTATACTCCATTTAAACGTTTTAGAATCGATTCTTTTCCCTCTATGTTCAACTATAAAGTATTTTGACGAAGAATAGCATTCTTGTGTACTGCTTTATTGCAGAAATTTCTTAGAATCTGTGGTGTAGAACGGATGCGCTCACGCAGTCAGAAGATCGGAGTTATCTTTTTAAAATTGATTACTTTAATTATCGACTCATTTGTTTTAATCTAAATTAAAGAATTCGGCAATTGATTGACATTTAATTGAGTAGGAATAACGATACAGTAGGTATGTTGGGAAGTTCATTACGTATTCTATTATTTCACCCGCTAATTTAGTTGAACCTGTGTCACGACGCGGACGTTGTTTGGTTATTAAACGACATTCGCATTGAGGACGGAGATATTTATGTCATTATTAAAATACATATATTATATTCTTTGTAATTAGGAACTTAGGTATATAAAAATCCAGCAACCGTGGTTAAAATTTTGTATGTTCACCTGTTCTTAATAATAAGAGTCCTAAAGATCTGAAAACTGTATTTAAGTTTCTCTCTCTCTTCTTCCTTCATCACTGTGAGAATTTATGTACTTACTACTCTACTACCTTTGTAAAGTACATTTTAAAATCATCATCTGTCTTACGTTGTCCTAACTATGTTGGCGTTGGCTTCCAGTCTCACCAAGTGCAGCAGAGTACCAGTGCAAGCAACTGCCTATCTGATCGTAGGCTAGACGATAACTCTTGGTAAGACTGGTTGTTAATCTATCTGCCTTTTGCCACTAACTTCTGCAAAATGTGCATAATGACTGCCAGGATTTGTATATTAACTAGCTGTACATCGCGGTTTCGCCCGCCGACCGATAGAACTACTTGCCGCATCCTTTCTCTGATTCTAAACTATGTGTCTACCAAATTTTTATTTGAATCCGTCCAGCCATTCACACGTGTTGGCGTGACCAAGAGAAATAAGACATCATTTTTATATATTAGATTTAAATTGCCTTCCGAAATCACCAAACGTTTAAAAAAAACCTACGATCATCATTTAAAGCTGACATTAGCAATTATTTGCACAGCGGGCTACTACAAGCTTGCCGCCCGGCGTGGCCCGTTATCAGCTGGTTCACGAGACGATAATGCCGTAGTACCTGTGATAATGGATAACTGATCGACGAACATCTCCTTGCTATCTGATAAGCTTTTGTGTCAAGTGTCGGTGTTGTGTGGTGTGACCAATTCAAGAATTATTTGGGTGAAGAGCGTCATTTTACGTCACTACATCTTCTATGATATAAAAAAATATCGCTGAATGTGTCGTCGGTACGCGCAAATCTCAAGAATTTTTTTTTAGAATAGCCCTTGAAATTTAATTCATAAGAGAAAAAAAATAGAAACATTGCGATAAACTCAAAAACAATTGAAGGAACTTTTAAACAATTTTGGTGAACACCACATACAAGAATAGATGCACAAAAATATTGGTATTTCTTGTATCTTTCGCGTATCATGTCAACCATCCATAAAAGTTTTCAATCTAGACAATGTACTTGGTTCGCTGAGCTAAGTTAATAAATAGATAGGTAGGCTTGAGGCCTATTACTTAGAACCGACGGAAACGCAGGCAACTCCTATGATTAGATACTAGGAGTTCATAATTGAGATGGTACAACCAGTATGTTATCAAGTCAATGAGACGCATAGCCCCATCATGTCATCTCACGATATCAGATAGGGTATCACACGTAATGCCAAGCAAATCGGTTTTGGTTACAAGTGTATGATGTTACAAGCCATTTAGTTATCAAACTTATCGTTTTCTTCCGATTTTATCAATACTCTTGATAATGTAGTTCCTTGTCTAGCTTCTGTTATTTGTAAATATATGTTTGTTAGATAATTTTCAGTGAAAAGTAATTTTTGACGGTGTTATTGTTTTATCATTGTGATCAATTAAATGTCAATGATTTATTAAGTCAAATTATATTTCAGTAAGTGATGTTGTCGTCTTGAATAAAACTTAACTAAAAACTACTATCTATAATTACAAAAAAAATATATATATCTAAATTAACATAATTATACATATATACATATGATATATTTAAAATTTTACAAATTTCACTGATTTATTGGCCTAGTTTTAAATTACTTTTATAGAGCAGTCCGGAGTCTGGAAGTTGGTGATTGATACACCGTGCATCAGAGAGCACCTAAATACGGTCCTGCGCCTCTCTGTGGTCTTGTCGGATGGCCACATCGGGCTATGAGAGTGACGGAATAGAGAGTGCACCTGTGTCCGCGCATATCCTGCGCGCTGGCTATTCTCTTTGAGGAAAATAGACGAATATCTTAACTATTTTTTTTACTTCATAAAATAAGCGTTCTTCAACAAATAAATGGCATAAACATCGCAGACTTCACAGTAGGATAGATTTTCTCGTAGATTAGGAAGACAAAGATTAAGTAAATAGGTACACAGTTCACGACTTTAACGGTTCGATAATCTTGAAGAGTTGTGCAATTACGCATACAAATGATGGTTTAACGATACTGTAGGTTAGCAATTGACGAGCCGCGGTCGGTTAAATTAGCTGTTGGGCGACTGTATAATGTTCAGGCCTTTTGGGTACCATAGCGAATAACTTTTTAAAGATTTTTAATGAAGCAGAAAGGATGTGTCGAGGACAGCTAATTTGTGACCAATGCCAGTCTTTCTTGCCAACAACATTTTATTTTTTTGTCTAGGCAGAACAGTTTCGATCGCTAGCAATCTATGGCACCTTTATGCGGTCTTTTTTTAAATGATACCCCGAGGACAGACAACCAGTCTTACCAAGGGGTATTGGGATGCCCAGGTAACTGGCTTAAAGAGGTCATTCGACGTAAAACACTGATACTCAGTTGCATTCAATTAAGACTGGAAGCTGATCGAAACACCGCTTGAGAATAGGCTAGACAGATGATGATGATGATGAAGACTCTAAGGACAGAAGGTAACGCTTATGTTATATCTACGCCTCTCTCCTGAATGGAATGGGTGATTGGGTTGGCAAGGTATTAAGGAAGGGCCAAAGACCATTAGAAAAGTTTATCAACACTATCGAAAGTCCAAAATACTATAGCTGAATTTTGAAATTGCACACCTAATTTTTTTTTCTTCGATCGACATAAGTCTACTAGTGATTATATGCGAGTTGACAGGTCGCGCCATGCTCGAGCAGAAGACATGTTGACATTGATTGACAGAAAGCACTTTGTCTTTTCTTGATAGAATAGATATAGAATCGCCACGCTGAGCCTGCAGTGGCAGTAAAGTCACGGTAACAAAAATCAACAGTGCGCGCTAGCTCTTACTGTTATATATGTCCCGGGAGAGGATACTTAACTTTCGTTGCTATATTTACAATTTAGGGACGCTAGACATTTTTGCCATGATTAGGTTGTCTTCAGTCTCTAGGGGCTTTTGTCATGCGATATTATGCGGGTTGTTGAGGCACTATTCCCTATATTAGCTTCTTAGATAACGTAACCAAACGGAGACGGAATCGCCGCCACTGCCTTCCCTGAAAAACCTGTAAGAGCACTGAGAGAGAGAAGAGTTTATCCTGAATTTTGTAAATTTTTGTAATATGCTTGCGTTATGATGTGATCAAAATACATGAGTCAATAAAAGTAAATGCCTTGTCTCCTATGCGTACATTGTCATACTTATCGCATGGAGATTGGTGCTGCTAGCGGGTCCGGTTGGTTATATGCTCTTAAAGTAACCTCTCAAGGCAAGCAATAGATTCTAGGGAGTGTTTTGCATCATTCATATAACTTTTAACAAAAGGAAGGGAGATATAAAACTGTTCACTCATTTATCTACTTTAAAACCATGATTACATTGTACATACTTTTCTGTTCATTATCACTGTTAAAACGTACTTAACCCTGTGTCACTAACCATTCGTCAAAATGACGACGCGTACCTTGTGATTTTAGTGTTTCGGTAAGATCCCGACCCCCGCCACCCCGGCCGTTTCTAATACCTTCCTAATTCGCATCGCCAGTGACCCGCAAATACTCATTGCGAATGCACGCTCATTAGATCGGGATATATCGTGTGAACGTCGTAAAATTTACGAAAGGTTAGTATCTACGTTACTATTTTTCAAAGTTGTCTATTTATGTATTTGTCAATTATTTTCAATAATTACTATCAGAACATATTATTTTTATGTTATAATAATACGTAATAATTACTGTTATAAGTACATAGTCATGTTATTTGCAACTTTTTGACATTTTGTGTTTCTTTTTTATTTGAAATGTTTTGTTTCTTATACTTTCAGATGGATTTGAGGGGTCAAAATGATAAAATTTTACAATGGTTAGCTGATTCAGAAACGGAGTCAATCCCTGATAATCAATCACAGTACGACCGAATACGATCCGAAATGGAAAAAAAACCATGAAAAGAAAGGCCTTTTGCATTACAAATAGAAGACGAACTGATGAAACCTTGGCTGCAAGAGAGATATCAGACGGTAACTTTGCAACGAAATTTGAAGCAGATCATCGCGGAGATCTTGAAACTTGATGGCCCACAGGAAGGTTCTAGTCAAGACTTTCCTAGAACCCGCAAAACTTGCAGCTACTGTCCTGCAAAAAACGTCGTATGACCACAAACTTCTGCAAGGGCTGCAAAAAAGCGATTTGCAGGGAGCATATTGTTTCTATGTGCAATCATTGTTCAATGTAGAATATTTCTAAAACAGCTTATGTTATTTGATTAAAAGGAAACTAAGACAGCTAATTAAGTTCGTTTTGTGTCATAAATAAAGTTGATTAAATAAATATTGCTGTTTTAATCTGTCGTAAAATTTACGAATGGTTAGTGATAACGTTACTCGAAATTAAGGTTAGTGACCTAGGGTTAATATAGCTTGGAACACAAAACAATAAAGTACAAATTCTTTCAACCCATCCAATGACCTGAATATGCATGATGCGTTGCATAAAAGGGGATAGATGTCAAGTGCACTGACTTCGTATCAATCAAGCCGATCCCGCTCGATAGAAAATAAAAAACGAGGCCACAACTATATTTAGGGCCAGTTTCAAAATTTCCTAATGGACACTATCTACCGAATAAATTCAAAAATGGAACAGAATTTGTATGAAATTATCTACCAAATAAACTAACTGGAACTTACAAATTTTATAAAACTAAAGAGTTGGTTTGATCTGCTGGGGCTGCGAGTTATTCGCAAGAGTTACCGTGGCCCTGGCACACAGGGACTTCCAGTAGGAACATAGAGGATTTTAGTCAATAAGAGTCTGACACGCCATCCAGCTGCACCGCGGGAGGGGTCGTTTGTTGATTATGCACTTAAAAAAAGAGTTAGTTTGCTTCATGAACGCACTAATCTCAGAAACTACTGGAATTATTTGATTTTTTTAATGTTATATAGCTGATCACCGCTCAATCCCTCTCTGTGTAAGAGGTGGCCTGTGCCCAGTAGTGGGATGATAAAAAAAGGCTGATGGCGAGATAGCTTAATTGTCAAGTAGGGCCATAGACTATTATCTGGGAGCGCGCAGTAGCACGCGGATGATGTATGTATAACATCGAAAGAATTTTTCAAATCAGTCTAGTAATTCCTGAGATTAGTGCATTCAAGCACCAAAAAAAACAAACTCTTTATTTTTAGATTTATTTGTTGTAGATATTACGTATAGATACGTCGGCACGTCCATTGAGGCCGAATATCATACATTATGATAGCGAATTAGATAATCCGGAAATGTTGATACCTGTGATAGGGTCGGTGATAATGTAACGCGCGGAAATGCAGCGAATTAAGTGTTATCATTATATCCGTGATATGTAAACAAAAATGCAAGTTGTCCCAATCAAACAATGTCTAATCATTTAAGACATGAAGAAATGTACAGACTGCCTTCCCCAATCCAATTTGAAACATATACTTCAGCCATAAAGTTGAGAATTTATTAACGAAATTTGACAGATCGTAGTAGCTTGATGTGCTGGCGGCTGTACATTGCAAGTTCAAGTGAACCGTAAAATGTAGTTTGGGTTCAAAGTGTATCTAAACAACTTAAGGTCGATGTAGATGGAGAGAGTTTCTAGAGAATGTCTCCGCGACTATCGCAAGCAATAATCGCCACAAAATATTGTAAAAAAGGTTTACATTCAGGCAAGAACTAAAAAGTCGCGAGCGAGAATCGTATATGGCATATACGAATTCAGAGAAATCACACGCCGCTTGTCGCCCATGTCAACAGGCGAGAAGAGTGAATGTATAGACGAAGGAAATGCTTTATATTCCTTCAATTATCGTATCTTCGAGACGAGAAACTCTCCCCGACTAAATAAGCCAGTACTGGCAAATCAATTGGAATTAAAACAAATGAAAATCGTATGCGTGTTCCATACAATATCCGAACTCCAAACAAATTCGTTTCAAGGACATTTCAAAAACTGTAACAAGCTATAATAGCGGGCTATGCCGAAATCCGTGGGCTATCGATTCTGCTTCAATGTCACCGTTAACAGGCTTAGCCGACATCCACTTTTCCGTGGCTCGCGGCGTCACCTAACTTCGTTCTTATAAATATTTTACAACGGACAAAACGACTGTCTATGACCTTTAATCATTATGATGTATTGATGTTTTGGAAGAAAAATACTAAATGGGTTATTTGCATTTTCTAGTATTATAGTGTATCGAACTGTGGGGAAAATAATGTGGGTCGAAATTTGGTAATATTTATTAATTATTTCTACTGCAGTTTATTTAAAGTTGTAGTCCAATTGTAACAATATTAGAAAAATGGAGTAAAATTTTAAAAGGCTAGGCTGATGATGATGATGTAGTGTTCGACTGCAGATGTCGCAGGTTCGATTCTCTCAACGTCACGTTGTGGGGTTTTTAATAAATAGTAGATAAGTAAAAAAGTATTTTTCTTTCTTTTTCATGAGTTACAAAACGAAATGGCCTTGCAGAATAATTCGTAGTAACAGTCTTTGAGTAAGATAGGGTTCGACTAAATATCAATTTAATAATTCCAAGCTAATGAAACATTACTATGGACACAAGGTTTTTTGGTTAAAGGAAAATGAAATGCTAACGTATACTTAAACAAACGATATTAATTGATAAATAATAACTTTCCCAAGCATCATTTTACTAGTGTGCGCGATGCACCTTTTTATAGCTTTATACTTTTCAGATTTCTTTTTATTCTTTTTTATATTTGAATTTTGATAAGTACTTTTGTTTTTCACTAGTAACAGGGGAGAATAGCCAGCACCTGACCTGGCCTGAGACCAGCTCCTGAGAAGACTCAGGTTCAGTCCCCTTCAATTAGCTAATGATTTTTTAAGTTATAATAATAATCTTTTCGAGATGCAGTTAAAAACAATTACAAATACATGGAGACACACTGAGGGGAAGTACTTACATATATACATATGTGTAGGTGTCAGGATGGGTGTCAGATAGCAAATATTGCATATACATTTGTCCTGTTTCGACTTGACCTAGATCATTTTACAATACTCAAATACAGACAGACTTCTAGGTTTGAGCCGCGGTGATTCCCACTAGACTGGCCGTGAATGAAGAATAAACACTAAAAAAAATGTCAATATCAAAAAACTATTAGAGTCCCTACACACGGGCAACTAAACTAATGGCTGTTGGTTAGCTGATCCGATACCTATCAATCCTTTTAGTCCGTCTTGTTGAAAGTAATTTGGATTTGTAGCCTTCTTAGTTTTTTTTCAAATGCCATCTATAATATTAGCACTCTTGCCGTCATCCGTTCAGCCATTACATTTCAACTTTGTTAATTTCTTTATTTTAAGAATTATACTTACTTTCTTTTTAATGTGGTATTTTAATTTGCTACTCATGATACCGGATCGCTGTAATGTACACTAGTATTAGATAGATAGGTAACACATTTATTCAGCACAAAGAACACAAAGATATTGACAAAGTTGGAAAAAAAAATATTATAACGACGCGGAGTTGCAACGAATGGGAGTCCAGCTCAGCATGTGTCAGGTAGAATATCCGACTATCAACCCGATACTATCAACATATTTTCTATTTCCATACAGATTTGTGAAGCCGATCAATCTATCGGTCGACTTAAGGTGGACTTTGCGCGGGGACTCTTATAAGGAAGGAAAATCAACCTGTAGACGTACACATGTAATATGATAACTAATTTTTCCTATTAACTTATTTCTAATTTCTAACTAGGTTATCTGTTAAATTTTGTTTCTATTAAAGGGCATATTACGTCATTGAATTATAATTAATCGTTTGGACTTACTATTAATAAGTGTTAATTACCTCGTTCGTCCAATATTCGTCTCGAATCTCGGGTTCAATTCTTGGGTCGGCACGAAATCGCATTATAGGTTTTAAGAGATTTTTATAGAGCAGCCCGGAGTTTGGAAGTTGGTGATTGATACACCCGTGCAAAGGAGGGCACGTAAATGTTGGTTCTGCGCCTGATCTCTCTGCGGTTGTGCCCATCGGACTATGAGAGTGAGGCAATAGAGAGTGCACCTGTGTCTGCGCAAATGCATGTGGTCTATAATATGTATAGTTATAAAATTAAAAAATTAATAAATAATAAAAATTAAAAAAATTAATAAAATTAAAATTAAAGTCAATAGTCAAGAAAGTAATAATCAGTCTCGTTACTCTTATCAGTATCATCGTGATCATCACGCCCCCTTATCACAAGCTAGCATCTTAAAACTGTACAATCAAGCTCACATCAACTTATCAGACACAAATTATTTCTGTAAATCTATGCAAAGTAATGTAAACAATTTATTGATTAGAATTATGATAAAGTTTTGACATATTTTTGAAAAAGGAACTTGTAAGAATGTATACGAATGTGTGTATACAAACTTGGAAAAACTGACCACGACTTACGATACTAAAAGTTAGTATCTACATAAAATGATTCGGTGACTAAAATACAATGCATATAACATTTTCTAGTGCACACAGCATACGCAGTCATTTCTAAAATGCAGCCTCACTATGTATTTAACTCAAGAAGCTAAAATCGAACGCTCCTAAGAAAAATGACAAACAGATTTGCGTGTAGAACGTGACTCGTCATTGGTCGATCGTGACGTGATCCGTGATTAACCAATCAGTGATGAGCTAAGTACTTGATGACGTGGCTAATGTTAGCGGTAAGATTTGAGCCGTGCTGTGTCAAAATATTTCTTCGGCTTGAGGAAAAGGAAAATATAAATGAATGCATTGACGCGTCAATTGTTAAAATTAACATTATGCAAATGAAACTGTGTCTATAAATAGACCATTATTGTTAATTATGCATTTACAATTAGTCATAAAATTAGCAAATGATGAACTTTGTGTCATCTGACAGAAATGCGACGTGTTCCAGCAAGGTTTTGTTTTTAAATTATTACTTAGGGCCAGTTTATACAATGTCCTAATAGCCACTATCTACTGAATAAAATAAAAAACGGAACAGAATTTGTATGAAACTATCTACCAAATAAACTGACTGGAACTTATTCGTAGGTGGTGAAACAAGCCCTTATTTAAGCTGTTAATATTTTTAATATATACATATAAATATTGTTAAGGTCACCGGAAGACGTGGAGATCTAAAGGGGAGGCCTATGTTCAGCAGTGGACGTCCTATGGCTGAAAATGATATAAATAGTAACCCATCTCAGGGATGCATACAGAGAAAAACCTCCTGAAGATGCATGCTGTGTCCAGAAGTACCGCATTCTGCATCAAGCGCCTTACCGAACCTTCTAACAAGAGCCTCTCTCGGTGTAAATAGATGCTCTTGGCTATAAAGCCCTTGACTGAAACGGTTGTCGGCATAATGATTGCAGAATCCACAGGCCAAATGTTGACAACCTCATCTAAATCAACATACGTATATACCAAGCTAGCTTGCTCCAACGGTGTCACTCGCGTCCCTTGGGAACCACTCACTTGCGCACCTAGATATAAAGTGTAGCCTATAGCCGTCCTCTGATGCTAAAACTGAATAAAATCCACTATGTTCCTTTTGGCACACAGGGACCTCCAGAAGGAACATCAACATCATCTCTCAAGTCTTTTCCCAACTATGTTGGGGTCGGCTTCCAATCTAACCGGATTTAGCTGAGTACCAGTATTTTACAAGGAGCGACTGCCTATCTGACCTCCTCAACCCAGTTACCCAGTTACCTCCAGAAGGAACATTATGGGTTTTAGTCAGCCGTCCTCTATAAATAGTCTACTTAGAATGAATTTTAGAAAACGGTTCTGTAGTTCCTGGTATTAGCGCGTTTAATCAAACAAATTCTTTATAAGATATAAGTATGGATAGATTAATGAAAATCATTCAAGCACAGACGCCAGCACATCAGGCTAAAACAATCTGTTAAATTTCCTTAATGGATTTTCAACCTTATCGCCAAAGCGTAAAGTTCAAAGTTGATGGGGGAAAATTTGACAGTTTCGGATAGCCTGATGTGCTGGCGTCTGTACAAATAAGAACAATTATGTTATCAAATTAAATAGGTATAGTTAACAATTAAACTGGCTCTCCCAAAATACAATTTCCTAAACACAAAAAAAAAAATATTTACCAAGTAGTACCTATATCTACAGAATGACCTATGGGTCCTGGCTGTATAATTTTACTGGATAAAAAACCGTCTGACGTCGTTTATAAATGATGGTCGTTTTTATAATCCTTGTTCACTTTTTTATTGTACGTCTCACACAACGAGCGGCCAGTGAGAGCATCGCAGTGTTAAAATAACCCTAGTTATATACATTCCTCATTCCTCACACATTCACACAACGTCATCTAGTCCCAAACTAAGCTGAGCTTGTACTATCGGTACTAGAAAACTGATAAACATACTTATATACTTTTCTTTTGTAAATACATACATATTATACATAGCAATACCCATGTTCATACACACAAATGTTTAACTTTTGCGGGAATCGAACCGGCGACTTATAGCGTTGCAGGAAGGTACACACGAACATTGAAAAACACAATGTGTTCTTCACACAAAATGTAAATCGGCCGACTGTTATCATGGATCAAGGAACCAACAAACCGCTGATAAAGTCAGATTACAGCAATTTTCAAGAAATCTCATCGATTTCCCTTCCAAACTACGTTTAATACATTTGTTTGGATCCATTTCTCTTGAGCCGGCACGCAAATGACACGCCATTACATTTCATGAAACCATTTTAATATTTAACAACACGAGGAAACAAACTTATCTGATCGTTTCGTATCTCATTTATCACAAACACTTAACAAATCTGTGTGTTAGAGCGAGACGGAGTGACTGCGTCCAACGACCTTTACGGTGTAACTCTTTATTTGGTGCAAGCGAGATTAGACATTATTACCTTGATGACAAAGTAGGGTTTTGTTTGGTGGTTGGGGGAGTTGCTGTGTTATGGTTTGAGCTAGTGGGTCAGGGTTGTGTGGTGGAGGTCAGCGCGGCTTCCGAGTGGGATGGCAGCCGCACTGGTGTTACTTGCGATTAGACAATGGCGAACTAAATGACACGCTATCTTTGATGATCCGATGTTTCCCTAATCGACCCCAGCCCTTCACACAAAGCACCGAACATGACTTTTAAAATGTTCAGTGATCATGAGACTGCATGCACGACAACATGGTCGTATGTTCCATTTAAAATATCTCAGAAACACAATATACAGACGTAAGTGTGCAACCTACCTGAATCTGACAAATTTTACCAATCGAAAATCAACCTTCTGTTTTCGCGATAAGGTTGAAAATCTATTAAGAAATTTTACAGATTGACAATATGTACCTGAAGCGCTTCATACTAGTGTCAATAGTAAGTCAATTAATTTGGTCTAACACCAGCACTATTGCGATTGAATGCAGTACGAATGTAAACTTTAATGGGATGGTAAAGTTGTTCCGACGAAGTTTAGCAGCACGGCTTCTGAACAAACGTAGTAGCGATTAGAAACTGCACACATTGAATGCCAATGCTTCGATGATGAGCAAATATTGCGGGCGAATTGTACGCGAATTTTACGCCGATATCCGCAGAACTGCCGATATTTTGCGGACGAATGGTGGTGATACCCGTGACCATCAACCATCGCTTTTTTCGTAGATTATCATCTTGTCGGGGTTGCACACCCACTGAGGGTATAGCTGGAAGGAGTGTCAGACTCTTACTGACTAAAACCCACTATGTTCCTTCTGAAGGTCTCTGTGTGCCAGAGCCACGGTAATCCTTACGAATAAACCTCAGCACAGACAGAACCCGAGCCCTTGACCTTAGTAACTGACACCAGCATGTCAAACTAACCGAAATTGTCAGATTTTCCCAATCAATTTTCAGCCATTATTCATCAGCGATAAAGTTGAAAATCTATTAAGGAAATTTGACAGACTGTATTAGCTTGATGAGCTGGCGTCTGTACAAAAAGGCAACACCGGGCAGGTTTTAAGTCTGAGACAGGACAACAGTCTAATCCAAAGACTCCGTAATTAAGGATAGTCCATGAAGATATACGGCAGAAATTAATAACCCATCTATCCGTTGTTTTGCTTACTAGAGACTGAATTTTGACATTAGCTCCATATAATTTGTGTCAAATTGTCATTATTATCTTAATTCTAATTTTAATTTGAAACAGTTCTCATAGTTGTATAAGTTTATTTTTGTTAAAGCTGTGTACTTCTTTAAGTGACAAATTCACAATGATAATTGTTGTACTAGTCGTTTGTGTAATATGTAAGAGTGAATAAGTCGTTGGAGTACCTTTATAATAAAATAAAATAATAAATAAAAAAATAAATTCCTATCTCTAGTAAGCAAAACAACGGATAGATAGATAATCCTGCAAGAAAAACAGAAAATAAATTTAGTATCACTCATTATTCCAAACAGGTGTATGAGATATCATATTTATAAATAAAATGTTCAATACCATTGTCACAAATAAATAACAGTTAGTTTTATGTTAATTTGTCACACATAAGTACGAAATTATGCTCGTGGCGACCACGTGAGCGAAATGTCTTTGCATAATTATTATTATGTAGTTACATACTAAGTTTTTGTTTGATTAACTGCGGATTTAAATAAACGCTCAATTCACTAGAGAAGAAATACACACCGAATAAATTGAAAAATGGCTTGTTTTTGTATAAATCTGGTTCTTCCAACCTAACAGACAGACATGTGCTGCTGGGGAGTTCGTGCGCCACTTCTTCTTCCCAGCAAAAATACATAGGAAGTTGCGTTTTGGGGACTATCTTTTGTTTTGACGTTCGAAAATGTTGATTTTGACCATTGTCATCAAAAGTACCGCAGTCAATTTAACCCATACCTATTACTACTATATTATGTGCACGGGTTTCTCGGGTTCGATTTCCGGGTCGGGCCAAAATCGCTTTGTGGGTTTTGAGACACTTTCATAAAGCAGCCTGGAGTCTGAAAGTTGGTGATTGATTCACCCGTGCATCGAAAGAGCACGTAAATGTCGGTCCTGCGCCTGATATCTTTCCGGTCGTGTCGGATTGCCGTCCCATCGGACTATGAGAGTGAGGGAATAGAGAGTGCACCTGTATCTGCGCGAATGCTTGTGCACTATAATATGTCCTGCACAGCTGGCTGATTTCTATATAAGAGAATGGCCGAGGTAGCCGACAATCGGCTTGGATTATTATACATCTCACAAATTGCGAGGCTATACGTATTTAACCTCGTTTTGTCATAAAAAACAAAATTATCGTACACAAGAATAAAATTAATGCAATTAAAATCAGATTGCATGTGCGGACAACAGATCATGATTTCTGATGCAGACATTTAACAATGACAAGATGTTCCCACGAACCTACTTGTGTCCGCCGATACATTTTATCGTGCTTAGAATAAGTATTTTAAGAAAATGTAACAATACTTGGTACAACAACAAACAGGTACCTTTATAACTGTAAGTCATCATCTCCCGAACCTTTTCCCAACTATGTTGGGGTCGGCTTTTAGTCTCACCGGATTTAGCTGAGTACCAGTGTTTTACAAGGAACGACTGCCTATCTGACCTCCTCAACCCAGTTACCCGGGCGACCAATATATTATAAAACAATTATCAGAAATCAGAAAAAAAACATTTTCCTACGAAATTCTTAACCAAACCATTATTAGTGACATTGTTTTAAGATGTTTTACCAAATTAATATCATAAAGGATTTTATTTTTACCTGGTTAATTACAAAATTAGCAAGGGAAAACAGAATTGCATTAGAGAATGCGATACCTGTCTCATTTTAACAAAACCCAGATGTAATTGCGTTACCTCAATTAGTTTGGTTTACTTCCCAGGGAAATATAGCGGAATTCCCGGGTGGAGTTCTTGTTAATTATATTTATTATCTACAATATATGCACAGACGCCAGCACATCAAGCTACTACAATCTGTCAAATTTCCTTAAAAGATTTCAACTTTATAGCTGAAGCGCATAATACAAAATTGGTTGGGAAAATTTGGCGGTTTTGAGTAGCTTGATGTGCTGGCGTCTGTACCTTGTAACATAGGTCAGCATTTTGTTTCAGCAAAAGATCATGAATAAAAACTTTTTTCTAGTTATTTACATTTTTATTGAAAAACTTAATCTTTAAAATAATAATTAACATACTGACAAATAGATTTTTTATTTATAAAGGCGTTTATGATCGTACATACATAATTATAAAACTAAATACTGTTTAAGTTGATCTGCATTCTTACTTATCATTAACGTATTCTATAAAATTCTTATCCTTTAAACGGGATTACATCATCATCTGCCAAGCCTTTTCCCGAGCTATGTTGGGGTCAGCTTCCATTCTTAACCGGTTGCAGCTGAGTACCAGTGTTTTAAGTGGAGCGACTGCCCGTCTGACCTCCTCAACCCAGTTACTTGGGCAACCCGATATCCCGTGATAAGACTGGTTGTCAGACTTCTGACTACCGACAGCCGGGACCCACCAATTTAACGTGCCTTCCGAAACACGGAGGAACTTGGCATGTCAAGATGGTCATCCATCCTCGGACTGACCGCGCCATGCGTTGCTTAACCTTATGATCGAACGACCCGTGCAGCTTACTTAGCCACGGGCTCCTTGCGAGATTATATCGTATCATCTAAATTATGTACAAGAATATGAGGCTTGAGTAACATTTTTGCCGCTCAAAGATCCGGTTCTACAAACGCGAGGAATATTTTCATCTTTTAAGGCGCAGGCCACACCACCAGCTGGTGGGCGAAGCGAACGAAGGAAACTATACAAACTACGCGAAATATTGGCGAGCTGAGCTATGGGGTTCACACCGAAAAGTGCGGACAGACGAGCGACGGGCGGAGCGGGCGGAGCGGGCGAAGCGGGCGAACTAAACAAACAAAACACTACACTGCTATTCGAAAGACGAGCGTCGACTAGTCTACTCGAAGCGGGGAGGACGGGCGAATGAACCGGGCGACCGGGCTGGCGGGCGAGCTAAGCTAGCGAAGAGCGGGCGCGCCACCGAGGTGAACGATTAGCTTCGCTGGAATCGTCGGATATTTCGTTAACTTAGCTCGTTGGGTAAGTCGGTAGCTCGCTGTGTGAACGGAGCGGAGCCGAGCGGAGCGATGTTCGCCCGCCAGCTGGCGGTGTGGCCTGCGCTTAAAGCAAATTGGGTATTATGAGAACTACATAATGTGTATTTGAATATTTCAACAGCCTTTTCTTTTGAAGGGTGCACACAGCGAGTTATTTATTCGCTAGTTAAACACTACACGAATATTAACATATCATGTTTGTTTGACGAAGAAAGTAGTATTGTAGTGTGTTTAAATGGAATATGACCCTTAAAGAATTCTTGAATTTTATGTGTATGTATTTTACAGCCAGTCTAACCAAAGGGTATTGGGTTGTCCGGGTAACTGGGTTGAAGAGGACAGATAGACAGTCGCTCCTTGTAAAACTCTGGTACTCAGCTGGATCCGGTTAGACTGGGAGCCGACTCTAACATAGTTGGGAAAAGGCTCGGGAAAAGTTTTTTCCTCCGGAGCCCTGTCTTATAAGTCTCTTGCAAATGAAATAAATATTTCAGTTGTATGTAACTATGTGTGTTGATTTAATAAAAGTGAGGCACTTAAAAGATAAAACAAAATGACTATCAATGAAATGATAAATTATCGCGGGTATAAGTGCTGCAAAATGTTACTTATAACTTGTTCCACTGCAATAACATTTTAATTTAAACTGTAGTTAAATCTTATAGTATTAATAAAGATAAAGATAACCGATTACTCCATTAACATACATGATAATTTACATATTTCTTATAATTATATATTATAATCCGGCAAGTACCAATGCAATATTTCTAAGTATACCTTGGACACCAATGACTGATTAAAGGTGAAGGAAAACACCTCGAGGAAATCTGGACTATAAAGTTTGAAATCACCAACCCGCATTAAGCAAGCGTGGTGATTACCGCTCCATTCTTCTCTGCCCGAGAGGAGGCCAGTGCCCAGCAGTGGGACGATAAAAATAATGATGACGTGACGATAGGTCCTTTTTTTGGTTAACAGTAGGCTTAAAAAATATAACCTTGAGAAGACAGCACTCAACATGATCATCATCCCCCAAGCCTTTTTTTTCCAACTATGTTGGGGTCGGCTTCCAGTAAAAACGGATTTAGCTGAGTACCAGTGTTTTACAAGGAGCGACTGCCTATCTGACCTCCTCAACCCTGTTACCCGGGCAGCCCAATACCGCTTGGTTAGACTGGCGTCAGACTTACTGGCTTTTGACTACCTGTAACGACTGCCAAGGATGTTCAATGACAGCCGGGACCTAGAGTTTAACGAGCCATCCGAAACACAGGCATTGGTGTCCAAGATATGCTTAGAAAGTACATACAAATTTAGAAAAGTTACAATAAATAAAAAAGGTACATGCCTGACTTGGAATTGAACCCATGCACTCTTACTTGAGAGGTCGACTCTTTACCCACTAGGTCACCACTTTTTCTAGAAGACAGCTCTTAACATGTTCTCATAATTACTCTCAGTTAAAATAACAAAATTAATTATAACCAATGATATTATCTTATGAAATAATTCCAATTAACCCGTCTAACCTTTTAAAGTTGAATGTTTAAGTTATATTAGGATAGAAATTAATTGCTTCTACTCCGAACTGTTTACATGAAAAAAGAAATAAAACATGAACTTTTCTAGCTGTGAAATATTAAACAGTCTTGCAAAGCTTTGCAGGTCTTAATTAGGAATTCGCTGAATAAATTATGCTCAGAGTAATATTTTTTGAGTGTAAAAATATATATCTCAAAGCGCCTTCTTCGTGTTTGTTCATAAATAATTATTTTCTCCTTCATCGAGTGCAGACATCGTTTGTGTTTACGTGTCAAAATGAACATAAGACATGATAAATTTATCACTAAAACTAGTAGTAGGCTTTCCCGGGGAATTTCTTCTCGTAGCTAGATAAAACATAGCCTATGTTGACCGGGGCTAGTGCAGCTTTCTAGCAGTGAAAGAATCATTCAAATCGGTCAGGTAGTTTTGGAGCCTGTTCAATTCAAATATACTATAAAAAAATATTTTTTTATATATAATATTATCACATCACATCACATCTCTAATCATAGATTGTGTGTGTATGCCTGTTACTTCTTAACAGCCAAACGGCTGATCGGATTCTGATGCAACTTCAGTTGGTGATTGTGTGTGTATGTCTGTTTCCTCCTCACAACCAAACAGATGAATTTATTTTGATAAAACTTGATAGTAATATAGTTTAGACACTAGAATAATAAATAGGCTACTTTTTATTCGAGTGTTGGAAGTAATTTCCTTATTTTTTGTTGCTGGTAACTCGCAGTTCAGCCTAGGAGGCTGTTTACTAGTTAACCGGACAGGGCCCTGTGGTTGCTAGAAGGTTGTTAGAAGTTAAGGCCTCCAGCTAGGGCAAAAAGCTTATAAACTAAGCGAAAGTAATTTCCTAAGGAAGGGGGTGATATATAAATACATACATGTTTCTTTTATATTGAGCGACCTCAAGGTTAAATATTTTCGCGATCAAATATGAACCAATCAGGCTGTAGAAACGAGTGAGGAGAAAACATTGATTATATTTTAACGTTACAATTCTCTCCACAATGTTATTGGTCCTTCAAAATTCTGATTTCCCGGCGGTGTGCAGGTCAGAATGACTCGTTCCACGGAAATTAAACACAATATTACGAGCACAGTAATTGAACTCGCGTTACTTTATGTTGTGATTCAGGGCCAATGTATCTAAAACGATTTTAGATTTTTAGTGATAAAGATAAAAAGTTAGTTAATTTTATTAGATAGAGGATGAAAATTTATCAAATTTGCATATCTAATATACTCGCTCTTTCCACTTACTATGTGTATTCGATTGGAAGAAGAAATTTTGGAAAAGCTACCTATAGATGTAAATAATTGAATTTCAATATCATCATCCACCATCACGAGCCATAGGATGTCCACTGCTGAACATAGGCCTCCCCTATATCTATATAGATCTAGTGTCCGTAGCATCCAGCGTCTTCCGGCGACCTTTATAAGGTCGTCTGTCCATCTTGCTGGTGGACGTCCTACGCTGCGCTTGCTGCAAGCTTAGCAAGCTTGAGTATAGTTGTTCTATGTTAGCAAGGCAACCGTAGAAACAAGTTTTGTCTACCGGGGAATGGACATAATGACAGAAAAGTGACAGATTGACGTAAGATTTCTTTTGACATTTTTTGAAGTAATTTTTCTTTTCTTCGATCGACATAAGGCTACAAGTGATTATATGCGAGTTGACAGGTCGTGCCATGCTCGGGCAGAAGACATCTTGACAATGACAGAATGAGTTTTGCTTTTCTTGATAGAATAGATACAGAATCGCCAGGCTAAGCCTGCTGGTCTCTTAATTGAATTTATGCAAAATAAAATATAAGTCATGTTATGTTTTAAATCTAGCGCTTAGCGTCTAGACTCCGAAACTCAAGCTGTGTTTTGAACATGATATTTTGAAAGAATATCTAACTTTGACGCGATGCAGTAACAAAGGCAGGTTCAATGCAACCGCGTGTAAGAGCCTTCCACTAGGAACCGATTTCTATGCAAAACGCATCCTGTATTGTTACACGATGCAATAGAATTTGCATTTCCTCCTCTCAATGGTATACCTACAGTGCAAGTTCTTTCAAATTTACTGAATACCGTTTGAACTTACGACTCGTATTTTGTGTTATTATTGACTGGTTTTTACCTGCGGTTTCACCCGCGTCCTGAAGGTAGCTCAGTAGTTAAAGCACCTGCCTCTCAAGCACTTTAGATTTGTAGACTCCAAATTTGCACAGACACCAGCACAACAAGCTACCCGAAACTGACAATTTCTAATCAACTTAGAACCATATAATTCAGCAATAAAGCTGAAAATCTGTTTAAAAAATTGACAAATTGTAGTGGCCTGATGTAGTGGCATCTGTACATTTTTAGCAATCGCTACAGGTAGTCAGAAGCCAGAAAGTCTGACTACCGTTCTTAACAAGGGGGTATCGGGTGACCTGAGAAACTGGGTTGAGGTGGTCAGGTTCGCGTGTTAGCCTCCTTTGTGGTTTAAACACAGCGCATTGTGAAACACGACCAAATATTAGTCAAAGGGACTTCGGAATAAGAGGGTTTCATTCCGTTGCATACTTTTGTATTATAACGAAGTTAGAATTTGAAAGTAAAAGAGGTTTGTTTGTCAAAAAACATCTGCAGGCTTACCATGGCAACCGTAGAAATAAGTTTTGTTTACCAGAGAATGGACATAATGACAGAAAAGTGACAGATTCACGTAAGATTGCTTTTGAAATTTTTTTAAGTAATTTTTCTTTTCTTCGATCGACATAAGTCTACAAGAGATTATATGCGAGTTGACAGGGCGCGCCATGCTCGGGCAGAAGACTTGTTGACATTGAAAGAAAAAGCTTTGTCTTTTCTCAATAGAGTACATATAAAATCGCCATGCTAAGCCTGCTGGAATCCTTATTTTTCTAGTTTTTGTGGCGTTCTAATAATCATGACTTTTTTGGGAAGTTGGTGAATAATAATATCGGAACACCTCTTTTACACACGTGGTCATCTTAGTAATAAACCTGGACTGTGTGTTTGTTAGTTTATTTGAATGCGTTATCTTAGAAACTACAAGACCGATTTGAACATTTCCTTTGGAGTTAGATAGTTCATTTAATGAGGAAGGCTATAGGCTACTTTCTATCCGAGCGCGCGAAGTTGTTCGCACTACAAAAAATCAGTAAAATAACTATAACAAAACACGCTTGTTTCTTGGGTGCTATAAGAACTAGGAACCAGTGTCGGTCAGCTGCTACGTCCCACGCTAGGCAATGTCCATCTGTCTGTCACGCTTTACCGCCCGGTAATCATTTATCATCGTAATTAAATTACTATCGTACTAATTATACGTGATGAGAAGCATATTTTTGTTTGTAACTAAAAGCTAATTGAAAGATCAAAGAATGATTTCGCCGATATTTTTAAACATTAGCTCAAGCATTCAAGTTATCAATTTATTTAAGAAATATTTGTATTTATTATAATTGCGTCTAGACCAATTGTCGGCCACGGTGGCCGTTCTCTCTAAGGAGATCAGCTACGCCAGACATATTATAGTACACAAGCATTTGCGCAGACACAGGTGCGCTCTCTATTCCCTCACTCTCATAGTCAGAACGGGAGAGAGATCAGACGGAGGACCGACATTTACGTGCTCTGCAATGAAAACTGTAAAACCCTAATAATACCCCTAAAAAAATAATAAATGGACTATCATAATAAAACAGGAGATTTTATAATGAAATCATAAAAAGCAGTAAGTTTCAATAACATCAAAAACATATTCATCTTTAAAAAGAACACATTTCCTAATTAACAAATAGAAAATATCAAATAAAAAAAATCTTCCCCCGTATACAGAATCTAGGACATTAAGGTACTAAAACCTGTCAAATTTCACATTTCACCTTAATAGATTTTCAACTGTATCGCTGACGCACATGGTTCAAAATTGATTGGGAAAATTCTACAGTTTCGTCTAGCTTGATGTGTTGGCGACTGTACCTACCCAATAGGCTGGTAACATTGCATTGTTAAGCTGTGGGCATACACTAAATCACAGACAATCCGCACACAGATGAAGACACGATTCTTAGAAACGATTATATTGGTAAGCAAAGAAAAACAAATGAGTAATAACAAGGCGATCAATAAAAGCTACTCAAGTACTTTCTACACACTGAGCAACTAACACAATTTGATGAACAGAGTGTAAATATTAATAGAAATGCCTTACATACTTGTGGCCCGTTGCTTCATTTCCGCATCAAACATATTTAAGACTAGCACCAGCCGGCAGTTTCACGTGCACTGCGTAAGAACTACTTCGCGCATCTGGATAAAGAAGTCTACAAGCCTTCGTCAATAAATGGGCTATGTAACACTGAAAGAATATTTCAAATCGGTCGAGTAGTTCCTATCGATATCGAGTAGGTCGAGTAGATTATCGCTTTCAAATATACTCTTCAGTTTTATATTGTAAGTATAGATGTGTTAATATTCTGACTGCCTCGTTGGTCTAGTAGTCGCTAGGCGCTACTACTGTGCACGGGGTCTCGGGTTCGGTTCCCGGGTCGGGCCGACATCGCTTTGTGGGTTTTAAGAAACTTTAATGAAGTTCTGCGTCTGCGTCTGATCTTTCTCCGGTCGTGTCGGATTGCCGTCCCATCGGACAAAGAGAGTGCACCTGTATCTGCGCGAATGCTTGTGCTCTATAATATGTCCTGCGTAGCTGGCTGATCTCTATAAAAGAGAACGGCCGCCGTAACCGACAATCGGCCTGGATGCCATTATTAATATTCAGTACACGTATGTATTTCGTAATAGAAAGGTAGTCAGAAGCTAGTAAGTATGATGCCAGTCTAACCAAGAGTATTGGGTTGCCTGGGTAACTGGGTTAAGGAGGTCATATAGGCAGTCGCTCCTTGTAAAACACTGATACTCAGCTGAATCCGGTTAGATTGGAAGCCGACCCCAACATAGTTGGGAATAGGCTCAGGAGACGATGATTTGTAAGACTTTGGCTTCTTATTAGTAACATTACGATTCAATCGCCTCAGGTAGATATAACTAAACGCATCTGTTTATGTTAAATTGTTCTCTGTGTACGCCATTAGAATTTAAATTCATTATAATTATCTTATTAACATCTTTATATCATAATCGCATTTATATTTCTACTTATCACGTGTCGTGGTGAAGTCGTGGTGGCCTAGTGGTTAAAGCACCAGCCTTTCGTATGAGGGTGCGGGTCGATTCCAGGTCAGGCAAATACCAATGTAACTTTTCTAAGTTATACGTACTTTCTAAGTTTATCTTGGACAACAATGACTGATTGAAAGGTGAAGGCTAACATCTCGAGGAAACCTAGACTATAAAGTCTGAAATCATCAACCCGCATTGAGCAAGCGTCGTAATTAACGCTCAATCCTTCTCCCAGAGGCCTGTGCCCAGCAGTGGGACGATAAAAAGACTGTGATGATGATGATGACGTGTCCATTAATATTTACTTGGTCTTTTACAATATTATAACGCTTGGCGCGGTCGGTTCGTGGATGGATGACCATCTTGTCATGAAGAGTTCCTCGTGTTCCGGAAGGCACCTTCAATTTGTACATCTTTGGCAGTCGTTACGGGCAGACAGAAGCCAGAAAGTCTTCAAACTCAGTCTTACCGAGAGGTATCGGGATGCCCAGGTTTGGGTTGAGGTCTGAGTTGATGTCATACAGGCAGTCGCAAGACTGGAAGCCGATCCCAGCATAGTTCGGGAAAAGGCTAGGCAGATGATGAGGTCTGTTACAATATTGTTTTAGTATTCTCCTATTTTCGTTCTTACATAATTAAATTTCTTATCCCTATAAAGAAAATTTATTACTGTGTTATTTTTTTAATAATCTCTTCCAATAATTTGCCAATTAAGGCTAAGAGCTAATCATGCGTCAAAGTTTATTATCCGATGCTAAGTCCAGCGTGTAATCTATTTTATATTTTCTCCTAGGAAGAATATTTCTTCGAAAATAAAAGAGAGCTTTGGACGTCGGACGAAGGTATTAGAGGATTTTTGTTTATTTGTTACCTCTTCCTTGATATAACAACTTGCCCTTAATTTTAAAATAATATTATAAAAATAGAGTTTGCATGTTTGCTTTCTTGCCTGAATGCGCTCATCTCAAAAACTACTAGACCGATTCGCAAATTCTTTCAGCGCAAGATAGCCCATTTATCAAGGAACACTATAAACTCTACGAGGAAGGCTAAGCTATTTTGCCGAGTGTGCGAAGTAGCTAACACGGGACGCGGGAGAAAACGCTGCTGGAAGCTTATAATATTTTTTTTTCTTTCACAGGTACCAGTCTTTCTGCTTGCTGAAAGACCATGCGTTATACCAGACCCAAATTGTAAGTACCAATACCTTGTATAATATATACGAGTACGTTTTATCTACGCTTATGTTATAAAAGTGGAGGGAGAATTTGTTTGTTTGCTTGAAAACGTTGATCTCTTGTTGATAATAGACCGATTTGAAAACTCCTTTCAGTGTATGACAGTCCATTTATCGAGAAAGGCTATGGGCTACTTTTTATTACGATGCACGAAGTATTTTCTGCCGGAAAATCGACAATTTAATAATATAATACGCTTTAAGTATATAAGACTTGCAGCAATATAAATACTAACAAAATAATAATGAAAAATATGTGTAAAATTTCGCAAATATTTTTTTGCAAACAAACAAACTCTTTA
This sequence comes from Heliothis peltigera, assembly GCA_958496145.1. Lineage (NCBI taxonomy): Eukaryota > Metazoa > Arthropoda > Insecta > Lepidoptera > Noctuidae > Heliothis > Heliothis peltigera. The sequence goes on from OY292321.1 coordinate 1,000,627, forward strand.
GCTTAATAATATTAACAAAGATCCATTCCTTAAACTATAATATTTGACTATCATTACTGCAGATATTAAAAGTGGCCTCTTTTAAAATCTTTAGAATTCCGTGTAAAAATATCAGAAGTGCAAAATATATTCTCTCACAAAATTCCCAGTTCGATATTATGTTCAATTCCTGCATAACAAGATTGTTTTAGTTCTGAAGTCAAACCTCCACACAGCTCCCAGAGGAAACATATTTCTACACAAAGCCAGTTGCACTTTCCCTCTTAAATCACCCCTCAAGTAAAGAATACGTCTTGCATATTACACTACCGATGAAAAAATGGGTTCAAAGAATCTATCGTAACATACATATATTGTAAGTTATATAAAAGCTTTAAAAAAAATGTTTAATGAATTTATTTGCGGCCAGTATCAAATAATCAGGATTTAAGATTGTAAGGGGCCAGTTTCACAATGTCCGAATAGCCATTATCTACCGAATAAATTTTAAAATGGAACAGAATTTTAATGAAATTATCTGCCAATTAAACTATCTGGAACTTATTTTTGGGCAGTGAAACGGCTAATCTTAGGTATCTTTTTTTCTTTTATCTAGTTGATTTAGGGCCAGTTTATAGGTTACGGATATCTACTATCTACCAGATAAACAATCTGGAACTTATCAGCAACCGGTGAAACTGGCCTTAAACTTGTTTTTGACTATTGTTGATTTGTTATGCGTTAAAAAACTCCTCCAGATCGCAGTCACCCAACACTGGCCTATTCTTTGATCAAAGAATCATCATTGCCATACAACGTGGCTTGAAATAATGAGTTCGTGTAATAAATATTTTATCATTTCATAAACCACACTTCAAAAGTTGATTAAAACTAGACTTTATTTTAAATAAAATATCTGCTTCGAGTCCAACAAGGCCTGATTAAGTCCTAGTCCGCCGACCAGGACTGGCTTTATATAAGGTATTAATTTTCAGATTGCAAGCAGGTACTTTCTGTCGCCGGTAATGCCTGCTGAAAGGCGGACACCTCGCCTCAGAAATGCGCGGACAGATTAAAATGTTACCGTCACATTTTTATTTTATTGAACTTTCATTTTTTATTTATTCCATTTTAAATTTAAATTTGAAATTGAATATTAGTCGATTTTTCAAGGCAATTTATAAATATATACAGACGCCAGCACATCAAGCTACTACAATCTGTTAAATTTCCGTAATAGATTTTCAACTTTATCGCTGTTTTTTATGGTAAAAAATTGATTCAGAAAATTTTACAGGTAGCTTGATGTGCTGGCGTCTGTACAATTACATTGGAGTTAAAGCACCAGTCGATCAAGAATGAGAGTGCTAGTTCGATTCCAAATAAGGTCAGGCAAATACCAAAGCGAGTTTTCTGTAATATTTTATACAATCCTTACCAAGGATATCTTGGACACCAATTACTGATTAAACTATAGGTGAAGGAAATACTTCTAGAGGAGACCTGGACTATGAAGTCTGAAATCACCAACCCACATTGTTCAAGCTTGGTGATTCAAAGCTTCTTTATGTGAGGGGTTACTGTAGCCCAGCAGTGGGATGACAAAAAGGCTGATGATGATAACAGTGTATTAAAAAAAGCTGTAAGATTGATATTGGGAAAAGGCTAGACAGATGATTTTAAAATGACATTATGTATAAATAGGCAGGCGCTCAAAGCAGTTCTTTAACTTGTTTCCATAATACTCATGTTTCTTAATCCCCAAGCTTCCTACAAGTTACGGAACTATATCCCTAAAGTTCACTTTGACAGTAAACTACATCCACAGTCGTCAGGGAACTTGAACCAACTTTGTCGCCAGTGATTTTACTTGCTTTTTAATTAATTTCGTTGTTCGGTTCGCTCCTAAAGTTAATCTAAAGTTAAGTTTGCGCCTCATTGATATTAAAAGGTACCAAATAGGGGTTGATATGATATGGAGGAAAATGTGCGTGTTTGGTTTCTCAATGTTATCACATTCATGTTACTGAAGGCTGAAAAAAGGTTGAGTACCTCTGAAGGCCTGGCTTACCTCGAGGCAATATACCCACAATTTCTGAGTTTCTGCAAGAGTGTCTGAGTGCAAGTCGTCCTGAGGCGACTGCCGAACAAGGAATTGGCGGTTCAATTCCCGGGTCCCTTCTCCTAGCCTCTCATGTTTCGTCAGATTGCTCTCCCATCGAGAGCTTCGCATACTCTAGGAGAGTGAGGAAATAGAGGGTGCACTTACATATGTAGCAAATGTTTGTGCACTTTAGTATGTTCTGTCCGGCTTGGTTGATTTCCTTAGAGAGAACATCTTCATTGGCCGAATAAGCCATAACAAGCATATAATTATGTACTTTAAGTCATTATTCGTGCCAAGACTTTTCGCGAGTGACCGTCTATCTCTCTTACTGACTTGATGGCAATAGAAGCAATACAAAAATATACTTTTAGAAATTAAATGAAATTTTAAAATTGGAAGTAACGAAGAAATCGATGCACATTAAAACAAAACAAACACGTCGAACATAGCACCTAGTTATTTTTTGGCATTTATTTCAAAACGTCAAACTTGCCCCTATAACCCCGTATATGTACGTACGTAAGTGAACGCTCAGATTGTAAACAAAAGCTGTTAAACCTGATGAAATCATTATGTACAAGAACAAGTAGAACGCGCTGCAAAAGCCTTTGCTCTCAAGAAAGCTGCATCAAAAGAATTTCCTTTGAAAATGTGCAAAAAATTGCTTACACTACAAAGTCAGACAAAAGGGAACACGTAATTTGATCTAAAAAGGAATGCAGCCAGCACTACCAGCTACTACTGTTAAGTTTTTCTCAAAGTAATAAACTACAATATTTTACTACTGTATTTTTTAAACTATTAATATTCCTACGTAATTGTAATAAAAAGTTCTAAACCAAATAGGATCTTTTATGGGACCAAATGGCTTGCATACTGCATCGAACAAAAAAGGATCACACGTATCGGACGAGAAACCTCGGAGTTATCGGTGTACATATATAAAAAAGTCCTTTTTTGGAAGTCGGTTAAAAATACTATTGGAACTGCATCTGTAGATAGCGCCATGGTGAAATCTCGAGTGTCAGTTTGTCCCCAGACTACATAAGCTTTCTGAGGCTTTTAGACAGCTGTCAGCGAGTTGCTAAAATACAGTAAAGGTCTTGATAAAATGTTGCACACATAAAAGTATGGTCAACAAGACCAAAATGAAAGGAGGAATAAACATTTAATGAGAAAACGCAAGGTAAACGTAAATTAGAAAATAATATATTTTGTACATACGCCAGCACATCAAGCTACCATCAGAGTTGGGAAAAGGATAATTATGAAGTTCTACTGAATCATTCTAGTCTACAAAACGATGTTATTATTTTTGGACAAACCATCAATGCCAATAAATTTAAAATTAAAAAAAAAATAAGCACATGGTTCAAAGTTGATTGGGATTTTTTTTAAGTTTCTTGCAGCTTGATGTGCTGGCGTCTGTACCGTCAGCCAATTCCTGTATTAAATTAAAACACGTAACAATCGGTACTGAAAGTAGCTCTCAGTAGTAGCTTGATATGCTGGCGTCTGTACACAAGTGACTGTCATGACGGTATGTACTTACACTAGGGTTTTAAGACTCGCAATTATTTTATATAATTTAAATAAAGTACCTTAAAAGCAATAAGCTAGAAGGAGTAGGTAATTGGCTCAATAAACCGATCGCCGATCCGTCGGTTAATATTATATGAATCAGAACGAACATTAAATTCTCGAGGGTTCTATAATCCAAGACGATGTACTTTGATTTGATTAGCTCAATGTCTCTTAGAATATAATACTTTTATTTTGCCAGCCCAGTCTGTACACGTAATTTTTAAAAAGTTGCATTTTTACTTGTGTGACCTGGAATTGAACCCGGTCACTCATATTTGATGATTGGAGGCTGGTACTTAACCACTAGGCCACCGCCACCTTATACGTATAGTACACGCCTGAAACAAATGAAAGTTATTTGTAGTATAATAGATTTATTTGGTACTAGCTGTTGCCCGCGACGTCGTCCGCGTGGGCGTTAAGTGATTAAACATTCACCCCCCTCCCCTACATGATAGGGTATAATATGTAGCCTATATGTTGACCCGACCTCTTAGTTATATTCATGCCAAATTTAAAGCAAATCCATGAAGTGCTTTTTGAGATTATCCCGGACATACATACAAACAGACAAAAATTTTAAAAACTATATTTTTGGCTTCGTTACCGATTGTAGACGCCCCAATTATTATTTAAAAAATATACATATTCAATGTACAGTTTTGACTTTTCTACGATTTTATTATACCTATGTAAGGATTTGGAATATAACAATCTGCCATGTGAAAAAGAAATTAATTCTCACGTAGAGCCAAGCTTCTAAATCTACACAGCGTTACCCTACGACACTTACTTCAGAAATTCTACATAAATCCTTAAAACTGTATAGATAGTAGAAGATATTGTACAAAAATTTAATAAACAAAATTTCAAAAGTTTACTCCCATACAATATGGAATGCATCCGAATGAAGCAGTGCATCTGCATTAACCGAGACAATCTAGATTATTAAAATGAAGAGAAAACTTAAAATTCCTGTGGGATTAGCTCCGACCTCGACAACTTATATTAAATAACACGATGAAAGAGTTTTGTGTAAAATAGTTATTACACACCACTGCTGAGGCTTTTCAGTCACTTTGTTGCATACTGTTCTTACTTAGTTTAAGTCTGTTTTTTTAATCTCATAGGCTAAATTTACATTACAAGTGTTGTCAGTTTATTGCAATTTATAAATAGTTATGTGGCACAACCGTAACGTACCGTTAATAAAATCAAATATAGGTTTTTACCTCCTTTTTGGCCCTGTGTACGTACGTGAATTTTAAATATAAAACTTTGAATGAAAATAAAAATCGTCTAATAAATATAAAAAGTTTCGATTCAATAAACCAATATCGTAGGTACGACACTGAACGAAAAAGCTGACAACATTATTAGGATTTGACATTTGCATGTGTCAATTTAGTCTATGAGATTAAAAAACAGATAATAGTAGGTATAAATTCGTATGAATTATTGGTGAAGGTTGCACATTTTTTTCACTATATACGTTCATATACTAGTATTACTATACAGGGTGTAAGGGACAGCCCTCCACAAACTAATAGGGTGCATTCAGCTCCTTATTTTGAATCATATTCTACTGGAATTTTTCTCAGGATTTTTTTATTATTATTTTTTTCCGATTATTCCGTATGTTTTTCTTTCTTCAATGGAAAATTACAGTCTCTTCCCGCAGAACTTTATTTTTGGATTATGAAATAATGGATTTTTAAGTAATCATGGCGATCGACGCGTGAAATCAGCTGTTCAATTTTTGTAAGGTTTTAAAACATATCAGTTTTATTGGATTTCCATAACGTTCCTGAAACAATTTCATAAACCAGTCTTCTTAGTATGGTATACTGAACTCACTCCATCAGTCTGTAGAGGGCTGTCTCTTACATCTTGTATATGTACTAGGCCGCTAGGATGTAAAATAAACTCTTAATAACAACAATTAACATAGACAACAAACACACAGACTGCTCTTATAACATATAAATAAATCCTGTTTTCCAATTTGAAAGAAAAACGAGAAAAATGCATTTGTTTTCAACAAATTGAAGGGTTTTCTCCGAATTGATAAATACACTTGAGCAAAGCTCTATAAGATAGAATAAAGAATTCATATGAAAAAATAAACAAATGAATCCGTGTAGTGTTACAACAATTTATTTTACTAAGCCGTCTCAAGTGACGATTAAACCTTTTCAAAGTTATTGACAGTTCGACTTATTATTTTTTAGAATTTAATTGTTTATTTATTTGGAGAAGGTATCGTGTTATATGTTAGCTATTATGTTAGTTAGCTATTATAATATGTATGTATGTATTTACAAAAGAAAAGTATTCAAGTATGTTTTAAGACAACTAGCCTAGTACCCATAGTCGCAGGCAAAATCTAGTATCTGTATATTTCATTAAATAACTTCTTAGACTCCTTTCTTCTGGAATGTTTGCTTTCGTAGTACGATAAAGCTTTAAAATACTTAATATTTTTAATACCTAATATTGCATTCCTCGGCTCCATCAGACGGCCGACTCTGGATGCTGCTCGCTCTATCACTATGCAGCTCTGAATAATGCTAACTTAACTGCATGATTATTGAATCAATGTCTAGAAAATCTAATTCTTACTGCCTGAGATCAGCCAGGCTGAGTGAATGTGGGCAGGCACATACTTCTTGGCATGTTTCCACCGCGTGCCGCAATTTCAACAAACTTTTTGCCAAACTAAGTTTCGAGCACAGTTTGGCAGTATTTTAGACTAATCTTGCCGCTAAAGATAACAGTTCGGAATAAAGAAGTGTAAGAAGTAATTGAATTAATTATAAGGATACTAGATTTCGCCCGTGACTTCATCTGTCTCCCGAGGGAACTATATTCCGCACCCGGGTAGAGACTAATAGCCTTGTTCTTGGCTAGGATGCCACCTATCTACTGTTCTATCTATATATACTAATATTATAAAACAGAAGAGTTTGTTTGTTTGTTGGGTTGAACGCGTTAATCTTGGGAAAGACTGGTCCAATTTGAAAATATCAAGAAAGGCTATAGGCTACTAATTATCAAGGTGCGCGGAGATGTTTCGACGGGACTCGGGTGAAATCGCTGGCGGAAGCTAGTATTGCTGTGCACGCATTGCTGTGGTTAAGGTTTTTGTTACAATAATAGACAAATTACTTGCAATAAAATCATACTGCGACCATAAAATGAGATGTAAGCTATCCCATCTTTCTAGTAGGGTCAAACTGCACACGGTGTGCCAATTTCATTAAAAGCAGTCAAGTAGTTTAGAAGTCCATCGCGCACAAACAACGTGACACGTAATTTAGTACACTTGAAAAGCTTAACAACCCTCTCTTTGGCGCAGTAGGGTAAAATGCATGACTTAACCCTTTGATTGTCTGAAACGTGGATCCACGCGAGAAACAATAGAATTTCTATTGTTATATGAGGCAATCTAAAGGTTAAATAAACAAACGTCATTTTGATACTTAATTTTTTCCTGAACCATTTAGCAAAGACTGTATCCATACCCCGTTTTAGGCGTGCAATAAATCATACCTGCTAATAAGCAATATTAATAATCCTGTGAAGTTATTGAACACTCATCGATCGCCATTTATGATTTCTTTAGCTAATACGATGGCAGTTGACATGCGCGAAGTAGCCATTTGAAACCTATAAAACCATAAGTCTAATATTATAAATAGTAGCAGCGTCATTAGAACCCTGTATGTTGACTTATGTCATAGTATGCATTGTTGCTCGAAGCTTGCTTTGATACCAAACATGTGTTCACGCGTCGTGATGCGTTTCTCATCCAGTTTTTATAATTATTTCTGATCAATGGAGATGGCTACGCTCGGTGGATCTCTCTGAAATGAGGAGATCCGTAGACGAACTAAAGTCACCGATATAGCCCACCGGATTAGCAAGCTGAAGTGGTAATGGGCAGGCCATATTGCTCGCAGAGCAGATGGCCGATGGGGTCGAAAAGTACTAGAGTATAACGGTCTAGCAAGCGCAGCGAAGGACGTCCAGCAACAGATGACCTTATAAAGGTCGCCGAAAGACGCTGGTTGCAGGTCGCTTTCATCCGGAATATGTGGTGAACTAAAGGGGTGGCCTACGTTCAGCAGTGGGCAATTTTAAACCACCACGGTTAAAAAATAACGTCGGTTATCTTTTTTTCGGTGGTTATCAGCATTCAGTTGCAGATGAACATTTTACACGGTGGGTAAATTTGAAGAGAGATGAGAGTGTTCGCAGTACAATTTTGTGTACCTTCCTTTAATTTTGGATGGGAAAATATTTTTTGACCGCCTTTAGATTGGTTACTTCACCGCTCGTTAACCCCTCATTGAAAATTTCCTTTTTAAGATCGTCCATCGGTTAATTTTTCTTTAACCTTTAACCCTAAACTTGACATAACCGAAGTTCTTAGCCTTGTACATTTTTGATAGCCTTGTAGGGCTTTAGGACAGAAAAAGATTATTTTAGTTCAATATTCATCTATAGAAATACATAGGTGTTTGTTTGTAAAGATGTATGTTAAAGTAACTTGTACGGATAAACACAGATTTTCCGTTCGAATGTGGAAAAATGCTGATAACGAAAACTTTACCTGTTAATTTAGATCTATTAAAAGGAATTAAATTTTTTAATTAAATTTCGATTGAAAAATATGACTTGTGAATTCTGTATCGAATGAACAAGTTAGTTAAAAAGTTTCAAGCATTGTCCTTTCATGTTTTTCATTTGAACGCCTGCAACTAATTACCGACGGCTGCGAACAGCCTCCGACATCCGGCACCCATAAAATTTGATGCCCTTCTAACAGACTTAGAAACTGATCACCTAAATAATTAAAAATAATTTACATAGCAACGGTAATATTATGTAATCTTATGTACAGAGTAATTAACGTAATAAAGAAAGTTATATAGAAGGTGCAGCTGCATCTGTATTGGGTATGGAGTGATTGCAGAGGTGATGGCCAACAGTGCACTGGTCGTGTCTCTCCTGGCTGGGAGCTATGTTGCTATTTCACGCGTACCAAATAGGCGGGGTCCACGCACACACGCGCGCTGTCCTGCACGTGTGTGAGTGCCGTGGCAGCGCACGCGTGACGCGCAACAGTTAGGTGTCGCCGCGCCCCGCTGCGTTATCGCGCGCTCGCTGCCGCGCCGGTCAGACGTGTATGCCTCGAGCTGACGCGACTAACTAACTCTATACACTCCGCGCGATAATCTAGCTCGTAGTTTCTCTCTCCGTAGTTTAAGGTACGTATTTTGTTTTAGATTATTTATTTCTGGATTTTTCCGATTTTTTTTTTACGGTTTGCTTATAATATTCGGGTGCCGACGGAAACGGTCGTGACTTTAATGTTTTAGGCGGAACGTCAATTTGAATTTAAGATTCTGCGGTTTAGTTTGAGGCGAAGTTCACGGCTACTCGTACCTACTTTGTTTTCCGATCCTTTGAATTGAAAACAGGCGTAATAATCGATTCAAAGTCAGAGTGTGAATTTGAAAATAAAATCTTAGTGGTTTTGTCAAAGTTATTTGAATAACTTATGTGTTTAATGGATTTTTGTAAATATATTCTTATTTCAAGGAGTCTAGCAGATTTTTCTGTTTCATAAAATATTTGTAACTAAAAAAATATACTCTATCTGTATAAAGACCCGTAGTAGCTCCTGAAAGAGGTAAAGTACCTTCAGAGACTAGTTAAAGACTTCATATCCATTCCATCTTCAAAATTAACTAAAACTAGATAAAAAATTTATTTAGAACCCTAAAAACGGAGAAAATTGTATTCAACTGTTAATCAACGTATCAATAACAACGAAACCATAATTTTAATCTTCAATTTTATCCAAAATATTGCAGCAGAGTAAATAATAACTTATTGGAACCGCAAAAGGCTTTCAATCTTCAGTCAGTAGTTGGCTCATCACTCAGACAGTCAAACTTAACGAATGGCTAGCGGTTAATTGCCAGTCAGGGCACTTAACTAGCAGATTGTTTGCACCCCGAGTTAACACTGAGACCAACTGATTGAGCTTACAATTACAAAGCACATTGACGCGCGAAATTGATTAGATTTCATTAATTTTACTTTAGGATTGTATTTATTTGCGTCCATTTTACATGTAATGGGCTTAGTTTGAGTTCAACTTATTAATTTGTTTTGTTTTCGCTTGGAAACTGGGATTTTAGAAGCTTTATCTGTTGCTTTTATGTGAATATAGTTTGTCTTCTTTGAAGAGCTCATCATAAGGTTAAGCAACGTTTAGCGTGGTCCGTCCGTGGATGGGTGACGTTAAATTGGGTTAATAGGTGTTTCGGAAGGCACATTAAATTGGTGGGTCCCGGCTGTCATTTGTACATCTTTGGCAGTCGTTACGAGTAGTCAGAAGGCAGAAAGTTTGACAACCAGTCTTACTAAAGGGTATCGGGTTGCCCAAGTAACTGGGTTGAGGAGATCAGACAGGCAGTCGCTCCATGTAAAACACTGGTACTCAGCTGCATCCATTTAAGATTAGGAGCCGACTCCAACATAGCTTAGGAAAAGGCTAGGCAGATGACGGGTTTAGTTTGAGTACAACTTATTAGTTTGTTTTATTTTCGCTTAGAAAGGGGGATTCTGAGCTCTATCTGTTGCTTTTATGTGAATATAGTTTGTCTTGTTTGACGGAGATTTCGTGCGGCGCGACGGGTCGTGGTGAACTTAATGTATTTGATCCCTCGTGTGGACGGTCAGTTTGTAGACATGCCTGATCTCTCTAAGCTACTTTTGTCACATATACATATGTATTACAAATCATGTATTCGTAACTTATCGTATCTACAAATGTGCTATGGTAACTTCGCTGAACTGCGGAGTCAAGGGTCCCGGCTTCGATTCCCTACACAGTCGACATTCGTGTGATGAGTTTTTATTATGTATTTATAAATATATAGTAACGTAATTTATCAGTTGTGTTAGCACCCATAACATAAGCTAATCAATAACTTACCTTGGGGCTAACCGACGGTGTGCGAAAGGTGTATAAAAAAAATAAGATAAATATTCGTCTTGAATTCTGATTGTAAGTACGATGAAAATTATAAATATATAAACACGTCGAAGTGATAACCTCCTCCGTTTTGGGAAGTCGGTTAAAAACAAAAAAATATGCCGATTTTTAGTAGCTTCTTATTAGCGGTCAAAATTATTGACTGCCAGCATCACAAACACGAATTAATGTATACTCGTATGGTCTTAATACAATGACAGTAGATGTTCACAAAAACTCGGTTGTTTCGATCCGAGTTTTTTGGTATGTTTAGAAATAGTTTATCTGCCCTTCAACTGAAAATCTTTTGATCTTCACTTTCGTTCGGGAAAATAATTGTTTTTCCGTAGACAGCGTTTCAAACTATGATTAAAAGATTTTAATGGGATTTAAAAGTTTAGTTTTTTTTATAATTCTTTTAACAAAGAGGCGTTTTGAAAAATATAATGTTGTGTATGAACTTAATAGTCTCTCTAAGAATTTTAGGAGCTTCTAGACAATTAATTTTGACGACGTAGTAAGTGAATCTGCCTGCTATGCTACGCCGGAGGTCGCGGGTTTCATTCTCGCTTAAGTCAAACATTTGTGTCAGTTTTCATAATTTTATTTAATCCTTTTCTTACTAATATTATAAATAAAGAGAAATTAACTCCGTCTGTGTGTCACGCTTACTACTGGACGGATTTAAATAAAATTTGGAGACTAGACTATGGGAGTTCTAGACTCAATCAGAGAAAGAACATAGCCTACTTTTATCGTAGAAGTTCCCTCGAGAGGAACCGAGGGGAACAGCTAGTTCCCAATAAATTTAGCGAGGAACACACCCCTCTTTTCCAGTCATTCGATGTTACGATCCATAAATATACCGATACTTGTCCGACAGCTGACTAATAACCGCTCGTTACTCGTAACGTAAACTTGCTCGCAGATAAAAGTTGCCATTTCACTCTATTAGCACTTTATTGCTAATATTAGTGCCTTCTTTTCAATTTGTATATTTTATTCTTGCCAGTTCATGTTATGTATAAGTCCTTTCGCAATAAGAGGTATAAGTTTGATAGCTATTTGAGTCTGTTCGCCTGTAGCATTCATCTCCATCATCTCCCGAGCCTTTTCCCAACTATGTTGGGGTCAACTTCCAGTCTAACCGGATTCAGCTGAGTATCAGTGTTTTACAAGGAGCGACTGCCTATCTGACCTCCTCAACCCAGTTACCCGGGCAACCCAATACCCCTTGGCCAGACTGGCGTCAGACTTACTGGCTTCTGACTACCCGTAACGACTGCCAAGGATGTTCAATGACAGCCGGGACCTATAGTTTAACGTGCCATCCGAATTACAGTCATTGGTGTCCAAGATATACTTAGAAAGTACATACAAACTTAGAAAAGTTGCATTGGTACTTGCCTGACCTGAAATCGAACCCACGCCCTCACACTTGAGAGACACATCGCGACTTTTTTCGCCTGTAGCATTGTAGCTCTTAAATGGATGATCCGATTTGGATGCGGTTTACTATTCGTTGAAAGGTGGATTTTAAGCGATTTTGTTAACATCAACAGGAATTTGAGACACAAAACAGAAGATGTCATGTCGCGTTTGGATTCGTTTCATTGTATAGCCCCTCGGTTACTGGCTTACGAAAGCTTGTTAAAATATGCGAGGAATATGCGAAGAAGAACTATCTTACGTATAACGTAACAAAGACTGAGATTATGATTTTTAGATATAGTAATAGTTCAGTTGAAATGCTGCCAATTACATTGTATGATACTCGCATAAAGACTGTTAGTAAATTTAAATACCTTGGTCACATATTAACTGAAAATTTGAAAGACGATGACGATTTAGAAAGACAGAGACGGAGTATTGCCTGTAGAAGTAATATGCTGAATAGGCGTTTTTACCATTGCTCAAAGCAAGTAAAAATAACTCTGTTCAAGGCGTACTGTCAGTCGTTCTACACTAGCCAACTTTGGTACAAGTACACGAAGAGTGCGTACGACACTCTTCGTGTACAGTACAATAATGCATTCCGGGCCATGCTCAACCTACCCTGGCGATGTAGTGCGACTGATATGTTCGCTGAGAGCAGAGTCATAAACTTCTATGATCTCATAACAAAACTCAAGACGTCCTTTCACACACGAGTTGCAGCAAACAACAACGAGCTTGTCTCTACCGTGTACCGAAACGTATTCCTACTGAGGAGGACAAAACAGATCGAGTCACTGGCGCCGCATTGATTTGTCCTTCTTAGTAATCCTACACGATTTTCTTATATTTTACATTATATTTTTGTTAGCTGTTTTTAAGATTTTAAAGTCTGTAATTAGTTTATTTTTGTATGTCTTAGTGTTTATTATGTATGTAAAATATGGGTGTATACCTAAAATAAACGTTTATTATTATTATTATAGTTAAAAACAAATTTAAAAAAATGTTTGATAAACATATGTAAATGGAGTTCTTAAATCAAAAGTTTTCGGAGTTTTAAGAAAAAAATTGAAATTCTATTAATTCTTAATTTAAACTATAAAAGTGCAGGTTAATAAAATAATGATGTAATTTATTTTTTAATTAGTCGTTTCTACTTTGTTTTTAAATTATCCAATTACATTGAGAAATTAGCTTTTATAAAATACCTAGTCTATTGTAATGGGCACGGCTTAACTTACAATCACCCTTCCCAAAGCCCGGGATGAAACGTGACGTCACAAAAAGTTAAATTGCCATTATTTTGTGACTCCCGGATAATTCTTTCAGTTTTCCTCATGATAATTATAAAGTTAGCTATTTTAATGTTTGCTGTTTTATTTAGACCTTCGTTTTTAGAATAGACATCTTCATTTTAATATTGAATGATTTTTAGGGATGTTTTTTTGAGGGAGGGGTGTTAACAACTAGCGATCAGCCCCGGCTTAACTAACGAAGCTACTTAGAATACAAAGACCACGTTAGTGCAATAGTACCCACGACGGAATGCCTAGCTTAGGGGCCGGGATTTGATTCCCTGGTTGGGTCAAAATTGCTTTTTGCTTTATATTTTTTTTAAAAGACAGAAAGTCCTAACTTGCCGATGCTATGTTTTAAGTTCACTTATTTCAACATCGATATAGAAATTTGTAGATTTCGAAAATTTTGAGAAATAGTGTGTTCATTTAGAATGATATTTCTTATACGTACTTACGAATTTTAATAAAAAGTAATAAATTAACACCACATTGCTCAGTCTTAAAAATTTTTTTTTTAAGTAAGTCTGAGCCAGTCTAACCAAGGGGTATTGGGTTGCCCGGGTAACTGGGTTGAGGAGGTCAGATAGGCAGTCGCTCCTTGTAAAACACTGGTACTCAGCTAAATCCGGTTAGACTGGAAGCCGACCCCAACATAGTTGGCAAAAGGCACGGAAAATGAAGCTCAGTCTTAAAAAAAAATCAATTAAAGAACATTATCACTACACAGTTACATAAACAAACCTATTTACAATTAAAACAAGTCATCGACCGTCGTATTTAATTCTGGATCAAGTACAAACAGTAGTGTTATCTTAAGACAATAGATTCCCGTGGGACAGCTTAAGTAGTGTCGATCGCTCCCCTCCCCCCACTCCTCGTCTGATAAAAGCCTAAAAGCCTTACGTATCGCGCCAACTAAGTGACGAGGGCGATACATTGATGGACAGGGCCACAGTTTGTATGTATATATAGAAATATATTTTATTTTTGTATCGTTTAATTTTGATTCTTGATCATATGATCAAGATGGGTGATGGACCTATGAATTCTACACATAATTACTAGGTAATCAATGGATTTTTTTTTAAATACACTTGCTTATAATTCATTTGTATGTCTCTGCTAGACTAAGGGACTATAGAGTCCTGGATTTAAGAAAGCGAACATAGGGCAGAAGCCAAGACCCTGAAACCCTTTTGAGACAACTTTAATGAAAGTAATGATGACACATACATAATTAAAACCTTTGCAAGCGTCTGAGCGACGATCATAGACCGCTCTTGCGGTCGGTGTCGACTGCTCGAGCCGTTGGTTGTTGACAGCTTGAGCTGTAGATCCCAACCACTCGAGCAGTTGATTTTTTACCACAGTTGAGTGCAACATTTTTTTCGGACGAAGGAGGTCGGAGGGCTGTCGACTGCTCTAGCGCATTCAACTTTTCGAGCAGAAGGTGTATGCCTTGCGACTGCTCAAGCAGTCGTGTAATAGACAGGGAATAAAAGACTATCGAAAAAAAAGATCACCGCGCGGTCGCGGCTTGAAGCAGTCGGTCTCGCTAAGGCTTCTCTATACATAATTTAGGTACTTAGGACGGTTACAATAAAATACATACTGTAACGACATTGATAAAAGAAAAATTAAATGCCAAACGTACAATAACACTTAGAATTTTTTTATTAGATTGGAAAAGTTTTTTTCAGAAGACTCTTGAGGAACGGAAACGGATGCTAATAATTTCATTAATTCTTTCACACAAAGGGAGTTGTCTTTTTGTTAGAGACGTAATATATACCTACCAAAAAGGGTAGTTTTAATTTATTGAATTTATCTATTTAATTTAGCAGTTTTTTCAGCTTAGACGGAAATTTCACACGCTAGCCAAATTTATACTTTATTCAATTAAATTAATGGTACATATGTATATATAATTTTAATATATTTATAAATTTTAAAAAGACTAGACCTGACAAAAAATAATATAAATATATATTATTTCTATCACGAGATCCATACCATTGAAAGTTCACAAATTATTTCTAAAGTTCAAAATTCTTTCAATCACAAATAACTTTTACAAACAATATGAAGACTACATAAAGTTTATTATTTCAGTAAATTGAAAATCAATGTATTGATAGCATGTGAAATTGTAAGCCGTAGATTCCTATCAATAATATTGCATTATCAATATTCAATGTTAGCCCGTGCACATTGCTACACGTCATTTACATATTCATACTCGCTTTTCAATTTCAGTATGGATAGAAAGACGTACCCACTATACCCTTTTGCAAAGACGATGATTTGAAAAGATGTAGATATAAATGATACATGTCTAACAGTTTCATAATACTATTGTTTTTGATTAAATTGCTACTCAGCATACTCTCTCCTAAAATGTTTGCGTGCCGGACAGGGTCCATATTGTATCTTTTAAGTTATTTTTACCATCTGTATAACATATGGAATACAATAAATAATTGAGTATTGAGTACACTATATACATATATGGTTGTGTGCATTCACGTCAATATTGTCATTTTTCTAAACATATGGCAATAATATTGATTCGTTTTTTGAATATCAATCTGTATGTTACTTATAAGGCCTGTATCACCATCTACGAATAAGTTCCAGTTAGTTTATTTGGTGGATAATTTCATGAAAAAAAATTCATTCTTGTAATTTATTCGGTAGATAGTGGCTTTTCGGACGTTGTAAAACTGGCCCTAGAGTAAAAATAACTTACTTTACGAATAGATAATCGATAGTTAAGTCGATTAAAAATCATACTTTATAATTTTTTTGAGAGAGTTACCGTATTCTATGCGATTTTTATTTTGGTTATTTTATAAATAACGCCACGGAGTGCGCGCGTTCGACTCGCCCATGGCCACTTTTATATAATTTTCTAAGAGGACGTATTAAAAAAAGCAACGACGAAAATTATTTTTATCATAAAAATTCAATTACGGTGTATATAGGTATGTATACCCAAAGACCAAGACCTTTACCGATTTATTTCCATTCTTTTGTGCATCAACAAATTTGACATTCATTTTTTTTCTTTCCTGAAAAGCCTGATAAATAATTGAAACTCATTCGCGCGGGGACCATTTTATCTCAAGCATTCCCTCTGTTTAATCAAAAGAGGAAAAAAAAAATACACAAACTCAATGAAATTTTCACCCTTTCAGTGGAATATCTTTTTCGGCAATTCGAGATCCTCTTTCTGACGAAAACGCCTCGAGGAATCCTCGCAGACCTTTAGTCCTCAATATTTTTGGTCTGTAAATAATTCAAATACGTTGAGGGATGTTGGCGGGGTATTTGCGAGTGAATGGGGCGAAGTTCGACGCATGTCATAGCTTATATTGCCACCTTTTGCGGTTCGTCCCGACGAGATGGAGATAATTTTGAATGAAACGATGAGTTTATTGATTGCTTGGTATTTTTTATTCGGTTTTACTTAATAATATGGGAGCTGGTGTCTTGATCTCGGGTTGGTATAAAGGATATTTTGTTTATCAAGTCCTTATGTGTTTAACTTAATTTCAATTGTGCAGCCCGGCTACATGCCATTTTTTTTCTGTTATATTATATTTATATATATTTGTATCTTATTCACATCATTAATGAAAAGTAAAATATATATATATACATATATATAATACAAGTATTTATTATTTTGTATGTTATGTGTTCTGTGTTACAATTATTTTGCCTGCCTATAATAATAGGTAAAATGTTTATTTGTCTGAAATTAATGAGACTGTTGGTGCGCTTTGCGTTGCTTTTCAATGTAATTGTGCGAACAATTAAATTCATTCAGGTCATTACACACAACTCTGTGTATTTTATTTGTCATATTCCACCTTTGACGCCAGTGCGCGGCCACATGTTATTGTTATATGTGATGGCATCCAGGCCGATTGTCGGCTACGGCGGCCGTTCTCTTTTATGGAGATCAGCCAGCTGCGCAGGACATATTATAGTGCACAAGCATTCGCGCAGATACAGGTGCACTCTCTATTCCCTCACTCTCATAGTCCGATGGGACGGCAATCCGACATGGCCGGAGAGAGATCAGGCGCAGGACCGAAATTTACGTGCTCTCCGATGCACGGGTGAATCAATCACCAACTTCCAGACTCCGGGCTGCTTAATGAAAGTTTGGCATGGGAGATGAGATGAGATGAGTCTGTTGTAGTGACAAGATTTACTGCTACATTCAAAGTTTTCTTATAAAATACCATAGACAGATAATCTAATCAAAAACCACAAGCCTAGTGATTCTCATTAACACCAATTAATATATTTTAGACATCTTTGATAATAATTTTAAGTGTCAAGCAGTCACTTTGATAAGTCCTTGAAAATAATCAGCATAAATATATTTAATTATATTTCTAGGGTTGCAAATTAAATAATAACACAAAGGTGACTTGGAAGTTTAAAAGGTAATATAATTTCTGTAACTTCCAGTTTTTACGTTTATTACTAAAAGCGTTTTCTAATTTGATTACTGAACTCTCAGGCACGGCAGTGACAAGTATAATGGTTTCCGAACTTCTATTTTAAGTTCTGATACCAGAACCGGTTATTTCATTCTGTAAAATACAAAGCTGGAACTAGAAATAGGATTGTTAAAAAAGTTAATTGCTTTTCGCTGTTTTACTATTCAATTTTTTTTTTAATTTTTAAGTAACGTACTGCACGTAATTATTGAGAATTTAATATGCTATTGTGTAATTATTACTGAAGTCTTTTTTTTATTGAGAAGCTTTAACTTCTTTCAATTATCAGTTCAAGTGTTTTGTTTCTTGCAAACATGAAGAATATTTAATCGAAACAGAACCGACATTTTCAAATTAATAAATAAGACTGTTGGTTACGCGGCCGTTCTCTCTAAGGAGATCAGCAGGACACATTATAGTGCACAAGCATTCGCGCAGACACAGGTGCACTCTCTATTCCTTCACTCTCATAGTCCGATTGGACGGCAATCCGACACGACCGGAGATCAGGCGCAGGACCGACATTAACGCGCTCTCCGATGCACGGGCGTATCAATCACCAACTTCCAGACACTGGACTTTACGAAAGTTTTCTCAAAACCCACCAAACGATTTCGGTCTGACCCGGGAATCGAATTTGGGAACCGCGCCCTGCAGTCGCGCTATGCTTTTACTAGACCAATGACGCAGTTCAAATAAATCACTTACATCTGTTGTATATTTCTGTTACAATTATCAATCCCATCCAACATTGTACTAATTAAAGACTACTGTAGCACCAATCTAAGGCAATTCATTCGGAGGACGACCTCAGATTTTCATCGGTAAAATTCAAAATAAGACATCAATAACAATACTATGCAGCTCCAGTTTCGCCAAAATGAAAGTTTGGCTAAATCCCAATTGTTGGGGCTTGCATGCGCTCTTCACATTGTATCGGGTCTAGGGCGAACGTTGAAGTTATTTACAATAGCAACGAGACGGTGGAATTTTGCTCTGTATTGTCTACGAGTATTTGTGGTTAACCATAAAACTCACTGAAAAACCATACCTTATTTCCAGTGCCATATCAACAACTATTATATATTTTTTTTCTATTTTGATTCTCTCAACCCCTGTGCATATGGCGCAATGGTAACCATACCGGACTGCCGAGCTGAGGATCCCGGGTTCGATTGCCGGTACGGTCGACATTTTTGTGATGAGCATGCTTGTTGCAGGCTTAGCATGGCGATTCTATATCTATTCTGTCAAGAAAAGACAAAGCTCTTTCTGTCAATGTCAACATGTCTTCTGCCCGAGCATGGCGCGACCAGCCAACTCGATATAATCACTTGTAAACTTATGTCAATCGAAGAAAAGAAAATTGTCTTCAAAAAATGGATGGATGGAATGGAAGGATGTGGTGTGGGTGTCGTAATAATGTACTCATAAGTATATATGCGTAAAGTATACCTAAGTTTAAGTTGGCACCCATAACACAAGGTAATCAATAGCTTACCATTGGGCTAACCGACCGTGTGTGAAAAAGGTATTCCTATATTCTCTTATTCTTAGGGTTATCCATGACCTTGGCACCCCTGGACAAGTTCCAAAGGTCGCAGTGAAATATAGCGGGAAGCGGTAAGTCAAACATATTGGCTCCTCCACCCTGTCGGCTGCAAGGTCTGAAAGTCCTTGGCAATGTTCTCGGCTCATATAATTTTGTTGATAAATAATGTGGTTAGTTTTGTTTTTTTTTTTTAAATAGCTTATTGATGCCAGCAAAATTACTTAAAAGATTTTCAACTTTATCGTTGAAGCATAAAGTTCAAATTTGATTGAAAAAAAAAATTATTTTTGGTGAGCTTGATGTGCTGGCGTCTGTACTACAAATAAAAGAATTATAGAAGCTGTCCTTTTCACAATACCGACCATTAGATTCTAAGCAACTAATTAATCGGTATTGAGATAGATGGATTTAGTAATTGAGTTAATTAACGCATGTCTGTCTGCTAAAGTCTTTAGTCTAGACGTCTATTTTATATCACTGCTGTCAATATCATCATCTCCCGAGCCTTCATCATCTCCCAACTATGCTGAGGTCGGCTTCCAGTCTAACTGGACTCAGCTAAGTACCAGCGTTTTACAAGGAGCGACTGCCTATCTGACCTCCTCAACCCAGTTACCCGGGCAACCCAATATAACCCCTTGGTTAGACTGGCGTCAGACTTACTGGCTGCTGACTACCGGTAATGACCGCCAAGGATGTTCAATGACAGCTGGGACCTGCAGTTTAACGTGCCATCCGAATCACAGATATGTACATACACACTGCTGTCAATAACTAAATGATTAAGATAAAAGAGCTCTTAAATAGAAATTTTCCCGACAAACACTTTTATTTCAAGTGTCACTCGAGACGACTTCGTTAGCGCCACAATTGTTTAAATCTTTAACCCAAATTAGGAGCTCATTAACACATTAACGTTCTTTTCGCGTTTACCGTTTGTCTTCTGGAGGGAAGACTCCTTCGAAAAGGTAATGACAACCTTTTAAAAATATTGCTTAAGGCCCCTCGCCCACGGCGACTTTTTGTAGCGATACAGACGCGATAGTGTCGCGCGTAGGCATCAGCAGGCTTAGCATGGCAACCGTAGAAACAAGTTTTGTTTACCAGAGATTGGATATAATGACAGAATAGTGACAGATTGACGTAAGATTTCTTTTCACATTTTTTGAAGTAATTTTTCTTTTCTTAAATCGACATAAGGCTGCAATTGACAGGTCGCGCCATGCTCGGGCAGAAGACATGTTGACATTGTCAGACAGAGCTTTGTCTTTTCTTGACAGAATATATATAAAATCGACATGCTAAGCCTGCAGCTATGGCTAGCCTGTGTGCCGTCGCCCACGGGACCGGATTCAGTCGCGATGCAGTTACACTGATGTTCGGCACACTCCAAAAAGTTGCCGTGGACGAGCAGCCTAAGGTTTCAAAAATCTCATTATAAGATAAAAAGGGAGATAGGATATCGTAATTATTCCAAAATGAGAATTATATTTTGTACATTTAGGCATATGTACGCGATTATAACGTTCTTTTCAGCAATTAACCTCATCTCCATCTCCCGAGCCTTTTCCTAACTATTTTGGGGTCGGCTTCTAGTCTAACCGGATTCGGCTAAGTACCAGTGTTTTACAAGGAGCGACTGCCTACCTGACCTCCTCAACCCAGTTACCCGGGTACCCCTCGGTAAGACTGGTTTCAGACTTACTGGCTTCTGACTGCCCGTAATGACTGCCAAGGATGTTCAATCACAGCCAGGACCTACAGTTTAACGTGCCATCCGAAGCATAGTCATTGGTGTCCAAGATATACTTAGAAAATACATACAAACTTAGAAAAGTTGCATTGGTACTTTTGCCCGAACGGGAATAGAACCCACGCCCCCATACTTGACAGGTTGGCTCTTTAACCACTAGGCCGCCATGACTTGTTTCAATTCAGTAATTAACCTCTTCCTTTTAAATAAACATAGGTACATAATACCTCATTTAAAATCTCATCGAAGTCCAATTTGTTCATTTCCCCGAAGTAATAACGCGCACAGTATAACACCTTCATTGTTGCGCGATTCATAAATAGATTTTAAACTTTTATTAATTTACAGGGAAGCGATAAGTTCATTAAAATTATTGATCGAATCGCCACCTCGGTGCGACAAAGCTTCACGGCTATATTGTGTAACAGTTTGTGGTTCAGCTCCTTTTAATCTGATTAAATGCGTTTTTAAAAGAAGTTTTTACGCTCCATCGAATAGGTTAAGTTTCATTTTTACCAGTAGATAAAGTATGTAATTCTAATATCTTATTCCAAAACGTAAAATTATGAAAACGTCATTTAAAGATTACGCGTTTTGCCAGACTTCTAGGGGTACTACTTGCCGCAACTAGTTACAAAAGTAACCTACGTTACTCTTTATTAAATCAGCTATCTATCAGTGAACGTCCCAGAAAAATCGGGCTAGCCAATTCAGAGATAAGACCGAACAAACAGACTGGCAAAAAGTGTAAAAAATATGCTATATGTTCTGTGTGTCTAAATCGATCTCAGTGGCGTGCACTTGGAAAGGCATATGTCCAGCAGTGGACTGCGATAGGCTGATGATGAATGAATGAATGAATGTTCTGTATATACACCTAAGTATGTTAATACAACAAACAGAAAATCCAATGTTATTTATTTATATAGATAAGCATTGTAGTAACATTACGTTAGTCCAACGGAAAAGTGTCAAATAAGCTTATATGTAATCGATAACTAATGAATCACTATGGTTATTTATCAATCAATTTGCTTATCTCTTTTATCTAACATAGATAGAAATTACGATATAAAATACGATGCAGGAATATATTTGCTGGTATGTTCCAACACCCAATAGTAGACTTGTAAAAAAAGAGCCTGAAATGTAAAAATTATAAGACCAAAAAATAATAATCATAATAATGGCATCCAAACTGATTGCTGGCTCGGCGGTCATTCACTCTAAGAAGATCAACCAGATACGCAGGATGTATTACACACAGGTGCACTCTGTATTCACTCTAAGTCTGATGGGACGACAATCCGACACGACCGGAGAGAGACCGCAGGACCGACATTTACGCGCTCTCCGATACTCGGGTGTATCAATCATCAACTTCCAGACTCCGGGTTGCTTTATGAAAATTTCTTAAAACCCAGAAAGCAATTTCGGTCCGACCCGGGAATCGAACACTCAAAGCCGTCGCGCTGTGAGATTACTAGACTAATGAGTCTAAAAAGTATTTCAATGAGTAAAAATTATCAGTTCTTAAAACAGTCAAATTCTGACTATTTACGTAAATTTGACTTTGAACGAATTGCAATCAATAATAGCTCCTGGGTGTCCCTTGAAAACTACACAACGGGAACACTGAAATAATTTTTCAATTTTTTAGGAAATAAAACCCATATCTCGGCATCTCATAGCTTTGCTAATAATCGCCTACTGATTCTCAGAGTTATAAAAGTTAAATAAAAACATTACAAGTTTTATGTAAGGTTATAAAAAATACCGAACGAAAATTGTCTATTATATAGTAGGAGATTAACACAAAAATGCGTGGGCGCCCATGCTGCGTTTATTAAAGTGAAGCCTTTTTATACACAACGGTCTACACTGAAGCGACTAATAATAGTACTCTGAAAATAAAGCCTTAGTCATCTTTAAATAGCCGAGGGTGACCACAGGCCGGCGTAACCAGACTACGCTCGTAGCTACGCGCTACGCTCGTAGGCGTCTACGTAGCCTGCTACGAATGCAGCTTAGTAAAACACAGCATAACATACATATGTACATAAGTTGATTTCATTATTATTTTAGGACTACATTTTTGCTTTACAAAGCAAATAAACAATTCGTCGTAGTCGTCATCGTCACAGCCTTTTTATCGTCCCACTGCTGGGCACAGGCCTCCTCTCCCACGGAGAAGGATTGAGCGTTAATCACCACGCTTGCTCAATGCGGGTTGGTGATTTTAGACTTCATAGTCCAGGTTTCCTCGAGATGTTTTCCTTCACCTTTAATCAGTCATTGGTGTCAAGATAAACTTAGAAAGTACGTATAACTTAGAAAAGTTACATTGGTACTTGCCTGACCTGGAATCGAACCCGCACCCTCATACTCGAAAAGCTGGTGCTTTAACCATTAGTCCACCACGACTAAATAAACAATTAAAAGCATTTAACTTCGAATTAGGAAATTAACATTTAGATAATAAGTACACGGATAAGAATTAAAACAGAAATAAATGACATCTTAAAAAGAAATTGGTGTAATTATAAGATAATTTTCGTCCGTAACGAAAGGTTGTTTCTTAACGAGATGTTTTTCTTTCAACAAAAAGGAATAAATTAAAAGCGGTTACAAATGTATTGTTGGGAATTGCTTCAGCGATTACTGCGTATTAGTGGTATCATATCAGTGCATGGCCTCTTGACTATAATAATTACATTTATGAAAACCAGAGTGTATTCTGTAGGGATATTAAATTTTTTGGAAATTATTGATTATTGTGAGTGAAGGACATGTTTATTGTTCCCATGGTCACCGTGTATCATTGACTGATAAGCTTCGCCTTCTCGTTTCGCCCGCATCCCGTGAAAACTACTTTCCGCACATGGATAAAAATATAAGCTGATAAAAATATGTGCCAAGTTTTTACTTTTTTTTAACGACCCCGTTGGTGTACAGACAAACGGACAAAAATTCTTAAAATTATATTTTTGGCTTCGATATCGATTGTAAATCACGCCCCGATTGTTCTTTTAAAAAAATATTCATTGTACAGTTTTGACTTTTCTACAATTTTATTATATGTACTAGCTGTCCCCAGCGGTTTCACCCGCATCTTTGGTTACTGCTCCGCTCCCGTGTATCTTAGCGTGATGGTTTAAAGCCTATAGCCTTCCTCGATAAATGGGCT
This sequence comes from Heliothis peltigera, assembly GCA_958496145.1. Classification (NCBI taxonomy): domain Eukaryota; kingdom Metazoa; phylum Arthropoda; class Insecta; order Lepidoptera; family Noctuidae; genus Heliothis; species Heliothis peltigera. The sequence goes on from OY292321.1 coordinate 1,025,092, forward strand.
ATCTAACACTGAAAGAATTTTTCAAATCGAACCAGAAGTTCCTGAGATTAGCGCGTTCAAACAAAAAAACAAACAAACAAACTCTTCAGCTTTATAATATTAGTATAGATATACCTAGACATTTGTAACACAGTATACGCTAGTGATCGGTACCACCCCATTCCAGTTGTCGCGCAGGAAACGCAGTGGCAAGTCAACCTATTTTCCCAACCCTTCGAGCGTCCGGTGCACCCGGTCATAACCGAATCACTCGGCTCACGTCACACCCGGAAACCTATCCAAACGTCCGGCGACCGGTTAACCTGCTTACCCCCTCGCAACTCGGTTAAAAATACCCTAGAGGTCTAGTTTAGAGTTTAGAGGCTACAAAATTGTTCTGCGTCTTAGCAGCTCAGTAAACTAAAATTGTATGAATATAATATGATGGCAATTCTAAATATAAATATAAATTAAACCCCAAATAAAACTTGGGATATGGGCAGGAGGATGATGATGATGATGAATATGATGACAATTCTAAAGATATTTTTTTTATTATTTTTAAAATTCTTCTTCACAGAATTGCCTCTTTAAGTTATTGCGATTTAGGTTTCAAAATGGTTCTTGTGAGTTCTGAAACTATTATTTTTAGTTTTCACACCCAGACCACGGCGAACAAGCATGTTTATGAGACAAATGTCGACCGTACCTACCGGGAATCGGACCCGGGACCACTCGGCTCGGGAGTCCGGCGTGGTTATCATTGCGCCAACGGGGTCATCCTGTTTTCCTATGTTTGATTCTTCTATAAATATGTGTAATAACAAAAAAAGTTAATTATATGACTGCACCACAGAATTAAACTAGAATAAATTCAGTTAGTATAGTCTAGTTAACATTTCATGTTAACTGAACCTCGATAAATACTTCTGCTAATCACACTCACGTTAAATAAAGCCCTAGGCTATCTCCCTACTAAACCCGTTCCCATGGCAACGGCCAGACACAGCCTTCGAGGAAGGTTTCAAATAAACCGAAATATTCCATATTTTGTGATTGTTATTTTGGAAATTCCGTGAAATGAACGGAAATTATATCTTTGATATAAAATACTGAAACGAAGGCCGGTTCACGTTTACCCCCATTGAACAACGTTGGACTGTTCTGCGATCGAATTGAAAACGTACGAAAGTATTGAATTACTCGTTAGTATGTAATATCCTTGTGAATAAGTATTTGAAGAGGTTATGTGAAATAATACATGTGTGTAGCTCGGAGTCGCGTTTTATTAATTGGTATATCTAAGCTGTAGAGTTTGTTTGTTTGTTGTTTTTGCTTGAACGCGCTTATCTCAGAAACTACTGCACCGATTTGAAGTAGATTTTGAACATTAGATATTTTTTATACGTGTAGATGGATTAGTTCCTACGGAAGGCAGTTATTTCCCACAGAAGGCAATTACTAGCTACTAATATAGGTATGATTTGAAAGGCTTTAACCTTTGCAGTCTTTATTCAAATCTGCATTATATATTATAATAGGTACAAAAAAAAAAAAACAAAAATTTAAAAGAACTATATACAAAGAAAGTAAAAAAGGACAAATTAAAATAAAGCATCAATAAATTCATCTTAATTAGACAATAATTATCTAATTAAGATGAATTTAAAACAGACAATTATTGTCTGTCAATTGTTTTTAAATTTTAAAATGCACCTTAATTTCGCAGTAACAAAAAGACAAGTTTAATCCCTTGACAACTAGTTCCAAAAATAAAATATAAATAATAACAAAAGTAATTATCCAGGTGTTATCTTAAGACAGCACTCATGCACGACAGCTCCTCGAGATATCGGCGACCGGCCGCGATAACTGCCGAGACCGCACTGTACCGTATCAGCACCATCGGCACCTCCGCGACTGATAAGTGACGTCACATAGGCGCCTACAGCGTCACACCGACTGTTTGTTTATTTAGATGTAATGTAACACTCATTATCAGTAATCACTTTTATCGTATTGTTACATTCCAAATTATGTTAATGTAAGTACTTTTCAAACGGACTAGCAAGCGCAGCGTAGGAAGTATTGATAATCAAAAAAATACAAAGCAAAAATTACTGAACCAAATTGGATAAAAATTTTACAGTACCAAATGGCAAATATAAGGTGCTCTAAAAATATCTGCCACGGCTTTAATGGGAGGTAGTATTGTGTTTATAGGTTACAATAGTGAAGATAAATTAGAGCTTATTTGTCATATTTTTTTTCCTACAAAGAGACGTATGTGTTAATTGTGAACCATGTTATGCAGAGTAGAGCAAATGTTAAATTGAAATAACTGTTCCGGGGTGCGAAATTACTTCACTATTGTAATCTATAAACACAATACTACATCCCGTTAAAGCCGTGTGAGATATTTCTAGAGCACCTTATGTATATACTGCATTGAACAAACAAAGAATTACACTTATCGGACTAGAAACATCGAAGTAATCGGTGTATATACATAAAAAAAACATACCGACCGAATTGAGTACCACCTCCTTTTTGGATGTCGCTTAAAAATATTTAAAATTTATAAATATTATAGCTATATAAAAACAATGTTGATAATACTATAGTTTTCAAATTTTTGCTGATTGCATTCTTTCCAAATGTCCCATTCCTACCGTCAATTGTTTAAGTCCTTCCTTTTAAGTAGATGGCGCAAGTACGGCATAAATATTCAGAATAATAAGCAGTTACGTAAAGTTAAACAAATGTAAACAAGCTTAGGGACAGTAAAAACATAAGTATGACGGTGTCAGCTCACGGTGGCACGCTGTCGCTAGGCTGGCACGAGTTGCCAAGCAGCTGGTATGCGTTGCCAAACAGCTGGCACGCGGTTGGCAGCTCTGGCCAATCGATAGCCGACGCAATGCAGGCTACTGGTGCAAGCTGCAATCTGTTTACATACTAACCGTGTTTGATTGTCATCTGTGTGGTAGCAAGTATTTTGAAACTGATAGGAAAAGTATTTTGCTTAGTAAATTATCTTTAATTGACAACTTCCAATTCAATACTTTTATTGAACTGTCAAATACGGTGATATTGCATTTTTTTATGAAAACGCAAACGATGACGTCACGCATTTTTCACATTTAGTTGCGTATTAATTTTTCTTACATTGATTAGAAAAAAAATAACATTTTTACATCAAAATTATAAGTAGTTTTTATTATAGTAAGGTTTGTGCATAAATAATAGCAAATAAAGTTTAATTAAATCTTAAAAAAAATGATAAATGAAAGTGATATTATTTTAATAACTGTTTTACCAAATAAATATGATAAACGATTTTATATATTATTTATTTTGCAAATAGGTTGAACTCAACACTTTTACACGTCAACACATTTTTTTATAAAAAAATATGTATAACAGTTTATTAGGGAACTCACAAACTTCCACACACTTCCATCTTTGAACACAATTAAATTCTTCTGTAAGAGTAAAAACGAAATTCATACATTTACTCGTCACTTTGAAATTGTACTAAAAAAAAAAACAAAACAAAAGCACAGCGCTCTATCTCGTTTGTTTTTTCAGCACAAAATGCACACAGAGGACATATATGAAATGTCCCGATATTATATAGAGGGAAAAACGATAGCATTGCACTGTTTTTTTATCTTGCGAGGAAAACCTGTCTGTTGGAACAAAAATGGAAACTAATATCATGCTCTAACGAACGTTGTAGTTATTAAAGAAACTCCAAGCTCTATTAGAACATAGTTTTGCTAATAAAAAGAAAATATATTGCGAATCGCAGCTCATAATGGTCGAGGTCTGTTTCGCCATTATAGTTTTATTTGTTTAACTTTTATTCCAAGAAATAATATACAAGAAAATATTCACAAGGACATGATATTTAATTATTACGAACATGGTGATCATTAAATTATATATTTATAATATAATATGTTATATAGTCCAGCAGGCAACCGTAGAAACAAGTCTTGTCTACCAGAGATTGGACATAATGACAGAAAAGTGACAGATTGATGTAAGATGTCTTTTGTCATTTTTTGAAGTAATTTTTCTTTTTTCGATCGACACATGTAAGTCTACAAGTGATAATATGCGAGTTGACAGGTCGCGCCATGCTCGGGCAGAAGACATGTTGACATTCACAGAAAGAGCTTTGTCTTTTCTTGATAGAATAGATATAGAATGGCCATGCTAAGCCTGCAGGAATCGAACCCACACACTTCATCACACACTTATACTTGAGAGGCTAGTGTTTTACACTACGACCTTTTTAACTCTGCTTTAATGTATATAAATATTAAAAAAATACTCCCCTTTGACATATAAAACTATACAGACACCGTATGAAAGACAGACAGTAATTATTTTTTATGGCAATTAAATATCTGACGCAATATATAAAATTTATCTCGTATTCTTCTTACACGTGCAGTATTTTTATAATATATAAAACTAGGTTGCTTTGTCTGTTTATTCGTTTAAGTTACTTTTAGTGCAGGCTGGATATATGTAACATGAAGTATTTTTTGAAGTAGTAAATCTGTCTGATACGATAGAAGTCGCGGGTTCTATTACCGCATAGGTTAAACATTTGTGTGAAAGAAATTTTGTGTTTGACTTAGTCTGGATGTTCCTATGTATAATATGTATATGTAGTTACAAGTTAGTATATGAGTACGTTTATCAGTTCTCTAGTACCCATAGTACAAGCTCTGCTTAGTTTTGGACTGAATGATGTCAAGCTAATGTATGAGGAATACTATATTTAGTAACATTTTTAAATATTTCATAAAAATAATATTTAAAAATATAAAAAAGGTGTCCAACCGATATCGGAAACAAGGTCCAAGTTATTAGGGTCCTAGGTACAGATACCTCCTCACAATACAACATTATATTATTATAATGTTACTTTTCAACCGACTTCCAAAAAACGACGAGGTTGTATATATTTTTTTGGCTTTCATGTTCATAGGTGCGGAAATATCTAGTATTTATTTGACTTTGCAGTGCAACAATTGAACTGAAAATCAAAAAACAGTGCAGTCAATACGGGCACTATCGACGACGCCCTCTGTCGGTATAAAAAACCGGTCGTGTGACGCCGGGAGCGGTCACAAGTGCAAATATAAAATCGTTTTCCATTCGAACATGTAAAGAGTGCAGTTTGCTTTAAATATACGACTTTTATTTGCACTTGTAAAATATAATAATTATTATATTCGCGAAACTAGTGTTGCTTGAAACTGAACGGTCGTGGATTCCAAGTAAAATGCACTTTTCCTGGACGACGTTAGACGTTTCTTTCGTGAAATGAGTTATGCTTAGTAACCAGAGGTCAGAATATTTAGGAAGTTTTTCATACATCAAAAGAATAAAGAGGTATGCCTCAAATCCCATGATTAATTATAAATTCCAGAAAAAAATCCGTGATTTATTAATTAAAAATGATATTTATTTCTACACAATTTAAAACGATATCGGATGTCCGAAGTAGCAAAATTCCAATGTGCAATCGTGGAAAGATCCATATTAATGTCAACATATCTATGCAAGCACATAAATAAAAGTCTATCTAATTCCAACGTCTGCTTATAACAAAAATATTAAAGATTGGAGATTGGCAAGGAGTTCCTCCTTGTATAGCTAGCAATGGAAATAAAGCAGGTAACATCTCCGAATACAGTCATAACATTTCTTGCACTTATTCTGTGCTCTGGGGGAATTCACAGCTCTAGATATACACCTAGATGACATATCCAGAGCAACAGGTACCTTGCGCTTTCTGCAGCTCATTAAAGAACCTACTAATTACCATTTAACATCTACAGAGAGAACCTGACGCCACACAATAGCTCAGAGAAGCACGACCGCGCAATAAAGTTTTAACTCCGAAATAAAATAGAAACAAGATGGTTCATTTAACAAGTGGAATTACAGCGACCTTGTCGACAGAAGCTCAGTAAATTTGGGGAGTACACATGGGCACAATGACGCCAGGATGAAAGCGATGCCCGGGGGTGTTTGATAATCTGTGTATTTTCGTCTGGGCGGGCGTAACATGGGCCAGTGGCGCCCCGGGCGAACTCGAGTTGTTGTAAGTGCCCGGACAACGCACGGGGGCTCAGTGCTGGCGGACAATCTCAGGTTACTTATGACGTTTTCTTCATCGTTGACAGCGCATCAGTGGCCCAGATCTTTAAATAAAAATCTATACTAATATTATAAAGCTGAAAAGTTTGTTTGTTTGTTTGAACGCGCTAATCTCAGGAACTACTGGTCCGATTTGAAAGATTCTTTCAGTGTTAGATAGCTCATTTATCGAGGAAGGCTTAGAAGGCGCGGAGTTTTTCTTACGGGACACGGGTGAATTTGTTGGTGGAAGCTAGTCTATTTTAAAACGACTTTCCAAATGTCCTTTCTGATGGTATGTTCGTCGGATTGTTGAGATTGATTAGCGCGTGCGACCAAACAAACAAACTCTTCTGCTTTATAATATAAGTATATGTAGATTTGAAAAATCTAAAGTAGATATTCTGACCACTTGCTTTGAATACAGTTTGAGAGGAATTTGCTTCAACTTTTACAAAGCTCAAAGCAAATAAGTACTTGAATATTCCCAATAATTTAATATTCTTATTGTTTGATGCAGTTTTGCATGTCATTTCTGGCTTATCAAACTTAGTGTTATTACTTATAGTAGAAATTTGTCTTAAACACATGAATAAATACATTTCTATAATACTGTCTTTAAAAGAGGTTTGTTAGCTTAACTTCGACCACGTCAGCATAGACATCGACTCCAATGACCAATAGCTTTTACTTTACGAAATTCACTATTTCGAAAATCCGATTACCTCCTTTATCTGAGTTAATTAAAGCATTAAAATCTTCTCCTGAGAGTAAAGAATAGTCTTCCTAAAACTGCATCGAAATCGGTTTAGCCGAACGCCATAATATCACGGATATACATACCTTTGTATATTACACTTAATGGTCAAACTGAGAACCTTTTTTTTAAAGGCGGTCAATATTTTAAATCTTGAATTTAGAAAAATATTAATCTATCCTAATATCATATAGCTGAAGAGTTTGTTTGATTGACTGAACGTGGTAATCTCAGAAACTAAAATTCACTTCAATTTTAGATAGAAGACTACATAATTTATTTTTTATCCAGATGCGCCAGGTAATACCGCTGACAGAAACATTTTTTTTTAAGAATATCTTTTTGTCATTTATTGATACATATTTACAATTTATTTACAAAACTTAATAAAAAAAAAATTGTATAATATAAATAAAAATGGCGTCAAAAAATTCCTCCTCATTGCTAAAATTTAAAAAATTTTAGCGATTATGTTCTTAATACACAACCGTATGTTTTTCTAACGACACGTAGGTACAGACGTGAGATCAAGTGTTAAAATTAATTCTCTTGTTTAGGCAACAGTGAAATGAAGCTATATTTGTTGGACAGCTTGACACACTACCTCTGTTCTTACATCATAAGTTAGACCATTTTCAAAACAACAAAAAGCACTCTAGTTCCCAGACGAATATGTTTTAGTATATCCTTTCTCTAGATAAAACATTTTACAAGAAAGAACGTTGCAATTTATGACTCAGCTTATATTTGTTGTATAAAACTTGCAGCGAAGAAATGACCCCCAAGTCAAAACTATACTAAAGTTTGTTTATGCGTTAATATCGAAAACTACTGGTCTGATTTTAAAATTTATTACAGTGTTAGATAGCTTATTTATTGAAGAAGGATTTGGGCTACTTTTAGTCTGGATGCGCGGAGTAGTAGTGGGTCAAACTGCTTGGGGAAGCTAGTCTATATTAGAATTATAAAGCTGAAAAGTGTGTTTGCCTGAATGCGCTAATCTCAGGAACTACTAGATGGATCGATAGATAGAAACAACATTTATTCAGTACTCTACAGAGAGCGTGGGAGCTCCAACTCCATTCTGAAGATCATAGCTGGGAGATACGATTCTCCAATAATGCAAAGTATTACCTATTAGGAGATGTTTCTCTCAGACTAATCTTAGCGCAAAATAATAATATGCTTTACTAACATAGTTAAAAGATTTTTGATACTAACCTACTTGGATCTAACTTGTCCGAAATGAAGAATATTTTATTTTTTATTTATTTATAGTATGTACAAAAAAAACATACAAGGATATTGACAAAGAGAAAAGAAAAAAGCTAGTCAAATTTGAAAAATTCTTTCAACGTCAAAAAGCTTATTTATCAAGGTAAGCTATATGCTACGCTTTAACCGGGTTGCGCAAAGTGGTTCCCAGGTGATACAGGTGAAAACCGCGAATTTCACAAACGCAAATTTTACAATAACACGATTGGATTGTTCCACATCTATCACGTTTACATTTCATTGTGTTTAGTTTTGCTAGAACATTCGACAGGCATTGTTGTCGTTGTCACAATTTTTATTAAACTATATCGACGAATCGTGACAGACTCTATACAGCGTGTTCATAAAAAAAATATATATATAGGGTGTAACAAAACTAGTGCACCATATTTTTACAGGTCATCTAGTACATGCTAAGGATCATTTTTACCCAGGGGTCAACGATCAAGCGCCTTCATAGAGACCGGCGTTATGCGCACAATTTGGCGACTGTGATGATAAATTTAATAAAATATGTTGCTTTTTTCATGACTTTCTTTTTGTAGTAAACATGATCCTTAGCATGTTCTGTATGACATCTAAAAATATGGTACCTACACTAGTTTTGTTACACCCTACATATGTATGTATATAATAGTTAGATATTATTGTTGGTTCAATACCTTTTATTTTGAGGCTTTCTGCGGCCTTTTATGTGCACTCTGGAAAGGTTTTACAATTTTGGGGCTTTGTATACGTATTGAAAACAGAATACCAGTTCAACTGTCAGAGCTAACGAACGGCCCTTTTGAAATCAAAAATTCAAGATATTTTTATTAAAAAGGCTTATTACTATTGGTACCATTCATGATTATTTGACAGATGACACTTCTGAAATGGAAAAATAATATTTCGACGGGTCCTACGCATAAAGTCGTAAGCCTAAAAAGTCAATTTTTGAGGAGAGCAGTTTTTGTATGCGTTAATGATAAAAGTTATTGTGAAAGATTTTCAACAGAAATTTTTGCACTAACCTGTCAATTATTAGTTAAATAATATATACTCAGACGCTGGATATTAAAAGGAAATGTAGTTAACGAAAAAAACTAGTTTTACTTACTTACGACCATATACTTATAAAGAAAAGGTCGTATCTTATTGTTGCGACTATATGCTTTCATAAACGTAATTATAAGCAACACGAATAAAGTCGTAAGTTTGAATAACGACTATATGCGACGTGCAAACTATCGTATCTCTCTAAACGGGGGCTCTAAACGGGGTCGTAACAAGGTACTTCATGTATAAAAACCACCGTAAAATTTAAGTTGAAAACATTTTTATTACATTATAACCCTCATGAACATAATTCAGTCTTCTTAACACATAAGTCTCGTTTTTGTAAATTAAAAAAAAAATTGTTAGAACTAGCGGTTTTTAAGAGCCACAGTGGCTCTTCAATACTAGCTGCTGCCCGCGACATCGTCCGCATGGGCATTAGAGTAGTAAAATGATAAATTTGCTTTACTGTTCTTGTATCCTTTAACATCATGCTCTAATAACTAAGCAAAAAAAACACTCCTACTGTGTAAGTTGTTACGGTTCGTCTTGCTGGTAAAGTAGGTAGTCGATAGTGCGACTGCTGTGCACAGGTCTCTGGTTCAATTCCCGGGACGGACCGAAATCGCTTTATGGGTTTCTTGAAAATTTCATACTGCAGCCCGTAGTCTGAGAGTTGGTGATTGATTGATTCGTGCTCCAGAGAACACGTAAATGTCGGTCTTGCGCTTGATCTCTCTCTCCGATCTTGTCGGATTGTCATCCCGTCGGACTATAGCACCTGTGTCTACGGAAATTCTTGTGCTCTATATGTTTTGCGCAGCTGGCCGATCTCCTTGTAGAAACCGTAAAGTTAACTATACCGAAGATAAGCGACAGTTCTGCGGCTGATTTTACGTTGCAAAGTATTCGGCTGCTATAGCAATAAGCGCTGAACTTACTTGCATACTTGCATATCAATCATGGAAGACCTATGTTTTAATATCACAACAAAACACATGCCTCGTGTGCTAAGGGTGGACATACAGGTGTGGACTCTGGGGCCCGCCTACTTCTGCTTCTCGCTCTGGCCTTTGTCTTAGATTGAACTGAACTTCCAACGGAATGGCTTCTGAACTTAAGTTCTTTTAAAAATATACATGTTTGTTGTCACTACTTCAAATAATATTGCAGGCATAGTCACTGCGAATTGCATCGAGGTCGACATAGTTGGTTTAGGCACTACGTATGCACTCTTCTTCGCTAGTCTAGTAATTGCATTGCGCAACTGCTGTGCACATGGTATCGGTTTCGATTCGGTCAAACCCAAATCGCTTTGTTAGGAAACTAAAAAGCGGCCCAGAGACTAGCAGTTAGTGATTGATACAAATGCATCGAAGAATACGTAAATATCGATCCTGTGCCTAATCTCTCTCCGGTTGTCCCATTGGATTATGAGAGTAAGGAAATAGGGAGTACAGTACACCTAGGAGGCAGTCTATATTATACATTAATACATTACTGCGGGAGATGTATGAAAAAGAGATCGCCATAATTTGGGATGTCTATTTAAGTGGCTATATTCGTCAATCCTTAGATTATTAGATACTTATTCCTTATCCTTTTACGACTAAGATCCTCGAAAACCGATTACATATATATTTTGGTTGTCACCACCTATGTAAAGTCCACTTTTTCTTCCTTCAAACAGCAGCCGCCAACCCTATTCGAAGTGTTTGTTCTGTTCTGAATCGTTTCGGAAGCGTTAACTGAACTAAATGCATTCACTTTTCACCAGTTATTAGTCCTATTATGGTTCCTATGGGTAAATAATTTCTAAATGATAATAATGATATTTATTTTGCAAATAGGTTGAAATAAACACTTTTACACGTCAATAAAGACGTTGCTCACACACTCACAAAATAAAATGCATCTACTTTAAATAGTAGGTTTACATGTCAGCAAGGAAAAAATATATAAATATATAAACAAAAAAAAAGAATGTAGGTTACTAATAGAATTATAACATGTCAATAAATTTGTTCATTAAAATAAGGAAAAACAGTAGCATTAGTAGTGGTTTTTTTTAAACAGCTTACTGGGAGTAGAGCCTTTTTATCTGCTAGGTAGTCTAAATTGAAAAACTCAATAATATATTGCCTGGTCCGGCGATCGAAACAGACAAATCATGGCTGGCAGTCATGCTCGCGGAAGGCAGTTAAAAAGTTAATTTTAACGCTGTTTTAACTAAAATTTGAAAAGTAAAGAATCGTATCTTACTTTTTTAGCGGAGCATAAAGCCGTATGTGTATGATACGTCTATATACATTTATTCATTTTTATATTTAAACATTGTAAATGGTCGTAAGTCTAAGATACGACTTCTAGAATTAAATTATTGTGTAGTATAAAGTCGTAACTGACCAACCTTAACGTTTGGTTACAGCGCATATAGTCGAAACATAAACGTTTCGACGTTATGCGTCGGAGTTATCGTTACATACGACCTGATAGTAGGGGTCGGTACTAAGCTCTGATTGACCGGCCGCGGACGATCGATCGGAGCAAACCGTCGGAACTTTCCGCGCGACTTTATGCGCGGTAGCGTTTAAATGTTAAGACCATTATCCATTAAAAATCTCGTTATTCATATGAGATATTAAAATTTTGATTTTAGTAATACATACTACTCTTCAAGATTGTTGTAATGGCCCAAAAAAACGATTTTAGGTAAAAATAGTGTTCCGACCTTATGCGTAGGACCCGTCGATTTTGTTTTTTTTTTTTTGTCAAAAAAATACGTATACAATAACGTACTAGCTATTATTTTCAGCCGTCGTTCGAAGGAACTGCTTCTTGCTTCGAGATATAAAGTAGCCTATGTCCTTTCTCAGACTGAAGACTGTGTATGCCAAATTTTATTGAAATCGGTTGAGTAGTTGTGGCGTGAAAGCGTGACAGATAGACAGACAGATAGAGTAACGTTCGCATTCATTATATTAGTAAGGGTCATGAAACAATTTTAATGTTTTCAATAGTAATAGATAGCTGTGTGGCTGTGAAGTTTGTTCAACCCTAGGAAGTGATAAAAGATTGGTGCTTTCCTTTTGTTATTTTCTAATATGCAAAAGTGCTTATTTAATTATTCCACTATCTTTAGATTTTTAACACTTAAAAGAATTAATGAAAACGGAAAGTACTCTCAAAAATTCTAGGAACTTTCTTCTATCTATCTATCTCTATATTCAGTGATGAACAGCAAGCTTAGCATGGCTATTCTATATCCATTCTATCAAGAAAAGACAAAGCTCTTTCTGTCAATGTCAACATGTCTTCTGTCCGAGCATGGCGCGACCTGCCAACTCGCATATAATCACTTGTAGACTTACATATGTCTGTAGAAGAAAAGAAAAATTTCTTCTAAAAATGTCAAATGAAATCTTACGTCAATCTGTCACTTTTCTATCATTATGTCCATTCTCCGGTAGACAGAATTTGTTTCTTCGATTGCCATGCTAAGTCTGCAGCAACGTATCTTCTTTATATACTTTAGCATTATTAAATTGAATTAAGAAAAACATTGAACTAAAAAAAAAACATTGTTATTTGTCAATAAAATCGATCAGTAACAACTCAAAACAGATAACTTTATGTATATAAGATAAATTACAATATGTGTATACATAATTATATAAGTAATATAATATATCGAGTGGATATCGATTATCAGCTCTCGGATAATCGATCGTTATCCGATAGTTGTAAAACACCTTGTTATCGAAGCTTATCTTTATTTTTTTACCAAAAATATAAATATAAAAAATACCAACCTTACTGACTTGTCTTAAAGCTCAAATCACTTCGGCGATAGTTTCTGATTTTTTAAAATATGTTTAAATATATTTGCCACTGGAATATACACTTTATATTTATGTGCTGAAGGTTTAGTTTTGTGTGATACATTTAGGCATTCGTATGGTATCTAAAAACATATATATTTATAGGTTTATGATCAGGGATCGCTGGTTACAATCATTATTGAATTACGGGAGTACAATGTTAGGTAATTAACGTAAAGGTTATATTTTTGTTTAATATTGAGACACCTTTTTCGCACACGGTTAGCCCCGGGGTAAGCTATTAATTAGCTTATGTTATGGCTGCCAACACATCTGACAAATAACATACATATTAAAATATTCAGACAACAAGCACAAATGTCGACTGCACCGGGAATCGAACTGAAACGTGCGAGAAACTCTTCCCGTCTAAATAGGCCTTAATAGTATTCCTCACACATTCGTCTAGTCCCAAACTAAGCCGAGCTTGTACCATGGGTACTAGACAACTGATAAACGTAGTTTTAACTTTTTTTTTGTAAATACATACATGTTATACATAGAAACATCCAGACTTAATCAAACACCTATGTTTTGACTTATGCTGGAATCGAACCCGCGACCTCCAGCGTGGCAGGCAGATTTACTGCCCACTAGGGCAACTGGTCGTCAAATATCTTTTACTCAGTAGTAAAACTCAACAGTACTTTGATCGCACGCACACACACAAGCCCAGTATCTTATCATCTGAAGATTATTTTATAATTTGGCCTTTTACTATCAAAGAACAGTTAAATGAGAACTGTGTCTATTGGTATATTATTTATTTTAGTGTTGTCAATATTGACTAACTCGTTAGTTGAACGAATATCATTAATTTCATTTCTTTTGAGCGCTGGATGTAAGGTATTTGTTTATTAGTCACATAAGTAAAAAATTAAAAGGTATAGTAAAAACCTGACTTCTCTTTAGATATCAAACATTTTTTAATAAAAATCTGAAATGTAAAATCCTCGGAATTTTACCTTTTTTTTTTCTCATGGGAAATCAGCAAATGACGCCTCCCGCTGAGGGTGCAGCAGGAACGAGCGACTCTTACTGACTAAAATCCACTATATTTCTTCTGGAGATCCCTGTGTGCCATGGCCACGGTAACTCTTACAAACAACGCGGAACCCAGGCAAAGTCGGAATTGAACCTTGATACACAACATGAATTGTCCTTGATACACAAATTGTTCTGAAACTATTTTTGAAAAACCGATCAGTCATTATAAGTTTGTAGTCTTTGTGCGCGAATGTGTGTGCGTATGTGCGCGCACGTGTATGTGCGTGTGTGTGTGTGAGGGTGTGTGTGTGTGCACGCGTGTGAGTTTGATTTAGTTTTGTTTTCTTGAAAAGTTATTTTAAAGGGTATTGTGGAATCGTGTCTGCGTACAATAATCTATAACAGATTCTAAGTCACGGCTATCTTGGAATATCAATAATGTTTACATAATCTACACGAGTAGATATATCGTAAATGAATGTTTAATATTTAGGTACTACGGTATTTTTAAGGAGTATCTAATAAAGGTACTATATATTGTTGTTGAAATATTAGAATTATTCAGGGATTTTTTTTGTAGAATAATTATGTCAATTATTTATTTTCTAAAAACATTATTTTCATTTTTTTATATAAGTATATAAAACATTTTAAACTAAAAAAAAACAGTTGTTTACCGATATTGGAAACAGGGTCTAAGGAGTACTGCCTTCTGAATCAGTTCCTTTACCCAGCCGCCTAACGAGAGCCTTTTCAAATGTTCGCATAGGCTCTTGACCATTAGACCGTATTAGTAATTAGTACAATCAAAGTCTGCTTAACAAACACGTTCTCAAAGACACACAAAAAGCTCTAAATACATATTTTATATCGTCATTAAAAAAATATTCTTAGAAAATATCTAACAGCATTAATATTAACTATCTAATATTCTCCGTCCTGTCTTTCTCTCCAAGTACTTTTAAAGTTAATAAAAAATATTATTAATTAAGTTTGCGTCGTTCGCAAGTTAAACTGTCTTACGTCGGTCAAAGAATGGAAAACTAATGGAAAAACTTAGCTCGGCGACCACTCCGCTGATAAATAAACTTTGCATTTAAATGCTTTTACAAATTGCTTTTTCATTAAACGCGAAGAGAAAAAAAAACAATTCGTTTTCAATTACACTGGGCCTATCAAATCACTGGGCTTTTTAGTTATTGCGTGTCCCATCAGCGCGGGTAAACCTTTACGCATGTGTTTATTTACACTTCTATATCTTTCTAGTATCGATATGTCACAGGTAAATAGTGTCTAACAAAAGTTCGATGATGAAACATGGAAGCATCGTGTTTGCACTGCACTAAGCTGACACCTCGGGATGCGTTTTGAAAATGGAAACATATTTACGGCGATCGAGAGATTTTAGTACAAAACTTTTTTTTTATTATAGACATATTTTTTGATTGCAATTTTGATTATTACACCGTCGACCGTGTTTGTGTGACAACAGAATTAATTCAGCGTGAATGTTTCAATATTACTAAAGATTCTAAAAGTCTAAAATAATGGCGTAGCGCTGTACACGGGGTGTCGGGTTCGATTCTGAGATAAGGCCGAAGTAGTTTTGTGGGTTTTAAGAAAGTACCACAAAGCAGTCCCTAGTCTGGAAGTTGGGGACTGATTTATCCCGAGAATAACGATTTTCATTTTATTTCATTACAAGGCACGAGTGAAAGAGTCGAAGTGAACGAAACAGAGTGAACGACAATTGGTCTGGACACCATTTCCATAAGCTGAAAAATTTAAACACGTTTTCTATATTTTCAAAATTAATTACTAAAACGTATGATAATTAGAGTTCTTTTATATAATAGAACAATATTCTACAAATGCTTGGGTTGCCATGGTAACCATTTATGTACTGAAACTATTAAACGTAAAATAATTAAACTTTAAACTGAAATATTAATAAACCTTGACTAACGTTAAAATGTTGTTAATGTTTCCACTTAACAGTTAACCTACTGAATTAATTAAATGATTCCAGTGAAGGAGTGATATGCGTCGCATTTTTAAACCATGCAGTAATGCGAGGCTTTTAGCCGTAAGTGCATTGAAGACCACAAATGTGACACCCCGTATTTAGGGGTCGGGGCGCTCCCAATCTGTTATGACTCCCCCTAGATTCACGCATATTTCAATGTCATTCAATTTTAGTATAACCTTATTTTTCACATCAAACGGTTTATTTAGGGTTTTTCTTAAAACATGGGTACAGACAGATGTAAACGGAGTTAATTTTATACTACAGATTAAACACGTATTGGCTTTTTTGCGAAAACATAATATTATAAAAGGCAAAGACAAAAGACATTTATTTTGCAAATATGGGTACAATGATGTGTTACATAATAGTGAATGTTCAGCCATATTTTACCAATTGGCATGCAATATTATATTAATAAATCAATTATTGAGCACAAAATTTACATTAAGGAATAAAATTAGGATTAATGTGCTTTGGAAAACTAAAATCTTTTTCATTAATGAAATCTAAAATATTAAAAGTTAAAAAGTTGTCTCAAAAGGGCTTCGGCGTTGGCTTCAGCCCCACGTTCGCCTTCTAAATATCCGGGACTCTATAGTCTCGTCTCGTGGTCTAGAAGATACACTAGTTGCACGCATATATCAAGCATCCATAACATTTAGGGAAAGTTTCACAGGTTACAGATAGCCACTGTCTACTACTTTAATCAGTCACTGGTGTCTAATATATACTTATAAAGTACATATATCATTTAAAAGTAACATAGGTACTTGCCTGACTTGGAATCGAACCCTCGCATTCATACTTGAGAGGCTGGAACCACTAGGCCACCACGACATGATACCAAAATTTTTAAAAATATATTTGTCTATCCATAAAAAAACTGATTTTTCTGAAGCCTGAAGCGATGGGATAGCGTCCGTCAACATGACGCGATATTGCACATGCAATAACTGCAGTTTTCATTTCTAGTTCAAAGGACGACATTGCGGTTTTCAGCAAACGAGAATTTTAGGCGATACAAAGTCCGTTAGCTTTTTCACAGACTGCGTTGATTACAGATATCAAGCTACTACAATCTGTGAAAAACCTTTAGGTAATAGATTTTCAACTTTATCTCTGAAGCATATGGTTCAAAATTGACTGGAAAAATTTTACAGTTTCAGATAGCTGGCGTATGTACATTGAGTAGAACCTTCGAGCTGTAAAAATTACCCAGCTTTCCATACATTAGTGGCCAGCTTGTCCCGGCGGAGGTAGCGACTCGGAAACGACTCGATCCGACATCACGACTCCACACTTTTGAATCATCGTCTCTCGAGCCTTTTCCCAACTATGTTGGGGTCGGCTTCCAGTCTCACCGGATTTAGCTTGGCTGATTTAGCAGGCTTAGCATGGGGATTCTATCAGGAAAAGGCAAAGCTCTTTCTGTCAATGTCAACATGTCTTCTGCCCGAGCATGGCGCGACCTATCAACTCGCATGTACCTAATCACTTGTAGACTTATGTCGATCGAAGAAGAGAAAAAAATCTTCAAAATATGTCAAAAGAAATCTTACCTCAATCTGTCACTTTTCTTTCATTATGTCCAATCTCCGGTAGACAAAACTTGTTTCTACGGTTGTCATGCTAAGCCTGCTGATGACTTCATTTCCCTGCGACATATACCTACATAGTACAACTAGTCAACGTCAGTAAAGAAATTAGAAAAAAAATACTTCAGCTCGATCGAAGCTAATCACCAGTAAAACACATTTTTATTTCATATATTTAAAGAGAAAACCCGCAATAGGCATCCGCCATTAATATTACTAAGTCATCCCATTTACGCCCGAAGGATTTTTCTCGTACTTTTAAAAGTCATAAATAAAACACCTCGCTGTCGAGTCAGGATTCAGAATATAGAGTATTTTTGTCCTTTTTCCACATTTACTTTATAAGCGAGATAGCAAGAGAACATGTAGCTTCTGTACAATGTAACCGTAACACCTTAATTAATGGATAACGAATTCAATCAGGAACCGTGTACAAAATGATATCCGGAGCTAAGAGCTGTGTTTTGAATGATATTGTAAGTCGTGAGAGCTCAAGTTATGCTGGACATGAAATAGCTTTGGATGGATGACAGCAATTAGTTTCAAGTGTCGTATTGTGGAGATAGACCGTATTTTGACATCATCGCAGCCTTTATATCGTCCCACTACTGGGCACAGGCCTCCTCTGCTACGGAGAAAGATTGAGCGTGAATCACCACGCTTGCTCAATGCGGGTTGGTGATTTCAGACTTTATAGTCCAGGTTTCCTCAAGATGTTTTCCTTCACCTTTAATCAGTCATTGTTGTCCAAGATAAACTTAGAAAAGTTACATTGGTACTTGCCTGACCTGGAATCGAACCCGCACCCTCTACTCGAAAGGAATTTTTTGACATATTGATGGCAAAAAGTGTTATTGTAATAGGCAGCGTAACGCCAGATAGTGTAGTTGACAACTATTTAAATTCATTACTTTTATTGAACTGTCAAAAACGGTTACTTTCATGTAGTAAGTAAGAACTATGACGTCACAATATTTTCACATCAAGCCATATACTTAAAAAAAGTTAAATTTTCCTTCAAAACTATAAATAAGCAAATGGATAAATGATATTTATTTTGCAAATCCACACTTTAACAAGTTTGGTTGAACGCGCTAATCTCAGGAACTACTGGTCCGATTTGAAAAATTCTTTCAATGTTAGATAGCCCATTTATTGAGGAACGCTATAAGTTCCTTTTTATCAAGGTTTGCGGAGTTCTTCCCACTGGAAGCAGGTGAAACCGCTGGCCGAAGCTAGTTAGATTTAAAACTGTTTTTAATTAGTAAAAGAGTCCTCTCGACTCTATTCCTGTAACTGCCAGACTAAATAACGTTTAAATCATAAACAGTCGTAGTTATGTGTGCCCTTTGTTTATCTTTGACGAGGTTCGCGTCAACAACACAACGCGTAAACATTATTACTGCGTTGTTTTGAGATTTTTATTTTTTAATGTTTTCAAATTGCTTGATTTTTTTATGTTGACCTTAGGAACCGTTAAGTGCATTTTCTTTTCATGGGAAATCATCAATTTAATACCGCTGGGGGTGCAGCTGGAGGGATAGTTTGATTCTTACTGACTAAAACCCACTATGTTCCTTCTGGAGGTCACTGTGTGCCAGGGCCCGCAGCCCAGGCACCGTTTAGGGCGGGAAATCAGCAATAGAAATGCGGTAGTTTTTAATTTATATGATAATAGTAGTTAACGATTTTTATTTAGTTTTCGTTAGTTTTTGTATGGCCATAAAAGTTATTTTTAACAAGATTTGATTAGCTTCACCTGCATGCTTGTTAATAACTCTACGTTGGACTAAATGCAATACATCGAACTAAAAGTCGAAAATAAAATGATTTAAAAAAATACTAAAAAGAGTGCACACACAATACAAAAAATATTGCTTCTAAAAACTAAAAAAAAACTCGCTTTTGTAGTAAATTGAACTAAAAAGACTGTTTCACATTGAGCTAGGTTTCCCACGCTTTTTTTAAAAATAATTCTAATATTTTTTTGTTCATTCATATTTTTTTGATGTTCACTTTTACGTTAAATTTGCGTAAAAGCGGATTGTTAAGTTTTTTTTTAACCTTTTGACCGTTACAGTCACGTATTGATGACAACCCTAAAAGTGCCCAGCATGCCACGGTCACGGCTACATGACAGACTTTTAATATTTAAAATTAAATAGTCTACTACTAGTCTAATTAAGTACACTACTATATTGTAGGTATTTATGGATGATTTCTTACCTTGGCGCTGAGGGCACGTCTGTCTTTTTTGGCGTTGCGGTCAAAAGGTTAACTATATTTTTGTATTGTGGGTGCAGTTTGTACAGTTACTGCGAATAGGCTCCACTTCTTCTTCCCAGCAAAAACACATAGGAAGTGGTGAAGGGTGAGTGATTTGGGGGCTGTTTTATTGTAATATTTGACGTTCAAAAAGTGCTGTTTTACAGCCAAGTTTGAATAAATGATTTTGACTATTGAGTTTTTTGAGACCACAAAGGTACTAGCTTAGTAAATACCTATTCTATTTTAATAAAAATTCTTAGCGCATTATAACACCTATCTCTCTCTTCAGTACAAACACTGCGATACAAATTTCCGTCGTACTTGACACTCAGTTTAAGATTAATATCGGCTTCCTAGAGTGTTGTAGTCATGGTTTTAGATCTACGTGACGATACGTGCCTCAGGACCGCAGAATAGGGTATTTGACTCTTTTTTTTATTATTCATATCAAAAACAACATTTAACAAAACCAAAAATAGAAATAATTTTTGAAATCCGTTGAGAAATAAGTAATTTATAAACCTTTCAAAAGTAAAACAGTTAAATAACAGAACAAGGATGCATATACAAGCTTGTGACGTCATTGCTATAAGATCACGCATGTAAAAAAGCGATAGCAAGATGTCCCCACTATGATCCCACTCTTCATCATACGAATATAAAAAATGTTGATTGCTGCTCCATTTATCAACCAATTTTGACGCTGTTTTCAGAAAAATGTTCCTTGTGTGTGTGTTTATTTGTTTTGTACAAAGTCAAATACCCAATTGTAGCTACAATGTATATCTATGCGATTACCGACACTAAGGTTACTGTAGAGCATTTCGCGGGAAAATAAAAGATCTTTTTCAAAAGAAATATTTTGGTCCTTTGGGCCGGATGCAGATACATTATTATTCACCAAGAATTTTGAATTTGTATGAACACAATACGTGTGTGGGTTAGTTGTTGTGTGATTTTAATCTGGAGTGCATTATGCAGGCTATATTGTGCATGCAATAATGCTTATATAATTTGAATTAAGTATTTATTTGAAGCTGCATCATACACAGGTTTTACAGGCCTTCATAGAGACCGGCGTAATGCGTATAATTTGGCGACTGTGATGATAAATTTAATGAAATATGTTGTTTTTTTCATGACTTTTTTGTGTTTATTTTTGTTAGACCTCATACATCTAAAATAAGTATTTTTTTATCTTTTTGAATCAGTACCTTTTGGAGTTAATAAAAAAACGGACAAGTGCGAGTCGAAATCCATCGTGGATTCTACACATAGGAGGTATCATTACAAATTGTTCAAGAATAGAATGTATGTTCATTTTTAATATTTTCTTTTTAAATAACTGGCTGTTTCGCGCAGTTACACACGCTTATTGTGGTAATTTTCCGCACCGCAATAACATGCCTATTTCTCGCGACTTCACCTGCGTCCCTGGGGAACTCCATCCCGTACCAAAATAAAGGGAAACATTTTTTTCCTTTTGAGGTACGGCAACCCTTCAGTATTACTTCTTGGTCCTTATTTATGTATTACCAAAGTGACTCGAGATCACATATCATGGAATAACATAAAAAGTTCCTAAAATGGTATGTGAGACGCCAGCACATCAAGCTACTACTACCACACACAAGCTACGAAACTGAAAAAAAATCTCAATCTACTTTGAATCCTATGCTTCAGCGATAAAGTTGAAAATCTATTAAGGAAATTTTACAGATCTACATACGTCTACATCTGTACAATGTTTTCCTATAAGTAAATAATTCGCTTGAACAGATAAAAGTATAATCCGGGAGATTTTAAAAAATCGAATATAATTATAATATTTCCAATCAAAGTTTGTTCAAATTTTGTATACGTAATTCTAAATTTAAATCGTACCTAATTTCAATAAATATTATTTCGATATTTAAATGTACGTGAAGTGAAATCCTCAGCCGAGCAAGTTGCGCGACAGACGAGCGTCGCGTCTCCAACGATCCGTCTTTGTTAAAATCTCGGATTCCAACTGGAAGTCTATGGATAACCCTTAATGGAATATTCTTGTTTCACCCGCGGGGTGGCAACGTGAGGGTACCTACATATAAATATTAGTTCCAAACATTTTTATATGATTTCTCAGGTACTTAGACAGGAGTTATTTATAAAATAATGATATATTTCAATTTGTGGTATTTATGACAGATGAAAAGGTATACATCGATGACAAGACACTCCCTCCAGCTGCACCCTCAGCGGGAGGGGTCATTTGATGATTCCTCACAAAAAACATGACATTGGCACAAAAAAAGAGAAATATAAAAAAACTACGAAAAATAGCCCTGAAACCAAAAAAATACTTTTGAGTACTACATCGCTCTAGAAGTCGGTAAAGATATCGGTTTTCGTTTCCTATAAAGAAAACTTATACTAATTTTCATGCATAATGTTCTCCAGAATATTTAGAAATAACTAACTAAACAATTTAATAAATCTAGTCTAGTCTTTAATAAAATATCTACAGAGTACGCCAAAATAGCTCCCAAAATATCCATTAAAAGATTATAAATATGAGCTACTCTTTAATAAATTTCTACTGTATGTATTAACAACAACCAAAAAGTACACTAACTTTCACAAGAATCGGCTTACGAAGCAAATTTTCGGCCAGTGCAACCGGCTTTGTATTTCGAAAAGTTTTCATACGATTCTGGGAACACGTCATACGCCAACTAATAAAGTCGAAATATCTGAATTTTGTAGCCAACTGTACGTCAATCCTGTTTCAGTATTCCCTGTGAAGTATTCCTGGTACTGAAAAATAATTTCATTAGCTATTCGCTCTGTAGGACAGCTTTTTGGATTTTATAGTCACAACCAAATAAACTGGGTCTTTTTACTCATCAAACGATGTGACTATTGGTTCACTAATTGACTTATGATTCCGCAAACATCGTAGATTACCTATCTTCGGGACGCTTAGCGTCGCGGTGGTAAGTGTCGGGACGCCTAGCGTCGCCTTGACAAGCGTCGGGACGCCTAGCGTCGCGGTGACAAGCGACGGGACGCTTAGCGTCGCGGTGACAAACTTCGGGACGCCTAGCGTCGCGGTGACAAGCGTGGGGACACCTAGCGTCGCCGTGACAAGCGTCGGGACGCCTAGCGTCGCGGTGACAAGCGACGGGACGCTTAGCGTCGCGGTGACAAACTTCGGGACGCCTAGCGTCGCGGTAACATGCGTCGGGACGCCTAACGTCGCAGTAACAAGCGTGATATTGCTATTGGTTAACTAATTCACTTTTAATTCCGCAAACATAGTAGATTTTATCTAGATATCTTTATCTAGATATCTTAAAATTCATTAGTCCATGTGCTGCTTTTTTATGTTTATTGAAAGTAGTCTAACTGAAATTAAATTATTTACTTTATGCTGCGATCGGGGATAATTTTATTGAATTTTCAACTCTGTTTGATAATTTCTTTATAAAAATAGATAAATTTATTTTTCTCTTATCAGTAATGGTAGGTTGCTTTGCCAGTAGCTATTTTAGTCTCGGATAGCTCTTCAGTTGTTCAGATTTATACCTTCAAGCCCTTTTATTTATTGCACTTCAGCACCCACGCACTCGCGTGGGATGAAATACCGTATATTCATTCATAATTCTCACACGAGGAAATTTTATAGAAGCTTTATTTCTATGAAATGCAACTGAAAATAATATAGAATGCTGTTTCATTCCTGTTGGCATTAAAAGATCTAATGAAAACAGTCTTAGCAGGATACACGCTAATTATTATTTTATTTATCTTGTTCATCTCTTTGTAATTGTATGTTTATTTTTTTCTTATCTATTTCTGTACTAGTATTATAAAGAGAAAATATTTTATTTGATGACCGATTTGAAAAATTATTTCTTTTATTTCTGTGCCCGGGGGACATAGCTATATTTATACGGTTATGCGAAGGATTTCCCCCGGGGCGCGGGTGAAACTGGGAGAAATTTCTAGTTATTATAAATATAATATCATATGTTATTTCTTAAAGAAATGGGTAAAAAGTGACTACGTATTGATTTCTAAAATTATATTTTATTTGGATGGGATATCATGACTATTCCAAAGACTTTTTGCTGTATCGAACCCGTACCTTCATACTCTGAAGACTGGTGCTTTAACCACTAGGTCACCACGACTTCTTTTTCAATGTAACTTTTCCATAATAATGGAATTTATATTCGGCATATATAACTCAGTAGGCCTCAGATCATTGATACCTAAACAGCTGACATGTCCATACAACCGGTGACGTGTTGCTCACAGTTGATAAATGTTCGAATGTACTTTATTCAATTGGTTCCCTTTCAATATGTTTGTTTGTATGTTTTTTTTTAGGCGATTGATGATGTATGTCGTTCAAAATATCGTCATTCATTCGCTGATCTGTATAGGCTTAACATTAACAGCACGTTTGCTACTTTATCAAGCTCGTTTTAATGTGTTAGGGACTCATCGTTTGAATTTGTTTACTCTGAACGAAATTTTGTTTACCTAAGGGTCATCATTATCAGACTTTTTAACACGCTTCACTTGTAACTATGTGTGTAAGAAAATCTTGGAATTTCAATTTGCCCCACTTCCCGGTCTTCGATTAGGATGAAATTCTGCACACGTTCAGAGTTATGATGACAATACTTGACTAGCTAAGAAATCGTCATTACAAATCCAATATGGCGGGCTCCACAAGATGGCGGACTAGCTATTTGAAATTTTAGCGCTAAAAGCTTGTTTTTAAGTTTTTTTTTTTACTATGATTTTGATTGTCCCACTGTAGGGCACAGGCCCTTTCTTACCTAGAGAAGAAATGAGCGCTAATCACCACGCTTGTTCAAGGCAAGTCAACGCTTTAGACTTGTTAAAGGCCGGGTTTCCTAGATATGTTTTCTTTCCCCTTTACTCAAGCCAATGGTGTCTAAGGCCCTGTTCAGAAACATATAAACACTGAAACGAATTGTCCGCGTATTGGAATACATTGCTTCTTTAGCATGCGTAGTAGTTTTATGAAGCGTGACAAATGCAGCAATGAGTAGTAACACGCGTTTTAAATCGTAGCGAATTCGCCCTTTCTGAACAGGGCCTAAGATAAAGAACAACTGAATTAAAATACCTGCTCCATCAGCGCGCCATGTAAGAATATATTTTTGTGAATATAGCTTTCCAATATTGTCGTGTGTCTAACATTACCAGCGTAGCCAACGACACTGTGTCGCACCGTGTTCGTGCATTTCGCAATCAGATGGGTTACATGAAAATTGATGTTAGCAGAGTTTGAGTGTCATTTTTTTTCGAACTGCGTGAATAATCGAGTGTGCCATTTTCAGCGCAATGTTATTTTAGATGAACACTGGACTTTATTAAACTTTTGAACGTAGCGGACACCGTGATAGATATTTCGTTCCGTGGAATAGAAATAAAATACATAGGTACGTGTACGCGTATTACCAACCGACTCATCCTTTTTATCCAGCCTTTTTATCGTCCCACTGCTGGGCAAAGGCCTCCTCTCCCATTATTCCTCTCCCAGGATTGAGCCTTAATCAACCAACCAACTATTAAAAGCAATATCTTCACAATGTAATTGAGCTCTTCGCAAAGCTGAATCAAAATAACAGTATTTTCGCATCATTTGGTGTTAATTTCATAAATAGTTTAGTTATTATAGCGTGATGGAAAAGGATACAAGAACGCTTGAGAAAGTCACTCATTCTTGCTACTCTAACGTGCAATGTGGGTGGTTATAGGTTCGAAATGATGAGACGTGTTGACGTGACTAAGTCGTATATTTTACTGAACTAATTAACATAAGCTTAATACTAAGTACATTTATGGAAGATCGGCTTACATACTACAGATAGGCAGTCGCTCCTTGTAAAACACTGGTACGATCGAATCCGGTTAGACTGGAAGCCGACCCCAACATAATTTAGAAAAGGCTCGGTAGATAATGGCTTGCATACTACAAATGCCCACACGGACGACTTCGCGGGTAACAGCTAGTATCTTCATAAAAGCTGTAAAATGAAATAAACAGTTCACGCAAATGAATCAATGTATTAATAATTAGCTTCTGCCCGCAACTTCGTATGCGGAACCTATCGGCGTCAATCGAAGATTTGAAATGTCTGATATCGGATTCTAATATTTTATTCTCGCAGCAGAAAATGCTCATCACGTGGAACAGTTTTTGCTATGGCAGCATTTCTGTATCTCTTATAGTTTAGCTGGTCTGTTGCGGTTCTTCACCAGGTCTTCAAGTTTCCAAGATAATTTATAGCCTATATGTTGCCCAGACCTAACACCTATACAACAAAAAAAGAATCATTCAAATCAGTCCCGTGGTTCCGAAGATTAGCGCGTACAAACACGGTATTTTTACTGTTTTATTATATGTATAGATATAGATAGATAAAATTACCTACATACAAAAAATCAACAAAGACACCATTAAAAGTCAAAAACTTTGGCACAACACACACTTTTAGCGAACAGTTCAAACGTTAATGTTTACACACGATGCTAGACGATTGCGTCCCTAAATTAAATGAAAACCAACCGTTTGTTTTCCTTTCATCTTTACCGCCGCGAGTACAAAAGTAGTGGACCTTTGTTATTTTATGACTATTGCTTCCCGCGACGTCATCTATGTTCGTGATATTAGCAAGAACATTTTACTTATAGTAGTGTTGAATTAAGTCGTGGTGGCCTAGTGGTTAAAGCACCAGCCTTTCGAGTATGAGGGTGCGGGTTCGATTCCAGCAGGCTTAGCATGGCGATTTTCTGTCTATGTCAACATGTCTTCTGCCCGAGCATGGCGCGACCTGTCAACACGCATATAATCACTTGTAGCCTTATGTCAATCGAAGAAAAAAAAATACTTCAAAAAATGTCAAAAGAAATCTTACGTCAATCTGTCACTTTTCTGTCATTATATCCAAAATCCGGTAAACAAAACTTGTTTCTACGGTTGTCATGCTAAGCCTGCTGGTCAGACGAGTAGGTACCAATGTAACTTTTCTAAGTTATACGTACTTTCTAAGTTTTATCTTGGACTCCAATGACTGATAAAAGGTGAAGGAAAACATCTCGAGGAAACCTGGACTATAAAATCTGAAATCACCAACCCGCATTGAGAAAGCAAGTCTAACAAATAGTCTTATTTGATACCTACTTGTTATTAAATCATAGTAAAGCATTAAAAATCAAATTCGATTAACTCCGTAGTACTACGAAATTCAGGCTATAAATAAATAAATATTATGTACAGCCGCCAGCACATCAAGCTACTACATTCTGTAAAATTTAATTTTATCGCTGAAGCAAAGTTAATTAAGAAAATTTAACAGTGTCAGGTAGCTTGATGTGCTGGACTCTATACATATTAACAGCTTCTCTACGAAATTGAGGCTATATTACCCGAATTTTGTAATCAATTGAATAATAAATTCCAATAAAGTTATGAAAATAAGACGTAGGTACCTTCTCTCGTGATTTGATTAAGTTTTGTTTGAATATTGCGGCCGTTTCACTTCGGAAATATAATCATATTATTTTTGTACTTCTCAAAGTGGTTGGCAATGACGGAGTCGTTTCGAGTTCACAGACAGCTTAGCGAACTTTATTTCGATATAACGTTTTGTCAAAACGACATTGTCTTTGTACGGACGCCAGCACATCAAGCTACTACAATCTATCTTTCCTTAATAGATTTTCAATTTTATCGTAGGAGCACATGGTTTAAAGTAGGAGGTAGCTTGTGTGCTGGCGTCGGTACCTTTCATTAAACAGAAAACCTTTAAATATTATTTTTGTAGCACAAACAAAAACAATTGTTATAACAAATATTTCATAACAAACATTATCTGCCTCTACAATAATAATATAAAACAAACCATATTCCGTAATACATATAACACAAACAAATATTATATCATACATGAATAGAATCATAACATCTAATCCGTCTCTCATTACCACAAAAACTGGTTTCAGAAGCTACCCCTGTGTATCGCACCCAAAGGGATGAGAGCTTAACAGATTAACACATTTCTTGAGCACTCTACCTGACCGAGGCAACCCTCCCTTTTGTCACACTGCCCTTCGCTGCAAAGGGATCCCGAGAACCTCTCGTGACCATTTTATTAATATAACTTATTGAATCAGGCGTTACTTTGCGGAAATCCATTACAATTAATGTTAGAAAAGAATATCTAGTTTTAATTCCGCGAGACAAAAATCCAGCATTGGGTGCAGGATGCACATGCAATACCGCCCTCCCGCCCACTTACACAAGCACAAGCAAGGAAGGGAAGATACCACCCTCCCTCCCTCATGCACCTGGACACGGAGAAATGGCAGCAAGCTCTGCAACCAAGCCGACTCCGGATGACTCCGAATGAGTCGTCATTAATTCATTTTATTAATTACGAACCTTCTTTGTTTCAGATTGGTGTGTAGTGCCCCGTAGTGTTTGAACTAGTTTTTTGGTCTCTCAGTGTCTATTTATCAATATTAGTGTTATAATGTTAAGTAAATGTAAGGATAGTTTAGTGACTATGTAGCTAGTGTCGCGCCTGCGATGTATTCTTTGACGTTCTGTGACGTATTCGTATAATGTAACCAATCGTGGACGCGCTACGTGCATTGTGTTAGTGCAAAGATTATGCGACAGAGACGCATTATGTTTTGTGGCGGGTAGTTAGTGGTTCCGCGATGTCTCTGCCGATGAAGCGGTCGTTCAGCTCGGAGGGCGGCGCGTCCTCTAAGCGCGACTGGAAGATGCGGCTGAGTCTCCGGAGCCGCAGCGGGCATAGCGTCGTAAGTATTATACCTACATATTTTTTTACCTACTTTATAATTTTGATAGAATTTGGAAGAATTTGTACATAATAAGTATTTATTTTTTCTAATAAAACGTTTTTACATATACTAATACAACGATTAAGCGTTGCCTACCGGGTGGCAACGATGAGGATGAATTTTTTGACGCTCTTTATTAGTTTTATATTATTATATTAGTCGTTAGTTTTGTATAGTCGTAAAAGTAAAAGTATAGTAGTAAAAGTCGTGGTGGCCTAGTGGTTAAAGAGCCAACCTCTCAAGTGTGAGGGCGTGGGTTCGATTTCAGGTCGGGCAAGTACCAATGCAACTTTTCTAAGTTTGTATGTACTTTCTGAGTATATCTTGGACACCAATGGCTGTGTTTCGGATGGCACGATAAACTGTAGGTCCCGGCTGTCATTGAACATCCTTGGCAGTCGTTACGGGTTAGTCAGAAGCCAGTAAGTCTGACGCCAGTCTAACCAAGGGGTATAGGGTTGCCCGGGTAACTGGGTTGAGGAGGTCAGATAGGCAGTCGCTCCTTGTAAAACACTGGTACTCAGCTGAATCCGGTTAGACTGGAAGCTGACCCCAACATAGTTGGGAAAAGGCTCGGGAGATGATGTTAGTTTTGTATAAGCGTGTATATAATTATAGTATAATTAATGTATATATATATTTGTAAGAATTTTAAATGAAAAATAAAATCTAATCAAATTAGAAAGACACTAAGTATTATTAAAATCGCTGTGTTGCCGCTACATAAACATTTCAGTTATTTCACAAGTTATTGAAGCTTAAACTGAACTTATAGACGCTTTAGGTAAATGAAAACAGCCCGAAGTTATTTGGCCATAACAACCTTATTACAACTGTCTAATATTTATTTTAGAGTTTAAAATTCACTTAGTGGCGCCATCTTATTTTGTTTATTAAGAGATCGTTGGTGTTTTGTTTTAGTTTCGGAATTAACTTTGCACTCTGAATATACAAGTAGGTTTAGTTTACATCGTAGGATTAGTTTAGGCTTAGCGCATAAGGCAAACTTTTAGTCGGCCGATTGTTTGATCGTTTTTTTAAATCAGTAATGGATATGGATGGTAATGCACATATAACATGGATCAAGGTATTATTTGACGATTGCCTTCAAAATAATCTGTCAGCCAACTATCGGCCGTTCGTTTAGTCTGCAGCTTTAATGCGATATTAGAGTTATACTTGGTACCAGTAGTGGAAATTTTACTGATCAGTAATGTTTAGGTAATTAAAGTTCTTGCCAAACCTGGAATCGAACCCGCGCACTCATACTTGAGAGGCTGTTTTAACCACTAGGCCACCACGACCCTTCACGACACTTAATGCGTATAATTCTAAGTAATGTGGAATTCTGTCCTAAGGTACGAACCTCGAAAATTTAATTATCCCTAATAAATTCTGATGGGCAGGAACAACGGGGGCAATGTGTCAGGGTTGTGACGTCACGTGGTGCAGAATTAACGTATATAATGTTACTAACTGTTTCTTGCTGTTATACCCTCGTCCTGAAGCTTCTTCTATACCCCATACTCAGAAAAATATAGCCTAACACAATCACAAATAGCTTAGCTTTAAATTGGTAAAAGTTATTTTTATAGTTCTAACATTAGTATTTTTGAACAAATAACTATCCTAAATTTGACTTTAATTTTGATACATTTACATAACAAAAAAGAAATATAAAAAAAACATTAGCATTTTAATATGAAATAATTACATGTATGTACATAATTAACAGCGAAAAAAAGGCAAATTAAAATCTTGCATCCAAAAATTCATCCGCATCGCTGTCAGCGGGGATCATGCCCAAAAGGCAGGCCGCATTGCAACGTTGAAAAAGTATTTCTAAAATTGCTTCAGTATATCTAGATACTACACTTATACATTATATACTTTTTATCATATTACTTAATGTACTTCCTGCATCTGGATAGAAAGTAGCCTATGTCTTTGTCTGATTCTAGATTATGTGTGTACCAATATACGGCCCAGCCGTTCAAGCGTGATAGCTTGACCAAGGGGCATGTGTATTCATTTTTATATAGGTACTAGTATATCATATAGATTATAAAAAGACTTTACGTGTTGACTTAAATAAAATGAGTACCATCAAACTGAGTTAACACATTACACCTTAATGTTAGCCTACCACCTGGACATGGGCGCTTCACAAAAGGATTCATGCTCTGATTAGGATCGCTGTCAAACGTGACCGTAGCTAAGTACACAAAACACAACGCGAGTAAACTCTTTAGGACTTTTCTGCGGTTTTAGGGTCGGTTCATATCCAACGGAATATGCGTCGCGTATTATCGGTCGCGTAACGCCAGAACAGACAAATGTATAGAAAAACACTTGACCGCTCACAGTCAACCGATGATACGTTAGTGCGACTGGTGATGCGCTCGACGTATTTTACGTCAGATATGAACCGACCCTTATTTAGTCTGGCGTTACTTCATACACGTCATCAGCCTCTTTTACTTGCCAGAAGAGCATACAGAATAACAGAAACATTACCACGCTAATAATCTCTTGATTTTGTTTATAATCTGCTGGGCCTGCGGATTGTTCGAAAGAGTTACCTTGGCTCGGCACACAATTGGACCTCCAGAAGGAACATAGTGGGTTTTAGTCAGTCTGATATTCCCTTCAGCTACACCCTCAGCGGGAGGGGACATTTGATGATTACACTACAATCTCTCTCCAATCATTCAATTACTGGTGTTCGGAAGTCGTTTCGTTTCACGCGGTGCATGCGCAGACCTATTCGCGGCTTTTATGTCTGTTTAATTGATACATGTTAAGCGTAACGTATACTAGCTACTGCATCATTCAACACTTTTTGAGTTGGTTTAGATAGGTAGCTTTTTAATGACTCAATATAGACAAATTTTTAAAAACAAACCTCTTAAAAATTTCCTCACAAAGTCTTTTAAACTGATTCAGAAAAAGGAGGAGGTTCTCAATTCGTGCGGTACTTCTGTTTTTTGCAAAATATTTTGCAAGACATGTTTTGTATATCATATATGTAATATTATGTCAAGCGGGTTTTAAATCTAGTCCAAAAAATAGTTCCAAAAAAAATCTCTCGCTCCACTAACTTTTATTTAGTCTCAAACGAATAATAAATAATGACAGGACCTGGGACCGCAATATCCACAGTGAAATTGCTACCCTTAAATTCAAGAGTAACAAAGCAATTTATAATACTGTTAGAACATAGGAAATTTCGCATCAAAAACCTCATTTCCCTTTAAAGGTGCATTTCAAAAATATAATAACTGCGTTTTATTTCCGCTAGTCCTATTGCACTGGAAATAGGTGCTCCAAGGTGCTCTGGGAAGCACTTGACAGCGCTTTCAGACCACAATATAGTTTCTTTGATAGTCCGCAATATAGGAATAAACGTCAGCACTTCTAAACTGTCCAAGGGTGTGATGAACAAAAAGATAAATACGGAAAATCATTGCAATGATACGGGCGTGGGAGTAGTTCAGGGATGCGATTCTGTAAGACTTCATTTTAAAATTTGAATCTGAATCCGCTGTGAGTTTCTCGATTGGCATTCTAAAACTCGGTTCATAATTCGAATCTACATTAGCGCTACTCTTGCGAGTGTGTTTGCGAGTTGGTCTAAATTGACTTCGAGATTTTGACGGATAAAGTATGAGGTGACGTAAAAAGTGGTATTCTGTAAGGTCCCCGTCATTTCGCACTCGAACTCGATTAAATCTGTATAACTCTATAATACCTGTAATACTTTTATTTTGATTAAACTTAAAAGTTATACAAAGAAAAAAAATAATGCATCAAAAAATAATTCATCCGCATCGCTATCAGCGGGAATCATAACGAAAAGGCTGGTTGCATTGCCACATTGGATGGCAATGCTGATTCGTTGGCCAAGGTATTGGCCAGCCCTCTGGTCACGTGTGGACTCCACTAAGCGCTTGCTAAACAGTTCTCACTTGGGGCCCATGGTCCCAGTGTATTCTTCCATTTTCAATTCTTGTGTCCCAAACTTAATGGCATACCATAATTTTGTCTTCTAAATACTTTGGTGATAAGTCTTCATCTGATAAAGGTTGTGGGTTCCAATAAAATTTGCCTTATTTCCTCGTTCTCCAAAAGGCACGTGCCTGACGCGCTGGTACTAGTCTTACGGTTTGAGGCACATCAAACATTTTAATTGAAAACAACAGCGCCGCGTGTAAAATTAATTGACTTATAGTATCTACCGTTTTTATTAATAAATCGTTTGTGCGTAAAACAATATGCGTTTAATTTTCCTTTATTACTTCCTTCGGAAACGTGCACGAGGCTTTTAAAGCTATATCAATATACCAGTTTTCTGACCTACTGCCTTGTTGGTCTAGTGGTCGCAAGGTGCGACTGCTGTGCACGAAATCTCGGGTGCAATTCGAATAGGTCGATAGGTCGGGCTGAAATCGCTTTGTGGGTTTTGAGAAACTATAATAAAGGAGCCTGAAGTCTGGAAGTTGGTGATTGATTCACCCGTGCATGGAGAGCAAATAAATGTCGGTCCTGCGCCTGATCTCTCTCCGGTCGTGTCGGATTGCCGTCCCATCGGACTATGAGAGTGAGGGAATACAGAGTGCACCTGTATCTGCGCGAATGCTTGTGCACTATAATATGTCCTGCGCAGCTGGCTGATCTCCTTAAAAAAAGAACGGCCGCCGTAGCCGTTAATCGGCCTGGATGCCATCATCATCATACCAATTTACTTTTTTTTGTTGAAATGAAAATTTTAAGTAATCTCAGGCACTCACAACGTCTTCGAAGGACACAGAATTTAAGGAAAAAACAATCCTTTTGAATTGAAATTCTTACATTTAAATTATTCATGAATATTTTTGCAACGTTTCCATCATAATTCAATTTTATACAATTTTTTTGCGTTCTTTTTTTGCTCTCGTTTAAAATTGAAAGCGGTGGTTGTTTACAATGACAAATCGATGATTTTAATATTCCATGTTGTTCTCGAATCGGCAAGTATGTTTGTCAGTGTTGTAGCAAACGACTCGATGCATATGCAGGAGGGCCCGGCTGTCTGGTTTGTGTATGCACCCTTGGGCTGCGACTAGCAATGAGTGTCCTGTTTCAGGTCAGACAGGGACGAACAAGGTCTGTCCTAAACGTGTGAGAATGTGTCTCAGACTTCACCATATGGAAAAATAATGTATAGGTAATGAAGCTGAACAATACCTGTTTTATTTCATAGGTTCGTAACGCAATTAAGACTCCGTAAGACAAATATGACCGACATCTATAAATATGTGTATAAAAGAATTTCATGTTAGCAGGTACCACTATTTATCCCATCTGGGTATGGCATGTAGTTTCCTCAGGACGTGCAGACTTTCGGCCTTCTGACTATCCGTAACGATTATCAAATATTTACAAATTAAGCTAGGACCCATTTATTTGATGTGCCTTCTGAAATACGAGGGAACTCGCGAGCGCGTCATGTGTTGCTTAACCTTATACCTAATCGGTGTTGCTGTTAATTAGCCACGAGCCCCTCTATCTAACCGAATAAGTCTCAATTACAATAGAAATGTAGTTCAGTACGAGTGCAGCTTAGCGAAATATAATTACGATGTATTTTCGTCCGCACCATTGAACAACCGCACCCATGCCATAAATGGATGCATAAGAGAAAATTGCACATGTCAGATTTCTCGATAATAGAATAATCCAGTCAGTCAATTTTTTTAAGTAATTTTTCTTTTCTTCGATAGACATACTTCTACGAGTTGCAATATAGCGATATGCGGTTTGACAGGTCGTGGCATGCTCGTGCAGAAGACATGTTGACATTGACAGAAAGAGCTTTGTTTCTTCTTGATAGAATAGACATAGAATCGCCATGCTAAGCCTGCAGTTTGACTGTCAATCATACTTTTCCAAGTAAATTGCATAAGTTCATTCTTTCCTTCCAGAATGAAGCGTTAATTAAAATTACAAAGGCTGTGTGAAAAAGTGTAGTTGACATAGTTCGTTCGAAATGACAAACGGTTTTTATTCGCGACACAAAACCGGGGTGAGCGTGTCCTTGTCTTGCGGATTGTCAAGCTTTATAAATAAAACAAAAGCATAGTGACTAGAACTACCAGCAAAATACAAATTAAACATTTTTTTGAATATTACGAGTATGTGCAGACGCCAGCATATCAAGCTACCTTAAATGTTAAATTGTCCCAATCAACTTAAAATCATATGCGTCAGTGATAAAGTTGAAAATATATTAAGGAAATTTGACTGATTGTGGTAGCTTGATGTGCTGGCGTCTAAAACTATTAGCAAAATACAAACTCACCATTTTTTTTTAAATTATGAGTACCTATATTATGTATAAGACGCCAGGACAGCAAACTACTTGAAACTGTCAAATTATCCTAATCCACTTCGAATCATATCCTTCAGTGATAAAGCTGAAAATCTATTAAGGAAATTTGACAGATTGTAGTAGCTTGATCTGCTGGCGTCTGCACATAGTTTACTTAATCTTTATTGATTAATTTAACGCCAGTAATGGCCATGAAATTATAAACGTATATGATACCTCTTTTCTCCCTGTGAAACGTATATTATGATATCTGTGACCACGGGCAATTCTGCCTAAACGTCGGGGAAAAACCATCAATAGTTCAATCGTGGAAACCCGTGTGCTGTGTAAAATAACATGTGTACAAATCGCGAAATTTTAAAAACATTGATTGTAATAATATCTTTTTTCATTTTAATTTTTATTTGATTACAAGATTTTTTGCAGTTTTTGAAATCTTTATCTTTGCTACTTATTACACTTCGATCATTGCCTTCACGCATTCATCTCGGCTTATTTACTAGGCAATCGTGAGATTTACTGCCGCTGTGCCGGCGAGTCATTACTCTTACGATCGCGAAAACACCGCACACATTTGGTTTGGTCAAGCTTCAGTGACCGATAATGAATGATTTTGTTTCAGTTTTTGAAAGGACTCAAGGTTAATTTTAGGCTTGTAGATAAGTAAGGTATTTATCAATATATTTAATAAAATCGTAGAAAAGTCAAAACTGTACATTGAATATTTTTTACAAGAATATTTGGGGCGTGATCTACAATCGATATTGAAGCCAAAGATATAGTTTTTAGAATTAATATAAATTTTTTCAAGTACGGGGGTGAGGGGTGAATGTTTAATGAATAATGCCCACGCGGACGACGTCGCGGGCAACAGCTAGTTTTATTATACATTTTTAATTTGCCCTCAAATCAAAATAAGGACCATAAAGCTAGAAGGCATACTGTGGTAATAGTTAAATATTGTTACGTAAGATAGAGAGATAATTATTTGATTAAGTCTGTGTATGATTTAAACTCTCCATTATCATCATCATTAGTCATAATATAGATCATTAGTCGCAATGGTCGCTTCCAAGGTCGACCCAAAATTGGTAGGTTTTAGAAACATTCACAAAACTGCCCGGAGACTGGAAGTTCGTGGTGTTACTTAAAGCCTTCGTGCCTGAATGCTACTACCCAGTGGAAGTCGTTGCTACAATTCCACATCAGAAGCCGACAGACGAATTTGAGTTTGAGTAAACTCTGTCACTGCGGCGTGTTCGCGATTAAACCCGCATACTCAGCTCACCCGGAAAAAATAAAAAAACGCTGTTCATTTAAATCGTATATCATTTTGTTGGTAATTTGAGATTTTTAATACATCTATATCTTTACACACACGATCGGTTAGCCCCATGGCAATACATATATTTTATAGATAAATATAATAACACCCAGACCACAGTCAACAAGCATGCTCATCACACAAATGTCGACCATGCCAGGAATAGAACCCGGGACACAGCTTGGTAGTCTGGCGTGGTTACCATTGCCCCAACGGGGTCGTCAAACTAGAATTAATACAACACACCAAGAAAAACGTTCAGTAAGTGTAAGTTAAAGGTTCATCAAGCGTGACGTTCTCATGTAATGACCCCCAACCGGACCCCAAGCACGGGCCCCCATTAAGTGCTGAGTTTATTTCGGGCAGACATCACAAAGGGTGCGACGAAGCAAACAAGTCTCTTTTCTTTAACAAAAAGATAAATACTGAAAAACATTGCGATGATACGGGCGTGGGAGTAGTTCAGGAGGGCGATTCTGTAAGCCTGGTCGTACACGGACACCTCGAGTAGTTAGCGTCGACTGCTCGAGCGGTCAGTTGTTGACAGATCTAAGAATTCTAAAGAAAAATGTGCAAAATATTCACATTCGTTATATGAAAGCCCTACAACGTATTCATTTTGTTATAGTTTTCAGTATTGGTTATTACAACGAGAACAGACACACATCAAAATTCTAAAGGTTTGTGAGATACAGCCTAGTGACAGACGGACAGCAATATCTTAGTAACACGGTCCTATTTTATTTTGCGTATGGAACCCTAAAAACTGCGGTTAAAAAGAACACAGATCTTATAAATATGGTTAGCGTCAGCAAAAATATGTAAAAAGCAGTCGCCTGATAGACTTTAAAATGTGCTTCAACTTTACAAGTTAAATAAGACCGTCCCGTGGTTCAGGGTGACATAGCATGACACGCTTTGCATATTGGGCACGACCTTACATAAGTATACGGTGCACAGTTCGATTCATGTTGGGGATTGTTCGCAAGAGATATCGCGGCCCTAGCACATGGGGATCTCCAGAAGGAACATAATGGATTTTAGTCAGGAAGAGTTTGACACCTTCTCCATGCGCAGGCTTAGCATGGCGATTCTATATCTATTCGAAAAGACAAAGCTGTTTCTGTTAACGTCAACATGTCTTCTGCCCGAGCATGGCGCGACCTGTCAACTCGCATATAATCACTTTATATATAAGAAAAGAAAAATTTCTTAAAAAAATGTCAAAAGAAATCTTACGTCAATCTGTCACTTGTCTGTCATTGTGTCCATTCTCCGGTAAACAAAACTTGTTTCTACAGTTGCCATGCTAAGCTTGCTGCACCCACAGCGAGAGCGGGAGTCAGGTTAACCAACAATTGTTTACAAATAAACATTTCTTTTCATTTAATCTAATCACTAGGTTAACATAAGTATATGCAACAATTAATTATCCGTTAACGCTTCATAATAAAAAAATACTATCACGATCCCCGCTGACAGCGATGCGGATGAATTTTTTGATGCATTATTTTAATTTGTCTCTTTTTTATCTTTGTATATAGTTTTATTAAGTTTGTAAATACTATTAGCAAGATATTTGTAGAATAAAACAAATGCCAAATAAAAAAAAACCGACTTAAAATGTCATGAAAAAAAAAAAACAAAAAATAATTAGCAACAAAATGACTGATTAAAACAAGATACAACAAAGCAAGCTCATGTCGCTTAGTCTTCATGGACATTAGGCGGAAAATTTCCACGAATATCTGACGCAATAATCTTAATACAGGAGATTTGTTTCCAAACAATAAGATAAGAGATACTTACTCGTCAGGCTTACAGACTTATTTGTAAACTAGTCGTTCCCTGCGGTTTCATCCGCGTCGAATGGGCCTTACTTCCCGCACGCGTTTATAAATTAGCCTAAGATACTTGTTACATTAGCAAACTCAAACTAAAATTCGTTTATTCAAAAAAGGCTGATAAATCATCACTTTTCGAACGTCAGAAGCAAAAGACAGCCCCCAAAACGATCACCCTTTACCATTTCCTATGTGTTCTAGCTTCCTGCCAATTATAGTCCCGTCAAAATTGGTACAGTTATTTCAGATTTTAGAGATTAGCCCGAACAAACAAACAGTAAGACAAAAATATTAAGAGCCTGTTTCTCCTAGCCTAGTTCAAATTAGTTTATTTGGCAGATAATTTCATACAGATTCTGTTCCATTCTTGGATTTATTCGGTAGATAGTGGCTATTCAGACATTGTGAAACTGGCCCTATATAAGTATAATTAAATGTATATGGACTCAATAAAAAGCAGTTATTTCAATATAACAGACACTCTAATTTTATTTACGTATATACATAGATAAATCCGTAATAGTACCAGCAAATTACGTTTACGAATAAGGGGAAAAATATTCCGATTTATATGAAACAGCCACTTTGTATTCGGATAAATAAATGCTGAAACAACACTTGACACAAACGAGTGACGCTTAACTGCATTAAAATACAGCTGCAGGGCTTAGCATAGCGATTCTACATATATTTATTCTATCAAGAAGAGACAAAGCTTTTTCTGTCAATGTCAACATATCTTCTGCCCGAGCATGGCGCGATCTGTCAACTGTCATATAATCACTTGTAAACTTATGTCGATCGAAGAAAAGAAAAATTTCTTCAAAAATGTCAAAAGAAATCTTACGTCTATCTGTCACTTTTCTGTCATTATGTCCATTCTCCGGTAGACAATACTTGTTTCTACGGTTGCCATGCTAAGCCTGCTGGAAAAGTGCAAGGAAAACATTGCTAATGAGAAAAAAAACTACCTTTTGCACAGGCTTTGAAACAGAAAACTTATTGACACTCAGATAAATTCTATTTGACCACTCACTTTATGCAAAACGAATGCAAGAATTACAGAAAAATGTTGCTCGAAAAATAATCTCGATGTTTTATACCTTCGTAAAAATATTTGCTAAATATGGTTTCAAAGCGCGGGATAAACATATTTAAATAAGAACATTTGAAAATAAATGGTACGAGTAAAGAAAATTAAGTGAAAGCTAGATAATTATTTATCTAGTTTAAAGGGGTACACTCCCAGTGGGCAGCGATGAGGAGGAATTTTTTGACGCAATTT
This sequence comes from Heliothis peltigera, assembly GCA_958496145.1. NCBI lineage: Eukaryota > Metazoa > Arthropoda > Insecta > Lepidoptera > Noctuidae > Heliothis > Heliothis peltigera. The sequence continues at coordinate 1,064,784 of OY292321.1, forward strand.
ATCAATAAGGGTTTTTTTTTTGCTTGTATATATTAATTTGTAAGTACATTGTAAAATTAGTGATTAATAAATGACACTAAAAATATATGTTAAAAAAGTTTAAAGGAAGTATTTGTTTGTATGTCTGAGTTGAATAGGCAACAGTATTACTTTGACTTATTTGAAAAATTCTTTCACTGTTGGAAAGCTACACTATCCCAAATGAAGATAGGCTATCTTCTATATGGGTACAGACAGAAGTTCGCCGAGGACGCGGGAGAAACTACTGGACCACGTTTTTTTTTGAAGTAGACACATCATCAATGACCCCTCCCGCTGTAAGTGCAGTTGGAGGGAGTGTCAGACTGTTGACTAAAACCCACTATGTTTTTTTCTGGAGATCCCAGTGTCCCAGGTTATACTAAATCTCGCGAACAACCACAACCCATAATAGTCACCACGTTTCACAGGCTTAGGTAACATTTGTTGTTTAAAAATGTATGTAGGTATAGCCGCCATTTTCTTGTAGCTGACATTTATAATATAAACGGCTGGAAGCGGCAGGGACGCTTCCTGTATGGAAATTTATATGTCCCCTGGAGTAGGGCAATATTTGCATGGTTGAGGCATTTTTGAAAAGAATAAAAATAGGTAATAATATGTTTCTTTTAAAAACTGGTAGTACTTGAATTTAATTATTATACTTACAAATTATTTAAAAAAGACAAAATACTCATGGTATTTTTTGAAACAATTAATTCATAAACATAAGTTTTTTTGCATACATCGAATAATAGTTATGTTCGTAAATTCTCACATAATTATAATTAAAAAAAAGTCCTTGGCCTTTTTTAGACTGTTTTTTTGCGATAAATTGAAAACTGCGCTGATTTTTAAGATGCCTTGTCCAATTCACAAAATTTCAATAGGAAAGTTTATAATGCACAAGCAGGCTTAGCATGGCAACCGTAGAAACAAGTTTTGTCTACCGGAGATTGGACATAATGACAGAAAAGTATCAGATTAACGTAAGATTTCTTTTGACGTTTTTGAAGATTTTTTCTTTTCTTCGATCGACATAAGTCTACAAGTGATTATATGCGAGTTGTCAGGTCGGGCCATGCTCGGGCAGAAGACATGTTGACATTGACAGAAAGATCTTTGTCTTTTCTTGATAGAATAGATATAAAAAAGCCATGCTAAGCCTGCTGTATAAATACCTAGTCACAACCTGCGCAAGCTACTAGTAAAAAAAAACAAAAGAAAATCTAACTAAAAGAGTATGAACATAAATGATACATTTGAACCAAATTCAAAAACAGAACACTTTATTAAGCAGAAGCGCTCAATTTTGTTTTACAAGTCAGGGTTTTGGCCACAAGACTCCGTCGGGCACGTCCGCCGTCCGGCAGCCCGTACCAGCTCAGACACAGGGAAACTTGATACACGTCTAGCGTCCAACTGCCCCGACTTGCGGAAACCAAAGTTTATGGAATCTTTGAGTTAAGATCCAAATTCTATCTGCATTACGATGAACTGATGGTTCAACAACCGTTTTGTGTTTGTTATTCTATTGTAACGTAATCGGGTAAAACAAAGGGAATAAGCATTAATGATTATGAAAATATGTCTATAAGATCTTACTTATGTAGAAACGATCGTGTGAAGTATTCCGATTTACTCTGCTTGGGCTGTGGGTTGTTCGTGAGAGTTACCGCGGCCCTGGCACACAGGGACCTCCAGAAGGAACATAGTGGGTTTTAGTCAGTAAGAGTCTGACACTCCCTCCAGCTGCACCCTCAGCGGGAGGGGTCATTTGATGATTTCCCACGAAAAAAAAGGACATAATTATCCAAGGAAGTACAAACTTTTCCTAGTTAAAACGACAAAGGAAGGATGATAATATCAATGATTGAATGATTTAAAAAAAAATGCCACGAACGCTTTGACGACCAGATGGCGTGAATCTTCCATGCCAGAGGTTGCGGGTTCGATTCCCACATAAGTCAAACATCTGTATACATAAAAATTACTGTTTGACTGAGCCTGGGTGTTCCAATGTATAATATGAAGGTATGTATTTACAAGAGAAAACTCCATCAGTTGTCTAGTATCCATATAACGTAAGCTCTACTTAGTTTGGGACTAGATGACGTTGTGTGAATGTGTAAGAAATATGATTTTTCATCATGATTTCTCACAGGGAACCAGAAAGATCTATCATCCTATACTCTTTTCTATATTTATTGTGATGCCCAATTTTCATGTAACCCGGCCTCATCTAGCAAGTCAGTGAGCGTAAAATTCGGTCAAGTTTCGTGTGTTGAATGTCAAGGCGTCTGTTAAGCGAGTCGGCCGGTTCCGGGCGCGCCCCATTGTATGTGAGCCTGGCTATACACAGCTACATAGTAGACACAAATGGGGCATTTGTGCAAAGGTCGCGAGTACTTTGGAGGAAAGGGTCAGAAGTATCAGAGAAGATTAGAAATATGATAAAAACTACTTCATCATCATCAGCCTATCGCAGTCCACTGCTGGACATAGGCCTCTCCAAGTGCACGCCACTGAGATCGATTTTCGGCTTCTCGCATCCATCCATAAAAAACTACTTATGTATATAGATATTTACAATTTATTTACAAAAGTTAATTAATAATATTTAAATAAAAATGATAATTAAAAATGGCGTCAAAAAAATCCTTCTCATGGCTGCTCACTGGGAGTGTACCCAATAGATAGACATTTTCGAAACTTCATGAAATCAAATCATAATAAAGCTTATACAAAAAATGCTCATAATAAAAAAAAATGAATAACGACATCATACAGGTTTGTGACACTTCGCTTCTGAACCTTGAGAAGGTGTGAAGAACTTGGGACGTTCAGAAATTAGCGAGAGAGATCAGGAGATCAGGCGCAGCCAGGACCGACATGCGATGCATGACTGTAATCACAGCTATTACCCAACTCTATGCTATATTGGTAAAGTTTCTTAAAACCCACAAAGCTATACAACCCTACCCGGGATACGAACCCGGAACCTCGTACACAGCTGTCGCGCTATGCGAAAATATACTACTGGCCCATGAAGACAGTCGATAACAATATTACTCAAACTATTATATTCATCGTACGTACAACGGTTTGTACCGAATAAACGGTCTCTACAGGGCACTCCTTATCTCCTCTCATTCTGAGCACATTTACGCTCATTTCCGAAACGGCCTCACTCCTTATGTGTCGCCGACCGAAAACATAAAACCAACAAAAATTACTTTACGTTCCAAACCTACCATATTCCGACACACTTAAGGTTCAATATGGCATGTATAAAAGGTAAATGTAAAATGCACTTGTAAAAGTTTTTATGGCAATAAGAATAAGGGTGAGTTTTGTGTGTATATACTTAGAATGGTTTGTCGAAGATGAAGGGACGACATTTGGTTGTATGAAGGTAATAACTACTTTAGCGCGAGGAAGAAATGTTTTATGTATGTATGCCCACTTTTCGTTCTGGTCATCAACTTCTTCGCTCTTACATGACTGAAAAGCTGTCCATTCTAACGACGGACTATTATGAGCCACTAGCACCACTTTCCGATGACGTAAGGGTCCTCGCAGCCCGCTTTTGTGGGTCACGGGTCAACAGTTTAGTTGATCAATGATCTTGTTCGATATTTTTAAGATGTTCATGTACATACATTTTTAACCGTTTAGTTTTTTGTCGAGACATGCTCTTTTAAAACTTGTTGCCCGACTGTGCTAAAACGAGGATGATAATATCGAGATACCGGGAATCGAACCCGGGAACCATAGCTCGGCAGTCCGGCATGATAACCGTTGCGCCATCGGGGTCGTCATAATGAGGTTTTTTAAGTGTGTTCATATAATATCGTTGTCTGCATGTATATTTCAGTGGCGTGCTCTAGACCTTAATCGGCTTGATACAAATTAGCTTGAGAGGTTTCCTTAGACCCGTCCTAATATTGAGAGCGACACCTACACGATTACAAAAATAATTAAATACTTGAAAAGGCTAACATAATTTTTATAGGTATTCTACACTCAAGATGATTATTATTTAGTGATGATGATGATGATGGCATCCAGGCCGATTGTCGGCTACGGCGGCCGTTCTCTTATTTAATACAATGTATACAAGGTGGTTGACGTTTCCCGTGACCCAAAGGCTGGCTATTACTGTGGACAAAGAACAGGCAGTCAGCATTGCCATTCAACGTGGCAATACTGACAGCCTGTTGGAAACGCTCCCATTAGACAGTGATTAGTATTTTTATATAAATACTTGTATCATATATATTTTTTACTTTTAATCACTTTGTAAATAAAAGTCCCGGTGGCCTAGTGGGTAAGAACCAACCTCTCAAGTATGAAGGCGTGGGTTCGATTCCAGGTCAGGCAAGTACCAATGCAACTTTTATATAGTTTGAATGTACTTTCTTAGTATAGCTTGGACACCAATGACTGTGTTTCGGATGGCACGTTAAACTTTAGGTCCCGGCTGTCATTGAACATCCTTGGCAGTCGTTACGGGTAGTCAGAAGCCAGTAAGTCTGAAGCCAGTCTAACCAAGGGGTATTGGGTTACCCGGGTGAGGAAGAGGTCAGATAGGCAATCGCTCCTTGTAAAACACTGGTACTCAGCTGAATCCGGTTAGACTGGAAGCCGACCACAACATAGTTGGGAAAGGGCTCGGGAGAAGATAATAAATCACTTTGTAAATAAGTAGGTTTATGTATTTTATTTTAATGTAAATATATTCATAAATAAATAAATACAAGCACGAGGGCAAGCATAAACAAAAATCCAAGCGAACTTCAGAAAGATATCACCAAAAGTTCTTCAACAAACAAATATTGGTCTAAAAATCTCGAATATTTCCAATAACTAGGCTTTCCTAACATCAAAACTACGTATTGTTGGTTCAACAATACGCTTGTACCTTCATTGTTATCTCATACGGTCGGCCACACAAGTTTGGAAATTGAAAAAAAAAGTTCTGACGAAGCCAATGTTCTAGTGCCTATTGACAGGTGGGGATCAACCTGCGCTGTGGGCTGCACTAAGACTTTTGAACACCTTTACTTGACAGAACTGATTGGATGGGACGGGATCATTATTTAAAAAGGGCATCATTTACCTCGTCTCATCATCATCATCTTAGCCATAGGACGTCCACTGCCGAACATAATCCTCCCCTTTGCAACTCTTCATATACCGGTTGGAAGCGACCGTCATCCAACGTCTTCCAGCGACCTTTATACCTCGTCTCGTCTCTTTTTGTTTTTCGTGGGAAATCATCAAAAAACCTGCTGAGGGTGCAGCTGGAGGGAGTATCAGACTCTTACTGACTTAAACCCACTGTTCCTTCTGGAGGTCTTTGTGTGCCAGGGTCACGGTAACTCTTGCACCGTTATTACACAAAAAGGTTGAAAATCCAGTTAGCTGGCTAAATTTCAAATCTTAGAAGCATACTGCAGATGTGTGTAAAATATAAAATTACATACCTCGAACACGTCAGGGCCAACCTCGGTCTAAAAATAGTCTTTATTCAGGCTTAGTCAGCCGTAGTCTTTTGTATTATTGGCTAAACGTTAATTTGTAGGCTCGGCCCCGAGATACCCCGAACCCTAGGCCGATAGATTATCTGCAAAAGTCGGATCGTCGGGTTACGTAACTCGAAATGTGATATGAGCTCTAGGCAAGGGTGATTTGTTTTAGAAACTAATTTATACTAATGTTATAAAGCTGAAGTTTGTTTGTTTGGGCGCATATCTCAGGAACAGCAGGCTTAGCATGGCAACCGTAGAAACTAGTTTTGTCCGCCGGAGAATGGACATAATGACAGCAAAGTGACAGATTGACGTAAGATTTCTTTTGACATTTTTTGAAGAAATGTTTCTTTTCTTCGATCGACATAAATCTACAAGTGATTATAATTATGCGAATTGACAGGTCGCGCCATGCTCGGGCAGAAGACATCTTGACATTGACAGAAAGAGCGTTGTCTTTTCTTGGTAGAATAGATATAAAATCGCCATGCTAAGCCTGCAGGTGAAAGCGATTTGAAAAAATATTCCATTCTATCTGCAGTTCATTCTAAACTTCGACTTAACTGCAGAAGTCCAAAGTCTGAAACTCCTAAGTCAGACCAATCACTATGACAGGAACGTTCACAACACAATGCCGAAAGTTTAACTAAGTCTTCGAAGATTATGTATCGCTTTATTTGCCCAGCAGTGGGACGATAAAAATGCTGATGATGATGATTATAGAAGTGATTAACCCTTTGACTGCCACGTCAAAAAAAAGATTTGCCCTCAGCGCCAAGCTAAGCATTCATTCATAAATACCTACAATGTAGTAGTGAGTTTGGAATTATATTGATTAAAACTTTTAATTTTTAAATATAAAAGTCTGTCATGTAGTTGTGACTGTGGTGAGCCGGGTACTTTTTGGCTTGTCATCTATACATATGTGACTGTGGCAGTCAAAAGGTTAAGTACTTAGATGTGATGTTTCATTAAAGATTTAATCAGATATACCTACTCGTACTAATCGTAAAAAGTTGAAAGCAGGAGTAGATAATATACAATATAGTAAATTTTATTTGTAAAGTTTGACAGCTCTTTGTAGGCGGTGTTAAGTTAATTAGTACATTTGAGTACAGAACCTAATTTGGTTTTATTTTCGGGTATAATCGTTAACATTTTAGATTATCACCGTTTCTGAAAGCAGAGAATTTCACTTGTTCATAAATGTCACCGGGACAAAATTTTATTATATACGTACGCACCTACCGGCATCGTAATGAATTTACTTATAGCTGTAACAATATTTTATTGTCTTAATAGCGCCGTGTTTTCAGCCAGCTACGCAGGACAGTACAGGTGCGCTTTGTATTTTTACACTCTCATAGCCACCATAGCACGACTATCCGACACGACCGGAGAGAGATCAAGCGCATCTTATGAAAGTCTCTTAAAAACCCAAAAAGCGATGTCAGACTACCGGTGTATCAAACCCGAGAACCCGTGCACAGCTGTCAGGCTGTGCGACTAGTAGATCAACAAGATTTTACATCGTTAGCAAATACAATGACCTTATAGGTACCTAATATAGGGTGATCGAAAATCCGTTCTCTCCCTCCGTTAAGCTAATAGTTGCGTCTGAACCCTGAGGAATCCAATTGGTCCACGCCAGGCTCACCGCTTATATTGCGGATCTCCTTGGACAGCTAATGAAATTGGACGTGTGTAATTAGGTAGGAGGGAGGCCGTCCCTAGATTTGTTATCATCGAATTAAAGCTGAGCTTTGGTAGCGAGGTAACTTCTATTCACTATGAAACATTTGGGAATGATAGTGGAATTTATTGCTGTTTATAAGAAGGTCAAAAGAATGTGTACGTACCTACATTATTAATTAAATTTAAAGAAACTTCTTCAATTTGATTGGTAGAATAAGCATGCCAATTTTTTGCACTTTCCTCGCTTGATTTGGCCGCAGCACGCTTCAGACAGAGATAAGCTTTAGGTAGCCTTTCGGGGGGAAAGCTTTGCCCAGCAGTGGGATAGTATAGGCTAAAAAAATACCAATAAATCCTAAAACCTAACGTATTTGCGTTACTAAAAGCCACCACTTGGTCCAATCTTTCTCTACAATTCTCGAAAACCAACAGGAACAGTGTTCCTAAATTTCGGCAGAGAATCATAACACAATTATCCGAGCGATCATTCGCGTCGGTCCGCGCTGCCGACGGTCTAACGAGATAAACGGGCCGATGCTGCGCTGGACCGCTCCGACTAACCTACTAATTAATCTACCGTTAATAACGGTTCAACTCCCCTACGGAAGGAAAGAAAACGGAAGGTTTGTGTGCTAAAAGGAATTATTGGGAACGTTAATTACATGACATTATTATCAAAAAAGAGAGAAGCTCGTGGCTTAGTAACAGGCGAATTGTTCTATAGAGGTGGCTCGTGGCTAAGTTGTAGCTGACCATCTGTTTCATAACAAGTTCCTGCGTGTTTCAGATACTTTACTTAATGTGTGCGTCCCGGCTATCGTTTGTTTGTTTGTTTTGTTTGGCAGTCGTTACGGGTAGTAAATCTGATTAGCAGTCTCACCAAGGTCAACCATCAGTGTAACTGGGTTGTAAAGGTCAGATATACAGTCCCTCCATGTGACACTGAGCTGTACCTGGTTAGACTGGAAGCCGAACTCCGCATCAGTCGATAAAGGCTAGATTATGAACTAAATATACATATACAGTTCCAGTAAGGACAAATTGCTTAAATCACATAATAAATAAACATGACCAGTCATACATATGTGTATGTCCCATACAGGGACTATTTTGGGCACCATCTTTAGACTCGATTAAATAATAAACCAATGAAGCGGAAAGATGGTTAGGCAAGGAGATAGTCATCAAACTTCAAGCACATTGTCTCCAGAACAATGAGGAATTCAATCGTATCTACTAACTGTGTAGACTGTACACTATCTTCATAATAGCCTGGAACTTTTTATTACAAACTTGGGGTGTTTTTTGGAACGCCAAAATCTTTACTTGTCCATATCGGTTCTTGCTTTTTTGCTTCTCGCACTTTCATTCCACTATCTATGTATATATTTCTTATATCCTTGAAGTGCTGGCGTCTGTACATCACTCATCACTATGCATATACTGTATACTACTAAGAAAGGGTTGGAAGAACTAGACCAAGTAAGTGTCCACGCGGTTATATTAGTCCCTGTAGGTCCCAAGGGAATTTATATTCTATTCAGTTTTAAGATCTACTATTTACTTAATGTGTTGCTTCCTGAGAACAACTACCTGTAACTGGATAAAACGTAGCCTATATTTTTTTCTGATGTATAAGCTACGCTAAGACTGAGTTTCATCAAAATCTATTCGGTAGTTTTGACATAAGAGAGCAACAAACATCCACCCATAAATTACAAATTTTCGTGTTTATAATGATAGCAGGATTGAATTTTTTACCTATCATGCAAATGTTAAAAGCGCCTTGTAAAAGAAAAAATAGGGATTCGTCGTCGACATTCGTTCATCGCAGGTTCGTTTTAACGATTTTCGTGCGGAAAAAACTTAAAATACACGCAGAACGTATTTACCTTAGCGTTCACATATTTTTGTAACGAAATCCTTTGCCAATGAAAATAGTAAGAGGAAAGTAGGATTCCTTCTTTACATTTGACTTTTTTTCTACGTCTAGTGAGAACGACCAACTGCCAGCTATCTTCACTATTTATCTCTCTTTCATTCTAGTTTATTAATTTCTTTGTACACACGTTAATTTGGAATACATTTTTTAAACTTCTTTTCTTTACGTGATTGCGTCCAGACTGATTGCCGACCGCGGCGGCTGATCTCTCAAAGGAGATCAGCCAGCTACGCAGGTCATAGCCAGCATTTACGCAGACACAGGTGTACTGTCTATTCCCTTACTCTCATTGCCCGATGGGATGACAATCCGACACAAACGGAGAGAGATCAGGCGCAGGACCTACATTTACATACTCTCCGATGCACGGGTGTATCAATCACAAACCTCCAGACTCCAGGCTGCTTTATGAAGTATATGGGTTTTAAGAGACTTGATACATTTTTAATAGACTTCATTAAAATTTCGGCCCGACCAGGGAATCAAACCCGAGACCCCGTGCACAACAGTCGCACTATGCGACTACTAGACAGAGTATTAAAAATAACCACACTCGAGCTGAGAACCTTCTTCTTTTTTAGTTGGTTAAAACAAGACGAGACGTTTAGCTTGGACTCTACTCCTACGAGGGACATAAATGGAAATACATCTTGATATTTTTTGTATTCTATTCAAATCACATAGAAAGTTATACTTACGAAGAAGATAATTAATTAAGCAATAAGATGAAAATATCTGAGTAGGTTCATCAAAAGTATCAATTCAATGCCTTTTCGGGCCTAACATATTTATTCTGTATATATATATAATTCATTAATGGTTCCTTTTCAATCAGTAAATACGAGAAGAGAAGAATTATTCAAATTTAATTTAGGTACAGGTGCCAGCAATTCAACCTACCTAAAGTTTATCAATAAAATATTAACCTTCTAGTATTGTGATAAGGTTGAAAATCTATTAAAGAAAGACAGGTTGAGATAGGTTGATATGCTGGCGTCTGAACATTAAAAGGTTACGTAAGTCTTATCTAAAATCGACTTATAACGTACTTAGAGACTGCTTATCCAATTCATTCGCTTCAAATTTTATTACAATTGGCTCTCAGAAAAAAATCTATTGATAAATTCAATCTTATTTTTCATATTTTCTTATAAAGACTCACAGTATATTGAATAATTTTAATTTTGTTAACTTATCTCTTTAAATCTGTTAAGACATCATTATTTATAACTAGCTTACACCTGAACAATTTGTCGCACCTGGGTAAAAATTGCCCGTCTCGATAATTGGGCTATCTAATATTGAAAGAATTTTTCAGATTTTTTCTAATAGCCTTTTTCGATACCTAGTCACAATAATGAGCCTATAGCCTGTAGATAAATGGACTTTCTAAGCCACTTTTATAGGCTACATTTTAGGCTAGGCTACTCTTTATCCTGGTGCGCAGAGTTGTTCCCACGGCACACGGGTAAAACGTAAACGAAGGTAGTTTGTAAATAATTTTAAGGCATAAAAATATTTGTTATTCTTATAGTTGCCGCGAACTGTACAAATCGTCGAGTAGCGAAGAAATTAAAAAGCATAATTTCTGTAAGAAAGGCAAAACATTGGTTGATTGAGCTGACATTGAGTGATCACATCATCTATCACGGACGGAGCTGAGGGCTCAGTAAAGAGTAGCACTCACGAGCCTCGCTCGGATACACACGAGAACGATAATAATAATATTTACTAAGCATAACTATGGAATAAAGGGACGATGGAATAAAAAAAAATTACTTTCTAAGTATATCTTGGACACCAATGACTGTGTTTCGGATGGCACGTTAAACTGTAGGTCACGGCTGTCATGGAACATCCTTGGCAGTCGTTACGGGTAGTCAGAAGCCAGTAAGTCTGACGCCAGTCTAACCAAGGGGTATTGGGTTGCCTAGGTAACTGGGTTGAGGAGGTCAGATAGGCAGTCGCTCTTTGTAAAACACTGGTACTCAGCCGAAACCGGTTAGACTGGAAGCCGACCCCAACATAGTTGGGAACAGGCTCAGGAGATGAACTATGGAATAAATGGAGGAACTCGTGGTTAACTAACAGCCACACCGGACGATCGATCAAAACGTTAAGCATACCTAGACCCGGTCGGTCTATGGATAGGTGACCTCTTTGTTATGACGAGTTCCTTCGTAATTCGGAAGGCACGTTAAATTGGTGGGTCCCGGCTGTCATTTGTACATCTTTGGCAGTCGTTACGGGTAGTCATATAAGCCTGATAGTCTGACTAACAATCTTAGAAAGGGGTATGGGGTTGTCCAGGTAACTCGGTTGAGGAGGTCAGACTGGCAGTCGCTCTCAGTAAAACACTGGTACTCTGTTGCGTGCGACCCCAATACAGCTTTGGGAAAAAGACTACGCAGATGATGAATTATGTAATAAAACAATGATACTGTTTATGTAATATAATAATATATTGTTTTTACTTTAACGATTGCACGATACATTATTTTTTTAGGATATCAAAGCATTTGGAGTATATCCAAAAGTTTATGTAACTCGTTCGGCTTTCAACCCATATCTGTATTAATAATTTCGTGCAGGGGTGCGGTAGACGCGACCAAAATCTCACCGGATTCATAGAATATAAAAAAATAACAATTCCGAGTAGACAACATTACCTGGAAAATTCTAATTGCCAAGTAGTTTGTTAAATTTCACTTACAAAGTTCAGAAAACAATTTAAGCATCTTAATCTTACTAATGGTCAGAATTTCTCTCTATTTGTTGTCATTTTACTATACTCGTAGTTTACTATACACCAGCCCCGTAAGATGGGTTCGATTCCAGGTTTTAGGCATATACCAATGTAACTTTTCTAAGCTATAATTATGAACATTCTTAAAAAAAAATGACACCAATGACTGATTAAAGGTGAAGGATCTCTATAAAAGTTTGAAATTCTACTTTGTCATTTTAAAATGTTTTATGTACACAGCAAAAACAATTTTATGTGGATATACAAAGAGACCATTTGGCTTAAAATGATACTTTTACGTTCACAAACCACACTACCTAACATGTAAACAAAGTCTGCAATAATGCTATAAAACTTTACGGTGCTGTATCCGCGTTCGGATATCTGCCATCCCTGCAAGTGTGCACTTCGCCTTACGGAGTACATATCGAGTAATGGAATCACACAAAAAGAAGAATTTCTCTTTCGAATTGCGTTCAACAGTTACAGTTCATGAAAATGTGTGTGCCGTTAAATAACTTTTGAAATTGAATAGAAGTGTTATGGCCTTCCCACACACAGCAGTTTTGTAACGTTATACAACATTATAACACGATGTGTAACACGATAAAATTTATAATAGTATCGTGTTATACAGTGTTGTATAACGTTATGTAACAGCGGGGTGCTCCCACCCTTAATTTTACGTTTGTGCTGTTAAAGTTAAGGTTTTGGGAAGGTTTTTAAAAATTAATAATTTATTTAAAAAAGTGTCCAAAAGTGTTAGACTCTTGGAAACTTTTTTAAATACAATATACATAGTAACAAACATACAATACAAAACACATAGGAAGTGGTGAAGGGTGGGCGTTTAAGGGGCTGTCTTTTGTAATATTTGACGTTCAAAAAGTGCTGTTTTACAGCCGAGTTTGAATAAATGATTTTGAGTTTGAGTTTGACTAAACTACAGATGCAATAAAGGATTTTTTTTAATATGTCGACTGGAGTTCAAAAAGTGCAAATTAAATGTCACATTCAGGAATAGGTCGTATATAAAATGCGAAAGTTTTCAATTAAAACAATATTCAATTTGGTAAGTTATTTGTACTTCGTGCAAGTTTGTCGCGATGCAAGTTGTGGAGAGTGACTCGAGTGCATTGTGCAATGCAGGGTGCACTCTAACTTATGAACAACTTTCATATTATTTCAAACTGTTGCGCACTTGAGAGCTGCATCTTCGCTTTATTTTTGAACTAGCTTCCGCCAACGGTTTCTCCTGTTTCCTAAGAGAATTACTTCCCGACTTTGGATATAAAGTAGCCTATATTTAATTCTGCGGGCTCAGCATGGCGATTCTATATCTAATCTATCAAGAATAGACAAAGCTCTTTCTGTCAATTTCAACATGTCTTCTGCCCGAGCATGGTGCGACCTGTCAACTCGCATATAATCATTTGTAGACTTATGTCGGTCGAAGAAAAGAAAAAAATGTTTCCTATGTTTCAAAAGAAATCTTGCGTCAATCTGTCACTTATCTGTCATTATTTCCATTCTCCGGTAGAAAAAACTTATTTCTACGGTTGTCATGCTAAGCCGGCTGATGTGTAAGCTATATTAATGCCAAGTTTCATTAAATTCTATTTGGTATGTTTTGTGTGAAAGGATAAAAAACCTCCATCTATCTATAGAAACATACAAACTATTTCGTTTGTATAACAGTAGGATATATAAAGTAGTTTGCTGTATCCTTACTTGTTTGCTTTATAGGGTTCCGTATTCAAATGGGTGTCTGTCCGTTCGTCCATGTGTCCGCCGTATGTCACAGTCTTAGAGTAACAATTTAACATTATTACTCTAAGGTCTCCTTTTAATTTTTGTACAAAAATGTCAAAATACAGACGCCAGCACATAAAGCTACTACAATCTGTCAAATCTCCTTAATAGATTTTCAACTTTATCGCTCAAGTATAGGGATCAAATTTGATTAAAAATTATAAAGTTTCAGGTCGCTTTAACTGATACGAATTTTCATACAATTTTCGCAAATAGACATGGACATAGAAATTCATAACGGTCTATTTAAAGCGAAGAAAATACTTCTAATTTTTTCTAACAACTACTTACTCACAGTTCGAGGTAAAACAACGCGATATTAGGTATGTGAAGGTTTCTCCAAGTCTTCCGATCAATCAAATTAAGTTTTGTAGTGTTGCAGAACTTGTTAGGTTTCTACAAGGTTTATAAAACCTAGATTAAAATACATGTAAACGAGTGACGTTGCTATTGAGTTCGTATACCTACTTACAATATATAAAGATTGGTAAAAGGGTGGTATAGGATTGGCAATCGGTATAGGGTGTTTCTATGTATAATATATATTGCGTATTTCAGTTGTCTAGTAGGTACCCATTGTACGAACAAGCTCTGCTTAGTATGGGACTAGATTAAAAAAAGAGAAAAAACGAACATATGACAAATCAAATTTTAACTTGTTATGATAGTAACAAAAATAATAACAACTTAGAGTACATTTTTTGACTAAATTTTTTTAGCAAAAATATTTAATCTTACCAAAAACTACATACAAATATATACGTAGGTACTTGCTTGACTTAAAATCGAACCTACACCTTCATACTTGACCGGCAGGCTACCACGAATTTGTTACGCTTCATAGAAAACATCAATTAAATTTTACATGTGTATGTGCAGGAGGCGTTGCGCGGGCGCCGGTGCGCGTCGCTGCGGTCTGCGGCGACGCCTGTGCGTGCCGGGACGGAGGACTCGGGTCGCAGTACCCCCTCCGCCGCTCACCGCGCTTCCCCCTCGCCCGCTGACACCCCCGCGCCCAAGAAATCTAACTGGGAAGTCATCGAACACTTCTCTTCTAGCAAGAGCAAGAGAAGCCCCACCGCTGTAAGTATTAGCTTAAGAATAGTCACTTATTTTTTGGAAGTCACCGAATGATCTCCTGTGGGTGTAGTTGGTGGGAGTGCCAGACTTTTGTTCCGTCTGGAGTCCTTTGTATGCCAGGGACGCGATAACTCTTGCGAACAATCCACAGTCCCGGCGGTAATAATAATAGACACTTCTTTCATCACACCACAGGCTGCATTCTCATTAAAGACATCAAAATTTCGGACATAAATGAATTTTTTGATGACGAAGATGAAGTACAGTTCAGGGAACTCCTTATTCTAGGAATGTAACACATCATTAATTTATGAACACGTTAGAATACAAAATGTTTGTGTAAGTAGATCAGATAATGCGTGGGAGTCACTGGAACACGTGGACGTCTAAACTAATTGCGGTTCGTTAGGCCGTCCCAGGACTCTAGATTTAACTTGTAAAGCAAATTAAATATCTCCACAAAATTTCATTTCCAACAAACGCTCCACGAAAAAGACCTACATTTTTTATTGTAAGTATCTTAAAAATATTTCATTTCGGCAAACTCTTGGAATCACGTATAAATACATCAGAAAATCGGCCTCTTTATCCTCGTTTAATTGAAAACCGTCCGTTTGGGCCGCCCGCGCCCGGCCGGCGAGCGGCGCGGCACGGGACGGCCGGGATTGTTCGCCAAATCGTCGATTCGATTCGTTTTCCGTCGCCCCCGATTGAGTTAGTACCGGGATGTGCGTAACAACTCGGAAATGCGTACAATTGGACCTCAGGGTCTACGGCTTTTACCATTATTGCCCTCTTGTAGTCGTAACATCGAATTTTAAGCATTTTCCTGCACTTATTTCCCTGTAATGGCTTTCAGCCGACTGCATTAAACTGGTGCAATTTTCATATGATGTAGCGCGGGTCGCGGTCGACGGATTGCTAATTATGTTAAGTGGTGCTAAAGCCAACGCTATTGGATTCTTTCAAAGCATCTCGTTACAGATATGAGATTGGTTTCCCGGCATCGATTGGCTCATTCTAACGGACTTATGACGTGGTCCACATATTTTTTTATTACGTAACCTTTTTTTACGTGGCATTGTTGATAAGATTAATATTCTTGGACTTGATCCCTTTTAGGGATGGTCAGACACAATCAGAGGGAATCGAAAAAGATTATTATAATAATATTCGAAGCTAGATTGGAAAGTGTAGGTACGCGAACGATCAGCTCGTTGTGTATGCTCCCAATTTATCTTTGAACATGGAGGTAAGTTATTCTAGCCGGGACCTAAGTAAACAGTGGAAATATTAAGTCCAGGTCGCTTATGAAAATGTGGAGCAGGACACTTCGCTTTTCTTTTGTTATCAAAACAATCTGCGGAGACGTCCGTTGCGGTGGGTAGCGAGGCGCGCTGATGCGGCGTCATGCGGCGCGCGACACTGTTGTTATACCTTCGTCGAGCCGTTCCGTGAAGTCTTTGACATAAATACCGTACAGTTGCGTCCGCAAGTTTTTTCTACGCACTTGTGAAAAATGTTTTTCTGGGAACCCGACTTATTATATACCTGTCTTTCAGTAATGTTTATACGATTTCTAGGTGGTTATAGAGGTGTAACCTAATATGGAGTGCTTTAATGACGCGTCATCTCATGCGGTGATAACCGCGTTCACATTTAATGCAATCAAGTCGAAATTACTCACGTCATCAGAGCAGTGAATCATAATTGCATCCAAACGTTATGCGGATATACAGGCATATGTTATTAGTTAGTGTGTTCGTTGCAGTATGTAATATTGCTACATTAAGGGCCTGTTTACCACCTGCAGGCTTAGCATGGCGTTTCTATATCTATTCTGTCAAGAAAAAACAAAGATCTTTCTGTCAATGTCAACATGTCTCCTGCCCGAGCATAGCGTCAACTCACATATAATCATTTGTAAACTTATGTCGATCGAAGAAAAGAAAAATTTCTTCAAAAAATGTCAAAGGAATTTTTACGTCAATCTGTCACTTTTCTGTCATTATTTCCATTGTCCGGTAAAAAAAAATTATATCTACGGTTGCCATGCTAAGCCTGCTGCAAATAAGTTCCAGTTAGATTATTTTATAAATAATGTCATATAAATTCTGTTCCATTTTTTAATTTTTTATTTAATTTATTCGGTAGATAGTGGCTATTAGGATATCGTGAAACTGGCCCTTAGTCACATAGTATGTATATCAGATATGTGCATACGTGAGTTTGTACATACAAATTATAGGCTGATAAACACAGAACGGTATTAGGATTTTATCAAAATGGTTGTAAAGTATTTACCTAATCAAAATTGTGCATAATTGTTTGTGTTCACTGTTACAAACATTTTCCGAGCGCATCAAATTATTTAATCAAGTCAGCTAGTCGCAATTTACTGACTGACGACGGACCCTCGCTACTGTCGCAGCTTACTCAAATACCGGCAATCCAATAGTGCCTAAAGCAAGTCTATCTAAAATATTTGTTGCCAAGTCAGAAGATGCGGACAATTTTCTACCTGTCGACTTCAGATAAAAAGAAAACCATTAATTCCAAGTTGGGAGCAAAGTTTGCTTACGCCAATACCTACAACAATAAGAATTATCATCCAGAATTTCTCGTTCGCGTTTCAAGGTCGTATCGATAAAACTCCTGAAGCTGGAACTTATTAAAAGAAAGTATGTAGTACTTCAAAACTTTACTCAAGTAGCTTATGTGGTTTGGAGGTTTAGTTTCCCACGTGTCGAGGTTCTTTCGGAGGGCCTTGCGCGAGTTTGGAAGTTGCTGTCGATACGTAAATTATCATACGACTTATTCACGCCGTATTTCGTTTTAGAAATGTTTATTTCACTCAAGCTGTCTTTAGCTTTTGGTCGTATAATGAACGCTGTCGCTCAGGAGATAATCGACGTTATAATCCGACAAAATGTATGAATGGGCAATATTCAAATCATGTGATGTTACACACGATTCTTTAATTTTGTCAGTTTATAATTACGTATTGAGATCGTAGGCTCTCCAGATGTGTAGACATTGATCGCTCCAGACACGAGGCGTGGCACTCAATAACAGATAATATTATATTCACACGTCGTCACCGGTCAGAATTTTCGATTAAAATTGTTTTGGCTGTTTGTCTGTGTCGGCACTTTTCGGTCACTTTGAATAACACAATAATGCTCAACCTTTTAACAGCCACAGTCACGTATAGATGACAAACCAAAAATTACCAAGCGCGCCACTGTCACGATTACATGACAGACTTTTAAAGTTCAAAATTGATAGTCAGTCTTGATCGATATAATCCAGAACTCACTACTATATGTATAGTAAGTATTTATGGATGAATTGTTAGCTTGGCGCTGAGGGCACGACTTACCTTTGAAGTTGCGCTCAAAATGTTAATTAGTTCTTTAGTTTACCTGACAGTGTGGGGACCTACCAGTGTGGCATTTTTGTCATACACGAAAACATCTGTCTAGGTTGTCTGTCACGTAACTTGCCAAGCACGCGGCGTGCATGTAGATATGTATGTGCGACCCGGTATTCCATACTGGTGATGACGTTTATGTTCGTCACTCATTTGACGTGACGAGGGTCGGACCTGACAAGGTAGCGGGGTGAAGCTTCACCTGCTATTTATGTGGACACACTGTTTTGCAGGCTGTTATTTTGTTGATCGACTTTTCAACCGGACTGCAATATAATGAATGTAAAAAGGTGAATGTTTTCTTCTATGTTTGTGTGTATGCATATAAATATTCTTTATCTCGATTTCGGAACACACGGATTTCGGAAGGCACGATAAATTGATGGGACCCGGCTGTCAGTTGTACATCTTTGGCAGTCGTTATGGGTAGTCAGAAGCCAGAAAGTCTGACAACCAGTCCAAGGGATATCGGGTTGAGGAGGTCAGACAGGCGGTCGCCTCACGTAAAACACTGGTACTCAGCTTTATCCGGTTAAGACTGGTTGCTGACCCCAACATAGATAGGGAAAAGGCTAGTCAGATATTATTCTTTGATTTTTTATAATTTGCCCTGAGCACCCAAGTCGGAGACCTTCCAGCTGGATAAGCAAGTGTTGCGAAAAACAGTCTCCCATCTGCAATTGTTATTGCATGCAGGAAGGTTATTTATTTCTATTCTCTGCATTCGTGCTAATGGCGGTTCCAAATGGTTAAATGCTCTAAGGTCTCCAAATTCTTGTTTTTAATGTACTCTGAGATTTATTGTGACATTATACTCGCACGAGTTATGTTTGTTTTCGTGATCTCGCGTGCAAGGAGACATTGGAAAAATCTAAGAAACTTCTATACTTAGAAAGTTGCATTGGTACTCGCCTGACCTGGGCTATGGGCTAACCTTAATAATGGACTGAAAATAATGAAGTGTAAAGGTTATTTTGAGATATCGTATATATTAATTATGATGGACATAAAAAAAATTGTTTTAGACAACCCATTTGTTGAGGAAGGCTAAAGTCAACTATTTAGTGGGAACTAATCCACACACCAGGTTAAAAGCCTAGGCTATCGAACACTGCAATATTTTTTCAAGTCAGTCCAGCAGTTCCTGAGATTAACACGTATAAGTAAACAAATAATGCAGGTTTATAATAGCAGTATTGATGATTATTTTTAGTTCATAACACCTGTCTCATTAATATTCGTGTAAGATTCGAATAACAGAGATTTCGGTCCTTTGTCGCTACGGGTCTCAGCATCTCGGGACCTTCTTAATATAAGATAATAATATAGAACATTATTTGGTGCTTACTGTAGGCCGGGTTTGACATGTTTATAGCTTTGCACAAATCTCCAGGGGATTTTAAGAAGAAAATATTCCGAAATACACAAGTATTTTCGTATATATCTCGTCAAAAATATGATTTTTTTTACACATAAAATTTAGGTACTTATGTTGCAAAAGTGTACAGACGCCAGCACATCAAGCTATCAAAAATCGTCAAATATTCCCAATCACCTGAACTTTACTTGAACCATAATGCTTCAGCGATAAAGTTGAAAATCTATTAAGGAAATTTGACAGATTGTAGTAGCTTAATGTGCTGGCGTCTGTACTTAAAACTTATGTATGAGTAGTACGTAAATATACCTATATTTTTCTAATTCAATTTTTTAGAGCTCTGCGTCATGTATTCCCAAATATATTTCCTATGCTCAGTGCTCCTCGCAAAATACCAATTAATAATAAATCAAACTAGGTACCTACGTTAACATGAGTTAATTATTTAATCACACTAAATACTGTTTTATTGTACATTATGGTCTCATAAATAATTAGCTTTGCTTTCCTTATTATCCCTTCTAGGTGAGAATTACCCCCTAGCGATGTTATCAAAGAAATTATATAATAAAGTGTAATTGCCTACTGCGCTGGTTATTAATTACGGTACCTATGGTCTACGGTACCTGTATATTTGTGTATTTTGGTCATAGTCTCCCTGCCTAGCCTTTTCCCAAGCTACGTTGGTGGAAACCTGGCCTATAAGTCTGAAATTAACAACCAGCATTGAGCAGGAGAGTTTGTCTGGGGAGTATGTTGCGCCGCTTCTTCTTCCCAGCAAAAACACATAGGAAGTGGTGAAGGGTGGGCGTTTTGGGGCTGTCTTTGTAATATTTGACGTTCAAAAAGTGCTGTTTTACAGCCAAGTTTGATAAATGATTTTGAGTTTGAGCAAGCGTGGTGATTAACGCTCAATCCTTATCAGTGTGAAAGGGAAAAAGAAGCCTATGCTCAGAAGAGTGACGATAATTTTGATTAGTGTCATCTATTATTGCATTTATTACACAAGTCGAATAAACTTGCGATTCAATTATAACTGTTGATATTTAGGTAAGACTAAATAATGAAAAAAAAACAAACCAGAAGTAGATATCCAATCAATTCTACTTTTGTTTTAACTATTAACAAACAAGCGCGGTGCGTCTGTTTGTCCTGAAACCATCGATTGCATCAACTTCATTTATTGAACCCACAATGTAAATGGACAATTACGCACGCAAATACCCGCACCGAGAGATTCGCGCTCAAACCACACACAACTACATATTGTATATCGGTTTTAACTGCCTCGTTGGTCCAGTAGTCGCATTGCGTGACTACTGTTCACATGGTCTCGGGTTCGGGCCGAAAACGCTTTGTGGGTTTTAAGAGACTTTCATAAAGCAGCCTGGAGTCTGGAAGATGGTGATTGATACACCCGTTCATCGGAGAGCACGTATATGTCAGTTCTGCGGATTGCCGTCCCATCGGACTATGAAAGCGAGGGAATAGAGAGAGCACCTGGTTCTGCGCAAATGCTTGTTCACTATAATAATTATGTCTTACATAGCTGGCTGGTCGCCTTAATCGGTCTTGGATGCCATTATTATCAGTTTCAAAATTTAAAATAAAAAAATCGTCGTCATAATAAAACAAAGAGCATCACTTTAATTCGGTCCATTCTAAAATGTTGGCAAACATCTTCTTTAATCTTAACTGGATTATAAGATAAGCGGGTACTGGGAGTTGTCGGGATGCTGTGTTTTCCAGTAATCCTTGCATGCACAAAGGAGCAGGTTCCTCTAAGCCGTATCTACCTGCTGAAAGCTACCAACAGACTGATACTAAGTACTGTATACAATACTGTGATTCTATTCCCGGAGATAGTTCAAAGGTATTGTGGATTTTTCCTGGAAGATCTCTTTCAGTACCCCTTAGCAGATCGTGTTTGATCATAAGTGATCTTTTTTTCCTTTTAATAAGCGATACGAAAGTAGTCATGTTCAAGTTCACAAGTTGGTATTATGAAGTAAATAATTGACGACTGCTTCAGATCTCCAGATGAATGCTTGGTAATTTCATATGTTGGGGTCGGCTTCCAGTCTAACAGGTTGATGTTTTATAAGGGTTCACTTATATGTGTAAACTATAACTGATCTTTTAAGGATCTAGTAAGTATAAAATTCTTTAGGCATTGATTTTTATACAATAATAAGGGTAGAATTATCTGTAGAGTTGATTGGAGAATATTTCCTTAATAAAAGGAGATGTAAAAATATTGCTCACGCGTAATACGGCTACCAATATAACCGGATTCAGCTGAGTACCAATGTTTTACAAGGAGTGACTGCCTATCTGAGCTCCTCAACCCAGCTACCCGGGCAACCCAATACCCCTTGGTTAGACTGGCGTCACATACTGGTTTCTGACTACCCGTAACGACACATTGTGACATCGACCTTAAAACAAAATAAACACGATCCCTTAAAACAGTATGCGTGTACGAATTTCATGGCCTTAAAATATGAAATAATGCAATAAAAGCTAATGACGTCACGGCATTTGTGTTGCAAACATTAGGGAACAGAGGCGGGTTTTAACAAATTGCAGTGAGATTATTTTAGTTTGGGTACGAGGGTAGTGTTGCCATCATTTACGGAACGTCCCGTAATGAGGGGGATTTTCTGTTTATTTCGTTGTTAAAATTAATGTTGTATCTTGGGAATATGGGTAAGGAAATATGCTTGCGTCATTTACAGTAGACCATTAAAATTTGTTCATCATTGCGGAGTCTTCTACTACAAGCTCTTATCTGCTTAAAAAAAGGCTTCAATCACAATACTACTGTATGAATACTGTTAACGAAATAAACTATTTTGTATTTTTTGTATTTGTATTAACGTCATTTCTATGAGTTTTTAATTTTTAAACTACAGCGCCTACCACTTCAACTTCTTCGCCACCCAAAAGTAGACTGGAAGAGAATACCTAAAGCGTTAAGTCCGCCATTGTATAGACGTCAGCACATTAAGCTACCCGAAACTGACAATATTTCCCAATCAACTTTGAACCATATGCTTCATTGACGTGCTGGTGTTGGCACCTTATATTGACTTCAAGGGTCAGACCAGGTGAAGTTTGTAACGCCTAGTAGTATTATTTCTTGAAGAACGAGGACGGTTTTTACGGAAAGAAAAAATATACCTGAAAGAGATGTTAAAAAGAAAACAAAAAATCAAGAATGACTACTCTAAAAAAATTATAAGAATACACGGTTCAGCTGCTCTCTACACTTGCGCTTAGCAACACCATCAGTGAATCACACACTAAGGACCTGTTTCACCACCTACGAATAAGTTCCAGTTAGTTTATTTAGTAGATAATTTCATATAAATTCTGTTCCATTTTTTTATTTATTCGGTAGGTTAGGTAGTGACTATCCGGCCATTGTGAAACTGTGTTACTACTTACTATATCAAAGATTATATAGTGATCTAAAAATAGACAAATTCATTCTTACAGCAGGCTTAGCATGGCGATTTTATATCTATTCTGTCAAGAAAAGACAAAGTACTTTCTGTCTATGTCAACATGTCTTCTGCCCGAGCATGGCACGACCTGTCAACTCGCATATAATCACTTGTTAGCCTTATGTCAATCGAAGAAAAGAAAAATTACTTCAAAAAATGTCAAAAGAAATCCTACGTCAATCTGTCACTTTTCTGTCATTATATCCACTCTCCGGTAAACAACGCTTGTTTCTACGGTTGCCATGCTAAGCCTGCAGCAGTCTTTAAATTAGGCTCAAAATTAATCATCCTTATCTGGACATAGTCTAAATATAAAATGTCTGTTCGATATCAGATATATTCTTTGACAAGACTCCGTAAAGTAATTGAATTCTAATTGTCTAACTTTGGGACGACGTCGCTTCAATGGCCATGTACTTGAGAAATTTAATAAAAAGGTATTAGGAAAGCGTTTAACCAGCTTCCGATGGATCCGCTATTGTGGACAGGTTTGATGGAATATCACAAAGTTATATTTGAATACAAGGATTTGTTGGGAAACTTACGAATTAAATCCTACTTATCTTCATCTGTCTAGCTTTTTCCCAAGCTATGTTGCGGTCGGGTTCCAGTCTTAGGCTGACGCAGCTGAGTCACAGTGTTTTATGTGGAGCGACTGCTTGTCTGGTCTCTTACAACCAGTTACCTGGGCAACCCGAGATCCCTCGGTAAGACTGGTTGTCTGGGTACTCGTAACGACTGCCATCGATATACAAATGACAGCTGGTAGCCACCAATTTGTATGCCTTCCGAAACACGGAGAAACTCGTTATGACAAGATGGTCACCCATCCACGGACCGACCGCGCCAAGTGTTGCTTAACCTTATGATCGATCCATCCGTGCGGTTGTAGCTTCGCCATGAGCTACTCAATGAAAATTAAATCCTATTTATATTATAATAAATTAATTTTTCGTTTAGACTAATGGTCTAATGCTCAAGAGCCTCGACCAACAGCTGAAGAGGCTCTCGTTGGGCGGCTGGGACTGATTCAGAGGGCAGTACTCCTGGCAACAGCACGTTTTGTGGGGAGGTTTCTGTCTCTGGGACTCTTACCACCGGTAGCTTGGACCCTGCTCCCGATATTGGTGATCACCCATTTATTATATTTTTATGTTTTAAAATGTCAGTAATATGTATAAAAAAAAGATAATTAAGGGGCAAAATGCAATGTGCATTATTCGACATATTAGTACAAAAGCTTCAATTAAACTGGACAAATATTCCAATAATAAAACTACTTAAGCCGTATTTCGAAATAATCGGCTTAATTTATTAATTTCTATAAAGTTAATATTTTATTGAAAGTAATTTTATGAACAATGCAGCAATTTTATTAAATAAATATGATATTAATATGAGGTCGGATTGAGAAATAAAATTTTCATGTAAGTTATTCATGTTTAATTTCAGCATTGCCATGTTTAATAAATAATAATATCTCTTAAATTATCCTCTTTATATCTACGGCATTAACAAACGCGTGTAGCACCAATTTTTTTTTCAAAAAATGCTATTACGTATCCCCCTTCCCATCGGGGGACAGGAGAAGGGTATGTGGGACTCCCCAATAAAATCTTTCCTGGTATTTTAGTGGGTACTAAAATATCCAGCGACACATCGAACTCGCCTGGGAGTCTACAGCATCCAGTCCCCCGCCGGAGACCGCCAACTTCCTGCAGTTACTACTAAAAAAAAAAACTCAAAATCATTTATTCAAACTTGGCTGTAAAACAGCACTTTTTGAACGTCAAATATTACAAGAGACAGCCCCCAAAACGCCCACCCTTCACCACTTCCTATGTTTTTGCTGGGAAGAAGAAGTGGCGCAACAAACTCCCCAGCAACAGGCAGGAATACACGCACCCAAATGTCCACTGGTTGGGACTTGTACGTGTAAGTCTCATCTTGTGGTAAACATGATCCTTAGCATGTTCTACATGACCTGTAAAAATATGGTGCACTAGTTTTATTAGACCTTATTTAATAACTAGCTGTGCCCAGCGGTTTCACCCGCATCTTTGGTTACTGCTCCGCTCCCGTGTGTCTTAGCGTGATGGTATATACCCTATAGCCTTCCAAAATAAATGGTCTATCTAAAACTGAAAGAATTTTTCAAATCGAACCAGTAGTTTCGGAGATTAGCGCGTTCAAACAAACAAACAAACAAACTCTTCAGCTTTATAATATTAGTATAGATTTCTTACTCTATCCATTCGCGTTACACCACACATTCCTCTTAGCATTCTCATCTCTGCTGCACGCAAGTTTACAAACATTCAAAACAATACAGTGGTACCTAGCGCAGGTAATAGGTAGGTACCTAAATTCTAGTACCAGCGGCAGGACGTGCAATCATTCAGATGTTTAATGAGACTGACAGCAAATGACTGACTCCGCGCTAACTCATTCTACGCAAACACTAATGTGATGTCCGAAATACGAATGCTATTAGGATTTAATAAACGATTGACACTTCTATTTGAAACTAGTGTACATACAGCACATCCAGCTACCTGAAACTGTCATATTAATAAGCTTTGAACCATAATATGCTTTGGCAATGAAGTTGAAAATTTGTTAAGGATATTTAACAGATTGTAGTAGCTTGATGTGCTGGCGTTGTGGTAAACATGATCTTGAGCATGTTCTAGATGACCTGTAAAAATATGTTGCACTAGTATTGTTAGACCTTATATACCAACATTCACAACCAGGGAAAAGTATGAACTTATCAGATCGATTCTACTCCAGCAGGTCAATGAATACGAGAACAATATAACATGCTGACGCTGCTATTAAATATTAAATCATCATCATCAGCCTTTTTATCGTCCCACTGCTGGGCACAGGCCTCTTCTCACACGGAGAAGGATTGAGCGTTAATCACCACGCTTGCTCAATGCGGGTTGGTGATTTCAGGTTTCCTCGAGATGTTTTCCTTCGCCTTTAATCAGTCATTGATGTCCAAGATAAACTTAGAAAGTACATATGACTAAGAAAATTTACTTTGGTACTTTCCTGACCTGGAATCAACCCCACGCCCTTACTCGAAAGGCTGGTGCTTTAACCACTAGGCCATCACGACTTTTTAAAATTTTAAATGTCCTATTTAATTTTTAATTACACATCGTCCCTCAGGGTACTCAAAGTGTAACTTTGTGTCGTTCCTAATTCTGTATTTTAATGTAAATACTGTCAAGCAAGGGGTGCGTCCAATATTTTGTTGGCAACTTTTTCCATTTCGGTATAATTCGGCTGATGAGCTTATCTCAGCTTGTTGGAAATCCTTTCGTGTTTGGTGCAAAGACTCCCTGTATAGCGACTATTGTTTTAAAAAATGTCTTAATTCAAGTGATCTTAAGGTATTGAGTACACTGTCAACTTTTATTTAAGAACTAGCGACCCGCCCCGGCTTCGCACGTGTGGACATTTATTTTTTAAACGTACGGCAGTTTTTTCGACGCCTTACTCCACAATTTACACTACCACTAAAAATCCAATCTATTTTCCGGAATAAAATATAGCCTATACGGATTCGGAAGAATCCCTCTAAGTAATGGTAAAAGAAATCGGTCCAGTAGTTTTTGAGCCTATTCAATATAAACATACAAAAATGCAAAGGTTTCCTCTTTGTAATATTAGTATAGAATACTTGTAAATGGTAATAAACATATTACAATGATGACGACGGTATAAGATCAAGTATTTCTTTTTATTGGATTCCCAATTTCCTTCAAAATAAACCAACAGCCAACTATCAGCCGACAATTTGTCTGCAGGGAGCCCTTAAGGTTCTAGATCCACCAATGAAACTAGACCACAAAATATTCGTATAACAAGGAAATAATATGTTTTAATTCTTCAGTCGTTTATATATATTTATTTATTTGATACATTAAAAAATAATTAAATAAATAAATCGCGTGATAAAATTACACTCCTCATCGCTGCCAACCGGGAGTGTACCCAGTAAACTGGTAGCATGGCCACGTTGTATGGCAATGATTATTATTATCTGTTGGCCTAAACTATTTAAAAGTCGTGGTGGTTAAAGAGCCAACCTCTCAAGTGTGAGGGCGTGGTTTCGATTCCAGGTCGGGCAAGTACTAATGCAACTTTTCTATGTTTGTACGTACTTTCTATGTATATCTTGGACACCAATGACTGTGTACTGTCCCGGCTGTCATTGAACATCCTTGGCAGTCGTTATTCCTGGTTTAGTTGGTACATATACACATAAGACCTTTAATCTGCTAACAACCATGCCTCTAAAAATCCCTGTACGTGATCTTTCCATATTGCTATATTCTTGGAGCTAGTCCGCTCTCTCCTCATTTCCGTCCCAATCAGATGTCTCGACACGAAAGAATAATGATTATCTAACGGTCCGCCTACTGCTGTCAACTCGCTTCAGTATTTACGTCTACTTTGGGATATTTTCTACAGTTTATTCCTGCTTTTGTCGAAAAACAATCATTATCAGCTTATTCATTACCCCACTGCAGGACACAGGCCTCTTCTCATAAAGAGAAGGAATGAACGTTAATCACCACCCTTGCTCTAAAGCGGATTGGCGATTTCAGACATAAGGTCCCTACGGACATAAGGTTTTCTCAAAATTGTTTTCCTTCACCTTTAATCAGTCATTGGTGTCTAAGATACATTTATAAATTATATACAACATAGAAAAATTACATTGATACTTGCATACTTGCCACACACTCGTACTGGAGAGGCTGGTGCTTTTCAACCACAAGAACATGTCTTAAGACTAGCCACCACAACAATGTATTTATTTTATTAACTTTATGATCGTTCCTTTTATTGTATCAACATCAACTCCATTGCTTTTTAATGTGCAAACAGAGCCCTTTCCAGGCGACCTCCTTGGAACAATATTTAGAATGAACTTTAGCAAACAACCAACAGTTGGTTGAATAGAAATAGAACAAAACTTTACGAACAACAATATAACAGTACAGAAACGAAAACACTTGGTCTGCGGCATCCAATCGTCAAACAGAATAATACATTTGGGATAAATAAAACAAAGTGAAACGCCCACTCGCGATTGTCAAACGGTGAAATACAAAAGCCCACACTGGTCACCAAGCTTTGCACAACAACTGGTATAAGTTACAATGTGTTAGCTTTGTGTCTATTTTTATCCGCTGATTAACCTTATTTTTCGTTGTTTGTTTGACGACAATTTTAGGCTTAATTATCACGTATTTGATTGACTGCCTCGTTGGTCTAGTAGTCGCATGGCGCGACTGCTGTGAACAGGGTCTTCGGGGAAATGGTTTGGTGGGTTTTAAGAGACTTTCATGAAGCAGCTTGGAAGTTGGTGATTGATACACCCGTGAATCGGAGAGCACGTAAATGTTAGTCCTGCGTCTGATTTCTCTCCCCTGTCCGGTTAAGCAGTAAACAGCCTCCTAGATTGAACGGCGAGTTGCCAGTATCAAATCAAAGCTGATTCCCTTAGAGAGAAAAGCCACCGTGGCCGACGATCAAAGCGAGACTAGGTATCTCGTGTACATTTATCGCTCTTATAAAACAATTGACGTACAAATGTTACTTCATATTATCAGAGAGGATGCCTGTGTTCACCCTCATTGTTCATCAGTCCGGAATGTTGAGACGTCATGCCCGTGACGTGTTGTGTTGCAAGCCTTTGTGAATTCGTTGATGAAAAGGCATACCACCCACTTAGGATTGCGCTGAATGTTTTCATACGTTACATTGTGCCCGAACGTGACTCCTATCTTGATAAATTGTACTTCATTACGTAAACGTTCACCATCATCGTAAAATAAACTTTGATTCTTTCCCATTTCACTTTATTATATAAAAAATAAGATAAATCTAGAGGTTGAAGCAAGGATCTCGGGACGTGCTTGGCACGTCTCATTTATCTCATAATGGAATCTTTTGTGGTTGCGATGATTTATACAACTATGAAAGTCGTAATCGCCTCGTGGTTAAAGCACCAGCCTCTCAAGAGTGTGCAGGTTCGATTCCAGGTCAGGCAAGTACCATTGTAACTTTTTTAAGTTAAATGTACTTTCTAAGTATATCTTCTCATCTCGAGGAAATTTGGACTATAAAGTCTGTTATCACCAACCCGCATTGAGCAACCGTGGTGATTAACGCTCAATCCTTGTCCGTGGGAGAAGAGGCCTGTGCTCAGCAATGGGACGATAAAAAAGCTGTGATGATGATGACAGAGCATTATTTCTTATATCTTTCTCTGGGTGAGAGAAGCCTGTTTTGATGATAATAAAACTATGAAAAAATTGAGTTACAGCAACAATTTGAAACATAATATTTTAAAAGACTTGCTATTGCATTAGTTAGCTAAAAGTCAGTGTTTCAACAAAGCAAATATTTGTTACGAAACCTCACTAGCCTTTGTGTAGTGGTAGTAAATCTCTCAATGTCCACAACCCGCAGACCCGCGGGGACTCTCGCCCACACTGCTCTGCGGCCAACCTCATCACCACAACTACACAACCCTCATGTACAAAAATCCGTTGTTTTCCCAACTGCCTGCAGGCTTAGCATGGCGATTCTATATCTATTCTGTCAAGAAAAGACAAAGCTTTTTCTGTCAATGTCAACATGTCTTCTGCCCGAGCATATGGCGCGACCTGTTCACATACATATGTATAATCACTTTTAAACTTATGTCGATCAAACATCTCGAGGAAACCTGGACTATAAAGTCTGAAATCACCAATCCGCATTGAGCAAGCGTGGTGATTAAAGCTCAATCCTTCTCCGTGGGAGAGGAGGCTTGTGCCCAGCAGTGGGATAATAACAAGGCTGTGATGATGATGAACGTGCCTTCCGAAAAACGAAGGAACCCATCAACAGACAGACTACGCTAAACGTTGCTTAACCCTTTGATCGATCGACTGTAACATAGCCACGAGCCCCTCCTCCATATAGCGACGTAATATCCACCGCCTCCGTAAATATCGTGGATTCCAAACTCGTGTAATTACAAAGTGGGGCCGTTAGCAATTTGCTGTACAAATGAATAATAAATAACGTGTGTTCGTGATTCGATATAATTAGTGGATCGTAACCCTTACATCAGTGTGGGTGTATGCTTGCTGAGCTGGTTATCATGAGCTCGCTACCTGACACTTTAACTATTAGTAGTTATAATTCTTTCAACAGAGCTTATGCTTTGAGTTAACCCAGTTAGCCGTACTCTTTTTAGTGGTATATCATCAAACTAGCGACCCGCCCCGGCTTCGCACGGGTGCAATGCTGATACTAAATACACTACAGAAAATGGATGTTATTATACATATAAACCTTCCTCTTGAATCACTCTATCTATTAAAAAAACCGCATCAAAATCCGTTGCGTACTTTCAAAGATTTAAGCATACAAAGGGACATAGGGACAGGGAAAGCGACTTTGTTTTATACTATGTAGTGATGAAGCGGTTATATGGTCCGTAGTGAGTGCAGCTAGAGGGATCAAGTGTTAGACATTTAAGAAATTAGTACAAAAAAGTTAGACAGACGTTCGACACAATTGTGTCAAAAGTATGTCTAACTTTTTTGTAGTAAAGGCCTTAACGACTAAAACCCTCTTTTGTTTCTTAAGGACCCATTTGAGCAATGTTGACAGAAGATTACACCTTATATTTAGGGCATTTTCGTAAGCTATCGAAATAATGATATTTTCAAGCTTAAAGTTTTATATGCAGTTTACGAACGCGTTCTGATTCATAGCAAACCCATACTCCAAAAAAAAAATGCGTAAGTATTTAATTGTCATACACGATTTTCCATCCCTTTTAGACATCGAGATCATCATAATCAGCCTTTTTATAGTCCCCCTGCTGGGCGCAGGCCTCCTCTCACACTGAGAAGGACTCAATGTGGGTTGGTTGATGATTAGCAATTTTATTTAAAAATAACAACAAATTTGCTTGAGGTTCATCAAAATGCATTATTATCATGACTTGATAATGCTTCTAAAATATCCACAAACTTCGTTCAACGCTAACTGTAACTGCGAACATAACTTGAGCACAATATTATTCCTGTTACCACAAATTCATCTCATTTTCCCTCGCGGCAATTTTTTTTACCTTTTAAACCAACAAGGTCGGAATTTTTCGGGTTCTTGACTTCCAATAATAATGTTTTGCTCGCTGTTCATAAAACCCTTGCTTCGACTAGCTTTATTAAAATTCGTAATTGCATCTTACCACATGGATTTATTTTAAATTCATAGTTAATCGTTGGCTTTTTAATTGATTCTGAGAAGAAATTCTAAAAAGATAGAAACATCATTTATTCAATACATACGACGCAAAAAAAACATACAAATGATATACATAGGTAGTAGTAAGGCAACATATGCCATGATAATAAAAAAACGCTGCATTTGAGACACATGCGTGAATGGGGCCAGCTGCGCAGGACATATTATAGTGCACAAGCATTCGCGCAGACACAGGTGCACTCTCTATTCCCTCACTCTCATAATCCGATGGGACGGCAATCCGACACGACCGGAGAGAGATCAGGCGCAGGACCGACATTTACGTGCTCTCCGATGCACGGTCTTTCTGGGGATCCCAGAAAAACTATGAATAATAATATCCATAATAATAATATCCATCACACTTTCACACAACGTCATCTAGTCCCAAACTAAGCAGAGCTTGTACTATGGGTACTAGACAACTGATAAACATACTTATATACTTTTCTTTTGTAAATACATACATATTATACATAGAAACACCCAGACTAAGTCAAACACCCATGTTCATGCACACAAATGTTTGACTTATGCGGGAATCGAACCCGCGACCTATAGCGTGGCAGGCAGGTTCACTAACCACCACGCCATCAGGTCGTCATATATGAGATACCTTCTCATTAAGAGTGCGAGTGGTTCACAATCTAGGCTGTTATCCAGTCTAAACGGAATTCCAATCATAGCTCAACCAATCAAAACGTCTCCCACAGTAAGGAAAGAAATAACAAAACCAAATGATTTCGAAGACTTTTAGCTGATTGAGCAATTCGAAATGTCAACGGAACCCCAGTTTTTAATATCGTTTAAGCCCTCTCTACTGCGACCAATTTAAGAGAAACAGACAATCAGTTTTAAAGGGCACGTAAGAGTATACCTCGGCAGAATGTGTACGAATGTAAAATTGATACCTTTTACTGTATTCAAAACCTTATCTAGCACTCTTTAAATATTAAAAATTACTTTTAGATTCGAGAAAATAGCATCATATTTTATTCACACAGGTTTTATTTTTTAGGCTGGCGACCTTGAATTGTTTCTTTTTAAATTGAAAGATTCGTGTTTCTAAACAAAAGCATATCTTAAATGCTTTTCAATGTAGTCTAGATTTCTGAGTTCAGCAATTTTTTGCATCGTCATTTAAAAGATAACACGTTAAGGTTTGTACAGGCCTACCGAGTCTGTCTTACCAATCGAATAGTTACTTATATCGTGGTAAGGTTGAAAATCTATTAAAGAAATTTGACAGATCGGAGTAGCTTGATGTGCTGGCGTCTGTATAATTAAATCAAAGCCCGCAATGGGTGGCTACCACGCAAGCTATAACGGTTAGAAATGAGCTATATGTATGTATATTGGCTACCCGGGAGCTATAGTGCCCGATCAGCAAAATTGATGCGTCGCGGCAGCCAAACACATACCGCCGGAGATAACTATGCGTAAGTTGCAAGGAAATATGAACTGTAATTACTGTTGATACATTTTTATATTCTTTACCGCATTTTAAAACGCCACCCGGCCCGGCCCGGTGCTTCGTCTGAATCTTACCTAATAGTCCAGGATTTCGCGAAATAGTCAGAAAAGTGAAATAGGTTTTTTCTTGACCTAGACCCAAACCCGCTGACTGCTTGTGCATTCAAACAAACTCTTCAACTTTACAATTATTTATAATAATTTATTCAAACATTAAACACGTAAACCTTTTTTTTACTAATCCAAAATACTGAATAATTCTCAGAATAATTAGAATCATTTGTTTTTAACCATGTCATCCCGCCTTTTTACAACAACTCGAAAATTAACAGACAGCAAGTTTAAGCAGAGCTATGTCATCGGCACAAAACAATACAGTAATAGACCAACTTACATTGGCGGTGCACGGGACCCTGCAAAACGCTCACCAATATAATATTCGACATACAATTTCTTTATATCGGCCTGACCTTACCTCTCGCAGCAATAAGAAGCTTCCAAATGACCTCTGGAACCAAACACATGCAGACAAAGGTCGCTTGCCAGTGATTTAGGGCAGCCCTGGTATTAGGCATAGGGCTGGTCATAAATTAATATTTCGTAAACAATTTACGATCAAATTAATATGGTATTTAACTGAACTATGTGCTTTGTAAGCGTTAAACAAGCTTACTGACTTATTCTTAATAGCTGTGAATAATTAAGTAATTGGTTGCATAGACGCCAGGACATCAAGTTACTACAATCTGACATAGGACATTGTTCAAAGTTGGCCTATGAATCAACACGCATGAAACATTTACCATAATTCTTAGTTATTTTAATAATATACAATGCACATATTTCAATACAACGGACACTTCATAATTTCGAAAACATTTTAAAAAGTATTCACTTCCGTCCTTAGCTTTCGTCATAATCCTCAGTGATAGTTTTACTATTTTTTTGGTTCAATTCAAGGTTTTTAATAGGCAAAGGTATTATAAATCATACAGCCAAGTCTTTGTAACAGCACTCAATATGAGTTTGACACAAACAAACGTCAGTATTCTCAACACTTGATAAAAGATAATGATTTTTAGTTACAAACAGTCCGCTATGATGTCGCAGAACCATATTACGGCTTATAAAAAAACTCGATTGAAAGCGCTCGCTGTTTGAAACGAGCAATATCGACACTGATGTATTGACAGATGACATTTGCTACATATACCGAATGTTTTTATTGACGTAATTATAACCTCAAAATCCGAAAGTGTTTTGATTTTTTCAGAATTCTCACAAGTGTCCGTGGTTTTAATTTAGGTTCAATCGAATATATACATTATCTAAAACCCAAAAAGTAAATACGCTTCTCTGTTGGTTCTTAGGCAAACTATGTATGGACGACGAGCAATGTCCTTTCCTTAATATGTTTTCAACTTTATCGCTAAAGCATGTGGTTCAAAGTTTATTGAGAACATTTGACATTTTGTTAACTTGATGCACTGGCGTCTGTATACTATATATATATATAACTAAAGTAATATTAAGATCGCGTATCCCAAAAGTTGGCAACGTCGCAAATAGCTGTCAAATATTTACATGTTTTAATTAATTTGGCGAATCTGTACCTACAAAACTGTCTGTGAGCTACAAAATTGTATATGAATTGCAATTAAAAGCTTATAGTTATTATTGTAAACTTTACATGTGTAAAAAAGGTATTTGTGTAAGTTCCCAAATACTTTTTTTAGATTAATCAGTGTTATGATATTAATGATTGCATACCCTAATCATTTTAGTCCACTACAGAGCATAGCAGAAAAAAAGTCGTGGTGGCCTAGTGGTTAAAGCACCAGCCTTTCGAGTATGAGTGTACGATCTGTAAAATTGCCAAAATTAATTTAAACATGTAAATATTTGACAGCTACTTGCGACGTTGCCATTTCGGGATACACGCTCAAAACCGTTTAGGAATTATATTCTTAGTCTTCGCTTTTAAATTGGACAGGGGAATCGCTGAGACCGCAGATTCACGAACTGACTCCAACTTGGCGACAACTTGGCCGATGAATATTTCATGATGGGCTACCTCTCCTCGGTAGGTATGCTAATTGAGGCTTTGACGTAAAGGTGCCAGGGGCTTGGCCGACGCCAGAAAAGTGGCTGATGTTTTGAAGTACCTAGTATAGCTAATGACTCTTGAAGCTTACAGATGCTAATGATAATGAATAACAAGTTGTCACTAAATAAGGTCTAAAAAATATCATCTGGATAGCCTTTTTCAAAAGCTATGTTGGGGTCAGCTTCCAGTCTTAACGGGATGCAGCTGAGTATAGTGTTTTATGTGTCAGGCCTCTTCAAACCAGTTACCTGGGCAACCCGATACCCTTTGATAAGAGTGGTTGTCAGACTTTCTGGCTTCTGACCACTCGTAACGACTGCCAAAGATGTACAAACGACAGCTGGGACCCACCAATTTAACGTGTCTTCCGAAACACAGAGGAACTCGTCATGACAAGGTCGAGTCGCGCCAAGCGTTGCTTAACCTTCTGATCGATCGACTCGTGCGGCTTTTACTTAGACAAAAGCTGCTCCCTCAAGGTCCAAAAAAATAGTGCACTATATTTTTACAGGTCATCTAGTACATGCTAAGGATCATGTTTCTAAATCAGGATTCCAGAAATGCGATATTTTGACCAACAATTTCCCATTTTCTGTCTCGTTTTGTTTTAAAAACCTGGTCTAAGAATAGGTGTTCTTATAATAGGCAAGGAATACTCAGAGATATTTTTGCATTAATCTCTATAAGAAGTTACTCATAAGAGGCAATATTTTAATCCCCAGACATGAATAATTGAATAACATTTCTATTGAAAATACAAAGAAGGGTGACTTAATCTATGCCAAATCTATAATTAAACATAACATCGATCCAAAAGCACAATGGTTGCCACTCGCTTGTATTCAAAAATAGATCTTAATTATACAATATTAAATGAGAAAATGTCTTTCCTAGTGATAGCACTCGTTCTCAGACAATTTCCTGAATTTAACGAGATGGACTGCAAGAACTGATGTCGGATTACATGCCGGCTGATTGCTTTGAAATCAAGAGTAAATTCATTTTGATGTTTTTCGAATTACTCATCATTCTAAGGGTCAATTTCACAATGTCCAAATAGCCACTGTATACCGAATAAATTCAAAAAATGGAACAGAATTTGTCTGAAATAATCTACCAAATAAACTAACTGGAACTTATTCGTAGGTAGTGAAGCATGCCCTAAGTGCTATAAGCTGAGATTTTATAGGACAGGTAAGAAGAGAGAGCAATCAATGACTTGGCTTGATACAAGATATCAAAAAATAAAATACGTTTTGAGTCTACCTTGGACACCAATGACTGATAAAAGTTGAAGAAAAACATCTCGAAAAAACCTGGACTATAAAGTCTGAAATCGCCAACCCGCATTGAGCAAGTGTGGTGATTACCGCTCAATCCTTCTCTGTGTGAAAGGAGGCCTGTACCTAGCAGTGGGACGATAAAAATGATGGTGAATGATGATGAATTGAAAATCATAATATTCTATTAAGATAATGATCGCAATGAGCGCGACCTTCGTACCTGGTCAGTTACCGAGAATTTTTCGATCCAATGTTTGTGGTCTGATATTGTATACCGAGATACGAGAGCACGTAACATGAGACGCAGCCGTTTGGAGGCTACACTAGCGCATCACTCGGCGATGGCCTTCTGTTTTTATATGTGGAATAAGCTACGACTTAATGTGGTTTGTACCAACGAGTATACTAATGATATATAGCTGGAGAGTTTGTTTGTTCGAATTCTTTCAGTGTTAGATAGCCCATTTGTAGAGGAAGGCTTTAGGGTCGGTTCATATCTAACGGAATATGCGTCGCGTATTATCGGTCGCGTAACGCTAGAACTGACAAATGTATAGAAAAACACTTGACCGTTCACACTCAACCGATGATACGTTAGTACGATGATACGCTCGGCGTATTTTACGTCAGATATGAACCGACCCTTAGGCTATTTTTTATTCGGCTGTGGGAAGTGAAACCGCTTGTGGAAGCTAGTATAACTATATAAAACGACTCCATTTTAGACCGAGCCTTATAAAAATAGGCTTTCTTACGTCTGCTTCTATTTCTATCATGAGTTATTTTTGCCGTTTACCTGTCGTACTGTTTACGTCAAAACGTTTAATAAACAAACACAAATATATATTATATAATAGTGTATTATTCCTCACACATTCACACAACGTCATCTAGTCATAAACTAAGCAGAGCTTGTACTATGGGTAGTAGACAACTGATAAACATAGATAGGCCACTGTTGAAGAAGGCTATAGGCTTCTTTTTATCCGGGTACGCGAAGTTGGCAAGCGAACGCAAAGGGTTCGCCAACATGAAGAAATTTCTTCGGTCTTTAAACCAATTGGATTGGTCAAATAAAATTATATAATAATATCCCTCACACATTCACACAACGTCATCTAGTCCCAAACTAAGCAGAGCTTGTACTATGGGCAACTGATATACTTTTCTTTTGTAAATACATACATATTATACATAGAAACACTAAGAATAAGTCAAACACTCATGTTCATGCACACAAATGTTTGACTTATGCGGGAATCGAACCCGCGACCTATATCGTGGCAGGCAGGTTCACCAGGTCGGTTGTTAAATACTGCACGTGTTCAAATTGAAAATAATTCGAGAACTATTTGCGCTTATCGAAGTCACTGAACTTAGATTTTCTTAGCAAGCATTTTATTGTAAGCGTAGCTGCACTCATTTGGACACGTGGTAGTCATTACGCGTAGCCCTTAGTCAGTATCTAGAAAGTCTGACATCTAGTTTTGCCAAGGGGTATCGGATTGCCCAAACAGTGTTACTCATCTGTATCCGATTGGGAAATGACCCCAATCAATATAAATAGTTATAGGTAGATGAGCTTGTTGCAGTACAGTAGATGACAACTAGTCAAATTCATTACTTTTATTGAAATGACTTTGTATGAAAATACCTGAAAGTACCATGAAAGTACTAAGATTTGACGTCACAGATTTTATACTCGCATACTTTTTTCGGTTATATTATCAATAAAAAAATGTAAAAATAAAAAATTGGTTCAAAGCGATAAATGAAACTGTCATTATTTTCAGATGTTTAACAAATTGAATATGAAAAAGTATTTTATTTTTGACCTAGTCATCATCCTAACTCCTTGAAAGGTAGTGCGCAACCAGGCGCAACCTTAATAAGTGTCATAGAGAACAGAAACAGATAATTTCAGTGACATATGATACGTCAGGCCACCATGACGTAAGAAAGAAAATATTTACATCTTTGCAGTTTTGTGAAACGACACATATCCAAAAGTACTTTGATAATGGATTTTGTTGCTTACAAAAAGTGCGCTAAGGAGGTATCGGACAAATTGTTACTATTATTGGGCATCTTTCTGCAATGTGTATACTACGTCCTGTGGGTGTGCCTGTTTTTGCGTATCTTGTCAGTGATCTGATGGTAGCGCGGGGGGGCGGACGTTTGGTGTGCGTTGCTCGGGCTATGAACCTGTTTCTGACCATTCTCGTGCCGCATGCTGTCGGAGACTGGGCGCGCCGGGCCGGCAGGATGCCCCTTGAACAATACCAACCAGGTGAGTGCTGGATTGAAGATCACGTACTGGCAAAGGCAGCTTTCAACATTAGTCGGTCTTCTTAGAAATTTTGCCGGTTTATGATGATGATGATGAACTAGGTGTGAATGGAGCAGTTTGGAACCTTGTCAGGCTAAAGTAAGAAGCTTAGTATTTTTATAAACATTCAATTTTAAGCATCTAAAATATTATAGTGTTCTTCTGTTAAACTATATCTTTAGCATCATCAGATAACAGATTTCAAATAAAGTGCCGTTTAGCGTAATCCTTTAGAACTTGGAATATAATTTAATGAAAATTTCAGTGGACGCTTTTTATGCCTGTATCAAACTCAAACTCAAAATCATTTATTCAAACTTGGCTGTAAAACAGCACTTTTTGAGCGTCAAATATTACAAAGACAGCCCCCAAAACGCCCACCCTTCACCACTTCCTATGTGTTTTTGCTGGGAAGAAGAAGTGGCGCAACAAACTCCCCAGCAATAAAAATAAAAAAATATAATAAACACATTTATTTCATATAATAATAACACAAACCTAAAGCGAAAATAAAGTCCTCTGCCCTCAGCTTAAATCAACGCAAAGAAATGATTGCCATAAATACAGCTTCACTGAATATTTTGAGTCTCTGAAGGGCGCTTCGTTTGGGTCCTAATCGGTGCTCCTCGGAAAAAGTTAAATTGTGTCCCACCAGAGGCGGCGTGAAAAGGAACGCCGAAAAAACTAATTGTGTTTTATATCCTTAAAATGGAGTAAAGATCCTTACGAAACTGTTCTGGTTGTCGAATCAACGTTCGCGTTCCAACCAGCCTTCATGTTGCGGTTGTTCGCTTTTTATCCGAGTTCCAAAAAAAGGAAGAAGTTCTCAATTCGGCCGGTATGTTTTTTTCTATTTATGCACAGACGCCAGCATATCAGGCTACCCAAAACTGACAAATTTCCCCAATCAAATTTGAACTTTATGCTTCAGTGATAAGGTTGAAAATCCATTAAGGAAATTTGACAGATCGTTGTTGCCTGATGTGCTTGGCGTCTGTACACCGAGTACTCCGAGGTTTCTAGTCCGATTAGTGTGTTTTTTGTTCGATGCAGTATACTTGCCATTTGGTCCCATAAAAATTTCATCCAATTTAACCAAATTACTTTTTATTTTATGAGCATTTGTTATCTTTAATATAATTTGCGAAATAGCGTATTATTTTCGATGTTGTCCTGTTATGATATTATACCAACATAAATTAGGACTATGTATCTAGTTCTTAGAGAACTCATGTTGTAGCCAGACAGATTATAGTCCTATTATGATGTACAAGATACATTTATTATTGGGAACATGTCAGTAACTCGTAATTATAGTCCTAATTAAGTGAAATGTTCTAAATATAATAAGAAGACGATAATTATTACGGATTACTAGATTTGCCGCAGGTATGCGTGTATATGTTACAAAAAATCTTGTAGTATGAGAGGCGACGATGCTAAATCGGCAGAATATTGAGAGTTCTATTTGCAGAATTAAATGTCAGAAAATGTTTCCTCTTCAGAGGTGAGGAAAGAGGTTGTAGACTTCTTTTTTTAATACTCAATACTCAATTCTTTATAAGCATTCCATATGTTATAAAGGTGGTACATTTTAGTAAAGAAACAATAAGGACCCGATTGGGTACAGCTTAAAGAAGTTAGAGAGCTATGCAATAGTTCCATAATATTATACATATTAGGTATATAGATATTTAACAAGTCCTCTCATGGATCAATTTTGTTAATCTTATTGACATCTGTATAGATATTCAAAAAAATGTGTAGTAGAATAAATGTGTATGTGCTTATGAGTGTGGGTGCGTGTTTGTGTGTGGATGTGTAAGCGTGTGTATTTTCTAGTAGCTTTTTTGGACGTTATTGAGCATAACAGATAGATACTGTCATTTAACGTAGCATTAATTTGCCGGTAAAGTAGTAAGGTTTCAAAATCGAGGGAATATAATATGTGGCGTCGTGAGTGCCTCGAAAACAGATTTTTTAGCTCGTAATTTATTTATCCTTAATCTCCTGCTGGCCTGGGGCTGCAGTTGTTCGCAAAAGTTACAGAGATCCTGGCACACAAAGACCTCCTAAGCTTACTCTAGACTCGCACACTAAAGACCTCATTTTATGGAAGACTCAGAAGAATACTAGGTCTCCCATTAATTAGTCTGTTTAGCGTGTCACTCTCAAAATCCCTTCTAGGACTCCCCTATAATATTGCTACGTAAAAAAATGGTCTAAACTTCTTAATGTCACAAGAAAACCCAATACATTGTTTATTTATGTTTGTCCGTTGCACAATCGTGCCATTATTGAATCAATACCCATCGGTAACGAGGGCTGTCTGTTGTGAGTACTCACAAACTCGCACGCCACTAGTGATGGGACACGCCGGGACTCGTGTAGTGGGTGACAGTTGACATTTTGACATATGTCACCGCGCATGCGAGTTTGTGTGTAAAGCTGGAACCTGTATTTAGTGCACAGGATAATTTACGGGAACTGATAACTCACTTATTTGTAATGTACTGTAATTTGAATTTCGAAGCCTTGTTTACAGATAATAGCTCAGCAAATTAGACCGAAAATTATGGATTAATTTATGCTGGGGTCGATGTCTATTTTGGCTAATTATATTTCATGGTAGTTCTATAGCCAGCAATTTTAACTGCAATAAGGGTTAAGGAAAAATTTGTTTTGTATTTTTTATTACAAACTCTAATTTAGTTTTTTTTAATTAGGGAAGGAAAAATACTTGTAAGCTTAATTTAAACACACTTCCTCTAGACATCTTTGATTTTTGTATCAATATTCAGTTCCGATGACAATACATTAGAAATATAGAATTAAACTGATTCTGCAACGATGAGTTTCTTCTTGAGAAAAAACTCCTCAATGGTAAGGAGCTAAGTTACAAGACTTTGCATAGCTATTCATATGATAATGTTCTAATATGCTACACTTTTGTTTAGATGACAGATGGCTCAGTTATTAAATGGCATTGTTTTGCAGGTGGAGGCGGAGGGCGGGGCGGCGTCATCATCGCCCGCTCTGCCGCTGTGCCCGGCCGGCCGCCCCGACGCCGATGTCCAGCCACTGCTCACTGACGGTAAGTCCTGAACATCATCATCATGTTTGACAATCTCATGCCGTGTAGTAATATGCGCGTTTACATTTTGGTCGTTTTATCCCCGTTTCGAAAGGGGTTCGAACCGCTGCATGAAACATATCGATTTATAAATATAAAATTTAGAAATAAAGACCTTTTTTTTAATAAATTGAAGCAATTTTCGCCTGCGTGATTAATGAAGCGAGCAGTCATTAAAACATATTTTTAAACATATATAACTTATAATTTGTAAAAGATTTTATACTGGTGTCTGATATCGGCCGGATGCCTGATCGTGTTTACAAGTGCCTCCACGTGAATTTGAGTGTGCTGATATTTTTGATCATGAGCCTTATTATCGTCCTACTGCTGGGCGCAGGCCTCCTCTGACACGGAGAAGAGTTGAGCATTTATATCACGCTTCCTCAATGTGGATTTATTAGGCTTTATAGTCCAGGTTTCCTCGATAGGTTTTTCTACGCATTTAATCAATCAACTCAGAAAAGTTTTGTGGTTATTTGGTAAGCTACCTAACCTGGAATCAAACTCAACATCTCATACTTGAAAGACTAATGCTTTGACCACTAGGCCCCCACGACTTTTACGACACAAGTCGTAGTAATCAAGCTTTATTCACATCTACTAGTAAGCAGCGTGCCGTCACAGACACCGGCAGACAAAGGCTTTCACCCCCCTTTCACCCGACATGAACAGACACAGTCAAAATAACAGAAAGGAGTAAATCAAATTATACATCTGTCCTTTTTTGACTGACTGTCGCAAACATCAGCCAGGATAGATAAAACCTTTATCCATTGCCTTTGTTTGCGCGGACATGTGCACTAGATGTGAATATGTCTATATAAACTATAGGATGTGTTTTTGATGGCCACGACACGTGTCTATATGCTAAATGTCTGTAGATTTTTATACGCTTTAGATCTTTACACGCTGGAGTTCGTGGGTTTAATTCCCGCTTGAGACAAACATTTGTGGTCATGAACTATTTTGATATAGCCTGGGTTCTATATTTTAAAATGTAGGTATTAACAAAAGAAATATTCATAAGTAGCACAGATGCCAGCACATCAAGCTGTTGCTGTCTGTCAATTTTCCTGGATAGATTTTCAACTTTAGCGCTGATATGGTTCAAAGTTGATTAGGAAAATTGTCAGATAGCTTGATGTGCTGGCGTCTATACCTACAAACTGCTTAGTTTGGTACCTAATAGATAACATTGTGCGAGTGTGTAGGAAACATTTTTACCTTTCATAACCTTCATAACAGAATTTCAACAAGCGCAGAAATACATATACATATGTGGTTTGGTATGACCTACTGCACTACATTATTGTCTTCAATCCTATTCCTATGCATACCGTAGTCTAAAAATAAAAAATGTTTAGCTTAGGAACTAGTGTATCACATTTAAAAATATATATCTGCCCACATCGATAATACAGCAATCGATTCCTCCATATATTTGATTTATTCGTATGAATTATTACATAAAAAAACTCGTTGTTTAGTTTAAACATGTAATAAATAACGCCTGTCTACAGATGGAGTATTAATAAACAGAAAACGATGGTATTCGCGTGTACAACAGGAAGTTTTATTTTACGAGTAAATCGATTGTTTTCGGATTAATATCCCGCGCACGGGGAACAACACTAGAATAGTCCGAATTGGTTCAATTGAACATCGTTATTTACATGTTATGATGGACGGTATGGTTTTTGTATTAAAGGTAATTTTCTTACTATTTCCAATGAAAGGTTACATCGAGCAATTTTATTAGAAGTATACCATTATTACTGTAATGTCTTTTGTTATTTCTACTTTTTCTTCACTTTATTTTTTTACCGAGATAAACAGTACTTAAAAAAATGCGTCTGAACTGTGTCTTTCTCCTATGTCGTTGTCTATAAATATACATATAGTACAACTCAACGCACAGCCTAAACTACAGACCAGATCGGGCTAAAATTTGACTTGCAGGTGATTGCTATCACCATCCGCTAATAAAGGATTTTAATCCCCAAGGGAATAAAATAGAGGATGA
Source organism: Heliothis peltigera (assembly GCA_958496145.1). Classification (NCBI taxonomy): domain Eukaryota; kingdom Metazoa; phylum Arthropoda; class Insecta; order Lepidoptera; family Noctuidae; genus Heliothis; species Heliothis peltigera. Next base: position 1,108,616 of record OY292321.1, read on the forward strand.
AAGTGTTTTGTCAATTTTAAAACGATCGGGCCGAGACTTTGCATGTTTAAAGCTACTATGACTTAAACATCCCCTTAGAAAGGATTTTGATAAATTCCTCCCCTTAGGTCCTGTCTAGAAGCAGGCGTGAATTGGGCACGTATTGGAGTACATTGCTTCTTCAGCATGCGGAGAAGTTTTATTAAGCGTCACAAATGCAGCAATGAATAGTAAAAATCATTCAAAACTGCGGCGAACACGTCCTTTCTGAACAGGACCTAAGGGGATAAAATACCCCTATTTTTGCGATTAACTCGAGAGAAGCCGCGAACCAAAGCTAGCGCTTAATAAAGTTCGCTTTCAGCGTTTTCTCCTTATGAAATCTGAGTTCCAACTTCTCCTAATTACGTCATTTTCCGTGGACGTGTTCGATATCGATATAATTTCGGATACTGTACCTCATCAATCACTAGGGCCGCAGAGGCTCATGGGGACAATTACTTTGGTCCTTCCATACGGACCCGAATATCCCAGGTGTAACCTCCGATTACGGTGTGACGTTTACATGATGTGTTCGGCGGAATATGTTTTTGTTACTAGAATGGTATGTGAGACGGCAAAATACAGGGCATCTGTCGCGCATCGAGTATCAAGCTAGGGCGAGAGGTCCTTAAACCCTAGGATTTGGTAAGAAAAAATACCTAATAGCAGTTTTTTTTTTGAGCTATGGGTGCAGCTGGTGGTGTCAGGCTCTTATTGACTAAATATTGTTTAAAGGTCCTTCAAACCTACAGGCAGATAATGTATGTTGCTAGGGAGTTTGTTGCACCACTTCTTCTTCCCAGCAAAAACACAAAAGTGGTGAAGGCGTTTTGGAGGATGTCTTTTGTAATTTTTGAGCTTCAAAAAGTGCTGTTTTGCAGCCAAGCTTGAATAAATGACTTGAGTTTGAGTTTAAAGCTCACTATGTTTCTTCTGGAGGTCCCTGTGTGCCAGGACCACGGTAACTCTTGCGAACAACCCGCAACCGCAGAACAATACTGGTTGCAGTAAACTTTTAATTTCTAACAATTGAACTCCTAAAAGAGTAACGAGTTAAAACTCAATTTTCGAGTCGAATTCAAACCGGGACGTGCGTATGACAGCGACTTTTTGTCGCAAAAGGTTTTTCGTGTTTGCAAAAGTATTCGGAGACTTTGGTCTGTCTGATATTTCAGGTTTGCGTTCGTAAATGAGACACGTAAAAGGCACATGGGAAAGTTGTTCGATTTTGTTTTTATTAGTACATATGCCAGCACATCAAGCTACCCGAAACTGTCAAATTTTCCCATTCAACTTTTAACCAAATGCTTCAGCGGTAAAGTTGAAAATCTATTAGGGAATTTTGACAGGTTGTAATTGTAGCTTGATGTGCTGGCAGTGCTTGCGCCCCGATTAGCTTAATAGGTACTGCATCGAACAAGAAAAGAATCACGCTAACCGGCTTAAAAAAATACATACTGACCGAATTGAGAACCTCCTTTTTTGGAAGTCGGTTGATCAAATATCACAGTAAGCTCGTGTCATAAGGGTAATGACCGCATACTGCAAGCCGATCTGACTCATTCTAACAACCATTCGGCTGATTCTATACAATTTTGTAAACAGTGTCAATTTACGTAATAATGTGTTGTACTTATTGTGATTTGTTATTGAAAGTCTTTGATAACTTGAATCCTAATTGGTATTGAAACTGATAGGTATGCAATTATGTCATCGTTTTATTCAACAATACACACAAAAACGTACCTTACGATTCGATTCACGACGATCGAAGAGAGGTGCTCTATGTATGATATGTTCACGGTTGAGAATGAAGGCTTTCTTATCAGCCAGTATTGGATCACGTGCAGGCCAATAAGATCTATAAATATGAATATTGTGAAGCGCTAAATCGAGGGCTTCCAAGTAAATCCAAACGTCCCTTTATTGGTTAAAAAGATTATCTACACTTTTTTTCAAAAACAAGTTATTTGCACCAAACTAGTAAACTTTTCGAGCTGTATTTACAGATAAAACCGATTTTTCGATACGAAGCATAGTTTCCGAGATAGTTAAAAAAGAAACAATTATAAGCTTTTCGTAATTTTTTCAAGCATTATCAATCAAGTAGTTCTATTTTTATGATTTACATTTAGTATACATACTGTTTACTTTACTTAGTTAATTATGCTGGTAAACTCTTATATCATTATTGCTACAAGTTTAGTTCTGGGGAGATAATTGGTTTTCCCAATGAAGGGACTTACTTATGTTCTATTTTTTGTCTAAAATCCCTGCCGATATTGACAAAACAGCTTATAACATTAAAACTGCAAAACATTTCAGTACCACCGCTGGAAATTCGGCTTTCAACTAAAAAAACCTCATCAAAATGTGTTCATCCGCTTAAGAGCTACAGTGCCACAAACAAACATATAGAAGTCAAATAATTATAACACCTCTCTTTTTGCGTCGCATTAGAAACAGTATAGTTTTAACAAAAGTGAAGTTCATAACTAGCTCGTCATAATAGCGAAAAGATTTGTGGTGTTTGATTGCACAATGCATGTGCAAGTGCATGGTGCAAGCGAGCTGTTCCGCACGACGGTAAATCTCCTACGACGCCAATCACACTTGATTGTGATTGATTTATTTAATGCGCGCTTTTGTGTGGCTAAATGACGGTTGAGATGTGGGTTTAATTAACTATTTTCCAGAAATACGTTTGAAATATGTTTTCTTCTATCTATGTACGCCAGCACATCAAGCTACCCGAAACTGTCAAATTTTCCCTCAGCATATGCTTTAGTCGTGGTTAAAGCACCAGTGTTAAGTCGTGGTGGCCTAGTGGTTAAAGCACCAGCCTTTCGAGTATGAGGGTGCGGGTTCGATTCCAGGTCAGGCAAGTACCAATGTAACTTTTCTAAGTTGTATGTACTTTCTAAGTTTATCTTAGACACCAATGACTGATTAAATGTGAAGGAAAACATTTCGAGGAAACCTGGACTATAATGTCTGAAATCACCAACCCGCATTGAGCAAGCGTAGTGGTTAATGCTCAATCCTTCTCCGTCGGAGGCCTGTGCCTGTGCCTTTTCATCGTCCCACTGACGATGAAAAGGCTGTGATGATGATGATATGCTTCAGCGATAAAGTTGAAAATCTATTAAGGGAATTTGACAGATTGTAGAAGCTTAATGCTGGCGTCTGTATCTCAGTGAGTCGCGATTAGTTCGAAATAGTTCGCGCTATTTCCTGAGGCCGCTATTTTCGGTGTGTTTCCAAATACGTAAGTATTTGACGCGAATAGAATTTGCATCGTTTTGGCATTGAGTTTTTGTTTTAACTTTTTTATCAGTAGGCTGCGTTATTGTACATATGTATAAAGGAGCCGGGCCGTAAGACATGATCGATCATACATTAATAAAGCTCAATTCTTGAGCATTAATCACCACGCTTGCTTATGGCCGATTGTCAATTTCAGATTTATAAGTCCAGGTTGTCTTCGCGATAATTTCTTTCATGATATATGCATATGCATAGGTGCTTAGAAATATCTTTTTGGTTCTTGTCTGATCTGCAGGCTTAGCATGGCGATTCTATATCTATTCTATCAAGAAAAGACGAAGCTATTTCTGTCAATGTCAACATATCTTCTGCCCGAGTATGGCGCTGCCCGTCAACTCGCTTATAGTCACTTGTAGACTTATGTCGATCGAAGAAAAGAAAATTTCTGCCAATAATGTCAAAAGAAATCTTACGTCAATCTGTCACTTATCTGTCATTATATCTATTCTCCGGTAGACAAAACTTGTTTCTACGGTTGCCATGCTAAGCCTGCTGGAATGGAACCCGCTCAGTCATACTTCAGAGGCTGGAGCTTTAACCACTAGGTCACCACGACTTCTCTTTTTGAATAGCTCATTGATTTTATGTACATACAAGTTGTGTACCGCAAACTTATCGAGTAGCGCCCTGCAAACTTAGTGGAGATGGGATTCACTTTGCAATTTATAACGACAATGTTCGAACAAACTTTGCATGGAAGACACATTTTCTATTCACGTTTTGTGTATATAGATGATGTTATCTAAGTCTCTCTGTAGGTCTGTTGGACATCAAACTAAGACGAATGACTAAATAATAAGTGCTTAAAATATTTATAACTAGTTGCTGTTCTCCGTGTTCAAAATATTAATAACTGGCTGTACTTAGAGGTTCCACTTGCCGCCCAAGGGAACAACTTCCCGCACATAGATAAAAAGTAGTAGTTGTCCTCTATCAGACCCTAGACTATGTGACTCCCAAAATTGATTTAAATCGGTTCAGTACCGTTCACCGTTCAGTACAGCTCACCCTCGTCACCCCCATAGTTATAGCGTGATAATATGTAGCCTATATGTTGACCCGATCTCTTTGTTATATTCATGCCGAATTTGAAGCAAATACATGCAGTACTTTTTGAGATTATCCCGAACATACATACAGACAAACAGACAAAAATTCTAAAAACTATATTTTTGGCTTCGATATCAATTTTAGATCACGCCCCAATTATTCTTTTAAAAAATATTCAATGTACAGTTTTCACTTTTCTACGATTTTATTATATGAGATTGTAGTAAGAATAAAAGACGATCGAATTTCATATTTAAAGACCTACTAAAATAATTTTCTTTACTGAGTGTCTAGACAAGACAGGTTCCTCAATATTAACCAACGCCACACAAGGTATCTAACTGCCCAATACAAATACATGTACCACATTATGTATTATGTATTATTAATATTGACAATAAGGCCACACAACACGACATTGTACCCAAAACAACGTGTGTAGTGATCAATTCCGAATATATATTATAAAGCGATCCGTTCGTCCATCAATTCATTATTCATGACTCATGGCCGTTGGCAGCGGCGTCAGATTAACTCCGTTCTGCCTTATTTTAACGTTAATACTACCTATGGTATAGACCCGAGTTCCCGATCCTTCGATTTCATACATATAGAAGGTGTTATAAAAACATCTGCCATGGCTTTAATGGGAGGTAGTATCGTGTTTAGAGATAACAATGTCATCATCATCTGATAGGCCCTTTTCCAAGCAATATTGGGGTCGGCTTGCAGTCTGAGTACCAATGTTTTACGTGGATCGACTGCCTGTCTGACCCCCTCAATCCAGATACCTGAGACCCCTTGGTAAGACTGGTTATTAGACTTTCTGGCTTCTGACTACCCGTAATAACTGCCAAAGATGTATAAATGATTGCCGGGACCCACCAACTTAGCATGCCTTGGGGAATACGGAGGTTCTCGTCGTGACATTATCGACAATTTCTAGTAGGTATATTTTCATGGCCTTTCCAACTTATCCGCACCGCACATATAATGCATAGCTTCCACCAGCGGTTTCACCCGCGTACCGTAGGAATAACTCCGCGCACCCGGATTAAAAGTAGCCTATAGCCTTCCTCGTTAAATGGGCTATCTAACACTGAAATAATTTTTCAAATCGGACCAGTAGTTTCTGAGATTAGCGCGTTCAAACAAACAAACTCTTCAGCTTTATAATATTACTTAATTACTTAAGTTTATAGTATAGATGAATTAGCCAAGACGGTAGTACATTTTTTTAAAGGACGCACCTGGATATTAGCCTCATCTCATGAAATATTTATCAGTAAATTAGTCGACACGTACTTATTATGCAAGCCTGATTTGAACAGGCCATACCTTAAGCACTGCTTATAATAGTGAAGTAGCTTTGTGTAGAACATATTGGTATAATTAGGTTCAATTAGCACGTAGGTGGACTAAGTGATAAATTCTTAGTAACTGTCTTAATTGCCAGTGGCGATTAGTATTCCAGACGCGAGCTTTGTAGCCCATAATTAATCTGATGAGCATATAAATGACTAATGATCAAATATTGTTAACACTTTTGTATATTAGGTCCTAACTTAATAATGTATATATGACTGACTGACATAGCGATCTATCAACGCACAGCCTAGACCACAGATCGGGCTGAAATTTGACATGCAGGTAGATTTTATGGCGTAGGCATCCGCATCCGCATAAAGAAAGGGTTTTGTTAAATTCTATACCCAAGGGGGAATAGGGGATGAAAATTTGTGTAAAACTTTTATTTATTTTAAACTGACCGCGCTTAGACTGTATGCATTCCATCCCTTATTATTATTAGCCCGAATTACGAAAACTATACCTAATCAATAGTAATACTTATTAACGCGAGCGAAGCCGCGAGCGAAAGCTAATTTACATTAAAATTAATGGAATTGTGGTAAGCTAGTTAGTAATTATAGGTACCAATCAAATCCAGAACACAAGGACATACATACATACATATATACAGCCAGTATAATTCGAAGATCTCAATTAGTGGCAAGGAACATCCAATAATACGGATATTTTGAATAAAAAAAGATATACTATCGAATTAGGCTCAAGACAAAGAAGCTTAGCTAGTTGTTACGAAAGGAGACATTCTGACGACTGGAGTATATACGAGTACATCGTGTTCAAACAGGGCAAAAACTTTAAAATCATTTGCGTCTAAACTACTGCTCCTATTTAATTGATTTTTGGTATAGAGCTTGAAAATGGTACCTAGTATAGGCAGTTAAAAGAAAATTCCCTTTGTCGTATCAAATTTGTATAACCAACAACAGAGTATTATAGCTCACGATCGGATTTACCAGACCGTGCAAGAGTGTTGACAGCCCGTCACACGCCTAGCCAAATAGATCCCTCCATCTACCAAACTTTTAAATTTTGTCGAACAAAAACATAGTTTTCTCTTAAATTTAACTGGGTATAATATTAACATATTTTTAGCTTGAATTTATAGAGTAATTAAAGGTAGGTTTTAATATTAAATTTTAATGAATATTTTACTACGGTACAGGTAGACAGCCAACAGCTTAAAAAGTGTAGAAAACCTTCGTTTATCGATCTTCGTCGGTCGATGTAGCAATACGTTGTGTATTTTTAGGAGAAGTTTTGTTGTTCGGGGGTCTGGACAACATAGACTCCCAGGCCCCCTCCTCTCAGGCGAGGTCGGAGTGCCGCTGGGTATTTTTAGTGGGTATAGCGGGAATGACATTCCCGGGGAGTCCCACATACCCCTCTCACGTCCCCTGACGGGGATGCGCAATAGCATTTTTTTTCTAGCGCCAAAAAGTAAGGGGAATTTTGTTAATAAATTGTTTGTCAAAGCTAGATGTGTAGTAGAAAGAAGGATAAGTATACCCTGGGGATCTTCTAGACCTTTTCTAAAACGTGAGGTCCAGCGACAAATGTCCTATTTGAAAGAACCCTTTACAGTTGTATGTATGAAAAAATATTGTTTAAAGGTTCTTCAAACCAACAGACAGGCATGTGTTGCTGGGGAGTTTGTTGCGCCACTTCTTCTTCCCAGCAAAAACACATAGGAAGTGGTGAAGGGTGGGCGTTTTGGGGGCTGTCTTTGTAATATTTGACGTTCAAAAAGTGCTGTTTGAAAGCTAAGTTTGAATAGACGATTTTGAGTTTGAGTTTGAATTTAGAAGTGACAGTTTGAGAAAGTTGTATAAGCTTGTTGCAGCAAACTCTAAAATCTAGTAGCTCCTGGACGCTGTAGCTAATCTAAATTGACGTTCGTAAGCTCGTCAGAAATAACAAAAGCCCGTTATAGTGTTAGACAAGCCAGCTTCCTGGCTAAGCTGTTCTGGCGTTAACAAAACTGAATACAGATTATAAAGGGCTGTTTCCTACAAAGTTGAGCGAACAGTTTGCGAGCAAGGGTATTGATATCAAAGGTATGTGTTTACGAAGAACGACTAAGTTCGCGATTATCTGACGCATTTTGTGATTTTAATGGGTTAGTGTGTTAAAGAATATTATAAGCAATATATTCTATAGTTGAATAGCGGTCGTCAGCTCAATGGTCAACATACCAGATTGCCAAGCTTAGGGTATCGGATTTGATTTCTGATACGGTAAAAAATTGTGTACTGAGCGTGCTTCTTCAATCATCAGCAGGCTTAGCAATGACAACCGTAGAAACAAGTTTTGTCTACCGGGAATGGACATAATGACAGATAAGTGACAGATTGACGTAAGATTTTCTTTGACATTTTTTGAAGAATTTTTCTTGTCTTCGATCCACAGTCTACAAGTGATTATATGCGAGTTGACAGGTCGCGCCATGCTCGGGCAGAATATATTATGTTCACATTGACAGAAAGAGCTTTGTCTTTTCTTGATAGAATAAACATAGAATCGCCATGCTAAGCCTGCTGGTTATTATAGTGAATGTATTTATTGTATGTAGTTTATCAGTTGTATAGCACCCATAACAAAAGCTTATCAATAGCTTACCTTGGTGCTTTCCGACTGTGTGTATAAGGTGCACTCAATATATTAAAAAGAAATTGTTTTCCCATCAAATGTAATTAGTAAGGACAATCTTATTCGAACCCGAACTCCCATACCACAAAAGAACCCAATCTTGCAACGTCACGCGCTGGCTATTCACAAAAAATCCCCGAAAAACAAAAACGCTTCCCAAATACGGAGGGAAATAATCGTGACAGAGGAAAAATGAGTGAGTTCTAAGTTCTGTGACACATTAAGGCACTCAGACGGAGGGACCGGGCGGAGGGAATATTTGAATTGCTAATTGGAGTAGCACTGTGAGCTGATGGAAAGATTACGGGATCGAAGAGCATGGGAACTTTGTTGGATACGTAGACTATGTTAACTATGTGGGGATGAAAGGGGGATGAAGGTAAAGGACAAAGGGCAGCAACGATTTATAAAAGAGGTTCAATTATTTACAAAAGCTTAAACAATTGTTTCACCCGTGTCAAGTAAGAACTAGTCTGCCCACACGATTAAAAATAGCCTTTAGTTTTGTTCAATAAATTGACTATCTCAGACTGATTTTTTGGCTGTATTTCCTGAGATTCAAACAAACATACAAATTCCTGGCTTAATAATCTTACAAATTACGTGTCACGTTGTTTGTGCGCGATGGACTTCTAAACTACTAAACCGATTTTAATCAAATTTGCACACCGTGTGCAGTTTGATCCAACTTGAAAGATGCATCTTAATTTAATGTCGCAATATTATTCTTTGAATTAATAATTTCGAGATTGCCACCATATACAGATGCCAGCACATCAAGCTACCCGAAACTGTAAAATTTTCTCAATCAACTTTCAACCATACTATGTTTTAGCGATAAAGTTGGAAAATCTATTAAGCAAATTTGACATATTGTAGTAGCTTGATGTGCTGGCGTCTGTACCTTTTTATTGAGTTCCCGATATTTCGGCAATTTTGCAAGCGCATCAGTAAGTAACTCTAGTTATTTTACTGCATAAAATGTAACGACAGCAACGCGTGGCCAGTCTGCTAGCCTTAGTATAGATTTTCTTCAGTAAAAACAAACATTATTACATTACCCAGCTATATAATATCCTGATTGAACATTTAAGTCATTAAGAAACAGATGTTAACAAAAACAGTAACATATTCATGAATATGTATGTCATGCGACTGATCTTTCCTGTTACCATTGTGGACTTGCACGCGATCACGGTGACATCAGCGATGCCGATGATGAGGCTTCATAACAATACAATCATACAGCAATTAATTTCTTGACATGTCATGGAGGAACGATACAGGTCACTTTAAAGACAAAATAATAATAATAATATTCCTCACACATTCACACAACGTCATCTAGTCCCAAACTAAGCAGAGCCTGTAGGTACTATGGGTGCTAGTCAACTGATAAACGTACTTATAAACTTTTGTAAATCCTTTTACCCACGAAAAACATTCAATGTAAAAAAGCCAAGTCTCTATGCAATCTTTTCACCGTAAAAAGTTTTGAGATCGCATCGTAGCCAAGTCCTCTTCACCTTATTCTGTAATGATAAATCAATATTTAGAGACTGTATCAATAGTTTTACTTACATTATAATAATAGTGACTTGGCAATGAGCACAGGTTAAAAGCTGTTTGCTCCGTGGAATTATATGCAAATATTACTGTCTACTGACGAACTGATATGTTGTATGGTTGGGACGACATTTATTGAATAAAATAGAACATGAATTCTGTGATATTAAAGTTTAAGCTTAATAATTACTTTCAACTCGTCTAATATATGTTTTTATGTTTGTATCTTATGGTGCTCATTGCCAAGTCACTATTATTATAATGTAAGTAAAACTATTGATACAGTCTCTAAATATTGATTTATCATTACAGAATAAGGTGAAGAGGACTTGGCTACGATGCGATCTCAAAACTTTTTACGGTGAAAAGATTGCATAGAGACTTGGCTTTTTTACATTGAATGTTTTTCGTGGGATCTCATTAATTTTTGTAGGTTTCTTTACTATTGCATATATTGCATATATGGACATAATAATATACATAGATATGTACTATAATGTTGTTGCAATTAATTTTAGTTTCAGATTGGTTATTTCTTATATAGAGGGCGCTATTAATGAAATCATAAGAGACATTTTAAGTACTACTAATAATAAGCTATGTAACGAAACCATAGCGCGATTTAGAAAGGTACAACGCCATCTATCGAGCATGCATAAATTATTTGTCGCATTGCATTGAACTTGAATTTTATGTAAATGTAATGTATCGAGCTCTATGTATTGTATTTAATACATAAAAAATCTCTCTAATAATAAAATAAACCAATTCAATATTTTTTGTAGACACGTAAACAAAGAACAAAGTTAACAATGCAGTCGAAATTGCTACTAAATACTCTAGCAAAACCGCAAATATAAAATTGTTTTCTAAAGTTTTTTATTTTATGACGTTTTTATAATTTTCCCTTTATATGTGGCTGATAACCTGCACTGGTACCAAATTTCAAGGTTCTAAGTCCACTAGAAGTACCTTAGAATTTTGATGATCGGTCAGTGAGTCAGTGAGTGACAGAATAGTGTAACTTTGATCGACCGTAACTCGTAAACTATTTATTCAATTATCATGAAATTTTGAGGATAAGCTTGTTGTAATGCTTTCTCTCGGTCACCGAAAACCCAACGTTCTAGCTTTGTCTGAATCGAAGATATAGGGGGGAGAAATAGCCGCGAATCGCTTCGAGAAAAGATGGTACGGCCGTGCCCGCTCTGCTTGAGACTTGGCTGGGGCACTCCCGTGCCCTCAGATTTATTATACTATGGAAGACTTACAGCTATGAAAACAAAACGTAACAAAACTTGGTATTTAGGCAACATAAAGCCAATTACAAGTTCTCACTTATATAGAGATAGACTAGGAAAAAAAAATACATACATTATAATACCCAGAATAAGTCAAGCACTCATGTTAATGCACACAAATATTTGACTTATGCGGGAATCGAACCTGCTACCTCCCGTGTGGCAGGCACCTTCACTTGCTACAAGCCATCTGGTCGTCGAAACAATGATCAGGATGTACCAAACTGAATCTTAATATATCGGGACAGCTAAGTATTGAAAAAAAAAAGCTAACAGTCACAAAATGGGCAATATCAACGCTAAACGCTTATACATTAAAAGATAAACTGTATAAAATACCTCGTATTTTTTTTGGAACTCCATGAGGCCAGTATTTCCTACCTTACCTACCTCCAAAAAAACCGAAGCAAACTCAAGGGCTACAGCCTCCTTAATAATCCAGGTATCAGTTTCAAAAATTCGCCATAGTCCACGAACTTATCAGACATCAAGGGCAATTCATTACATAAAATTACCTTCAAATATTCCTCAACGAGATCCGAAGTGACAATAAACATTTTAAGGGGATAAATGGTGCCGAGGCAAGAGTCAATTTGTGATGAGCACCCGGAATGATGACGAGAACCCTCGAGATGCTTAATAGAAATTTTAATTTCAACTAATTGGACGAGCCCAAGAGATGGTACTTCATAAATTTCGTGATGGACGTCGCGATTTCGAATTAAGTGTTCCTTGCCTAGTATTTTTAATTTTTCAATGTTAGTCCTGATTGAAGATTCTAATTTGTAAAGGTACGCACAGTTATTCAGCTCCATTCGTTTCACTGTCGTGGTGGCCTAGTGGTTAAAACACCAGCCTTTCGAGTATGAGGGTGCGGGTTCGTTTCCAGGTCAGCCAAGTACCAATGTATGTAACTTTTTTAAGTTATACGTACTTTCTAAGTTTATCATAGACACCAATGACTGATTAAAGGTGAAGGAAAACATCTCGAGGAAACCTGGACTCTAAAGTCTGAAATCACCAACCCGCATTGAGCAAGCGTGGTGATTAACGCTCAATCCTTCTCCGTGGGAGAGGAGGCCTGTGCTCAGCAGTGGGACGGTAAAAAGGCTGTGATGATGATGATGACTTTATATTTATGTCAGCAATAAATATTTTAGAGGGGACTTATTTCAAATTATTCATATTCTATGGATGATATTATTTAGATGTGTCTGTTCATATACGTATAGAGAATTTCAACGAGTCACCTCGACGCAGAACAGAGGTTCTGCGTAATTCAATAATTATGTCAAAATGGCTTGACACAGCCTTTCTTGCGTCTACTGTAAGTAGGTATGGTCTTGTCAATTTAGTTCATCCATACATATGTATAAATAAAATTGGCGCGTCTCTATGTAATATTGAAATAACTTTTTACTACATACCTAAATATTATAAATACAGGGTACATAAATACATTTTGTTTACTATTTTGTCGTGTCTGTCTGTTTTGTTCCGGCTAAACTCTGAAATAGCGGGATCGATTTTGACGGGACTTTAATTAGCAGATGTCTGATGTGACAAGGAGTAACTTAGGCTACTTTTGAACCAAGTGTCGTAGGCATAAAGGCCCTTTGGAATAACTAAATAGTTCAATAAAACATGAATAAAAGTCGATTTAAAGCTGGCGCGACCTTAATAGAAGGCATATATTTTTTAATTCTTGATTCTATCAGTTTACAAACTGACATAATCGTTCATAGTTTACATAAATTCAGTGTTATACACGTTAACAATTAAGTACTAAATATTGTTGTTAACAAACTGCACGGTTCATAAAAATGTTAGTCATTAGTGTCACGCGACAAACCCTCGGATTGTGTACATTTTAACTGACTGTATAATCGCACCAATTTGTGACACTTTACAAAAGTGTTGTAATATTGTTTGTGGGCTTTTTATTTGATATAGCTGGTAATTTATTTTGAATCAAAACAAATTGATGCTTTTGATTTTTATGTCAAATGTGTTAGTATTTAATTTTAAATTACCATGAGTTCCCCGCATATAACTTATTATCTATATAATATTTATCTATGTATACTTATATATTTTATTTTTATAATATTCCTCCCTCAAACAACGTCATCTAGTCCCAAATAATGTGCTATGGGTACTAGACAAACTGATAAACATACTTATATATTTTTCTTTAACATATTATACATAGAAACACCTAGACTAAGTCAAACAGACAAACGTTCATGTACACAAATGTTTGACTTATGCGGGAATCGAATCCGCCACCACGCCATCTGGTCATAAATCAATAATTCTATACCTATAAATAATTTAAGTATTTATTCAAATCATCTTTGATTATCACCATTCTTCTGACATTATCATCTTCCACTTATCCGTAAAGTGTTGACATGGGGAGTTCCTCCGTGTTTCGGAAGGAACGTTAAATTGGTGGGTCCCAGCTGTTATTTGTACATCTTTGCCTTTTGCCAGTCGCTACGGGTAGTCAGAAGCTAGAAAGTCTGACAACCAGTCTTACTAGGGCTGGATTTTATTAAGACTGCAACACAACATACTTTGATGGAAAGTCTTGGTAGATGATGAACTAGTAGCATCCATGCCAATCATAAATATCATACTCTCGCTACAACAAAAAATATATCGCAAAAAATCTGTAGTTTTATTTACCTGCTAGCAAATTTTTAGGAGTAATTTTTTGACGCCATTTTTTAATTGTAATTTTTTTTTATGTTAATATTTTAATTAAGTTTTAAACTAAACAAACTAAAACTAGTTAAACTAGTGATAGTATTTTTTTAAATAATCATTGACACACATATCGCAAAAATATATTGAAATCAAAGAAGTTTTCAGAAAACATGAGCAAATTGCCTTTTATGACTTTTAATAGAACAAAATCAGCACGCTTCATTGAAGTTCAGTTTCCCTTAGAGTTATTGATACCAAACAACCTAATTACGGCTTGCAACCACTTGTCGATAGCTTCAGGCCACAATACGAGGTGTAGGTAAAACTTTCTAACGCAAGCAACAGGTAACATCATAAATAACACAACACTACGACTAATACACCTGTCCTTGTCTCACTAAACTCCTAAGTATATCTCTATCCCCTTCGTGTGACGTCACGGGCTCACCGATGTCAATTGGCACAAGTTTTCCTAATTCTTTAAGAGTTATGATATTAAGTACTTTAGGGTGAAACAGGAAGCCTCTCTCAAGCGGCTTTTCATTGTAGAAAGTTGACAAAGTAAAGTTTTGAGATAGCTACGTGATTTTGTGTTGGATTTTTGTAATTTATCATTTTTGGTCCTTGGAGTTTGACACTCGTCACTCAGACAAATCTTTTTGCTAAATCTTGGGGTTGGCTTCCATTCTAATCAGATTAATTTATTTATTAATCTTTATTACTACTTTATTACCATATATTTACAGGTCATCTATTACATGATAAGGATCATGTTTCAAAATTGACATGAAAACAATAACATATTTTATGATATTTAACATCACATTTGCCAAATTGTAATTGTGTTCTTGCGCATAACGCCGGTCTCTGAGAACGGGCTCGATAGTCGGCCATCATTCAACTTTTGCGGTAAACATGATCCTTATCATGGACTAGATGACTACACTAGTTTTGTGAGACCTTATTAATATAATAGTGTTTGCATATAAAAGGTATAGTTAATGCGACATTATTATAGCAACGATTTTCGCTTGGTGAGTGCTAGAAATACTCCCAGAATATCCAGGATATTATTTACCATAAATCAGTAGATTAAATTGAAATTAATATTTATGGAAGCTCCCATATATCAAACACTATCTTTATCTATACTAATATTATAAAGCTGAAGAGTTTGTTTGTTTGAACGCGCTAATCTCAGGAACTACTGGTTCGATTTGAAAAATTCTTTCAGTGTTAGATAGCCCATTTATCGAGGAAGGCTATAGGCTATATACCATCATGCTAAGACACACGGGAGCGGAGCAGTAACCAAAGATGCGGGTGAAACCGCTGGGGACAGCTAGTCTATTATATAGTACGGAACGCAAGATGCGCAAGTGTGACTCGCCCTTGATAGGTTTTTCACTTACATTCACCTTCGCCTAACCCTGAAGGAACAAAACAAGCGCGTGTAAGCTTCAACAAAGTACATAAAACTGAAGACTTAATTCTTTTAATAATGAAAAAACTTGTATAAAAGAAGTTAACAACTGCAGAGGAACAGTTGCAACTCCGCTCGTTGCACGAGTAGTAAAACAAGTCAAATCAAATTTATTGGCGCTAACGTGGCTGAGCGGTTAGCTTCACTCGTCAGATAGCAAAGACTGCTGTTACCTAGCATCAGTTTCCTGTGCAGTTTGTAATTACCAGTTAGTTGGGACTTTGTTTGTATTCCAGCGTTCGAACCAGGTTATCTAAATAGCAAGGTTCTAGTTTCAGAGCACCGTGTTTGGAGTTTTATTCCATTGTATCCAAAGTGTTTTTTTTTAGTTTATAACATAGAAGCTATATAAAATTAATTTTGTTTTTCTTCTTCAGTTAATACTAGTGCTTTAACGTTAGGTTAAAGTTAACCTCTCAGTTCGATAGGAGCTATCTAGACTATAGGTTAGCATTAGATCCTGTATTCCGGTCACCAAGCAAACTAACCTGCGGAGCGTTCAAAATTGCCCTCTGAATTTACTGAAGCGAATTCCAGTAACAAACTTAATATTGAAGTAGGTATCAATATAGACGATAAAGTCTCTCAAAACTTAGGTTCAGAGGACACGGGAGACCGAGAGTGATTAATTATATAACAAGGCACGGGAATAAGAAAACAGTTGAGACCACCTGAAGTTTGTTAAGAAGTCAAGAGTGTACGAAATCACACATGTAATTGAATTTGGTAGACTCGTAGTGGTGAGTTCGGAGTGGTACAAACTACACGCGACACTTGTGGCTTCTGAAAATAACGCTATCGTAGAAACTTTGCTAATAAGTACAGCTTATCGAACTGTTGAGGTAGGTTTCTCACAAAATTTTATACCGTTTCAAGAAGCAGTAGTCCAATCTAATCATTTGAAGGTTTAACGTAAGGAGCTCGTGGCTAAGTAAAAGCTGCACGAATTGATTGAATAAGGTTAAGCAACGCTTAGGGCGTGATGGGTGAGACATTTTGTACTTCGTGTTTCGAAAGGCACGTTCATTGCTTCCGATTATCATTTGAACTTTTTTGGCAGTCTTGCGAGTAATCAGGGGATATCGGATTGACCAAATAACTGGACTGAGGAGGTCAGATAGGCAGTCGCTACAAGTAAAGCACTGACTGGTACTCTGCTGCATCTGGTAAGACTAGAAGCCGACCCCAACATAGCTAGGGAAAAGGATGAGCAGATGATTGGAAGATTTAGCCCAAGCAAAGGCCTATCTATACCTATAGATAGGCCTTTGCTTGGGCTAAATCTTAGTACATATTCTACGTACTTAGGCACCTGCCTAAGTACGTAGAATATGTTTGTAAGAAATATAACTTTTATTTCTATAGTCCAAATATACGAGGCATGATTACCGCCGACGTCACAGTACATAACTTTCACCACTGAAACTATCGCACGAATTTGTGTGTAACCTCTTGAAAATTGACCACTAGAACTTAACTAGTTCTAGTATCAAAGGAAATTGTGCTTGACCTGAAAATTAATTTCCAATATCAAAGCCAGAATATTTGCCCAGGAATTGAAATTCAATATTCGGAGAACCGAGGATACATTATGATCCCTGTATTAACAAATTCAAAAACACTTACTTCAAATTGTCCTGGTGGAAATATAAGACTGTGTCCCCATTATTATAAAACGTGGTCTTAAAAAAGTACCGCCTTTAGTGCTAGCTTTAAAAAACCTTCTTGAACAAAGTTAATGGTCTAATTCTGGTACTAACGTCGGTAGTTTTTAAGACCACGTTTTATAATAAGGGGGTGTGTGTTTTGTTGATTTCGTTAATCTGGTAGTTTCATTACTGCCAACTTCTTTTTTTTTCTTTACAATAATTATTGAAATCAGTAATTTTCACTTGGTTCAAAATCCAACAGATTTAAGTTCATACACATACAAATAACATGGGGTATCCCATCGTATCGTTTGCACGGAATACGGAATTTTAGAAACCAATCATTCAAAGTTTAATATTTTTTTTTTTAGTATTGCTGTGATCAAATATTCAGTTTCATCCCCGTGCTGGTGAATTTTACGTATTTTTTTTTATAAAATGAATCACGAATTAGTTTTTGGTATAAAGAACTACAAAACTAATCAACCAATCATACCATGTGTAGTGTATTGGGAGGCTACATCTATGGTACGTTTATGGTATGGTAGTTTCAGTTATGCGCAGCGCGGAGTGGGAGGCATTGTAGCAGGCACGAGAGAACGCTGTAATATAAACCAAGCCGATATCATCATCATCATCTTTTGAGCCTTTTCCCAACTATGTTGGGGTCGGCTTCCCGTCTAACAGGATTCAGCTGAGTATCAATGTTGTACAACCCAATACCCCTTGGTTAGACTGGCGTCAGACTTACTGGCTTCTGACTACCCGTAACGACTGCCAAGGATGTTCAATGACAGCCGGGACCTACAGTTTAACGTGCCATCCGAAACACTGTCATTGGTGTCCAAGATATACTTAGAAAGTACATACAAACTTAGAAAAGTTGCATTGGTACTTGCCCGACCTGGAATCCAACCCACGCCCTCATACTTGAGAGGTAGGCTCTTTAACCACTAGGCCACTACGACTCTTTTTATAAAATAAACCAAGCCGATATCCTAAACAATAAACCTGACGGCTACACACCACATTTCAATTCCAAGCTGATATTCTGCTATAGCAGTTCTTAAACCCTGATTAGACTGGCCTCCCACTTATTGGATCTTAATTTCCCCTTGCTAGGGGTACTAGATGATGTTTTGATTGCCAATGTTAGTTATTTGCGATCGAGAGTACCTATACCTTGCGGTCACACGTGAGCCCCTACAGGGGGAGCCTCAAGACACGGCGATGCAGTGGTCAAAGGAGTAATTAGTATTCTACAGGATGCTATGTAGTAAGCCGATGCAACTTAGCAACGGAATAGACAGTTCGCTTTAGTAGTTTCTGGAAATTGCCGGCTAGTTCGGTGCGGCCGTGCCTGTATCAATGTTTGATAGTCCATCTCGGCTGTGCAATTTCAAAACCTAGTATCTGACAAATTTGAAAAAAAGCGTGTTTTTGCATTTTTCGACCTTATAGACCACTCTCCACATACTGGGATATTAAAAACTCCCAAAAATAAGTCAAAAACGAAGTTACAGAAATTCCGAAACCTAGTATCTACAGCAAACGTTTTCAAAATGCAATAACTACAAGATTAAAACATAGTATCTAACATCAACCATTTTAAAAACCTAGTAAGTGCTTGTAGTTACTTGGTTATAAAATGGTTCATGTAGATACTAAGTGAATGAAATGGTTGAAATAGACGTCAAAACTCCCGCGCAACTTTAGTAAGTGAGAAAAAGTCGTTGCAAGTGCGTGTTTTTGTCTCTAAAAATGAGTAAAAATCCGTTTTATAAGTCGAAATTGATCTTGAGTGTTTTAAAAGAACGCGAGGAGGAGGAGTCCCCGTTGTTGCGGCAAATCGCTGTGCAGCGGGCAGTCCTCCAGCGCGATCTCATGGTGGAGTGGAGAGAACGCCTCACGCAACCCCGTGCCGGGCACGCCACAATAGTGGCCATAGTGCCCTTTTTCGAGGAGTGGATTGGGAGGAGTCATGGCACCCTCTCTTACCGCCTGATGCAGGTCCTCACCGGACATGGGTGTTTCGGGAGGTACCTGCATCGCATCGGGCGGGAGGAGACGCCTGGGTGTCACCACTGCACGGACCAGCCAGAGGACATGGTGGAGCACACGGTGGAGGTGTGTTTTGCCTGGGCGGAGCACCGCCGTGCCCTCACAGCGGCAATTGGCGGCGGCGACCTCTCGCGCCCGGCCCTGATCCAGGCCATGGTCCGGAGCGAGAGAGAATGGGATGCCGTCACCTCGTTTTCTGAAGCAGTTATGCTAGCGAAAGAGGCGACGGAGCGGCTGAGAGACCGCACCCTCATCCCAGCCGTCGCGGCAGGGCTGGTACCGGTCGACACCACGGGCGCGGGGTGTCGAGGGATGACTCCCGACCACCGTAGGCGCGGGTCTGTAGGCGGTGAGTGTAGATAGCTCATCGTCCGTACGTCTAAGGACGACAGGCCCGCGTCGGCGGCGCGTTCTATTCCACGCGCTCCTCGAAGAGATGTCAGCAACATAGGAGAGGCCCTTTAGGGCCAGGGTCTGCCTGGGCTGCGGGTTGTTCGTAAGAGATACCGTGGCCCTGGCACACAGGGACCTCCAGAAGGAACATAGTGGGTTTTAGTCAGTAAGAGTCTGACACTCCCTCCAGCTGCACCCTCAGCGGGAGGGGTCATTTGATGATATCCCACAAAAAAAGTACTTTAAAAGAATAACATGGTGAAATGTAAGTACGCTTCAGTGTATAATAATGTCAAGATTTTTTTTTCAAGGTTTTTTATTAATAAAATGCATAACCTCAAAATAATAACACAAGCAAGTAAGATTTGTTGGTAACTGGCGAGATTTTGTTTCGTGTCTTGTTTGGTTTTAATGAATTTATTCTGTTGTTTCTTACTAAATAGGTTTAATAAATTGCATTTAGTTCCTACTCAGTAAATTAAAACCTAAATGAAAACAAAGCAAGTGATCTTACTAAGCCTATTAATTTGCGTTTAGTCCCCACTCAGTATACTTAAAACCAGATGAAAACAAAGCAAGTGATCTTACTAGGTTTTGAAATTGTCACACTCACAAAGTTAGGTCTAAGAAAACAATGTTTTTATTAGTAACTGCTCCTCTACGTACATATTTAGTAATAGACGCATTTAAAATATTTTATTTTAAAGCCTGTTATGTACCTCAAATTTTGCAACCACTCCCAAGAAGATACGACTAATATTATTGAAACGGCAAGCTGTCAAAGATATGAAATCGTTTTTTGGCTCTCCTGTAAAATTTGGTTTTATGCAGATACTGGGTTTTGATATTTCACAGCCGATCTGTATTCGAGTTTCGGATATCTGTTTGCTATTCTCCTCCGTAGTTGGTACTAAACGGTCGCTTTACATATACGTAAGTACGCCAAGAACTGTTTGCTCGAACATTTTGTAGATATCGGGCTACGCTCGTAAAAGTTTGCCGTTGATCTCAACGCTCGCTCAGTAACTGTTAAATAACGCGCAAAGTCCTGATTTAATTAAGCTGATCTCGGTTCGGGCGGTTCCAGGTTTGAGTCCCAATGGAGTGACAATTGTACGCCGGTATCAATTAGTCCCGTCGGATACTCGATGTGCTTTTCGACACCCTCCCTGAGGGACTTAATCTGAGGTTGAGGTGAAATGGGATTACGGTGCTTAGCAAGACCGTTACAGCTTTGTTGCTGTGTTACTGCAATGATTCTTTGATTTAAAATTGGTCCCTTGAAGTACTGCAAACATAATTAATTTTATTTTATTTTGATTATAATAAGCAACATTTTCTTTCAAATAAGTACTGATAAGTATAATGAAAATTGCAATTTATTTGTCTTCAAAGCGTTATTTCATTACTTATTACTGGACCCTGTTCCCGATATCGATGGTCACCTATATTCCTTTTTATTTATTATTACATAAATATCGATAATACTTTTATATTTATGAAATATGGAATACAAATAAATATATGCAAATTGAAATGTATCCACGGAAACGAGAGGCTACAATTAAAATGAGTTTTTGTCGTTACAATTTAAATCTTGGAATCATATTGCAACAATATGCATGATTAAATTCTGTAGTAATTAATAAAATATGCATTCGAACTCTCGTGAACGTGTTTTGTCCATTATATTTATGCTTTTTATTCTATTTCTGCCTGCGACTATATACTGTTAAATGAAATAACTGAGAATTTCCAATAAAGCGTCTGTCGAGGAAAATTTTATTGCGTCACTTGATAAGTACTCATATACACCGTGACTTTTTAGTCTTCTTACATAAGTGGTCCACTCTATGTGTCTGACATAAAATACCTTTAGATGCGATTATTATTTTTATATCATTTATAATAATTTTAATAATAATTAATAAATAGGTACATTGGAAATATGAAACACCCTATTAAAAATGTTAACGTATCAAACATACAGTATACCTACCCAGTGCACGAGTCGAGCAGATCATTCCATCTCCATTTTTCAGAAGACAGGGGTGTTTCTAGCTACGTCTTGCGTCATAATAATGAATATATTTTGTTCTTTTTTTATTGTTCAAATCTCATAAATTCATATTTTTTTATTATGAACGTTTACTAGTCATTGAATACATGAACTGGGCTGCTTTTGTAAGACGACAAAAATATCACGGTGTATATAATTGTGTAACGTTTATTGTACGCAATGGACTTCAATAGTACTTGACCGATTTTAATCAAATTTGCATACCGTGTGCAGTTTGATCCAACAAAGATAGGATAGCCTTCATCTTTTATAGTCGCAATATTATTTTAGTGCATATTATTTTCTATATTTTAGCCGGGTCTGCTAGTATTTTAATAAAATAATAAAAATGGTATAAAATGTTAATTGCGTACTATTTCTGTGTCTTGTCGTTAACCTATGTAGCAAAATAATGTAGGAGAAAGTATGGGACGCATAGGCATACGTGACGCATATGCGTACAAAAAATTAAAAAAAAAAGAAAAATAAATAGGAATTATAGTATCTATTGAGGAGCAAGTCTCAATTTTCCTTGAGCACTAATGGTGTACTTTGCCTAGCTCTTCACCGAGGCTGGAGCGTCGCCACGTAATTTAGGCGGGGTTTACACCGGCGAACTCCCCGGCGCCACGCTAATCCCGGTTTAATTATCCCGGCTGTC
This sequence comes from Heliothis peltigera, assembly GCA_958496145.1. Classification (NCBI taxonomy): domain Eukaryota; kingdom Metazoa; phylum Arthropoda; class Insecta; order Lepidoptera; family Noctuidae; genus Heliothis; species Heliothis peltigera. The sequence goes on from OY292321.1 coordinate 1,130,916, forward strand.
CGCACCGGCCTTACAACCACTCACCTAAGAATATCCACGAGAATTTTGTAACTAGTTTAAGGGCGCGTATTCCAAAAGCTGGCAACGTCGCAAACAGTTGTCAAATATTTACATGTTTTAATTAATTTCTTAATATAATTTTACGAAAACATAGAATAATGCTTTGTAGTGCACTAAGGAAGTTAATAGAGAATGCAATTATTAAAATTTTAACACCGAATATATAGTTTTATATGTAAAAAACGTATTTAGAAACTTATTAAGTGGCTTTTTTACACCTAAAACGTTTAAAACATCAAGTTTAGTGTTTTAAATGCGATTCTTATTCAATGTTTTAGTGCACTACAGAGCCATATGTCTTACTTTCACATAGTAAATTGGCCAAATTAATTAAAACATGTAAGTATTTGACAGCTATTTGCGACGTTGCCAACTTTCGGTATACGCGCCCTTAATACAGAAAGTCCTTAGAGGCTCCTCCAACTATTAGAAATTAATTTCAAGTTTGTTTCGAATTACTCGTTCTGATACGTACCTCTGTGGGATAATGAGTGTGCCCTAAGAATTTTACTTAAATAATCGCAACCCCTGTTTGACGTGAGTCATGACTGGTTATAAACTACCCCTCAGAACTTAGCAGACACATTAGAAATGCTACAGGTCATGTGCAATTAATAAATCTGACAAGCTTGTAATACTAGAGACTTATGTAAGAGTACACTCACATGATCCAAACGCGTATTTTTTAAATTCTCGTAATATATTTTAAGATTGAAGACTGAGTAGCCCGTGTGAAGTGAACCTAATAGGGTATATGACTGTTTTTTTTTAATTATTCATATCAAAAGTAACATTTTACAAAAACAAAAACAGAAACAATTTTTTGGATCCGTTGAGAAATAACTGATTTATAATATAAACCTTTCAAAATTCAAACAGTTAAATAACAGAAAAAGGATGCACATACAAGCTTGTGACGTCAACGCTATTTGATCACGCATGTACAAAAGAGATAGCAAGATGTCCCCACTATGATCCCGCTCTTCATCTTACGAATATAAAAAATGTTGATTGCTGCTCCATTTATCAACCAATTTTGACGCTGTTTTCAGAAAAATGTTCCTTGTGCGTGTATACAATACAATAGAATTTCCTACCATCTCATAAGGGATGAAATACGCCTCATATGTCCCGTCTAAAAAAAAACCATAATAGCCACTTTCCCAAAGGATATTCGTAGTACAAACACTAGCATCGCTGTAAGAGGCGATACGGTCGCTATGCAGGGCAATGCCGGCCGTAGCATCGAACGTGTGTTAGCTAGCTGCCATGTTTGTGCCGATACAGGCGTGAGCACGCATAACTTTGCTCACCCCTTCAAGACTAAGAGCTGGCGCAGACTACGCGATCAAAGGCTTCTACTTTTAATCTTTGTTTCATGATTTAATCTGTCTTGATGAAGTAACTGCAAGCAGCATAAAGTCTTTGAGCTCGTGCCTAAGTAAAAGTCGCACGGGTCGATCGATCATAAGATAAAGCAAATGCTTGGTGCGGTCGGTCCGTGGATGGGTGACCATATTGTCATGACGAATTCCTCCATGTTTCGGAAGGTACATTAAATTGGTGAGTCCCGGCTGTCATTTGTACATCTTTGGCAGTTGTTACGGGAAGTCAGAAAGTCTGAAAACCAGTCTTACTAAGGGGTATTGGATTGCCCAGGTTTGTGGAGGTCAGATATCGCTCTACGCCTTCTTTATTGGAGGCCGACCCCAACACGGCTTTGGAAAAGGCTAGGATGGCTGACAGACATAAAGTTTGTAGCTTAAGCGATATATAGAAGCGAAATAAAATCTGAAAGAAATAATTATGAAAGGATCCGACCATTCTTTAAATTATCGTACTTGCCTGACTTGGAATCGAACCCGCGCACTCATAGGTACTTAAGAGGCCTGGTGCTTTAACCACTGGGCCACCACGACTTTCTTCATCAAAAAATGTTCACGTTATTTTTTTAAAAAGAAAGTAGAAAGCAATTTTCGAAATGAATTCCGTAACTCGTGTAAAAGCCGTGTGTCGTGTGAGGTGACAGAATTTAGTCGCGCGTGTGAACAAGGCGTTAGCGTAGGTGTTTCTTTTGAATAACCCCTGATTGGCTTCGTGGCGTGTTTCCTAATAACCAGCCCTTCTGTGTGCTCGTGTGCTTAATCATATTAGTTAAGCGAATGTCGGCTACGTATGTTCAGTCTACAAATTCGTCGTTTTTAACTAAGTTAAAAGGATGTATGTATGTTTTTAGATCTGTGATTGATTTTCAATGTCATTTGGATTTTGGATTGATTTTGTATTGTGTGTTGTGAAGGAATTATTGTTGATCAGTAGTAGGCTATGCCTTTAAATATATTAATACCCTATGTTCCCACGCCGGACCGCCGTGCTAAGGGTCCCAGTTTCAATTCCCGGTACGATCGACATTTGTGTGATGAGCATGCTTGTTGATGATGTGGATGGAGGATGTGGTCTGGGTGTTATAATATGTATTTATAAATATATAATATACATATGTGTAAAAAATATATGTAATTTATCAGTTGTGTTGGCACCCACAACACAAGCTAATCAATAGCTTACCATGGGGTCAACCGACCGTGTGTGAAAACGGTGTCCCGATATATTAAAAAAAATAGTAAATATGCAGAATGTTAGGCTTAATATAGCTTAATGTTAAAGGCAAAATTATATCAGTGATATAGTTTTAACTCCAAAATATAAAATCTACTTCAAAAGCACTGAAAAGGAGAAAACTGTTTTTTTTTTATATAAAAAATCATGCCGTTAAATTGACAACATTATCATCATTTTCCTACCCTTATCCTATATTTTATAAGGGTTCAGCGCAGCATATTTTCTTCTTCCACACTCTTCTATCTGCTGTAATTTCTTACTTTTTGGTAGTCGCTTGAAAATGGCACATACGGCTATAGTCCCTCCACTAAATCAAAAGGCCGCACATAACTGGTAACATTCATAATTAAGCGTACCATTACAAATTATAATTCACGGATGAGTAAACAAATGACACACAAAACTAATGTTCTGAAAACCCGTTTGTGCCAACATTATCAAAGTTCAGTTGCCTAGTTCATGATTTATTTCGCAATGACCGCTAATGGCAACATCATGTTAAATTAGTTTCGTGCCCAACACCTGTCAATATCGATTTGTTATCAGGTTTATTTTGGGTATAATAATTCCTGGAAGTCGTGGTGGAATGGTAGTTAAAGCACCAGCCTTTCGAGAATGAGGGTGCGAGTTCGATTACAGATCACGCAAGTATCAATGTAAACTTTCTAGGTTATACGTACTTTCTAAGTATATCTTGGAGTGATTAGAGATGAAGGAAAACATCTCGAGGACACCTGGACTATAAAGTCTTAAATCACGAACCCGCACTGAGCAATCGTGGTGATTAACGCTCAATCCTTCTCCGTGTGAGAAGAGGCTTATGCCCAACGGTGGGACGATAAAAAGTAATTAAGTATATTAAGCACAAATAAACGTAACATGAACTAAACGCCCCCATCTCGTATCAATTGAAATGAAACAAACGGATCCTATATCAATACATTCAAAGCTCCGACGGTTGACAAACATCCCGTATTTGTAAGGATCTCTTGAGATTTTTCAATTTGCTGCCCCCTCTACTCCCCGTGCCATGCTAGGTCGCAAGCTCGCCTGATTCCCGAACTGCGCAGTTGCTATTACCAAGAAATTTTGTATGAATTCTATTTCTAAAATGGTCCTTAGTAAAATCATGCATGCGGACATCAAATGCAGCTTTGATATTTAGTGAATCGTAAGATTAAAATGTATCGATGGGAAGCCAGATTAATCTGCCGGGTTGTTCGCAAGAGTTGCCGCGTCCCTGACACAAAAAGACCTCCCGAAGGAACATAGTGGGTTTATTTAGTAGAACTCTGATACTACCTCCAGCTGTACCCACAGCGGAAAAATTCCAGTGTTTAAAAGAATCCTTAAGAGTTTGAATTTGGAAGTGGCAGTGTAGGGAAAGTTGTATGAGATTGTTGCAGCAAACTCTAAAATCCAGTAGCTTTTGGACGCTGTAGCTAATCTAAATGGACGTGTTTGTAAGCTCGTCAACAATAACAAATGCCCATTATAGTGTCAGACAAGCTAGCTTCCTGGCTAAGCATTAGATGATTTCTCACTGGCAAAAAATAGTCATATAACAACACATATAACAAGCGGAGTAGATACCCCTATACCATAACAGCAATTGAAATACCATGTAATGTGCAAATATTTACAGGTTTAATATATAAATAAAATAAAATGCATTTATTTTAGGCTATTATACATACACCCATAAAAATCACACATGAAACAATAAAAAGAAATTAACAAATTATATAGCAATTATAAACACACATACACGATACACACATACACGATACACACATATGTAAATACAAAATCGTTTAGAAATAGTTTAGAAAAAAATCAAATCATTACATTTTTTATCACAAGATATACCTATACTTGTCTGTTTTAAGCTTTACGCGTATCCTGTTTGTATTAAAAATAGCGCAGCGGGTTTAAGACGTTCGAACTATATTTCTATTTTTGTGTTGGCATTAAGATTAATGGATTGATAACAAATCAAAATTGCTTTGAAGATAAATGGCCACTTGCATCGAGTGCAACACTGAATACCATTGTCAATCATATTGTGTAATGCATTAGTTGGCTATCCTTTGAGGGATGTGTCATTGGGAGATAATGTGTCTCACGCAGGTGATGTCAGCTCGTCACGTTGCTGATACAATGAAATATTAATTAACAAGTCTTAAGTGTGCGTGGGTTGTAGATGCAGTAGGGAGGCGTGCGGCTGTCCGCAGCTGTCCCGATCATTGACACGAGGGAAATTGTGCTCAGTGTGTGTGAACGGTTAACTGGTTAGCTTTGTGTTTGGCAACTTGTCGAATTAATATCTTGTTTATTGGAAGAGGTTATAGAGTTGTTTGGGATAACCATAATTATATCGGGTGACTGGTAATTAGTCACCGATATTTAAACACGTGATTGTACTCATGATTACAAACAACTTTCCCAAAGAAACTTTTTTTTTTATCATTATAGCAAAATTACTGACAACGCGGGCGCGGGGCCTCGTCGCTAACAGCTGATCGGGCGACGGCGCGCGCGAAATTTGAATTTTGCTGTAATGATAAAAAAAATATCAAAAAGGGTTTCTTTGGAAAAGTTGTTTGTAATCATGAGTACAATCACGTGTTTAAATATCGGTCACTAATTACCAGTCACCCTATATATTATGGACATAATATTGGAGTTCATTGTGTTTAGTTTTTTATAAAGAATATTAATGTATCTGTCATGTAATTACCCTTGGGACTGTTAATCGAATCCTTAAACATTTTAATTTTTAGTATCAGCACCTTCGTTAGTAGAATGTATGCTACTTAAATTTTTCTTTTCATAATCCTCAGTTCTCTCATGCATGAACTTCTCTAGTAAAGCCCTTTTAAATTGAGGGCTTGAAGTGCATTTTGCTGAGCCGAGAGCGTGAATAGCACCAGGCGGGAGAGGGGGCGGAGGGGAGGAAGTCTCGTAAGCCGACTTACAGCAATAAGCTGCAATTCATACTATTAGCCGTGAATGTGTTCTTAGAGTGGCCACGCCGTACGTGCTCCCGGATAGCGGGCTTTTTAATAAAACGGGATTGTTGCGGAGTTTCTTACAAATTGGTCTCTTTACATCGGGGGAGAGTTGAACCAATGGCACTTTGCAACAATAGTGCAGTTAATGAGGTGGAAAATTTACTTGTCTCAACAAGTGTTTGAGACTAGTTGAGAGGTGATCAATATTGTTTTTCTTTTATTGCTGTCGCGTTTTACGGTTGATAGAAATAGCTACACACGTAGTGGTTTTCAACCGTTATTAAAATTGGACCTACACTATTCTTAAATGATATCGTAACAGTAGAAATGTCACCACATCGCGTTTTTGACAAAGCTACTAAAATCACGCGAAACATTATGTTGTATAAACATTACGAGGGTTCAAGCTTAATTTGTAGTTTCACAAGGTATCCGGGATCGCCGTCTGACGCTAGTAACTCCCGGGACCGCGGGGCTCGGCGCCGCACCTCTAGCTACTTGCACTCGGTGGGTTAGCTCCAAGGTAATGCAATGCAGGCGCAAATTGCCCCCTTTATGCTCAACTTGTATGGTATGCTCGCAATACGAATGCTTCAAGCTGGAGGCTTGAGCGCTATCCTGAAAATTTTCATACAGCTTCTACTATGCTGAAATTATTCAACATATTTTAAATATTTTGTATAAAAAAAAAACATTTAAAAATATATAAAAATAGTGTCCCACCGGTATGGGGAACATGGTCCAAGCTACCAGTGGTCAGGGTTCCACAGAGAGAAACCTCCTGCAGATGCGTGCCCTGTCCAAAAGTACAGCTTTCTGCATCAAACGCTTGATCCAACCGTCTAACGAGAGCCTCTTGAGGTGTAAGTCGAGGCTCTTAGCTATTAGACCATTTGCGGAAACGACTATCGGGACAATTACTGCAAAATCCAAATGCCAAATGTTGACAACCTCGTTAGCTAACTTAAGATACTTGTTTTTCTTTTTCATGACTATGTGGAAATCATTGTTAGCAGTCATGATAGACTTTGTAATGTCTCGAGTTCGATTCCCGGGTCGGGCTGAAATCGCTTTGTGGGTTTTGAGAAAATTTCATAAAGCAGCCTGGAGTGTGGAATTGATTCACCCGTGCATCGGAGAGCCCGTAAATATCGGTTCTGCGTCTGATCTCTCTCCGGTCGTGTCGGATTGCCGTCTCAACGGACTATAGAGAGTAAAGGAATAGAGAGTGCACCTGTATGTGCACTATAATATGTCTTGCGTAGCTGGCTGATCTCCTTAGAGAGAACGGCCGCCGTAGCCGACAATCGGCCTGGACGCCATCAGGACGGATGTTAAGTATTGCAAGTAGATTTATTTGAATCCCATCTTCCAATCAACTAACTACTCAATTCGAAAGCAATTTGTAAAAAGAACTTTTAGAGATGGCCCTTAGTAGAACATAAAAACGCGAAAAGCCGCGGGACTCGAGGATCGCGCATTTTGAAGTACGTTATCGCAAATTTACGACATCGCGCGGCGCTCTCGGGCGGCACATGTGTTTAACGAGGTCGCATGTCAGATCGTGTGAACTCGGCTTTATCGCCTAACTTCGGATTATGAGTCGTAAGTGAATTTAACTGGTGTATTAGGCAGATAAGTGCTGGCAATGGGCATCCTATGTCGACATAAGCGTTAGCTTACGCGAACTGGAGACGGTGCTTCGTACGTAATATTTGTAGGACTATAAATAAGATCTTACTTTTAATACGTTGTTTTGACAGGTTATGAAACGTTGCAAGGCGATATGTAGATAGCAACCACCAAAACCTGCATTTAGCAAGCGTGGTGTGGTGATTAACTCAGTCCCTCTCTGTGGGAGTGGAGGCTTGTGCCCAGCAGTGGGAGGGTAAAAAGACTGATGATGATGATTTAGATACAAGTATACAAGCAATAGTTGTATCTGAGTTGGATGTTTTATAGACTATGAAAAGACGATAATTTTCTATAACGTAGCAACACTGTTTCAATTGAATATAAAAGTATTTGCATCTATATAAATTAAAATTTTAGTATATGTTTGTTATATTAAAATAAACGGATTTGATTAAGCGCGGTATACGCGGTACCAAAACAATATTTTTTTCAATTTTTGTCTGACCGTTTGTTCCGGCTTATCTCCGAAATGGTTGAACCGATTTTGACGGAACTTTAACCTATAACACACGGAGTAATTAGGGGTATCTTTTACTGCGGGTGCGGAAAAAAGTTCCCTTTAGACGCGGGTGAAACCGAATAGCTAGTTTATGAATGAAAGGCTTTTAACTATGGATTTTCCCACAGTTAGCAGTAGGTACTGCTGATCTAAGTGACTGTCAAAACATTAGTTCGTATTCTTGCTACCTGCACAGATGGCTCAGTAGATCCGTAAACGAATCCTTATAACTGAATACTTAGGTATGTACGTTTGTTCATTGAACTCGCGCTGGTACTAAGATTATCGAGTAACATTTTACGTGTTTCGTCGCGCATTCGTCACAGAAAGACAAAAGCACTTATTTTTATAGTGGAGTAAAACTCGGAGGCGCTCGTTTACCTAATTTTATTTGGGGGTTGGCCGTAAAGGCGGTGGCTTGATTGACACGTTACGAGTTGTCCCCGGCGCGGGAGACTGTTGCCACCTGCGGGGGGAGGGGCTTGGTGGCAAGAATTATTGTTTCTTTTATTTCATGAGGCCTAAGCACGTTTGTCATTGTAATGTCGGGCTGCGTGGCAAAAGCCCTTATTTCGCATGTCTGTCTTTTTTTTTATTAATGTAAAAAGTTATTAAAGTGGTTAAAAAATTAAAAAACAAGCCTCTTAAGTATGAGTGTGCAGGTTCGATTATAGTTCAGGCAACTTTTCTAAGTTATATGTCTGTATCTTGGACACCAATGACTGATTAAAGTTGAAGGAAAACATCTCGAGGAAACCTGGACTATAAAGTCTGAAATCATCAACCCGTATTAAGCGTGGTGATTAACGCTCAATCCTTCTCTGCGTGAGAGGAGGTCTGTGCCCAGGAGGATGATAAAAAGGCTGATAATGATATTGAGACAAATTATCAAATACCAAATACACGTTGACAGAAACCCCACGTTTTTCTCCAATTTAGTAAATCAAAACTGAGAGGACCCGGGAAGCGACGGAGTTGATACCAACAGACAAATATAGAGCGATGATACATAGCAGAATGAACAGGGTAACGCAAATCAGACCCGACGGACGGTGCCCATGGGATACACTGTTATCTATACTTATAATAAATCTGTAGAGAGGTCAATTCTGTACATCGAATATATTTTCAAAATAACTATCAGCCGCGGGCGACTGCTAGTTCTATATAAATACACAACTTTGTTATAATATCCATGAAGATATTTTCATCACCTGATGTATACTGAGCTATAGTACAGCTGTGGATGAAACGATGTTTTTTCTTTTTCTAATGAACATTTAGAAAAGGCTAGTTAGATAATAATAGTGCCTGCTTTAAAGCCTTCATATATTAAGTGCAGCTGGTATTGTATACTCCATAAGGTCTATTTTCTATTTCCCGTACAAGAGTGAGAAAGAAGAAAGCACCAGCCTCTCAAGTATGAGTGTGCGGGTTCGATTCAAGGTCAGACAAGTACGGGCTGCGGGTTGTTCGCAAGAGTTACCGTGGCCCTGGCACACAGGGACCTCCCGAAGGGACGTAGTGGGTTTTAGTTAGTAAGAATCTGACACTCCTCCAGCTGCACCCTCAGCGGGAGGGGTCATTTGATGATTTCCCACGAAAAAAAAAGGTCAGACAAGTACCAATGCAAGTTTTCTTAGTTATATGTAATTTCAAAGAATATCTTGGATACCAATGAATGGCTAAAGGTTAAGGAAAATATAACATCTCGAGGAAACCTGGACTATAAAGTCTGAAATCACCAACCCGCATTGAGCAAGCGTGGTTATTAACGCTCAATCCCTTTCTGTGTGAGAGGAGGCCTGTGCCCAGCACTGGGACGATAAAAAGGCTGATGATGAATACCGAGTATGCGCTTTTTGCAGACCAATATACAAATTGTTTCTATCGCTTAGGTACAGCGGAGGGTGGGTGCGCCATTTTTGTAACATACAACATTTTTTAATTAAAATATTATCGGGAGTTTCAGAATGTTTTTTTTTTGTATAAAGTCTCAATGCTGTGGCCAGTTATGCTATGTATTTTTTTAATTTTTATTTACAGTCAATTGACTCAGATTACTTAGGCTACGCCAACCTTTCCAATATATCAAACTAATATTATAGAGGCGAGAGCTTGTGAGTGCACGTTTGTTCCTTCACGCTTAAACGGCTGAACTGCTTTTGATATTCGGCAGTAATATATAATATCATATTGGCTTATCCGGGTGTAGGAAGGAGTTCCTTCAGAAAGTGGATGATACCGCTCGTTAAAGCTATTTAATATATTAGTATGATAATGTCCTGCGCAGCCAGTTGATTTTTACAGCGAGGCTAAAGCATTCGAAAGTTAAAAAACAGCATTTAGTTGTTTTCTTTTTTTCAATATTAAGCAAATGTAAGCGATTGAGAATATAATCGAATATCAATGAGGCACCCCTGGAGCCTTCAGCGCAAATAACTCGCGGAGCTTATTTTATGATGTTTGTATAAATAAACATGCAGCGCCCCCTAACTGTACTCTGAGGAAATAAAACGATTTGTCATCAACTTTATTACTACCTGATGTCCCTATTACATATTAACTGACTACTTATCTCTTAACCCTTTAAATGTCCTATATAAAAAACAAATGAAAGATGACATTTCACAATTTTATTTGACAGTATTGACAGTGACAAATGACAAGGACAGATGCCAGCAAATTTCCTTAATAGATTTTTCAACTTTATCGCTGAAGCATATGGTTCAAAGTTGATTGCGAAGATTTATCAGTTTCAGGTAGCTTGATGTGCAGGCGTCTGTACCTTAATAACTACTATAACGTTTTTTTTTTATTTGTGATTCATGCGACTCATTTCATCTTTTTTTTATTGTAGGTACACTTGTTGTTCATTTAACACTCGACGGGAAGTTTCTATCCCTCTAAAGGTTTCTACGCGTAGATAATGCCTCATAGCTAGCCATTAGCTCTCGTACCCCGGAAAAAGTAATTCAATTCGGCTCTGCATAAGTCAGTCAAAATTTATAAGTGCATTTCTGTATAAAAAAAAGACAAATAATCAATAATTGATCTCCACTGTTGTAATCTATAAACAAAATATACCTCCCATTAAAGCTGCATGCTATCTGCGTGGCAGATATTTTTGTAACACCCTATATAACTGAGTGCTCGTGACACTTTGATCAAAAACTGTTGCCCATTACTACGTAACAATCCCATATAATTCCCATCTTATGAGCCATTGTCGCCAACTGGGCTCCTTCGACATACGCGCCCCTAAATACTCGTACAGTCACCCGCACATCAGTGGAAACATTTGAACTGCAAAAACAGCTCTTATGTCGTAGGAAATAGAGGCGGTCTCAAGGTCAAAGTGTGTCTACTGATGTGCGGGTGACTGTACATCCATTGTCATAAAAATGTATTCACGCGTTTAGTCACATTTGCCGGTAGACTTGTAATTAAAAGAGACGGCTCCAACAATACTTGATTTTCGCGTGAACGTGAACACTAGTGATTATGAATACAATGAAGTAGCCAAAACAGATAAACTACACTGACAAACTATTTAGCTTTGTATGATGGCATCCAGGCCGATTGTCTCTTTTATGGAGATCAGCCAGCTGCGCAGGACATATTATAGTGCACAAACGCAGACACAGGTGCACTCTCTATTCCCTCACTCTCATAGTCCGATGGGACGGCAATCCGACACGACCGGAGAGAGATCAGGCGCAGGACCGACATTTACGTGCGCTCCGATGCACGGGTGAATCAATCACCAAGTTCCAGACTCCAGGCTGCTTAATGAAAGTTTCTCAAAACGCACAAAGCGATTTCGGCCCGACTCGGGATTCGATCCCGAGACCCCGTGCACAGCAGTCGCGACTTGCGAGCACTAGACCAACGAGGCAGTCATTGCTGGTATACTTTGTATACAGTTATATTGGGCCTAGGTGATAAAGCACCAGCCTCTCAAGTATGAGTGGTCAGGCACGTACCAATGCAAACTTTTCTAAGTTAAATTTACTTTTGCAACTTACAAAGTTTGGGCGGCTTTATGAAGTCTCTTAAAACTCACAAAGCAATTTCGGCCCAACCCGGTCATCGAACCCGAGACCTTGTCACAGGTAGTCGCGCTGTGCAACTACTAGAGCAACGAGACGTCCAATATTACAGAGTACTCGACGGTAGTAAAAACATACATGCATCTAAGTGTGAAGTCTGTCACTGTAGAATACCCGGATTCACTTTGAAGTATAATATTTCAGTGTTTACTGTCACTAATATTCATTCTGAGTATGCCTTTGTACAAACAAACATTTTCAAATTCTACACTGATGAAAATTTTAATCAAAATACTTTTTTGAAACAATTTTTTGTCAACAAAGGAGAACACGTACAACAACATATCAAGGTACACGAAACTGTCAAATTCTCCCAATCAACTTTGAACCATATGCTTCAGCGATAAAGGCGAAAATCTAATAAGGAAATTTGACAGCTTGTAGTAGCTTGATGTGTGTAGTAGGTAAGCACGAGTAAGCCATGTGCTCAAGTACAAACGAGTCAATGCGGGATAAAGAAAGGATTACTGTCTAAGAAACAAAGAGCAACACAGATATTTGCTTTGATTTAATATGCGCAAATAGTCCTCAGCATCCACGATCCTGAGCCCATCGAGTGGAATCTAATAGCTGCTCTAGAGGACCTTTTGTTGGTCTGTCCGTGCTTGCGAATGAATGTGTCGCCCACGAGACTATTCGTTGCGAGAAAATTCTATCGCTTCTCCGACAATGCCGAATTTGCTGCTCGAATTTGGACGTTTTTGAGTAGCTCGGCCGCTGCTCCAAGCCGTTTCACTGGCAAATCTGTCCCCCTCTTTTTTTTAACCTAACTCGAAGAAGAATGCTTAGTACAAAATTGGTGCGCGATTTGTTACTACGAGTACCAAACGTGTCAATTATTTTAAAGTATTCCCAAATATGGCAAAGCAGTATATTTGCAAAACCGAAAAAAAAAATCAAGTTAGTCAGACTAGAAATCTCGGTATAATCGGTGTACAGACGGCAGCACATCAAGCTACTCGAAACTGTCGAAATTTCCCAATCAACTGTAAACCAAAGTGCTTCAGCAATAAAATTGAAAATCTAATAAGGAAATTTGACAGATTGTAGTAGCTTGATGTGCTTGGCGTCTGTATGTAGATACATGAAACAAATGTAACACCGACCGAATTCAAAACCGGTTACTCTTTCAGAAGTAGGTTAAAATAAAAGGAATACAATCTTATAATGGCGAAGCTTACAATTTGTTCCGACCACTTTTAGGGAAAAATGCGACCAAAAATGTAGCTTGATTATTGCCAATTATTGACAAGTAATACCATCATGGAAAAACCGCTAAAGCGATTACAGGAGAAAAGATTTTCGTGAAAAAATAGCGTCTATTTTTGTACGAGAGGTGTGTCAAGCTTGCCCCATTCCACTCGGCGAATGGGATAATAACGGCCGGCACTGGAGCGTTTGTTTAACTTGTATTAAATATAACAAACAAAGGAATTCGCTTACTATAATATTAATAACGTAACGGTCGGCGCTGTACTATCGTTATTTTGTTTGCATACATCGCTCGCTCTCTCGCAAAAGATCAAGGATTGTTTTTAGACGAACAATATTGGACGTTATCATTTTTTTTTGTTTTCACTACATTTTTGTGATCATTTTTATAATGTAAAGATCGGTGTAATGAGATTTGACAGAATTCGAAATTTGATAAAATTGCAAATTGGATAGTTGACTAATTTGATAAGCATCTTGAAGTAATGTCACTTATATTTTTCGTTTAGAAGGAAAAGCTGTTACATTTTTTTTATTCATAACTAGCTGTTGCCCGCGACGTCGCGTCGTCCGCGTGGGATTAGGTGATCAAACCTTCGCCCTCTCCCCCCCGTACGTGATAGCGTGATAATATGTAGCCTAAATGTTGACCCGATCTCTTAGTTATATTCATGCCGAATTTAAAGCAAATCCATGCAGTACTTTTTGAAATTATCCCGCACATACATACAGACAAAAATTCTAAAAACTATATTTTTGGATTCGATATCAATTGCAGATCACGTCCCAATTATTATTTTAAAAAAATATTCAATTTACAGTTTTGACTTTTCTACGGTTTTAATATATGTATGTATGATATAAGTAAAATAAATAAATGGATTGATGTCAAAAAATTATGACGTCACAGTTCTTACCTTCATACAAATTGCATAGAGAGTAACCGTTTTTGACAGTTCAATAAAAGTAATGAATTTGACTAGTTGTCAACTACCCTATTATTTCCCGCTTGTGCTGACTAATGTAACGTTTGTTCGTTTGTTCTAGAAGGTCAGGCGGAGGGCGGAGGCGGTGCGGGGGGCGCAGAAGACGATGAGGAGGAGGACAAGGGCTGGTGGGGGCAGTGCATGAGCACCTGCCCCGCGCCCGTGCAAGACCTCTGCACCTCCAACCGATTTGACAACCTTCATGTAAGTAACACGCTTTAAGATCATCACAAAATTCAATTCAACTGATAATATCGTACAGACGCCAGTATATCTGTCAAATTTCCTTAATGCCTGGTTTACATAATAGGGAATATGCATGTAATTTTTATTCACTAAATTAATACACTTTTGGCTGTAATAAATAAATATGAAAGAATTTTTAAAATACAATTTATCGACAAGAAGTTATAAAGCTTCAAAACTGCTAAGAGAAGTCCGAGTGTAAAATTTACGTCACAACTACACACGCCCGTAAGGCTGTCATTGAATATAGCGTTTTGGTGAGAGGGACAGGTATATGTACTTGTTTAAAACTGTATATCTCGTTTGTTTTTCTACTGATTTCGATATTTTTTTCACAGTTAGTATTCCATTTTTGTATATTTATTGATAAACTAGTTAGATTGCAAATATTTTTTTTCATGCATATTCCCCATTCCAGTCCAGTGATCTAGCGAGATTCCAGTCCAGTGCTGGACTGGATCTGTTACGTTTACATTATACCAGTTATTTAGAAGCCGTTGAAGTGTGAACACTACAGTGACAATGTTTTAAACGTGCCCAATCACTCTTGCTACAAGAAGTTATTAATGAGGTTATAAGGAACTAAAAACAAAGGAACGTTTTTCACATCTTGTCATCGTGTAAAGTATATGTAGTTTATCAGTTGTGTTGGCACCCATAACACAAGCTAATCAATAGCTTACATTGGGGCTAACCAACCCTGTGTGAAAAGCTGTCCCGACATATATTATAAAATTTACTATGCTGTCAAGTTCTAAACCCGAGGTGCTGCCAATAATGTAGTGAATATCCTCGACTGGGGTGGCGCCACGCTATTTCATATAGCGTCGAAGCAAGGGCATCAGTTGCCTTTCTCCCAGCATTACACGGGTTAGAATTTAATTTTATCGACGAAGCCTTTGTTAACACGTTCACAACGATGAAGGTCGTAGTCAGACTCTTCACGTCGGGAGGTAAAATGAAAAAATGTTTAAGTGCTGCGGGAATTTGATTTTATTGAAAGGTTCCGTCATTTTTTGTGAGTTTTTTTAAAGGTTGAACACTTTTAGGGCCAGTTTCACGATTTCCGAATAGCCACTATCTACCAGAGAAATTGGAAAATGGAATAAAATTTGTATGAAATTGTCTACCAAATAAACTATCTGAACCTTAGTCGTAGGTAGTGAAGCCCTTAGAATATTTCTACTACTACTACTAAATATTATAATTAAGTCTTCTCACCTACAATAGCTATCTATCTATCTATCTAGCTAGCTATTAGCTATCATTGAACATCCTTGGCAGTCGTTACGGGTAGTCAGAAGCCAGTAAGTCTGACGCCAATCCAATCAAGGGGTATTGGGTTGCCCGGACCTCCTCAACCCAGTTAGGTTGAGGAGGTCAGATAGGCAGTCGCTCCTTGTAAAACACTGGTACTCAGCTGAATCCGGTTAGACTGGAAGCCGACCCCAACATAGTTGGGAAAAGGCTCGGGAGATGACCTACAATAAATAGCTATCTAAATCTTCGTCCATACATTAGTCTATGAGCACATTGATTTCTTAGCCTACCTTTAATTATGTATATTCGTTCTTTTTCTATTTTTATGATCTAGGCTACTTACAACAAAAAAATTGTAATTTACTTAATGGAAACCTTTAAGTAATCCAATTTGCTATTCTTAGAAAATTTACGATGCGTCGTTGGTAGCGAAACTAGCTGATCACAGCAATTTGTAGGCTAATAACGCAATTTTGGTCGTCTACTCAACATGAGGGTCACTTGTATGCGAAGTTTTAAGGTATCTACGAAAAATTTTGCTAGCATAGATTGAGGCCACAAGAATGCGTTGCGGAGTTGTATCGCAAAAGCGAACGAAAGAAAGTTTTTTTTTGTTGCGATACTGCAACGGAGTGTTGTGTCCTAGCCCTTACTGTGTCTAGTTCTACATGTTAGATTTTTTTTCTTATTTATTCAACAAAAAAGTTACACTATTATTACAGGCTTCGCCTAATGCAATAGTTATGTTCCAAAAATATTCCCAAAACAATACACAATTTTACAAACAAAAAAAAATGAAGTGTATAGAAACAATACACACGGTCCGTAAGATATTTAGGTTTTCGGTTCAGCAGAGCAGCGGGCGACCGCTGATTGTCAATAATTTCCACTATTTGATGACTCTCATACCAGCTTGACATAATGAAATTGATCCATCCCATATAATCTTCCGAACAGTTTACATTTCTTCATCATCAGCCTTTTCATCGTCCCACTGCTGGACACAGGCCTCCTCTCACACAGAGAAGGATTGAGCGTTAAGTTGACATTTAGCTCGTACTACTAGACCTACAAAATAGAAGATTTACAACTTCAGCAAACAGATGGTATGTCGATTGAATTACGAGTCTATTTACACCAGAAAGCAACAAGAAGCCACTCTACCTGAAGAACGATCACAACTCACATAAATCCGATTACTGACCTCCCTAAAATAGAATACTGTCGGCAATAACTTCACATGGAGTAATTTGACTAGTATTTTCACATCAACTGCCAGTCTTCTAGTTTTGTTAACAGTGTTTGGTGGAGCTGTGTGCAGGCTGAGTTGGTGGTGTGAGTGCTTTTTGGAGCTGAAGTTTATTGGACTACAATCTGATAATCTGTCTGATAGGTTCTAGACAGTAAAAACTATCGACTTTTTTTTTTGAGAGCGAAATCACCATCATCCATACTTTAGTATGTAATCTCTTTTTTATGTCTGGACTCTAAAAGAGACTGTGACCCTTGAGTTTGTTTCGGCGTTTCTTCTCAAGGTAGTCATTTAGGAAATGCCGACCTCATCACGTTTTTTTTATAAAAATGTGTTGACGTGTAAAAGTGTTGAGTTCAACCTATTTGCAAAATAAATATCGTTTATCATTTATCTCACTATGTTAAACTCACTATATTCCTTCTGCGGGTCCTTGTGAGCAAAGGCCTTGGTAACTCTTGCAAACAAACCCTCAGCTGTGAGGGGTCGCTGCTACCACTGATAATATAGCATACGTATGGGGATTTAAGGAAGAAAACACTAGAATTGGAAGAATAGGTGATATTGTGGAACAACATTAGTTAACATAACTCTAACACAATGAGCCGTGTGTATGGACTATCAATTCGTGTCGGACTTCGTAGTTAACAATCGTACGATTGATGCGTGTCTAGTGTGAGGACCAAATCTAAACATTTTGAAGCGTTATTAGTTTCACTGGTTAATGTTTAGGTGTTATTACAAAGAGTCTGCGTGTGCGCACACAATTAGCTAAGTGCACGCACACACAGGAGACGCGGTCTCCATTGATGTGCGCGCACGCACGAGCGCTCCACTCAAACTATCAAGAAGCAATCCCAATTTAACATTAGAACAACAATTTTAATGTCGGCGGGAGTTTCGCGGACGATAAATTGTTTTGCTGGGCCTCCGCCGTCGATTCGATGCGTAAATATTTATTTCAAACTAGCTTCCGCCAGCGGTTTCACCCGCGTCCCGTAGGAACAACTCCGCGCACCCGGATAAAAAGTAGCCTATAGCCTTCCTCGTTAAATGGGCTATCTAAAACTGATAGAATTTTTCAAATCGGACCAGTACCTAGTTCCTGAGATTAGCGCGTTCAAACAAACAAACACTTCAGCTTTATAATATTAGTATAGCTTAAAACAGCGACCAGTTTTTTCTTGCGGCGCCTGCTGTAGCGGTGTCCCGGCTGCGGGTGCTTGCTGCACGCTCCGCTTTGTATCATATCCTCAAGTTCCTCCACTTTAGGCACTAAAGCCAGTATGCGGGAATGTGTATAGTAGTTTATTAATAATGCTGTCGGTGAGATGCATTACACAGACACTATCGTGACTAATGGTGTTCGCTAAAAATATTTTCGCAATTTGATTTATTATATTGCCAGCGCGGTTTCACCCGGAACTGCTCTGCGCACGCGGATAATAAGTAGCCTTTGGCCTAACTCGGTAAATAGGTCATTAAGAATTTAAAAATATTACAAATCGGTTCAGTAGTAGCAAACAGACAAAATCTTCAGATTTATCATGTAGTTAATAGTAAAAATGTGTAGATTACACTCTTATTTCGTATCTTTACGCGTAAGAAATTAGGTTACGTACATGAAAACATATCGTTAGTTTTCCACAGATGTTTATTCAGCCTGTTTAACACAAAAAGTACATGATTTACCGCTGGATAATGCTAAAAAGCAACCCTTCCTCTGGCATCGACGAGGTCGCAGATCCCGCCAGCGTCGGGCACATAAAACACGTAATAATGGTGCTGGGCGCAGTATCGAACGTATCTTTTATGGCGCCTCTAAATCACGCTCAGGTGGTTCGCACCGAAATAGCCCGTCACGCTCGCGCCGTCACGCCGTGACGTCACGCACGCCTTCTCCCCCGCGCAGAGTAATTGATAGTGTGACTCGCACATGATGAATTACAACTTCGCTATTTCTTTTATTGCGTTTACGGTAAGTGGTGGGGATAATGAAAAATGCTCATGGATTTTATTGTACCACTGAACACTACAAAACACGTGTCATGTCAAGATTACTTTAAACCATGATATAATATACTTTAATCTACCATCTGCCTAGCCTTTTCCCAAGCTGCGTTCAAATCCTGTGTAGACTACACAGCCAAAATTACCCTATATGAGAATTGTTTTCTCTGTTGGAAAGCTACACTATCCCCGGTGAAAATAGGCTGAAAGAGGCCCGGTGAAAAATGTGTTATCCAGTTACAGTGACAGACGCGGAAGGAACCATGAGAAATTGCATATGTGCATATGTATTTTAACAACCAGACAGCAGCGAACAGGCAAGCTTAACACAAAAATATCGACCGTACCGGGAATCGAAACAGGGACCCTCAGTTCGGCAGTTATAGTTACCATTGCGCGGACGGGTTCGTCAGATGCTGCTTCTTCTTCAACCTTAAGGGTCGGTTCATATCTGACGTAAAATACGCCGAGCGTATCATCAGTCGCAATAACGTATCATCGGTTGAGTGTGAACGGTCAAGTGTTTTTATATACATTTGTCTGTTCTGGCGTAACGCGACCGATAACACGCGACGCATATTCCGTTAGATATGAACCGACCCTTAGTCACCCAATGCTGGGTGTCGGTCTCTTCCAAATCTTTCTACTTCTAGCGGTTTTGTGTTATGGCTATCCAGTGTCTTTCGGCCACTTTAAGAAGATCGTCTGTCCACCTAGTCGGCTGTCTCCCTACATTTTTTCTTAAGGGTTGAGCTACATCTGGCAACACGGAATCGCCTTTTTCCGTCGCCCTTTCTCTTTCTGTCGCTTAGAACTGCCATTTGCTAGACCGAGACAAAAAGCATAATGCGATAGCACGCGGCGGAATCCTCGAGGCGATTGGCTTCACGGACAAAATGCAATGGTCGGCAGGGAGACTCCGGAACGCTGAAGCGGGCGATAGCATGCTAACGCATCCTTTCATCGCCGATCACTTGCTATCGCCTATCACTTGCTACGCGTGCGATCGCCTTTTTTGCCTGCGGAATTCGACAGCGCGCGTTCGCATACGGCAGCATACTGCAGCACGTGGTAGCACAGACGGAACAAATGCGATTCCGTGCTGTCAGATGTGGTTCAACCCTCATTATCTTTCCCGCTCGTGGTCTCCACTCCAACACTTTTGTCAGATACTGATGGCAATCAATTAGTAGATTGCCGAATCTGTCACCTCTGTGACACAATCAGACTTAATAGGGATGCGGACTAGGTCATAAATAAAATACTTTATCATATTCATTTGGTAAAGCATCTTAAAATAATGTCAGTTTAATTTATCGTTTTGAATCGAAAACTGTTTTTATTTTTTTATTGATAATATAATCGAAATAAGTATACGCATGTGAAAAATTTGTGACGTCATCATCATCATCATCATCATCAGCCTATCGCAGTCCACTGCTGGACGTCATTGTGGTGTTTTCATACAAATTGCATAGAGAGTAACCGTTTTTGACAGTTATATAAAAGTATTGAATTTGACTAGTTGTCCGCATCCCTATTACCATGACAGTTTGCCGTATTAGACTTCTCGCCCAGTTAGCGGTAGTTAGCAGTTCGCTACTCGTGTTACTGACGCCAGGTGTCAGCTTTCAGGCGGATAATTTAACAGATGACACTACGTTACAGCTGTATAGGTAATAACCTTATTGCTGATTTTAAGGACAGGTTGTAGGTTAGATTTCAGGTGCAAAAAATTAACATTAATTTCTTACGATTATTATTTTTGGACGACCCCGTTTGTGGAATGGTCGACAGATTGCCGAACAGAGGGTCCCGGGTTCGATTCCCGGTGGGGTCAATATTTGTGTAATGAACACGCTTGTTGGCTGTGATCTGGGTGTAATAATATAGATTTTTTTAAGTAAAAATATATGTAAATATTTTTAGATTATCAGTTATGCTAGTACCCATAATACAAGCTGAATTTGAAGTTTATTTGTAGCATAAATACTTGCGAGGCATTAAAATATAATGAGCTCTATTTAAAAAAAAAAACAGTGTCTTGTACTAGTGCTTAGCTGAAAATCTGCATAAAATCCTTCGTGTTTAATCTTAACAGCGGCTGGACTATAAATTAATTTAAAACATTTCTAGCATCATGATTAGTTATTTGACCAAGCTGTTTTAATCCTATTGTTTATTATAGTCAACCTAGTATAATATACAAAACACCTAGTGTTAATAGGAATGTCATTTCAAGCTTAGATTAAAAAAAATTACCTGCCCTACCATTTCAATATAAAATTGTTATTCGTGCGGCCCGAAATGGTCTCAATATAGTATGAAATATGTCAGCAGACTTCTCCAGCGGCAGGTTTTAATGAAAAATGTTTTGTTGACGCGGCCGATTGTTTGCGGCCGAGTTTGAGACGAACATGGCGGCCAACGAGCCGAATACTTCATGTCAATATCAGTTAGTGTCCGCGACACGGGAGAAGTCTTATAAATGTGGCGCTAATACCTGTATCATTGTATAAAAAAAAAACAATTGTCTAAAATTACACTTCACTGAACTCATTCCCCTTTATTACAAAATATGGTCTTAAAAAAATACCCCCTTTAGTGCTAACTTTAAATCATTTTCTTGAACAATGTTAATTGTCTACATCTAGCACTAAAGCCGGTACTTTTTAAGACCACTTTTTTATAATAAGGGGCACTATGCTTACCTGGATGATGGGTTACGATTCACAAGAAAAATTATTCCCATTTGTCATCATCATAGCATGCTACACCTAATATTAGTAACCCTACTTATATATATATATGGTAAAACTTATGACGTTCTGAGTAGCTGAAAGCTGAGTTAAGAATTTGCAAGGAACTGATTTCCAAATCTTTGAATTTCCATATAGAACTGCTATCTATGTGCCTTGAGCCTGCGTCAGAACTTGTCAGTCAAACATCACTTATCTTGTTCGTCAAACCAGAACTTATTGTCTCCCACTCGTACCGTTTCCGCGTATAAAATGAGATTCCCCTTCCCCCCTGCGTCTGTCACCACCCCTTACCCTTGCGAGCTACTAATCTCCTCGTTTATACCTAAAGGTACCAAGTTTGGCAACACTTACAAAGTTATCCGAGATCTGTCACCGAAACAGATATTAACGACAAATTGGTAACAGTAGGCTTGATTCTCGACGAAATACGAAAGAAAGAAAGAAAAATAATAGAAAAACTCTCGTCGTGTAGAGCGGAGCGAATTGGGTCATTGTGTCAGAAAGCGTCCGACTTACAATACCAGGCGCGCTCCAATACAAGGTCAAATCTTTACAAAATACCAACAATAACGTTTTACATTCCAAGTATATAATACAGGGGCGTTTGGGCACAATTTTAAGGTGAGGACAGTCTATTTGGGGTACAAGAGACGAGGCGTTTTTTTTTGTGGGAAATCATCAAATGCCCTCTCCTCTCTCGGCTAGAGGCAATGTCAGTCTCTTATTGACTAAAACCCAGTATGTTCCTTCTGAAGATTCCTGTGTGCCAGGGCCGCGGTAAATCTTGCGAACAACCCGCAAGTGAGACGAGCTGCTGAATCAGGTTGAAGTCTTGTTAGGGAAACTCGTTTTGATTGCGAAAGGGTTGAGCTAGATTGGATGGGACGAGAACTGTTGCATTTAGAGGTACCGTTGAGCTGGGTACAATGGGAGCCCATAAGCTACGTGCGGGCTCGCGAAGCTTCAGTAAGCCGCATGATGCAGCTCGCTTTGTGTGCTTGCCTCTGTGAAACCTACTAGTTACTGCGCCGGATTTCAGTACAAAATTTTCAATAGAAATAATATATATGTATTTGAGCAATATTTCATTCAGAACTTATTTATTTGGCCCAATGACTAAGCATTGCCATACAACGTGGTAATGTTGCTAGCTTATTAGTTATAACTCCAGGCGGGCAGCGATGAACAGGAATTTTTTGATGATAATAGTTAATAAGGATTTTTTTTGTTACTTCAATATATTATCAATATTTATTGAAATGATATTTTTTTTAATATTATGTAATTCTACAATCAATGGGCTATCTAATACTGAAATCATTTTTTTTTAAATCGGAACAATCGGAAAATGCTAAGATTAGCGCGTTCGTACAAACAAACAAATTCTTCATCTTCAGAATAGATTACGTGGGAGTACGCTAATCTAAAACTAAGCTTTGAATGATTAAATTAAATTGAATATCAATAAAACATTCTGTAAGAAGCAAGGGGAAAAGCCGACAAAATATGGGAAAAAGTTTTATCAAAAAAAAAATGTGTAGCTAGCAGATCCCGGTTTACATCCAGCAGGCTTAGCATGACAACCGTAGAAACAAGTTTTGTCTACCGGAGAATGGACATAATGACAGAAAAGTGACAGATTGACGTAAGATTTCTTTTCTCATTTTTTGAAGAAATTTTTCTTCTCTTCGATCGGCATAAGTCTACATGTAATTATATGCGCATTAACAGGTCGCGCCATGCTCGGACAGACGACATGTTGACATTGACAGAAAAAGCTTTTTCTTTTCCTGATAGAATAGATATAGAATCGCCATGCTAAGCCTGCAGGACAGCTACACACGGGGAGGTAGAAATACTAAATTCTCACGTGAGCCGTAATCCGGCGCCGCTCGCCGCAGCATCCATCTCCAGTGTAAGCTTGCAAATCTGTGACACGCTTCGGCCAAACCACCGCACTCCTGGTTGCACAAACCTACACTTATATTAAATAAGCTTCGCCCGTGTGTAGCTTAAATTCCTCTTGTGTCAGTTTTCACGATATGCGGCAAGGGATTAACGTAAAATGCTGCATTTTGTATGTCATACAGCTTACCAACAATAATGTTCCAATTTTGAAATGTATCCTGGCGTGTTTTGTTGGGATTTGGCTTGTAGAATTGGGTAGATGTCTATGTAGGTCAAAAATAAAATAGTTTATCATTTTATTCATTTTGTAAAGCATCTTAAAATAATAACAGTTTAATTTATCGTTTTGAACGAAATACTGATTTTGTTTTTGTTTAATTGATGTGAAAAATATGTGACATCATAGTTTATGTTTTCGTACAGATTGCATACAGAGTAACCGTTTTGGACAGTTCAATAAAAGTATTGATCATTGGACTAGTTGTCAACTCGCGTATTCGTCAGTAAAGGTATTAGCTTCGTTGGAGCTTTTTCATAGTTCTGTAATTTTTTTGTGTAGTTTTTCATAAAAAAAAGTTTTTTAATGCGATGTTAGATATAGTACTTAACGAATAATAATTATGCAAAGCCGCTTTGCCCTCCTCTCATTACGAACAGGCTCGCACTCCCAAGTTATAATTATTTCAATGTATGATAATCGTATGCATTATTTCAATGGAAGCTAGACATGTTCTCATAATCAGCGAAAAGAAATTATCGTTCAAGTTTAGTAACTTTTCTACCGTCACAGTCGATAGAGGTATATCGGCTAAGACTTGGACGACTAGTAGAATTCGTTCAGCGAGATAATTCGAAGGAGTTACCGCCGAAGATACAGACGCCAGCACATCAAGCTACTCAACAATCGGTCAAATTTCCTCAACAGATTTTCAACTTTATCATTAAAGCATAAAGTTCAAAATTGATTGGGAAAATTTGTCAGTCTAGGGTAGCCTACTGTGCTAGCGCCTGTGCAATTATGGGTTTGCCGGGGCTGTGAGTTATGCGCAGGTGTCACCGCCCTGGCACGCAGAGACCTCCAGAAGGATCATAGTGGGTTTTAGTCAGTAAGAGTGTGACACTCCCTTCAACTGTATCCTCAGCGGAAGGTTTCATATAAAAATCGCCAAATATGACACTCTGACACTCCTTCCCATTCCACACACAGTGGGAGTGCCTCATCTGATGATTACCCTTCTCAAAAAAAAGTACCCAAATTGTTCAATTTTCTTCCACGTCTGAAGAATCCTTAGGTATGTAAAATTCGTTTTATTTACAATTATTTCCGATGTTGCCTAGCACAACTGCCCCATATTTTCCTCTTAATTATAATTTGATGAGACTTTTACGTGAGACGCCGCCGGGCGAATCTTTTGTTAATTACTTGAACAATTAAGTACTTTGACCAGCTGAGTCTGCGCTGTAGAGCATAAAGAGGATTATAGATACAACCATTTGATGGACCGGCTTGTGACCATCATCTCCCGAGCCTTTTCCCAACTACGTTGGGGTCGGCTTCCAGTCTAACCGGATTCAGCTGAGTACCACTGTTTTACAAGGAGCGACTGCCTATCTGACCGCCTCAACCCAGTTACCCGGGCAACCCAATACCCCTTGGTTAGACAGGCATCAGACTTACTGGCTTCTGACTACCCGTAACAACTGCCAAGGATGTTCAATGACAGCCGGGACCTACAGTTTAACGTGCCATCCGAAAAACAGTCATTGGTGTCCAAGATATACTTAGAAAGTACATACAAACTTAGAAAAGTTGTATTGGTACTTGCCCGTCCTGGAATCGAACCCACGCCCTCACACTTAAGAGGTTGGCTGCTTAACCACCACGACTTTTTACCTGCATGCTTGTGACCATGAAGGAATAAACCCCTATTCCTCAAGGCCAAGTGCCTTATAGTTCAGGCACACAGAAGTTCGGCTTGTATCGATCACACACCGAGCTGCACCCGCGACATGACATTCCAATTAGTGGTTCATTTACTGGCGACTGCCCGCGGCGTTGCTTGCTGTTTTCTATATAAATAGTTCCTAGTAATACGTATAGACGCCAGCACATCAAGCTTCTACAATCTGTCAAATTTCCTTAATAGATTTTCAACTTTATCGCTGAAGTATTTGGTTCAAAGTTGATTGGGAAAGGTTACAGTTTCGGGTAGCTTGATATGCTGGCGTCTGGTCGTCTGGCTGCTCTCACACGTTGTTTAACGATTATCTTCTGTTCATTCAGGAAATGGATCTTATATCCATGTAACTCATATCAATATGTTTTTTTTTATCTTGTAATCACAAACTAGCATACATTTTAAACAATATTGAAGCGATATAACAAAATAAAGCTAGGTTGCCAATTTAATTTTCTAAAAAAATAAAGATTACTCCAAACAATTTTTTTGAGAAAATATGAAAGTTACACTTTTTTGTAACAGAACTTACAGACATGTAGATAAATACTTTATTATCGTTGTCTAGCACAACACTGGCTTGCAACTCATTTAGAATTTAATACCTATTGTCAAAATATTCGAGCAATTGTAAAGCTGCGTGTCAATCCGCGGACGAACAAAGTGCACTCGTGTGGCACGCACACAGTCGCTCAAGTCAATAATAAACGAGTACCTAATGCTTTCCCGACTTACATTCAGAGAGGGAGTAAAGGTTCTAAGTATGGTTACCTCTTAAAGATAAAAAAACTACAAAAAAAATATTCAAATTTGGCTGAAAAATAGCACTTTTGGAAGGTCAATTAGGTTTTTCTAGTATTTACAAAAGAAAAGTATAATAAGTATGTTTGTCAGTTGTCTATTACCCATAGCACAAGCTCTGCTTAGTTTGGGACTAGATGGTGTTGTGTGAATGTATGAAGCTTATTATATTTATAGATAATATTATATTAATTTTACGAAAGACAGCCTTCAAAAACGCACCAGTTCCTATGTTTTATATCTAATGCTGGGTCTACATTATTGGCCGAAGATTCGAGTCATGTTGGCGTGATAAAACATCATGTCTTAATGATCTTGTCAACATAAGCGAAGATTCTTCGTGTCGTATCTTCTTTTTTGTAAGTCTGCTGCATAGTGTAACCACCCTAACGAATATTAGACATCACAATATTACAACCCCCCGATAGCACTCCGCCGATGTAGCCGGCCACGCTATCGTGTTAATACGGTTATTCGCCTTACCCCCACTAATGTAGCCCCAGCGTAAAGGAAACTCCAACTTGACTAATGAAAACTACGTTACTATCATAAAGATCTCCGCTTTGAAATGCTAAAATTCATTAATCGCATGACAAACAGACATATCAACTGCCTGACTCCGCATTGAGCTCGTAAAGAAGTTAAACTCTCGTAAAACAGTATTGTAATCGCTATCGGGATTTCACGACAAACTTGTTCGCTCCGTTGTTCTTAAGCAAACTAGTTCAATCATATCGCGGCGTTCAATCTTCGGCAAGTCTTACCGGTGACGTGACGTGGGACCCTCCCCCCCGCCACGCTGATCCTGACATGCCGATGGATGTTTTTTCATATTGTTTGCAAAATCCACGGATTTGACGTAATTTACAAACGCAATGGGGTTGGCGTGAATACGCTGTTGAAAGGTTTATGCCGAATGAAATGAGACGTATCCGATTTCGCGTACGTAAGCTCTAGCTCCCGAATTGAATCCATGATATTTCTACCTGTTGTTTTTTAGCGAAAGGACAATTTAACAGCTACTTAGCTGCTTAACAAAGATTTATTTAAATAAAGTAACGGTGGCAGTCTTAGCAACATTTTAGCCACCTCGAGATTAAAACAAAAATCGGAGTCGACGGCGCGTGACAGTGTTTATTAATTTTGTTGAGGAAAAACAACAGCTTTACAGCAGTTTATGATGTCCATTTAATAATGCTCAAGTAAATGAGCGGACAAATTGTGTACATAAAGCCAAGATGGCCGACACTTGGATTACTTGAACCTTGGGATTTTATACGCCGAATATTTTTTTTTAAATTGCTGTTGCTTTGTCGGGTTATTTGCGGGCTAACTTTTTTGTTATTGCGTTTTAAGAATGCTATCTTTTTTATGAGTGCTTTATGATGAACGAAGCTTAACTTTGCCACGTCAAAAAAAGAAAGACGTGCCCTCAGCGCCAAGTTAAGAATTAATCCTACCTACAATATAGTAGTGAGTTTTTTCATGGAAATATGACGTCTTTATTTATTTTTTATTATATTTACAACTTATTTACAAACACTATTTACAATATTAATGGAAAGAAAAATAAAAAATATTGTAATAAAGTAGTGAGTTCGGAATTGTATCGATTAAAACTGACTATCAACTTTTTACTTTAAAAGTCTGTCATGTAATCGTGAACGCTGCGTTTGTGCACTTTTTGGCTTGTGTATACCTGACTGTGGCGGTCAAAAGATTGACAATTAAAATGTATATTTATGAGTATGAATAGCCGCAAAATCCACAGAGGACTGTAACAAGCAGGCACGAACTAAAGATGTGGTTGGAGCGCTTTATGTGTGAGCCAGTCGGCCGATGGCATGTGGCGGGATGTCCAGTACCTTCACTACGCTAGCGTTGACACTAGCGCTGGCTCGAAGCCAGTACGTTGAGCTGTTTTACTAACCCAACACATGTTGAAACATGTTGAGGCAAGGCTAGCTCCTATAAGGCTGTGTCCCCAGTAGGCAAACTGTTAGCGGCCGACTGAGTCTGCGGCGTACCGATTTAGTACGCCCTTCCATATGTTTGAAATGGAGTGTCCACAGTCTGCTAGTTTTGCGCTCACTATACGCAGTTTGCAGCATTACGCGCGCTGACTATAGCAGTGAGCGGCCGACTCCCACCAAAACCGGTTCTAGTCGTTTGCGACGCACGAAAATTGATTAGAGTTTGCAGCTAACTCAAATTTCAGTTTGCCACAAATTTGCGGCTAACTCAGTCGGCCGCTAACAGTTTGCCTACTGGGGACACGGCCTAACATTACGTCATGAGAGCTTTTCATTCCATCAGCAGATATTTTTGACGTAACAAGATTTGTGAACACAGGTAACTGCGCATCTGTTTACGGCAATGAAAAGGCAAACAAATATATTATTAAAATTCATATTTTCCCCGACGACACATCCAAATAAACACTGAAAGCAAAATTAAATACATGTGAGTGGATTTTTTACGTTAGCTTTGATTATACGGAATATAAATACGAAAAAAATGTTGCCTTGTCAGGTGTTTTTAGCTTTCGGGGAGCGAGTCGCGGCGGTATCGGCTGGCTGTCCTGATGTTTGATTGTTTGTTCGGAATGGGCTCCAAAACTACTTGACCGATTTAAATAATCTTTCACTGTTGGGAAGCTACACTATCGCCGGTGAACATAGGTTATGTTTTATCCAGGTACAGAAAAAACCGTGAGAAACTGCTTCTATTTAAATAAATAGATATTTAGTTATATTCATTTTGGGAATAAAATCTTTTATGTGTATAGCTCACGTATCAATTTGTACTACGCAACTCTTAGTCGTAAAAACACGATCCATTTTTTTTAATAGTTATTCAAACTCAAAATCGTTTATTCAAACTTGGCTGTAAAACAGCACGAACGTCGAATCACTACATAGTATAAAACAAAGTCGCTTTCTCTGTCCCTATATCCCTTTGTATGCTTAAATCTTTGAAACTACGCAACGGATTTTGATGCGGTTTTTTTAATAGATAGAGTGATTCAAGAGGAAGGTTTATATGTATAATTTTAGTATCACCATTGCACTCGTGCGAAGCCGGTACGGGTCGCTAGTATTACATAAACTATTTTCCTAGCTATACAAGAAGCGTAACAGTTGGAGCTCCATAGTTTCTGTTCGGAGTTAAACACGGTGAAACATATCCTCGTACACAGATGTGCAATGCTCAGCCAGGAGTGAAGGGACCTACGTCACGAGGCGCGAGACACGAGGCGTGAGGCGTCGACACATAACGTGATGTCACGCGCGACAGACTCCGCGACTTTCGTGACCCACTGAACTCTGACGTCACGATGAAACGTCACTTCTATAACAAACCATGTACAAGGTTCTGAACTCGCGTTGGTTTCGATCTTTTCAGAAGGTTTTGCGTCAAATAACTTTTTTCGTCGGTTTTTTTTATAGCCTGATTGATGGGCATCAGGTCAGAGAAGGATTGAGCGTTAATTACCACGCTTGCTCAATGCGGGTTGCTGATTTCAAACTTTATAGTCCAGTTTTCCTCGAGATGTTTTCGTTCACCTCTAATCCGTCTTTGGTATGCATTGGTATTAACACGACCTGGAACTGAACCCACACACTCATAATTAAGAGGCTACTGCTTTAACAACTAGGCCACCATGACTTTTTCTTATATATATTAACTTGGGCTTCTATGAAATAAGCCTCTTGTCGCCTCGCGCATGGGCAGTAGTGTTTTGAAGGTACAATTATTTTTGACCTTCGTGATGTGATATTCTACCAAATAAATAGTTAGCGCGTATTCTATCAGATATTCATCTTAATCCTGATCTCTCTCCGGTCATGTCGGATTGCCGTCCCATCGGACTATGAGAGTGAGGCAATAGAGAGTGCACCTGTATCTGCGCGAATGCTTGTGCACTATAATATGTCCTGCGCAGCTGGCTGAGCTTTATAAAAGAGAACGGCCGCCGTAGCCGACAATCGGCCTGGATGCCATCATTAAGTTTATTATCAATATACAATTTGGCAAACTAAGCAACTTTTTCAGCATTTTTTATGACTATTCAAAACCCTCTGATAGATCGTTGTGGTCCACAGAGTCGGTCGCCTCATAACTAATGGCGGCATCTGAAGGGTTAAGTGAACAAATGAAGCCCGGACAGTTACAATCTTGATGTATTATGCTGTTGTCCTCGCAGCCAGAAGCGCGGGCGGTGTCACGGACTTAGTTCGTCTCCAGTTTCCGAAGATATATTAACTTTCCAACCTCTTCTAATGAGTTTAAAATTATTTTGCAATTATTTTGAAGATTGATTTGTATAGTCCATCAATTAATATGACGATCATGGTTATCGTGAAGGGTGAGCGTTTTGGGGGCTGTCTTTTGTTTTGACGTTCGAAAATTTTGAATTTTTCAGCCTAATTTGAATAAAATGATTTGTCATTTCAATTTTGATAGGTATTTGCTCAGTTTGCCTTATGGAAATTTTACACTTTGTACCAATGCAGGACCATGCATGCATGCACATGCGTTCCTAAGGACCAAAATCGAAAGGATCAGATGAAACAAAGCTCAAATGCTTTACTACAGGCTTAGTATCAGTAGATGTCGAGATTCTTCTTATTGCTCCAGTGGTCCTCGCGCTCGGTAACAATGCACTTTGAACTCGGATAGCTATGATTTATTCCAATTGCTGCTCGCTTTATTTATTCTTTGTATTTCTTGGGGCAGCGGACTTTGAAGGCGGAATACTTGAAGGGAATTGCGCAAATCGCCATTGAAATTGGATTCGACGCGATAAAATAATGGTCCTTTTGTTCGATGTTATTTTATAAGATGTTATTGTGTGAGAGCTTTGCTTACTTCAATCTTACTTTGTATGTTCCCAGTTTTGTAGTGAAAATACATAGTACATGATTAAATGCTAATAATGTGTCAGTATCAGGCTTTTTATCGTAAAATATAAAGGTCGCTGGAAGACGCTGGATGCATGTCGCTTCCAACCGGTATATGTGGAGATCTATAGAGTAGGCATATGTTCAGCAGTGAGCGTCCTATGGCTGAGATGATGATGATGACGACTACTGAGCACAGGCCTCCTCTCACACAGAGAAGGATTGAGCGTTAATCACCAAGTTTGCTCAATGCGTGTTGGTGATTTCAGTCCTTTTTCTGAAGGTGTTTTCCTTCACTTGTAATCAGTCATCGGTGTCCATGATAGAGGTATAAAGAAAGTATATATGACCTAGAACAGTTGCATTAGTACTGGCCTGACCTGGAATCGAGCCCGCTCACTCATTAATACTTAAAAGACTGGTGCTTTTACCATTGGGTCACCACGACTTTTTATAATAAATCATTTATTTATTGTCACTAAAACAGTTCATTTGTAAGTAAGTCTACTGCGCTATGAGCTCTTCTAATAAAGATTTTATTCGATCAAACTCTACACTGAAACTTGGTTATAAAAACAGGTGTTTCAAAATGCGTTTTATTTAAGTTAAAAATAATCAAAGTCGTTTTAATTCAATACAGCGAGTGGCGCTCAACTTTGCGCTCATTATATTTGAGTTTGAAGCAAGTTTTAATGATGG
Source organism: Heliothis peltigera (assembly GCA_958496145.1). Taxonomy (NCBI): domain Eukaryota; kingdom Metazoa; phylum Arthropoda; class Insecta; order Lepidoptera; family Noctuidae; genus Heliothis; species Heliothis peltigera. Next base: position 1,162,916 of record OY292321.1, read on the forward strand.
TTCGATCGCACCTCGCCGCCTCCAGTCGACGATAATTACGATATTTTCTCTCGTTCACGAGTAAATCTAAAAAGGACGTCACGTACATGTTTTTGGTTTAAATTAATTGCAAACAAAAGTTGATTTTGATAGCAAAAGTTTGTATTATCTATACTAATATTATAAAGCTGAAGAGTTTGTTTGTTTGAACTGGAATCTCAGGAACTACTGGTCCGATTTGAAAAATTATTTCAGTGTTAGATAGCCCATTTAGCGAGGAAGGCAGGCTTTATCCGGGTGCGCGGAGTTGTTCCTACGGGACGCGGGTGAAACTGCTGGCGGAAGCTAGTTTGTAATAACTTGTTATAAATCGGTGTTTAGTTTTTTGCGTTTCAAGCACATTGTATTGCGAATCTATTCTTTTTCTCAATGGCATCTTTATCTGCTCATATCTCATTATTATTCTGATGTTTTGTATTTCTGAACGGCACGTAGAAGAGATCCCTTAAATTGCTGGCTCGTGCCTAATATAGGCCGTACTAGTCGATCAATCATAAGATTAAGCAACGCTTAGCGCAGTCGGTCCGTGGATACGCGACCAGTTTCTTCGTGTTTCGGAAGGCACGTTAACTTATGGGTCCCGGCTGTCATTTGAACATCTTTGACAGTGGTAACGGGTAGTTATAAGTAATCAGGGAGTCTGATAATCAGTCTAACCAAAGGGTATTAGGTTGCCTTAGTTGAGGTCAGATAGGCAGTCACTCCGTGTAAAACACCGTTTGGAAAAAGCTAGGCAGACGATAATAATTCGTTTGTTGTTATCGAGCAATTAGTTTGTATGACTTCACCCTCACACACTCGCTAGTATTTCATTTGTACAGACGCCAGCACATCAGGGTACTACAATCTGTCAAATTTCCTTAGTAGATTTTCAACTTTATCACTAACTAGCGACCCGCCCCGGCTTCGCACGGGTGCAATGCTGATACTAAATACACTACAGAAAAACTCTCAAACTCGAAAATAACAGTACTTCTTCAATATTTAATGGATGTTATTATACATACAAACCTTCCTCTTGAATCACTCTATCTATTAAAAAAACCGCATCAAAATCCGTTGCGTAGTTTCAAAGATTTAAGCATACAAAGAGACATAGGGACAGAGAAAGCGACTTTGTTTTATACTTTGTTGTAGTGAAGCATACAATTTAGAACCATAATGGTTCTAAATTGTATGGGGAAATTTGACAGTTTCGGGTAGCCTGTTGTGCTGGCGTCGGTACAACACGTATTTCAGTGTTAGACGTGTGAAGCATGAACCGTTAACAAAAGAACGAAACTTTAACAAAAAATTCACTCGTTCGTAATGAAAGAAACGCTTTTAATATTTACGATCAAAGAAAACTCCAAACAGCGCGTATCTTTTCAAGTTTGCGGCGGCGTTCGGGTCGCTTCGGTCGATTTCGGGTGCGCTCGGCTCCTCGCCGCGGTAACAAGTTGGTGTTGGAGCTAACTTTGTAACTGACAGATTAGCTTGCTACTAATGTACACTATTGGCACATTGGTAAAGCGCTTAATTACCTCCCATTGTAACATATCGGACATTGTTACGGAATATCGGTGTGTGCAATTTATTTCGCACAACCTCAGGCAAGACTCGGATAGCTCGTTGGAGGGGGTGCGGTTCTACGCAGGTGGTGGGTTTGTTGCTACCTCGTGAAAAACGAAGAAACACAGGATTTACTGGTTAGGTTGCTATTGCTTACACACTTCTTAGAGCGCCACCAAAGCTTTGGAATAAATCAATAATTAAACAAAGTAGTATGTTATTCAGTTGTAATATATGTAAAACAGTTTGCAAGAGACTCGAATGGTACCTACTAGTATATTGGTAGTATGTAATTGTGAAACCTGCAGTTCAAAGGGATTTTCATTGCAATGGGAAATGTTTGGAACTAGGCTGCTTGATTTAAATCGATATGCATTGCAAAAGTTTGATTACTTTTAGTTTGTCCATTAAAAATACAATAGATATAATATTGCATGTTGCCGGCGCGTACGCGATGTTACAAACAAAAGCAATGCATATAGAAACAATTGCAATATTTCAAACGGCCCCGTAGTGGTTCCAAGCGTGAGCACGTGGTACATTTCTGCTCGGCAATCCCTTTGTAGAGTCTAGAAACTCTCACAAAGCAGCCCAGAGTCTCGAAGTTGGTGGACCACCGTACCTGGGAGGGCACGTGAAACCATCTTTTCCATATGGTACCCAGTAACAGTCTTTGTTTCAATTCCACGTCAAAGGCAGTGAGACAGATATTGTGAAAACTCTGCCACTAGAGCTCGCTAGTTGCTTCAATATACAGGTAACTCGATAAGATGAAAAATGATTTCAAATTCCATGTAAATACAAGGATTTATTAAATAGGAGTTTAGCATCTAATTTATTCACTTCATCATCATCAGCCTTTTTATCGCCTCACTGCTGGGCACACACAGCTAGCGTTTATCACCACGATTGCTCAATGCGGGTTGATCATATCAGTTTTTCCTCGAGATATTTTCCTTTACTTTTAATCAGTTATTAGTATCCAAGATATACTTAGAAAGTGCAGATAACTTAGAAAAGTTGTATTGGTAATTTAACGACCGCACACTCATAATTGAGAGCTCTAACCACTAGGCTACTACGACTTATTCCCCCCACATTGATCAAGCGAAATAATATCCAAGTTATTGTAGTTGTACCGACCTTTGAGCGATACATCGGACACTTTTACATCACAAAGCTCCCTCGCAGCTCACAGAAATTCTACTACATACAATAATAATCTTTGTGTTAAGCGAAGCGAACGTTATTCGCGTTTGAATGTTAATGCACTATTGTTGTACAATAGTCTGATCGTTTCATCTCCATCATCTCCCGAGCCTTTTTCCCAACTATGTTGGGGTCGGCTTCCAGTCTAACCGGTTTCGGCTGAGTACCAGTGTTTTTACAAGGAGCGACTGCCTATCTGACCTCCTCAACCCAGTTACCTGGGCAACCCAATACCCCTTGGTTAGACTGGCGTCAGACTTACTGGCTTCTGACTACCCGTAACGACTGCCAAGGATGTTCGATGACAGCCGGGACCTACAGTTTAACGTGCCATCCGAAACACAGTCATTGGTGTCCAAGATATACTTAGAAAGTACAAACAAACTTAGAAAAGTTGCATTGGTACTTGCCCGACCTGGAATCGAACCCATGCCCTCACACTTGAGAGGTTGGTTCTTTAACCACTAGGCCACCACGACTTTTTTCTCTGTCTGATCGTTTGTTTTTATTTATAATTCGTGGTTGAGTTGACAACAATGCATTTTAATGAGGCGTCGAGCGCCAAATGTTTTATTATACCTAGTTGAAGTGTTTTGGTTCGCGACCGACGCTTAATTACAAGCTCTCTGGTTTTCACCAACAAATTGTTTTTGTCGGTCAAATTACATGCTAATTTGATAAAGTTACGACCGTACCGGGACGCGATGCAATTATTGAAGCGTATAACGCAATTATTTATAGGGAATCGTGCATCATGTGTTTGTGAAATGCTCACGCATTGGTGCGGGTGATGTTGTGGAGGGCTGATGTTATATATGGCGAATGCTTTCAATTTTGGTAGCTGAAAGAATACGACGACATAAGGACCAATAAATTACTAGTAATTAAGCTACCAAGATAAGACTTGTATCTGCTAACAAATTTTCCAATACCAGTTTTGATTTCCCCGATCGATACAAGTTATTATACATATGTATAATGTAATATCGAGATGAGACAGGTTTTCACACACGATCGTTTAGCCAAAGGGTAAGCTATTGATTAGCTTGTGTATTGATAAACTACATAATACTTTACACATTACTTATAAATACATATTATAACACCCAGACCACAGTCAATAAGAATGCTCATCACACAAATGCCAACCGTACCGGGAATCAAAATCGGAACTCTCAGCTCGGCAGCCCAGCTTGGCTACCATTGCGCGCCAACGGGGTCGTTGAAATGCTATGTAGTTCTTCCTTAATAGCATATTAACAAAATGCTTAGCAAAACTGTTACCCTCGACAGACAGTATTTTATGTCAGCTTAGGTTTTACGAGCGCAATTGTAACGCTCGCCCGTACTCTCTTCACGAGGGTAAACTGCCCTATTTAGGCCGAATAATCCCTACAATATTGTTCATAATAGTCTAATATTACAATATGTGTATATTTCCATAAACAGGCCGAAATCCTTTCAGGATAACGCTGAGGGTTATCCGGGAACCTGTTAATAACTATAACGAGACATGACGAGTTTGTGAGTACGGCAACTTACCCTCGGAGCGGGGGGTGGGGGTGCGGGCTCGCAGGGGGTAACATGTCGGAGCTAGTTACGCGTAGTATGCTATGATGTTTCTTATCATGGTTGAAGTTCACTTACAAGTATTGTTCGTTTATATCTTACCCGTAATTATGGGAATTGGCTGTTAGAAAACATTTGGGTATGTTACGGTATGTATCGAATCATTTTTTATGTCGATATTTTAGTACGAGTAGGTATAAGTCGTGGTGGCCTAGTGGTTAAAGCACCAGCCATTCGAGTATGAGGGTGCGGGTTCGATTCCAGGTCAGGCAAGTACCATTGTAACTTTTCTAAGTTATACGTACTTTCTAAGTTTATCTTGGACACCGGAAGGAAAACATCTCGAGGAAACCTGGACTATAAAGTCTGAAATCACGAACCCGCACTGAGCAAGCGTGGTGATTAACGCTCACTCCTTCTCCGTGGGGGAGGAGGCTTGTGCCCAGCAGTGGGACGATAAAAAGGCTGTGATAATGATGATGATGACAATTTAAATACCGTATAATCTGATGTGATAAACATTGATTCCTAACACTATTTTTACTATAATAAAGTGCAATATAGACATAACAACTCGCCGTTCGCTGTATACAGGTTACTCATGTAATACAAAAGTTGGAACCTCGCAACACATCCCACGTCTCCACAGACTGGATTCAAATTATTCAGACAGATGTTCAGCGATACGGTAAAAGGTAACCGAGGGTCATGGGGTATCCAAATTATTATAAAAGCCTCTCAGGGTCTATTGTGAGGGCAGTCTGACCCACTAACGCTTTCCCTCCCTTGATCGGTCGCGTTTGTAAGACACCGTCTATCAATGAAGACAAGTTTTTTGAAGTTTTTTTTTTCGAAGGTTTTGTTATTATTAGAATTGGTTGGTGGTTGTACAGGCGCCAGCACATCAAGCTACTACAATCTGTTTAATTTCCTTAACAGATTTTTTACTTTATCGCTGAAGGATATGGTTCAAAATTGATTGGGAAAATTTTACAGTTTCGGGTAGCTTGATGTGCTGGCGTCTGTACATGATTATTATCGTATCGTGATGACTCTTTAGAAAAACATTTTTTTCGCTATTTTGTTATTTTATACTAATATCATACTTTTTAATACACATAGACTTGTCATCATCTCAGGTTCAAAGTTGATTGGGAAAAATTTTCAGTTTCGGGTAGCTTGATGTGCTGGCGTCTTTACAACAGAAATAATATCTATTATATAATATAGATATTATATCTATTATATAATATAGAAATAATTCCTATTCAGATTAATTCCTTAACGGTAATTATTTTCTGCTTTTTCTATTCCGAAAAATGACAATATTTTCACCCATCCACAAACCGACCGCGCCAAGCGTTGCTTAACCTTATGATCGATCGAACCATGCGGTTGTTACTTACATAAACTCCTCTAACTTTAAGAATTATAAGTTTACATCCAGTACATTTTCCGTCTTATATTTTAAGACTTATAAGAAGGAAAATTGTACAAGTGTGAAATCGGATTGCACAGTGCAATTACTGTGTAATGCATTAGCTCGACTTTAAGTAGACTTGCGAGTGTTCCATGTGTCCGGGTAATTGGACGCATCGAGTTACTTAAGAAATAACCACTAGTGCCCCGCGCTGCTGATAGCTACCTCGTATGCCCTGCTCAATGAACTGTAGAAACATTATTAAAGATTTATTTAAAATTTATTTTAATTTATAATTTTAAATTAAACAACAATTAAATTGCATAATAATCATATTTTTAAGATGAATCGCCTAGCGATCTTTTTGGTCACTGCTGCAAATATTTTCTTAATTTACATTTACAATTTTTTTTTTAATTTACATTTTTATTAACTGCATAGACCTACCTCTTTACAGAATTTAAAAAAAATATATCTTATATAATACAAGTTTTTACATAAAAAAATAAAAGGTGTCGAAAAATTCATCCCCATCGCTGTCTACTGGGAGCGTGCCCAAGAGGCAGGCAGGATTACCACGTTGAATGGTAATGCTTATTCTCTGGCCACAGTAATAGCCAGCCTTTGGGTCACGGGTAACCTCAACCAGCCGATTAGATAGCTCATAATATATTTTAATAAATAAATAAATAATACATTTACGAAATGTAATAATACGATACGATGTGTGAACACTTCTATAGGCACCATTTTCTAAGCAATGTAATATTACGACCTACAGATGTTTTTGTGAAATTTAAGAGAAAATAGAGCCTTTCTTTTAAATTAATAGCGTTTAATATTAGTCTAAGTTACGAGCGAAACCAATATCTTGATATTATACGGTCCGGCTATTTTATAAGCAAGTAATCTCGTCTCAGTGTGAAACGATAGATCAATACAAGACTTATTTTTCTTTATAGCAGTAAATGAGCGTCTCGAGAGGATTGCCCTTCAAATAAAAGGCTGAAAGACTGATTTTGTTTACCTTTGCCTAAGAAGTTTATCGGCAAAATTGATCATCAATTTTATCCCGAAGCTTTACCTCTCGACTGTCTAAAGATCACCATGTATACATAAGAAAAAAAAAGAAAAAATCTCCACTTGTCCTATGAAAAATTAAAAATAAACATATATAAAAAACTTAAGTTAAGTATTTAGGTAATTTTCATTTGAAATTGTGAATATTTTCAAATTAAATCGGGAAATGTCATATCTCATTTGTTTTTTATTACCTAAGACATTTGAGGGGTTAAACTCTACTGTACTCGTAGATCGAGCAATTTGAGTGGCGTTCGGTTTGTCTATGTTATTACAAAAATGTTAAAAACACATAAAGGGAAATTGCATAGACCCCCGGGCGATGACGTCAGAAACAATTTGAGGAGACGTTTGTTGATAAGGCCCCCTTTATCAACGGTAATTATGAATAAACAGTGGGACGGTAATGAGACTCCCGCGCGTCTCGCCTTCGGCTAGTACCGAGCTCTCAATACCGCGAATGTTACGGGCACAATATGCTGCCAACTTGTGTGGAAACGACGACATTACTAAGAGATACCTACTCCTTAATCTGAGTACTTGCATGGGTGCTTTATCTTCAATTAATTTTAAATCATTTATTTCACTTTAACATATCATCATAGTATAAAACAAAGTCGCTTTCTCTGTCCCTATGTCCCTTTGTATGCTTAAATCTTTGAAACTACGCAACGGATTTTGATGCGGTTTTTTTTAATAGATAGAGTGATTCAAGAGGCAGGCTTATATGTATAATTTTAGTATCAGCATTGCACCCGTGCGAAGCCGGGGCGGGTCGCTAGTAAAAATATTAAGAAAACTCCATGGAATCCTGTCATCAGCAATCGTCGCGAAAAACACGCTCAAAGCCAGCAGAAAGATGTTGTCAGAGTGTAGGGGTGACAGGAACTCATATGGATCAGCCGTTACTGCATCAGTACTACTTAACAGCATTATCATCTGCCTTGCCTTTTCCAAGCATTGCTGGGGGTGGCTTTCATTCTAACTACCAGTCTGGATAATGATTGCCTATCTTACCTCCTCAACTTAGCCAAGTATCTCAACTCCTCCTTATAAAACAGGTTGTCAGACTTTATGACCTGTGTATCTACATGACTGTCGAAACCTACAATTTAATGGGTTCTCACTTATTTGACCAAAATGAAACCAGAAACCTTTGCCCCCAGGTGGAGATGCTGTACCAGCGTTACTTCCTCCGCATGAACCAGACGAACATGACACACCTACTGGGGCTGTTGCTGGCTGTGAGCGTGGGGCTCATGGCTGTGCAGATCCAAACGCTGCTGATAGCACAAGGCCTGCTCACCCAGGCCGAGTCCCACAACAACACCTATATGGACAACTTTAAGTATGTTTTTTGTTTAAATTTTATAGTTCTTCTTTCTTTATTTATTTATTCTATATGTCATAAGTTAACAGAAAATTATCCAAAACACTTTATCATCTCCCGAGCCTTTTCCCAACTACGTTCGGGTCGGCTTCCAGTCTAACCGGATTCGGCTGAGTAACAGTGTTTTACAAGAAGCGACTGCCTATCTGACCTCCTCAACCCAGTTACCCGGGCAACCTAATACCCCATGGTTAGACTTAAAATTATCCAAAACACTTATAACATTAAAACATTCGTAAGGCCTTATCTAAAATTAATTTAAATTCATTATACAATGTACTAATCCCTCAGCAAATAGGTCTAATTCATTGTGCTGAGCAAGTATGTCCCCAATAGTGCGTGGATTCTTATCTTTCCTAAGGCTTCATTTTAACTGTCATATCATTATCACTGACTTTTTCTTTTCAATTGAAGACATATTCGCTTTTCTTGTACAGTAAGAAACCAGCACATCAAAGTATCTGAATCTGTCAAATTTCCCCATCAACTTAGAACCATAATTATGCTTCAGTGATAAAGTTGAAATCCTTTAAGGGAATTTGACATATTGTAGTAGCTTGATGTGCTGGCGTCTGTACCTCAAATGGGTCATTACATAATGTCAAAGAAAAAGTATCTTAAAATAAAGTATTGCTTGTGGGTTAAGACATAGTCTTAGCTTACACATTAGGCTCCAGTTTTTTTCTTAGCATGAATAAAAAAAAAAACTTAGGATATTTAGGGCCAGTTTCACAGATAATTTCAAAAATGAAACAGAATTTGTATGAAATTATCTGCCAGATAACCTATCTCGAACTTATCAGCAACCGGTGAAACTGGCCCTAAATTAATATAAAATAAATAATAATGAAAAACAAATAAAAAATAAAGAACTCGAAATTACTAACACTCAGTCCATAATTGTGACTAGATATCTATATATCAACAACCTATATATGTATACATCAGGAACTCAATAAAAAATTGAGAAACGTTTTTTGCTGAAAACTTAAGAAAAATCTACAAACGCTATAGACGCTGTTATTCTTCTAAGAGTACTCTTAAGACTTTTAAATAGTTTTGAGTCTTTTAAGTGCTTTTAAAAGAATAACTGACTTCAAGTATATTGACTTAGCCAGATTCGATGTTATAATTGAACAAGTAATTTATATCGATTGAAATATTTAAAGCAGACGATATTAATTCTCAAAAAAAAACACATTAGATAAAGATTTATCATACAAACTTGTTATTGAAAAAAAAAAACTCTTGATTATTATCCCTCTTGGTTAAGAACTAGAGTTTGTAAAAATAGCGAATGGTGAAAAAAAAATATTTTTCGCCATTCGCTATTTTTATCTCCATATTATTGTTTTTGCGCCGAAAATCTGGAAAGATGTAGTAAGTAGATTGCTTAGTACAACAATAACGTACATATATAAAATAAAAATATTTGTTTATTGAGTTTCTACTTACAATTAATCTTGACATTATTTTGTCAAAAAAATTACGAGCACTGCAATCGTAACACCATTTTTAGAGCGACTAGTGCACCGAATTAATTGTTTACGCTCAAAGAATAAATCTATCCATATAGAAATTCTTTTCATTATCATTCCACGGCTTTTTAATACTATAGCGATCTAAGTTCTTTATCTATCCAGTGTGGCTTTTCAACCGACTTCCAACACAAAAGATTCTCAATTCAGCATTATGCTTTTTTGGGGGGGAATAATGTCTAAATCTACAGGCTTAGCATGGCGATTCTATATCTATTCTATCATGAAAAGACAAAGCTCTTTCTTCCAATGTCAACATGTCTTCTGCCCGAGCATAGCGCGACCTGTCAACTCGCATATAATCACTTCTAGACTAAATGTCGAAAGAAAAAAAGAAAAAAATCTTCAAAAGAAATCTTACGTCAATCTGTCACTTTTCTGTCCATACTTCGGTAGACAAAACTTGTTTCTACGGTTGCCATGCTAGGCCTGCTGGAGACTATGTACTAACGTGACACATGTCTTCAGCCGTGACAGCCTGCACGACCCACACCGGTACCTGAACGTGACGACGAGCCGCTACCACGAGACCCTGGCCGCCATCAACGCGACCCAGCACGAACGCCTCATGTACGAGAAGGAGCGAGTCGCGCACATTGTTAATGTCATTATCCTCGGAATTACTGCTCTGGTTTACGCCTGTGAGTATGCTTCTGTTTCTATTGGTGTTCTCTACTTGTGTGTGTTCATCCCTGATTCTGTTCTATGCTGTACTATTACTTCAGATCGTGTGTTGCTCTGTGTGGGATCTTGTTAGTACATGCAAACGTAATACAGGGTTACTGGTTGAGCACTGACAACCTTACAGGATTTTTAAATACCAACCATCTCTCAGGACTATAATTACTACCATCATAAACAAAATCGTTTGTTCTTTTTGAAAAACAATACTTTTACAACAAACCTTCAAGATTTTGTTGGCCTGTCTAACACATTTTAAGTCCGTATGTTCCTGTTCCTGTCTTACCTACCTGGACCGACCGCGCACTATTCTCATATCTACTTTTGGGTTATGAACTGTATTATACAGACGCCAGCACACCAAGCTACTGTAATCTGTCAAAGGACATGTCCAGAAATGGTTTTTTATTATTGAATAATTTTAACCATGGTAAAGTATATATATTTGAATAGACATGTCAAAACTTAGGGCTTCTGACTATATCAAACATTTTTAAAGCCCTCCAATTTCCGAAAAAATATTTTTTCAATATAGTGTGAATTTACTCCTAAAACTAACAAACCTTAAGATTTATCTAGGCTAGGAAATCGAACGCACCCCAAAAAAAAGTAAAATTGACATAGGGGGACAGTTTTTCTTTGTCAATTTATGACAGTTACCAACTGTCAGCAGAACATAGAAAATACACAATCTTCCAACTGGAATTGCGCAAGGATATCGAGTTTGTTCACGTGTAAATTACAATATTTTACTTAGACCCCAGTCAAAAAGAAATGCATGTTTCATCATACTACATAAGAGCTTATAATCAGCCGAAGAAAATGAATAATAATTTTATCTACCGATCAGAACCATTGTTGATATAAACTGATATTTTATTCGACTGGAAATCAAGATGAGTGGATAGCCTTTCGAAAATTATATTTAAAGCTGTTTAATATTAAGCTTCAGTGTTTTATTGTTCTCATGCAAGCGATTCGTACTGTAAATAAAATACATAAATAAACATATGTTTTTTTTTCTTGTTTGGCGAGCTAGCAAGATGTCTGTTTTATACTGTCTGCTACTCACTAACGAAATATGATTAAGTACAATAATGTTGGTGTTTTTGAGAAATAAATAAATTCAATAATTGGTCTAATACTCGTCACGTGCAATATCAAATATCGGTACGAAAAATCATAATTGTTAGTCACAGGTTTATAAAACAATCATGTGCTAAGTGGAAAAATCATTTGTGAAAAGCTCAAGTCTGTTAAATCGGAAAAATCAGTAAAGCGCAATGATAATAATAAAGCACTCTTATAGCGGACGAACGACTCTGTAACGGCAGGCGAGCCGATAGGGGTGCGATTAACTAATCGAAGAATCGATTTTTCCTGCAAATGAAATCGATTTATCCACTAAGTTTATTTATTTATATAGTTTTACCAGCTATTGTTTCAGTGATACATATGTAGGTACACAGATAAAATAAAATCAAAACTTAAAAACTAAATGCACAATCTTTACAGGTAAACACCGCATGCAAGTTTGATTTTTTATGTGAGAAGTTTATTCTACTATTTTATCTATTTTCTAATGAAAAATAGGTTCAGAAAACAAATGGTCTTCTCTTATACCTGATACATAAAATAATAAAATTGTTACTATCAAACTACAGAATCACATGAATTTCAATTCGAGTCAACCTGAAGCGAGTCTAATCGTAAGTTGACCTGTCTCTATTGTCAGTGATAGATTCTATTCTATTCTATTCTTATTTATGGCAAACGACGTCAATCCAGCGTCGACGATTCTGCCAATGACGGGTGCAATGAGAAGCAAGTGATGGTTGAGAAAAAAAAAAAAAAAAAAAAAAAGTTTAAAGCGAAGATAGGATTTGAAGTAAAAAAAATTTAAAATTGACTTGTTATCCCCTATGCCAGGTAAGTATAGTCAGTGATAGATAAATAATTTGTTCTGTCAAATACTTAGATTATAATACCTATAGATGGAGCACCCACGTGGCTGCACATGAGACAGCACTATAAAACTCAAAATGCACTAAACACTCAACTACAGGAGTCTATTTCTCATAATTATATACACTAAAACTAGAACTTAATTGCCGAAACTTTTCTAAAAACATAAAAAATGATCTGAGTCGACCTCTCGGTGATAGAGATCCAGGACTTTGTTTGGGCCAACTTTTAAATGCTGGCCGAGAAAAACCCGGCACGCCGAATGCGACAGAGAATATTATGTTTTGTCTCAATTTTCTTACTTATTTCGTATATATATGCTTCTCATTTCCACATTTGCCTACAGTCTCATGGTTACATCTAGTCATCTATAGGTCTATAATCTAAAGTCAAATATAACATTATCCCAGTGTGGCGATACTTTAAATAAAAACTACCTTTTTTAAGGGTTGCCAGCAATTAAAAGAATAATAATAACTTCTTTTAATTTCAAATTTATTAATTAATTTCAATTATTAAGTTTTGAATTTTCTGTAAAATGGAGGGGTTTAAAAATATTAATTCAGTGGTTCTAAGTTCCTTATTTTTGTCGTCTTTATATGAATAAACATTGATGCTGGTTAAATTTTACTCGGAATAAAAAACCAACGTCCATACAAAAAGCGGACATGTCCTTTCCTTAATATGTTTATAACTTTATATCTGAAACAATTGGGAAAATTGGACAGTTCCAGAGAGCTTTATGTGCTGGCATCACTATCTATCGCTTTGATTTCTTCTTAAAATCTAGTAATATAGTCCTGAGAGGTTGTCAGTTATTTGCCAATAACCCTGTATAGTTCTAATGTACTTCTGTAGAATATTACGGGTATAGTTATAAGATAGATCAAATTCAAACAAAAAATCGTTGTCCGGCCCTTCTGGTCAATTTCATCCAGTGTGTGGGTTCCACAAAATATCATGGTCATTTAATTTTTTTATGAAACCATAATTCCGATTATTTCTACACAATTAAAATCATATCAGCGAGTTCAGACCTAGGAGCCAATCCGTATTGTGGGCGAATAGCCTTCATTCACGGATCATTTGCTGTTCACAAATTATGGCCCGGCAAATTGCCTGAGATTGTGTTGATTTATAGCCAAGTGATATATTAATATTAGGTATATGGGAACAAGATGTTATACGTAAATGTACCCGGTTTTTGCAAAAACTATTTAGATAGGTAGCTTTATATAACTAATGATTTTTTGTTCATCATTATCTCCCGAGCCTTTTCCCAACTATGTTGGGGTCGGCTTCCAGTCTAACCGGATTTAGCTGAGTATTAGTGTTTTACAAGGAGCGACTGCCTATCTGACCTTCCTGACCTCCTCAACCCAGTTACCCGGGCAACCCAATATCCCTTGGTTAGACTGGCGTCAGACTTACTGGCTTCTGACTACCTGTAACGACTGCCGAGGATGTTCAATGACAGCCGGGACCTACAGTTTAACGTGCCATCCGAAACACAGTCATTGTTGTCTAAGATATAATTAGAAAGTACATACAAAATTAGAAAAGTTGCATTGGTACTTACCCGACCTGGAATCAAACCCACGCCCTCATACTTGAGAGGTTGGCTCTAACCACTAGGACACCACGACTTTTTAATTTTTGAATTAATTTATTGGATAGAGATAGATATATTTTAATATCATCGTAAAACGTTTAAAGTTACCTAATACTACCCAAGACTCCTACAGCCAAATTAATCCAGTATTCACTAGCGTCCAAAACGGTGGCAGGACCAAATTGCAATTGCACATGATTTTAATTACGTCACCTAAGCTAAGTCAGCTTCTGTGTCGGATCCATTAGCAACTTATAGGATTACGTGTCTATGTCTGTGTGCGTGTGTGTGTGTAGCTACTCCATGAAACACGTGGCGTGTAGGTACACGGGAACACGCGTGTAATGTTGTTGTTCTAAGTGCAGTGTTAGCTCGGCCTAACTAACTGGTGGGTGTCAAGCGCGGTTATGTGGCCCTTTGTTAGCTTCCGTCTACCTCGTTGCCCGATTAACAGTTTATAATTAGGATCAGGCACGTTTCGAGCTACACATGTTCTAGTCTGTAAATAAAATGCTAGGAGAAGTCTATCATATACATAGTAATTTTATATTGGTTCACCTTTTTCACACACGGTCGGTTGGCCCCATGGTAAGATATTGATTAGCTTGTGTTATGGGTGCCAACACAACTCATAAACTACATATACTTAACACCCAGACCACAGCCAACAAGCATGCTCATCATACAAATGTCACCCGTACCGGGAAACGAACCCGGTACCCTCAGCTCGGCAGTCCGGCGTGGTCACCATTTCGCCAACGGGGTCGTCAAATAGATTTTCATTTGATACAAACCCACTCAAAAGTCACTTTTAGACTTATGTAATAAACTAGCTTCTGCCCGCGACTTCGTACGCGGATCCAGTCGCTTATGCCAGCGACTACAGAGCCGTCAAAATCGAAGATTTGAAACGTCTGATATCGAATTCTATGAGTCCGGGAACGGGAAAACAACAGGATGCGCGAGACGATTTCTTTTTGTAATGCCTCAAATTGAACATTTTGTTAACGTCAATCCTAATAGTTAACAGTGTAGCTGGGCGCTTGGAATACCATAACAGTTGTTCCAGATCTTCAATTTTATACGTCTCTTCCACTTTGTAACTGCTTATGAATATTTCGTTATGTTCTTATTCTGAACAGCCTCATTGATGTAGTAGTCGCAATGTGCGAATACGCTGAGAAGTCAAGCATGATTCTGTATCGGTAATTGGTTTCTCCGAACCAGCGGTCAGTGGCGCAACATAACCTTCTTCGGTCTCTTTATAGAGAACTGGATGTGGAAGCGTAAATACGCTGAACACGCAGGCGTAATTTTCGATCCGAAAAGGTTTCATGGTGCGAGTTGCAGCCTTATGTCCTCGAACAGCATCAAGCCTCTCCACACTTAAATTAGCTCTTCGTTGGATTCTAGGGATCTTATGATCCGATTAATCTTAGCTTCTTTGGACAATGGAAACAATTTAACTTTTTGTAAGCATAGTTATAGTTTTGTTGTGAAGATACTTGATCCTTAAAAATCTAAACGTCTGCTCTATTGCACAACCTGGCAGGCTACCGTGTCAATTCAAAAAATTAAAAACTGAAATAACGTAAATGCGAAGGAATATTAATGCGATAAAATAAAAAAATGGGAGTTTTGGCCGGAATCTTCAATGATGCAGCACATTAAGCTACCAAAGTCAAAATTTCCAATCTGTTAAATTTCCTAAATAGAATTTCAACTTTATCGCTGAAGCATATTGTTCAAAATTGATTGGAAAATATTTACAGTTTCGGGTAACTTGATGTGCTGGCGTCTATACGAAACGCAGTCCTAAACTGTTACAGCTTTCACCGCGCTGAGGTACTTTCAGCTGATGTTGTTTTTAACCGACTTCAAAAAAGGGAGGTTCTTCACATCAAATGTGTCTGATCTTAGATTTTTATAAGTCAACCGGAAATGCCTATCAGACCGAACAACTTTTTCTAAGACGTCAGTCCTATATGTTTGATGGTGTAGCTGGGCTCTTAGAGTTCCATAGAAGGTGTTCTAGATCTTCGATTTTTATACGTCAACAGCGAGTGCTCATCAGGCTGAACAACTTTTGCTAAGAAGCCATTTCTCTAAGTGTAATGGTGTAGCTGGGCTCTAGGAGGTCCAAAACAGCTGTTCCAGATCTTCAAATTTTATCTCGCAGAAGAAAATGCTCATCACGTGGAACAGTTTTTGCTATGGCAGCATTTCTCTATCTCTTATAGTTAAGCTGGTCTGTTGCTGTTCTGCATCAGGTGTTCAAGTTTCCAAGATAATTTATAGCCTATATGTTGCCCCGACCTAACACCTATACAACAAAAAAAGAATCATTCAAATCTGTCCAGTGGTTCCGAAGATTAGCGCGTACAAACAAACAGACAAACAGACATACAGACAAACAGACAAACAGACATAATTTTTTTTTCGGATTCGTGTTCTATTGCTTTTTCTAAGCCCCCCTCAGTTATTATTTTTGTCAATATATTATTTGTACAGACACGGATTTTTTACTGTTTTATTATATGTATAGATTAAATAAATCCACGTAGACAGGTTCTATTTATAAGCGTATTACAAATAGTAGGTAATCAATTATTTCTGTACGAATTCACACGACGCAATCTAAATCTATTTTCGGATCGGATATTTCAATTAGTTAATAACTTGTTATGTAAGCTTTGAAAACTGCCAAATATTTTTTGCCATCAATCAGAAATTCTAATTCTGTCAAAATGTTCGTAGTTAAGGATTCCGAAATTGTGTGCTGGACTTAATAGCTTTGTTTGGTCATAGGCTTGCTGGCGTGCCTGAGTCGCCCGGCTATGAACGAGATCTACCTGCTGACCATCTCCTACGTGGTCCTTGTCACCTTCCTGCTCATCGAGCTGGCCCTCACCGGTACCTCCGTGCTGCGGTAAGTTTCACCACACAATAGTTCCACTAGTCCTTTCTACACCGTGCTCGTTACAACTCCTTCCAATTAAGCGAACAGACACGGGTTGGCGGCGACTGTCGCTTCGTCCCTCGCGAACAATAGCAGCCGCGGCTCCAACTGGCGTTAAATTGAAATTAAAACTTTCCACCAGCCGGACCTCGCCTCAAACAGACCGCAGACCAAAGGTCCATTTGTTTACTTCACATTTTGAAAACTGGTACCGAATGTTATTCGGAAGTCGCAAATTCGTTTCAAACGAAGTTTACAAGTGCGCGAGACATGTTTGTTCCCGGTTTAGATCAAAGCCGGCCGCGGCAGTTTTATCGCCTGCTTTATTGTCGGTGAACATTTTTACGGCTAGCAGTTATTGGATAGTGCATTACTCGGCCAATATTCGAGCAAATTTGCCAGTCGTTAAAGGTGTTATTGTTTCATTTTTAACGGTGGACGCGGGGGATGTTCTGGGGGGGTTGGACGACGTTTACGAGCGCCGGAAAGTGGTCGTTCAGGGTAATGCGGCGCGCCTGAGAGCCGGAAGGTGTTCCCCTTGTCACGACTGTGCCCACCCTCTACGTGGCATTTTATTTACTTTCACAATGTTTTTTGTATTTCCACTCTGAATATCAACAAAGGCGTAAAAGTTCGTTACACAGGCGCCCTCCCAGGCGACACGATCCCAACAAAATCCCGAGGGGGTCAGTATAAGCTACTCCCGAAGGAGCTGATGTTACAACAACATGCGCCGTCGTACCGGGTGGCGCTCAGCAAGCGTCCGTCTGACGTCTAGTCATAGACATGTTGACATTACTGCTAGTTCATGAAATTTGAGAGTTTATGACGTTGGTAATCTCTGGATCTACGCAAAATGATTTTGAAAAATCTTTTACCAATAGAAAACCCCTTAAGTTTTGATTGTTATAATCTATATTGTGTTATTTGGGTACGCGAATTTCATTGACGCTGAAACATCGGATGCCAGCTAGTTATACAATAATGTCTGTGTCCGAGTAGATTATGTAGCTTATGTTTCAATATTAGAATGTAAAAGATATGATTTAATAGTTTCTCGATAAGTACAATTATGTACACCGAATCACAAGAAGCAAAGATTTTCGAAACTGCATTTTCGATTCATACTTCCACTTGTACATGTGCACACGCAGATCGCTGAGCATCAGCACGGGCGCATGCGCGCTGCTGACGTACGCAACATACGCGACGCTCCCAGTGCGGCTGCACGAGGCTACGGTGGGAGGCCTGGCGCTCGGCATTGTCAACATCGGAGCGCACCTCATGCTGGACCAAGCTGCTGACGTGAACGTGAGTACCAACACTTTTTTCTATGTATATTCTTTATTTTGAGAGGAGCTCGTGGCTAAGTAACAACCACATGCGAAGATCCATTATAAGGTTAAGCAACGCTTGGCGCCCTCGGTCTGTTGATCGGTGACCATCTTGTCGTGACGAGTTACCCCGTGTTTTGGTAGGCACGCCAAATTGGTGGGCAGCTGTCATTTGAACATCGGGGATCGACCAAGGGGTAACGGGTGGTCCAGATATCGGATTGTGGAAGTCAAATAGGCAGTCGCTCCACATATAACACTGGTACTTAGCCGCATACGGTTACAACTGGATACTCTCCCCAACAAATCTTGACAAAAGGCTAATCAGACGATGATTGATACATTTTTTATTGTGAACCGCGTTACAATACTTTTCGGACTAATGGAGTTGTGTTCCTCAGCAAATCTACTGCTCGGTGGCGACGCTGATCGCTTGCAATCTGGCCGGCATCATGACGCACAACCCGCGCGAACTGGCGCAGCGGCGCGCCTTCCTCGAGACGCGCGACTGCGTCGAGGCGCGCCTCGTCACACAGCGCGAGAACCAGCAACAGGTAATACTTAGCTATTTATTCATTACGTACACCAAAAAACTTGTCCAGATTCCAATTCAACTTCAAAGACAGCAAATGTTATATTCGTGAATAAATTGGACACTCTTTGGTAAAGGTAAATTTTTGGGCATGCACTTCCTAAAAGATGAAATTGGTGGTAGTCACTAGGAATGCAGTCAAACAATCACTAAATTTATCACTTTTAGCAATTTGAAAGCCGAGTTCTATTCATTATTAGAATATCAGTGACGTCTCATATTCTGAGATAAGCAAACCATTTTTTGTAACCATACCTCAACTTATTACTGTCTGGTCCTGACATCCCCCTTTCTTTTAGATATATTTACGTGGAACAGAAATCGCACAGTCATCAGACAACTGTAGCCGTACGATATCCCTATTCAGACCGCCCGTCACAGATTAATAATTTCCAAAACCGAAACATAACCCGCACTAATAATTCAAAAACAACGATAATTCGAATGGATCACACGTTCCATTTAATATGTTACTAAAACCGCAATACACATAAATGTACCGAATAAACCGCAGCCACCGCGCACCGCACCGCAGTCACGGATCGTCACAAAAGTAAACAATTTAAATGAAATGGCATCGTTTATGCAAATGTGTGACGAGAGTCAAAGGCTACAGCTTTGATGCAGTGTTCAATATTAGCTATTGTTGGCCGGAGCGCTGTCGCACCGCGGGCCGCTTCCATTCACCAAGTTTCCGTTGTTTTGTCAGCTCCGCTCTGCTCACGTAATTGACGATTGTATTTAGTTACAATTGTTGAGCTACGGGCATCAATAAGAATCAAAGCCCACTGAGAGTCTGCTCGCAATACGATTAATATCAACCTTTTGACCGCCACAGTCATGTATAGATGACAGGACAAAAAGTACCCAGCACGCCACGGTCATGACTATATGACAGATGTTTAAAGTAAAAAAATAATAGTCAGTTTTAATCGATACAATTCTGAAATTACTACCATATTATAGGTATTTATGGATGAATTCTTATTGCATTCCCTAATCAATTTTATAGTGCACTACAGAGCATCATTTCTTATATTCATACAGCAAAATTGCCAAATTAATTAAAACATGTAAATATTTGACAGCTATTTGCGACGTTGCCAACTTATGAAATACGCGCTTTTAAGTCCTTATCAAAGGCACGATGACCATAATTGATAACTCGTCCGATAATACCACGTAACCAGCTTTGTGCTAGTTCGCAGAATGCTTAAATACGATATCACTAGCTTACAAACAGAACTAATCGCATTCTACACGTCAATAGTAGAATAGCTTCGTAGTTGGAGAGCTCTAATTCATTAAATCTCCTCGCCAATAATCCTGAGACAAACAACTGTATTCATTGAGCTGTTACATCCGATAGCTATCACATTCAATAGTATATGTATGTATGTGTATTATTTGCCATTAGTTTACAAAAGCTTTGATGCTGAGATTTGCTTTGAATGTTATCAATTATCTTGAATGTGGGAACGCGAGTATTGACGTGACGCGAGTATCGAAGAACATTGACTTGATAACACTTGCCGTTATTATTTGATGTACGGGCTGTGCTGGCGGCACGTCAAGCTACCCGAAATTGTTAAAAAATCTCATTCAACTTTGAACCGTATGCTACAGCGATAAAGTTGAAAATCTATTAAGGAAATCGGACAGATTGTAGTAGACTTGATGACTACCACTACTTCCACGTGTTGGTCCTAAGGTCCTTCAGTTAGGCTTGGCAGAATTTCTCATACTTAATTTTGACGATTGTACACACGCCAGCACATTAGACTACCCTTAAACTGACAAATCTTCCCAATCAACTTCGCACCATATGCTTCAGCGATAAAGTTGAAAATGTATTAAGGAAATTTAACAGATTGTAGTAGCTTGATTTGCTGGCGTCTGTACATAAATTTCTGGTTATTAATTCCCGCTTGCATGCTAAAGTCCTGTCCAGAAGCACGCGCGAATTTGCCGTGAATTGAAGTACATTGCTTCATCACGATGCGTCGTAGTTTTAGTGAGCTTCACAAATGCAGCAATGAATAGGAAAACACGTTCAAAATCGCGGCGTATTCGCCCATTCTGGACAGGATCTAAGCCCGGGCGTGTCCAAATGTCCAGCCGGGTGTGACGTCGGCATGGTGTGCTCGTATCCGGAGCTGCACATGTAATATCCGCTGGGATTATACCGGGAACAGGCGGGCTGTGTCGCTTTGTACACAGTTACACAACACGCTCCCGGGAGAGTTGATATAACAGATGAACGTCATTGCTTAAATTCAACAAATGAACACTACATTTATTTATTACTAGCGACCCGCCCCGGCTTCGCACGGGTGCAATGCTGATAATAAAATTATACTCATAAACCTTCCTCTTGAATCACTCTATCTATTAAAAAAAACCGCATCAAAATCCGTTGCGTATTTTCAAAGATTTAAGCATACAAAGGGACATAGGGACAGAGAAAGCGACTTTGTTTTATACTATGTAGTGATTATATTCGTCAATGTAGATGCCGTACATACGTCAACATTTATTGAAACAACTGCACTTACTTAGAGCATTTAAACTACAGGAATTGCCATGACCACAAATCTGTATTGACATCATTCTAATCCAGAAAGTCTGCCAGTATAGGTTAACGCATAGAGGGCTAATCAACGCAACAGAATTTTCGATCACATCGTCACGTTCACCTTGACAAAATTAACGTGTGCGTGCGTGAAAGTATAAAATTGATGCACACATGTACCTACACGCTAATATGAGCGCCACTCTCTTACCATTGGCAGAGATGAAGACATGATAGTGGCATTTCCATTTAGTGGAATGCTTTAAAGCACCGCATAATGTGCACTATTACTGACTACTAGATCCACCAGCCATGATTCCCCCACGAGAGTACAGTGGCCCCTCTAGTCACCGTTCAGAAAGATGTGTTTACCGATGGTTAGTGACCCATTAGTCTAATAGTCGCAAAGTGCGACTGCTGTGCACGGGGTCTCGGGATCGATTCCCGGGTTGAACCCAAATCGCTTTGTGGGTTTAGAGCCTGTGCATCGCAGAGCATGTAAATGATGGTCCAGAGCTTGATCTCTCTCCCTTTGTGTCGGATTGCCGTCCCATCGGTCTATTGAGAATAAAGGGAATAGGGAGTACATCTGTGTCCAAGCGCACATAAATGTATGCTTGTGCACTATATCCCCTATGCAGCTGGCTGATCGCCTTCCAGAACATTCGCCGTGGCCGACAATCGGTCTATACATAATTATGATTGCCGCCGGTAACAGGGCCGCTATTCAACTCGGCAAGTTCCCTAATGATGTTATCCGATCCTAATGATACAACTTTCTAAAGATAGTCTGAGCCCTATTTAGAACTAGTAATTAATCCTGTGCAAAGCTTCCATAAACAGTAAAACCACAGCGTCGGTATATTTCTCTATATTTTTATATGATCTAATCTTAAACGAAACTTTAAATAGGGTATTTGACTATTTTTTTTTAATTAATCATATCAAAGGTAACATTTTACAAAACCAAAAATAGAAATAATTTTTGGAATCCGTTGAGAAATAAGTAATTTATAAACCTTTCAAAAGTCAAACAGTTAAATAACAGAAAAAGGATGCACATACAAGCTTGTGACGTCAATGCTATAAGATCACGCACGTGCAAAAGAGATAGCAAGAGATGTCCCCACTATGATACCACTCTTCATCAAACGAATATAAAAAATGTTGATTACTGCTCCATTTATCAACCAATTTTATTCATTGGTCTTCCTCTATCCCTCCATCCATTCACATTCATACTTAACACACTATGGGCTATACAGTCTGAAATCACCAACCCGCATTGAGCAAGCGTATAACGCTCCATTCTCCACTCTGTGTGAGAGGAGGCCTATGCCCAGCAATGGGGCACTAAAAAGTCTGATGATATAACGTACAAATGATAAGCCTTTATTGGCTTTGCAAAACTCGTGTTTGAGCATATTTATTTCCGCGTAATACCATATGTCTGTCGCTAACATTTTCCGTTTAAACTAACACAGTGATCGGTCTTCCGCGGCAGTTTATCTCGCTTTGCATAAATACAATAGAGCTTGAGAGTAAACTGTTTGCGGGTTCCCCCGCACAAAAGGCCGGGCTCGGGGGATCTCGGGAGGCATTGATGCGGACTGTCCTCATGTCGATACGGGAGGGTTATTCTCATAGCTATATGTAATGTCTGTGAACATCAACCTACCTCAATCTGTTGTTTTTTTTTTTTGATTTTCAACCTTATCACAATAACGGAAGGTAAAATGAAAAAAATCGAATAGGATGACCTGTAGGCTTAGCATGGCAACCGTAGAAACAAGTTTTGTCTACCAGAAAACGGACATAATGACAGAAAAGTGACAGATTGACGTAAGATTGCTTTCGACATTTTTGAAGTAATTTTTCTTTTCTTCAATCGACATAGTCTACAAGTGATTATATGCGAGTTGACAAGTCGCGCCATGCTCAAGCAGAAGACATGTTGACATTGACAGAAAGAGCTTTGTCTTTTCTTGATAGAATAGATATAGAATCGCCATGCTAAGCCTGCTGTCTGTAAGTCGATCTGTTAATTTATAAAAATGGAGTCCTAAACGATATTAATCACTACAGGACTGATAAAGACCAATTTAATTAAAATAAATCGAATAATTTCTTTATTCGATTGAATTTCTTACAACTCAGATTCGTTTTGCAATGAAATTAAGAAAACGTTACGCTTGACAAATTCAAAATTAACTTGAGAGCTTAACATGGAACGTGGAATATTGCTTACTGTTCCGATCATTGGTCACGACATATCTAAAGACACCAGCACATCAAGCTACCCGAAACTGTCAAATTTTCAGAATCAACTTTAAACCATATGCATCAACCTTAAAGTTGAAAATCTATTAAGGAAATTTGACAGATTGTACGACGTAGGACGCCAGTATATCAAGCTACCAAAAACTGTAAAATTTTCCCAATCAACTTTGATCCATCAGCAGCAACATCAGCGATAAAGTTGCAAATCTATGAAAAAAAATTGACAGATTGTAGTAGCTTGATGTGCTGGCGTCTGTACATTGAAGTTTGTGCATCGTGTTATATATCGTGTTATATATGTGTCTTATACGACAGTAAAATGGTTTTGTTACGATACGCGTAAATACGAATTAACTTTTGCCAGATAGTCGCACTATTTAGTTCTTTCTAAATTTGTAGAAAACATGCTAAATATCGCATATTTGGTGCGAGATTTAAACCATATTTTTCTCAAAGAATTGCAAGGTGCATTTCACAAAGAAAGCTATGTAACATGACTATATAGGGTGTTACAAAACTAGTGCACCATATTTTTACTGGTCATCTAGTACATGCTAAGGATCATGTTTACCATAAAAAAAATTGAATAGCCAAGGGGTCAACGACCGAGCGCCTTCATAGAGACAACTACAATTTTGTACGACGGTACAATTTGATCTGTGATGAAAAATTTAATAAAATATGTGTCTTATTTTAATAACTTTTTTTGTGGTAAACATGATCCTTAGCATGTACTAGGTGACCTGTAAAAATATGGTGCACTAGTTTTGTAACACCCTATATATTATCCTCTCGCTGTCGCATCCAGTTGCGCGGCCGCTAACAACCTGTGGCATCGCAAGATATAGGCCAACACACACACTACTTTACTTCATAGCATTCGTAGACGTCTCAAAGCATTTTGTATCCATGCTATAAGTTTCAACACTAGTTGCGGTCGGCCCGTGGGAGCGTGACCGTCTTGTCATGACGAGTTCCTCCGTGTTTCGGAAGGCACGTTAAATTAATCGGCCCCGCGTGTCATTTGCAAGTATTCAGAAGCTAGAAAGTCTGACGACCAGTATTAATTCTTCAAAATTAATTTAGGGACACTGTTTTCTTTTCTTAATCAAAATCCACAATCATTTATTCAAATTAGGCTAACAAATCATCAGAAGAAGAAGGGGCGCAAATGACTGATTAAAGGTGAACAAAAACATTTCGAGGAAACCTGGACTATACAGTCTGAAATCACCAACACGCATTGAGCAAGCGTGGAGATTAACGCTCTAACCTTCCCCGTGTGAGAAGAGGCCTGTGCCCAGCAGTGGGACGACAAAAAAGGCTAATGATGATGTAAAATACACGCACTGAAAATTGTAAATATGTATAGAATAATATCGCTATTGATACGAAATACGTGTAATACGTTCTCCAAAAAAGTGGGTTAATAAGTAATTAACATTAAAATTTTCAATTCCAATAATAACCACAATATTACAGGCAAATACCAAAATGATGTTGATCACCTTTCAGTAAAGCGCAATATCGGACATTAATGAGTAAATACGACATCGGGCGAAACGTTAACACGTTGCCGCAAAATTAATTATTTTTAACTAAAGATTTTAGTAACTGAGACTGCACTGCAGCATGTTAAATAAATAAATAAATAAATTATATCGGGACACCTTTTTTCATACACGGTTGGTTAGGTTATGAGAAGTGGTGAAGGGCGGGCGTTTTTGGAGGCTGTCTATTGTAAAATTGACCTTCAAAAAGTGCTGATTTTCAGCCTACTTTGAATAAATGACTTTTTATCTTTATCCTTAGCTAATGATTAGCTTGTGTTATGGGTGATACTACAACTGATAAACTACATTTTTTACGCATATTTACATATAACACCCAGACCACAGTCAACAAGCATGCCCATCAAACAAATATTGATCGTGGCAGGGATCGAACCCTCAGCTGGGCCGTCCGCCGTGGTTACCATTGCGCGAACGGGGTCGTCATATTTAAATGTTTGATGTTGCATATTAAAAAAAAATTAGTATATAAAGAAGGTATGATTTTTTGTGCGGATTTATTTCTGCTTTCATTGTATTTTTTCTTTGTAAAACATAATTTCTTTTGCCTCCAATTCCGTTTAGCACATCTCTTGTAAAATCAATCAGACGGAGATAATGCACTTAGGTTCTCAGCTCATTGCACGCGCTGCATATTCAACGCTTTCATTATATAATATACTAGCGACCCGCCCCGGCTTCGCACGGGTGGACATTTATTTTTTAAGCTGACATTTAGGCAGCATTCGCGAGAATCGTTTCGACGCCCTACTCCACAATTTTCACTACCACGAAAAATCTTATCTATTTTCCGGGATAAAATATATAAGTAAAAGAAATTTTGAAATCGGTCCCGTAGTTTTTGAGCCTATTCAGTACAAACATACAAAGGTTTCCTCTTTATAATATTAGTATAGATAATATACTGGCTGTTACCCGCGACGTCGTCCGCGTGTGCATTAGAGTAGCAGGATACTAGAATAAAAATTCACAGCTGCTCCCCCCGCAGATGATAGCGTGATAATATATAGCCTATATGCTGACCCGACCTGTAAGTTATATTCATGCTAAATTTGAAGTAAATCCGTGCAGTACTTTTTGAGATTATCCCGGACATACATACAGACAGACAGACAAAAATTCTAGAAACTTTATTTTTTGGCTTCTATACAGATTCTTTAAAAAAAAAAACAAAGTACAGGTTTGACTTTCCTACGATTTTATTATATGTATGTATATAGATAACATGAATGTCATCATTATACAGGTATCAGGCTGCATGTAATACGATGGGTCATCGGACCTTATCACTTCAAGTAGCCTCTAGGGTCATTGCTCCCAAACATGCATTAGCAAATTTAAGTGTTACCGAATTATAAATTCACGAATTAGGTACCTAACGAGCGTCATGAAAGCAACAAAATTATATTTGTCTAGAATTAAGGGCGCGTGTTCCAAAAGCTGGCAACGTCGCAAATAGCTATCAGATATTTACATGTTTTAATTAATTTCTCAATTTTATTTTATGAAAACATAAAATAATGCTCTGTAGTGCACTAAGATAGTTAATAGAGAATGTAATTATTAATATCGTAACACCGAATATATATTTTTATATGTAAAAAACGTATTTGGAAACTCTCCAAGTGCCTTTCTTACAAGTAAAACGTTTAAAACATCAAATCTAGTGTTTTAATTGCAATTCCTATTCAATGTTTTAGTGCACTACAGAGCCATATGTCTTACTTTCATATAGTTGGCCAAATTAATTAAAACGTGTAAATGTTTGACAGCTATTTGCGACGTAGCCAACTTTCGGTACACGCGCTCTTAAAGAAGATTTGATACCATAGCTCAAAGAGAAAAATAAATTAATACCGCTGCCTTTTGCCTGTTAATTTGCGTATTCATACAGCTCTATATTATTACGTCATTAGTACATTACTCATTCATGTTGTTCGCGGAGTGATGCGGGCGGATTTTACTTGTTGACTGCGAACTAACTGTGACGCCCCCGCATGACGTCATGCACGTGAGTAGAAGGTTCACAGACCACGTAGACCGTCAGGAGCACGCAAACGTCTGATTCTGACGATCTGATTGCTCGTCTAGTTTCCGATTGTATGTTTTTTTGTTACTGTATTCGTCGTCAATTTGCCTCGACAACAAGGATTCTTCGCAGTGCTTTTGCGCGTCAGCATTACAGGCATGATAGGATCTTTGCCTCCAAATTCCACAGTGACAATCCGTCAAGGAGACCTTCTGTCTTAAGGTATACTGTGCTGTAACCCCGGATTAGCCTTATGACTATGATCCTTCACTGATGTTCAAGTAGCAGGCGGCATCTCGCCCCTAAGAACTCGCTGGGAACCCGTAAAGGCTTACGCTCGGATATATCCGCTTTGGTTTAGTTTAGCAAATTGCCACCAGTTTAATGCGTTTAATTATTGAAATTGTGAATATACGAATCACAACAGGAATTAAACAGATAATTTACTTTTCCCTCTTCATAATAATTAAGATATCACGTAACTTGAGTAGCGCCGGAAGATAGAAATATTAGCTGAAAAGCGCTCTCGCTGGAAATAAGCTCACTGCTAATACACAAATGGTCGAGTCACAAGCAATTCGCTATTTTCTCTGTAGAATGCACTAACTGCCCCGACCTCATGACGAGCGCTCGGCCGCACTGCGAGTGTCACTAGGTTCATGAACAAAAGGTACATAAGGATATCTCGTGGTGCGTCTTAGGTACGAACGTGGCCTGTATCCGATAGTACTCGGCTTTGTTCTCGATCCTTTCCCCAACGTTTCAATATCCCGTCCAATGTTAATACAACATTACCCATTTCCCTCAAAACAGACAATATTTATAAGAGATGAAAGAGAAAAAAATGCGAATTTAATCAAAATGCTTATATCCATGTTAGCCGCGATACAACAAAGAAACAGGAACGTTGCTGAAGCTAATTATATTTTTACAACATCCAATTTAATCAGAAAGAAAATAACGTACATTTTAATATTAGGCGAAGAGCGGGATGTTATCTCCGTGGAATAATACCGTCAATGTTTTTCTTGAACCGAGCGCCGCAGCGTGGGGGGTATCACAGAACAACTATTGCGGAGCCTTTGCTACTTACTCTCTTAAGGGCGCTCTGCTCGAGCCACTTCACTCAATGCGAAAAGACGGCGAGTGCTGCACTATTTCTGTTACCGTAGAAAGCCTTCCTTTTGCAAATTATGTTATTAAAATTATTCATGTGTTTTGAGGAATCAGACTAAGAGCATTAAAACAACTGGAATTGCTATGAATATAGATCTCAATACTAAAAGAATATCATAAAAAGGCACGGGTGACGAGGCAACGGAACAAATAGTGATGGCTTACTCAAGCATTTATGGTCATATCGTCACGCACACACACAAAAATTTACAGACGCAGTACGCATATCTCTATCGTATCGATAGATATGCGTTCTCTAACAGTTAGAGAACCCAACTATGGGTTAAGCTCGCCTCTGTGTTTTGTGTTTCAAATTGTATGCGTTACATGTATTCATGTGTGCAATAAAATATAATAAATATAATATGTAATATAAGCGTCGTTTAGCAGATGGAATGACAAGGCAATCCCTGACTGATTAAATTCTCTTAAGCTTAGGAAGATGTTGTCCTATCTTGTATGGTGAAGCTACATGTCTTCCTTTCGTTTTGTTCACAGGAGCGTCTGCTGCTGTCGGTGCTTCCGCGCCACGTGGCCATGGAGATGAAGGCCGACATCGCCAACCAGCCGCGCCAAGAGCAGTTCCATAAGATCTACATCCAACGCTATGAGAATGTCAGGTATGTAAACATTATTTACGTAAGTTAATGACAAGCGCGATTTAGTTGAATTCCTAGGAGCACATAATTATACCAAAAGTTGGCAACGTCGAAAATGGCTATCAAATAAAATCACATGTTTTAATTCATCATCATCAGCCTATCGCAGTCCACTGCTGGACATAGGCATCTCCAAGTGCACGCCACTGTTGAGTTTTAATTGATTTTTTGAAAAATAAGATATATCACTCAGTAATGGATTAAAACCTTGAATGAGGGCCAGTTGCACAGGTTCCTGATAAGTTCCAGATAGTTTATCTGCCAGATAATTTCATACAAATTCTGTTCCATTTTTTAATTTATCTGATAGATAGTGGCTATTCGTAACCTATGAAACTTTTCAGGTGTAAAATATTGATGTTGTAAACGTTTCAGGTGTAAAAAAGGCAAGTTCCCAAATTTTCTGTACGTCTAAGCTATGTCAAAATAATAAACATTTTTTTTTTTGGTGCATACAGTAAACCAAATTAATTAGAACACGTAAATATTTGACAGCTATTTGAATTATTTGTTACGAGATTGCTATCATGTACCTTTTTATTGAGTTCCCGATATTTTGGCAATGTTGCAAGCACCATGATCACGAAGTTACTCCGTGATCATCTATGATCAATACATGGTAGCAATCTCGTAACAAATAATTCAAATGTTAGTGACCATGAAAGTTTAAATCAACACATTTGACAGCTATTTGCGACGTTGCCAACTGTAGAGACATGCGCTCCTAAAGAAAGATGTTTCTTCACTTTTTTTATCTCTGAACTATATTTAAGTTAGCCAGCCACAGTTTAGAATTAATCTTTAACAAGATGTGTAGTTGGTGGAAGTTGAGCGTCATAACAAGTTTAAGATCTTCTAATCAAGAAAGTTAGCTAGACCTAGTCGTACCCGTCACAAGTTGCAGTGAATGCGAGGTAACTGCAACTTATAACGAACTGTCATTATTCATACTTTCATGAATTCGTTTAGCTGGTTCTCTCGACTCGTTGAGCACGCAGTTAGAGTTCCTTCTCATCTATCAGCACGTGAAGATGATGATCTATACATATAATAAAATCGTGGAAAAGTCAAAACTGTACATTGAATATTTTTTTAAAGAATAATTGGGGCGTAATCTACAATCGATAACGAATCCAAAAATATAGTTTTTAGGCCAGGATAAACCAGTTAAGTACCTTGTACACAGCCTCCTAGGCTAAAATACGATACAAAAAACTACCCCGTACCTATCACAGTGGAGGCTTGTTCATACTTTCAGACATAGAACGTAGCAGACACGTGACGTAGCCGACAACATAAAATATGCTTTTGTATTTAGCGTACGTGTCCGTGCAGACAAAGGCGGTCAGCAATCTCGAACATGTTCTAAATTCTCAAATGCTATGCGGTATTAAGTACGCCAGTGTATAATTTTTCTACATGAAATTTAAATATTATAAAATATATCGGAGCACTTTTTCGCACTCGGTCAGTTAGCCCCATGGTAGGTAAGCTATTGATAAGCTTGTGTTATGGGTGCCAACACAACTGATAAACTACATAAACTTTACGTATGTACATAATAAATACATATAAACACCCAAATCACAGCCAACAATCATGCTCATCACACAAAATATGTCGACCGAACCGGGAATTGAACCCGGAACCCTCAGCTCGGCAGTCCGGCGTGGTTACCATTGCGCCACCGAGGTCGTCAATTTAATTACGAAACTAGTATTGGTTTACGTGTGTACACTTTGTAATTAGTGATGGGATGATTAATTCTTGATGATCACGATTCTCAAAATATGAAGCCCTTTTTTCGTGGTAAATCATCAAATGATCTCCTTCCCAGTGAGGATGCAGCTACTAGATTGTTGCTTCCTACAATATTCCCTGTGGAGGTCCCTTTGTGCCAGGGCCATGGTAATTCTTACGAACAACTCGCAGGCCAAAATATGAAATTCAAAGTTTTATCTTTCAAATATTCTTTTTCTTTTCAATCTAGTTCAAAATGGTGTTTAAACACTCAAAGATTGTTGTACCTAAAGAAGACAGTAAAAAAACTAGGCACATTTACTAATGAAAAATCATTATAAACTTTTTATTGCGATAAAATTAAATCGATATTTACGGTCAAAAGAGATGCCTTTCTAATTAAACCGACTCGTGTCATCGCCATACACAATCGTAGCTACTCTATTCTATAACATAATAGATTGTCTCTGCTTTAATTAATTGCTCATTCCGAAATTACTCGAACGATGTTCTTTGTTTTTGAAGATGTACGTTTAGTTTTAAGATAATTGACATGTTTCTTTGAAATAAATAATCTTTTAGCTTTAGAAATAAAAGGCATGTCACAGACGCCATTATTTTCGAGTGCATGGCCAATTGAAGTTGTTTTAATGAGGTGTCTTAGTATAATCATTCAAAAGGTATAATGATATCAGGACGCCTTTTCACACACAGTCGGTTAGCCCCAAAGTGAGCTTTTGATTAGCTTGTGTTATGACTACCAATACAACTGATAAATACATATTATAACACCCAGGCCATAGTTAACGAGAATGCTCATCACACGACGACCGCACCGGGTATCGAACCCGGGAACTTCAGCTGATAGGCAGTCCGGGCGTGATTACCATTGCGCCAACGAGTTCGTCATTATAAATTATTTTTATTCGAAACAAGCACTCAGATGAACAAAGTATTGTGTTATCTAAAGAAAACGACGTCGTCGCTTACATTAAGGGTCGATTCACATCTGACGTAAAATACGCCGAGCGTATCATCAGTCGCACTAACGTATCATCAGTTGAGTGTGAACGGTCAAGCGTTTTTCTATATATTTGTCAGTTCTGGCGTTACGCGACCGATAATACGCGACACATATTCCGTTAGATATGAACCGACCCTAAGGGTTGGTCGTTTCTTAAAACACTTCTTTTAAAACCGAATTGGAACCTGTAATCTGAACTAAATTTCGCCGCATCCAGTCGCTGAGACAAGTAGACTCAGGCAGCAGCCAAAACTGCTGCAATTCACAAACATCTTTTGAATAAAACATAAAAGTACCTGTTGATTCTTAGAAAGGGATCTAACGCAGTTTATAATACGTCCCCTTTTCTTGGTTGAATGTAATAACCGCGAGAGGTTCACAAGCCCCGTGGCCAAGTCAGGCGGCCCGTTAGGCGGTGACATCAAAGAGATCGCATATGTTTGCCAATCATTTTGTTATTGTGAAGTATTGATTTGAATTGGGACCAATTTTTGGGGTGATACATAAGTAGAGATTTGCTTTTATTTTATCACTACATAGTATAAAACAAAGTCGCTTTCTCTGTCCCTATGTCCCTTTGTATGCTTAAATCTTTGAAACTACGCAACGGATTTTGATGCGGTTTTTTTTAATAGATAGAGTGATTCAAGAGGAAGGTTTATATGTATAATAACATCCAATAAATAGTGGAGAAGTACTGTTATTTTTGGGTTTGAGTTTTTCTGTAGTGTATTTAGTATCAGCATTGCACCCGTGCGAAGCCGGGGCGGGTCGCTAGTATCGTATATTAAAAAGTGACTGGTTCTGAGCTGCTTCGTTGGTCCAGTAGTCCCACGACGCAACTGCTGTGCCTCGTGGGGCCTCGTGTTCGATTCTGGGGTCAGGCTGAAATTCCTTCTTGTAAAATTGGGTTTTAATAAACTTTGACAAAAGCACCACGGAGTCTGGAAGTTGGTGATTGATACTCATATATGTAGATCGAGAGCACGTGAATGCCGGTCCTACACTTGATCTCTCCACCAATCCTGACGGATTGCCGTCCTATCGGATAGAGAGTGCACCTGTGTCTGCGCAAATGCTTGTGCACAATAATTATGTCCCGGGCAGCTAGCTGATTTCCTTAAAAAGAGCAGCCGCCATAGCCGACCATAATTATTACTAGTGACTTTTGATAATAAAACGGACTGCCGAATATGCCAGTACATTTTGCTGGGTTCCTAGTTATAGATAGCTTTACATAACATTGTACAAAGCCAGTAGAATTTACATGAACTTGTATCATGTCTATACATGTTCAGTTTTGAGGTCAAGTTGTCTTGTTCCCTTGATAGACGGTTAGCGAACGTGTACTGTGTAAGTGGGCGGGTTCGATGCGCGCCTGTGTATCGCCGTTGTGTCGGGCTATCGTAGGGTCGCAGGCTTGGCAGGCTGATGACTCGTTATTAAATCAATATGTTTTAACATTTAAGACTAAAACTTCATAGACGATCAGTTAAGAAAAGATGATTAGTTTAAGTGGTGGCCTAGTTGTTGAAGCACCAGCCCGTCAAGTATGACTGTGCGGGTTCGATTCCAGGTCGAACAAGTACCAATGCATTTTTTTTTTAGTTATGTGTACCTTCATTATATCTTGAATGCCAATGACTGATTAAAGGCGAAGGGAAATATCTAACTACCTGGACTATAAAATTTAATATCACCAACCCGCATTGAGCAAGAGTGGTGATTAACGCTCTATCATTCTTTGTGTGAGAGGAGGCCTATGCCCAGCAGTGGGATGATGGTTCTGATGAGAGTATTTTTAAGTTATTTTGGTTTAAATGATACTGAATCAGTTCAAAGCACGTAAACACATTTTTTTTATAATTAAAAATAAAATAAAAGTGTACAAATATTTTATTTCGATTTTATAGAATTGTTTGATAGAAAAGATTTTCCTTTTTACGATATTTTTTGTACATCATTAAAAATCATTTGCACATTCGTAACAAAATTTAACAATTTGTTTTTTTTTTGCGAAATACCTATAATGTTTTCATGGAAATATTTTAGCTCAGAGCTTTTACAATAAGCAGCTTACGTTGAAAATATGTTCGGAGTTATTTCAATTTTATTGTTGTTCATACTCAGACAGTTTCAAGTGAACAAAGCTATTGAAAATCGTATGAAAATATTCATAATACACAACTTACATAATGTGTTATAAAAATGTCTGCCTCGGCTTTAATGGGGGGTAGTATTGTGTTTATAGATTACAATAGTGAAGAACTATTACAATAGCCAGGAGCGCGTGGCTAAGCAACGCTTGGCGCGGTCGGCCCGTGGATGGGTGACCATCTTATATGACGAGTTTCTCCGTGTTTCGGAAGGCACGTTAAATTGGTGGGCACCGGCTGTCATTTGTACATCTTTGGCAGTAGTTACGGAGCAGTAGTCAGAGGCCAGAAAGTCTGACAACCAGCCTTACCAAGGGTATCGGGTTGCCCAGGTAACTGGGTTGAGGAGGTCAGACAGGCAGTCGCTCTACCTTAAACACTGGTACTCAGCTGCATCCGGATAAGACTGAAAGCCGACCCCAACATATCTTGGAAAAATCGTTTTAAAAAAAAACAGAAACAATAACTGGAATTTAATTTTAAACTACGTGGTATATTGAATATTCCATAATTTATATTGAAATAAAAATATTACTCGCGCAAATAAAATTTTGGAATTAGATTAAATAATATAAGGGCTCAGGTGCAGCGGGTTATTGGAAATACCAACATTCGTGGAATTTAATATTCAGCCGTACGTGTTAGTGCTCACTATTGGAAAAACAAAAAACATCTTAATATTCTTAAAAAAATTAGAACTTCTAAACTATTAACCTGTAATTCTGCAATTTAAAAATAGACGTTTGGCTCAGCCAAATAACCTCAATTCACATCCAAATTCTACTTTATATGGAAATTGTAAAAAACTCGATAGTAATTCGGAAATGTCGCCTACCTTGTATCTGCAGAACTCGAAAATAATACTATATAAATAGAATGAATATTTAACAAAATTTCTGCAATACCGGCCTCCTAATCTGATCTGCGAGAGGCCATAACAAAAAAGAAAAAAAAAGAAAATTCCAAGTAAAAATTCCAGTTAAAACACTGAATGAAAACGCTCACCCCAGAAGAGCTAAAGAGAACATTTTTGTCCTTTTAATGAATACGTAGCTGTAGCCGTGCTACGCCGCTACGCTACTACACTCCGTAGCCCTTCGTAGCCACCGCTACGAGCGTCCTTGTGAGTCGCAGTCTCATTTCTGTAGCACTGTAAAGTGAGTTTCAGTTGCAGTAAATTATGAAAAACCCTCCAACCCTCGCCGGAGAGGTTTCTAGTTATTCAATTGAAATGAAAATATAATTTAAATTAAACTGAGTCTTCGTTAAAATGATTGGAGGCGCCCATCGCGGTGCTCGCCCCAATCTTATTTCTTGTTAAACACTTTAACTGCAAACGTACTCAAGAAATGTTACGAAAATTAAATGCAAAATTGTGTGCATCTAGTATTATCACACAAATGTTAGTACATCTCCCGACGTGGAGAGCGAGAAATATTTTATCGCCGACGTATTAGGCCCGCCGCTGACTGCAACTTTTTGTCACCGTGACTTATTGTTACTGTCACCTGCTGTCACCCACCATGCGCTCACTGAATCTGTTCTTGGGTAACAAATCGCATTCATTTTTGTAATGGAATTCAACGAGGTTGCCGTGATTTGTGCTCTTGAAATACGTATAAGAAAAATGAAACGGAAAAAAAGCTACTGGGTACATTCTACATACACGGAAAGTAAAGGAAAATTCACCTACCGAGTGACAAAAAGTCACCAGTCTCCGGTGTTGCATGCCGCTGCAACTATTTGTCACCGTATTATCACGTCACCATAATGAGCGCACTCAATACAGTTTTCATTGCACTTGATTAAGTGACAAAAAGTCACGGTGACAAAAAGTTGCAGTCGGCGGCGGGCCTTAGTCGGGGTGCAACGAATTTATATGCGTTCAGAGTACAATAGAAAACTTTTAATATGGCCGAGGGAATACGTTCACAACTCGAGCTCGTGAAGTTTCTGAAATGACACGTTTAATGAAGTAGTTGCAGGCGAACAATTTGCCGAGTTATCGATGCGATCGCTGAGTTCGAATAGCGGGAACTTCTATGCGATGATAATTTCGATTCGATTTTAAAAGCTTTTATTTAACTTGCCGTGTATGTATGTTACGGTGGATTCTTTGAACTCAATTTTGAAGTAGATATCTTCAACCGATTGAGCTGAAATTTTGTATACACGTTCAGTCTGGATGACAATGCAAGATATGTTATATGACGTTATTCTAAATCCAATATGGCGGACCTTCCAAGATGGCGGAGTAGTTATTTTTAATGAATTTCAACAAAATGGGTATCAAATGAAAGGGCTTATTGAGAGTGACTTATAAAATAATCTGACGTTATTCTAAATCCAATATGGCGGACCATAAAAGCTTTTTAAAAAAAGTTTTTTCTTTGAATTTATTTTTAATGCTATAGTAAGTGTTTCGTTCCTCACTTTATTGTAGTGACTGAATTTTTGTAGTGTATGGCTTTTAATTGGTTCTTCGAATCCATGGAGAGACTGTATGTCTTTTGGTGATGTTCGAAAAATTCTGATTTCAATAAAAAGAAAATTGATTTGTATCGAACATTCGCTATATACGCCAATAGTTTTAAGCTTAGTGTATCTAGGGATAACGTGACGCCACGAGGCTAGGATGCTACGACGCTTAGATGCGCCTGCGCCGGTAATAATGCACTTCGCAACCAGTCAAATTCATTACGTTTATTGAACTGTCAAAAACGGTTATTTTCTATACAATTTGTATGAAAATAAGAACTATGGCGTCACGATTGTTTACATCAAGTCATATACTTATTTTACTTAAAACGATAAATGAAATTAACATTATTTTAAGATGCTTAACAGCCGCCGGCGCCTAACCTGGCAGGGATTTAGACTTTTTTAATGAGGATAAGTTCACGCATCGGGCATTTAGTTACACAAAATAGTGGCCGCTTTATGTGCTTTCCATTAATCTATGATTTTTGCCAGGATTGATTTGTAATCATGTCTATTTCGAGGGAGTAAGATCTGTTTTCTCCTAACGATTTTTGCCAAGTTACTTGCCAGGGACTATACCAAATTAATATCATAAAGGATTTAACTTTTGGCCTAGTCAAGTATCACTATCATTTGTAATACAAATTGTTGTTTATCCAGAGTCGTAATAACACTTACAAGTTTTGCTTCAATTTAAAGATTCCCATTTTCGTTCCGTTTAATACTAAAATAGCGCAAATGTAATGTAAACTTTTTGCTTCAGTCGACACAATTCGTGAGCTGTCTCATGTTGCAATTGAGCTTGCATTTAACTCGGAGCTAGATAACGTAGTGTGGGTGTAATGGCCGGCATCTCGCTGTCAGCCGACGTCTGCGGTCATCCCATACACTGCTCATGTAGTTACTGTACTAAATAAATGGTATGTTTGAATAATGTCAAAGGACACTCCTAAAAACCACTTCAAAAAATGCCAAATATTTTCATTGACTATAGTATACTGACTGAATATAGTATAATTTACATAAGACCTATGTTAACAAGATATCAAACAGTTAAGTTTGAAAAACCAGATTTAAATAAAACAAGTCCATTCTTAAATAATTTGAGACAAAAACACTTAATTATCACAATGATTTTTTTTTTTTGACTTTCGCGATTTTTACACATTTTAAACACAGCACACAAGTCTTACTTGCGATGTAAAAATTATAAAGGCATGTACGCTACCTCTATTTCTTCCCAGAATAGAATAGAAAAGAAATAGAGGTAGCGTACATGCCTTTATAATTTTTTCAGAGTAAGACCTGTGTGTTGTGTTTAAAATCACAATGATTAACAATTAAATAAATAAAATTATCACAATATTGGCTAGCACACAGCTTTACACCTGAACTGTACAAATCACGGACGAGGCGCGCGTGAACACATTTTTAGGGTAAATGGCGTCGTTAGGAGCGCTCTGCACCGTGTTAGAGCCGTGCCATCGCCGTCTCAGTACCGGAGCCCGTACCGTCCTTCACCTTGTAACCGTGTCGTCACCGTGACGTCACCGTGTCGCCGTGTCGCGCCCCACAAGACCCGAAATATGTTTCCTTACCCCCATATGTTTAGGACCGCTAAATTACAAGAGACGCTTGAATAGACGCCTTCTAAAAGAAATTGTTTTTATATTTATGTGTTGCGTGTTTGGTTCTCTCCTTCGTATGTTTACTGCCTCGTTGGTTTAGTAATCGCATAGCTGCTGTGCACGGGTTCTCGGGTTCGATTCCCGGGTCATGCCAAAATCGCTTTGTGGGTTTTGAGAAACTTTCATAAAGTAGCCCAGAGTCTGGAAGTTGGTGACTGATAAATCCGTGCATCGGAGAGCACGTAAATGTCGGTCCTGTGCCTGATCTCTCTCCGTGCGTGTCGGATTGCCGTCCCATCGGACTATGTGAGTGAGGGAATAGAGAGCACCTGTATGCTTGTGTACTATATTATGTCCTGCGCAGCTGGCTGATCTCCTTAGTAGCCGACAATCGGTTTGGATGCCATCATCACAGTACATATGTGCGATGTACGTTTGTCCTTAATGTTCGCGTAGTTTAAGTAAATAAGCGACAATCGTCGACGAGTGCCGCTCGACAAACGAGCTATCATGCTAATTGCTAACAAGAGCTATTTTAATATGTACATTCATGTTCATGTACTAAGAATTTGTAAGGAATCTTTTGAAAAAAAATCTTCCATTATATTCCATCTGACAGATTATATTATACGTAAAAGTAAACGAAAATCCGATTGAGATTGAAGACAGCCAACTTGTACTGATTTATATTCTGTCGTTGATTATCCGTAATTTGTAAATTAGGTTACAAAAATTTAATAACCGCAGGTACAGTCGACGGCGAAATGCTAATAGCGTTCCGTGTTCTAAATTTGTTGGCTGGTACTGTCAATAAAAAGAATTGCTTAACATTTTTTACGTGAACAAATTGAAAGGCTTCAAGTATTTACCGGGCGATTGTACCTTGATTACATTGTAATCCTTTCCCACCGGCCGGCCAGTCGGTCGGATGGGCTGGGGGTGAGAGGCGGTGGGGAAGGGGAGGGGAGATGTCACTAATTACACTTACGTATGTAAAAGCACATATAATTGTTGAGAGCAGATTAATGCTCACGCCCGCTGTTCATGCAACTTACAAAAATAGACTTTTATACTTAGTAGCTCGCTCTAGACTTTGAAAATTTCTACCTTTTTTTCTTTCTCCTCAATAAACAGGCTATATAACATTGAAAGAATTTTCCAAATCGGTCTTCGCTTTATCAATAATATAGATTCTGCTTCCTAAACAGCGATAAGAATGACACGACCCTTGGATTTTGAACGAGAATAATAATCGAAGCAATAATTAAATACTATTGATGTTATGAATCTATAAACGTTTGTTAAGATATCTCAGAATAAGCTATGTTGTCGGAGGGTCTCAAGATCTGAGCGCGTGCCGACACTCGCAATCAATTCTCGCAAATCCGACGCAAAAGGGAAACGAGTAAATAAATTTAAAATCTGTTTGCGTATTAAGGTTCTGAGTGACGATTCAAATGAACAGTTGTATTATCGTCGATGTAAATATCATCGAAGTAGACTAGTAGCTTAGTTCAGAGAGGAATCGAGAAGTTGTTGATATACATTTCTGTAGTATAAAGTTTGAACTCAAACTCAAACTCAAAGTCTTTTATTTGTGGTCATAGGTTAACAAAAATGGTGTTTAATATTAAGAAATGTATCACTATGTCCTGCTAGTAAAGCTTACAAATATTAGGTTTAAGTATAATCTGCATAAAGCATTAATCTAAAATTATAATTAAATACTATCATCTAAATTATCTAATGTTTTTTTTTTTTTTTAATGGCAATCTGCCGGAGTCCCGACTCGCAATTAAGTGTAGTGATGACTCATGGGTTTCACTCAATTTGATTATCATTTAAATATTCTGACATTGTATGTCACTAAGGGCAAATCAGGAGACCAGCTGAACCGATTTCGCTAATTCTTTTTTAGTATATGTTAAATTACGACGGATGGTTTTTAAGAGGAGAAATTTCTAAAAATTCCCGAAAAAGACAACATACAAAACAACAATTACCTGTATAATTTATATGCAATATCTTTTTGTGACTGAACGGAGATTATAATAGTGCCGGTTTCCTATATCCAAGAATCGATTAGTTTTGCTTAAGGACATTAAGTAGGTTTTGACGTTTATACTATGAGTCTAATGTTATTGAATGTTTATTTTCATACAAAATGAGTTTAAAGGGTACAGAGTATCTGCCGGGGTTGTTGTCAAGAGTTATCGTTGCCCTGGCACACAAAGACTTCCAGGAGGAACAAAGTGGGTTTTACTCAGTTAGAATCTGACACTACCTCCAACTGCACCCTCAGTGGTAGTGGTCATTCCTTAATTTTCCACCGAATAAAAAGCTACACTATAATATGAAATATTATTATTACTGTAAGTCACTAAGAACCGCCTTTTAAGAAGAAGGGGTCATTTGATGATCCCCCACAAATAAGAAAATGGGTACAGTATATGTCTTTTTTAAAACGACTCCGTTTTTACGACATACGTTTCAAACACACGGTTCAACAAACCTTTATTAGCTAACATTCAGTATGCTCAAGTTGAATTCCGTGTCCCGTATATTCCTGGGAATGATATGATTACGGTCACGTTTATCCGGGATGCTGGCAATTAATGTTCTCCCGCGCGCTGCACGCGTAATGCTATTAGCTGTGATTGACGCGAGCCGACGCTTATTGCGTTACGTACAACTTTTATTATATGTCCAGTCTACTTCGAAATGTATATTTAACTGGCTCGTTGGTCTAGTGGTCGCAAGGCGCGACTACTGCGCACGGGGTCTCGGGTTCGAATCCCGGGTCGGGCCGAAATCGCTTTGTGGGTTTTGAGAAACTTTCATAAAGCAGCCTGAAGTCTGGAAGTTGGTTATTGATTCACCCGTGCATCGCAGAGCACGTAAATGTCGGTCATGCGCCTGATCTCTCTCCGGTCGTGTCGGATTGTCGTCCCATCGGACTATGAGAGTGAGGGAATAGAGAGTGCACCTGTATCTGTGCGAATGCTTGTGCACTATAATATGTCCTGCGCAGCTGGCTGATGTCCATAAAAGAGAGCGACAAAACTACTGAACCAATTTTAATAAAATTTGGTAGACATGTAGTCTAGAGTCTGAGAAAGGACGTAGGCTACTTTTTAACCGGGTGCCGGAAATAGTTCCCTTGGGTGGCGGATGGAATCGTGGCGAACAGCTATTTTTTTTATACCTAATAGATTTGCTCACCTGCAAGTCACAAAAATCAAAGCTAACAAGTTGAAAATTCATTTACCAGTTCGCGATAATTTAAAAAGATTTTCGTAACAATTCTCCGGCTGCACTTAATTAAAAGCACTTTGCAGTGGGTGCTGTAAAATAAGACTAATAACGAGTTGCAGCTAATTGATACTCCACTATGTGCAGTTTGCACCGGCAGGGCGCCGAGCACCCGCGAACAAACAAAACACTATCTTGTACACATTGTTATGAGCTAAGGAGCGACAGTAAGTGGAAACTTGACGTAATAAGTACCGGCATTTTGTTTTCGTATTAATAATGATGGCGTCTAGACCGATTGCCGGCCACGGCGGCCGTTCATCAGCCATCAGCCAGCTACACTACGCAGGACCCTCTCATACGATATGACGGACGATACATATGATACGATAGGACGGCAATCCGACACGACCGGAGAGAGATCAGGCGCAGGACCGACATTTACGTGCTCTCCGATGCACGGGTGTATCAATCACCAACATCCTCCGGCACATCAAGCTACTAGTAGTATCAATATCAATAAGGATATACAATATAAAAGACAATATCAATAATATATAAAATACAATATCAATAATTATATAAGGATGCACACACTATATTATTTAACATACTTACGTTAGACTCCAGCACATCAAGCTACTAGTAGTAGCTAATAGTAGTAGAACTACCAAGTTAATTTTGAACAGGACGAACAAACAGCCATGCACACTGTATTCATTGAACAGAAACGCTGAAGTCGACTGAAAACAGCGGAAATTTCGTAACTCTAGCCACGGCGACACTATTGTTATTTGTAACATCCATTGCGGGTTTTATTTTTGTAAGTTTTTAGAGACTCGTTCGACAATGAGTGTTGTAAATAATTGGAGATAATTTTCCAATGTCAATATTGTTTTATAATATTACTAGCGACCCGTCCCGGCTTCGCACGGGTGCAATGCTGATACTAAAATTTTACATATAAACCTTCCTCTTGAATCACTATCACACTATCACTCTATCTATTAAAAAAAACCGCATCAAAATCCGTTGCGTAGTTTCAAAGATTTAAGCTTACAAAGGGACATAGGGACAGAGATAGCGACTTTGTTTTATACTATGTAGTGATATAATATAATATATCGCAACACCTTTTTCACACACGGTCGGTTGGCCCCATAGTAAGCTATTGATTAGCTTGTGTTATGGGTGCCAACACCACTGGTAAATTACATCATATATTTTACACATATATTTATAAATACATATTATAACACCCAGACCACAGCCAAGACGCATGCTCATCACACAAATGTCGACCGTTCCGGGAATCGAACCCGGGACCCTTAGCACGGCAGTCCGGCGTGGTAACCATTTCGCCATCGTGGTCGTCGGTGTTTTGCTATGCTATTCATTCATTAAACATATTAGAACACCCAGACCACAGCCAACAAGCATGCTCATCACAAAAATGTCGACTGTACTGTGGAAACCTATCTTCTTCTCGGGAAGATATAGGCTTCCAGGTACCGCTTTTGAGATCTTGAGTAAATGAAAGATTAATATTTAACTTCAAGTTGTGTTCGTTGTTTGGAAGCTGACGGGCGAGTTAGTGTCAAACTAAAGACTAACATCTTTATTCTTAAAAGTATTCTCTATTTAATTAATGTTCCGGCCTGTTACAAAATATAATGTGAGATGTAAGGAGGCTACATGTCTACGGTACCGAGAATTGAACATGGGACTCTTAGCTCAGCAGTCCGGGAAGGTTACCATTGCGCCAACCATGTATTAACGGTATGAATTCATTACTCACTTCGTTCACCAGGCAGTGACCACATTATTCAACAACCCACTCCCTACTTATGAAGCTAACACGAGCGATAATAGCTGCACAAGCTACCAGGCTTTAATTCCAAATGAGTTTCAAATTTGAGGCAAATTGCAGCTTAGCTATGAATCCCCGAGTATTCCTGGCACGGACGGAGTCAGTTCGGGCGGGATTAACGTCTACATTACTCATGCGACATACATAGTCGCTTAAAAAACGTTTCTACGTATTTTAAATGCACGCGAGAAGCTGTGAGTTTAAGAATTTATCATAATTACTAGCGTCATAATATGTAGCCTTTGTGTTATGCTGACGCATAAGCAATACTACTGCTAAGTTTCATTGAAATCCTATCAGCCGTTTAAGCGTGAAGAAGTACCTAACACACATACACACACACTCGCAAACTTACGCATTTATATATGTATTAGTGTGATTGTGTGATGCGGCTAACGTTTTGACCGCCACGCCAAAAAAAGAAAGTCGTGCCTTCAGCGCCAAGCTAAAAATTCATCCATAAATACCTACAATATATGTAGTAGTGAGTTCGGAATTATATCGATAAAATCTAACTACTAATTTTTAAGTTTAAAAGTCGGTCATGTAGTCGTGACCGTGGCTTGCTGGGCACTTTTTGACGGTGGCGGTCAATAGGTTAGGGTCGGTTCATATCTAACGGAATATGCGTCGCGTATTATCGGTCGCGTAACTCCAGAACTGACAAATGTATAGAAAAACTCTTGACTGTTCACACTCGACTGATGATACGTTAGTACGACTCATGACAGACTTTTAAATTTAAAAAAATAATAGTCAGATTTAATCGATGTGATGATACGCTCGGCGTATTTTACGTCAGATATGAACCGACCCTTAAACAGCCCTGTGCAACTAGCGAGACTAAGAATTGACTATAACTACTGTAATCAGTATTTAACCAGCAACGTGTCATACTAGCATCGGTAGTTAAGAATCATTGAAATTTATATATTATATTAACGTTCAATTTTTATGGTTTCCATGAGAGGAAGCCGTATACGTAACTTATTGTTCCGATAATATGAAAAGAACTCGAACAATTGGGTGTAGGTCGATGTAGCTTCGATTAACAGCGCGCACATAATATGCCGCGCCATGGGAACGGTTGCCATAGTGCACGTAGATACGCTTAAAGGCTTTGGCGCCAATAATACGTACTTCAGATGCTCTGGCTCCCTATACGGCGTCTGTACAAATTGTACACTTTATGTTTTTATGTGGCGAGTGTCTGGGCTCTCGGACACCAGTGTCGTGGCAACGCCTTTGTGCTCGTGTCGAGCGCCTCCACTGTCGAAGCTTCGTAAATTAGTCTTGTAGGATTTTTACTAAGAATTTTATGTAGTAATTATTTTACACTTATTGATGTTGTAATGAGCCTGGAAGGTGCAATGTAGCTATAAGATGTCCTATATTATGTAGATTGTAAATGTTGTCGTTTGTTGCAGCATCCTGTTCGCGGACATCTGCGGCTTCACATCGCTATCGGACCAATGCACAGCCGAGGAGCTGGTGCGCCTTCTCAACGAGCTGTTCGCCAGGTCAGCCCCACGCCCCCAGCTTACCCGAGCCACAGACACTAATTGCTTTCCCCGTTGATCTCAACCGCAACCAGATTAAACTCGAA
This sequence comes from Heliothis peltigera, assembly GCA_958496145.1. NCBI lineage: Eukaryota > Metazoa > Arthropoda > Insecta > Lepidoptera > Noctuidae > Heliothis > Heliothis peltigera. The sequence continues at coordinate 1,207,899 of OY292321.1, forward strand.
CAAAATAAATTAACCGTTTAACTCGAAGGCCGCGCCGTACGTTGCGAGATTACCGACAGTTCAATGAACATACACAGAAAGTCATTTTGCTCCAGTTCCCGTCGGCTGCCGTTTAATTATGAATGCAGCATTTGATCCGCTGTGTAAATATTCATCTCGCCAGTTGCACCGGCTAGCTGCGATGTCCCGATCCCGGGAGATGGAAAAATACGTTGACGTCTTCGTCGCCTGCAATCATGTATAAATTTAGTAATTCGTTGAATAATGAATGACTAGGTGTGCCCGGGGCGACAGGCGCAAGCCAGGGGGAACATCCTTCATAATGGAAATAAACGAGGATTCCTCATTTTTCTTGTGCAAAAAAATGTTCCGCAAGAGTTATTCAAATAAAAATTCACAACTCGCTGTCGGTAAGGGCTCGTTCACAATAAGTTATTTTGTTTTGCAAATATTAGCTTTTAGCTAAGTTCGGCAGCGAGTTACATAATTCATCAATTTGCTTGAAGCAACAAGTGTTAATTATTAATTATGTAACGGCAATTAGTTCAGACTTCGGGGGCCATTTGTAATCACATATTTGGTTTAGGCTCTCGCATCCTGCCTGCTCTTGTTATTAACTCTAACTTAAGCTACAATATATATACATACCTATATACGTAGTTTGTGGATTTCAATTAAATATTAAATTAAAATTTGAAGCATAAGCCCGGCCGTACACGGACGGCTCGAGCAGTTAGCGGCTAATCGAGATACACGGACCTCTCGAGTTGATTTTCACTCCTCCTTTCCTCTGCAGTTAATTTTCTACCACAGTTGATTGCAATTTTTTTCCCGGACTAAGGTGGTCGGAGATCTGTCGTCTACTCTAGCGTAGTCAACGGATCGTCGGTATATGCCTCTCGACCGCTCAAGCAGTTGACAGCTTGAAGCGGTCGCAGCGAATAAATAAATATTCACTGCGCGGTCGCGGCTTTAAACAGTCGGTATCAACTGCTTGAAGCATTCCGTGTCACTTAGGGCTAGTTTCACAGGCTACTGATAGATAGAATTTGTATGAAATTATCTGCCAGATAAACTATCTGGAACTTATCAGCAACCTGTGAAACTGAACTAAACTAGATTAAAACATTGCACGTGTATTATTATTCTGTTCTATTTATGACCTTCAATGATTTGTTAATCTCAAGACAAGCGCCCTTTAACCCTTAAATGTTAACCTTCGTAAGATCCAGGTGATAATGTGAGGGTCGTGGGGTATTAGCGGGCCGCAACTCGACGCGCGCGCTAGTGTTACAAATTGCGGCCCTTCGGATAATAGGCGCGAGTTAATAAATGTTTTGGAGCTAGAGATTAATTTGGCGAGGTAAGCCGAAGCCAAAGGGTATGTTCATGGATGATAGGTACTTACTATAAGTCTCATCTTGGTACAGACGCCAGCACATCGACCTACCAAATCAATATGTTAAATTTCTTTTATAGATTTTTAACATTATCACAGTAACGGAAGGTTAACTGATAGGTTAAATAATATTTGATTGGTAAAATTTTGCAGATTCGGGTAGGTTGATCTGCTTGCGTCCATACCAGGACAATACATTTCTCAAGAAGGCTTTCATCACAAACATATGCAATTATAAAATACATTATTTTTTATTGTGGCTGAAAAATTTGTGAAAGACTGAAGTTTCATCCGCTTTTTGAGGCTATACCTTAGCCTATTACTCCTCTACCTCTTTCTCGTTAGTCAAGTAGTCGAAAGGGCGACTGCTGTGCACGAGGTCTCGGGTTCGATTCCCGGGTCGGGCCGAAATCGCTTAGTGGGTGTTGAGAAACTTTCATAAAGCAGCCTGGAGTCTGGAAGTTGGTGATTGATTCACCCGTGCATCGGAGAGTACGTAAATGTCGGTCCTGCTCCTGATCTCTCTCCGGTCGTGTCGGATTGCCGTCCCATCAGACTATGAGAGTGAGGGAATAGAAGGTGCAGCTGTATCTGCGCGAATGCTTGTGCACTATAATACGTCCTGCACAGCTGGCTGATCTCCATAAAAGAGAACGGCCGCCGTAGCCGACAATCGGCCAGGATGGCATCAATTTATCAAAATCCTTTGAGCCATTTGCATGTGAAGTAGTAACACACACACACACACACACATACACACAAAACTTTCACCTGTACAATATTAGTCTGATTGAAGCCACAAATCGTGTTGCGGTTACACCTCATCTCGTCTATACCTTTATGTGGTACTTATGCCAAGGTATAGTGAAGGTCGATAATGACGCGTGTCCCGGGCTGTCCCGCTCGGCTATTAATCTAGTTTGCGGTACATCTGTCGCGAGCAGCTACCACACGTGGTGTGACGTCACTGCTTGTCACCGCCGCAGTCAATATGTCTCGAAGTAGGGGATTTAAATAGCTTTTGCCTAGTTATTCTGCCGCTCTGAAGTTGGCGTGAACTAGTATACCGTAGCATGTATAAAACCACATATTTGGTGTTTCAATATTAGTTTAATAGCATATCCTAATAATTTTTTAGTACACTACAGAGAATTATTTCTTATTTTCATACACTTAGGGCCAGTTTCACATATTACGGATAGCCACTATCTACCAGATATATTAAAAAAATGGAACAGAATTTGTATGAAATTATCTGCCAGATAAACTATCTGGAACTTATCAGCAACCTGTGAAACTGGAAATTGACAAATTAATTAAAACATTGTAAATATTTGACAGCTATTTGCGACGTTGCCAACTTTTGGGATACGCGCTCTTAAAGCGAACGTGTTCGTAAGGTACTAACGTTTACTAAAAGGCAATTTTTGGTAAGGAGGAGGAAGTTTGAAAAAGTTTTATTTTTATGAGATTGGAAAAAGCGAGCCCCGATCTTCGAAAGTTTGGGCCCGTCGGTCGTCTCCGTGCAAATGTTTATATTTACTCATGGGACTCATACTTGTTTAATATCGTTGAGATATCCTTGGGGTCCATCCAGTCTAGACGGATGCAATTGTGTTACAGAGTTTTACATGGAGTGATTGCTTACCTGACCTCCTCAGCCCTGGGCCATTTGATACCCCCTAGTGACTCTTATTGTCTGGTTTTCTGGCTTCTGGCTACCCGTAAATGACTGCCAGAGAGGTTCAAATAACAGACGGGATCCACCAATTTGACGTGTCTTCCGAAACACGGAACGTACATATAGTATTGACAATATCGTTTTATTGTAATGGTTTGATAGGATACCATTGAATTCTTGTTCTTCTTAATCAGTAATCCTCTCTTTTGTGAATTCGGTTAATAATAAAAGCTACTATCCTTCGCTCTCGGGTTTCTGTTCTGCATGAATTAACTTTACGCACATGAATAAAAAGGATTTTTTATTTCATTCTGATAAGTAAGCTATTTTACTGCCATTAAAATCCCTCTAGTAATTAAAAAGAAACTAGAAATAAAGAGTAACAGATATACACACATCCTTACTAACTATCGCTAGTATAATATGGGTAGAATGCCTACTACGGGACGTGACACGCGCCGTACGTGCGAGTTTAACTCAATGCTTTTAACGATATACACCAACTACTGGGAATCCTTTCATCCTGCATATATCCTAGAATACACGCTTTTAGACTTTCTTCGTAACCTTTTGACCGCCACAGTCACGTATCACCCACGAAGCCAAAAAGTACGCCACGGTCACGACTACATGACAGACTTTTAAAGTTAAAAATGAATATTTTTAATCGATAGCATTCATGTTCGTAGTAGTATCAGAACTCTCTACTATACATAATATATGTAGGTATTTATGGATTAATTCTGAGCTTGGCGCTGAGGGCACGAGTTTCTTCAATTTATTTACTTCACAATTTCCAAAATAGTAAAAAAAACATTAATCCCAAAACTTCGCGTTCCTGTTTTGCAATGCGAAGGTATAGTTATATCACTTTTTGTAAAAAATTATATTGACTGGCTCGCATTGCTCCCAATCTATGGCGTCCGAATCGCAATACTTCCTAATTTGAAAAAAGTGCGGTCCAGAGGAGGAATATTTATCATTTGACAGATGATAAAGTGGCGGTGCCACACTGCGGCCATCCATCACGCCGTCCCGGACCGGACCGGACCGGACCCCGCAAACATCAATATTTTCTAATGAACCGCGAATTTTATTGCTAACGGGGGTTTTGATAAAGAGGCTGCCGTCTTTCCTTCTGGTTTTCCTAATTGACGAAGGGTCTTTCGCAATATTTTTTATTTCATTTGTTAGTTAGTGAATAAAGTGATATTTGATTTTGAAAAAGTCTCATATATGAGAACAATAGTTAAGCTATTGAAAATCTACATAACCCCTACTCCCCTCTGTGTCGTCCACCGGACTTCATTACAGCGTGAGTGTCAACGGTGCACCGTAAAAGGTGCAATAAGGCAGAGCGCGGATTTACGAGTCCCCGGCGACGGTTCGCACACCTTCCGATTTATTTGTCGCACTTAATCCTTCTCGTTGTGCAAACAGGCCTCGCACGTGTCACTGCGGCCTTTTTTTTCTTTTTTTATTTCTAGACCCCTCTCATTAAGATTGTATCTGGAAAGAGTATCAGAAATCTCCAATTCGCCTTGAGCCAACGTGATTATTTACGATCACTTCTTCTCTGTTTGAGAATAGGAGGTCTATGCCCTGTAGTGGACATCCTAAAGACTTACAATCTTCCTCTTATCGAGTAAGCTGCAGTTTTAGGTTCATAAGTCAGTTTTTTTTCAAATACGCTTGACAACCCCTGGCGAGGAATTGTAAGAACGACTGCTACTGAGTACCATTCAGAAACGAAGGCTTTGCGTGTTGCGCCACCAACTTCCAGACATCGGATATTGTGAAAAGGGTGATGACGATAAAGATGGACACAGAAAAATCATCCGCCAGCTAACTCCTAAAGAGATTGGAGTCTCGAAGCATGTAGAACTGTTTATGAAAGGGCGATTGGGATATTCACTGCCTTAAATCAACGTACGCACATTAGCAGGTACTGGGTGAAGGGTTAGGGGCCCAAGCGCCATTACGGTGATAAACTGAACTACAACAGGTCACACGGTTTGAGATTTATGTGCCCGTGGATCTTTGATTAAATTTCTAGATCATCAGTATATTGTGTTTAATGATCTAAGGAGGTTGTATTAAACTGATAATAAAACTGTTGCAGAATATGTAATAAGCAAAGGTGATTTGGTTTTTAAACGCCTCCAAAAATATTAAGGGTCAGTTTCACAGGTTACGGATAGCCACTATCTACCAGATAAATTAAAAAATGGAACAGAATTTGAATGATATCACCTGCCAGATCAACTATGTATTTGGGACTTATCAGCAACCTGTGAAACTAGCTCTAAAAATTATCAGTTTGACCTGTTATTATGCATATTTAGTTGTTCGACTGAACTGATTTTGGAAAAGTATTTGTTCAAGAAAAAGTTTTGTCTCATTTTGACCAGCAGGCTTAGCATGGCAACCATAGAAACAAGTTTTGTTTACCGGAGATTGGATATAATGACAGAAAAGTGACAGATTGACGTAAGATTTCTTTTGACATTTATTGAAGTAAGTTTTCTTTTCTTCAATTGACATAAGGCTACAAGTGATTATATGCGAATTGGCAGGTCGCGCCATGCTCGGGCAGAAGACATGTTGACATTGATAGAAAGAGCTTTGTCTTTTTTTGACAGAATAGATATAAAATCGCCATGCTAAGCCTGCAGTATGACTTTATTTGTTCGCGCATATCTCCGTGATATAAATTATTGAAGCCGTTTGTTGCTCTATAGTTCCAGGACTTAGGCATTCTTTAGAAACTCGATACTAGTGCCGGGTGAAGTACATAATGCTCAGTAGTTATGGCTGATGAGTCCGTAGCATGCAACTTAGATTGCAGAGATAAGGTCTCATTAAAAGTTGCCGTCACGACGCCCACGCCCTCTAGGAACTCTACGGATTCACTTGCAATGAATATATTCGGAGAAACTAGATCATGTTCTGAATAGCTTGACGACCCCTTTGGCGTAATGGTAACAACGCTGGACTGCTCAGCTGAGGGTCCCGGGATCGATTCCCGGTACAGTCGACATTATTTTGTGTGATGAGCATGCATGTTGGCTGTGGTCTGGGTGTTATAATACGTATTTATAAATGTATATGTAAATTATCAATTATGTTATCACCCATAACACAAGCTAATCAATAGCTTACCTTGGGACTAACCGACTGTGAATGAAAAGGTGTTCCGATATATTATATATAGCTGCTAAGAAATCTAAATAAAACGTACACCATACCGCGACCACAAAAACCACAGTTTCAAACAAAATTTTACATTTTCCCCGCTGGAAATAAGCCAGAGTGCATACAAGGATTTATATATACGGTTATTATATTTAAAACCCTTTTAACAACGTAAAATCCGCGAGATTAACTTTAACAGCTTCGCCATTTTGTTTTAGCGCTGCGCCGAAGCGAATTCAAGCGAAATTCATAGGCCCTTTTAACTTCCCACTGCTGGGCACAGGCCTCCTCTCATACAGAGAAGTATTATAGCTTTAATCACCACGCTTGTTCAATGCCTGTTGGTGATTTCAGACTTTATAGTATTGATTTATTCAAGACATTTTCCTTCACCTATTAGTCATAAAATACACTTAGAAACCACATATAACTTAGAAAAGTTACATTGGTATTCGCCTGACCTAGAATTGAACCGGCACACTCATGCTTGAGCCGCTGGTGGTTTCACTACTCGGCCACCACATCTACACAAGCGTAAAGTAAATTTAGTTTTGTACAACAAGTATGAATAGTTAACTCATCAGATTGTTACATGGCCGGGACTGACGTCCGATATAAACGACAATATGACGGACGACGTGGTGGACATACTCCACTGAATAAGTTATGGCTGACAGCAGGACACGGTGCCGGCCGTACGTGTATTTATTATCTGTGGCCCCAATTAATGTAGGTAACATCCCCATCGTGCTAATGAATAAACCTAACTTGTCTATGGGCGGATGTTACGACTTTTCGAATTAATTATTGAAGCTCATCCTTACTCGCTACGTGTTCGGGTTTTCGCGCCAAATTGCTATTACTTTGAGTCTCAATAAAATATGTCTAACTACAGAAACCCCCATAAATACGTTGGCTATTATTTATAACGGTAATTTCTTGCTGTTCTGAGGAAATATATTCTTAGTACAGACCCTACGCGAAACTGTCAAATTTTCCCAATAAATTTTAAACCGTATGCCTCAGCGATAAAGTCGAATATCTATTAAGGAAATTTGACAGATTGTAGTAGGTACATGAGTACACAAAACATTTATTAATGATAAAATGATAAATAATATAATGATAAATGATATTTATTTTGCAAATAGGTTGAACTCCATTTTTACACGTCAACACATTTTTTATATAAAAAACTAGATGAGATCGGCATTTCCTAACTGACTAGCTTGAGAAGAAACGCCATTAAAGCAACGAAGTTAGCAATAAGACTCCTGGCGCATTTGTTTCTGAGATCTTGTCAAATAGTGTCAGTCCAAAGTGCCTAGTGACTTCATGATAATCAAACTCTAATTAATGAACATGAAAACTACGGCGCCTGCGCGGGTCGTAATGCAGTTCATTCCAGAGAAGCAAACTTATTTGGCGCTATATTTGAACCTAGGCAACGTGTGCCTTATAGCCTCTCCACATCCAATAACAGTCCTACCTTAACCTTTGTAATCAGTGCTCGTTTGTTTGTCTGTGTGTATCAGATTCGACCGTCTGGCGGCGGAGCACCACTGCCTGCGCATCAAGCTACTGGGTGACTGCTACTACTGCGTGTCGGGCCTGCCTGAGGCGCGCGATGACCACGCCAAGTGCTGCGTTGAGATGGGCCTCGATATGATCGATGCTATTGCGTGAGTATACTACCTACTACAACCAGATTAAGAAAAGAATGATATACATTCTATTTATACCCGAGAATTGTACACATTTTGAAACAATTTATGCAATGACTTGTAGTGTCGTAAAAAATATTTGGCGTTATGTTAACAGTTTCCCTTAGTTGACAGTTCTAGATAATTTCTTCGCGCACCCAGAAATATAATGAATGCCCTATTTCCATAAAGAGGTTTATCAGAATCAGACCTGATAGTCTCCAAAAGGAAAAAGTAACGGTCCCATTTCAAAATTCATTTTTTTGGGTGTTAGTGCTCAGCTCAGTCAATATCAGTATACGAAAATCTTTTTTCAATCTTCTTGTAATGTCTAAGGAGCTTCTCATTATTCTCATATTCCTTATCTTTCACCATCTGTCTTGCATTAGTTATGATCACACCGTCATGGGTCACTGTGGTGTCACGGTGGATTTAAAAAGGTTTTTGCAAAAAATATTTGTCCGTGGACAGGCTGGTTCGAGAAGTGATGGCGGTGAACGTGAACATGCGCGTGGGCATCCACACGGGGCGCGTGCACTGCGTGGTGCTCGGCCTTCGCAAGTGGCAGTTCGACGTGTGGTCCAATGACGTCACGCTCGCCAACTACATGGAGAGCGGTGGCGTGGCTGGGTAACTATCAAATCTTTCTTAATTACCAGGGTGTATGGACAGGGGCCATACTGATACCCTAAGACCTAATTTCACCTACATAGACAGGTTGATTACGTACCTGCACGTAACTGAACGGCAGCTAAACGACAACTGTTTTTTTTTTTTTTATTAGAAGCGGCTTTTTTCTTGAAACCTACGTAAAAATACTATGATAAGAAATGCATTTTAAATCATTCTGCAATAGGACTACGCGTTTCGTTTGCAGTCCTTCTAACGAATTAAATTAAATTCCAATTTTCGGTTGGATTACAGTCGAAATACGGTCCGTCTGTCTAGCTAGAGCCTTAAATACCGTAACCCCGACCATAATCTACCTTCATCATCACAGCCTTTTTACCGTCCCACTGCTGGGCACAGGCCTCCTCTCCTACGGAGAAGGATTGAGCGTTAATCACCACGCTTGCTCAATGCGGATAATCTACCTTCGATTTAATTAAAATCATCATCCATACTTTTACTTGATAATATATCCCATGGTAACACGAAGGTTTTGTTCAGACGCGTCCACATCACGAAGGAGACGCTGCGCTGCCTGGGCGAGGACTATAAGGTGGAGCCCGGCCACGGAGGACTGCGCAATGCCTACCTGAAGGACCACAACATCGAGACCTTCTTGATCGTGCCCGACGACACCAGCCGCGTTGTCAGTACCACACATCACTAGACTATATTACAAGCTTTTATTTAACCTGATTAACCGACTTCTCAAAAAGAAGGAGGTTGTCAATTTGATATTTTATTTTATTATTTAGTGGGGGATAGATTTTGTAACCTTTATTTAAACCGCCTCACGCTATATATTTACAAGTGCAACATTTTTAATCGATCGTAAATTATAAATCACCTAATTTTGGCAGCCAGTGTCTTCTCACGAGAGAACTCCTCTACAGTTAGGAGCATAGATACAAAACTTTGCATACTTATTCAGTTCTAGTGATATTACAAAAATATAAAATGAAAATGATACTAAAAGCTTGGTGAAAAAATATATCGTAGTGCTAATCTAAGGTCTTTAGACCACTAAGTTAATGAGCCGAGATGCAGTTATATGGCGTCTTTGTAAACTAACATGCTTATGAAAATTTCAAATCTTCAAAGGCTAACTTGCAAGTATAGATTTGTCATACATGACTACAGGTTCTAGGTACATATACCAGAAAGTTGTGAGGGTATTGTTTGTATTCAGGACAAGAAGCCGCAGCACTCCTTCTCGCTGAACGGCAACGTGTCAAAGGAGATGCGTGTCATGGGTCACGGCTCGCAGCACGGCAAACATTCCTCCAAGTAAGTTACACACACTCTAAGGGCCTGTTTCACCACCTACGAATAAGTTCCAGGTAGTTCCTTTGGTAGATAATTTCATACAAATTCTTTAACATTTTTAAATGTATTTGGTAGATAGTCGATAGCTGCTATCCGGGCATCGTGAAAATGGCCTAAAATATCATGTGTAGTTCCACCCAGTTACTTGTGCAACTTTGTTGAAACTGACTGTCTGGCGTCTGACCAAAAATTCGGGGAATGACAAGGTCACCCATGCACGGACCGACCGCAACAAGCGTTGCTTAACCTCGCGACCGACCTCCGAATCCCTTTATTTATATAGATAATAAATCTTCTTAGTTCCATCTATTCAAATAACGCAGGAATCCTTATGCCAATACTACTTCTACACAAAGACTGCTTACATACAATGAGAACACGAAGTTTGCTATTATACCCAAACGGACAGACAGAGGGACAATAGACGTGGTTGTTAGCTCGTGAAATTGCACTCCAGTCGGTGCACAGTCGCCTCGGCCGTGTAATGGACTCGCCCGGACTTAGGTACCGACAAAACGACAGGGTGCACCTACCACTACTTCCACCTACTTATCGGATTTACTCTGATGGAGTTGAACAGATGATAAATAACATGCTTTAGGTATAGCTATTTTTTAATGTTTGGAATTCAACGATTAGTGATTACATAAATGTCTATTACGAGTATATTCCATTCTTTATGACTGATGATGATGGCATCCAGGCCGATTGTCGGCTACGGCGGCCGTTCTCTTTTAAGGAGATCAGCCAGCTGCGCAAGACATATTATGTTGACGATTTTGCCAATTTCAGAATATCCCTAACGACAGTTCATAATTAACTTTTTGGATCACAATGTCTGCACTCTAAGCAGTTTTCTTAACTTCACCTTGGTTTCAGTGGTCCTACGTATCCGAAACATAGTACAGTCGCCAGTACTTCAAGCTTTAAGCCCGTACGAAGCTGTCAAATTTTCCCAATCAACTTTGAACACTAAGCTTCAGCAATAAAGTAGAAAATCTTTGACAGACTGTAAAAGCTTGATGTGCTGGCGTCTGTACGTCTACTGCTATCGTTTTAAACATTATTTGATTTTTATAATGAATTACTTAGTTCCTAATATTTATCGAACTGATTGCCTTCTTAGCTAATTGTTTGTCGCACGTAGCAGACAGTTAGCGGCTGTTGTCACATTTATTACGTCACCAACGTAGTTAGCTGTAGTGTGAGCGTCGGCTGCACTTGTCAATGGTATTAGTAGTAATATTTATAAAGCCCGGCGAAGTTGGTGCGAACTTCCCTCGTGTGTAGTTATGAGTTTGACAGTTTGCTGGAGATAATATTTCTGAACGTGAAAATACACTATAATACGGTAGGTGACAACTAGTCAAATTCTATATTTTTATTGAACTGTCAAATGACACAAATCACGTCACACATTTTCCAAATCAAGTCGTATTCTTTTTTCGATTACATGTAATAAAGACAATTGCAAACATTTTCGGTTCAAAACTATTAATTAAACTGGCTTTATCTTAAACATGCTTTACAAAATAAATGTGACAAAGTATTTCATTCTTCATCCAGTCATCATCCCAATACTATTTGACTTCTACACAATAATATTTTTCGCTTTCACCAAATAATTCAATGACTGTTGCATCCGATAACAGATCCGATTGTTATCCGTTGCCATTCGTAGCGAGCATAGAGGGACAGCCGGCTACAGGAAGTCAAATTATTCATAGTTAACTTCATTCCGTCGTGTGCGTATATTTTGCACTCAAAGTTGCATGAAACGTGCAAATTTTCTGCGTGTGCACGGCTCGGCGCGCCGGCTGCGTGCGATTCAATTAACACAATCAATCATGCATTGTGCGAAGCGCCCCCTGGCGAATAATGCACGAATTAATATAGCAGTCTCTATTGCGAGCTTATAACGTCAAAGTACGCATAGCTCGGCTTCGCATGCATTAGCTACTTGTAATTCATTATGCACCATGCGGGCTGGCGCGTACAACGCGTACATTCCTCGTTAAACGTGCAAATTCGTGATTTGCTCTCGTTTCCGATGAATTAGAGGAATTAATTAATATTGCAGTTGCGTAATCCGAATGGTAACAATACTGTCGGCACATAATTAATTTATATTTGCTAATGATACGGTTCAGTTTGTTTGTATTCGCGAAATAGTACTGGTTGTAATGGCGAGATGCCATCAAAACAGTTCGCGCGCATTAATTTGGGGATCAGAAAAATGTGCGCACAAAACATGCAATTTAGTTTCGCGTCAAATCATTTAAATTAGCGTGCAGCTGGAGGGAGTTTCAAACTCTTACTGACTAAAACAGACTATGTTCCTTCTGGAAGTCACGATTACATACATTAAAGTTGTCTCAAAAGGGCTTCAGCGTGTTGGGTTCGGCCCCACGTTCACCTTCTAAAAATCCGGGACTCTCTAGTCCCGTGGTCTAGTAGAGACATACAAAATAATAATAACATATTTATTATTAGACCAAGGTCAATACAAACAAAATAAATTCATTAAAAAAAACTATTATTTATTTAAACCTATGGTTGCCCCAACCCAGTGTTTCTGGAAGGGGCAGTCTACTCTGGCAGCGATCATTTTCTGAATGCTGTTGTCACTAGCGCGTAGACGCTGTAGTATGGAGGCTGCTTGCTTTATGTTGACCCGACCTCTTAGTTATATTCATGCCAATTTGAAGCGAATCCATGCAGTAGTTTTTGAGATTATCCCGGACATACATACAGACAAACAGACATACATAAAAACTATATTTTTGGCTTCGATATCGATTGGAGATCAAGCCCCAATAATTCTTTAAAAAATATATTCAATGTACAGTTTTGACTTTTCTACGATTTTATTATTATGTATAGATTGATGAAACCTAAAATTGTTTTACAAGGATTCTTTTGTCGAGACAAGGTAATCCCTATAATCTCTTCGCACCCATACTAGTTCCTACTTCGCACTTCTCGTCTAAAACTCGTGGCTTTTAACGCGTAAAGCCTAGTCCTTCATTATCGCACGCGTTTCTTGAGGCGTGAACAGTAAATAAATCAGCGCGCTGAATGTAGGCCGAACAGCGAGTCGCGACAACTCGCGCGTTTCAATTAGAAGAGACGCGTGGCTCGGCGATGAGTTTACACCGAAGTTAGAAGTGAAGGCTTGCTAATATCTTGTAGCCTGTAGGTATGTAGCAGTAAGACTATATAACCTGTATAGCGCCTATAACGTGTATAACGTCTGGTCTTTAACTAAATAGAAGCAGTATTTCTACCTCGTTGGTCTAGTAGTGTCTAGACTTTCATAAAGCAACCCCAAGTATGGAAGTTGGCTACTGATCTCTCTCCGTTCGTGTCGGATTGCCGTTCCATCGTACTATGAGAGTGAGGGAATAGAAAGTGCACCCGTATCTACGCAAATATTTGTGATATTTGTGATGTAGATGACATATTATAATATGTCCTACGCAGCTGGCTCATCTCCTTAGAGAGTACGGCCGCCATGGCCGGCAATCGGTCTGAACGCCATTATAAGCCGCGTTTATTATTAGCGTTCGGATGCTCGGGTGTATCAATCACCAACATCCATACTCCTTCCATACTTGATCTGGGAATCGAACCCGAGACCCCGTGCTCAGCAGTCACGCTATGCGATCTATCCAATATTGCATTCCTAATAACTTCTCATCTGTCGATCAAGATCAGAGTTGTGTTCCTGTAGTACAACATGAATAGATACTTTATTGATAGATACCACAGCATCGCTTGTACAACTGACTTACTCAACTCAACCGAAACAACAACTTTTGAGTAATAGCGAACACGACACGAACAACAATTAGCTTCCTGATGAATTGATACAAACACAACACTTATATATACATACAACATAAGACACAGACATACAGCGTGTTTCAATTATTCAGCCATCACGAATCAGGTGTAGGTATCGATTAGCTTTTGTTTCAATAACTGTTGTGAACATATATCGATTTCAGAATACAGTACGTAATTCTTGATGGGTTTATTTTGGTTTCTATTATATGGCCTGGTTTTTCCGTGGATGGGTGACCATGTTGTCAAGACCAGTCCCCCGTGTTTCGAAATGCACGTTAAATTAGTGGGTGCCAGCTGTAGTTTGAACATTTTTGACAGTCGTTACGGCTAGTCGCGTTGAACAAGCGTGGTCATTAACACTCAATCTCTCTCTGTTTGAGAGGAGGCCTGTGCCCAGCAATGGGACGTTCCAACGGCTAGTCAGAAACCAGAAAGTCTTACAACCAATCTCACCTAACTTGGGTCGCCCAGATAACTGGGTTGATGACGTCACAAACAGCAGGCTTAGCATGGCAACCACACATGAAGAAACAAGTTTTGTCTACCGGAGAATGGACGTAATGACAGAAAAGTGACAGATTGACGTAAGATTTCTTCTGACATTTTTTGCAGAAATTTTTCTTTTCTTCGATTGACATAAGTTTATAAGTGATCATTATGCGAGTTGACAGGTCGCGCCATGCTCGAGCAAAAGACATGTTGACATTGACAGAAAGAGCTTTGTCTTTTCTTGACAGAATAGATATCGAATCGTTATGCTAAGCCTGCAGGTGCACCATTTTCCGAACAATGTTGGGAAAAAGGCTAGGCACATATGTATGTATATGCTATCTATGAAGTAGTTTGACAAGGCATCTTCGTTTGTTTTTCTTCTATCTTTGTGTATAGAACAACCAGCATTTTATTCATGGTATGATTAAATATATGCCAGTGAAAGTGATACTGGAGTTCGAAACATATGGACTATAATACATCTCTGCCCGGAATATCGGTAACCAAGGACGCGACCATAATCTAATTACAAGCCATTAATACCGTGTGACATGCGCGGCAGGAATTCGCTGTTAGTGAACACTTCCCATCTCGTCAGGTGTGTACGACCTACCGTGACCAGGAACAATTTTGTTCGATGGATTCTATTATTACACTTATTTAGTCAGTGGTGTCAATGACCTTTTGATGACCTCTGGCACACAGGGACCTCTAGAAGGAACATAGTTGGTTTTAGTCAGTAAAAGTATGACACTTCCTCCAGGTACACCCTCAGCGGGTCATTTGATGATTTCCAACGAAAAAGAAAATGCCTTTTAATGACATATTTGATGATACATATTTTTAAATGATATTTATTTTGCAAGTAGGTTGAAATCAATACTTTTATACAATAAATTTGTCTTTTTTTTATCGAGATGAGGTCGGCATTGCCTTACTGACTTCTTTAAAAAGAAACACAGAAACAAACTCAAGGATTTGTCAAGTCTCTTTTAAGGCCTGCTCATTTTATACAGTGATATTTATTTCCAAGCAGAGGTATAGTGAGTTCTTTCTCTCTCTTAAAAAATAGTTTCTTGATTAGAAGATTGGTATGTTACGGATTTTTAGGCGAGGAGCAAAAACATAACTTAGTTTTATGTTAATAAGGTTGAAATTTCAATGCACCATACAACGGTTTTTTTAAGGGGTTTAAACGACAAATATTTTTAACATCATAATATTTTGTAACATTGCAGTAGGATCGGCGTGGACTCCAGCAACGAGAACAAGAAGCCTGAAGACGAGGTGAACGAGTACCTGATGAAGGCCATCGACGCGCGCTCCACCGACCGCCTCCGCGCCGAGCACTGCCGCCCCTGCACGCTCACCTTCCGCGACAGCAAGCTCGAGCAGAAGGTATCCACTAAATCCTACAATATTCAATTATCGTTTACTGCTATCCAGGAACACGACACGGGTATAACTAACCTAGCTTTATAGGTTTGTACTCAACCAGCGTCATAAGTAGGGCGGTGCGAGCGCTGACCAGGCACAGCGCGCAGACCCCGGGGGTAGCGCAGAAATGACCAGGCCAAACAAGAGTATCTACATTTATTTCATGCAAGTTAGCTAGTAGGTTGATTTGTTGTATGGACGCACGCTATAACAAACAACATGTCTCAAAAACATCCACCTGGGTCTGAATTTCGTAAGAGCCTGGTTAGAACATTTTCAAGCAGTTTTGAAAACTCGCTCCGGGCGCAAAAAGCTACCAGCCACCAAAAGGCGCAAAAAGTTTCCCTTTACCTTTTATCAGTCTTTGGCATTCAAGACCTCCCCAACCTGTACCAGGGCAACCCCATACCCCTTGGTAAGACTAGTTGTCAGATTGTGTCTTCTGACTACCCGTAACGACAGCCAAAGATGTAGAAATGACATCCGGGACTCACCAGTTTAGCGTGCCTTCAGAAACTCGCCATGATAAGTTGGTCACCCATCCACAGACCGAGCGTGCCAAGCGTTGCTTAACCTTATGATCGATCGACCTGCCGCTTTTACTTAGCCACAAGCTCCTAATAAAACATGCAATCATTAGAATATTATTCAATTGCTACCTAATAAAGTCACGTATTTCGGTTGAATTGAAATAGCTTTAGGTGCACAAAGTGTCGCCTCGCAATTCGAATTGGCTACGTGCTTTGCAACGGGGGTAGGACAGTAAGTGCAATTTGCACTGTTTATTAAGTGGAGCGCGTCATCGAGCGACTGGCTGTTTGTCCATCACCAATGTTTAGCCGACGAGAGCGGCTAATGAGCATTTCAATCAAACCGCGAGCGAGTTTGTAGCTATCTACCCCGATGACGCACTCTAGTTTATACAGTTTAAATTACTAAAAGGCAAAGTGGTTCTACTAAATGATCACGCAACAAAACATTCGCTTATAGTTCGATGATTAACCTTTTGACTGCCACCGTCACGTACAAATGACAAGCTAAAAAGGGCCTTGCAAACCACTGTCACGAATACATGACAGACTTTTGAAGTTAAATTTAATCGATATAATTCCGAACTCACTTCTATATTGTATGTGTTTATGAATTAATTCTTAGCTTGGCGCTGAGGGCACGTTTTTCTTTTTTGACGAGTCTATCAAAAGGTTAATAAAATGCTCTCCACATTAGGTTCTACTTGAAATTACTTCGAAGCCCGTTCCATGAAATTCCCTGAGGAGTATTCTGTGCTCTTTGGACAGTGTGCTATCAAGCACTATCGTTCGCCTAACAATGTATTACTTCGTGGTACTTCCTTTTACATCCTTACGTTTGCTCTGAACAAGACCTATAGTCATAGAGACGTATATGGTCTCTAGAGGTCTGTCGGCTAATCGAGTGCATCGGAATAATTGATGGGACGTCGTCGAGTGCATAGCGAGCTCGCCGGCACATGCAGGGATCCGGGCCATCCGCATGAACGTAGCATAATAGATTTTACTGATCTGAAGATCGGTATGATTTCTTGCGCACTTGAGTCGTTATCTTGAATGTCCTCTTAAGCTAAGAATAAAAATATCTTACTTAATAATTTTATATAGGTCTGTGTAGATTTTTTTTAAATAAAACATAGTTTTTACGTTATTTTTCAGGAGTAGTTATTTCCATTTATTGAAATACTGGGCCTGATTCAGACTGATTGTTCCAACATTTTCTAATGCTATATTTATTAAAAAATGGCAAAAACTTTTTACAAATTTATTCTTCATTTTTTCATACTGAGAAATCGTCTTTTATTCATAATGCATTAATTAAAAGTGCATCTTTTCAAATACATAACATAACTGAGTTTTTTGTCGCAATACAAATAATGACATATAATTTGCAAAAATCGCTGGCCCCACTTTTTCTATTTTGGTTTTCCAAGGAAATAGTGGGATACACCCATTTTTCGTTTATCGTGCGTACCACGAACAATTCTCCGAGAGGGGTGAAACAAACGGCCTGTCAAGTTAGATGTGGATATGGTGACCACCCAGCTCGGACCGATGGGGGCTCGTGCCACCTGTGTCCACAAACTACAGTGCTATCGGACGGCTATACTTGACGGTCATGTAGGACAATGCTAATACAAGTGTACAAACAGGGCATGCCCCGAAGTATAGATCATTTGCCAATATTCATTAGAATGGCGTTTTACTGGTCAAAATTATGCCTAATTTAGACATTGTCAATAATTTTGCATATTTATCGAAGAATATTTTCATAAAAAGAACTAATCAGATGTTCTTTTTTTCGAGCTTTGAGGAATATCAAGTCTCTACAATTAATTCAGAACTTGATATCAGTTTGTAGACGTATGTTTGAATTTAATCTGAGTAGAATCGGCATCTTTAACAAAAAGTAAAATTATCAGTGAAGGAGAAAATAATAGGTACATGTACATATGTTATAATGTTTTTACAGAAACTTACTTCAGGTGCCCTAAGAAAAAGGTCCTCAATTTTAATGAGTACATAATTTACATATGAAGTGTAAATATTTGATTGTTTGTTCGTTTGCATTGAATATGGTCCGAAACTACAGAATTGATTTGGAAAACCTTTCACTATTAGAAAGCTACACTATCCCCCGGTAAAACAAGGTATATATTTTATGCAGATATAGGATAAAACTTCACCGGGACGCTGGTGACATAACGAGAAAAAGCTGATCGTTAATAATGGTATGCGGTCGCAGTAGCTGTCACCTTTGTTGCTCCCAGTCCGGGCGCTGCTAACAGCATCCGCTGGTGAATGAAATTCCATTTGAGAAAGTCGCGCGTTTTTCCTCGGGCGTCGAGGAACCTGTCATATTATTTATATTATGCAGTCTCAGCGTTGCGGCCGCATAACAGTCAACGTGGTTTTAAATAAATATCGTTGCTATATAAAAATGACAAAAGAAGAGCTGTATATTCTTCGTCAGAGGTGAAAATGGTGGTGAAATATTTTTCTGAAATTGTTTTGATTTTTTTTACGTATTATAATAATGGCGTCCGCACCGATTGCAGTCTCTTCGAACGTCCCTCTAAGGAGATCAGTCAGCCACGCACGACATATTATAGTGTACAAGCATTTGCACAGATATAGATTCACTCTCTATTCCCTCACTCTCATAGTCCGATGTAACGGCAGTCTTACAAGACCGGAGAGAGATCAGGCGCAGGCCCGACATTCACGTGCTCTCCGATGCACGGGTGTTTCAATCACAAACTTCCATACTCCGGGCTGTTTTGTGAAAGATTTTTAAAACCCACAAAGGGATTTCGGCTCGGATACTCCGTGCATAGCAGTCGCGCTATGTGACTACTAGACCAACGAGGCAGTCAGTAACATAGAATAAACTTCGTAAGGCGATCGAAGTGTGCCTTCTGTTCCAAATTGTGCAGGCTAGCTGACAACGTTACTCTAGAAACGTTTACACGACTAGACGAGATTGCAATTTATT
This sequence comes from Heliothis peltigera, assembly GCA_958496145.1. NCBI lineage: Eukaryota > Metazoa > Arthropoda > Insecta > Lepidoptera > Noctuidae > Heliothis > Heliothis peltigera. The sequence continues at coordinate 1,227,175 of OY292321.1, forward strand.
CCTCGTCTGGAACGAAATATTAAATAAAACATACCGCCTCGCGACCTGTGCACCTTCGCAAATATAGCAATATAAGTTTATATTGCACACAAGTGTTTATTAAATGCATTTTATAGCTTTACTAGCGACTTGCCCGGGCTTCGCACGGGTGGACATTTATTTTTTAAGCTGACATTTAAGCAGCGTTCGCAAGAATCGTTAGCGTACGGCAGTTTTTTCGACGCCTTACTCCACAACTTTCACTACCACGAAAAATTATATCTATTTTCCGGGATAAAATATAGCCTATACGGATTCGGAAGAATCCCTCTATGTAATGGAAAAAGAAATTTTGAAATTGGTCCAGTAGTTTTTGAGCCTATTCAATACAAACATACAAAAATACAAAGGTTTCCTATTTATAATATTAGTATAGATGACAGTGCAGATGTTATGGTACATTTGCCGAGTTCCAAATAGGTAATAGGTACACGTTTTAATTGTGTTGAATATTTTTAATCACTATCAATTTTGTAACGGAAATTTCGCCTAACTTTATGGCGTCTGGAAACATAACGCGGAAGACTGCACGAAAACCATTTAAATTATCAGCGGGCGGTGAACGTACGCGAGGAGTATGGGCCATATACACGTACGTCTGCTTGGAAATTAGTTGCGATCCGCCATCAAGTTTGACTAAAGTGTAGCTTCTAATTCTGAATATTAATTTGACAGTAGTATAAGATGAGATCTCCAGTATGAATGAACGATGGTTGACGTCTCGTGGTTGTCCGCAGTACACGGCGGAGCGCGATCGCATGATGAAGGTGTACTTTATCTGCACGTTGGCCATCTACCTAGCTGGCACCGCTGTGCAGCTCCTCGCCTACAACCTGTGAGTACCACGTACACTATACACTCACACATGCGCACAGAATCGATGAGTGACTTTGAACTAACATCATTTAAAAAAGGAAAGAAGTCCGCTTAGCTCTTCAAATTACACATATTTCGAAGATTTGTAAGTTTGTGTTATTTTATGTACAGGCGCCAGCACATCAAGCTACCCGAAACTGACAAATGTTCCCAATTCACTTTGAACCGTATGCTTCAGTGATAAAGTTGAAAGTCTATTAAGGAAAGTCAGATTGTAGTAGCTTGATGTGCTGGCGTCTTTACTAAAAGTCGGAAATAAAATATTTATTATTAATGAAAAGATTTTTTATCATGTCGTATTAACATTCCACAAAAGCTATATACAGTTAACCATCTCAGTGTCATAACCAGGTCTTCCCAGGTAGTTCAAAGGCACTCATTTTTCTACTTGAAAAGTATTGAAAGTAGCAAACGTTTGCCAACACAGCGCATCTCGTTGAGTGCAGTGTTCTGCACCGATGACCGATTGCTTCCACGCCATCACACGCATTATGTTTTAAAATTCAGCCAAACAACTCAGTTTACTGGGTCTTCGAAGCTGTTTTTGTCTATACTCATCAAATTCATGGACTGTTTGTTCAGGTCGCCGCTGGGAATTGCTACTATCATCGTTGCTGGCTTCATCATCTCCTCGTTGACGTACCTGATCATCTGCCTGGACTTCGAGGTAAGCTAGTCCCCTGTGGTAGTGTCCCCTATGGCAGTTATATTTAGTTTTTATATATAGTTCCATGTGGCTGTAGTGCCCTGGTGCAGTAGTCTCCTATGGCAGTAGTCCCTTAAGGCAGTAGTCCCCTATGGCAGTAGTACCCTATGGCAGTAGTACCCTATGGCAGTAGTCCCCTATGGCAGTAGTTCCATGTGGCTGTAGTGCCCTGTGGCAGTAGTATCATATGGCAGTAGTCCCTTATGGCAGTAGTCCCCTATGGCAGTAGTCCCCTGTGGCAGTAGTCCCCTGTGGCAGTCCTTGCAGCGCCCTGTGGCCAATAGGCAGTAACTTGTGTGTTGTATGCAGCACGCGAGCGCGCGCCTGCGCGAGTTCTCCCGCGTCGTGCACAACAACCGAACGCTCTCGCAGATGATGTCTCTCATCGTCGTCACCAGCTTCATCATCCAGATCCAGGTTGTCATGGTCAGTATTATCCTGAAACACTTTATTAATTATGTATTATATGATTACTTTCGTAGGTGAAACAATGTGAAATAATCCAATATTTACTGTTTTTCCTTCTTCCATAAAAAAAACATTTTTAAAAGCTATTTCCGAGGGTCATATTACTAAATGTAGATTTATAAGAATTACTAGATAAAAAATAATTTAGATAAAGTCACAAAAAAACTGTAGTCAGTAGTATAATACTTCATATACATAGCCCAGAGATGAAATCGAGTAGTCAGAAGCCAGTAAGTCTGACGCCAGTCTAACCAAGGGGTATTAGGTTGCCCGGGTAAGTGGGTTGAAGAGGTCAGATAGGCAGTCGCTCCCTGTAAAACACTGGTACTCAGCTTAATCCGGTTAGACTGGAAGCCGAGCCCAACATAGTTGGGTAAAGGCTCGGGAGGTGATGATGATATAAGCCAGAGATGTGTAACTGAGGTTTTGTTCTTTTGCAGGGGGTGTATGAGGCCAACACGCAGCTGTACAACAACGATACGCTCAGCACGCAATCCGACTTCCAGCACTGCCCCTTCGACAAGAACGAGGTGACTGCTACTTCTAATATGATGATGATGATGGCATCCAGGCCGATTGTCGGCGGCCGTTCTCTCTTATGGAGAGCAGCCAGCTGCGCAGGATATACATATTAGAGTGCACAAGCATTCGCGCGGACGCAGGTGCACTCTCTATTCCCTCACTCTCATAGTCCAATGGGACGGCAATCCGACACGACCGGAGAGAGATCAGGCGCAGGACCGACATTTACGTGCTCTCCGATCCGAGCAGTCGCACCTTGCGACCGCTAGACCAACGAGGCAGTAAACTTCTAATATACTCTGTGCTGATATGGACACAAGTCTACATGGACAATCAGAATCTTATAATGTATCAATTTCAGCTTCGATCTTTTTGTTACGGTGCTGGCTAGAACCAGTTCTTAAAGGTCAAAAGCGAATCCTTCTGGGTTCTGACTAGCGTGTCTTCACCTGTTCCCTATTCAAAATAGTATCGTCACAGTAAGCGCGTCGGTGGCGTGCACTTGGAGAGGCCTATGTCCAGCAGTGGACTGCGATAGGCTGATAGTTCACCGATGTAGACACGGCTACTCATCAAGCTATACAAAACCAGTTTGTCTTGGACTCGCTTCATATGGTCTTTCTACTAGTTGAACGGTCAGCTTATACTAGTTTTGTGTAGCCGTGTGTACTGTTTGGTTCATTAACGTTATATTACAGGTGAGCGAACCTCAGAAATATGTAGATCACCTTAAAAGATGATTCAGATGAAACCACTATGTCATCGATGTAGACTAATTTGGACTTGTTGTGTGGTTTCCAGCACTACTTGCAGCTGACCCTGCTGGCGATGTTCCTCTGCGCGGTGCACCAGATCCTCATCACGATGGTGAAGCTAGTGCTGCTGGCGCTGACGTGCGCCGCCTACGTGACCGTCACCGTGCACCAGCACATGCTTTTCAAGGACCATTTCTCCGACTACCTGTCAGTGGCATCCTGATTTCATTAACTTACCCGTTTTAAAAAATATGCTCCAAATTGACTCTAATCAAAAATCATTTATTCAAATTAGGCTGATAAATCAGCACTTTTCAAACGTCAAAACAAAAGATAGCCAGCAAAACGATCCCCCTTCATCACTTGTATGTGTTTTTGTTAGGAAGAAGAAGTGGTTCAAAAAACACATGACTCAGCTTCTTAGATTTCGTCTCTAGAATTCTTGTGGTAAATTAAAAATTCAATATCTTGTCCTCCTTTATCAGGCTCCGATGTGGATTGGATTGGAACCAGCAGTGGACGAACGTAGTAATTGCCCTGGGTGCGACCGTGGCGCTGCTGCTGCATTCACACCAGACCGAGAGCACCTACCGCCTGGACTTCATCTGGAAACTACAAGCCAATGGTAAGCACTGCTAAAAATCACCCATCGATACATCTATGCTAATATTATAAAGCTGAAGAATTTGTTTGTTTGTTTGAACGCGCTAATCTCAGGAACTACTGGTCCGATTTGAAAAATTATTTCAGTGTTAGATAGGCCATTTAATGAGGAAGGCTATAAGGCTATAGGCGTGAAACCGCTGGCGGAAGCTAGTGGTACATATAGTTCTCGCCAAACTTTATGGCGGCTCGTAACAAATTTCCTGTAGTGCTAGTTGTTTAATGTTGCTATGTTGTGTGCAGATGAGAAGGAGGAGATGGAGCACCTGGAGGCGTACAACCGCAAGCTGCTGGCGAACATCCTGCCTGAGCACGTGGCGCAGCACTTCCTCTGCAGTGACAAGAATATCGATGTGAGTTCGATGAACATACACATTAACAAACCTATAATCTATACTGAATAGTGAATGTATAGAGGACGTACTGTTTAGCTCTTATAACCAAATTACTGTCAAAAGTATTGTCTGTCCTAGACGCGAAATTCATTAAATGATTTTACTCTACATGTGTCAAACAGGATTGAAATTGGATTCAGTAAAAAAATACAATCATCATCATCATCCTCCTGCCCTCATCCCAAGTTTTATTTGGGGTCGGCGCAGCATGTTTTTGTGTTCCACGCTCTTCTATCTGCCATCATCTCAAAATTTTCATTCTTTTTAGCCATATCAACTTTCACTTTTTTATCAAGTACAAAAAAAAATTGATTGAAAATGCTTGCAGGAGCTGTACCACGAGCAGTGTGAGTCTGTGTGCGTGATGTTCGCGTCCATCCCCAACTTCTCGGAGTTCTACGTGGAGCTGGAGGGCAACAATGAAGGCGTGGAGTGCCTGCGCCTCCTCAACGAGATTATTGCAGACTTCGACGAGATCCTTGCCGAGGACCAGTTCAAGTATATCGAGAAGATCAAGAGTACCGGCGCCACCTACATGGCCGCCTCGGGTATGTACTGTAGTGTGCCTATCCCTGTTTCGACACTCTGTCTCCCTAAGGGGCATTGTTAAAGCCATGTTAACCAATATTTCCAGGTCTGACCGCCGCCACTCGCGACCTGCGCGGCTTCCGCCACGTGACTGCGATGGCTGACTACGCACTGCGCCTGCGCGAACAGCTACAGTACGTCAACGAGCACTCCTTCAATAGCTTCCGCATCCGCATCGGTAAGCCTTTCGCTCCATGAATGATGGTTCCTACTGAAATTTCGATGGACACTCTATAATTTTGCTACTGTATAAAAGGTATACCTAAAGCCGCGTTTCCACTAGGCAACAATTGACGCGAAACATGTTGCACAACAAGTTGCCTAACATGTCTAAACTCAACGCGGAACTTTTGTTGAACAACGTTGTCTGTCTACACATCGCTGCTCTCTAAACAAACAACAAGCATGCGTCATGTTGCGCGCCAGCTGACAACGTCAGGTGTCGCGCGCCAAATGTTGCCTAGTGGAAACGCGGCTTAAAGCTAAGAATGACGCGATCTGTCCTAAATGCGAATTCTAATACCTCTGCGGCGAATATGTTGCCCATGCGACTTGTGCGATACAAAAATGTAAAACTGAAAATAAGTGAGGAACGGGTAATATGTGACTCTGCAGGCATCAACATCGGGCCGGTGGTGGCTGGCGTGATCGGCGCGCGCAAGCCGCAGTATGACATCTGGGGCAACGCCGTGAACGTGGCGTCGCGCATGGACTCCACCGGCCTGCTCGACCACATCCAGGTGCGCTTCCCCTCTACCAAGTGTCCGCGTTATACCTACTCATAGCTATGATTGATACGCTCCTGCAAATGACATGATTGATTTAAATTCGCGCAAAGCGTTTAAATATAAATGTCAGCTCACTGCGACTTTACGGTACCACACTTGTAGTGTGTGAGCGATAGCGAGTATGCGAATGCTGTTGGCACGGATGGTGTCGGCTGACTATGCGTGTGCGCAGGTGACGGAGGAGGTGTACGAGATCCTGTCGACGCGCGGCTACCGGCTCCGCTGTCGCGGCATGATCGACGTCAAGGGCAAAGGCAACATGGTCACTTTCTTCCTGGAAGGTGTCGGTGAAACCGCCATGCCCGGCTCCCAGGACATCTACAACGTAAGTGTCGAGTTTATGTTTTGGTGAACACAAAGTGTTTTTATTTGTGAATTTGAGAACTAAAATATGAATTCAATAAATACTTATACAATTGGTAGGAACCTTAATCATTAAAAGAGCGCATGAAATTCTCAAGAGACAGACTTTGACAACAACACATGCTTCAGAACCCGCAGCCATCGACGTCTGGCACCAGCCACGATAGCAACAACCAGGACAGCACGTGCCGACCAGAGCACCGCCCCCTAGAGACCCTCTCGGAGGGCCACACCGACGAGGACGGCGGGCCCTCCCCTCGCGCTTCAATACCCCGGGGTGAGAACACCATACATTAAATTCCCTCAAGTTTGTCACATGAGAAATTAGATGTCTTAGAATGTTGCATGACAATTGCAGGAAATTTATTACCTTACGTTCCGGTGCCTAGCGGTTCTGAACAATGCCGATGAGATGAATGACGATGAGTTATGAATGCTAGAAAATGGCCATCTAAAAGTAAACGTTTTCATATTCTAAGTTGTACTTTGCAGCTTTTAGAATAAATCCGTAGGAGTAGAATAAAACAAAGATTTTATTGTGCTGTACGTGAGATTATCGCACAGACCTAACGATCTGGGTAACCTTGCAGACACGGGCTCGGCGAGCCCCAAGCTACCGAACGGCGGGTCGTCGTCGCGCGAGAGCCTGGCGCCGGCGGTGCGCGCGCGTGTGCTGCGGCGCCTGGAGCGGCCGCTGTCGTTGGCCGACCAGACCGGTCTGCCCACACTGGCGTCGCTTCTCAACTCTAAGGCGTACTCGGTGCACTTCGACCGCAGCTTCCACGTGTGTGAGACCGGCAAGATGTCCTCGCTGGGTGACATGAAGCGTGGCGTGGCCGAGTCGCGCAGCAGCGGCGAGATCGAGGCACTATTGGAGGGCGCCGGTCCGCGCCGCGCTGCCAGCCTCGCTGACTTCTTGTTCCGCCGCAAACACGCCAAACTCGGCACCACCATTGTCAATGTCATCGAAAACCCGATGACCGCCATGTACGAATACGGAGATGCGGCAGCGCCGGCGTGCGAGGACCCCTTGCCCGGTTAAGCCGTACACCCCCGGACCTGATGCCTCGGACTGACTCCCCGGACTGACGCCGCTCGGAGCCGAGCCGCGATCGCCGCGACGTGTCGGCACACCGCGCGCTGTGCTCACGCGCAGCACTTTTGTACGTTTTGTATTTATCGACAGCGAGCGCGGGTACCGCGAGCGGGCGCCACCTGTACATAATGTAGACACGGCCCTGGCGGTCGCTCATCGACAAAGAGTCGGTCATTGTCATGATAATGGTATTTGGGGAAACTCCACCGTTGTTTCTTTGGCTGGTTACGGCGAAGAAGAGCCTTTTAATGGAGTCCAAGTCTATGTGTAGTTTCATTAAATAAACCTTATGAATTTTAACTGAATCAATCAGATCGATGTAGATTCTATCATCGGTTGGTAACATAATATCATCATACACTTTTAATAAAAGTACACATTTGACGTAATAGTGATTAGTTGAATTGTGTAAAAACTGGCAGCCTGGGAGCAGTCAGGAGTCCCCTCAACATCCATTTTCAAGTCAATACCCTCTCGTGACGACGTGTTCCCGGAATAGTACCCCACCATTAAGACTGAACGACGCCGGGGGGTGCGGTGCCCCGTCCCGCGCCTCCCGCCGCTTCACCGCACGTTACCGCTGACGAGCGCGACCTCGCGCTTCCACTATCTCGACACCACCTGACAGAGTCTCTCGGACGCGCGTCCGACACCCTCGGATATACACACAGCACACCAGGAACCGTCGACCGGACACCGGCCGAACTTGCACTTGGATCATTTGATACGGATACAGTTGTTGAAGTGACGCGTACCGGACGCGGTTCCCAAGGTTGTGTCTTCGCTCACCGCTCTGCTGCGTCAGAGCCAACTAAACCTAAGTGAATAGTTAAGGATTGCGGTTGTGTACATAGTAGCTAGGAGAGTTGGGGCATACTTGACCAGTTTGTCGCCAACTTAAGGTTTTATTGTTGTTCTCATTAATACTTTCACAGACAATCTGGTTATGTAGTCGACTTACTTAATCCAATCTTCAGAGAGATGTTTTATGAGTCATATTAAGGTGCTGTACCCAGGACAGGGCGCTCCGCAGCAACGCAGTATATATGTTGCATGTTTGGCACACTGTTGAGTTCGCCGGCACCCACACTCACCACTAGCGTAGGTTTAATCAACTGACGAGCTTATAGTAACTGTAGAGGTAAGACGTGATAGTAGTGTGAGTCCGCCGCGGTGCGACCTCTTGGACTCTAAGCTTTAATTCACTGCGCTCCTTTCGGCGGACGGACGGACGGACGGACGCGTCGCTCGCTCGGGCGACTGTACATATTTCAATCAAAGATTTGGTGCTTTTGGAGGTTAAGACTTAAAGTTTGTAACCTAGAGGGGTGTAACCTTTAAAATTGTCTTTTGTAAGCATGGTGTAATTAAGGCTCTTAATTTCCAAGGCATAGTGTCGGCCCCCCAGCCGTACCGACTATTAATCTCAATGATTTAAGAACTGATTATCTGTATGCATGTATTTTAGTTTTTAATATTGATATTAAGTCCTGGATACAGGACTCTGGTATTTAGCTGCGATGCTAATTTTTAGTAGCAAAAGGTTTAGTTAGGGCCAGCCCGCCCCCCACCGCGCCCCCGCTCGCCGTGCCTGCAGCCGCCGGGGGCGCAGCGTACCTTCCTTACGGGTAATGTTCGTGTCACAAGCAAACATAGTAGCCAAATATATTAACGTATACGATTACTGTTTTATCATATTAAAGTAATATTAATAGAACAAATTGAGGCACAAGTTTGTAGTAGTTAATGGCGGTTGTCGCGGCACACCGGCACAGAGATGGCTCGGACAGTTGCACTGCTGGTATTGGAGCGCTCGGTAATGGTTGCGTTTGGTGAGTTCAGCCGGGCCGGCGGCGATGGTCGTCGTCAGTTGCGGCTAGTATTGGCCTGCGTCGGTAAACTTTCTGGATGGGCCAGCCCGGCTGTGTTGGCTTGTCAGTTGCGTACAGCTAAAGATTTCGAACGCGTCGGTAAAGGTTGCGTCCCGCGTGCTGCTAACAGAGTGCGGAGTGAGTGCGGCAGTCGGTGTGCCGCGTCATCTGTGTACTGTAGTTCCTCCGCTCTATTCCAGCTGACCCCTCCCCGCTGTAGTGTCTCCTTCCCGCCCAAGTGCATATTATCTCTCACCGACCAAGCTCCGGGTCCAAGCTTATATACCACAATGTTTTCATGTACCTACCTAACTTACATATATATATATATAATATATAAATTTTCTATTTTAGTTTAATATGACTTTTGGCACCTGTATGTGATAAGCAGTTCCGCTAGGAGCACTGGGGCTCTCACTAGCTCGCATACAATGCTAAAGATAGTGTACTTACCTCCACCGAACCAGCGGGTAGTGTGCTGGTTAGCCAAACTACTAGACGGAGGGCATCGTCCCCTATGACGTCACCGTAGCACAAAGCTTGGGTGCGCAGGTCGAGGTGTCGCATACTGGGCGCGTGTGCAGTAGTGCGAGCCCCTGGCGGAGTCATGTCATCGAGCACTCGTTGATTTGACCTTGATTTACTGTGATGAAACGAAATTATTTAAAAAATAAGATAACGTTTTTAAATGAAATTCTGGCAACGATGATTTTAGAGGGCCCATTTTGTTACTACCACTGTTGTACTAGTTATTATGATAAGTGTATATTTAAGTACGTATATATTTACACTATTACACATTCGGCTATTTACAAATTGAAATCCTTCATATTTTGTGCTAACTATCCGAACACTGTATTTCTCTTCGTACGTTTAATTCGTGTAGGACAAATTTAAGGTATTTTTCGATGTCGTATACCTATTTAGTATTAATATACTTAATTAACGATTAGAAGATTGTGCCAAGCGCGACCGTCATGTCACTTGTTACTGTACACTAGCACTCGCCCGCACCCGCCCGAACAAGCAGCCTAGCGTTATCCTTCAATATTAAGTTTAAATGAAACGGTGAGTTGGTGAATTTAAGATAAGTTTATTTTTAATATTTTTTTTAATGTAAAGAAACCTAATAAATGACCAAATGAGTGATGTTTAGTTTGTGTAATACTAAGTATGAGTAGATCCGCTCAGGCTGGTGGAAACGACGTCGCAGCAGCTCCTCCCTTGTCGTCAATTGATATGGTCTAGTCGTGTTTATAGTAGGGGGATGATATTCCCTAGGCTGAGAATATTTAAGGAACCTCGTACAGGCGCCAGCACGCCAACCTACCTCAATCTGTCAAATTACTCTAATAGTTTTTCAACCGGAAGGTTAATATTCGATTGATAAAATTTGACAGATTCGGGTAGATTGACCTGCTGGCGTCTGTACATAGCTGCGGCTGTAGCAATATCAGCCAGAAAACGGGATTGTCCCACCGGCGCTGGGCGACGTCGCATCTTCCTCGCTTGCCACTGCTTTTGTGTAGCCGCATATTAGGACTCCCATAGATACTCGTAAGTCACTTCTCCAAACGAAGTAAGTGGACGCGGCAAACACTCCTCCCCCTCCCCGAGGCCACCCCCGCTGAGTCCCACGACCTCCCGCTCGTACATGTCGCTCATTTAGCAGACATAACATATCAATCTAAAAACAAAATTAATATGAAGTTTTTATCACTCGCAAGTCTTCAATTGTTTCACAAGATCAGCAAATTTCGTGGAAATTATGATAGTAATGTTTGGTGTTCTGATCTGCTAGTTGAGCGACATATGCCAAGAGAAACCTCGCGCACTGCGTCGCGTGCTTGGAATCTGTACCCCACTCCTGTCTGCCCAGCGCTCTGTAGATATGATCATCTCAGATCTGGCTTATCATGTGTACTGTACTTGAGACGTCTCCGACCAGTAATTCCACAAACGTCGGTAACGTCATCAGCATGCAGCGTCCTTTGTATAGATTCCATGTTCGCCACCACCAATGGCGTAACTATACCGTCTGGGGTCCGTGGCGTCTTTTGATAAGGCCCTATCAGTAAAACTCGTCACAACATTCTAAAAAAAAATGTCTTATGGTCTTCAGTTGTGTCACTTTGACGGGTTTTGAGCAGAACTAAAATAGAAAACTCAGGGCATAGCGGAAAAAGAATATTTCGGAGCAAATGGTATCTTGTGCCAGGGGTCCCTTTTGGTTCAAGGGACCGGGGCCTTCTTGGATCAGGGGCCCGTGTCTATAGTTACGCCACTGGTCACCACCACTACGTGCTATCCGATTCACAGTTTAATCGCGCGGTCTGTTCCACTATCCCTGGCCATAATTTTCCGATTTGGATTAAAGGCAGTGCGTGCAAAGCCCTAAGACTAGTTTAAGCCTTTCGTTGTACAATCTACGACATAGATCATAATAATTACATTATAAATAATCGTAATAATGTTATTTGGATACTTCTCGAATAAGTTTCTATGCGTGTTGATTTGCTTACTGGCGTTAGTCGTACATCGGGGAACTGGTCGCCGTTCAACGCAGAATACGGGAACACCTGGGTCTTGACTGCTGTTTGTGTCAGAAAGTAGCCGACTGAATAGTTCACTTGTATAGTCTGCACGAAGGGAGGTTGTACAGCGCCAACAGTCACGTTGGCGAAGTCCTGACTTCCCAACAAGAAATAATACTCCAATTGTTAACTGTCGCGTTCTTGGAGAACTAAACCATCCGAAGACGCTATACCGTGCCATCCCACGTACAGTGGTCATGTACAGAAGCTACAACATCAAGCTACTACAATCTGTTAAATTTTCAACTTTATCGCTGAAGCGTATGGTTGAAAGTTGAGTGGGAAAGTTTTATAGTTTCGGATAGCTTTATGTTTTGGCGTCTGTACATGAGAGCGTCAAGTTAATGCTGCGACAATTTTGTCGTGTGCGTGTATATCGATATCATCTAAAAGGCATGGGTGAGTTGTCACGATACGTTGCCTCGCTGATAGACTTTCGCATGGAGATTTGTGACCGCGACGATTGCGGTTTGTTAAGATAGCAGCATGTAGATCATTGTCAAGCAACAGCAAGTCAGTCTGACCTAGTACGACCCTCACACACCGGTACGACTGCGCCTAGTTCGCCACACGATGCATGTGTTCTTCTCTTTAGACTACTGTTTAACATATTGGCGTTGTGTCTATTAGTAGCATACGATATGTATAATAAAACCGTCTCACGAAGACTTACACTGTTACATTGAGTTGATTTAAACGCGTTCTACACGATGCAAAACGATCGCCGACAGAGGTGACCTTGGTTGCGTCTCCCGTCGGCCGACAGCGTTCCATTATTCCAGCGTTCAGTTGGGGTCGACCACGGGTCGCGATGGATTCGCTCCCGACCTGAGTCGTTCAAAGTCGTTTGAATCCGCCTACATATCTGGTCGGCCGACCAACGTCTGTGCGGTGGATTTTCACACCTGGACCAAGGTGAGCTCTGTCGGCGGTTGGTTTGGTTCGTGTGGAAGGCTTTAGTTATTCGTAGGACCTGCAGGCCTAATCTCAGTCGAATATCACAGTATACAACTACCACGGGCTGCTTATGTGTATTTAAATTGTTTTTAAACAAGTCAAAAACATACTTCTGTTGAATTGTATTTACCTCCATGTATTTATGTAATCGCTAGACACCAGATTATATGCATTTGCATATTTGTACATTTATGCATAAAACACTGATTTTTCTGCGTTTGCTTTTTAATTTTTTGGTGGTGATTTTCAGGGGTGAAAAGTCTTTTGTGGAAATTCTGTAAAACTGCGGACAGTGAGAGCTGGCCGTCTGTCTGAAGATCATAGCTTGGAATTAAAATAGTAAAAACAATTATAATTTTAAACTATCAAAATATTGAAAGTGCATATAATCCGGTGTTATTTTAAAATTTTTATGTATTTTTTTTTAATGTATTTAAATAAAATTAGGTAACTCATAAGTACACCTAATGTAACCTTATATTCATACTGTCGTATCCAGTGTTTGACGTTCACGGGTTGTCCGTCAAAGCGCAAATCCGAATTAGTCCCGTTGGTGATAACTAGTTGTATATTGTGACCGCCTTGATTAATGTACTTACATAGATCTAACATACCATTATTCAGTGACTGTATTCTACTTTAATTGCCCAATGTACGGCGCTTCTCTTGTCGTGTGAACACCTCGATCTATGTAGATATGATGACGATAAGTCGCATGCGAAATATGTAATATAATATAAAGTGTAACAACTAATAAGCCCTCATTGTAGAACGCAATTAAAGTAAGAGTAAATACACTACATTCTGTAATTAATTATATTTTACAACGGCACTAAATGTGGAAGCCTAGCGGCATTGAGTGATACTAACAGTAGGTGAGAATCTGTAGGAATCTAAGGCCTTGACTCCATCGAAGCGAAGGCAAGCAAGCGGAGCGGAAAAGCGATTTTAAACATCGAGTAAGTGCACGGAACAATTCTCTGTTCTGTGAGTAAGTGAGTGAAATTCTATGGTTTGTTTAAAAGGTTCTCCGCTTCGCGCTGCTCGTCTCCGCTTTGGTGGAATCTAAGCTTAATACCGGTCTGCTTACGAGAGCCATATCGAGCAACTACTTATAATGATAATATGCAATGAATGAATGCCTGAGTCTGGCTTCAGTAATGTCCTTAATATTTTAATATCACTCGGTCTGTTGAGTGTTCCTGCGGTGACCGTGACTGCAGGGTTCGCAGCTCGCACTTTATCTGTCTGACACGTGGCGTAGTGCCTGAGACACACAGCCACTCGCATTGCTCATCACTAGCCAAGTGCGAGTGCGAGTTAGCAATCTGACTCACAGTGTGAAAAAGAGTAATGTGATCACCAGTTCGAGTGGAGATATATGACGCATGCGTTGTACAGTCACCCGCACATCAGTGGAAACATTTGAACTGCGAAAACAACTCTATGTCGTAAGAAATAGAGGCGGTCTCAAGGTCAAAGTGTGTCTACTGATGTGCGGGTGACTGTACTTCCAGCACCATAGTCCGTAGAACCTGTGATAAGTCGATTTGAAATAAAACCTTTGTGTTTAGACGTGATGACAGCTGATGTAACGGTAAGCGAGCGCTCCAGTCACGTACACTGCTCTGTTTTTAATTATTGTAACTAAAGTTACCTTAAAAGTTTCAATTTTATGAATAGTTGTATACCTATTTGTCACGGTTTCCTTACGTTATAATCTGATATTTGTAATAAATGGTGTTATGTGTAACGAAAATGTGTTATGTTATTGGCGTTCATCTAAATCCTTGTTCCTTTGACCTACTATAAAGACCGGTTCAATGAAACTAAAGGGCCCATCAATCCTACTAATATTACCAAATATGTCTCAAAATTTTGGAAAACAAAGTAACGAAAGTTTAATCTCATTATCCTAGGAACAATTAAAAAAAACTGGATGTTATTGAAGCAGAAAACTGGTATGGTAGATACAGATAGATTATGTATACTTTAATCGATATTAATTTAATAACCGAAGTGAGCCGACTACCTTATAGGTACTTTCTTAGTCAGTTTGGCGATCACTTCCCGCCTGAGATTCTCGTACTAGCGACATCTAGCGGGATTGCGTCTCACTAAAATATAACCAAGGCCTCGCGCCGCAACCCACCATGATTAACTTCTTTATAACTGCCGGCAACACTTCATATGGGGTAGTACAGATTTTTGTCGTATAAGGCACTGTAATGCAAACAAAATTTGAAATTGTGTTACTTAATGTATGAGAAACGGCGATATTGGCAACACAGGCACTGACCATACAGGACCATAAAACTACGTTATGATCCCTAATAGTTCAAGATTTTCTGCTGACTGTATACTTCAGTTCAGAAGTAGTATCTTTACTTTAGTATCTTCAGATTTAGAAATAAAATGTGATCTTTTAGTTTATACATGACAACTCTACTCCCACACTCATTTGCGGGGTAAATTATCATTTATATTTTTGTTATCGTTTTGTTCAGAATTTAGAATACACTTGAAAGAGATACTGCAAAAATCTTGTTAATTATCCTCAAGAAATCCCAACAATAAAGTTATTAAAATTAAAAATGACATATAACTTAAAATACTAGTATCCAAACCGGCGTCAATTTAAAAGTGAATGTATTGACCGCTGAATCTAGTGACTATGTGAGAGAGCGATTTCGCGCATGGCAATTCAGTTCCAGATCACAGCAGCCAGCCTCCCACCTTTTATTGTTCGATGTTAGCAATAGTCTTATTCAAAATCTCGTCGCGTCCGCTACGCTCCACAAGCGATTTTTTTACAAATCTATTTTGTCCAATTTGTGCGAAAACTACAAGATGGAATTGCCACTGAACATTAATGACATCTTCGATGAAGAAATCAGCGTTATTAACCATAATATGCTCCCGAAGAACTTCACCGGTGATGTCAGAACCACAAGGTAGGAATTTATTAAGTGTTTTTAATAAGATAGTCAATTAGTCATGTTATGTTTGCATGTAAACCTACGAGACGGAGAATAGGCAAGGTGATCAATGTACGTCCAACTTGTCAAGGTTTGTTGCCTTTTTCGTGTTAGCATTGGTGAGGCGAGAGAGGCCGCGGCGCTGTGGCGGCGCTCCGTGACATCATAGCGCCACAGTTACACCGCAATATTTATCCATGCATTGGAACTACTAAAAGTCCATGTGAAACTACCCCCGGCGAAACGCACTTACCCGCTACTACTAATCAATTATTAATAACTAATCAATTTATTGGAATACGGCATGCATACCTGACCCACTAGCCCATTTTAACCCCTAATACAAAAAGAGGTGAGTTATAAGTTTGATCGCTATGTCTATCTGCCTGTCTGTGGCATGTTACAACTTATAAACGTTGAAACAAAGAGTCTGAACTGCGAGTTAAGTAGTTAAGTTACTCTTTGAGTAATGGTTTGTTTCAAACTGTTTCATCATCAGTTTCTTACTGAAACTTCCTACATATATATTCAAAAAATTGGAGTCGGCAGGAGGGATAATCGTATCAGATAAAATAAAGTCCTCCGCTGAATCTGTCTGTCCGTGTCAAACCTAAAGTCTACTGAATGGATCATCAATATGTCATCGTCTTATTCATCACCAATAGGTATAGGGATTTATGAGGAAGCTTTTAGTATATAATTTTTACTTGTTCAAAGTTGTGGTTGTTGCTAAAGAATTATAATATTGAGTCTGTCGTCTTACTTAATCTGAGTTACCTTGCTCAAGTCCTTGCTAAATGCCATACAACAATGATTAACTCAAGTGGCATAGACTCGGCCTCGCATTTTGGATCTAATCACATAATAATGTTGCTAAGGGCCTGTTTCCAATAGGTTCCAGTTAGTTTATTTGGTAGATAACTTCATAGAAATTCTGTTCCATTTTGTAATTTATTTGGTAGCTAGTGGCTATTCGGACATTTGTGAAACTGGCCCTTAAAATTCAACATCCGAGTTATCATTATGTACAGATCTAAAGGATGCCGGAGTCATTCAGATTTCATATTGTGAAAGAATAAAGCCAATATGCTCCAAATCCTGAAATTAATTATGAAGGCATGATAAATCCTGTTATATACACAATTTTAAACCATCTATCATTGGATGTCCAAAGTTGCAAAATTCCAATGCAGACGCAGAACAATCCATATTAGTATCAACATTTCTATTCAAGTACATAAAAAAGTCAGCCTAATTCAGAAATTGCAGAAGCCAGAATGTCTGACGCCAGTCTAACCAAGGGGTTTTGGGTTGCCCGGGTAACAGGGTTGAGAAGGTCAGATAGGCAGTTGCTCCTTGTAAAACACTGGTACTCAGCCGAATCCGGTTAGACTGGAAGCCGACCCGAACATAGTTGGAAAAAGGCTCCAGAGATGATGATGATGAGAAAAGCCAGCCTAATTCCGACTCCTGTTCTTGTTATACTCCCTCCTTTTAAACCTCCTCTTTTTAAACTGACTTTTGAATAAAATCATTAATTGGAAAGTGACTCATTCGGTTTGTTGGTCATATTGCACATGTATCCACACTAATGCACGAGCAATTGCCTCTAGTTTTTGCATCATATTAGCTGGAATGAGATGATCATGTATAACATCATTAACTATTGAGTTTGCAAATACACTTGCAGGAAAATACTAGTATTTTGTTTCTACACTTTTTAATACTGCTTTGGGGCCACTTTTATGGGTTTGGTTTAATACTTTTTTTTTCTTCTACCCTCTCCTTTCTTAACTTCTAAAGTATAGTTAGAAAAGTGTAAAATAGTTACCAAACAGGATTGGGTTTTATAAACAGTTGTATTATTTTATTCTTCTTCTAATTGTACAATGAATTCATCATTATCATCAGCCTTTTTATCGTCCCACTGCTGGGCACAGGCCTCCTCTCAAACGAAGAAGGATTGAGCGTTAATCTTAATCGTTTGGAGTATTTCATGCATTTAATTCAGACCAGCGAGAGATCAGGCGCAGGACCATGCTCTCTGATAGAAAAGTGTATCAATCACTAACTTCCAGATTCCGGGCTGCTTTAGTAAAAGCTTTTTAAAACCCACAGCAATTACAGCCAGACCCGAGAATCGAACCTAAGAACCCGTGCACAGCAGTCGCGCTATGCGACTTCAAGACCAACGAGGCAGTTATCTTAATATCTGAATTTGTAATAAATCAGAAGCAATTAGAAGCGTGATCAATTCACGAGCTCAGTGAGGTACTGTCGTTGAGGCACTAATACTCAAATTACATGGCGAATTTAACCATCTGGAAGCGCCCATTGCAATGTTTTACCCACTGTTAAAGGTATAAAAACGGTGCTCACATGTGTTCTTCAAGTTCCTGCTTTTTTCCCATTTTTCTAGTGAGCATAATACAATCTTTGCCCCCTCAAATTGTCCAATTAGTGTTGATTGTTCCCCGTTAATTAGCTGACGTTTTCGCATTCAAATTTGAGCTCTGGTGAAATACTATACGATCCCCGGCGAGAGAGCGCCACCGCCGCCGCCGCCGGCTACTCGCCGCTCTATTGATTTGCAAGCCACCTGTAGTGCAATCACAGCATATGCTTACTGCACACTATCAAACAAACAATGTATCATGGGAATGAACTACTGCTCAAATAGTTCTTCTACTCTAGGTACAGAGGCAGACATCTTAGGCATCTAATACCTCTACGAAATAAAGCGAATCAAAAAATATTATTAGTAAGTAAATAAATCTGCATCGCAGCCGGTTTTCAAGTATTTTTTTTTTGGAGAAGAAAAATACTTAAACATAATATTTTGTTTGTCTCTACTAGACCTCGGGACTACAGAGTCCCGGATTTTTAGAAGGCCAACGTGGGGCCGAAGCCAACACGCTGAAGCCCTTTTGAGACAACTTAATATATTTAATAATGACACAAAACCGAAGATTATCCCTGTATACACTATAGAAATGTACCCAAAGACAACCCCGGCTTATGCTAAACTATTGCTATGTATGGAAGAAAAACAACTTGGGTTATCGTGATGGATATTTTGTTTATGATTATGATATCCGTACAATTCGTATTTCAGACTTCGTTAATTGTTATTACTCGTATAATTAATATGTACTCATTTAAAAAGACTTTCAAAAAAACTTTCAAAAGCCTGTTATTTTTTTTTAATTTTTCGTAGAATTTATAAATTCTGCATAGTGTAGCAGTCTAGAGACCCGCGCCGATATTTTATAAATAAACAAGATCTGCGCATTGGATGCGTCGTACGTCGGTCGTCGTTATGCATCGGCGGGAACCCAGTCCGCGCTCCAGGCACCCGCTGTATTGATTTCCAATCAAAACTGCACTTTTATATATTTATAATATTCATCCGTCGGACAGCCCGGGACACGCCTCTCTTCGAAAGGTGTGTCCCGAGCCGTTTATCATCATTAGGTACATTAGTGTGGTATCCGGGGCTGATCACAGGCACTCAAGCTGGCGATTGTGTAGTATCGGAACTTCGGAAGTTTTCAATCACCGCGATCATAATTTTGTAAACTCATTTATGCATGGATATGAAGATTGATTTGGTTTGTGAGTTCGTCCCAAAGGCACTGCGTTCGGTACCCGAATAATAAGTACCTACCCGTCTTTAGCCTATCACCTAAGTCAATGCCGATTTATCTCAATTAGTTCTGACGCGTGACAAACATACTTACTTCCTGGGGTTTTCGCTCCATTTTATCTAGTGATTAAAGCACCAGCTTCCCAAGTATGAGTGTGCGGGTTCGAGTCCAAGTCGGACGAGTACCAATGTATCGTTTCTAAATACATCCAAGACACCAATGACTGATTAAAAATTAAGGAAAACATCTCAAGGCAACTTGAACTATAAAGTTAGAAATCACCAACTCGCGTTGAGAAATGCTCAGTGTGTGAGGAGGCCTGTGCCCAGAAATAGGACGATAAATAGACTGATGATGAATCAAGGCGCACGGTTAGACTGAAAGCCATCCCTAACACGGCTAAGCTAGATGTTCCAAGATGATATCGTGATAAAACAAATGGCGGTCGGTCTCCTTGCACACAGCATGCAAGCCGAGCGCCTTGTGTGGGAAGATGTCGGCACATAGTTCGTACTACGTAAGTACATCGCCTCCGTGGGAGCCCGAACCGGCACTTCAATTTAATTGGTATTTATATGAGTGTTGTCTTGTGAACTCCAGATGACGTGTACACTCGCTACAGTACTACTTGCACTATAGCGTCCTCTGCTTAAGGGTGCTCAAGTATCTTTTGGTAAACTTCCACTATCTTTTCTTCCAGAACCTAGTAAGTTGGAGTATCTTGCAGGGATTTAACAAACGATAAGAATAATAACCACCCTGTATTTTGTATGTGCGAAAATGTCTTATCCCAAAAAATACATATAATGCTCTTTCATTGCCAGTCTCGGTTACATGTTTGCCCGCATTCGGGTCGGTATAAGTGGTAAATGATACATGAAGACTTAATGTCCTCAGGGCGGTGCAAGAACAGGTGGCAAAGTTGGTGGACCGGCTGGGAGAAGAGTCGGCAGCCGCGCAAGGGCTCAACAAGGTCATCACCTCCGCGGAGAAGATGAGGAAGAACCCCGGACACGTGATCTACTTGCTCAAGGACAAGTACGCCAAAGAGTAAGTCATGCTTTTAGAAACAAGCGATTATTATATTGTTATAGTTTTCACCAAACTTAATGGCTTTTTTGTAGATGATAAGCCAAATGTCCACCTCACCACGGTCACGACTACATGACTGACTTTTGAAGTTAAAAATTAATAGTCAGATTTAATCGATATAATTCCGAACTCACTACTATATTTTAGGTACGTACGGATGAATTCTTAGCTTGGCGCTGAGGGCACGTCTTTCCATTTTTGACGTAGCGGTCAAAAGCGTGCTCGGAAGTTATTTGCAAGCCGTCATTGATTTTGGCCTGTGTTTTGAATTATACTAATGTCCATTTTCACACGAGCTAATTGTGTATTTTCCATTGAGGTATGCTGTGCGAGTTTTCTCTTATCATTCATTAAGATGTTGTTCAAATCGTACCAAATATAAAAGGCATTGCTTATACAGGATGTTCCTCAAAGTATGGATGCAATGGAATAGGAAGATAAAAATTGGCCGTAAATTCAGGGTTTTATTCCAGACACATTTTTTAAATGCATTTTTTTACTAGAAATTTGTTCTCCGCTTGTGTAGAAGTATTACAAAAATACATTGGTAGTTTTTCAAACAAACTTCGAGTACTATCTAAAATCAATTAGAAATGCTAAAATTTAGCAAAAAATGTTGACTTGCAAACATTTTCCCCGACATTCTCAGGTCAAACAGTTTTCAAATTACCATGTTCGTGCCCCTAATCCATTTGAACACCCTGTATATACGTTACACTATCTAGTATAAAGCTCATCTCCCTCATAATGTTTCTTGCAGAATATTACAGATGTATAACTTCTTCGCTTTATATGGCCATGAATAAGTAGCGCATCATCTTTATTGGTGACGAAAGTATTTCTAATATGTTAGTAGGTGACTCTCATCTCCACATTAGTAAAACTAGTGCTATTTTAACTGCATTGGCTGAGCTAGTAACAAGCGCTGTGCGCTGTAGCTGTGTTATTGTAGGTACTTATGTCACGTCTCGACCAGGGTTATCACTTCCAGATGAAAAGCTTGGCGGGGTTGACAGCCGAGCGAATTGCTGAGCGCAGCCCTGTCGCCCGAGCGAATGTTATGCCCAGCGGTTTCACTGTGGGTTTTGAACACCCCTTTGCTACAATTTCATATGCTTTCGCTTTTATTTCATCAAGCTGATGATCACATCCGAAGCTGTATTTACTGCAGATTTCAACCAGTTGATTTGCTTAAAAAGAATATTTTTTTATTAACTTCATACAAACCTGGTTCTTGTCTGTTACACTCTGTGCTCACTTTCGCGGGACGATTTCAATAACCTATCTATATTTTGATTTGATCACTAAACATAGGCCTTACCGACACAACTTGTGATCATAGTGAATATCAAAATTCTATCCCTAGCAAACAAAACAACATATAGATATTATAGGTTTATAGAAAACGGGAGTTATAAGGAAATATACAAATACATAGATTATTGGAGTTAGATGTTGTTAACTTTATTATGACGGACCAGATGAAGATTCTATACCTGTTAAGTGGTGTTTTAATATGAATGCTAAACTGACGGACATATAAAATGCAAATTATTATAGAAAGAAACAGAGCGGTCTTTGCGAAGACGCACGGAGACGTCACAGCACCTAGTTTAGAGAAAACGCGTTTTCCCCAACCGCGGCGCTCTATTTGTGCGTGATGCGGTTTATCTGTTATGGCTTAAGAGACTTTTTATGAATAAGCTGTGGATCGCCTCAAATACATATAAAGCAATTTGGAACTTTCTCGACTAAATTGTTCTTTAATGCAGCACAATGTTGTGAGAAATTTAATTGAAAGCGAAAACGATTTTGTAGTCTACATAATTTTATAATGAGTAAATAGTGTTTACCTATTTATGGCCAGTTTTACAGGTACGGATAGCCACTATCTACCAGATAAATTTAAAAATGGAACAGAATTTGTATTTAATTATCTGCCAGATAAACTATATGGAACTTATCAGCAACCTGTGAAACTGGCCCTTAGTCTATTATTTACTTTCACGGATATTACGTTGGGTCCAGACAGTTTTCTAGATGTTATAGTGCTAACCTAACTTGATGGCGTCTCCCAGCTAATTTACAAACTCGAGTACGCTCATTTGCCCCATACACCTTAAATTTATGATTGCCACGTCAAAAAAAGTAAGACGTGCCCTCAGCGCCAAGCTAAGAAATCATCCATAAATACCTCCAATATAGTAGTGAGTTCGGAATTGTATCGATTAAATCTGACTATTAATTATTTTGAACGTTAAAAGTCTGTCATTTAGTCGTGAACGTGACGTGCTGGGCACTTTTTAGCTTGTCATTTATACGTGACTGTGGCGGTCAAAAGGTTAAAATACGCATTGTTTTGGGCGATGTGCGGAGCCGCCACAAAGTTTGGCGGCAACTATACCATAAAGAGATTGCATGAACGATGCAAGACGCGACGTTAGCGCCGACAAAGCGCGGGCGCGGCACCGGCAGTTATTGCTTGCCGACACGACACTCACGCTTAACTTATAACATCAGCAGACAGAGACCGCACGCGATTGCTGATTGACAGCTTCAGAGCATTGAAACAACCGGAACGACCATGAACACAAATAGCTATGCGAAAAATTCAGCCCATATACGGTTGGAGGCGAGGTCACTCAAGAAATGGTGATAGCAGCTCATTCATGCATTTTGGATTCTTTCTTTACACATGCACTTGACAAAATAGACAAACACAAGCATAAACTTGACACACATAATGTGCATTAGAGTATGAGCGGCTCTCTTGTACAATCTGTCAAATTTCTTTAATAGATTTTCAATTTAATCGCTGAAGCATATGGTTTAAAATTTATTGGAAAAATTTTACAGTTTCGTACATTTGGTAGAGGGGAAATTGCGACATTGTCGTGTCCAGTTGATTCAAATCTCAAAGCTGTCATCCTAGCTCACTGCTAGCCACGCAACTTTACGCTCCCAGTTGTACTGATGTAACGTAGAATCGGAACTTACTTAGTGCACCGCGTCACACAAACGATTAGCTATATAGCATTTTGTTGTAAACGGTAATAATCCTGCATACTAATGATGTAAATTGATTTATAAGGCTCTTCGATAGCTCGATACTGCGAGTTAACTGCCTTGTTGGTCTAGTTGTCGCATGGCGCGACTGCTACGCACGGGATTCGATTCCCGGTTTCGACCGCTTTTTGCGTTTTAAGAGACTTTCATAGAGCAGCCCCAGAGTCTGGAAGTTGGTGATTGATACACCTGTGCATCGGAGAGCACGTAAATGTAGGTTCTGCACCTGATATCTCACCATTCGTGTCAGATTGTCGTCCCATCGGACTATGAGAGTGAGGGAATAGAGTCCACTGGTCTCTACGCAAATGCTTGTGACCTATAATATGTTTTGCGCAGCTGAGTGATCTCCTTTGAGAGATAGGCCGCCTATTATTATTACTATAAGTTGCAAAATCCTAAAGCGCAATTTGAAATGGTGTAGCAGGAAATATAAGTTAGTAGAGAGTAATGCAGCAGTGCGCAGATAGGCGACGTCACGCACGGTTGCGCTGAGTCAGGCCCCACGCGGCCCCACGCCGGCATTATGTAATCTCCAAACATTCTACCAAAACGGAAAAAGTAAAAAAAACGTGACTTTGTATTAAGTAGCACAGCCTATCATTGTAAGCCGTGGCTCGCAACACTTGACTGCGCACGTGTTGAACGAAACAGCCTGGAGTAGGCTGCCTCTGAACATCAAAGATTTTCGCATGGATTGTGTACTTAAGTATGTTTTAATTGGGTGATCATTTGACGTAACCGGTTG
This sequence comes from Heliothis peltigera, assembly GCA_958496145.1. Classification (NCBI taxonomy): domain Eukaryota; kingdom Metazoa; phylum Arthropoda; class Insecta; order Lepidoptera; family Noctuidae; genus Heliothis; species Heliothis peltigera. The sequence goes on from OY292321.1 coordinate 1,251,387, forward strand.
CAATCAGACGTAGGCGTAGTCACTCCATGACGCAATTTCAAGGCAACGCCAAATAAGAACGTAGATTGTTCTAGGTCGGTATGCGTCGTGCCTCATTATAGTGTATGCAGGTACACGCGTGACAGTTAGTCTATTGTTGAAGCGTGAGGCAGCGTCGTGCGCCGAGGGGCGAGTGGCGCGTGCTGCGGTGACGCCCGCGCACCGTCATACTTAGAGTTGTCAGACTGAGAAACTGTGATTGACGGCAATATATAATATAATATCCCTTACACATTCACACAACGTCATCTAGTCCCAAACTAAGCAGAGCTTGTACTATGGGTACTAGACAACTGATAAACATACTTATATACTTTTCTTTTGTAAATACATACATATTATACATAGAAACACCCAGACTAAGTCAAACACCCATGTTCATGCACACAAATGTTTGACTTATGCGGGAATCGAACCCGCGACCTATAGCGTGGCAGGCAGGTTCACTGACCACCACGCCATCTCGTCGTCAATCATAATTGATTATAGATAAAATAATTACAAGAACTTAAGGGGACTACGTTTTTTGTGTCTCTAAATGCATGATGTCCGAACCCCCTCTGCCAAATCTTCATCTATAGTTGTGTGAGCGCGACGGTACTATGGCTTCCTTTGACGAAAAGTATATCACGAATCTTTTCGAATCGATCGTTTGAAGATCGGCTTAGCGCATATATGCGAGTCCTAGTCCTCCCTTGCACATGAAAGATTTATGTCTTAGAAAATATACAGAAATAAACACAGATAGTTTATAGGTAAACATAGACTTAAATTGCGTGGCTCCTTCGTGGACATTTCAGGATCTTTTAACAGTCTTTTGACAGTCATGTATAGACGACACACCAGAAATTTCCTAGCACGTCACGGTCACGATTATATGACAAACTTTTAAAGTTAAAATTAAAATTGTGTTAAAATTAAAATTGTAGCTGTTTATTGATGAATTCTTAGAGAATGATGATGAATTCTTGACGCTGAGGGCACGACCTTTTTTTTGGACGTGGCGGTCAAAATGTTAATTCATAATTATAAGCACAAATATTTATATTTATTAGCGAGCTGTACTTGCACAAATGCGAAGTAATATTCCTTGTACACTCGAGCCTACGTGAGAAGTACAACACTGATGTATGGTATTTTTTGTGCAGTTGCAAGGGGGACATCATCGGCATGCTGAAGGTGGGCCGCAAGCACCTGTTCCTGTTTGATGACAAGCAGGTGGTCCATGAGGTTGAGCCGCCCTGCGTGCTGGACTTCTACGTGGTGCGGGACCGTCAACGCATGGGCCATGGACACCGTCTCTTCGAATTCATGCTCACGGTAAGATTCTTCACTACCTACTATTTACACATATAAGGTGTAACAACACTAGTGCACCATATTTTTACAGGTCATCTTGTACAGTCACCCGCACATCAGTAGACACACTTTGACCTTGAGACCGCCTCTATTTCCTACGACATAAGAGCTGTTTTCGCAGTTCAAATGTTTCCACTGATGTGCGGGTGACTGTACATGCTAAGGATCATGTTTATCACAAAAAAAAGTTATGAAAATAATAACATTTTTTACTATTTTTATCGTCTCATTCGCCAAGTTGTACGTATAACGCCGGTCTCTGAAGACGCTCGGTCGTTAACCCTTTGGCCATTCTACTTTTTTTGTGGTAAACATGATCCTTAGCATATACTAAATGACCTGTAAAAATAGCGTACACTAGTATGATAACACCTTATATCTATACTAATATTATGAAGCTGAAAAGTTTGTTTGTTTGTTTGTTTGAACGCGCTAATCTCCGAAACTACTGGTTCGATTGAAAAATTCTTTCAGTGTTAGATAGCCCATTTATCGAGGAAGGCTATATACCATCACGCTAAGACACACGGGAGCGGAGCAGTAACCAAAGATGCGGGTGAAACCGCTGGGGACAGCTAGTATATGATATATGTACATATTATAGTACATATATGTATGATATAAGGTCTTTCAGGCGTACAAAGCGCTCCGGGACCGCTAGTTATAGATATATTACAATGATAACACCGTCAATTGTTTAGGAGCTGGACGTGATGGCTTGGGAGATGGCTATAGACGGACCATCGGAGAAGATGGAGAAGTTCCTGTCGAGGAATTTCGGCATCGACCACTTGATGCGGCAGAGCAACAACTTCGCCGTGTGCCCCGGCTTCTTCCAGCGGTCCGACTCCGATATCAGGTAAGCAACCCTGAAACTGCCGAGCGCAGGTCAGTACTTCTCATAGTCCACTCACTGAGCTGCACTTAACAAGTTACCATGTTCTACGACAGATGCTGGTCACTAACGAGAAACATTCTAAGTTAATAATCCTAGCACAGGTCAGTGCGATTCCTAACTTGTGTAGACCTCGCCAAACTTTATGGCGGCTAAGAACATATCGCACAACGCTGCATAGAAAACATTTGAAGGTATCAGCGGCGGTGTTTCAGCCGCCATCAACTTTGGCGAAAAGTGTAGCTTGACTAATAGATCATACCATATCAGAGGAAGCCTGAAAGTAGCACCAGTGACAGAAAAAAATAGAGGTAAGCGTTTATCGTGGTATGGGCATGTCATGAGAGGATGCTACAAGGCGTGTCTTAAGTATGAATGTGAATGGATGGAGAGATAGAGGTAGACCAAGGAAGAGATGGATTGATTGCTTGAAAGAGGATATGATTAAGAAGGGAGTGGATATGACGTCTGACCGAAATGAGTGGAAGCGGAAAACATATTGCGCCGACCCCAAATAGAATTGGGAACAGGGCAGGAAGAAGAAGACTAATAGATCATACGTCAGCAGTAGTTATCAAGGTACTCAGCTAGGTGGAGTGAGCGAGCCAGGACGCAGTGTAGCTCGCAAATAACGTGCTCTTGTCCTCAGCAATAAGGGCGTTCTGGTGTCCGCTGCGCCGGCCGCCGCCGTCGGACGCTTCGCCGCCCCCAAGCCGACGTCTGCGATCGCCAATGTAAGTTTTCATTCACCTTGACCCTACTAATTGCCCCGTTTAACCGGTACCAGTAAACTCTGCAATCTATAAACACGCTTTGCAACTCAACGGTGAAAAGCCAGTTAAATAATAACTAATATACATATTGCTTCTTTTATCAAAGAGCTCCGGGGCTATATAACAGCCGCACGGGTCGGCCGATCGCGTTAAGCAGTTACGCAAGGCTTGGCGCGGTCGGTCCGCGAATGGGTGACCATCTTGTCATAACAAGTTCCTCCGTGTTTCGGAAGGCACGATAAATTAGTGGGCTGGCTGTCATTTGCTCATCTTTGGCACTCGTGACGAGTATTCAGAAGCCGGACAGTCTGACAACCACTTTTAGCAAGGGTGTCGGGGTGTTGTCAGATAGGCAGTCGCTCCATATAAGAAACTGGTACTCAGCTGCACCAGTTTAGGCTGGATGCCGACCGATTTATTACATAGTTATATTTGTAGTGCCCCTAAATTAACTAGACTGGTCATCCATAGCGTTGTTTTGTAAAAAAAGATAGATGCCGAGAGCCCTATAACATTCGCCCACTGTAGGCTTCACAGACACAAAATGGTGCAATAAACACCATCAGACATTTCAGATCCTACGCTGGTACTGAGGCGTGAAATCGCCGCGGTGTGAGTGGCGCAGCACTCTCTTACCCTTGTATAGTCTCCAAACTTTATAGCGGCTCTGAACATAGCATCGAACAAGCGAGCGGAGAGTGCGAGAGAGGTATGGGCTACATGCGCGTACTTGTGCTCGGAAACTAGTTGTGAGCCGCCATCAAGTTTGGCGGCAACTGTATAATCATTAATACACCATTCACACCTGATACCGCGCTCCTTCGCGGACAGCTGACAGCTTCACCGTCACTTTGTTTCAATTTCCGTATATTTTAGAATATCGAACGTAGCAGTGCGGTGACTCATTGGTGTCGCACCGCCATACCGCGCGGTCGTGCGGTGCTCATGTTAAGGGAAGCTACAAAACCGCGGTGGAGCGCGTGCCGTGTGTGAATCACCGTAGTCCCTCCTATATAAGGTCTTACAAAAATAGTGCACCATATTTTTATAAGTCAATTATTTATTACATGCCAAGGATTATTTTTACCACAAAAAAGTCATGAAAACAATGACATATTTTATTAAATTTATCATCACATTCGCCAAATTGAAATAAAATCGTGTTCTTAGGCAACGCCGGTCTCTGAACGCGCTCGATCGTTGACCTCTAGGACATTCAACTTTTTTTGTTGTAAACATTATCCTTAGCATGTACTAGATGTCCTGTAAAAATATGGTGTACTAGTTTTGTTAGACCTTACATATAGATTGCGAATTCCAGTACAATATTAGCCATGTAGTTCATTAGTTATCCTGTAGCTAGTGGAAGCAGTGCGGGTACCGCTGTCGGCAGCGAGACAGTAACGATTGTGTTGGCTTGCAGGTAATCCACGGTGCTGGCCAAGATGAACCTAGCCGCCGGTAAGTGAGCGCACTCTACGCTTTGCCCACGATACTAATCGAACGCAACTCTGACGACACTTGCCACCTTTAACACTAAAGAAAACAAAACTTACTCCCCCTTGTGACAAAATGTGGTCTTAAAAAGTACCGCCTCTTAGTGCTAGTTTTAAACCATCTTTTTGAACAAATTTAATGGTCTAACGGCCGAAATTAATAACCTATCCGTTGTTTTGCTTACTAGAGACTGAATTTTGACATTAGCCCCATATATTTTGTGTCAAATTCCTATTTCTAGTAAGCAAAACAACGGATACACAGGTTATTAATTTCGGCCGTAAATCTAGTACTAAAACCGGTACTTTGTAAGATTATTTTTTTGTATTAAGGGAGCTTGTGTTTGGTTGTAAGTTTCGCTTCTACGATCGTCAACATCATTGATACCACAAAGTTTTTTTGCCAATCCTTTTGTGCCAAGCCTTCAATCTTCAGATTTTCGTTCGATCCGTTCTTTATATGTGCTATTTATTAGATGTTTTTTTTTTTGCATGAATTAATTTAATTTCTCAATGATTTGTTTATTTTTCGTAGTATTTACGTTTTCGTTTACGTTGCTTGCAGCTACGCGCGCTCGCGTCGCGCGATGAACTCGCACTGACGGTGCCCGCCGGCCGGCGAGCGCGCCCCCTCTCTTACCTAGCGCAATCGTACGCGTCGATCGCGCCACATCCGCGTCACATACGCGCCACTCGGGACACACACCCACACGACACACTCGCACAACACGCACTATTGCACACACACACTGGGGACCGCGTGCGGTGGGTGTCGCCTCGCCAGCGCCACGCGAGCGCCACACGTGCGCCACACGTCATTTCTATTTATCTAAATGTATCAAATTCGGCTTCGGTCTATATTTAGCCCAGACAAATTAGTATTTTAGAACGAATTTATCACCCATTCCCATAGGTTGTGGTATTAAAATTTACAATGTTTACTGGGCTATTTATTTAGTTTCAAATTTTATGGAGTACACTTTAAAATGTTATTCGGTCTGCCAGATAGGTAATGAGATGTCAAAACCTAGGTTTCCTTTGATGTATTTTTTATTTGATTAATTTATTTGCACTTTGTCATAGAAAAAACCGCACTGATGCATACGGGACCACTTCAAATACACGTCTGATATGATAGATCAGAGCATCTCTGAAGTTAGCTCTTTTTCTGCGCAGTTGATCGTTTAGGAACAAAATTGTCTCCTGCGCAGTCAATCGGCTAACATCGGCCTTGCTCAGACACATCAGCCGCTACGGTTGGATACCCCTCAGGTCCAAAGCCCCCAAAGTGGATCGGAGCGGAGAAATTTTTAAACAATGAATTTGATTTCTCCGTGGCTTAACTACTACGTAACTACTGAGTGCGCGGGAGTCGATGTGTTTAGATAACGAAATTGTATTGGTTTAAAAACTTCTCCGATCCGCTCCTCTTAGTGGAGTCTGTTTTCAATATCGTGCGGATTTCAATTCGCAATGTACTCATAAGAGTAAATGGACAAAAAACCATTAGGAAAACCACATGCATGATCCCGCTTGCGTAATGAATTCCGCACGATATTTTAGACACCCAAAACTCACAACACATCACAAAATAAAAAAAAATAGGCGTTGATTAGGCAAATAGGTAACGTATACTTGTATCTCTTAGGCGCGATTGGTTCAGAATAGATGTATCTAAAATTATATAATACTGGTTTCCGTCCGCGGCCTCTCCCTGTCTGCTGTTTGAAGAAAAGTGGCCTTATGACAGTTATCATGCCGTGTATACAGGGTTAGAAATAATATTTCGAAAATTATGTATTTATTTAGAAGGAGTGCCGAATTCTATTTAATTATATTATAATAAGGGCTATTTTGAACCAGTCGCGCCTAAATGATTATATTGTTCAGGCTTGTGATGATTTTTGAATTACTTGATAATTATTTATGTCTAAAATTATTAACAACTTTTATAATTAATTATTAATCCTGTTAACATTTATAGGTTTATCTAAAATATTTTTTATTGAAAATGATCTCATATTTGTTTGTTTTATTTATTTGGGGGTAACATTATTAATTTTTAAGTTTTTTTTTTTTAAATAAAATCTAACCATGGTACTAGTGCCCTTATTTGAGTGCAATATGCTATATGCCAATATTAAGACATGAATCTCTCAGTCAGTGGACAGCATCTAGACACCGCGCTGTTGGCGGCCCTCTGATACGCCCTCTCTTCACATGGTCACTGTCCAATGACATAGCACACAAAATCCGAAGAAGTATTGCGCTGTTTTTTAAATATTTTTTACTGTAGTCTTATTTTTTCTGTTTTATTATTTTATCGTATTGCTGTAGTCTGTTAAGTCGCATGGCCATAGTTGGCAATATTAGTTAATGGTATTATACTATTCGTTCGTTGAGTCACCTGCTCTAGGTGACAAAGACTAGTGCTCTGCCACAAATGAGACTGAGCACACACACAAACTGACCTCTGTATAAACCTGAGATAGGTATAACATGGGATAACCCACTGGGAACGCAGATATAGCTTTATTGTTGTTTGTCTATGGCGAAATGGAAAGGGTAAGGTGCTTTTGTAACACGACTGGGTGAGCGCCAGTTTACCTAGCAGGAGTGGTAATGTTGCGCCGCAGCTCGCCGTCGCCGGCTGGCGCGTCCGCGGCCCCAGCTCCCCCGGCCCCTGCCCCCGCGGCTGCTGCCCCAGCCGCGGCCCCGCGCGATATTTGGGACGATGACACCGACTCATGGGAGGAGCCCACTGACGAGCAGTTCGCCGCGTGCGAGTTCGACTGCGACCAACCGGTGGCCGAGCGGCGCGACGAGATGCGCGCGCGCGGCCCGCAGCGGTACAGCCCGGTCGAGCGGCCCGCCACGCTGGCCGTGTCGCCGGCGCCCGCGCAGGTGCAGGCGGCTGGCATGCCCTCGGCCGGGTCGGCCGCGCACTCGGCCGCCGGCACGCCCGGCGCGCGCCGCGACTCGCAGCTCACCGAGCGAGGATACTTCGACGTCAAGTACTATCACAACAAGCTGTGGTAAACAGCTGGGACGTCTTGCGATATCTCGATCTTTTTTCTATTTACAACTTTATACAATTTTTTAATTATTTATACAAAATTCTAAAAGCCGTAACAAGTTCGACATGCGCGGGTAATTCAATTATCTGCTCTTTTAGTAATTTATAATGACTGATTATTTGAAAGTGCTATATTGTGCACACTAAAATTAAATATTTATATGTCTTCGTTTTAAACTCAAGATGTGTAACTGTTCAGAGCGATCTTTATTGCTCGGTATGTTAATGTTAATTTTCAACATCGTGTGCGCGACGCGCCTTTGTTGTCTTAGTTATAAATTCTGTATTTAATTGACCATTAAAAATATATTTAATCCATTCTTTGTTTTATTTAAACACTAAGTTTTGGTAAGTGTGTTACAAGAATATTTAGAACATCCACCATTTGCAAACATTAGGTGGCTCCACCAGCTATGGACAGACCTATGCTCAAAAATGGAAAAGTCAACTTTTAATCTATACTAATATTATAAAGCTGAAGAATTTGTTTGTTTGTTTGAACGCGCTAATCTCAGGAACTACTGGCTCGATTTGAAAAATTCTTTCAGTGTTAGGTAGCCCATTTATCGAGGAAAGCTATAGGCTATATACCATCACGCTAAGATACACGGGAGCGGAGCAATAACCAAAGATGCGGGTGAAACCGCTGGGGACAGCTAGTCCAGAATATAATGTTTAGGAGGAACATGCAAGGACATGAAAAATTACTATTACCATATCTGATGTCAACTTCACATTAAATAAATAAAACTTCATTATGATTGATTAAAATTTTACATTTATTTAATCAATTTGACCACATTCCCTCTTAAGGTTTGTATGTTATTTATATTAGATGCTTCACTGCAAAAGTACGAGAAATAATTTCAAATGCATTCTGGGTTAGAGATCATAATGACATTAGAAATTGTCGAACGACCGCTATGTAGTGCTAATTGTGCGTATTTCACTTAAACTGACTAATATGAAACAAAGAACACATCTTCATGTCTGTCTGTACGTCAACAACTGGAAGCCCAATACTAATAATCTTAATTTAACCCATAATTTAATGATGATGATGATGGCATCCAGGCCGATTGTCGGCTACGGCAGCCTTTGTCTTTTATGGAGATCAGCCAGCTGCACAGGACATATAGTGCACAAGCATTCGCGCAGATACAGGTGCACTCTCATAGTCCGATGGGACGGCAATCCGACACGACCGGAGAGAGATCAGGCGCAGGACCAACATTTACGTGCTCTCCGATGCATGGGTGAATCAATCACCAACTTCCAGACTCCGGGCTGCTTTATGAAAGTTTCTCAAAACCCACAAAGTGATTTCGGCCCGACCCGGGATTCGAACCCGAGACCCCGTGAACAGCAGACGCGCCTTGCGACCACTAGACCAACGAGTAATTTTATATAATTTCGTCAATTTCTTTAAAATTAAGATCTAAGTAGGAGAACTAATCGCTTCAGTCGACAACTTTATGTATTAGTTTTCTCGTATTTTCCCAGTGAATAGAATATGTCTTAACGCTATACACACATTCTAGCTAGCTATAACAGTAATAAAATAACCAAAGTATATTATATCAAAGCAAATAGCACAATTTTGTCTTTTCCGAGTACCTTTAAATTATTTTAAATATCTAACTGTAACAAAAAAACAATTAAGTCTAAAATATAACATGATTTGCGTTTTACATAGACTAAAAGTTATCATAAATACGAATTAAAAATTAAATATATATACGTTACTATATACAACTAATGAATAATTATGTAGCTCTCTAAAATAATTATATTTTAACAAAATTCTTGTTAACATTTCATAAAATTAGGAGAAACTTGAATAGCGAACGCTAGAAAGAGACAAGACTACTGCACTAACCGACTAAGTAGTATTCATTCACGTGAATCTGGAATATAGCATAAATATAATGCAGTAAAACGTTTACAGTATGAGAATATTTCAATATTGAACAATTATTCGAAATATGCAGACAAAATATTATCTATTTTCGCGTAACTATGCGTAATTATAAACTGGTATATAATATACCTACAACAATTTTATGTATATCACGTGTGTATAGGGTGTAACAATACTAGTGCACAATATTTTTACAGGTCATCTAGAACATGCTAAGGATCATGTTTACCACAAAAGTCATGAAAACAACAACATATTTTATTAAATTTATCATCACAGTCGCCAAATTGTACGCATAACGCCCGTCTCTATGAAGGCGCTCGGTCGTTGACCCCTTGGCCATTCAACTTTTTTGTGATAAACATGATCCTTAGCATGTACTAGATGACCTGTAAAAATATGGTGCACTAGTTTTGTAACATCCTATATAATAGGCCTTCTACACGACCCAAACCAACCGCCGACCAAGGTCACCTTGGTCGCTTCTCCCATCGTCCGACAGCTACACAGGGTTGGGGCCGACCAAGGACAATGTGGCAATGGATGCGTTCCCGACCAAGGTCGTTCTTTATTCATTTGACTCCGCCCACATCTGGTCGGCCAACTAGTCTACATGGTAGATTTTCACACCAGCTCGACCAAGGCGACCTCTATCGGAGGTCGGTTTGGATTGTGCAAGCGGGTTTAAATAATATTATGTTTCCCTCCATATTGCTACCTGACAACAAACAAACGTCTTACGCAATACAAATAATATTTAAAATGCTGATTGAAATCTATACCCTTTTTATAAAACGTGGTCAAAAAAAGTACCGCCTAGCTATCTTTAAACCATCTTCTGGAACAAAGTGAATGGTCTAAGTACTAAAGCCAGTACTATTTAAGGCTCCGTTTTATTATAAGCGGGATAGAGAGACATTCATGAAGAAACCGCGCGGACACGACTAGCATAACATGGCTTACATACTAATCAAAAGCATCGTCGTTCATATTTATGCCAAATATTTGACATCTAATTTCATATTCTGTAAATTAGGAAATTCTCTCTGCTGCTATTCGTATATTTAATCTTTTGACCGCCACAGTCACGTATAGATGACAGCTTAGTCGAAGAATGTCCCTTTCGCAATATTTTGTCTTTGCAAAAGAGTGTTTGCAGATGAGTTTGCGAATAGGACGTTTTGAGAAAGGGACATTTGCTACATGTAGTCATTTTTAGAAGTGGACCTTTTGCGACTGAGTCAAGATCACAGGCCAAAAAGTGCCCAGCACGCCACGGTCACGACTACATGACAGAATTTGAAAGTTCAAAATTAATAGTCAGTTGGAATCGATATAGGTAATTAAAAACTCACCACTGTATTATTTAGGCATATTTAGGCATTTATGGATGAATTCTTAGCTTGACGCTGAGGGCACGTCTTTCTTTTTTTTCCGTAGCGGTCAAAAGGTTAAAAACATCAAAACCAAACCTACTTTACAGAACATAATAATAAATTTGTATCCGAAGAAGCAGACTGCTCCTAAGCAATAAAGGTATTACCCGACCAAATTCAAAATTATATCCAGTTGGTTTAACGTGCTTTATATTACTTACTATGAATTTAGTCGGGTTATACACAGGTAAGGTTGGCAAATTAGAGCAAAAACAACTATGTAGGTACATCGAATTATTTGCTCCTTCGAATATTATATAGTTATATAGTAAATATATAATACAATATGCATAAACTATTAATCTCACTAAATCTCACTTAGCTATTACATTCTATGAATATTTTTTAAGTATAATATTATAGAAAATGTGTATGAATTGACGCAAGTGCTCGATGGTAAGTTTGTAAGATTGCAAATATTTGATATAGCAACGAAATATTCTCATCAACTTTATTTATAATATTTATATTTTTTTTATTTGCTGGTACGTATATATATATTATATTTACTTATGTTTGCCACAAGAACAATTGGGTAGCTGACTAGGTCAAAATAAAATCCTATAAGATATTAATTTGGTAAAACATCTAAAAATAAAGTCACTTTCATTCATCATTTTGAAGGAAAAACTGTTTTTTATTTACATATTGAATATATAAGTAAAATAGGTAAATGGCTTCATGTGAATAAAAATTGTAACGTCATAGTTATAATTTTCATACAAATTGCATAGAAAGTAACCGTTTTTGACAGTTCAATAAAAGTAATGAATTTGACTAGTTGTCAACTACCCAATTTTATACTAGCATATTTTTCCGTGTCGATTTGATGTACGCATTATAAAAACAAGCGTACCTTCAGCTGCGTAAAATACCATGAAACAAGCAAAATGGATGTGATACATAAATATACAGTTCCTTATGAGTTATATAAGGTCTAACAATACTAGTGCACCATATTTTTACAGCTCATCTAGAACATGCTAAGGATCATGTTTACCACAAAAATAGTCATGAAAACAACAACATATTGTATTATATTTATCATTACAGTCGCCAAATAGTACGCATAACGCCGGACTCTATGATACGCTCGATCGTTGACCCCTAGGTCATTCAACTTTTTTTATGGTGAACATGATCCTTAGCATGTACTAGATGACCTGTAAAAATATGCTGCACTGGATTGTTAGAACCTATATAAGTATATATATATCTAATGAATTTACCAAACGCTTGATCTTTAAACCTAGTTTAAAGCTCTACCTACTGATTGCTTTTATATCTCACCACAAATATCTTTGCAAGTATATTATACGTGTTTACATATTGCATTCTCAGTCACATATAAAGATCCATCGGCGCGTGACGTAGCAGACACAGACAGACAGACAGACAAGTATTCACATAAAACCACGCCGTAATCTAGATGCAGTATATGCAGACTAGTAGAATATCTGTCAATGTGGACTGACTGTCACAGATGAAATATTTTCGAGAATGGCGGCCTTGTCTGCGCGCACGCGTGTCCAAGATGTGAATATATTCTATATAGTGTATGTCAGGGTGTTATATACGGCCGAAATTGATAACTTATCTATCAGTTGTTTTGCTTACTAGAGATATGAATTTATGGGACTTATATGGGACTGCTGTCAAACTTCAATCTCTAGTAAGCAAAACAACGGATAGATAGGTTATTAATTTCGGCCGTTTGTCAGCCACGCCACGTGTTAGGCACGTTCAAAGTCTAGATATGAACGAACCTCACATTTAGGTAGGTAGCGATGGATGGGTAGATTTTTTTAAATAATACGTTATATAACCAACATATACACAAAGCACATATACATAATAAATAACTTTAGCTAATAGCTTAACATAATTTAAGGCCTACCGTTTAACCGAGACGGCTTAGAACTCACTTTTTTTACATGTTTGTGAAATTTTACTCACTTACACTATGCTAATGACTGCTTTTTATAAAAAAATTCTCCCCATCTCTGTCAAAAGTTTTGATGATAGCGCTATAACAGTATTTATTACACAAGAATGACACAAAAAACATATTATAATATGTTTATAATTATAATATATGCTGGAACGACTTATGCAGTGTTTGGGAACTCTTTCTGAAGTAATCAATCAACTCACGAGCGAAAACATGTATACACTTGACCACAATTTTATTCAAAGCGACGTAATAGGGTATTTGACTCTTTTTTTAATTATTCATATCATAAGTGATGGCATCCAGGCCGATTGTCGGCTACGGCGGCCGTTCTCTTTTATGGAGATCAGCCAGCTGCGCAGGACATATTATAGTGCACAAGCATTCGCGCTGACATAGGTGCACTCTCATAGTCCGATGGGACGGCAATCCGACACGACCGGAGAGAGATCAGGCGCAGGACCGACATTTACGTGCTCTCCGATGCACGGGTGAATCAATCACCAACTTCCAGACTCCAGGCTGCTTTATGAAAATTTCTCAAAACCCACAAAGCGATTTCGGCCCGACCCGGGATTCGAACCCGAGACCCCGTGCACAGCAGTCGCGCCTTACGACCACTAGACCAACGAGGCAGTCATCAGAATATCATAAGTAATATAATATATCGGGACACCTTTATAAACCTTTCAAAACCAGTAGAAAGACAAACAGTTAAATAACAGAAAAAGGATGCACATACAAGCTTGTGACGTCACTGCTATAAGATCACGCATGTGCAAAAGAGATAGCAAGATGTCCCCACTATGATCCCACTCTTCATCATACAAATATAAAAAATGTTAATTGCTGCTCCATTTATCAACCAATTTTGACGCTGTTTTCAGAAAAATGTTCCTTGTGTGTGTGTTTATTTGTTTTGTCAATAACTACAAAATCCAACTACCCTATTAAATTGTAAAAAATACAAATTAAATTCTTGTGTAAAATTATCATATTATAGTGCTGTCATCACTATTAGTAGGCGAACTAAATAAATATAAAATATCGTACGACGTGTCTTAGCGAGCCTGAAGAATAATTTTAGTCACTTCTATATAAATTATATATTTTAATACATAATTATTAAGTCACAAGTAGTTTTAATCTATAAAATGTTTTCCTATGAATTTTCTTTTGTTTGCTATTGGTTTTTTTATGTTATGTACACACGACACATCAAGCTATACATAACTAGTATAAAATGACCGTTCAATTAGTAGAAAGACCATATAAAGCGAGTCCCAGACAAACTGGATTTGTATAGCTTGATGAGTAGACGTGTATACACGAATTATTAGATGAGTTACACTATGTTCGAGGGGGGGGGGGCTGATAATCTGCGTGACAGGGTTTCCTAGTGTGGATACCAGTCTCCCACAAAGGACTGGTCTGAAAAATTCTGTCAACTAATTTTAAGAACCTTTGTGGAAGAGAAAAATAGTTTATTATTATTATACTTCAGTATATATGATAAATAAAAAAATTGACTGCATTTATCATCTCTTCTTATTAAAAAATAGGCTGTAGGTTTTATCACCAACAAGCCTCACAAATACACCTGATAAGTGCACAAACATTCGCGCATATACAGGTGCACTCTCTATTCCCTCACTCTCATAGTTCGATGGGACGGCAATCCGACACGACCACCACCGTTTCATTATAAAGTGAACTCGGCCGAAATTAATAACCTATCTATCTGTTGTTTTGCTTACTAGAGACAGGAATTTGACACAAACTATATGGGGCTAATGTCAAAATTCAGTCGCTAGTAAGCAAAACAACGGATAGATAGGTTATTAATTTCGGCCGTAAGTTCGTACCATGCATAGTGAGAATGTTTCTTCAGACTCGTTAACATACATCGTCCGTAATAATAAAATAATAGCATGTTATGTAATTCTTAACATAGGTCTTCGTCGTCATCAGATTTCTTGGCGTAGGTTACGGTCGCGTATGGAGACTCCTCTTCCTCGTTAAGCACTTGCTGGAATTGAAATACAAACATATTAATCACCATCATCATCTCCCGAGCTTTTTTCCCAACTATGTTGGGGTCGGCTTCCAGTCTAACCGGATTCAGATGAGAACCAGTGTTTTACAAGGAGCGACTGCCTATCTGACCTCTCCAACCCAGTTACTCGGGCAACCCAATACCTCTTGGTTAGACTGGCGTCAGACTTACTGGCTTCTGACTACCCGTAACGACTGCTAAGGATGTTCAATGACAGCCGGGTCCTACAGTCTAACGTGCTATCCGAAGACATGTTGAGATTGACAGAAAGAGCATTGTCTTTTCTTGATAGAATAGAGATAGAATGGCGATTCTGATCCCGCTGACTTCTATAATCTGTTACAGCTTGGTAACAGACGGATAGCTTAGTTTTAGTTATAGGATTGCAAAGGAGGCGGCGGAAAGGGAGAGAGAGGCTGCCGCCTCTCTCCCCTCCCGCAACAGACGCACTGGGCGTCGCAGGGTGGCCGATTTCCGGCCACCGTAGGGCGCGGCCTGCGGACGACAGACTCGGGGCGTCTAGTCGTCCAACCAGCAGCAGGCCTCGAGGCGGCGGCGTCGTGTTCCGCGCGCGCCTCTTAGTGGAGTCCTGCGGCCGGGGTGACGGCCGCAGTGGGTGACGGGGCCCGCCTGACTATCTGGCGGGCCAATACCCGTCGGGGGGTTGCGACGAATGCTTCGGCGATACCCGCCCCTCCGACACATGGGTAGGTGAGGAGCACGGGTTGGTTTTTAGTCAGTAAGAGTCTGACAGTACCCTTTGCCCTTCCCCCAGAGCTTAGGGTCTCCATGAGGATTTTCCAACGATATCAAAAAAAAGTTTTAGTTATAGGATCCCCTAAAACCTTACCGCAGTGGTAGTAGACTGCGCATTCTGGCTGACGTAGGACGGCGCTGCGTTCTCCCGGACCGAAGCCCTAGGAGCGGGCTCCATAGCTTCGGGCAGGGGCACGGTGGCTGCCAGTCTCGCGTACTCCACATCCATGTTTCGTATGAACGGACTCGCTAGGGCTCGCTTGGCGGACTCTCTGTCTTCTTCGTCGTACGCCTGTAGGATCTGTTCTAATGTCTGCATTTCTGCTACCTCGCAGTTGCTGCCCCATTCCTAATAAAGTTTATGAGATTTTAATTGAGTTAGAATGAAGTCTTCCGGTGATCATGATCATAAAGGACATGGTGGCCTAATGATTTAAAGCACCAGCCTCTCAAGTATGAGTTGCGGGTTCGATTCCGTCAGGCACGTACCTACCAATGCAACTTTTCTTTATCTTTGTATATCTTGGACATCAATGACTGATTAAAGTTGAAGAAAAACATTGCGGAAATCTGGACTATAAAGTCTGAAATCACCAACCCGCATTGAGGAAACGTGGTGATTAACGCTCAATCCTTCTCTGTTTGGGAAAATTAAAATGCCAAAATTAAGTTCCTATTTTTAATAACTGCCGACCACATTGTATATCCATTGTAGATCACATTGTATATATTGTATTTATATTTTCATAAACTGTCCAGACCGATTGCCGGCCACGGCAGCCGATCTCTTTAAGGACATCAGCCAGCTACGCAGGACATATTATAGTGCACAAGCAGATACAGGTGCACACAGATGGATGTATCTTCTTAGCTTACCTTATAAGCTTTTTCGGCAGCCACGGCGTCTCCCCTAGCGAGTTGCACCAACACTATAGCGACGGTCAGTCGGCCAATAGCGCCGGTGTTGCCAGACTCCTGGTGGAAGCCGATCTCTCGGCGGAGACTGTCTACGGCCTGGTCGTACCTGGATGAATATCATTTTTTTTTATATTCGAGGCGAAATTGAAGATTAGCTTGAAGTATAAAAGTGTTGATTTCAAACTATTTGCAAAATAGATATAATTTATAATGCAGTTTTCTTTAATTCTTATTTTTAACCGACTTCGAAAAGGAGGTTATCAATTCTACAGTATGTATAAAAAATATAATCATGTATAAAAAAACATACCATAATAATTATTATATATACTTATTATAAAAAGTAACCTTACAAAGTACAGCCTTTATTAGTATTTAGACCATTAACTTTGTTCAAGAAGATGGTTCAAAGCTAGCACTAAAGGCGGTACTTTCTGCAGACTACGTTTTTATAATAAGGTGGTATAGTAACTAATCTCTTATTCTGCCAAAAGAAACTCATGCGCACGTTAGTGTCATATAATATAATATGACACTAACGTGCGCATGAGTTTAATTTTTCTGGTGCGGGAAGAAACGTCCCTCTGAACGCGGATAACACCGCAGGAAATAACTAGATGGACAAATAAACAAAAGTTAATTACCATTGAAGTTTGACTAGTATACGTGAAGCTTTGCTGATGTACTCCGATCCCTGGTGCTGACTGCTCTCCGTCTGCAAACACATCGGATAAATAAGCAATTTAATACTATGGATACATTTGTAAGAGAACTATAAAGGTACTTCTCAAAGGCGTCTATTGCGGTCAACGGTCGCCTGGTAAATGGCGCCCGCGTTGGAAGGTTACCTTTAGTTGTAATTGGGATGCGGACTAGGTCATAAATAAAATACTTTATCATATTCATTTTGTAAAGCATCTTAAAATAATGTCAGTTTAATTTATCGTTTTGAACCGAAAACTGTTTTTATTTTTTTATTGGTAATATAATCGAAATAAGTACACGGATTGATGTGAAAAAATTGTAATGTTATATGTGGTGTTTTCATACAAATTTCATAGAGAGTAACCGTTTTTGACAGTTCTATAAAAGTATTGAATTTTACTAGTTGTCCGCATCCCTATTCTCCAATAGTAAACTTTCTAACAATTAGGGACTGGTCAGATGGTAAAGATATATACATAAGGTTAGGTTAGGTTATACATATTTGTGTTGCTAGAAAGAGAGCTTTGTTCTTTCCATCAAAAACGCAGAGAATGGTTGTTAACAGGAATTTTGGTGGTTTTATGTAAAAACTCTCAAAATGTACATTTTCATCTTCAACTACTAACTTTTTTGCTTTATCATAATGGTATACATACGGAGGACACGTCAGCAGCCTGCTGGAACAGCTTAACAGCCAGCTCTGGGGAGTTCTCCTCGAGGATCTTCGCAGCTTTGTCGAGGACGCTGGCACCGCTGTCGCCCGACCCGTGTTGTTGATACAGGCTGGACGATTCTGTCGCCAGTGAGTAAATCTGAAAACAAGAATGGAAAATTAAATATATACTTAAGTTGTAAAACTGGAAAGTATTTTTGATTGGATGCACTTATAATCTTTAGGAACTAGTGAACTGATTTGGACATTATTTCAGTATCAAGATTCGATTGTCAGCTACGGCGGCCGTTCTCGTTTATGGAGATCAGCCAGCTGCGCAGGACATATTATAGTGCACAAGCATTCGCGCAGATACAAGTGCACCTCTATTCCCTCACTCTCATAGTCACGGCAATCCGACACGACCGGAGAGAGATCAGCCAAGGACCGACATTTACGTGCTCTCCGATGCACGGGTGAATCAATCACCAACTTCATAGACTTCAGACTGTTTTATGAAAGTTTCTCAAAAACCACAAAGCGTTTTCGGCCCGAACCGGGAACCGAGACCCCGTGCACAGGAGTCGCGCCTTGGAACTACTAGCCCAACGAGGCAGTATCAGATAGCAAGTTCGTCAAGGACTGCTTCAAGCCCAAGGCAAGGAAGATACTGACAATAAATTTAAAATAAACCACCTATAACATGTGGCTGAAAACGGCCATCGCGCGTCTTCTCTCCTGTATGCTGCTTTTTACCATTATGTCATACGATATAAGGTTCATTTTAACAAAGCCGTGCGCCTTCCAGGCAGATCACATCTCGACGTAAAACCGTAAATAATTTGGTAAAGACAGAATTGTACCCGAAATCTATTAAGGAAACTTTACAGATTGTAGTAGCCCAATCTGCTGGCGTCTGTACCTTTAAATCTAGTTACATAACTACATATATTTACTTATTAAAACATACAAAATTTCCCTTCTTAATAACTGCGTAAATTATTCAACAAACGAACTGGACTTAAATAAAATTGAAGTCTAAATAGGAAGCCGTAAACGAGTTCCGTTCACCCTGAAAGCCTACAAAAACAATTTCATTGTAATAATAATACTTCAAACCTCTTCACAATAGCCAATGATTTAAACTCG
Source organism: Heliothis peltigera (assembly GCA_958496145.1). Taxonomy (NCBI): domain Eukaryota; kingdom Metazoa; phylum Arthropoda; class Insecta; order Lepidoptera; family Noctuidae; genus Heliothis; species Heliothis peltigera. The sequence goes on from OY292321.1 coordinate 1,270,569, forward strand.
CGACGAGAACAATATACTTACATTTTCAATATACAAACAACCGGACAATATACCACAAGAAACAAAGAAAATATTATAAAATTTCCGTTTCCAGATTTTGTTTACAACCAGCTGATTCCTACGGTTTCACGCGTCCCTTGAGTAGCTACTTCTTTCTCATACCTGGATAAAATATGGCCTATGACACTCCCAAATAACAAAGCTTGTCAATTGGAAATGACATTTCGACTCACGTTATGACCAGGTGTTTTATCGATTTCGTATGTCATCCCCATACATTTTTGTCGTTTCTACTAGCATTTACGATTGTAGAAAGACATCTTGGCTACAGGCCCTGGTTCGAAAATCTGGAGATTACCCCTACAACGTCTCAAATACATGAAATTGAAAAGGTACTTCATAAAATATGTACCTATTTAAATACATTTAATGTCAAATCGAAAATCAAACCAATATATATGCACAAAAATTTGTGAAATTCAGAACATAGTAATATATTATGCACATTCAAAACCTACATGACTGACCAAAAAATAAGTACTGGGACCTAAAGCTTTTCTGTTTTCACCGATCCGACGCCTCAAATCTAGAACTTTCCATCGATGCATCTAACAAAATACTAAAAAAAATAACATTGCAACATCGCGTTCATTATAAACTTCGTTACATTATTGTTAATTAATTACACGTCAATGTCCCAGTAGAATATCACCGACGTGTGTATCGATCGACGACAGCCACGAGGCACTCAATCCAGCTTTATTGACACAAACGATGGAAATAATATCTAGGGAATAAACGGTAAAATAATGTAATAGATCTACAAAAGTACTAGAAAGTTCTGAAATGTGAAGAAACGTAGGCGACAAAAAATGCGAACTGGATGGAATTAAGAACTTATTTCGTAATTTTAACTAACATTTACCCTCAATGTCTATGGTGCACGATAAAATATTTCAAAAATGAGATTTAAATTATTATTAACATTCTCATCTCCCGAGCCCTTTTCCCAACTATGTTGGGGTCGGCTTCCAGTCTAACCGGATTCAGCTGAGTACGAGTGTTTTACAAGGAGCGACTGCCTATCTGACCTCCTCAACCCAGTTACCCGGGCAACCCAATACCCCTTGGTTAGACTGGCGTGAGACTTACTAGCTTCTGACTACCCGTAACGACTGCCAAGGATGTTCAATGACAGCCGGGACCTACAGTTTAACGTGCCATCCGAAACACAGTCATTGGTGTCCAAGATATACTTAGAAAGTACATACAAACTTAGAAAAGTTGCATTGGTACTTGCCCGACCTTGAATTGAACCCACACCCTCATACTTGAGAGGTTGGCTCTTTAACCAGTAGGCCACCACGACTTCTTTACGATTATTACTAAAATTCTGCGTAGAGCATTTTAAAAAGGTCCTTGTTTGTCTAAAGATCAATAAATAATTTCAACTTACAAAATATTACATCTTCCATACTATGATCTCACCAATATTTTCCAATTGACAGCTCTCGTTTGCCGCCTTTGTTACTCATGAGTATAGACAACATAGAGTTTCCATGATGAGGTAGTTTTAATGATCTCATGCTTTGTGTGTTCATAACTGAATCCATAGGTAGTTTTCATAATGTTATATTCATACTTCGACTTATTACAACCGAAATATCTACCAGGGTTGCGAGTTGTTCGCAAAAGTAACCGTGGCGTTGGCACGCAAGAACCTCCAGAGGTAACATAGTGGGATTTAGTCAGTAACAGACTTTTACTGACTAAAACTCACTATGTAGTATATACACTCCTCAAGCTGCACACTCAGCGGGAGGTGTCATTTGAAGATTCCCACGAAAAAAACGTACTTAAACATTAAATGAAAAGTGTCAGCTACAAACAAATTTCCGCGAATATACCCCTAAAATTTTTGCTCCAAACACACGTTTCACATAAACGACGGACGTCCAATTATTCTATATATAAATTGAGTAAGTCTAATTGGTATAATACTATCTACTTATTTACCTTCAGCAACTGACCGGTGAAAGGCATTCCGCTCACGTAAGCCGTCATCCTCCCCCACACACCCCCAAACACCCCCACACGCCCCCTCAAATCCTTTGTTTTACCTTAGCAACGTGGGTGGCTGTCACGAGTCCATGTTTCAGCTTATATGACGTTAAGGACGATTATTCTTTACAAATGAAATTGAAACTTGAGACTAACTCGCTCAGACAGAGTGACGGGATTAGAGCCCGATCGATATTAGGTGGTCTTTGCAGTTTTTTTTTTTTTTAATTATATTTTGTTCTAGGAATTTCGCTGGAATAAGAATTGCGAGAAGTCTTTGTTTACGGCTCCTTGTCGATACTGAATATCGAAGGCAATATTCAACATAGAAATATTATATTTGCGAACCTCTTTCAGTAAATAAGCAACCGCTTAGTGGAGTCCACACGTGACCAAAGGGTTGGCCATACTTGGGCCAAAGAATTTGCATTGCCATCGAGTGTGGCAATGCGGCCAGCCTTCTGGGCACGAGTTTTGCGATTAATATTTAATTAAATTTTTGATTGTTATTTGAATTTGTACATTATGTTATAATTCGTAACTTTGTCCCTTATCCGGATAAAAGTACCTTATATCCTTTGTCAGACTTTAGAACATGTGTTTACAAAATTTTATTTAAATCGGTTCGATAGTTTTGACGTGGAAGGCAGACAAACAGTTAATTTCGCATTTATAGTACTAGTAAGCTTAGTATAGATAAAAAAGGCCGAAATTTTAGGATAGGTATGTATCCATGTGGCCAAAATGCCACAAATAAAAGCGACCAATCACGAGCGATGAATACATAGCCTAATAGCAATCTAAGTACCCATAATTCGAAGAATCTGTATTGAATAAAGATAGTATTGAAATAACATCTGAACAACACGTTAATAGGTACAGTCGCCAGCACATCAAGCTAACTACAATCTGACAAATTTCCATAATAGATTTTCAACTTTATCGCTAAAGCATATGGTTGAAAGTTGATTGGGAAAATTTATGTTTCGAGTAGATTAATGTGCAGCTTCTGTAAATTATTCTAGTAAACAAGTCTGAAGCCTGCAGAGTATACCGTTTTTCTTCGTTAATAAATTCTTTTTTTTTTTTTAAGAATAAGAATAAGAATTTATTTCCAAAGAATACAATTACAATTTTTGTTTATCATTAGCCCCAAACTAGGCAAAGCCTGTATCTTGGGTACTAATTCAAAGAGGGTTTACCAATACAAATTATAAAAATAAAAATAAACAAGTTCGCGTAGACTATAGTTAAAAACTTAAAAATTAAATTATGAATAAAATGAAACAATCAAAACAAAAAACAAAAAGGTAAAATAAACATGTTTCTTATAAAAAATTACTAAACAGAAAAATGAGTATGATAATGGTGTGAGCGGAAGGTGTGATGTGAGTGGAAGGTGTGGTGTGAGTGGAAGGTGTGGTGTGAGTGGAAGGTGTGATGTGAGTTGAAGGTGTGTGGTGTGAGTGGAAGGTGTGATGTGTGTGTGAGTATACTGTTGTAGTGAAGTCTCGTGATTGCTGGTTTAATTTAGCATTATGGGTGCCATTTATGTCATCTTGGTATTGTTGTTAACTTTTCTGTATCTTCATATGTTAGGTTTATCAGCCAGGATGTAACTTTGCTTTTTAGCTGTGTTCGCGTACAGTCTACTATACCACACTGTTTGTTCACAGCGTTATAGACGTACGGGTGTAGGAAATTTGGATGTCTCTGTGCGTATGATGAGTTTACAGAAGGTGTCGGTATTCTGAAGTTGCGTTTAGTCTGCATGTAAATATAGTCAATCCGTTTGTGTAAGTTAGCGTGAGTTTTGGATGTGACATTTAGGATGAATAGTTTACGTACACTCAGTAGAGACGCTTCACTATATAGAGTTTCGGTGGGGTAGCGATACGGTTTATGTAAGAGTGTTTTTAGTACGGCGCGCTGAGCCCTTTCGAGGTTTATAAGGTTTGTTTTTGCCGCTCCTCCCCATATAACAATGCAGTATTGAATCAGGGATTGGCACAGAGCTATGTATACTGTTCTTTTTATTTCGAGAGACGCACAATCTCGTATCATTTTCATTATATAAATTTGCTTTCTGACACGTTTCACTAATTCAGCAATATGAGACTTGAACGACAGGTGTTGATCAATAATTACACCCAAGTATTTTATTTGAACTACTCTGTCAATAGCATTGCACACGCAAGAAGTGTTTTTATTGTGAGAGTTATAAAGACAACAGTTATGTATTTTTAGAATCTGCGTGGGAATTTTCGTCGCTGTGGTTTTTCGAAAAGCAATATATTTGGTCTTTTTAACATTTAATGTGAGAAGGTTCATATCAAGCCATTTTAAGACCCTGGTCATACCTGCTTCTGCCTTACTGTAGACTTCTTCCCAATCCTTTCCATGGAACACTATGACAGTGTCGTCTGCGTAGCAGATGAGCTCAGCGTTAGGGATGTCGATGTTAAGTATATCGTTCATGTAGACTGTGAATAATGTTGGGCCAAGGATGCTTCCTTGTGGTACTCCATAGCTGATTTCCATTTCGTCACTGACTAAGTTATCAACTCTTGTAATTTGTCTTCGGTTCTTCATATAACTTCGGAGCCAGTCAAGTGGTTTTCCTCTTATTCCAGTCAATTCAAGTTTTCTCAACAGTATGGGGGACGAAATGGTATCGAAGGCCTTAGCTAGATCCAGAAATACACCAAGACATCGCCTCCCAGCATCCGTATGTTTAGACGTTATGTGAGTTAGAAGATCCACTGCGTCCGTTGTCGATTTTCCTCGTCTAAACCCATACTGCCTCTCCGAGAGAAGTGAGTTACTTTCTAGGTACTTGACGATCCGAGCATTAATTATCTTCTCCAGAACTTTTGATAAAATACAAAGCAAAGATATTGGTCGGTAATTATCCGGAGAGTTTTTCGGGCCTGATTTGTGTATCGGAGATACGAGAGCCACTTTCCAGTACTCTGGAAAAACTCCTGTTGAAATACTAAGATTACAAATGTAGGTGAGAGGTTCCAATATAGCGCTGGCAATCAGTTTTAAAAGTGAAGGTTTGATTCCATCAATACCCGGAGCACTGTCGTATTTTAATGATTTTATTATAGAATCTACTTCAAATTCGTCTGTGGGTGTCATAAACATTGATTCAGTAGGCGAGTTATTGATGTTTACGTTTTCAGCTAGGATCGCCTCAGTCGTTGATAACCGTTGTAAGATTTGATACGCCAGATTTTTGCCCACAGTTGTGAAATGTAGGTTACAGTTATTCAGCAATTCCGTAGATGTTCCTTTTCCTTCCAGGAGATCAGACGAATCGTTTTTTCGTCTAGGCATATCACATATATCCTTAATGGTATTCCATAATTTCTTAGTATTTTTCTTGTTTTCTTCCAGGATCCTACTTTCGTAGTTCTTCTTGACTTTTCGCAAAATATCTATGAAGAAATTTCTATATCTAGCATATGAACGTTTGAGGATATCGTTGCTTGGATTTTGTTTTAATTGTTGATGTAGGCTATCTTTGTGGCGCATGCATCTCATCAAGCCCGGAGTGATCCACGGTTTCAGGTTATACTTCGACCGGCTGCATTTAATGTATTGAGTGTGGGTTTTTATTGCTGAGCCTATGATATGATTAAAACATTCCAGTGCCTCGTTTACATCGGTTTTGTTAATGACTTCCGTCCATTCAACTCTCTGTAAATCAGAAGATACAGCTTCATAATTTGTCTTCATAATTATCCTTTTCTTCCTATTTGGTTTTTCATTAGCAGTGTTTAGGCCAATCATAACAAGGTCATGATCGGTTACCTCACATTTAGCGACTATTCCTACTTTTGAAGCTTTATGTCTTACAAAGATGTGATCGAGGCAAGTGTCTCGTCTCGTAGGTTTGGTAATTGCGGGGAGTAAGCCATGCTGTGCCAAAAGGCATTGGTATGCAGTGTTATCTGCGTTTGGGTTAGCAGTTAATAAATCTATATTGATGTCTCCCAGTAAGACAAGTCTTGTATTTTCCTTAAGATTGCATAAGGTTGTGTCAAGTGTCACTAAGAACCTATCCAGGCTAGTAACCGAAGGAGACCGATATATTCCCATTATTTGAGCCAAATCGTTTATGTTTACCAGTAAGCAATCTGCGTCCTCTATATCTGGTTCCAATGCCGTTGCCGTGAAAGTATCCCGCACATACACAATTACTCCGCTTGCTTTGTTTTTATGTTTCGTAATTATAGTGACTTACTAAATGATATAAGTATGTATTATTTAATGTATGTTGATTATTTTTAAATGCAGGTTCTATAAAGACTGATGGTAATAGTCTCCAATTAAGAATCAATTTATGTTTTGTTTTCTAATTAAGTAAAAGTTAGTACATTTATAAATGGAGTGTGACTCCAAATGTTTATTCTTAGATGTGGTACATCAAGTTTAAAATACACAAATGTTAAGTCTGCTATCAGATGATTAGCAATTATCAAGTCTGATTAAAAATTGATTCTATAAGATACCTAAATCTATTCTAATAAGAAGATTTATGTTTAGCATGTAGCAAGTATATTTAAATTAATATACAACAGTCTCATATATAAAAGATTATTATTTAATATATAATTCAGGTTCTCTAAACATCTGCTAGTATATATACCTCGGACTAATTTCGAATATAATAAATGGATTAAACGAACTTACCAAGTGAAGTTCAATCCTTATTATATGAAGAAATTAGTCCGAGGTATAAGTCTCCCACCCTCCCCAGATTAACATAGATTAATCTTCCCGTATTTAGGTACCTTGTACCTCTGCTCTAAACCGAATGAGGGCGGACAGCGGTGTTGCCAGGTGCTGTTTTTATTTTCCTGCAGAAATCTAAAAAATCGCGTCGAAGAGTGAAGAGAAGGCGGCTGCTGCTTTTTAATAAATAAATTCTTAATTATCTCTTTTCCACAATAAACACTGTCTCAACGAATCATATAGGTTTTTGTATAATGGAAAATTCTGTGAAAGCTACAAGAATTTTCCACGAAATATTCGCATTGGGAATTCTAATATTACATGTATTCTGGGTAACGAATCTTTTAATAAATTTCACCATTATTTCGTGGGTTTCTCTGTATTCGTTTATTATAAGTAATTATTAAATATAATCATGAAATAATGAAGTTTGTGAATAGCACCATTATTTATTTGAGCATCTATACATGTTACAGTTGATTTATTCTTTATTTTTTTGGCATTTTGGGGTTAAATAAAATATACAGCATGACTTTTTATTCGTCTTACAAAAGTGGTCCACTGAATGTATCCGACATATGATACCCCTAGGCGCGATATTATTTTATAATTTTGATTATTAATAAGTACGTACATTAGAATTATTAAATAAAGATGTTTGCCTATCAAACGAGTACAGCGCACGAGAGGATATTTTTTTTTGCTTTTATATTATCAAATTCTCAAAAAATTATAAATTTCATTTATGAACGTTTACTTGTCATCGGATACTTGAACTGGGGTGCCGTTGTAAGACGACTAGTAAGTCACGGTGTATAAACAACATAAAACTTCATTATTACTGTGACGAGTACAGACGTCATTAGTGGTCAAGATTTAGGCACATCAATATTAGCTACATGGTGAAGTCAACCCGAAGCTTAAGTTAAAGGAACAGTGTTTTGGGCTGTTTATGCGCCACGATATTTGAACAGCAATAGAAACGCGATTCTGGCGTGATGCAATTCAATTTGTATCACGACAGAATCGCGAAATCAAGAAGAAAAGTAGAGAAGAAAAAAATACAGGCGTTTATTTGGCTGGGAAATCATAAAATGACCGACGATGTAGATACAGCTGGAGGGAGATTCGCCGGTCGGACTTTTACTTACTTTGGATTTATGTCAAAAAACTATCATCCATTAGAAAACCGAATGGTTTCTTCTTTAGGAACCGGGCATAAGGCCCAGACACCACCAAAACGCAGCGGTGCGAAGGTTTGAAATAACTAATAGAATTACTGCCCTCAGTGGATCCCACCGAGTGGGTGGAGACATATTTGAATAACGAAATTCTTTTGTTTTATTTATTTCTCGCGGGATTATTACTGTTACAAGATTGTGAATCTTTACATATCTAGTGTTTACAATTGAACGGATTATATTCCGGCGGATTATAATATGTCGATGAGAGCTGCTAATATGGAATACACGACTACAGATAAGTCGCTCTTGTGTAGTCGTCAAGTATGTTATCAGGCACTTTCTGTATACAGGTTATGCTTAACAATTAAGATCAAGTTAAGTACTAAGATACAGTACAGAATGCCAAATACGCTAGTTGATAACCAGTCAAATTCAATACTTTAATTGAACTGTCAATAAAGTTAATTTTCTATGCGTATATGAAAATAAAAATTATGACGTCACAGATTTACCACATCAAGTTGTATACTTATATTATCAACACAAAATTCTAAGTTTTCTTCGAAACAATAAATAAAGTTGACATTATTCGAAGGTGCGATTTTATATTCGACATAGTCAAGTTCCCAATTCAAAATTGCTAGTTTCTCGTACGTTTTCTTAATAATGCCACAGAATTTAAAGTGTACAAAAATCCCTTAAAAAAGAAGATTAAAAAAAACGACAGAATCAATTGCTGGAAGTTTGCAACTGATGACATTAGTTTATGCTTGATTTTTGATGTGACACGGCTCCTAAAGCGCAGAGGAAATGTCTAGTATAAAGTGGAAAACCCAAAAAACAGACTGTGACATTCATCATCACCATCAGCCTTTTTATAATCCCACAGCTGGGCACAGGCCTTTCACACAGTGAGGGATAGAGCGTTAATCTGACAGACTGTGACATAATTAAAACTAAATGACAGAAAAAAACAGAAGAATAATTCTGACAGCCGCCTCGCTCTGTTTCACCTATTCACGACGTCAACGGCGCTCTGTTCTATAATATATAGTTTCTATATAATATAGTTTCTAGTCAATCGTCGTGGTGGCCTAGCGGTTAAAGAGCCAACCTCTCAAGCATGAGGGCGTGGGCTCGATTCCAGGTCGGGCAAGTACCAATGCAACTTTTCTAAGTTTGTATGTACTTTCTAAGTATATCTTGGACACCAATGACTGTGTTTCGGAAGGCACGTAAAACAGTAGGTCACGGCTGTCATTGAACATCCTTGGCAGTCGTTACGGGTAGTCAGAAGCCAGTAAGTCTGACGCCAGTCTAACCAAGGGGTATTGGGTTGCCCAGGTAACTGGGTTGAGGTCAGATAGGCAGTCGCTCCTTGTAAAACACTGGTACTCAGCTGAATCCGGTTAGACTGGAAGCCGACCCCAACATAGTTGGGAAAAGGCTCAGGAGATGATGATATAATATAGTTTCTCCTGCTGTGTTATACTGACCTCGTCAGGCGGCGCAGTTTCCTTGCAGACGATGATAGCATTTTCCAGAGCCTTCGCAGCGTGGAAGAATGACCGGTTTTTCTTGTAGCAGTCGGAAGCCTTAAGGTGGCAATCCTTGGAGTTCACCAGATCTCGTGCGATGCGGAAGCATTGAGCTGAAAGAAAACAAATATGTTAAAACCTTAAAGTGACTATAAAAAGTCAAATGGCAAGAAGGTAATAAGAAGATTTACAGCTTTTGTATTTCAAATGTATACTTAATAGTTTTGCCGGAAATCGAGATAAACTATTTTTTAGCCTTAAAAAGTCCCCCTCGTCCCCAACAAGATCAAGATCGCCCGTAATATATTTTTCCTTTCCCCACCTTTTCTAATGGATTTCATCCTACTATTTCATTTTTCTTAGGTTTGAACTAACATGAAACAAAATGAAACTATAGAGTACTCCATAAAGTAAACAAATCTACGACCAGCCATTAAGTTTGGCGAGAACTGTACATAGGAACTTACCCGCCTGGCTGTATTCATCGGCTGCAGAATCGTAGTCCGGTTTCCAACGGAGAAGCCCCGTCTTCAGGCTACAGACATACAAATATATAAATTATCAATATTATAATATAAATATATGTTTTATATGTAGCATTATAGAGAAAATAGTCATAGAGGAAAAGTCCAAATAACATATGGATAAGAAGGATGATGAACGTCATGTACATAAATTTACAAAACAACTAGATAGCACCAGCGTCTAGCAGTCATCATCTGCCTAGTCGTTTCTCTATTACGTAGGAGTTGGCTTCAAATCTAAATGGATGCAGCAGATCAGTGTTAAAAGCAACTGTTTTTCTGACTTTATTTGAGCAACCCGATACCACTTAGTAAGATTCGTTGTCAAAATGTCTGCCTTCTGACTATTTTTAATTACATACTTCCAAAAATGTTCAAATGCCAAAAGCCGGGACCCACCTATTTACCCATAGCATAAGTACCAATGTTTCTATAGTTTGTTTGCACATACAGATACAGAAATACATGTACAGACGCCAGCATATCAACCTACATCAATCTGTCAAATATCTTTAATGGATTTTCAACCTTATCACAATACCGGAAGGTTAATATTCTAATAGTGAAATTTGACAGATTCGAATAGGTTGACCTGCTGGCATCTGTACCAAGATATGCACAGCCATTTTAAGTGAACACTAGCAAAAGCAAACAACAAAAATATTGAAGCATTCGCAAAAACATAACATATAGTATCGCAACACAACCAATATGGACAAAGGAAGAAGGGCATAGCATTTTTCTTTGTTAAGAATTTAATTAAAACAAGGGAGCAATTGTTGAGAAGCTAATTGGTGTAAGTGTCATTTTTTGCAATATTGAGTTATATACATATTCAGAATCAGTAATTTTTACTTCATAGTTCTCTTAGTAGGTTCCCAGTAGGACGGATGCGGACACATATTTGCAAAATCTAGCATAGATCATTTTTTATCTTATTGAATGCGTCCACTACACGGCCTACCCACCCAGAGATGGGTTAGATAATTAATTTTCTTATTTGAATCATTAATATATTGGTGAAAAGATTTAAAATTCATTCTAAGTTCAATATGTTGGAAGGGAAGCATAGGCATCTTCCTCTAGTTTTATTAGGATTAACAGAACAGTAAAATAATTATAACATATAAACCAAATTCAATATGCATAGCGTGGACATGAAATAAAAAGAAAGCAAGGCACATCAATAATAATAGCAACTGCATAAAAACATAATAAAAAAATACATTTCACAAAAATGGTGATATTTTTTTTTTACTTTCACTTGGTAACAACACATAGATAACATATTATAATTTGTTGAATAATGTGATTGTGATTATATGGCAGACGTACTCAACCCTTTTTAAAGTGACCAAAAAAATAAAGGTATGTTAGCGTGTAATGAAACTATATGTTTTTGGAATTATTGCTAAAATCTGATCTACCAACTCCGTAATATCTCCAGAAAATATAATAATAAACCTCAAGCCATCATCAGCCTTTTACAGCTGGGCACGGGCATCCTCAACCAAGCCCAAGGAAAATAGGAATTAATTTCAGTTCAGTTCTAATTTTATCCTCTATGGACAAGCAAACGTAGGGCTTTGTTATATCATCTGTAGTGAAATATAAGTCCAAAATATATATTTTTATTAATATTCACTAATTTACAGCACTATTTTACAGTAAGTGTAATGAATGGTTTGTCTGTGTCAACATTATACTCAAAAACTTTCAGTTTGTCATCATTGTTGTTAAATATTACATTTGTGTAGTATTAAAATGGTTTAAATTGAAGTATTCCTGGTAGGTTCTTGAATGACTATTTATTTAGGAACACAACTAAGGGCCAGTTTCAGAATACCCGAATAGCCACTATCATATAACAGAATTTGTATGAAATTATCTACCAAATAAACTAACTGGTACTTATTCGTACGTGGTGAAACAGTCCCTAAGTAAGATTTCGTAAAACAATTTGTAGGCTAGTAACAACATTCCAACAGAAACAAAATTACTCATTAACCTTATTCATGCATAATTCAAATTACTTACATAATTCAGGTGTTTAAAATAAATTAATGTCAAATTAAAACATAAAACGAATTAATCTACTTACTAAATTAATACATAAAAAACTTGCATTCAATTTAAAATTCCGAACGATATAGGTATAAAATATAAGTAATTGAAGCTAACGGCATTTGTATTTATATTTTCTGCTAATTTGTACATTCGTTCAAGGGAAGACTATAGATATTTTAATTTAAAACAAAAAAATACAGGACTTTCATTCGATAAATAATTAAAATCACAAAAATGGTTCTACTTACAATTTTTCCGCCGCCTTGACATGTTCTCTCGCCTCGAACACCTTAACCGACATGGCTAACTAAGTGTAATGTATTATTGGATATTTATTTTAAATGAGATGGAAGTACTTAGCGATGTGATAGTGTGAGAGAAATCAATATAAAGTGGACAAGAAGATAACACAAGCAACCATCTTGTAAACTATTTGATTTTGAAGTTGTCTTGATTGACGTCTACAAAAAAGATGTTGTGATTACAAAAATATTATTCCTACCATTTTCTACCATTCTATTGATACCGAGTATTTTTATCTGGTCTGGTCTTCAAGCATAATCTTGTGAGTTTGGATGTAATATTTTTTAGTACATCGTATTTTTAAAACGCTCGTAAGGATTATTACATGATGAAGAACATGGCAAATTAAAGAGCTCTTCATTAGGTCATTATCGTATTACAAAGTATACTTTATAAAAAAATGTTTTTATTATCCAAATAAAATAATCGTACGTCAGGCGGATAGTAATGTAGGTAAACTGTAAAGTGATAAATGTATGTCTAAAATAAAATGAAGAAATTATTTGTTATTGATTCACCAAGAAAACAAAAAATGATAAAAAAAAAAAAATCTGCTGGGGGGCCTTTCTATGGAACCCCTGCTAATCTAGGAGGTATCAAACTGCTGTTCCGTGAAGGTGTCACTTCGTAATCAATAAAAAATTGTTATTGTTTACTAATTCAATGACTTAAAATAATTTATCATACCCGAAAATACAATTTGTAGTCTGAATAAGAAAAAATATATATTTTACCTACAGTTTGACAAAGTTACAACAGCAAGAAATTTATCTAATACAATACATCACGACTAGTCGGAGTCTTATAAGAAATATTAACATTTTGGTATATTTTTAAGTTATTTGTCTATATTGCCAACACGACTACCAGCTGTCCCGTCCTATCAATAATACTAAGGGCCTGTTTCGCCACCCACGAATAAGTTGCAGATAGTTTATTTTGTAGATAATTTCCATATAATTTCATACAAATTCTATTCCCTTTTTGAACTTATCTGGTAGATAGTGGCTATCCGGACATTGTGAAACTGGCCCTAAATGTAGTTTCGAAAGATTTTTATGTGTAGATTGGATTTATCTTCCATTTATTATTTTACCAATATTCCAAGCTTATTCTCATGATTCCACAAACTCCTAAAATTCACAAGAAGATGTATCGACATCATTTTCAAGCAATGAAAACAATGTTCTTTCAAATTTAGGAGAAAACATTTGGCCATCAACAACGATTTGTACAAAAAAGTGCCAATCTCTCGTGGGCAAGCGATTATACACAATTAATGAGAAAAATCTCTATTTGGTTCAATATTTCAATGTTACAAAAGGGTAATTTTTTTACGATTAATGAATTCAGCCGTAACTGCTTATTGCTTGTATACCTATTTGTTATAACACACATGTGCAACATACAAGTATAATTAATATTTAAATGTATGTGTAGACAACATACATTACTTTATTAAAATTGCAATAATAATATTGTTTAAAGTTAATTTGCTGCGCCCTAACGTAATAACGTAGTTATAAGCAAGCAATAAAGAAGCAAAAAGTTTGTAATCGTATCCAAGATACAGGAGGGATTTCTTATTTCGAGCAACGTTATAATCAATTAATTTTATGAGACAAAAACTGATTTACTTTCAAACTTTTATTTATTAAAATAGTATCGCTTAGGAACATATTACCAAACTATTGTGATATTAATACAATTAGCGTAGTGGCCGACAGACGGACAGGCATGCGCAGTTTATGTTTAGATCCGGCGCAGACGCCATAATAAGTGCAAAAAGCGATCTAACTTTAGGGTTGTGTGATAAAGTATCATTATAATATATTTCTAATCTATAATTATTTTTATAATTACAATATGCGCCGGTTACTTTAATAATTTTGCGTATCTTTTAAGAATGGGCAATTTTTCACTTTATGCAACAATTACAAAATGTCTGAACGATTAAGATATAGAGCGTTATCGATAACGGTAGTCAAAGGCAAAGTTCTTCATATCTTTGTCCTAAGTTACAAAGGTTCGTACTTAACATTAGGCATCTCTTATCTCTATTTCCTTCTAATAAAAAAAAGCGTACTAGTATATAGTCCACCAATAGTCACAAACTAATTGAATGTGTAAAGATACGATGAAACTACGGGAAGCAGACAGCAAGGTTTTGTATTATTTAACTTATAGGTAAACCTAACATAACATAAATTGTTATTTATTCTACATATTTTAGTAGAACACGAACAATATCATAGTTTCATCAATATTTATACGTATTATAGTTGATATTTTAATTTCACAATAGTTTTGAGAACCCTGAATACCAATGCGATAGTTAAAACGACTAAATAGCCCGGTGTTTATAAACGCACTGTGTAGGTGGAATGAAGCTCGCATTGTATATCTTTTATGTCGTTGAAATATTTACTCCTGTAAGACTTATCTTAAGTAGGTACTTAATTTTTAGTTTTTACGTAAGTAAATGATTTTTACAAATATTCCTATGAGAGAGACCAATGTCAAGCGGTGGTCTATCACGAGCTAATGATGTTGATGAACGCTCCTGTAGAAGGTTTTCTCAGGCCTTTCTGCTTGAGCATTCACAGATTAGTCAGTCGATAAAAGGGTTGACGTTTAATCATAATCCATATAATGTTTATGTTCCAATGCATTAATAAGAATCAGAACTAATAAGAAACATTTTTAGTAAGTAAAGAAAGGTTTCATTGCTTGTAAGGTTTTTCTGTACACACCTTGTGATAGCTAATTTGCACACGCGGAATGACGTAGAGCTTAAAAACCGAGCAAGTTTTTACATAGTAATCTGTGGTTACCGTTCAAAATAATAAAGATTTTTAGCTAGTAATCCAGCTAAAGACGCACAGCGTAATCTTTTTCTGTGTGAGAGGAGACCTGTGCCCAGCAGTGGAACGATAAAAAAGGTGATGATGTTGTGTCCAGCTAAAAGAGTAAAAATATAATTTACGGTAGGTAAACGAGACCACTCCTTAAAACTAATGTTGTATAATTGCAACTAGCTTCTGACTGCGTTACATCTGACACGCGAGGATACTACTTGTGCATAATAGCCTAGAGATCTATAATCAATAAATATGCCATCTAAATCCACTGTTGATTTTTTTTCGTTCCGAAGTGTGTTTCCTATAACTAGCGTCCCCAAACAAACAAACTAAAATACTCAACCTCTTTACAATATAAGGAAAGATACTATGTATGTCCATCATTTTTTTTATGAACCTTGGAATCGAACTCTTTACTTCAATATTTATTACTTATACAATAGAATAAGTATTACTTGTGTATATAAATATCTTTTCAAACTATGGCTGTAATTTGATCAAAAAATTAAAATATGTCTATTATATGTATCCATTGAAACAACGTAAAGAATATCGCGCATTCTATACATCACCATTCAACAACAATAAACGAAAGAGAAACCCTCTTACCCCTCTTACTATCATTCTATTTATCGAAATCCCCCACAAAAAACGCACCGTACGCCGTACTCCAACTACAGTTACTTTCAGGTGTACCAAACGGCGCGTGGTAGAAAATGGTAATAATTCTGTAATAATAATAGTAACACTGTCGTGAGATTGCGCGCGCACCCTGTTCTTTATCCCCCGCAGCGCAATCCAGGGGGACTGTATTCGACCTATTGAAATAACGGATCTTTTATTTTCTTGTATTTAGCTTCTTTAAGATGTTGATGCCCTTGAAGGAGAACTCTTACAAAACTAGATTCTTGAATCTATACCTACATTGTGTATTATGCATCTTAGCAGTTCTTTGTAATACTTATTTTTCAGCTGCAGTTAATCCTACAAGTTATAAAGTTGTATAAGACCACCATACTTTTCAATGCATTGTTAATGTGGTCCGATATGTACCTATGTTCAATTAGACCAAATCATTTGATTAATTCGTATATAAGCCGCCTGTACCTACATACCCATCACATTGACCAGGAAAAACTAAGTTAATTTGATTTGACAATTTTTGATGTTACGCAAGCATTTTAAAGACTGGTAGGTGCTTCATCATCCATCATCATCGCAGCCTTTATATCGTCCCACGGATAGGCACAGGCCTCTGGTCCTCTCACGGAGAAGGACTGAGCGTTAATCACCACGCTTGCTCAATGGAGATTGGTGATTTCAGACTTTATAGTCCAGGTTTCCTCGAGATGTTTTCCTTCACCTTTAGTCGGTCAATGGTGTCCAAGATAAACTCAGAAAGTACGTATATCTTAGAAAAGTTACATTGCCTTTACAAGTACTTGTAATTGCAAGTACTTGCCAGACCTGGAATCGAACCCGCGCCCTCTTACTCGAAAGGCTGGTGCTTTAACCACTAAGCCACCACAACTTACCTCACTCTTAGATAAACATGGTAACTCACATGCTAGGGCGGCCCACTGTTTCAAAAGTATACCGCTGGTGAACTTTTCCGAACGTATACCAGGTTTCCAGATAGGACATTGATAGGATTCAGTCAATCTGACAATACATTTCTTCTGCAGTCATTGCGAGAGGAGTCATTTGGGGATTTTCAAAAAATGCTTAATTTAAGATGAGATTTTTCGTTTCGCTAACTTTAAATGTCTCACCGTTTGACTAGCAGATGGCGTAGCAGTAGATAACTACGCTGGTATCGTTGTATTCCTGCTTGAGACATACCTCGTGTAGTCGCGTGAATGTATGAACATGGGTGTTTGTAAGTAAAGTATGTATGTATTTAAAAAAGTATTTTAAACAATTTGTACATGGTCCTCTTAGCTAGGCCGTACACGAACGGCTCGAGCAGTTAGCGGCTGAGCGACGTACACAGACCGCTCAAGCGGTCAGCGTCGACTGTCGCTACCAACCTCTCGAGGCGTTTGATTTTCTACCACAGTTGAGTGCAACATTTTTTTTCCGGACGAAGGTCGGAGAGCTGTCGACTGCTCTAAGCGCAGTCAATTGCTCGAGTAGTCGATGCCTCGTGACCGTTCGAGTAGTTGACAGCTTGAAGGGGCAGCGACTGCTCGAGCAGTCGTGTGTACGGCAGCGAATAAATGACTAAAGTTCATCCCGTGGTCGCGGCTTCAAGCAGTCGGTCTCAACTGCTTGAAGCAGTTTTTGTACGGCCTCGCTTGGCGTAAAAATACACTATATTATAATGATTCTCAGTTTGAGTCTTTGACTTAACAAATGACTTACTTTAACAAACCCAAATTAAATCAAAGTCATAGAGAACAAAATGATTGAAATTGATTCGATTCTCTTTTTCTTTAAAAATCGGTATTGAAAAACATGTAACACCAAAGAAAGCTGCATGTTCACTTTGCCGAACATAGCGCTTCTTTTTTCCTATTGAGGTACAGGAGCCAGCACATCAACCTACCTCAATATGACAAATTTATTTCATCTATTTCCATCCTTATTGTTCGATTGGTAAATTATTACGAATACAGGTAGGTTGACCTGCTCTGTACGTAACTTAAAAATTGACTATAGTTAATTTTTTTGATAAAATGCAGATGATACAGCGAACAGGCTGGACCCAATATCGGTCGCCCGGGCCGATCGATAAAAGCCTGCGCAACAGGACCAATGCAACTACACAATATATAGGTCAGAATACAGGGTAATGTCAGGAAACACATAATTTTATGTCCTTACTTTACTAGTCTATACAAAACATGATGATGATGGCGTCCAGACCGATTGACGGCTGATCGTGGCTGATTGTGACTGTCGGAAATAGAACCCGGGATCCCGTGTACAGCAGTCCAGTATAACTCTAAGGGCCGGTTTCAGTAACGGATAGCCACTATCTACCAGATAAATTAAAAAAGAATTTGTATGAAATTATCTACCAAATAAACTATCTGGAACTTATCAGCAACCTGTGAAACTGGTATTAAACCTTGTACTAAGCTCACTAGTTTTCAAAAACCACGTTTTACAAGGTGAAGAGAATACTTGAAGGGACTTAAAACAACAATTAACAAAATAAATGACGAAAATTTTACCAACACTGAAAAGCAAAAAAAAATACTTAGGTACTTGTAAGATCAGACGCCAGCACATCAAGCAACCCGAAACTGTCAAATTATCCCAATCAAGTTATGTTTCATAAGTTTTAAAAGTTGAAAATTTGTTAAGGAAATGTTGATTGTAGTAGCTTAGCTTGATGTGCTGGCGTCTAAAAGTGGTGTTTATTGCAGGCTGTAGCTGTGTTTATTTCCCACACCTACATATTTTCCACCATTACTTACCAACCAAAATTAGTAGATAGTTATTTATTTATTTCTTTATTTTGTTTATTGCACTATGTAGTTTACAGTAATGCGCGTTATAAAATAACAGCATAAATTTTAACATACATAGACTTAATACTTAATATCTAGGTTTCTTAAATTATAAAAATGCATCATCCATAAAAGTCCTTAATAGAATAATAACATATATAACATAAATAATCCTTAATAGAATAGTTGAGAACTAGCTTACGTTTTAGCTTAGATTTGAATATATTTATCGTTTTTGTATTTTTTATTTCATAGTTCTAATCGATACAAAAAAAATATGCCCATACCTTATCTATATTTATGAACAAAGTCGTATTTTCATATTTTTATTATTTAAATAATATTACTTCCAGCAATAAAATACAACTGCTGAGTGTATTAATACATTTTAGTGTATTACAAGTCGTAGGCTGTTTTTAACAGCAAACGACTTATTCAAAAATTGTAAGTAATTATTATTTTCAAATATATTTACGTGATTAAAGCGATTGTTACATAATGCCCAAACGGCTTGTACGGCGGAGAGGTATTCAATTTTGTGAACGAAACCATACCGCGATTCAGAATCTCGATTCAAATTAACATCGCCATCTATTGAGAAAGATACGCAAACACAGCGAGCTCACATGGATAGACCTTATCACTTTACTCTTACAGTACATAGTCGTTTGCACGAATTTTTGAAAATGTATTTCGTGAATTTTCCTTCGTCGAAAACAATCAAAAATGTTTTCTAATGTGTTACATTAATTTTAATGTTGTGAGAAAAATATAAAATGCAAAATAAAAATATAGCTTTGCAGTTTTATGAGGAGAGGAAAACATCGTTTTTATCGTTGTGGAAAATTGCTATGGTTTTCTTTCTTATTTGAATAAAGGAATTCATAGTTATATTGATTGCTTAAATCGGTTCCAATTAGAATGGAATTCGATTATTATTGTTATAATTTGGCAAAGTTAATATTAATAATTTATTTGCATCAATCTTCACATTTTACATCAATTGGGTAGTTGACTAGGTCAAAAATAAAATCCTATATGATATTAATTTGGTAAAGCATCTTAAAATAATGTCACTCTCATTTGTAGTTTGGAAGGAAAACCTATTCGATTTTTTTTATTGATAATTTAAGTAAAATAAGTATATGGCTTGATGTGATAAAAAATGTGACGTCATACTTGTAACTTTCATATAAAGTAACCGTTTTTGACAGTTCAATAAAAGTAATATTACGTACAGACGCCAGCACATCAAGCTACTGCAATCAGCGTTTCCTTAATATATTTTCAAATTGATCGCTGAAGCTGAATGGTTCAAAGTTGATTGGAAGAATGTAACAGTTTCGGTAGCTTGATGTGCATTTCTTTCATAATTTTATTTTGCCTTGTTTAGTTTTGATAAATTAAAAAAAAAACATACATTATACATTAAATTATTTCAAGCTGATTAACACCCGAAACTCCTCGCTGGCCCAGATGAAAACCAGCGTCAGGCACTAGTTTTGGCATAATTGCTGAACTGGAGTCCATTTGGCACATATTTTTGTTATCTATTTATTAATATCTCATGTTTTGTAGTCTTGTGTCAATAAATGTATTCTGTTTCTTTCTTTCTTCTTCAATGTAAAGAAGATAAAGTGAATACACGTACTTAAATAATCTGTTCCATTTCGATATATCGATATCGACGTCTTGTTAATCTATACTAATTTATAAAGCTTAAATTATAAAGCTGAAGAGTTTGTTTGTTTGAACGCGCTAATCTCCGAAACTACTGGTTTGATTTAAAAAAACTCTTTCAGTGTTAGATAGCCCATTTATCAAGGAAGGCCATCACGCTAAGACACACGGGAGCGGAGCAGTAACCAAAAATGCGGGTGAAACCGCTGGGGACAGCTAGTAGGTAGATATGATAAAAGCTACCTTAAATATATATCATCATCATCTCATCCCAACGATATCCACTGCTGATCATAGGTCCTTTTTTAGTGGAAAATCATCAAATGACCTCTCCCACTGTAGGTGCAGCTAGAGGGAGTGTCAGACATTAACTGACTCAAACCCTCCATGTTCCTTCTTTATGTCTTTGTGTACTTTTAGTGCTTTGTGTGGTAACTCTTGCGAACAACCAGCATCAGCAGCCCCGGCAAGCCAAGGCCCTGCGCGGCCCTTTCAATTTAGCTGACGGTTCTTCTTCGGGGAACGCGTGGACCAGAACGCGCCTCCATTTCTGAACATAGGCCTATCCCTTTGATTCCCATAAGAACCGGTTAGAAGCGGCTTCAGCCTGACCTTTCTTAGAACAATAATCCTCATGATGATCATATCCACGTTGAAGAACCTATGAATAAAACCACAGAGCATTTAGTAGTAGTACTACGTAATTAAGCACAAAAAATAAACCCTATTAAAAATGTACGCGAGCTAGACTCAGTATCGGTCGCCCGGGTCGATCGATGATGCCCTGCGCAGCTAGGACGATTGCACTTATATAGGTCAGTTTATAGATTAATGTCAGTGGACACATCCTTCATAATATTTTTATAACAAAAAAAAAACTAAAGTTTCATAGGATCTAATGACGAGACCGTGGACCAGACTTATCTCGGAGACACATTGTCGTACACTAAGAATTCGATACTAGGATTGATGTTATTTTGTGTATTTAACAATCTCGTACGAACAGTTATATTAAAGGATTGTATCTAATGTCTCATCTATATACCATACTAATTAATTTCGTATTTAAAATGTTGAAATGTGTCTTCGTAAATCGTTTCGACCAGCCGCCCGGGCCTATCGATCAAGCGAGGCTGGCTGGGCTGCATCTGTCCTGTGTATGTTATCTATGTTTATGTAGGGCGCCCGGCAAACGCATCTTTATGACCTATTTTAATATGAATATACGAAATTTATCCATGTTTGTGTTAGAAAAAGTGATATTAATGATATATGCAATGCCATTCATTAGTTATTTTTCATGAATTTAAGTCCCTTTCCTTTTTTCATTATTACTAGAACTATTGTGACAATAATAATAATGATTTTCATCCTGTCGTAGTAAAATGGGGTGACAAAGTGTCCTGGGGCCTGGTCCTGCTAATTTAGTTTAAAGAATACGCAATTGATATTCAACTGATACTCAATCACAACTCCATGTCGATTGAGACGGGCAAAATTTGACTTTTTCGTGCAGTTTTCTGCAGGTTTTTCTGCATACAAAAACGGCTTAGGCACTGTTTTAAAGATTCCTCTTCATCCTTCCGGGACTGCAGAATTATCACGGGAAAAATCTTGAAGACACCTGGACTTTAAGACTTTAAAGTCCAATCCGGTACGAATATTAACGCTCATTCCTTCTCCTTAAGAGAAGAGGCCGTTCATTCAATATTCAAAGACATTGTCTTTATGCGCTTTCTCAATCCAAATTCCTTCGAAAACAGGTCCTTACATATAAGCGGTCAACGCCATCAAGATCTCAAAGAAGTAGGTATGTATCTATCATTGAATGACGCCATCGATATAGTTAGGTATATCATATAGTATGTAAATTATCGATGTTTGCTAAAGGAAGTATTTTCCCACGCCGGGCGCTTACCGCCTGCCACTATGTAGATAAGCGACCGAACACGATTATACTAGTAGGACACTATTTTTTACTGTATCTTTACTTATATTATAAAAAAGTCAGTTTGTATGTGGGGTCGATTGAACTGCAATTACTTTCGAAAGTAATCTGCCGAACTGAGGTGAGGTTAATATGCGGATATGGGATTCAAAAAGCTGAAAATCTATACTAATCTATTATACATTATACATAATAATAAAATCGTAGAAAAGTCAAAACTGTACTTTAAATATTAAAAAAAAAATGGGGCGTGATCTGCAATCAATATTGAAGCCAAAAATATACAGAGTTTTTAGAATTTTTGTTTGTTTGTCTGTATGTATGTATGTCTGGGCTAATCTCAAAAAGTAGATACTGCATGCATGGATTTGCTTCACCTAAGGCCCACGCGGACGACGCGGCGTCGTGCGGGCAACAGCTAGTAAATATTATAAAGCTGTAGATTTCATAATGTTTGTTTACTTGAACGCGCTATCCTAGGAACTGCTGGTCCGATTTGAAAAATATAAGCTACTTGTTGTACGGGTGCGTGGGATTTCTATGGGATGCAGGGGGGACTACATATAATAATATAGCCCATTTGATTCATTATTACTTTCATTAAAGTTGTCTCAAAAAGGCTGCACCGTGTTGGCTTTGGTCCCACGTTTGCCTTATAAAAATCTGGGACTCTATTGTGGGCTAGAAAAAGTATACAAAAATGTTTTACTTATTTATTTGCTAGCTACCGCCATCGGCTCCACCTGCGTCCCATAGGAATGCTTGACGCATCAATACGTATACTATACATATTGGCAAAAGATATCATCATCTCCCGAGCCTTTTCCCAACTACGTTAGGGTCGGCTTCCAGTCTAACCGGATTTAGCTGTACCAGTGTTTTACAAGGAGCGACTGCCTATCTGACCTCCTCAACCCAGTTACCCAGGCAATCCAATACCCCTTGATTAGACTGGCGTCAGATATTTTTTGGCAAAAGATATCTTGTCCATAAAAAATATGGATTAGGCGCGAGCTACTAATCTTTATCGTGGTTGGTAGGTACTAATATTTGCGTATACGCATTGGATACGCACAAAAAAAAAGAAAAGGTCGATGCTCTTGTACCCTCCATAAGGAGCTGATGTGGTACTGTTTGCTTATTTGCGTCTGCTATTCAGGAAAATAAATAAAAGGCTCAGTAGTTAATGGGAAATATGACTGTAGGAATAGGGAAGCTATGAAGAAAATACCTTTTGAGGGTGGAGATGAAGGGAGTGACAGACTCCTACTGACTAAAGTCTTGAGGTATGTACCAGCCTCTCAAGTACGAGTGCGCAGGTTCGTTTCCAGGTCAGGCAGGTTTTTTTAAGTTATATGTAATTTCTAAGTATAACTTGGACACCAATGACTGATTAAAGGTGAAGGAAAAGATCTCGAGGAAACCTGGACTATAAAGTCTGAAATCACCAACCCGCATTGAGCAAGCGTGGTGATCAAGACTTCTCAGTGGGAGAGGGGGCCTGTGCCCAGTAGTTTGACGATAAAAAGGATGATGATGATGAATCTCAAAAAAAGGGGTGGCAGACTCTAGACTCCAAGGTCTGCTCTGGGTGACAAAATATTGTGCAATCTACCAAACTGCCATCCATGGTGGACCATGGCATGCATAATAAATAGTAATTAGAATGGATAGTGAGTTGTCCAAAATATATATATACCTGCAGCAGTCGGGTAAAATAATAACGTCACTGGATTATACGTAGGCGAACTATCAATTATTAGTGCAATATTTTCTACTAAAAGCTTGATCTGGCGCTGTATTTGCATTATGAACCCTTTCTTTCTTGACATAATGTTGATTTTGCTTTAGCAAATACACAGACTAAATATTCCATATTTCGATAGCTGCAGGATTAATTAGTTTTTTGTGGAACAGATTTTCATTCGTTATTTTACATGTAATTGGATATGTAGTTCGCAATATTGAAATTTATTGAAAATTTTAATTGATATCATTTCTTGCTATTTCCAATTACCAAAGCAAAAGCAATTACTATTAATACTGATAACGTTAAGCTAACACAATACCCTCTTTATGTTGTGCAGTCGGTTAAAAAATTACGTTTGTAAGGAATGTAAGACGCGTTACAAACGCCCAGTGGCTAAACGAATGCGATTTATGCAAATGACGGGGGTTCGAAGTTTGCACGTGTTAATCTCCCTCAGATCGGTAACCCTTCAACTAAAGTACAGGTATTTGTTAAAAGTATGGTCAGACGTACCACGGATATTTTTTCTTTAGGGAATGTTTCTACCATACCTACTAACAAATTTGGATTATGTTTTATGTTAGTTGTACAGGTACGATTGCATCATTGGCCTTGGCAGCAGGGAGTTTGAAAGTTGATGGTGTTTTACCCCCATGCGTGGGAGACTTTAGGCTATCGTCTATTTCTCGTAAGAGAATAGTAGGAAGTATGCGAGAAGAGGAGGATTGGATACATCTTCGGAACTCCCACTTGCCTAGTTCCTTGTATCAGTGGACTGCTTATCTGACCTCCTCAAATCAGCTACCCAGGCAACTTGACACTCCTTGGTAAGACTGGTTGTCAGACTTTCCCTCCTCTGATAATTTTTTTTTGATGTTGTTGGGTAAGATTTTTGTCTATATTTTTTGCGCTCCTATGTTACTGTTGAGTTCAACGAAGACCAAAAACGGCATATCAGCTGATTGGACAGGTTCATTCAAATTTGTATGATACTTTCCTCAAAAGGTCATTTCAAACACAAGCTTACATTGCTCATCCATGCTATAAGTACCATAGTATGTAATTTCTTTTTATATTTAAAGAAATCGGTCGCCTGTTCTGATTATTCGGAGGCTCTAAGTACTATTGGCGGGCATTTTTTAACTTAAATTAAAGTTAAAGTTATTTCTAGAAATCCTGACATCTCAAAGCAGTAATAAAGAAGGACCAAATAATTGTTTTATTTTCTTCCAACGGTACCTCAAATGACCTAACCACCCCTTCCAAACAATGGCGCCTTGACTTAAGCTACCGATAGTTAACGGCGTGGGAATCGAACCCACTCCTCCTGGCTAGGGGAGTGGGTTCTCACGTGGAGCGACACCTGCGCGGGCACTCCGCCCCAAGGTAATAATGTGCGAGAAACATGGGGTGAGTTGGTGGCGAATGTGCAATTTAAATTTTTGGTATTATTATTTTTTTGTATTTCTTGATTTACCGTTGGACAGTACTGAAGCGACCAGTCTGCTGAGCTAATACTAAGTACCAACTGCTGCAGGCTCAGCATGACAACCGTAGAAACAAGTTTTGTGTACCGGAGAATGGACATAATGACAGATTGACGTAAGATTTCTTTTGACACGTAGAAAAGAAATTTTGCCTACGACAGCACGCGCCTTCTTTCTGACGTAGCCAAATGACGTCATGAAGCGTACAAAAAACGAGGAAGTACCTGTTATTACCATAAACCGTATAACAACCCATTTCCAATACAAGCCACCGGGATCTTAACAAAAAAACTCAAGAGATTTGAAAAGAAAAGTTTACTTAAAAAAACTTCGCTCGTGTCGTCTCTTGTACACGGACTATCGATGATACACAACGCCTGAAGTTACGTACAACTTGCTTGTTAGGTTGTATTAGAAAGAAGTCTTTATTCTAAAAAACTTCGAAAAGATGACACAATGATTGATAAACGGCTGAACAAAGCCGTAGTAATGAAACAACTTTTAAACACAAAACAAATGAATTTTATCTTGTCTTGTCTTTCATTGATCTGAGATCTTGTCTATTATAACCTAAGACATTATGAGAGGTTACGTATTATAACTAGTTCTAGGTATTTATCTCAAGTATTTATGGCTTCAGATGCAGGGTTTTTTTTATCATATTCAAATTTTTACGATAATTAATGTAACTTCAACACTTATATTTGTTTATAAACAAAATCAAACTCCAGATGTCTCCTTATATCACACATTGAGCATTTTTTGCAAAAGTACTGTCCAATGTTATTACGATTTTAAGATCCAAGATTTGACGTCACATCAAAAATCAGATCCCACGATGCCCTACACCCGATACCGCTATTAATTATTCTCGCCACCCTCGAACACCCTCCCAAGACACTACAAGCACAATAACAGTATTAAACTATTGAAGAAAACTAACAGTAAATACAAAGAGGTTGAATAATAATAGTTGGCGTTGCTTGCCGCCCGCTGCAGCCGTATGTCCCCCACGACTCAAGTTTCTCACGATGCTTGCACCTGGTCGCCGCGCCACCCGCTAAGGCCTATTACTAATTGAACCGAAGTATAAAGATGACGTCACCGTCTCAGTGACGTCACAGCTGCCGTGGTTTTTTGGGGGCGCGTGGCGAGTCCCGTTAAGGATGAGCGAAGATTGGCATTATGTTCTGATCTTGAAAGTAGATCGATCGCCAGTTTCTTTATTGAATATCGCGGCTTAGAATAAATTCAGTAGGTACTTACTTGGTTTTTTTATTGCTTTTGTGTATATTTGAATTTCTAGGACGATGTAAAATAAAATAAATAAATTAAAAGAGAATAAAAATTCTCAGTATAAAATCCGATTTTTTGCATAATTTTTACTTGGGTATCAACCACCTCATTCATTCTCTTTATGAGAATAATTTTTGGCTTACTTTTTTAAATTGGGTGTCAATTACCTCATTCATTCTGTACAAGGCCGTAGCCCTGCCGTGTGACAGTTTTGTTAGGAATTGAATTTTATCTCTTACAAGGACTGAAGAATCTTAAAATCCTTGCAATATGTATAACATTCTGTTAAAATCGCTAACATTCTGTTCTTCACCGTCGATTCAATAGTGAGTAAAGTCCTCCGCTAATACGCCATCTCCTGCGACCTTCCGCTTGACGCATGCAATCTTCTCGTACTTAATATACATATGCATACACACATAGTCTTAAAAATCAATAAATACTTAGCCGATGCCAGAGCAGGATACAAAAAACAAAAGGTCACAATATGTATTATAATATATGCGAAAATAGCTATGTCTGCCTGTCGCGCTTTCACGCCAAAACTACTCATCATCATCATCATCATCACAGCCTTTTTATCGTCCCACTACTGAGCATAGACCTCCACTCCCACGGAGAAGGGTTGAGCGTTGAATCTCCACGCTTGCTCAATGCGGGTTGCTCATTTCAAACTGTATACCTAGTCCAGGTTTCCTCGAGATGTTTTCCTTCACCTTTTAATCCGTCATGGTGTGTAAAAATAGAGAAAAAACTTGTTTGTTGTTGAACAAATTGCTCTCAATCAGCACTCAGGGTTATGCTGGTTGAGACCTGAATCACGGAACAGAGTTGGTTTTCAGTGGCAACGCTAAGTATAATGTTAGTAAATACAATAGTTGACACTAACATAGAAACAATGGCTGCTACAATACACCTTACTTAAAACTAAGGGCCAGTTTCCCGATGCCCAAATTCAAAATTCAAAAATGGAACAGAATTTGTATTAAAATTATCTTCCAAGTAAACTAACTGGAACTTGTTCGTAGGTGGTGAAACAGGACCCTAGTATTATTCTAGAGTACCAACGTTATAGAAGAAAAATCCTTTGTTTCTAATAAATTCTGCGCATCAGAGCTGTTATTGCACAATATTTAATGTAGTTTGACAGGCTTCAATGCACCCCCTTTGGCCGTGAAAGACACAATAGAATTATTAATTTACTCTGGGGTGTTCTACGACTTGAATCTGCATTGTATACAAGTATAAAAGCCTAAGCTGTCTTTGTTACAAGGAGTTTCGATTTCTATAACTCAATGCACTCTTTTCAATATTTCATAATGTGACGTAATAGTAGTAAGTACTGCCTCGTTGGTCTAGTAGTCGCAAGCCACGACTGCTGTGCATGGGGTCTCGAGTTCGATTCCCGGGTCGGGCCGAAATCGCTTTGTGGGTTTTGAGAAACTTTCATAAAGCAGCCTGGAGTCTGGAAGTTGGTGGTTGATTCACCCGTGCACCGGAGAGCAAGTAAATGTCGGTCCTGCGCCTGATCTCTCTCCGGCCGTGTCGGAATGCCGTCGCATCGGACTATGACAGTGAAGGAATAGAGAGTGCACCTGTATCGGCCTGGATGCCATCATCATCATCAGTCTTTTTACCCGCCAAACAGGGTTAAACTTTTTATTAACAACCATTTCATAATCTGTAGACATTATATCCCTACGATTACCAGATGAGGTTGAAAAAGACACACTTTAACATCAAGCCCCTTCGTTTTTTTCCACAGTATTCTACGTCATACTCAAGTGTGACGTCACTTTATACGTCGTACCATATTTGTCTATTATCTCTCAAAATCCGAGTCCCCTTTTCATATACAAACACTCATAGTAATATGAAACACGAATGTTTGAGAATTGATCAATGATCATCATGCTTAGAGCACATTGACCATTCCAGACTTTAGGTATGCATTATTATTTTTATAAAGTATAGTAAAAAGACCGTAATGAAGTCGTTATGGCCTAGTGGTTAAAGCACCAGCCTTTCGAATATGAGGGTGTGGGTGCGATTCCAGGTCAGGCAAGTACCAATGTAACTTTTCTAAATTATACGAACTTTCTAAGTTTATCTTGGACACCAATGACTGATTAAAGGTGAAGGAAAACATCTCGAGGAAGCCGCCGACCCACCCGCCCAAGCGTGGTGATTAACGGTCAATCCTTCTCTGTGGGAGGCCTGTGCCCAGCAGTGGGACAATAAAAAAGTTGTGATGATGATGAAAATGACCGCTGTTTTACTATACTCCTCGCTATACCAGAATAAGTAAAATATAGTCTATAAATATCCCAAACAAACTATACATCAATTGGCAAAAGGATTTTAAAAGCGGTTTCAGAAGATCCAGTAATTGTCTCCTAAAACTTCGCTAACTTCACCTCTTTATAATATTAGCAAAGATTCAAACCTTGGTCATTTTTTTGTGCCCTGCCCCGCCCCTCCCATTAAGACCCTCTTACGTTAAGATCAAACCGGCTTTAGTTAAACCTATACAGCTATATTTGACCCAAATTTCCCCACCAATGGGAACGGCTAAAAATGTTAGGTTAACATCTACCAACCTGTTGCCTAGCCGTTTGGTTCTGTTTGGTGCCTTCCTACTGCGGATAGTATCGCTTAAGAAGGGGGCGTGACAGCCTGGAGGTTTAACGTCTTACTCTGATCTGAAAGGAGTTTGGGATGTTAAAGTTTTTATATCTGTTATGGGAAGTCAGTGGAACCTTTCATGTTGTATATCGTACGTTATACTCAATAACTTTATTGCATACCATAATGTGTACAAGGCTGGTGGGTATAATAATGGAAACAATTATGGACCCTGTCGGGCACAGCAAAGTTAGTTTTTTAGAGGAGAGGACGAAGAGCGTTTTTTTTTTAAATATTGAAATAAAGGAAGAAATTGTTATATTTAGATTTAAGTAAGTGTACATTACCTTCTTGGCATATATACAGACGCCAGCAAATCAAGTCACTCATCAAGCAGACTTTCAAATTTTCCAAATCAACTTTGCCAAAATTATTCGTTGAAACTCTTCTTTAGCTTGCGTTGTCAAACCAATGCTTTTTTAATCTTAGAGCCGTAGCAATCGTACTACGCGCTGCTACGCCGTAGCCAAACTACTCTTATAATGTAAAAGACACTGTCATTATTTTTTTATGGTTATATCGAACTTCGACTATTGGTTTTCGTCATAAAATTAACCCTCATAACTTGTTACTGCATTGTTTTGTTATCTGTTCTTAATTGCACAATGTTTTTTTTACATGAAGCGACTGCCTATCCGACCTCTTCAAACCAGTCACCCGGTCAACCCGATATCCCTTGGTAAGACTAGTTGTCAGACTTTCTGGCATCTGACTACCCGTAACGACTGCCAAAGATGTACAAATGTCATTCGGGACCCACCAATTTAACGTGTCTTCTGAAACACAGAGTACAGAGTAGTAGTTGACCCATCTACAGACCGATCGTGCGGGACCCATCTGCGGAACCATTTCCTAAAAAAGTTTTTTAATGTACTCGTATATTCAAGAAAGAGTATCCACGGACTGACCTTGCCTAGCATTGCTTAAAACTTATGATCAATCAACCCGTGCGGTTGTTACATAGTTCACGAGTTCCTCAGCAGAGGCCTCAAAATGACACCTTATTAATTCTTAAATTACATTAATTATACAATAATGCCATAATACCAAGTTATACGGCTGTACGAGAAGCGATGTCATACGCATAAACTACGGCACGAGCAAGCGTTTTGTTACGAATTAGTAACACTTAATTTTCTGTTTATATTTTTCTTAAAATCTACTATTTTATCATAGTAAAGCCTTCTTCAATAAATGGGCTATCTAACACTGAAATAATTTTTCGAATCCATCCACTAGTTCCTGAGACATTACATTTAATAAAAGTTCTACAAAAGTTCTAAAGTGCTCTTACAAAATTGTTCTAATTCCATCACAAACATACATAAGCGACGTAAAACCTAAGACACACAATAGAACGTACCTCTACCAACTGCGGGACCCCAATCCTCACTAGTGGGAGGTGTTAAATCTAAGAAAGCCACCACCTACTCCCTTAAGTATCGCCGCGCCCTTACATTCCCACGGGGCACACATCTGTCCACTCCCTTACATCTCAAGTCTTTATTATTATTCTTCTTAGCACTGATTTCGGCGGACCCCATATTCATTTGGTTGCGTGCATTCGTAGGAGACGCATCTCCCAAAATTGCAGCGTTCGGCTAAGTTCGGGCAGGATCGGCTTCTCGCGATCTTTTAGTGCTAATTGTGTTTTAATTAAAAAATAAGGATGAATACTCTGGTTAAGATGGAGAGACAGAACTATGAAACCTTTAACAAGGATGTGACAAGTAAGTTGTTTAATTATGTTTATTTTTATTTTCTTTCTAAGATGTTTTTTTTTGTGATTATTTTGCGCCTGTTTTATTTATAGATTATATGCGCTGTGCTTCTTATTTTTTTATTAGGTTACTTTGTATTACATAAAATGTTTTTAAATTATAATAACAATTAACTATATACATAATATTACATTTACGTGACGAGAATTTGTTGGGAATTATCTTTATTTTTTTGCAAAACACATGCAAAAATTTCGTGCTGAGCTTTTTAAATCGGTTACTAACCCAATTTAATTATTAGAGTATAACAATTAATGTACATATATATACAATACAGAGGTGTAAAGTCATAATAAAATTATAATTATGCGCTTAGTGAACAAACAAACCGAAGTGTTAAAACAATTGGCTTGAAGTAGCAAGTACTAGTACCTACGCTGCAAGTTGCGCTTGCGTTGTTAATTATAATATACTCGTATGTATATTTTTGACAAAACGTGCTATGACAACGCTGCATATTCAGATTTCAACTAAAAAATCACTTCCAAATCTGTTCATCAATTTAAAGCCTATAGTATGACAGACCGACAGACAGACACACAGCGGTCAAACTTATAACACTTTTTTACGTTAAGAACATAAGGCGTAACAGACAAAACAATCGTAACGCGAGCTATTGTGAATCTATTGCTGTGGTTAATGATAACTAGATATGGTCTAGTATTGATAAGTCCATCATATAGATAGTTACTATAGCAAGTTCAAATTGTTTTATATTGAGTATAATACATTTTCTCTTCTGTTTTTTATTTTCATTTTTTTCATTTCCAAGAACAAATTCCCGCACAAAATTTTGTTTATGAAAATCTTTATAAAACACATAGGTAGAGAGTACAACCTACTGAGTAGATATTTGCGTAATTTTTAGAAAACCGATCATTTTCACAACCTAATTTCTATAAAATGCTACCAGACCTGGACACGCGTTGCGTTGCTGTGATTAATTAAGATTTTTATTATAATAATCGACAAATTATTTGCAATAAACTTAGAAAGCAGTTATTTAAAATTAAGATGCACAGCATGGTGTACAGATTAAAATGCAGAAACAACTTGGCACGTAATACATATAAGTATGGTAGGTATTCATTAAGATAAATAATACCCCTGAAAACCAAAGTACAGAAGCCAGCACATCAAGCTACCCGAATCTGTCAAATTTTCCCAATTAACTTACTACATACGCCTCAGCGATAAAGTTGAAAATCTTTTAAGGAAATTTGACAGATTGTAGTAGCTTGATATGCTGGTGTCTGTACCTAAGAAATACTTAAAATATGGACTTTTTAGTATAAACATCCCAATCAGTCGGGGACTAGGTAATTTTGTAAGCAATCGCACCTTTGATATACATACATTAAAGAAATACAGTATATCAATAAAGACTTTTCCAAGAAAATATGTAGTTCTCATTTCAAAGTATCTTGGTGACGTTATAATTGGGCATATACTTAAAGTTCGACTATAGGTACTATGAATGCAGTACTGAAGGTTCAGACACTAACAAAAATATTTTCTTGAAAAATAATGATGCATTATGGAAAAAAAATATTCTAATAACT
This sequence comes from Heliothis peltigera, assembly GCA_958496145.1. Taxonomy (NCBI): domain Eukaryota; kingdom Metazoa; phylum Arthropoda; class Insecta; order Lepidoptera; family Noctuidae; genus Heliothis; species Heliothis peltigera. Next base: position 1,303,497 of record OY292321.1, read on the forward strand.
AGTTTTAAGAGCGCGTATACCGAAAGTTGGCAACGTCGCAAATAGCTGTCAAATATTTACACGTTTTAATTCAAAATTAATATCGCCTCGATATTTACATAATCAATACATCTCTAGCTGTGTCTCTTTGATACACGTAAAATTCGCGTTCTTATTTTGGAGCTGACGGTACCAATATTGTAATACCTATTGACAAAAGAAAACACTACAATTCGTGATTGCCCACGCGATGTTGGGTTCAATACTCTGAAGTCAAGAATACGCCTAATGATGTTGAAATCATAATGTATGTGCTAAATTTAACTTCTCATAAGCCGCTGTAATATAACAAAACTAGCCTCCGCGAATGGTTTCACCCGCATCTACTATAGGTAGCTTTTTGCTAAGGAGTTTGTTGCGCCACATCTTCTTCCCAGCAAAAACACATAGGAAGTGGTGAAGGGTGGGCGTTTTGGGGGCTGTCTTTTGTAATTCTTGACGTTCAGAAAGTGCTTGATAGATCAATACTTTACGTGGAACGGCTGCCTGTCCGACCTCCTCAACCCAGTTACCTGGGCAACCCGATACCACTCGGATAGTCTAGTCGTCAGACTTACTGGCTTCTGACTACCCGTAACGACTGCCAAAGATCTACAAATGACAGCCGGTACCCAACAATTTAACGTGCCTTGAAACAAGGGCTATATCACACTTAAGAATTTCCCAAATCCTTATTTCTCTCCTATGAAAGTGAAGGAATAGAGAGTACAACTGTATCTTCGCTTACTCAACTAGCTGATCTCCTTCGTGGCCAGCCATCATGACATGCATTGAGTGGACTATTTCTGTAAGACGACTAACAACTCACGGTGTCTACAGGTATTCTAAACCAGAATTAGAAAACATAAAACAGCCATAAGGGTTTATAGTTTGAATACGGAACCCAAAATTATTCTGTTATTTTCCCAGAATCGAGAGAGGACCAAAATATTATAATGACTATTTAGCGCGCACATCATTTGGGATTTAAAAAATATTTCTGAGTATTTGACACAAAAAGGCAGTCTGTCGCGAATACAATAATGTTGTCAAACATAATATTATCTACGAGTATATAAATTTGGGAAAAGTTTCTTAGATTCTTAGAAAAGCACATTTATTCAACAACAAAAAACGACACAAATGTTTTGACAAAATAAATAAAAGTGGGTACAAGGATTGTTAACGACAATAAAAATTATTACGACGCGGTGCGCTGTGTCTAAAGTTTGCAATAAATGAGAGTCCATCTCAGCGTGTGTCAGCTGAATTCCTTCATATCGATCGGACGTCGTTACCTGGCTTTTTCACTTGCAAATTGTACTTACTTATATTAAAAAGTTTGGTTAGGCCCTAATCAAATACCTAGTTAGATTGCTAGTTTGGAGCTATCGTAATAGAACACATAATTATAAGGTAAGAAATTAAAAATGAAAGTAAAAAATTTAGTTCTGTTAACAGTTGAAAAATAAAAGTCGTGTTGGCCTAATGGTTAAAGAGCCAACCTCTCAAGTATGAGGACGTGGGTTCGATTCCAAGTCAGGCAAGTACCAATGCAACTTTTCTAAGTTTGCACGTACTTCCTGAGTATATCTTGGACACCATTGACTGTGTTTCGGATGGCACGTTAAACTGTAGGTCCCGGCCGTCATTTAACATCCTTGGCAGTCGTTACGGGTGGTCAGAAGCCAGTCTATCCAAGGGGTTACGGCGCGGGCTTTTAGGGTACCTATTCAAGTAGGTATTTTCTCGAATAAGGGAGTTAATTCAACGGCTTTATTGAGACTTTTAGGGATAGCCAAGTTTTAGAACATTTATTAAATAGTTATGTATCACGAACCATTTGACCATTGACCCTTTACTTAGCTAGTTAAGTAGTAACTGCTTGACCAACCACTAAGAAATTCATCGTTACCGCTACACTGGCCAGCAACCTATTAATCACAAGTAATATGTTTATTAGTTAACGGATGTCAGTACCTACGCGCATGCGTTTGCGTGGATGCATCGCAATGTTTTCGCGCCGCTCGCGCAGGTGCGGGGGCAGGGAGCGCCAGTCAGCCGCGGTGTGCGCAGCGAGTCGGACGCGTGTCTGTGTCAGTGGTTATTGTCCGCGAGCGCGGGGGCGGCTGGACCGGTCGCACGACCCGCCGACCTTACGTACCGTTCACTCACGCACCTCTCGTGCTAAAACTAAGTGCATCAAAAAATACACACACCAAAGGATTGTTTCACATCGCCCGTTTTGGATAGATGCATCTGATTTTCAACTTTGGAAACTGCATTCGAGACATCTTGAGACATGTATGTATATTTTTTTATTAGACCCGCTATAGGTGGCCAGTAACCGGTAGTATAATAACTGTTTTAATAGATGACTTTGGCTATTCCCTCACGTAGTCGGTTCTCAGTCATTCGCAGCTGGAATTCATTAGGTATTGAGTGAAGAAAGGTGGCGTTTTGGTAGGTTATATTTCGTAGGTCATTTGTTAAACAAACATGGTGTTTTTATTACTTGCATAATGTATATGTTGCCAAGTCGAACGGCGCTAAGTTTTGTGCAATAATTAATGACTTAACATGCTGATTGTTACACTAAATACACTACCGCTGCACAAATAATAATTAGCACCTGTACGCCCCGAATATACCTACAATTTTCTTAGAATACGTTTGAAAGTGGTAAGCCAGTTTTCAAACATTCCATTTAGAACGTAAGATTTTTCTGACAGCCAGGAAGCAAAGAAGTTGTCATTATTTATTTTAATTCCACAGTGTAGGCAACACTTACGTCTAAGGCATAGTATTCACGGTAATTATAGTAATTTCAATGTACGCGAGCGTACAAATAAACGATAAATATATTTCTGTTCTGCAGTAATCGAACGAAAACAAAAGCTACCATACAACTTTAAAAAGTTGATGGAAAACATCGTCTCCAAGAAGGCAGAAGTATTTTTTTTGTGTGTGCTCCTTATCAATACTTTTTCTAATACCTAGGTACGTCTATCGATAAAATTTAGGTATCTGAAGAAGAAAATTGACCCATTACCTACAAGAACTTTTTACCTAGATCTCGAATTTTAGATAAGTAAGTACCTAAAATTGACCCCCCATTTTTGTTATTGTTTTGGCATCCTCTTCGTCCCTCATGTACCTAGTACTCCCCATTTTATTTAATTTTCAAGTCCACGTAATAGAATTGAACCAGACTTTTTTGAACGCGGAAAAGAGTTTCCAAATGCCGTATCCCAAGCAAACTTACATACCTAAACCTTCGCTGATAGCAGACCTAGAAACTAAATTGAAGAAAGAAGACATCAGATTCTTTACTTAATTTAAAATTTGATATGGTCATTAAGCTATGATCGTACTATTAGTATTTTACACCAAAAGAGAGGACGTGGGAGGTGACAAAATCAGTAGTATTTTACTTATAAGCTTTCTTAAAAAAGTGCAAATAAACAAATAAGCAACATAAATGTTATTTTACGAATAATACCTACGTATAAATTGTAGGTGTTGCAAGCACTCAATTTCTTCTATAAGCGTAATATACTAGGTATAATAGGGTGCGATGATTCTTTTATCACTAACCATCATAGTTATGTGGGCTGAGCAAAGGAAAACTATAATAAATAGACATTCTAAATATAACCTAACTTTTATAACACAAGCTATTGATGCATAATACGATAAAAATCTTAAAATATACCTTTAACATAGATGAATATTATTAACGATAAAATAAAAAATGGGCGAATTAAACTTCTATTTTGATATTTATAACAAATATATTGAGAAATGTTTTTAGATTTAGACACAATATTATACACGAATTGTACACATATTATACACAACACTCGGGTCTTACTCGCGATGAAAATTATAAAGATGTACGCTACCTCTTTTTCTCTCGACGTTTCGCCCGAATTACACCAAACGAGGTCTTGGGGTGGAATAAAAAAAATAAGGTTAAAATATACTACGTCTAATATTCAGGAAATCAAGACTGTTTTTTTTATTTTGTTTAAAGTTAAGTATTGCCATCCAACGTGGCAATGCTGCTAGCCTCTTGTTGGGTACGCTTCCAGCGTCCGGCGAACGCCATATCTTAAGTTTAATCCTTAGCCTTAGACTAAGCAAGCAACGTTTAGGTACTAGGAAGAAAGGTTTGCCGTCAAAACTTTTAATACAATGATATTGTAGTGGTTATGAGGTCATGTTAAACGTATCCTTATAATGGGTGTCATAATACGAATCAATCATTCTTTAATTAAGAACGCGTGTTTTTGCGATCAGGTCCTGGGGGTTCGTCTTTTCAGATACTAGGCAGTATAGATAGGAAATTATATAACTATTACCAATTCACACTGAGGATTGGAAGTAGGTACCTAGTAGTATTTATACGCGGCCATGTGCTACTTCGGTTTTCAAAACTCAAACGAAATTCGAATTCAAAATGGCGTCTTCTTAAAGAAATTCTAAATTCGATTAACACTATTGAAAGTAGATCATCTATTCGCAATTCAAATCCATGTGCTGTCAAAATTGTCAATAGAGCTCCTCCCCCTCGGGTTATATCTTTGACGCCTCTCACAATACAAACTATAAAAAAAGCTGTTAGACCAGTATTCGTTCCCTCTATTTGGGGTTCCTTTATAACCATTCTGAGACATGTGATTGGTCTAAAATGTCTTGGCTAGTACCAATAGAAGGAGGAGGATAAGATTGGGCCATTTGTTCAAAGACAGATGCGCTCAAGCTGCATATGGGATTGCTATCGTATTTGCGTGACTTTAAATTACGCTTAAAAAATAACACCTGCCTAGTGAAGCATATCGCTAGCTTGTTTCAAAAGGATGGTAATTACGAAATTACTACTGGCTCATATTAGTTACAATTAATGCAATTTCTATGTTGTGATACGCGAGAAAGGACAGGTATGGTTAATTATCTCTCAGCTTGTGCAACATTGTCGATATAAGTAAATTATAGTACATTTAAGACATTTAAAATTTATCCACTGTATGATACCTTTTTTTTTCATTTCAATGGTAACGAAAAGAAATTGGTTCAGTAGCGACTATCACTAAGCTAGCTGTGTAAGCTATATTACACGTTATTCCCGCCCCGCAGGTTTCGTTAATCATTCTTTACTTATTTTAGCGAAGGATAGGCTGCAGGTGACAAAAAATAAAACTGCTAATTCAACTCTCACCAGAAGTATTCAAAGGACAAATATACCTTGACTACTTCACTTATTATTTCTTCAATACATATCCTAATCCTAATCCTAAACTATTATAAAGGCGAAAGTTTGTAAGTATGGATGTATGGATGTTGGTTACTCTTTCACGTAAAAACTACTGAATGGATTTGAATGAAACTTTACCACAATATAGCTTATACATCAGAATAACATATAGGCTACTTTTTATCCGGGTATGGAAAGTACTTCCCTCAGAAAGCGGGTGAAACCGCTGGCGGAAGCTAGTACATACATATGTATACGCAAATGAACGCTACTGGAGAGCGAACTTATTGCACTCTTTCTGTGATTTCATACTTCAGATATTAAACATATCGTTTTGTTATCCGCAGGTTGGCAAAGAAGCCCATTCCGGGTGTCGGGCGCGGGCCCCAGCATACCGCCGATGCGTGCAGGTAGCATGGAGCCGCTGCCGCCCGCGCACACGCCCATCTACGAACACAAGAAGCACCGGCTGTCCCGCCTCCTCGATAAGCTGGCAGTGCAACTCAACAACAACAACAACTACCCCACGCCCTCCTGGTTGGTCCAAGAAACACCGCAAACCGAAGACGAAGCCCCCCTGGACCTCAGCGTTAAATCGCCTCGTGAGACCTCAGGTAATTTCACCTGCCACGCGTGTGGGCAAGAGTTTTCGATCTACGATAGACTGGTGAAGCACATCGCGTCCCGCCACCGCAGCAAGCCCGAGGGCGTGCGAGCGTACGAGTGCGAGGTATGCTACCGCAAGTTCGCGAGGTCAGACATGCTAACCCGGCACGCGCGTCTGCACAGTGGCGTCAAGCCGTACTCCTGCGCGTCGTGTGGGCAGGTGTTCTCTCGCTCCGATCACTTGGCCACGCACCAGCGCACGCACACGGGAGAGAAGCCGTACCGCTGCCCGTCTTGCCCGTACGCCGCGTGCCGCCGCGACATGATCACGCGCCACATGCGCACGCATCTGCGCCGCCCGCAGCCCGCCTGAATCCGCCACCCTTGATTTTTACACACTATGTGAGACTGATTTTTTCATTCCAAAGTTAAACTATTGTTTTAATTGGTGTTTTGTAATTAAGCCCGCCAGACGTGAGTTGTTTTGGTAAGACATATCTCATTGCTGCGCAGAATTGAATCGACTGCGATTGTGTGTTGCCAGTTTGCGATTTTATTGTTATATGCCGCAGCGATGTCAAACGAATCTGCTAAGCGCAATGCGATGTGTCGATCCATAGAACTTTGTGATGTATCTCGCATTCTTGTTATTTACTTGTTTTTCCAAGTGCGGATATGATTGGAAAGTCTATTTTTTTTTCTATTCTTTTGTGTAATATATTTAAAGTATATTTCTGTGCCATTGAAATACCGCTTTGTAATAATTGCGCTGTTAATATTTATCTTGTAGGTTAAAACTTGGTACGCAGACTATCGATTTAATATGAAAAGGCAAACGAACAAAACAAATAGTTGATTAGTATGAGAAGGTATCTTCTGTTGACAATGATAATGTGACATATCGTATTACTACCGACCTATTTTGTTTTTTACTTGTTAAAATAAACCCTTTATTGTAAGACGTGTACTAGTTTACCATAAGCATTTTTCTATTATTAAGCTGCTACTATATTTCAGAGTTAAAGTTTCATCGTAGTTTTAAGATTGTTATGAACCTCTTGTTCTGTAGTTGTAACGTATTACGTCATTTAAATATTCTTAAAAGCTTTTTGATGTTATGAACAGTCGTTCAAACTTGTATTTCAGAACCCCTTTGAAAAAGCGAAGACAAAAAATGTTGTATTAGTTTTTTGACATTTTACATTTATATAACTGGCAAACACGATATTTTTCATGTCATTCTATTCTGTATAAAATAAATGTCAATTTTGGATCGTAATAGTATAATGCCTAATTAGGTACTTATAAATATCGTAACGAAAAGTCTGATAGATTAAAATAAACAAAAGTCATACATCTGTTACAATTAAGAATAATTTCTATTCCTAACATAGTTAAAGAAGATATTGACAATTCTAAATTAACAATAAGCAATATGACTTCAAAGATTTCAAGGAATCGAATCGCGCATTACTTCGTACACACTACTCGTATTTTGATACTTATAATATTCAAATCACAATACCAACAGTTCGTTATAAATTTTGTTTGTGTTAAGGAAAATTATTCTTATCAAATATATCACTATTCTTTTACCCGTTGTACCAAAACAAAAAAAAACCTACATGGTAGTACCCACCTATTTTGTAGGTTGTACATATATTTTCCAAAAAGAATTGACAATTTATTACGATACTTTTTTTTAGTGTTTGCTTGCTACATAAATTGTCAGTTTCAAAGAAATTACGCTCATATGAGGGACTTAAAAAAGCTTCACATCTCTATCTGCTTTCTATTTAAATCCACATGAAGGTCACGAGGATAGCTGAAATTTGAAGTTCTATAAAATATGGCTGATTTAGCGTTAGACGCTATGTACTTACGATTTTTGGAAAAATATTTAGGTACATTATAGTATTAGTAAATAATTTTGGCATCAACGATAAATCCGATCCACAATTGTTCATATTGAGGTTACTGAACATTTTTTTTTCTTTTTTGGCGGGAAGCAGCCATTTTTATTTTGCTGACATACGTTACATCGATGTTGCCATTTCAAAAATGTTTTTAATTGAATGACAAGTAACTGATAAGGATTTTCTTTTGATTATTTTGTGTAAATAGCGTTCGTGTATATAATACACATAAGAATGAGTAGATATATAAGTATTTAATTTTCATAGTGGTTGAATTTCTTTTTAAGTGTCTTCATTTCAAAATAGTTTTGGTTTCATGTACGCACGTTACTATGAATCTATGAAAGCATGTAATTTAAACTAATTAATTTTCTGTATGCTCTCTTCTAGACCCCAACTTCAATCGATCAAATAGCTTCTGCCTTTCTCATCCTGAATCATGACATTAGTTATTAGGTATTATATTCATAAGTACCATCATCATCAGCCTATCGCAGTCCACTGCTGGACATAGGCCTCTCCAAGTGCACGCCACTGAGATCGATTTTCGGCGTCCCGCATCCAGCTCCATTCATTCATAAGTATACTTTAGTTTAATTATTTATTAAAGTCCTTCCACGCGGCTCGTGGTTAAAAGTGCTAGTCTTTCCTGCTACATTCACTTGACCGTTTTTCAAAGTTGAAAAGTACAAAAAAGAGCAATTTGTAAATATTTTTTTAAAGATTACAAACTTAATTAGGAATGTGGGTTACACATTAATATTGTTTGGCACCTTTTGTCACACTGTTACATGAAAATAGTTTTTTTTTTTCATTGTCTCGAAGAGATAATATAATCTACACCTGTATTTCTGTGTGTGTCTTATTTTTCTGACTAGTTGTCTGTTATTTTTTTCTCGTGTGGTTCTTGTTTTCTTGCTATTCATTTGTTTTCATAGTTAAGGCAATATCCGAACGCTTAATCCCTTTAAAGTTTTTTACTTCAATGTTAAGTTACGTAAGCATTGACAATATAAGTTTAGTTTGTAGTCATAACTATGGTTTCCTTAAAAGGAATTAAAATAATGGTTTTTTGAAGACTTTTTGAGTTATTTTGTATTTTATTGTAGGTTACGTATATTTAGTTTAAGTTTAAAAGGTACTGGGTATTATGCAGGTTAAAATGTTCCAGATTCCATGCTGAGGAGAGGATGGTGCAATTTGTTCTTTGTAGCTAAATTTCCCTCTTTTGCTCTGGAATCAAGATACCATAGCAGATAGCCGTATAATCTAGATATATTCTCGGCTATGAATCGATGATTACTCGATTACTTTAGAATCGATTTGTTATTCGAATGTTGCCATTTTTCTAAACCAGTACCTATCTATGACTATATTTTCTGACTATTCTAAGTGAGCTTGCGCTGGTAGACATGCTGACTTCTTACGTCTTCTTCAAAATGCAAGCTGTTTTTTTTTTCTTATTATTATAGGTAGCATAAAAACGGAACATATAACTTTTTTTTAAGAAAATAAAACACACTTACTGGTCTTGTTAACATTTAAAGTATTTATAGGACTAAGGAGTCAGCGCGTATACTAAATTGTTGTTAGAATTATTGATTAATTAAAAATAAGTTTCACTGTGATAAAAAAAAAAGATTTTTTTGTTTTCAAACTGCTGTGTTTGGCAATATTTATTGTCGCCTGATTTAAAAATAAATGGATGTAGAAATGATGTCGTTTTATTTTTCACATATCTTATTAATTATGCATTCCCACCTACCCAAGGTATCTGATATTATTTCCTATAGTTAGTACCCGTTACGGATAAATTTTCTTTTCGAGGTGAGGTAGGTAAAGTCGCCAGCAGTTCCACCTACCAAAATCTGTAAATTTAAAATTTTACCATTCAAACATAAGCCTTCCACTGTTATTGATAAGGTTGAAAATCCATTAAAGAAATTTGACAGATTAAGGTAGGTTGTTGGCTAGCATCTTTGCTTGCGCCCACTAAATACTCCGTTTAGCCACGAGATTCCCTACCCTGCCTGTACCTACATTTCACTTAAACTCAGTTTTGTCCAAAACCCCACTTTCATCTACCTGAAGGGACACGAGAACTTCTATGCATGATGGCCCAAGGAAAATTATAGGTGAGTACATGATTAAGAAACGAAGCTTCTTCTCCTAGGAATTCTATATACTGATAGGAAAACATCGGGGTCCTGGATACCTACGATTCCTAGTTCGGATAGAAATAGTTTTGTGGGTCTTCAGTAACTTTCACCAAGTAAAGAAAGTTAGTCGTAGGGTCGTAGGTACAGCTGAGTTCATAAATATCTATATTGATGCTCAACAAAAAATGCAATAGAACTTGAAAATCAAAGTTATGTTCCCATACGATTATTCTATTGTAGCGCTAAGTCAATGAGAAGTATAGGGAGGTACCTAGCTTTGCAAGAGACTAAAGGTAGTTCTGTGACGAGGGAATGACTGGCCAGTTTAGAAAAAAAATAGGCACTACTAGATGACCATTATTTTATCCATCAGAACAAACTTCTCCCGATCCATCAGAACAAACTTCTCCCGATCCATCAGTTAGTTAATAATTAAGATATTTCCGCAAAGGATTATTACAAGAAAGTCACAGAACAAATCCACCCTTTTCAGCAAGAACGCTTGATTTGACTTGCAACTGAAGGAAGCTACGTCATCATCATCATCTCAGCCATAGGACGTCCACAGCTGAACATAGGCCTCCCCTTGAGATCTCCACATATACCGGTTGGAGGCGAACTGCGTGGATATATAAACGCTTCTCAAACATATGTGTATAAACAGAAATAAATTATTTTTACTACTTATATTATGACATCGTCGCTCTGGTACAAACGCCAGCACATCAACCTACCTCAATCTGTCACATTTCTTAAAAAGATTTTCATTTTCAACCTTATCACAATACCGGAGAGTTAATATTCGATTGGCAAAATTTGACAGATTCGGGTAGGTTTACGTCTGCTAGTTCGATAATTAAAAAAAAATTAATATAATGTATTTATTCTAAGAAGACCTATCCTGTTCATCCGTCTACGGATCTCCATAAAAATGAAAGCTACCTTACCCCCTTAGCCTATAATTTATTAAGCAAAACATCATAATTACTTACCTCAGTAAAATACGCACTTGATACCTACTTTGTTTTTACCACTGTAGAACTACTCTTGGAAATAATAATAACATGACCTAGATCTATACTAGGCCACGGAGGCTGTCCACAGCACATCGCAGGACAGTGCAGTAAAGTACAGACGCCAGCACATCTGGCTAACCGGAACTGTCGTCCCAATCAGTTTTGAACTTTATGCTTCAGAGATAAGGTTGAAAATCCATTAAGGAAGTTTGACAGCAATCCGACACGACACGGGAGTATGGCTGCCAACGCAGATACCTACAGCACACCAGTTCTGAAGGACCACTGCTCGACATGAGTAGGTACTCTCTTCTGGAACACTCCGCTAAATCCTATCTGCAGCAGTCTGCTGCTACAAAATACTTCTCATCTTACACATTGTCGTTACTTACGTCAGTCCCATGGGAAATGACCCCCTTCTGCTGTGGGTGCAGGTAGAGGGAGTGTCAGTATCGTACTGGCTAAAACCCACTATGTTCCTTCTGGAAGTCCCTGTCTGCCAGGGCCACGGGTAACTCTTGTTAACAACCCGTAATCCCGGCAGACCTCGGCCTATTGTATGAACCCCTGTGTGGACTTACTTAATTGAATCTAAGCAAAGCAGACATCAATTTTGTTCATTGTGCCTAAGTATTTAAAAAAACGGAAGACAACCACGTCATTATTTCTTACATGCCAAGATCTTGGAGGACGGGCTACACTCTTATCAAATATTAATGTCCCTAGTAGTGTATCTACCTACTTGCTTTCACATAAACGGACATCACCGAAGTTTTTAGGGTAGTTACAAAAATAACTTTTTTATCGACTCAAATGACCGAAGCGATTCAAGTCATATCTTAACCTTTTGACCGCCACGTCAAAAAAAGAAAGACCTCAGCGCTAAGCTCAGAATTCATATATATACATACAATATAGTAGTGAGTTCGGAAGTGTATCTATTAAAACTGGCCATTAAAAGTCTGTCATGTAGTCGTGGCCTTGATGTGCTGGGCACTTTTTGAATAATCTCAGCATTGGGTGACTAAAGGTTGAAGAAGAGAGAGAAGCATACTTCTAGGATGTATAAACAGGTAAGTGTGAGAATTTTGTGTTTTTGGAAATGTTTGCAGTTGTCTGTTTGTTCAATATTGGTTACTATCCGGATGAGTTTCTTTTGCATGGTAAAAATGGTGTGCGAATTGGTACTATTTCCCCATAATATGATGGCATAACTAAGCCGCGCTTGGGCGTAGACACAGTATGAAAGAAGTGCTGTTTGTAGGTTGGTGAATTTTGCTCGATTTTTTTTATATGTGCTTTCCAATTTACATGTGGATCTATTACTAAACAAAGGAGTGTGAATTCGTTAACTTGTTCCATTTGTGTTATTGTAGGAGTAGTTTAATTTTATCGGGGCTTTTTGATGGGGGTGAGAGGTGTTACCGTTTTTTTTTAAGTGTGATACGTGACTTAGAAAAGTGTAACAGCGAACGTCATGTCCCCGCAAGTTTGAAAGACTTAACAACAAATGCACGCTACCTCTAAAAACTTAACAACAAATGCATGTTACCTCGAAAAACTACTTGACAAAGAATGCACGCTACCTCGAAAAGCTTGACAACGAATGCACGCCACCTCGATAAACTTGACAACGAATGCACGCTACCTCGAAAAGCTTGACAAAGAATGCATGCTACCTCGAAAAACTTGACAACGAATGCACGCCATCTCGAAAAACTTGACAAATAATGCACGCTACCTCGAAAAGCTTTACAAGGAATGCACGTTACCTCGAAAAAATAACAACGAATAAACGTTATCTCGATAAACTTAACAACGAATGCACGCTACCTCGAAAAACTTGACAACGAATGCAAGCTATCTCGAATCCGTTTGGTCTGAATCTTACCTAAGTGTCCCACTATTGTGGACACAAGCCTTTTCTTATACATAGAACTTATCGAACTCTGCCCACCACACTTGCTTGAGGTGGTTTCATGATTCAGCAGCTTCCTCAAACCCTGAACCACCAAAGCGAAGTTCCCTCGGGACGCAATTTTATAATCTGAAGCGCGCATGCTAGATGTATGTAGCTCAGCAGTCCTAGCAAATAGGTCCTAATAGCGGCAGAACTTTTCAAATTCGTTCTACTTCTTGCAGCGAAGTTCGTGGTAAAACTTGGCAGCAGACGCAAAAGAAATCAAAACATTGGAGTCGTTTTTCGTAGCTAGACGGAAAACACTTCGACGGGAGAAATTGCAAGGCAAAGAGAGGATAATTTTGCAACGCACAGCAAGATCAGGCTGTTGTCTGACAACCGCCACCTTCAAGTCTGACCGCAAGCTTGGGGGACTGGTTCAGGGCTCCCAAAGCTCATACAAAGGCAATTTTAAGTAAGTACTTCAAGCTGAGCTGTTGAGCAGTTACATTCAATGTGCTATCGCATTTTGGAGCATTTGTTCCTGTCTGATGCAAATGTATGGTTACCCTCTAAATGCCCAAAAATCGACGGTATAAAGTATTGGTCGATCCATAGTTTCGACCATATTGATGGCGGCATCCTTCGCCATCATGTCATCACCTTTTTTCAGATATACTTACTCCACAATTCCACATCCTTACCAAACTGTCCCAAATGTGATTTCACGAAATGGAAGGGAGACAATGGGGTTCCAGACAAGCACAAAATAAATAACGCGAATTATTTTCGCGCAGCTTTATTGGAATCGCAATTGCATTAAAAACACCAATTAGACAATTATTATAATACTTTAAAATATAAGAATGCTAGCAACGATGGTTGGGCCACACATTGCTAACATTTCCGGTGGGTTCGGCGCAATAGTTCAACGGATCAGGTGACCTGATGCAACCAAATGAGACATTGGGCTATTGCTTTGCTAATCCAATGAGCACACATAATTATTTAAAGATTACCATCGAATAAACACCCTAGTGGTGATGAGTGACAGAGTAAATTGAATCTTATATTTAAGTTGTCCAGCATAGCGTTCAGCTTATGCCTGCTTCAAAGTCGATTACATTATTATGATATTATAATTCAAATGTTCGCCCTAAGGGCAACAATACATTGAGAGAATAATTGAATCTTATATTAAAGAATTCCAGTATATAGCCTTATTTGCAATAATGATATTACTAGACACATAATCCATTATTTGATAATATGCTTAAGATCTGTGCTGTCACTCGGTAATCATGCAACATAATATCTTAAATTCTCATTGTATCTCAAGCCATATCATATTGATCCTTTGCACGGAGAGACAGCAAGTTAAATCGCGCAGTTTTTTATATAATTTTAATTTAAATACTAGCAATGCCTTCATAAAACATTACTAATATTCATCTACCCAAAAGTGGGTCCACCACAATAGTTCAAAGAGTCAGGTTTTAACCAAATCAAACATTGTGCTATTGTGGCTTCTAGACCTTATCCTACACAGTTTTACAATAACCATTTTGAATGTTTATCCTATGTGTAGACATAATTACGACAATAACATCAGATTAATAAATATCCAGACTTATTTGCAATAATGATAAAATTAGACACCAATAAGTTTTTAAAACTTTCGATTACTAGGGATATGTTTCATATAACTAGTAATCTTACAAATCCACCCGGTCACTGCAGCAATATTTACTGGTGACGGGAGCGGGTTCCGACAATAGTGCAATGGGCTCCAACTTCCACAATCCCATTGGGCTATTGCCGCTTAGATGATCATAGTAAGTCATAAAGTGACAGAAATACAATAATTCTAAAATGTAAGTTTAAACAGTCTTTCTTTTCCAATTGGCCATAGTGAGGCCTTCAATAATTCGATCACACAAAACACTGGTATCCCAGTCCCCACCATATGAATGTTGCACTCTTAATACCCAAAGAGCAGGGTGTTCATCAAGAAGATTGGATGCATGCCCACTCTGTTGTTGGCATAGATCAGTTGCATTTCCTCCGAGGGACTTAATGGCACACGTGGAAGGGGTGTGCCATTAGGGGCCCTATTTTACCATCTCCGATCCCTTACTCTCTTTCGAATGTGGCGCTCGACCTTAGCGATCTCTTTGTCATCCATCATCTTGCCACTGCTGCGCATCCGAATCCAGAAGTCTTTCTTCATTGTAGCGGCCAGGCCGGGTGGCATGTTGTTGAAGAAGCTGCGGCCAGTCACAGATGCAGCCAGCACCTTAGCAGCATTAATCAGCAGAGAGGTGGTCCATGAGGAGGCATATGTAAGCCTCATAGACGACTGAGCAGCAGTCGAGCAGAGCATCGGATACCATGTCTTGTTACGGCGAAGACCAGTGAAGACCAGTCCCTGAGGCTCACGGTTCAGATAAAATTCCAGGGTGCCGAGGAACATATCAACCATCACTCCAATGATGGTACCCTTGCAGAATCCGGGGCAATCATCAATAACTAAAGCATTCTGGCAGATAGCTCCAGTGTATGATAGCCCATAAGAGTGCTCGTTACCGCCAAGGTAGGTGGTGTAGTCGCGGAATGAGTCACCCACCTCCTGGCTGCCCAGGCCTACCATGATGTCAGTGCCATATGGCTGGGTCAGCATTTTCACCTCCCAGTAGTAGTGTCTGTTGAGCTCTAAGGCCGTGTTGCCTTTGACCACAGCAGTGCCAGAGCTGTACAGGGGATGAAACACCACCTGCTTCTGATCTTCGAACAAGTCGACCCACTTGGGAGCTCTCTTGGGAGCCGCCCAGCGCCACTCGACGATGCCGAGCTCCTCGCCGCAGCCGCAGTCGGGGTCGCCCGGCTCCGTCTCGCTATCGCCGTTCCAGCAGCGGCAGAACGTCTCCGGCATAACTTCATTGATGTATTTCGTTTTTCTAAATGAACCTTCTGCCATTTTGATGCAATTCAGCGCACTCTTCACAAAATTAGTTAATTCTTCCACAAATAAAGGGAACCGAGCTCAACTGGGCTGCCAACTCGACGGCGCCCGGAGCTGTAATGAAGACCTAGATTGAGCTAGCCTTCGCTCGATGCTGCGAGCGACCCGGCCGGTGCATGGAAGGGTGCAGGGGTGCAGGGTAGTGTAGCGCGGAAAATCAATAATCCAACGACTATAAACACGTAGTTCGTAGTTCACACTTCACGTGAATAAAATCAATAACTGCATCTTCGTCATCGTCAAGAGTTTAAACTATTTTAATAAATTGTCCATAGGCAATCAGAAACTAATTCACCATCAATTTGACTGTCTTTTATGTAAAATTGAGCATTAAAGATTTTTTATATTTTATGTTGTTGTTATTTATTATGATTTAATTGAACACAGGAAAAGGAAACCATCGCAGTTCGACAGACGTAGACAGCGAACTATCCATTTCCGCCATTTTCAAATAAAAATATCAATTCTGCTTTTCAGTGTTGCCAGTGCCACTTCACTTCAGTACTAAAAGTAGAGTTAGGGCCAATTTGTTCGTGACGTACCTATGTTTTACAGGTTTTACTTTTCTCATAAAAGATAGACAAATCTTGTTGTCAAGTATACGTATTCTTCCTCTCAAGGTGCCTCTTCATTCCAGAAGGTTCGCCGTCAGCTTTTTGTACTCCTCTCTGTCAATAGCCAGCCGGAGCAGATGCTCAACGCAGGATATGCCAGGCCACTTCCGTATGTTCCGAAGCCATGACATCCTCCGCCGTCCAGCGCGTCTCTTACCCTCCACCTTGCCCATCATCACCAGTCGCAGCAGTCTGTATCTATCGTATCTGAGCACGTGACCAAGATATTCTACCCTTTCTAAGCTCTACCTTGCGTTTTTTGACATATGGTATCAGCATTTGAGGCATATGGACCTCGGATTAAGGTATCCTTTTTCTGAGATAAACGCTGACGCTGACGCTGAAGCACAGTTTCATTCCTGATCTTCTGTGTCTAACTTATACGTTGTATAAATATGTGAATGAATAATTTCTTTCAAAAATAACACGACACGAACTGAGTTCCAATATATTTTTTTGAATTCTTCATTTCATCACAAAACATGTGATGACGTCATATAAATGGTAGAATGAAGTCGTTATCTTGCCTAAGCATTTTTTTTTTTTAATGGCAATCTGCCGAAGACTACGGCAATTTATGCCAGACTCGCAATTAAGTGTAGTGATGACTCATGGGTTTCACTCAATTTGATTTGAAGAGAATATAATAAATTAACAGTTTCCATTTCAATTCAATGTTTTGAGGTTTTATTAAATAAAAACATCAAATGTCAATGTCACTTGAACTTGAAACTTGAAAATATTTAATCGAAATTGATTTTGCACAATATCTTCCTATCAACTCGACACCCTCTACCTTAGAGTAATTACTAAACACCCTCTACACACTGCTTAATTGCTGCTTGCTGTTATTATTCACAGCTGTTTACTGACATTATTTCGTCAATAACAAAGACTATACAATATGTCAATAAAATCAAACATCGCGCCATCGAGTTTGACAAGCTGTCAATAACAGTACAATTGACCGGATGTCAGTGAAGCAAAGGTTTTATCGCCATGCAAAGTACATAATTTCGAAAAATGAAAACATACAGGTGCCCTGGATTTCGATTTACTTTTATATAACGCAATAATATATGCATGTTGAAAATATGAAATGTTGTCAGTTTTATTTTCAAACAGTTATATATGAAGAAATATCTACACAACCCAAAACCGCTTTAGTTTTATGTAGGTACGTTATAATTAAGTGATTATAAAATATATGTAATTTACCAATAGAATGTTACACTATCCTTGATTGCTACATTTTATGCGGACACGAGAAGTATATCGCTTGAGAGGCCCGTAAAACCACGAGAAATAGCTAGTTATGTTACGTACTGTATCTAGTCACACCGATCAAAGAAAACATGATTTTTTCATAAGCGTACAATAATTACAAAATGATTTCTTTGGAGTGGTTCTTACAAAGTAAACCAAGCAAATTGTAAACAAAATTATTTCATTTCTAAACAGCATACTCATATTTTGAATTTTGGATATGCAATATTATATTTAAACTTTGCTCTATGCTATTTTACTTGAACTTTAATTTCTGAATGCCACCATTCTGTGTAAATTCAACACAATTTACTAAACTTTTATATACCGCCACCTAGTTACATAAATTAACAAAATATTATATTGGTATGGCAACCCAGAGTCCTAGTTTTCGTAGGATTTCAGGCATTTCACAGTGTGGTTAAGAGTTTGTAGTTCACAGTAGTTCTCCTCGTAGCCGCCATTTTGGCGTCACTATCGCGCTGTGATAGTGAAATGAATTGATTGAAACGCCCTCATTGAGAAAATATAGAAGCTTCACCAAGATACAGGTATAATTAAATACATGCTGTTTCAAATATCATAAGAAATAAGACAATTTTACATCGTTCAGAGTTGCTCCAGAATAGGATTATGACGAAATACAAGTATGAATAATTATGTGATTGTGAATTCGAGTTGTTTCCTTGTGGAATTGTGTCTTGGATTATTTGACTGACGCTAGCGCCGTCTACCTCTTGTTTCCCACCAGTCTGTGGCGGTAATTTCTTGTAATTTTATAATATGTTTAGGATTTTCGTTAGATATCAATTAAAACACAAAGAAATGTGAGAATAATCCATTTTTTTTCAACACGTTGATAAAATGGCGGACTGTTACTCAGAACTCTACTTCACAAGTCGATGAAGGATTTGTACTCTGTTGTAGAAAGTAAAGATTGTGACTTTATTTAATGCTTACCTTCCTATTTATTTTGTGAATGAATAAGTAGTAAAGATTTTTTCGTTCTTAAATAAATTTGCGTATTAATTTGCGTTTTATCAGAACGTAACCTGTATTTGGTAGAAGAAACAAGTAACGGAGTGGAGGTAAGTGTAAATATAAATAACAACAAAAAATTTAATAATGCAATACGCTTGTTTGTTAATTAGATAAAGGGTAGATAAATAATTTTTGTGGAATTGGATTAGACTTTTAGAAAAAGAATATCCTGAATACCCACTTTTTATAAATTATAAATTGAGAACCTATAAGAACAGTGTGGACTCTGTTCCAATCATTTCGTTATTGTGTGTTTGAAACATACAAGTATCTGTTAATTTTATTTAAATTGTTATTTCTTTTTTGTGAATATGTCTAGAACAGGTAATGATTTTAAACTGAAATAAGACGGAGTAGATAAAAGTTCTGTATGGTGTCTTATTAAATTGATGAGTTTCTTCAAACTTTAATTAAGTACCTACTAACAAAATAAGGTTCATTGCTATACGGAAATTAAGCACTCAATAGTAATAAATCTTCTTTTCTGTCTGTTTTTGTTGTGTTAATAATACAGAAACTACAAAATCTTAATATTTTAAATAATCCAGTACAGTAGACTTTTTTCGAACTTCTATATTTCAAATTCCTACCTATTTTGTGAATTAATAAGTAAGGAGTAAAGAGTCTCGTTCCTAAATGAATTTTTTGATCCCAACGTGACCTGCACGGCACGGGTAAGTGTAATTATATAAACACAACAAAATATATTTTAATATTGTAATAAAGCTATTAAATAAAGTGTAAATATTGGTGCACTTGCTAGAATTTAGGAAAAAATAATTTTGGCCTCAAGGTATGTAGGTACCCACATATTAAAAATAATATGACATCTTAGTATTTATAACATAAGTGTGGACCTTCGTTCCAGTCATGTCGTTATTGTGTGTTTGAAACATACATTTATCTGTTAATTATATTAAAATTAGGATATCTTTTTTGTGAACATGTCGGGAACCGGTAATGATTTTAAACATTTATTGAACGGCTGTCATTGAACATCCTTGGCAGTCGGTACGAGTTAGTCAGAAGCCAGTAAGTATGACGCCAGTCTAACCAAGGTGTATTAGGTTGCCCGGGTAACTGGGTTGAGGAGGTCAGATGGCAGTCGCTCCTTGTAAAATACTGCTACTCAGCTGAATCCGGTTAGACTGGAAGTCAACATAGTTGATTGTTAAAACCTAGTACCAAAGCTGGGACTTTTTTAAGACCACATTTTATAATAAGGTTACAGTTTCTGATTTGAAGTAGGTAGGTTCTTCTTTACTTTCTTGACAAAAGAATGAAGATTTTACGAAGTCTGTTCTGGTATGTCAAAGCCTCTTTTTGTGGGAAATCATCAAATTAAATGACCCCTCTGGCTGAAGGTGCTGCAGGTGGGATGACTGAATTCTTCTTGCTTGAATACACTTGTTTTCATAATTCTAGTTTTAATAAGACAATGTTTGAGTATGATTTTTGTTAAAAAAATATGATATACAGGTTTATACATACCAATGCAGAGTGATTTACATACATAATAAAGAACTTGCAAATCACTTCTTCTGTCAATGTCTAGCTGTACTGTGAATACACAAACACAAATAATATATTTAATTTTAAAATCTTGGATATATGCATAATATGCTCTAACCAATCAAAAGGTGGGAGTAAAAATACATAAAGTCAAACATAAAGTTGAAATTTAAATACCTACTAGAGTTCAGCCATGTCCCCCTTTGTTTGTTGAATAGGTATTAAACGGTAATTTTTCTATTAAAATGGTAAAATATACAAAATTAATATTTTTGAATGGTACAAAAAAAAAAAACGTTCTAAAATGAATTTGCCGATATATTTACCTTCGTTTGTAAAGGCATTTGATCTGGCCTTGCTAAAATGGCTGGTTTGAGGTTCGAAAGAAAACTCCATCAATTATTATTTTGTAAACTGCGGCAAGATTGATTTAGTTGTCAGCGCATATACCACAAACTACACATGGAATGATTCCAAAAATTACAACTCAGGGTGTTTGGGAATAGTTGGTAGGAATTAGAAATAATTATATGAAGAATACACCGCTTTAATATTGTATTCAAACAAAACTGTGACCTACTGCCAACCTTTAAACACTTGAAGCCCATAAAAATAATTAAATATTTTCTTGTTCTAGATTGGACGCAATGCCCACGTCATTCAAAGCGCGAACTAACACCTAAAGAACAGGAAGACAGAACAGAAGAAAGAACAGAAGAACAGCAAGTGCCAGAGGAGCTGCCATGCCTAGATGATCTAGAAAACTTCGATTTTAATCCGGAGACTTTTCTCACCCTTCCAGTTGACTCTTTAGAAGAGCAATCAAGCCAGGCGAAGTATCCAAACCTCAGCCGCGTAACTGAGGAGGAAACTGAAGCAAATGTAAAATTGAAAAGATATTTTTTCATAACCCCTAAAGGAGAATTAGAGGAAAAATATCTATCGTCCCTCCCAGTACACCCTGAAAACGCCAAATCTATTACAGTTAAGGAAGATATTGTGATCAAATCGGAGGAGTTAACTGAGCAGTTAGAGGACAAGGGCAGCTTGGTGAGCAAAGATAGCTTCTCCAAAGACTACACGGTGTCTGTCGAAGTTGAATCGGTGAGCTCGACAGAGGACTCCAACATGGCGCCCCCCGATAAAAAGGACAAGACAAAACAAGCCCTGATTCCGTACACAACTGCTGTTATAACAGGTAACTAGTTTTATATTTCTAGAAACTTAATAGGGATGCGGACAACTATTCAATTTCAATACTTTTTTAGAACTGTCAATAACGGTTACTTTCTATGAAATTTGTATGAAAACACCACATATGACGTCACAGATTTTTCGCATCAAGCCGTATACTTATTTCGATTAAATTATCAATAAAAAAATAAAAACAGTTTTCGATTCAAAACGATAAATTAAACTGACATTATTTTAAGATGCTTTACAAAATGAATGTGATAAAATATTTTATTTATGACCTTGTCCGCATCCCTATTGATGAAGATGTCACATGTCAAATATATATTTGTGTAGTGTATGTCAGTCAAAAGACTGCAATGGTACAATATATTTATTGAAATGACTTTAATATGAAAAATTTATTTCACCCTGCAGTAGCGGGAACAGAGGACGACGGTGACACCTCAGGGGTTGCATACTTCGTGGACGAAGATGGCAGGTACTACTACCAGCCCACGGTCGAGGGACAGGAGTTCGTCATGAACAACCAGACTACAAGTCAGGATTCTGAGGTATTTACACCCTTTATAATAAAATGGGAAAGTTAAATGAAACACATTCTAGATAGCTTGAAAGTGAAATAGACTAACTACATTTATTCTACTTACATTAAAAGTCTCTGAATAAGACCTATCAACTAGAACACCTAATGCTTGGATATGCAACCCATAACCCACTGCTAATGTACAACTGTATATTGTGTATACATAATTAAGTTAATCTGCAGACAATCTACCAGAGTATCCAAATTAGATTAAATTTGAAGATATGGAAACATTCTTGTCCAGTTGCAAATAATAGTTCTTCCTGTGCCATTTTGCCATTTTCACGCTGGATGCAGGTCGCTTCCAACCGGTGTATGTGGAGATCTAAAGGGGAGGCCTATGTTCAGCAGTGGACGTCCTATGGCTGAGATGATGATGATGATGTGCCATTTTAGTCTGTGTCTTAGAAAATAACTTTAACTATTTTACATTTATAGCCGGGTACCCAAGAATCAGACACAATGTTGACTGACCAAGAGGCCGAGGGTTACCAAACTGTGACACTGGTCCCTTCAGAGACGAATGGAGAAGTCAGCTATGTGTTGGTCGTCCAAGAGGAGAATAAAGCCATGGTCAATATTGATCTCAAGGTGGATCAGGTACGCAGGCTTGTTAAGGTGTTTACAGCTCATAATAATTAAATTTTTTAAGTAATAGTGCATTAACTATGTGGTAAGGATTTCTTATTGTTGTTATTTCCCAGTTTATGACTTGTAATCATTGCTTATGGTCGGCAATATATTCTATGTTTTGTGGTCTGTATTTTATTTATTCAGTATCTAGTTATATCATCGTTAATGTAAGAACATTTCAAACAATCTTTGAAACAGATTATGAACTATCTAAACCAAACATATTGTTCACATATTTATGTATGTACCTCATTATTAATTGTGGTCTAATTTTACAATAGGCTGACCAATTTTTGTGGCCTGAGGCCTCTGTGTAGTAAATTGTTATATAATATGTTATATAATATGTAGTTTATCAGAAACTAGCTGTCCCCAGCGGTTTCACCCGCTTATTTGGTTACTGCTCCGCTCCCGTGTGTCTGAGCGTGATGGTATATAGCGTATAGCCTTCCTCGATAAATGGGCTATCTAACACTGAAAGATTTTTTCAAATCGAACCAGTAGTTCCTGAGTTGGCAAATCTGACTGTCTATTGAATGTGTCCTGATATATATTTATTTACTGATCAGAGCGAGGCTGGTGAGAAAGGCAATGAGGATGTATACAACTTTGATGAAGAAGAAGCCGGGGAAGAGGCCTCTGAGGAAGACGATGATGGTCCTGATGGCCGGCCTAAGACTGCCCAGAAGAGGACCAAGCATGCTAGACCAGACTTCAACTGCAACTTCTGTCCCTATACTAGTCATCGCCGGTAAATTCCAGTTACTTGTAATACAAATAGCTTTTTTAAGACTTGTAGGTTAGTTAGAGGTAACATAGAAAAAAATTACTATTACTTGCTGGGTTGTTGGGAGTTTGTTGATAAATGATATTTATTTTGCAAATAGGTTGAAATCAACACTTTTACACGTCAAACGTGTTGTGTGTGATAACATATAGGATGTGGTGAAGTGATTTTTGGGGGCTGTTTTTTTTTTTAATTGACTTCAAAAAGATGATGCTAATTTTCAGCATACTTTGCATTGAGTTCATCTTTATTTTTGCTGACGAAATTACATTACTCACCAAATATTAAGTTTCGACATAAGCCTAGACGTTTGGCAGTATTTGCAATTAAAAAAAGTCATGGTGGCCCAGTGGTTAGAGCACCAGCCTTTCGTTTATGAGGGTGCAGGTTCGATTCCAGGTCAGGCAAGTACCAATGTAAGTTATACGTACTTTCTAAGTTTATCTTGGACACCAATGACTGATTAAAGGTGAAGGAAAACATCTTGAGGAAACCTTGACTTTAAAGTCCGAAATCACCAATCCGCATTGAGCAAGCGTGGTGATTAACGCTCAATCCTTCTCCGTGGGAGAGGAGGCCTGTGCCCAGTAGTGGGACGATAAAAAGGCTGTGATGATGATGATGATTTGCAATTAATATTTTTGGAAAAACTTTTCTTTTGTACTCGTCTACCAAACCAATACTGATTTAAATATTTCTTGTATTGAACACCATTGCTAATTACAAACTCTCTACCCTCAGCTACCTCCTCCTCCGCCATATGAAGTCCCATTCAGAAGAACGTCCGCACAAGTGCAGCGTTTGCGAGCGCGGCTTCAAGACGATCGCGTCCCTTCAGAACCACGTCAACATGCACAATGGAGTCAAACCGCACGTCTGCAAGTACTGCAACAGCCCTTTCACTACTTCAGGTGAGTTTTACTTGCTGTTTGTACTTGAGGTACAGTCGCGTGCAGTCATTATGTATTCACAATTGGGATGCGGACTAGGTCATAAATAAAATACTTTATCATATTCATTTTGTAAAACATCTTAAAATAAATGTCAGTTTCATTTATCGTTTTGAATCGAAAACTGTTTTTATTTTTTTATTGGTAATATAATCGAAATAAGTATATGGATTGATGTGAAAAATCTGTGACGTCATATGTGGTGTTTTCATACAAATTTCATAGAGAGTAACCGTTTTTGAAGGTTCTATAAAAGTATTGAATTTTACTAGTCCGCATCCCTATACGCCAGTCTAACTAGGGGGTTGCCCGTTTAACTGGGTTGAGTAAGACAGATAGACAGTCGCTCCTTGTAAAACATTGGTACTCAGCTGATCCGGTTAGACTGGAAGCCGACCCCAACATAGTTAGGAAAAGGCTCGAGAGATGAGATGATTCATAAATATCGTTACATTTTTTTGTTTCCTTTTAAATTTTCTTAAATATCTAACGTTTATGTGCCACTGTCCAGGCGAGCTGGTGCGGCACGTTCGCTACAAGCATACTCACGAGAAGCCGCACAAGTGTTCCGAGTGCGACTACGCGTCCGTCGAGCTGTCCAAGCTTCGTCGCCACGTGCGCTGTCATACTGGCGAACGCCCTTACCAGGTGAGAATGTACTACAATTATCGGCAGACGTCTAGAAACTTCCATTTCTCATATCTACGTATATTGTGTGCTGGAAAGTCTGGAACCTTCCATTTTGTGAAGCTAGCCCTAGTCTAAGGACTGAATTTTCTAGGCATGCTAATGGATGTCTGAAAGTAAGCTGTTTGGCTACACAGGGTACAGGTACTTTATACCCAGACCGCCAGTGTCAAGTATAGACGACAAGCTAAAGAGTGCCCCGCACGCCAGTGTCAAGTATAGATGACAAACTTTTCAACGTTAATGAAGCTTATTAAACAATGCAGCTTATTACTTCTTTATTTTTTTAGCTAATTAGGTTCCTTGACTCATTCTTATTCTTATTTATATTATCTATTATCTTTTTGAGATTATCCCGAACATACATACAGACAAAAATTCTAATAACTATTTTTGACTTCTATATCGATTGTAGATCACGCCCCAAGTATTCTTTTTAAAAAAAATATTCAATGTACAGTTTTGACTTTCCTACGATTTTATTATATGTATAGACTAGCTGTCCCCAGCGGTTTCAACCGCATATTTGGTTACTGCTCCGCGCCTGTGTGTCTTAGCGTGATGGTATATAGCCTATAGCCTTCCTCGATAAATGGGCTATGGAACCAGTAGTTCCTGAGATTGACCTGAGACCTAGCAGGTTCAAACAAACAAACAAACAAACTCTTCAGCTTTATGATATTAGTGTAGATATGTTGTTAAAACTTACTTAACAATACATTTCCAGTGCCCACACTGCACCTACGCGTCCCCGGACACGTTCAAGCTGAAGCGCCATCTCCGCACTCACACCGGCGAGAAGCCGTACAAGTGTGAACATTGCAACATGTGCTTTACTCAGTCAAACTCGCTGAAGGCACATCGGCTCATTCATAATGGTGAGTTGGATTCACTTCATCATCATCTCAGCCATAGGACGTCGACTGCTGAACATAGGCCTCCCCCTTAGATCTCCACATACACCGATTCACTTAATGATTATCATATTCTTCTGATCGCTGTGATAACCAGGGGCCTAATGCTGCTAATTTAGTTAAAGAACACGCAATTGATATTCAACTGATACTCAATCACGACTCCATGTCGATTGAGACAAATAGGGCATTCCGAAATTTTGTTTTCAATCTCAATAAAGTCGTAATTGAATTGTTATGTGAGTCTTAGTTCAATGGTTATCGGTGTTGCTATTCTAATTCTACCAAAAGCTAAGTGATGAATGATATATTATATTGTTTTTAATAAACGTTTTGCATACCAGTGGCAATTCAAACGTAGACCATTGGTCTTAAATTAGTAACAGAATACCCCATAAGGTAAAAATTGCTATTAAGATCCAATTAAGTTTCATTTGACACAATATTAAATTAGCAGCATCAGGCCCCAGGTCGAAACCGAATGCCAGAGAAGTCTGGCATTCTGGCAGTCACTGTTTTGTCTCACTTTTATAGTTTTATGGGAAGGTGATTTGTGTTGACTCTGAAGTGGTTTGATACAGGACCAATAATGCTGAGTGCTTCACAATAAAATGAGGCCTTACTATGTTGAAATGGTTGCTTATCCACGAAAATTTCGTGGGACTATGTCTACTGTAGCTACTTAAAGTTTGTAATCTATGTATCGTGCGAATTTTTAACAATCATTAAGGAGTAAGGGAAAATTGTTGTGCCCTGCAGGGTCTATAATTGTACTTTTCTCTCAGTTATTTGTAACATATTTTTATACATTGTAGAATGCAAATAAACATATTATAATAAATTTTGTAAAAATTAGTACCTGAACATTAAGTAACTAGACAGTCAGAAAATGAGAAAAGACACTTAAGACCTCATTTGTGAGGATAGTATTCAGTTATTTTCGTAACTTTCATCTTGTGTAAAGACTTTAGTTGCTGATTGTACCAATACAAATATCCATAATACTGTAATTACCAAGTACACTTGTCCCCAGTATCGGAGAAGCCGGTGTACTCTTGCGAGCTTTGCCCAGCCAAGTGCGGCCGTAAGACGGACTTGAGGATCCACGTGCAGAAGCTGCACACGTCGGACAAGCCGCTCAAGTGCCGCCGCTGTGGCAAGTCGTTCCCAGACCGGTATTCCTGCAAAGTGCATAATAAGGTACATACATAGATAATTTACTATAGTAAATCAGCAAATACCCGCTGTGGGTGCAGCTGAAGGGAGTATCAGACTCTTATTGACTAAAACCCGCTTTGTTCCTTCTGTTTTAACTCTTGCGAATAACCCACAGCGCCGGCAGATATACATATAACCCTCATTTTGTTTTTTTTTTAAGGTGTATGTAATTTAAACGATTTTAATAAAGAAATTGGTCAATTGTTGTTTTCATATTGTAATGTAATAATATGTAAAAATGAGTCTGTTTCTCTATAAGGCTTTTAAGACAAAATTTTGATGATATCAAATATCACAATTCATATCACATCACACTATCACACTAATATATAAAGGTGAAAGTTTGTGAGTATGTTTGTTACCTCTTCACACGTCGAAACTGCTACTTTTTATCCGGATGCGGAAAATAGTTCCTTTAGAATGCGCTGGAATGGTGGGATCGTTTGCAGAGATAGTATGAAGTATTCAATCTAATAGCTTCCCAAATGTGGATAAAACAAAAACATTTACTTTCCTCTACCTCAAATCGTATAAACATCCATGCACTAGTTGTTCACCTTATAGCTGTTTACTAATAGGCAGTCAGACAGACAAACGCTGCAGAGGACTTTATAAATATGTATTTTAACTGAGTTTAGTAAATATGTATTTTAACTCAAACTCATTTATTCAAACTTGGCTGTAAAACAGCACTTTTTGACGTCAAATATTCCCCCAAAACGCCGACCCTTCACCACTTCCTATGTGTTTTTGCTGGGAAGAAGAAGTGGTGCAACAAACTCCCCAGCAACTAAGTTTAGTAAATATGTATTTTAACTAAGTTAAGTTAATATGTATTTTAACTAAGTTTAGTAAATATGTATTTTAACTAAGTTTTTCTATAATACAGACCCACGAGGGCGAGAAGTGCTTCAAGTGCGACCTGTGCCCGTACGCGTCGACCACGCTGCGCCACCTCAAGTCCCACATGCTCAAGCATACTGATGAGAAGCCCTTCTTGTGTGACTTGTGCGATCAGTCCTTCAGGTAAATATTACAAGTAATACCAATATTACTTACATATGTAATACATTGTACATATGATAACGTCATATGTACAAGTCGTTTGTGCGGATTAGCAGAACATACTATGCAGCTGCGATTTATCGGTTTGTTTATTTTATCACACTATTTATTTATTTATTCAGTATGTCATAAGTTAACAGAAAACTATCCAAACCACTTTTGTCCCCAATAGTGCGGAGTGTATAGTTGGTGGGCGCTTGGCGCGCTCGCATCACATCACACTAATATATAAATGCAAAAGTTTGTATGTTTGTTACCTCTTCACGGCCAAACTTGGTAGTAATATGGTTTACACATCAGAATAACACAAAGGCTTTCTTTTATCCGTATGCGGGAAGTACTTCGCTCAGTAAGCGGGTAAAACCGCTCGCGGTAGCTAGTTCTACAATAAGATTGGAAGGTACCTTGTATTCAAACATTATTACGATTAATGCTCAATCCTTCCCCGTGGGAGAGGAGGCCGTGCCCAGCAGTGGGACGATATAAAGCCTGTGATGATGTATTCAAACAAGCAATTATATTGCAATGTTCTCAAGTTGTCCATGTAATGTCGTTTTCATGTGTCCATAGAAAATAACGCGCGTGAAAACGCTCACGAGAGCTAGTAATACTTAAAACTCAATTACAATTGAAATAATCTCAAATTCCAGGCAGAAGCAGCTTCTCCGCCGTCACCAGAACCTCTATCACAATCCTAACTACGTGCCCAAACCGCCTAAAGAGAAGACGCACACGTGCCACGAGTGCAAGCGCATGTTCGCTCACAAGGGCAACCTGATCCGCCATCTCGCTGTCCACGACCCTGAGTCTGGCCATCATGAGCGAGCTCTCGCCCTCAAGATCGGCAGGCAGAGGAAGGTCAAGTACATTGATGGAGAGCCTATGAGGGTATGTTTGTTTTCATATTAATTCATTTAAAAGATATACTTGCGATAGGGCCTGATTTATGCTGTGTACTCAAAGGTATTATGGCATTCATAACAAATCGGAAATGTATGGTCTATGTATACTTCGAGCTGTTCAGTATCAATCTGTATGAATAATAATTACTACTTGCAACACACTAGGTGTGTCATAATCGCCTCGCTTACGACAATATAATACGGTTTTTATAAGTTTTTCATCAAAATCTATTAAACTTTTAGCGATTGCATAAGAATAAAGGAAATTAAGTATAACAATCATTGCATTGCTTTTTTTGTTTATTTAGTTTAAAATTATGTGCTGAGCTATTTTTTTCTGGCTGCGAGTTTGTGTTTAGTTTTCTTTTTTTAATAATTATTCAGCAATGCGAAGTTAAGATAATTATTATTTCCATATTTTGTTAAGTATCTGCATCTGGCTGCGTTATTGCGATTTTGTTTTGCATTTTGTTATCAACCAATATGATTTTAACTATCTTGAAGAGGCGTCTAACCAAGGGGTATTGTGTTGCCCGGGTAACTGGGTTGAGGAGGTCAGATAGGCAGTCGCTCCTTGTAAAACACTGGTACTCAGCTAAATCCGGTTACACTGGAAGCCGACCCCAACATAGTTGGGAAAAGGCTCGGGAGATGATGTCATTGATGATATTTTGCGCTTCGTATTTGCTTGTATTTTTTATTTCTGCCTGAGCAAGTCACCGTGAAAAGCTATGCTTTATTCCCATGACGTTGACCATGCATCAGCCAACACAATATTCAAAGTTTCACCGATATTTAGAACTGTGCGCCACAATGTATGACACTCGCTCTAGGGAATAGTAACAGATTGCGTGCGTATATCTATAAAAAGTTAGCGAAATGCATCTTTTGTATGTGAAAATATGCTAGCAGTGGACTCGCGTCTGCGTGTACACATTTTTTATGCTGCTCACCCTTCAGGTAGAATTCAGTGCTAAGCTTCTCAACACTGAAGTTAGATACTTGTACGCGAATGTTATTTATAAGAATGCTCGCTCAAGTTTTTACTTGCAAGTGCAATTGTCTAATTTAAACGCGATATATTCTAATGCGTTTTTCAATTAATAAATTATTTTAAAAAATGCTTATTGCATTAAAAAGAAAGACGTCACCTCAGCGTCCAGCTAAGAATTCATCCATAAATACCTACAATATAGTAGTGAGTTCGGAATTATATCGATTCAATCTGACTATTAATTTTGAACTTTAAAAGTCTGTCATGTAGTCGTGACCGTAGCTTGCTGGGTACTTTTTGGCTTGTCATCTATACGTGACTGTGGCGGTCAACCCGTTGATATTATATTATTCATAATATATAGTAAATATTATGTATACTATCTCAACGAACAAAATTTCTTCAGGATATCCGCGTGCTGGACAGTTCTGACGCCGCAGATATGATGAAGCTTGGCCTGGCGAACAACGAGCTCAAGCGAGGTGAGCTGGTGACCGTAGCCGATGGTGATGGCCAACAATACGTGGTGCTGGAAGTCATACAGCTGGAGGATGGAACTGAACAGCAAGTGGCCGTTGTCGCACCTGATTATATGGAGGAGGAGGAACAAGGTTAGTTCTTCATTGTATTATAGTTATTGGGATGCGGACTAGGTCATAAATAAAATACTACTATCATATTCATTTTGTAAAGCATCTCAAAATAATGTCAGTTTAATTTATCGTTTTGAACCGAAAACTGTTTTTATTTTTTTTATTGGTAATATAATCTTCTTATATCTTGATGTGAAAAATCTGTGACGTCATATGTGGTGTTTTCATACAAATTTCATAGAGAGTAACCGTTTTTGACAGTTCTATAAAAGTATTGAATTTGACTAGTTGTCCGCATCCCTATTATAGGCTAGTCAGTAGTATGTGGTGTTGGAAGGTAATGAGCTGGAGCATGGCACCAAACGGCAGAGAAGTGAAAGAGCAGTATTAGATGGCTCGCTATATCATAATAGTGTCGCGTTGGTCTAGTAGTCGCAAGGCGCGACTACTAGACTTTGCACGGAGTCTCGATGTCGATTCCCGGGTCGGGTCGAAATAGCTTTGTGGGTTTTGAGACATTTTCACAAAGCAGCTAGGAGTGTGGAAGTTGGTGATTGATTCACCCGTGCACCGGAGAGCACGTAAGTGCGGTTGTGTCGGATTGCCATCCCATCGGACTATGAGATACTACATATTTTACCAGAAGGCATGCAATAATACAAAAAGTAGATAGTCATAATGACAAATGGACAGTACATAATAATAAAAATAAAGTACAATAGGCCTAAAAACATCCATCCAATAAAATTATCACAAAAAATAAACTAAATTGTAATATCTTCTTATTTCCAGAAGAGGAAGAAGAGGAGGAGGAGGAAGAGGAGGAAGAAGAAGAAGGAGGAGAAAGGGACTACGTAATTAAAAACTCTGTCACTGACCGCAGCATCAAGCTGGAGAAGGAGGTTGATAGCTGCTTTGGATTTGATGTGAGTACCACAGTATTTTGTTATCCTAGTATATCAGACAAGTTTTAGTTTAAATATTAATCAGTTTCACCACTTTTGGATGTTAAATACTACCTTACATTACTATAAAACAGGCCTCCACCACAACTGTATGTTTGCAATAAACTCAAGAACTATTTCACAGATTTTCATACAGTTTTCTACAAAAAATAGTGATTCATGAACAACATTTAAGGCCAGTTTCACACGTTACGGATAGTCACTATCTGCCAGATAAATAAAAAATGAGAATTTTTATGAATTTATCCGCCAAATAAACTAACTGGAACTTATACGTAGGTGGTCAAACAGGCCATTAACTTGATTTTTCCAACTGAAATCGTATGTAGTACTCAAATTTTTATTCTAACATAATTTGTATGAATTTATCTGCCAGATAAACTATCTAGAACTTATCATCAACCGGTGAAACTTGCCCTTAGCCATAAAATAATTATATATTATGAAAACCTCATGTGAATCAGTTTTAACAATTTTAAAATGAAACAGAAATTAAAAAATATACTAGTCCACAAGTAGTGAAACTGGCCATATCTTAATAGTTTTTACAATTAGCATGTTCGTATATTTAAGTAATTAATAGACAGCGTAACTACAAAGTATAAATTATACAACGTATATAATGCTCCTGAATTTATAATTCGCTTCATGTTCATTTTTATTGATAAGTTTTTTAACAACAATCATAAATTCTTAAACCAATAATTCATAGTTTATTTATTAACCACTACGAGATAGGATATTCATCGGCTGTCTTTGAACATCCTTGGCAGTAGTCAGAAGCCAGTCAACCAAGGTGTATTGGGTTGCCCGGGTAACGGGTTGAGGAGGTCAGATAGGCAGTCGCTCCTTGTAAAACACTGGTACTCAGCTGAATCCGGTTAGACTGGAAGCCGACCCCGACATAGTTGGGAAAAGGCTCGGGAGATGATGGAACAAGATAGGATATTAACAAAAAATACCATAAATAGTGTTATTATTAACACAGAATAATATACATCTATAGACTTACAATAATTGCTTGAGAACTCAAATCTTATACTGTTAGTAAAATTTGTAAGAAAGAAATACAACAACCCTGAAAGACAAGGGACCATCAACGAACATACATGGTTTTATACTATTAAAACACGATCCATTATTACGGCTGACAATATTTTTACACATGCCTCATATAATAAACGTCAATAGACAAGGTATCAAATTAAATTAAAATTAATTTATTCAAATTAGGCTGATAAATCAGCACTTTTCGAACGTTAAAAAACCAAAAGACAGCCCCCAAACCCCCACCCTTCAAAACTTTCTATGTGTATGGGAGTGCTAAATGATATTTATTTTACAAATAGGTTGAAATCAACACTTTTATACGTCAATACACTTTTTTTCAAAACGTTATGAGATCGGCATTTCCTAACTACCTTGAGAAGAAACGCCGAAACAAACTCAAGGATTATAATCTCTTTTAACGTCCAGACAGAAAAATTAATTTTATACTAATGTAGTAGGGTCGTATTGTTAGCGAACAAGGAATCTACGGGTATCCCGTCGTCGCAGAAGAACGAAGCTAGCAGCTATATGAACCAGTGATATTTAGCCATTATTTACTTGTGAGAAAAATATTGTTTTTTACTGAAGAAGGTCGCACATTAAATACAGTATTTATTTACAATACAGTAGATATAAGCATTGTTTTTAGACTTCGCCACTTGTACACATATTTTTCTCAATTACAAAGATATATGCTCCTTTCTCCCGACTTTTCGGCCGAATTGCACAGACCGATCGCGACCACAGTAAAATAGGCTAAATATTACTGGTTATATATTATCACCCACCCATACCTAGCATGATTTTTTCTTATTTTTATAAGTCTAAGCTTTTTTTAGATTTCATTTGAGAACTCGTTTCTTTAACACTATGTATAATTTGCTTTTACATCTTCTGTGCTAGTACAAGATATTTTTAGTAACATTTTTTTTCTATTATGTAATGTCTGTGTATTTTTTTTTAATTACCCTTTTTTATTTTTGGCCATTTACCTATTGCAGGAGGAGGAGGAAGAGCCGGACGACGATGATTATACTGAAAAAGTAGTGTTGCGTTTAGTTTAGTTCATAGTTCATTCATATGCTGTCGGCATGACGAACGGTGTTCCGATACTACGCATGACTGCAGTCACATTATACATTTTACACATCTTTATTATACACGTAAATTCCTAGAAATATACTATTAGCATGAATGTTAGAAACACTATTAATTTATTTAAATTTTAAGGTCTGAATACGAACTCTAGTACGCTGTACCAAATGCTTAATCTCTTTGTAAATATGTATCATGTTTCTGGGCAAATAAGCGTTGGAGTTTCAAGTTAGTCAGACAAGCGGGCATGACTTATAATAATATAATGAGTGGTAAGTGGCGAGTGGACCCAGAGATTACATAATCGTTGGTTATGTGTCACCATTACATATATTAAAGGTGTCTCAAAGGGCTTCAGCGTGTTGGCTTCGGGCCCACGTTCGCCTTCCAAAAGTCCACATAGATACCACAACCGTTCAACTACATACACGGTAGCATTACCATGTGTTTTTGTAAATAATTGAAAGAACGTACAATTTGAAACTCCCCTTGTTATGGTGTTCTTAACAAAAATACATATTTCTAGGAATTTACGCCAGTCTCTATTTTGACTGGAACTGTTTTTGATTTTATTATTTTTATATTGTTTGAAAAGGTTTTTCAAAATAAAATATGAAAGGCCATTTTTATTTGAGAAGGTGAGATGTCGTACTTTTAGATCGTAAGGCATATCTCGTTCAATAAAATTGTGTGCATGTGTGATTTTATTGTATTGACAAATGCTTAGAATGAGAAATCTAATTAGGTAAATGGTGATTTTGCAAAAAAAAAAAAAACACTTAGTGACAAAGTCTAAGATTTATTTACATACAATCATAATAGAGACAAGGGTAGGTTTTTACCCGACTGCGAATTAGAGTTATTTACATAACTTTTAGTGTCAAAGACATTATTTTTTACTTTTGCTAGTTTTGCATGAAGTACGACATACTCGTCTCTCGCCTACACACACTGTTCAAATATTCATTACTATGTAAGACATTTTACACTCGATTAGCCCAGTAGCCATGCCGATATGTCGGATAGCGATTGTACCAAATAATTAGATCGCAATCGAATATATTATTATTATTACGATATATTATTAATCGGGACACTAACTAGAGTACGTAGCTAGATTTAGAATATTTATTTTTAATGTTTATGTGTATCTGCGAGGTATAAGTTTATGCTTTAATGTGTTGTGATCTTTATTTTTAGAAACGAAGGTACACAAACTGAAATTTATTTTACATCACATATTTTTTTTTTTCATTTTATCTTTATAAATTATAGTTTTATAAGCGACCCGCTGCGGCTTCTCACGGGTATAAATTATACATAAAAATTATACATCCTCTCTATCTTAGTGAACATCACAGGATAATTTTGTCAGTAGCTTTTAAGTTTTTCGCAAACATACATACTAACGCTGCGGATGACTTAGTTGGCAACAATGTAACGACAAAATTTAAAAAAAAGATTAGCTAGTTTGATTAAATTACTAATTTTACACAAGACAATCAAATTATATAACATTTTTTTATACCTATTGTGTATGTTTGTGTACCTTCAAAATAATTGTACCGTAGCTTTTGCACTCGTACTTACCCCGCGATGTACCAGTTACGTACTCTCGTTGTCTCATCCGTGTACATAATCTACCTTTTAACAAAACATGATCGTAACATTCCGTTTGAATACGGAAATAAAAATTTGGGCGGAGGACGAGAAGCTAGCGGCTTTATTGAAATAGTTTAACATGAACGGTGTATTGTTAAAACGTTATATTTGCACAAATGTGTTCCTGAAAAATGATTACGAACGGCTAACTTGTTATTGGGTTTGTAGTTCTTGAATCAGCTGAGCTGGGGAACTACTTTAACATACATATATCTATCTTCAGCGGGTGTTAAACATGCTCTGTTAGATCACCCGCTAGCTTAACGTCCCGCCATTGTTTACGCATCAAATGTCTGAGTATATGAGATTATTTTCGCGCAAACTTGTCGGGACATCTCTCCTGCAATTTGTGAACAGAACAGAAAATTACAAAATACTGATACATTTAATGCTTTCCTCCTAATTATGAAGGATAAACTTGCGTAGATTATACAACTGTATCGTTTAAGTATATTGCATCAAAATTATAGTGAAAGTTTTTAAAAATCATCCTTATAAATATAAATTTTTATTTACAGAAGTTTCTATTTCTATTCTCTTGACGTGTGCGGCCGGTTGCTTCGGAATTCTTGTAATTAGGTGATAAGTTTTCTATTTATTAGATTAATCTATACTTTTCACTCTATCTGAAGGTAGATCGTTAATTAAGAAATCTTTAACCAGCAATCGCAACATCAAAGGTGACACTTTATAACAATCTATATCTTATGCGTGCTACATGTTTATGTAACATATTTTTTGAAGGAGCCGGCTGTTGAACTTTTTTACAAACAAAAAACCAAACTATAATTTCGAGCGCGATTTATTTATATTTTTAAAAGTGAAGAGTTTATTTACTCTGCAGAAATGTTTAAAAAATGTTATTAGTTATAAATTAACTATAGTTTTAGGTTATGTAAGTTGTAAACATTAATAAATTGGTTTAGATTTGGGATTATTAGTTGATCTCAGAGGCATACACAACACACGTGTTTCTACGCTGGATATAAACATCGTTAAAACGTCTCAAACACGATTTATTGTACATTTTGTTTTGCCTCCAAGTAAGATTGTCGCAACTACTATTTGAGTTGTACCATATTCTTGTGTGCATGCTGCATTTTAAAGTTTTTATTATTTTAAAAAGTGATCGTTGTATAGTTGTTCCATAATACTGTCAAAAATATCTGGATAAACGGCACATCGCATCTTATTTTTTTGTTTTATTTTATTTTCTTGAGTAATTTGACTTTATTGTTGACTATGGGCCAGTTTTACGATATCCAAATAGCCACTATCTACCGAATAAATTAAAAAAAATAACAGAAATTATCTACCAAATAAACTAACTGGAACTTATTCGTAGGTGGTGAAACAGGCCCTTAGAAACAAATTCTGAAACAATTAATCCCCAAAATAAATTGAAAATAAATTATTACAGTATGTGTCTGACTTTGGATCTAGATGAGTAATGGAGCAATCAATTTTTCTGGCTGGTGGAACAGGGTGCCAGTAAGCGGTCATCTCTTTTATTGAAAGGCAATTCACAACAAGCGATAAAATATTTACCATTAAAATCTTAGAAAATGGGGGTACCAAACTAGCTGCCATAATTTAGGCCACCCCAGCAACGACAACAATTTAAAACTGGTGCAATATTTTGTTCTAAAACAAATGCTCATAAAATAAAAAAATACATACATTAAAAAAACATACCGGCCAAATTGAGAACCCCCTCCTTTTTTTGGAAGTCGGGTAGGAATAATAATAAGTCTCACATTTAGGTAAGATGCACATCAAAGCGAAGGTGTCAACAGGACCGTGTCTTTATAGCGTGCCCGCACTTATTACATCACATTTTTTTGCGGTTATCCTTAGGTCGCGTTCCCACTAGGGTGAACGGATCGTTGAATCAGACAAACCAGGGGCCTAATGCTGCTAATTTAGTTTAAAGAATACGCAATTGATATTCAACTGATACTCAATCACGACTCCATGTCGATTGAGACAAATAGGGCATTCCGAAAAAAATTGTTTTCAATTTCAATAGAGTCGTAATTTAATTGTTATGTGAGTCTTAGTTCAATGGTTATCGGTGTTGCTATTCTAATTCTACCAAAAGCTAAGTGATGAATGATATATAATATTGTTTTTAATAAACGTTTTGCGTGCCAGTGGCGGTTCAAACGTAGACCATTGGTCTTAAATTAGTAACAGAATACCCCATAAGGTAAAAATTGCTATTAAGATCCAATTAAGTTTTAATTGACACAATATTAAATTAGCAGCATCAGGCCCTTGTTAGCTTTTACCATTCAATAGTGTCAAAATGCTATGACATCCTGACGCCACAAAGAGTGGAAACGCATCTTAAATTTCTTCCACTTGCTATATTTACTGGACTACGAGGTTCC